>OX454264.1:19182620-20663036 GCA_949715065.1 Periphyllus acericola
CCACGACGCTGTACTCATAGCTCCCCTTATTTATCCTAACGCGAGTATACAAGAAAACGACACACGCGCGCGCAACGGATCTATAGGGTAGGTTTTTGATCATCATGTCCCATTGTCCGGACAAACTTCGAACGAAACAATTTTTATCCCGCTTTTGAAGATGGTCCCGTTTTAATGCCGTTATTTTCATACTAGTAAATTATCAATGTATAAATATAATATTACAACCAGCAGTTTTCAGAATTATTAAAAATTTATAATCGTACTTTGACTCTCAGAATAAATGTCCAGCCATTTTTAAACAATTTTTTCGCGACCCCAATTCAA
This sequence comes from Periphyllus acericola, assembly GCA_949715065.1. Lineage (NCBI taxonomy): Eukaryota > Metazoa > Arthropoda > Insecta > Hemiptera > Aphididae > Periphyllus > Periphyllus acericola. The sequence goes on from OX454264.1 coordinate 19,182,948, forward strand.
TAGTGTGGTTTTATTTCATACAAAGCCAATTAAAAATCGTTTATATCACTATAAGAAAAATGTAAGGGGAAAAAATACCGACATGTCAAATATCAAAATAATTAGAAATACTACGTGGAAAAATAAAAAATAGAAAAACAAATATATTTTTAGCTTTTAGGGCAAACTCACTAGAACAAACGCAAACTCTTAGAATTAAAGACGAATAATATGTATAAGTACACAAAAAAAAACAATTTATAATAACAAACCAACAAGTTTATGACACACTTCCGTTGTACATCGAAAAGCGGGGAAGTTTTTTCGAAGAATTAAAAATATCTCGTTAGACGCAACTGATAAATGGTCAATCACGGAATGATATTGAAAAAAGTTTAATTTTTATTTTTCGAAATAACAAAAAACAAACCGATCGGAACGTGGACGAGGATATTCTTTTCGGAAAATATAACCATGTAGTTGACGATGTAAACTACAGTTTATAAGAACGTTACAGATCATCCAACAATTGTTGGTTCCCCCCCCCCTTTTTTATGTAAAAACGGTCACCCTGCTACAGGGCGATTTGCGGAGAAGTGTTGCATCGCACACTCGTTAGAGAAATCGCGGGCTGCGGCGAACGGGCGGAACGAATACGCGGGCAACATGAATTAAGTTTGCGTAATATTATTTCACACTCCAACGCCGAGTCGCGTGCGGAAACGTCGCGATCGATGATCGACCGTGATTTTCGTCCGGCCCGTCCAGTGGTCTTCAATACCTGTTTACGCACCGGGCCACATGTTATTCTCTAAAAATCCCAGTAAGACCATGTGAGACTTTATACGATATTCGAAAATGTTCGACGGCGATATGTGCGGCTTGAATTACGGCTCATAGGCCCTAACCTTATGTCAGGGATGGGCAACTGGCGGCCTTTTTTTATCTGGTACATTTTCAAATTTGTAAAATGTTAGGATTACTCTGTATTTTATTATTGTGCCGATATAACGTTTATCGTAGAACGCGCATATGAATTCTAATCTGATATTGAATAATAACTAAAAATAAAAAATTAACGTAAATTGTAACGACAATTATTTATTGACCATTTTTTGTTTTTTTTTTTTTTTTTCGCTTTCCAAGTTATCTGGCCCGCTAGATTTTCGTTTTCGAAAAATTGGCCCTATAGTAGCGTCGAGTTATCGCACATCCCTGCCTTATGCTACACACAAATGTGATCGCGGACCGCGGGTTGAAGACCCCCGTGCTAATACGTCCGAGACGCGGTGTTCGGCGCACTTCCGTTTCGGACCGCGGTCGAGTGTCTCGCGTAGCCAACCAGCCGCGCGCGCGCGCGCGCGGTGTCCGTTTCACTTTCACTTCGGGACCAGGCGACCGCGGTTTTCTCCTAATGCCACGTAAACCCGTTTGGGGAACGCTGAAACCGCGGCGGGTTGCCCGCCAGTAGTCACAGTACCGGTCGGCTTTTCCCCGTCTTCCGCAATCCGTTGACCCGGTGACTGGATCGTTACGGAAACAAAACGCACATGGTGTTCCGATTACGATGTAGAATGTTAACTCGTACGAAAAAAAAAACGCAGCCTCTCCACGTACCCCGAACGACTGGTTCGCTTTTTAAACAGCATCCGTACGGTTGCCATTTCACCGAATCTGACGTCAGCTAGGGCTGCGGAAAGGTTCCGTGTCGAAAACGGTATCCCCGCAGTGTTGTGTAACGGCTACGGAAAAAGTGTGACTCGTACGGAATATTTACTCGTAACCGTCTGTCCGTAGTTATTATTCGACATGTGTGTTGTAATAAATACGTTATGTAAAAAAAAACAATGATGGTCTATCGCACCCTGCGATTCCGATGGATTCAGCACGGCTCAAGATTAATTAGTGCCATCGGAATAGTTTCAACGGTGATTTGAATTTGTGTCCACCAACAGATTTGTTTTAATTTGCGCGTTTGAATAAATAATTAATTTTGCTGAAAAAAAGTACCGATACCATTTAAAACGGAACCGGACGCTTTTATTCAAACGAAATCCATTAACCTATTATGTTTACCGATCGTATAATTTACTAATCATACGATTAAAATAAAACTTTTGTTTTGAAATGCAATATATAATGAACGCTTGAAAATCTGAAACATATTTATGCGCTTGGTGATAACTAACAAATGTATGTAATGTTAGATCGAAATGCACGAGTACAATGTTGTATTAGAATATATTTTTATATACACTCTTACAATAAAACATTACATTCTCGAACAATACGAGTATAGTAGCATCAATAACATTTCCCTCGTTCATAGGCAACTTAAGCTACACCCGAAACCGGGATGACGGCAAAAACAATGAATTTTTCAAGAACACTGTGTAGGCAATCGCGAAAACCTTTGTTGCTCTACTCAATATCAATATTACTAAATGTAGGTGGATATTATCAATAAAATCGTGACTAAGAACTTAAAAAGAATTTGCTGACCTTAATCGTGTGTTGGTTGGAGTTAAATCAAACCTTAATTTAGGAACGAATTTTTTTTATTATTTTTATTAAAATTGAAAAGAACTATGTGTGTTACGTAAAATTAATTTAACAATACAATACTTCTGTACGCATATTTTAAAAATTTTTTTGTTAAGAATCTATTAAATTCTATTACCTCAAACACAATTTGAACATCATTAATGATAAATCGTATATTAGGTATACTATTCGAAAGCAATACCGATAAGTAACGTTCAAACGTGTATTATAAAAGTCGTTTTCACTTAAATGTTGAAACTAATTGTAACACAAAGTTTAAATATAAAAATAATAAAAAAAAGACGTCATGTTTGATTATCCTATTTATAATTTTATATCTATACCTATATTTATATATTTAATTTTCTCCCATTCTCCGGAACTGCGTGATTCAATTTACCTTTTTGACAAAATATTCTTCCTCTGTCATGTCATAAACGCGTCGGTAAATTATCAGAAAAATAAATCAGAAAACTATCTAGTTACTTATGTTATTACACTTAAATGAGTATTTAGTTGTTATTATTTCATTTTCAAATCTGATATCCTGAATTATTTTTTTTAGAAATCTACTTTATGTTTAAAATATAAATGAACCGTTCAAGGTTCCTATCCTCATCCTTAATATTACATAATATTGTTCAAACGATTTTTCAATAAAATTAAAAAGCTACCCTTGTTACTATAATCTACATTCTACAGATTAATCAGTGCAATGTTAACTGTACATTATTATATGCTGTACGGTCATGTTTTTTTTTTTTTTTGAATAAATCGATACTTTTTTGATCGATTGAAAAAAAAAAGTCATATGGTTACGGTTATTGTAGACGCGTCAAAGTTCTGTGAAACAGCATTAAGTGATACGAATAATGTTACGCACAACGTTATTTTTTTTTAAGCATTAAAATTAACGATTTCGCATTTCGATTGATTTTATTCGGAAATGAAAAAAAACAAATCTGATACAAGTCACTATCAGTCCAAGTATGGAAATTAATTTTGCATATTTTTGCATATTTTACCAGTCGGTGCATACATAAACGCGGTACATCTGCATAACGGTAACCTTTGAGTTCCGATCCCGCGTTTCGATGAAATATTTAATTTCGTATACAAAATTAATTTCTCGTCAGGCCCGTTTCACATGGATGACAAGTGTCATACGCGCGCGTATCAAAAGGCGACCCTTGTTCATGTTATAGTACCGCTGGTGCATTAGTGCCGTTATTCGGTACACTTTATTCTATTACCATATAGCGCCATTAGGTAAGCGGGTGTGCCTATGATACAGTATTTTCACGATCAGCCTTTTCATTTGCGCGGCGGTCAATTTTTACGTTGTGTAACGCGTAGCCGAACGCGATCCAAGAAACACAGCGCGAGCACGCTGAATCGTTTCCAATTTCGATCACTTATTACCGTCTTATTCATATTTAATAAAAAAAATTTAAGCCCCGTTGTTCTTCACATCGCAGCGTATACTTACGACGTGACCGATCAATGAAAATGAACAAAGTTAATGGACACTGCCGATACCTATCGGCATGCCAGGCACCGGCGAAACAAACGATCATGAAGGTTGTGGACTCGGCCTAATGATTCTGTAAACATAACGTGTACGGAAAACACCGATAAAATATTCTAAAAACGGACTTTTCTTTGTGTATGCACGTTATGTGTACAAAAAATAATTAATTATTACTTTTTAGCCATTACAATTGCTATACATTGTCTATATGGACTGAACGGATTTTATTTTCTACGAATCTAATGGTGCTTTATAATTAACTACAGTTTGTAGTAAACAATATTAGTATTGTGTGTACGCTCGCTCTTCTACGAGTCTTAAATACGATTCAATAAAAGTTTCAAAAATATCAAAGTACAAACCGTGGTTTACTGAGACATTATTCGGCTTTTAAATTCGCAGTATACTTACGCTTTGAAGAACTTAAGTAAGTATAGAAGTAATTACTCAAAGAGAACCGAAGCCAGACGTATACGTCATATAGGTTGGTATTGAAATTGTTAAATTAATAATTCGATACAGTACTGACTTCATAATATACATTAATAAACAACCATAGAACGAATTGATTAGGTTTCAAACTGTTCTAAATCAATTGTTACATAGATGTTGTGTTACAATTGGTTAAACAAAATTATTGTATTTAATGGCTTTATATAACATGATGTGTATTGAAACTCAATTGAGTTTATTTCAATATACTGTGCGATATGATAATACTTTCAAAAAATAAATTCAAAACTTGAGTTTTAATAAAAATATCTAAGATCAGCTATTATTAATTCAGTCGAAGTTTATTAAACTTTTCTCCACGTCCATGAGATAATATACTGTTAAATATTTAAACAACACAGTAAATTAATCAATATTTTCGTTAAAATATTTAACGAAATTTTTTTTTTATCGTTATCATAAATTGGTCTTGTTTTCAATTTTCCTATGCAAATAATTTATGCCATCATCTAAATTGCGAGGACAAAAATGATTTGTCTCGGAAAATGTTAAGTTGTTTTCGAATATTACGAACAAAATATAAAATATATAATTATAATATGTTTTAAATAATTTAGATAGAGTAAATACATTTTTATTCAGAATAAGCTATCAGTTCTAAGTTGTTATAAAATATAACAATATTTTATATACAGTGATCGTATTGACTACACACTCAACAGTATTGCCACACCGGCTAAAACCCATTTCGACGGCTTATCCCGCGTTTTCAGATTAAATGTCCACACGTACGTCGGACCTCTCTGTTTGATCTTGTACACAGGACAATCGTACATGTTCCGCAGATCCTGTTTATCCTTGATGATGGCTTTCACGTGTATGACCGGCATTATCGGGAACAAATCCTTCAGCTTGGAGTCGACAATACAGCCTGCGTTCACGTCCCAACTAGCGCCCTCCAATATCAAATTGTTAATCATGGCGCCATCTCTGGGCGCGGAGCTGAAAATAACCACAAGCCACACGCGTAACATTCAGTCGTACGAGAACAGCGTTGTAATAATATTATTGATATTATGATCGCCGGCCGCGTCGTCCATTCGGTACCGACCGTGTGCAGTGCGGTCGGCACGGTCGGTAGGTACTCGACGATATTCACTTACGTGATTTGGCTTTGGAATTTTTTCGTAACGTCGAACTGCAGACACATCTTGTCTAGCGGCCATTCCATTTTACGAGCGGTGTTTTGCATTATAGCGGTTAAAAACGATTGAGGGTTGAAAAATCCGCCTAGCCATACGGACGACGGGAGCTTGAACAAAAACGGAGCACATTGTATCATCGTATTATGTCGGCAAGTCAACAGTCAAATCGCATTCTAGTGCAATTTGTCACGCATCGTCGAAGTGTACAACTTACCTGGAACTCGCTAACCCAGGCCTCTAGTTCACGCAATCGTTGTATTAAATCCGAGAACCAGCTCGCCAAAGGCATCAGCGATGGGTAAGCCAACTTTTCCCATACTGGCGGAACTCTGTCCATGAACAGGCATTCCTCCAACGCCTCCATGTCGGCCGTAATCGTCAGTTCGCCCTATACAATATCGAGAAACGCTTGTTGCATGATATGGATTGAAATAGATTTATACGAATAACAGAAATAAAGTTGGGTTTCAATTCACACGTAGGTCACGTAGAGATTGTTTGCGAACGTCTAATCATTACACATAGGTTAATATTATATTATATTATCATTTGCTGGTCGTTGTGAGCCCACAGCAAACGTGTTTCGCAGCAATACCTTTATTCCCAAGAACAGCACTTTTAGAGATCGTCTTATTTCGTTCATCAACGTGTTCATACGCTCGCATTCCTGGAACGAAACGATAATGTACGGCGTCTGTTCTTCGACTCTACTTAGCATTTCTGCAAAGTTAAACGGCGGTGGAACTTTATCTAAGATCTCGTCTAGAGCTGTTCTGACCTATAAAGACGTAAGATATCCATGACACGAATTTGAACAAACTGTTTTATAGCCATGGTTTGATTTTACTTTTTCGTCTCTGGACACTCCTGTTCCACCGGACGCACCTGCGTCCCTAGGCTGCAGTTCCAGCAGAGTAAAGAACAAGTTTTCAGATCTTGTAGTAAGCGTCCCGATTTCAGCATTTGGATGAAGCCCGTAAAGTATAGGACTTTCGGGCGGTAACATAGCATCTATATAATCATGGTATGACTTAAAGTCTAAATTAGGTGGAGCCGAAAAACCTGGCGCGAGTACAAGATCTCCATCCATCTATTGATCAAAATAATTGGAATTAAATTAAACGGTTTTTTTTTATATAATACATAATATTATACATGTATATATACATATGTGCAGTACATTCACCGATTTAGGGCTTACTACATTTTTTGAAACGATTTTTTTTTTTTACTGCGTTAAGAATTCTTGAACACAAAATAAATATTTTAAATACTTTTTAATATTCCTAATGAATGTGAGCTACCCCGTATGGCCGTACTACCGTATACAAAAAATCTTAGGTAGTTCAATAAAAAAGATGCTATACATAAATGTAAATAATGTTCTCTAAAATGGTGAATGTACGGCTTTTGAAGTAATACCAGTATTGGGTTGATGAAGACTTCGAGGTATGTTCTACACAGCCGCCTGTCCCAATCATCGGTAATGTGTCCACCGTACATGATCTCTCCGAAAAGATACCTTAGATCTTCCCACGGAACTCTATTATTTGCCTCCAGGTAGTTGTATAAAACGTTCACGCATATCGTTAAATCACCCACATTAAATGGATACGATCTGTTCCACCCTTGAGCACCAAATTTCGATCTTTCTTGTATAGAAGCATGGAAATAGCACAGACTGAATAGAATCGCTTTAAATTCTACTTCTTTCGTGCACATTTCAAGTGTGTCTTGATTGAAATTATCTAATGCTTTATGTAAGTTCGCCATCATCCCTGTTGGCGGCTCGTTAGTAATTTTGATGGACGAATCCAAAACGCCCTAAGAATATGAAAACGTATTATACTTCGAATGACAAAATAATAGCTGACAAAAAAAAATACTTGGGGTATAATATGATAATTTGGATCAGACGCCGGTTCAGCGCTGATGAAAATTCTATAATTTTCGTGTGGATTTCCGAAAGACGCCTCCATTTTTTTGTCCAACGATGGCAACCAATTCTGAACTAGATGTACGTTCTTTTGTACATAAACAATGAAATAGTACATTAACGGGCTTAGTAATGCTGTATAATTTTATATATTTACTTGCAGCATAACCCAATGACCCATTCGAGAACTTAAGTCTATTGCTTCTTCAGCTATTGGTTCTTGTCCCTGCCCCAAAGAAATATTGTGGAAGTTCTTTTTTTCAATTGTAAATCCTTTTTTGAAACCCACAGACTCAACATCCTACAGAGTTAAACAATAAAACAGTTACGTTGGTTGAATTAAAAAATGTTTTGTGCCACAATAATGCTAAAATAAATGAATTAGATATACTCGTGTCGGATCAACGCCGGCTGACAGTATAAAAAATACAGCAGTTCTCGACGAAGTTTCTTTGAACGATTCAGAAAACTCTGGAGGTCTAAAATTGGTGTATCTGGCTCCAATAACTTCTTTTACGTATTCTTTAGCTGCATAAGTCATTCGATCCGTTCTCAGAGCTCTTATTATACAAAGTTTTTGGAATGGGGTTTTATTTTTCCACGATTGTGGCAATTTCTGATTTTCTGGTACTTCACTATCCATATATAACTGCCAAGGTTTAGGAGCATTTTCGATATCCTTATCCAGACCCCTGTAATAACATATTTCTTTGAAATAAATACTAAATTTCAAATAAAAAGATGAAAATATTTTACAGAAATTCATCATCGACTGCAACGAGTGACCTAATGGCTCCCCAGACATTTAATGAAATAAAATCAACCGAACTTTTTGAATCAAGCATAACTGGCCTTCTCAATAAATAATCTAACTCTTTCATTTTAATATGTTGTGCCTGTAATTGTATCTGAAAATATAAGAAAAAATGTTATAATACCATTATTTGTTAAATTAAAATTATTGTATAAATCCAAATAGTATGTTTCAAAATAATCAATTTTGATACCTGAATAATCATTTGTGTGACAAATATTAGTTTATCCTTTTCAAATAATCCTCTACTCGTGTAAACAAATGATTGATAAGTTATATTGTCAATTAAATTAACTATTCGGTTTTTCAAAGTATCTGATTTTTCTGCATTTCTCATAGCACGTTGAAATACGATGCTAAAAGCCTACAAAAACACACAAAATGTTATTACACTTATGAAATGTATTTATAACTATTTGACAAACAAGCAATTGCTGTTTTATAACAACATACTATGATAAATTATAAAATTAAACAAATTTGAATACTCTTTTTTACAACTAAGAAAATAAGCCAATATTAAATCAGATAATTTACCTCGAGAGAGAACTGGTACATTGGATTTATTTTGGACAAATCGTTCATTATAAAGTAAATTATTGATGCTCGTGTTGCAGCAATGCGGTACTCTTCTCGAGCAATGTCGATTTCTTTCGATGTTATTTTAGCTTCGGTAACTTTTATTTCAATTTCTGTGGCTGTTTTTTTGGACTTTTCAAGGTTCAAGACAAGTTCCTTGTCACCAAGTATCTGATCACCATCAGCCGAAGCCAATCTTTGTAATAAGCCATCTTCAAGTTGCTTTAATGTTATTTTAAAGCTATTTTGTTGCTTGGTCAACTGTATTCTCATTTTTTCCAAATCAGGTCTTTCGACTTTTACTACTTCTGCCAATAATTGATCTTCGAGCTGATCACGGTTCACAGTAAAGTTTATAAGAGTCGTCTGTGCTTGTGTTTCCGGCTTGTAATGAGGGTTTGACAACTTTGTATGAATTATAAGAGAAAAATTCGGATTGTAGTCGATCTCTTTTTCACCCATTTTCACAGCTCTAAAAACAACATATTACAAGGTCATCATCAGGTCTCAGTACTTACATTGTATATTTCTATTTTTTATTATTCCTAAAAATGGAAATTTGAAAGATTTGGATCAACATGGAAGATTTTTTTGTTATTTTTAAATATTTGCTGTAATTTACACGAAGAGTCGAATTTTTCATATAAATAAATAATTTCTTTTCAATCTAACGTCGGCAGTGGATACACGCAATTATAAATCATGAGATTGCGATCACAAGCCTGATATGAACGTGTATCAAAATAAGAACAAATAACATTATAATTTATATGTGCAATTATAGTGAGCTTTATTTATTTATTTATTATTCTAACCTTGGCTTTTATTTATTGAAACTATTTTTAACGGTTTTTTTTTAACCCGTAAGTTTGCACATATTTCACTGATATTTAGCACATAGGTATAGTTTTAGCTCTAGCGTTATATTATAATATAGAATGCAAAGGAATACTGTTTTACCTTCCTTTTTTTATGAAATTACGACCGATAATGTTATCCAAAACGGGGTCAATAAATTCATCGATATTCTCAATCAATAGTACGTGCCCGTCTCTTACACAAGTTTCAATATGATTTAGATAATTTTTGTAATTCAATCTGGTTACTCTTAAGTTTCTGCCATATTTAGTTTTAATCCATTTGATTCCTTGGAGCTAATCAATCAGTTAAAAGGTACAAGTTTTAAATGCCCATTTACACATTTAGTTATAAGATAAAACTGCCATGTACCTGAGGATCCACCATTAATGGCCATCGAGCAGAATTACTCAAAATGGCTGCATTTTCCGACGACATTCGGTCATTTGGTAGACCTTCGTTATTCCAGGTTGCGATTTGTGTGTCATCAGTTAGCAACGCAAGTGGATCTAGATCTTCGGTTGTTGGTATTTCAGGCTAAAAATGTACATTTGAAATTCATGAAATTCATATGAACTTCAACTATACAGAGGTTGGGCTAAAATAAAAATAAGTATTTGATGACCATAAATGTACCTTGAGCTCCTTGAAAAATGGTAGCCACGAATTTTGAATAAGTTCTTGTCGGTATAATTTTGTAAAATAACCAACGTAGGACACGAACGCTGACACAATGAGAATATCTCCAGGCAAAGTTTGTAAACTCTTTTGCAGTCTGAAATATACGATGAAACATTTCATAATGGGTACAATGGGTTTGCATCAAAAAATAGCTTACGAGGAAACGCTCTCTCTCCACCGCACATTTTCTGACGCCAACCCATTAACTAGCCGGTTCGCCAAATCTATCCTCATAGCGGTTTCATCTGCTTGCTTTTGACACTTTTCTTTTTCGGACAGTGCACGATTAAACTCATCAGTTAAAATTTTTTGTTTCCTTTCCAATTCCTAAAACGATTATAAGCACCATTTTAGAATCCATTTAATTTCATCGACCAAATAATTTTTACATTAATCATTTGTCTAAGTTCCAAAAGCTTAGATCTGGCAGCACTCAGTTCATCATTCGCGCGATTTCGGGCGATTCTTTTTGGTTCCACAATTTGCCAAACGTCGTTAAACTTCATTATGTTTATAACCCATGCACACAAACCTTAACAATAATAAAGACTTTATTGGACAATAAAGGCCACAATGTAATTTTTAAATTTATTTTTTATCGACGTAGAATTATAACGATTTACATTTTATTAATATTTTAAACAAAACATTTATGAAATTCGAACAACGTAAAATGTATACTAGAATTCCATCAAAACCTGATGTATAATAACTAATATCATAAGCATATCGTGTTATTTAGGTTAGGTAGTGGTAGGCAATATGTATTATTTAACTACGCATGTTACAATAAAAATTATATAACAAATATAGTCTGTACTTTTGTAGTCTTTGAAAATTATTAAAATTAAGTGCACTTATTAGTTTCACTCACCTCCAGCGGCCGAAGACTTCACACGTATGAGTTCAGGATCGAATTCAGGATCTTTCAAATAAGGTTGAATCGCTTTGACTATATCCGGGTGTATGTGTTCCTTATCATAATTTTTAAGCGCATATAAAAATCCATCGACCTTGGCCATCATTACCTATAAGCATAATCCCAATAATTATAATTTAAGATTGTTTCAATAAGGTTTTGTGAAAACAAACTGCTATCGGCGAAATAATAAATATAAAAGACATAGGGGAGTAAAATATCTAATCACATTTATAACGTTGAGAGTCATACATTTTAATGAAGAAAGTGTCATTGTACAATAAGTGATTGACTAATATACACACACACACACATACGCACACGCATGGGACAACGTTTAATTAAAGTTCTGTACATAAAATTAATAATTTCAACTGTTCAGCTGATAAGATAAATTAAAGAGCATACCTGTATAATATGAACGATAAAATACGATATGTGTTTTTTGTCTACACTTATATGTTACTAATATATGACACTAGATATGCCATAAATATTTAACACTTCCAATAATTTAAAAATTTAAAGATTATAATGTTTAACAGTGTCAATTGTTATAAAAATGTTAAAACTAAAAATACCTTGCAAGCTTTCCAGCTTCTATCTTTTGGAACTTTTTTGGATTGCAGAACCAAAACAGCAGCTGCAACGTTTGCTACAGCCGGGTGAGGAGATCCGAACGATTTCAGTTCTGTCAAATTGTTCTACAACATTTTATTAAAATCTCATATTAAACAAAAGACAATAATATTGCCTTATTATAAATAAAATATTTTTTATATTCATACAAAATATAATTTTATTTTGGTTATTAGTTATTGTAGGTACCCTAGAAGAAATAAAACTATGATATATATTGTTACCAGTTTTATACAGGTACTAGACAAAACTAAATTAATCAGTCTTACTTATGTCTGAAATTTATAAAATCGTTATTGTAAGTTATGAAATTTATTTCAAATTAAATCACTTTAAATGTTTTATTTTTTTATTTTTTATAAACTGTAGGCAGCATATCTACATATTGGTGATAAAGAAATTCTATATGTTTTACATGTTTCTGGGGAGTGTTATCTTAATTTAAAAGAATTTACTTTGTCTAATATATCCAAGGCAGCTTGCGCTGCTACCAAAGCTGGTTCCGCTTTTTCCAGATCTTCTGCACACATTTTTTGTTTCATGGTGACATCTTCTTCAATTATCTTTACTTTCTCTTCCTCTTCAGCAGCTGTGGAAAATATATAGGTTTTAATGTTATATTATGCTGGACATGATCTATAATTGAATGGCTTAATTATGTCGCAAGTACCTTTATCTTTTTCGAACGTCACTTTTTCCGATTCCAATTTTACGATTTTGATCAATTGCTCTGCTTTAGCATTTTTCTTGCTTAATTCTACCTCTTGAATGTCCAATTCAGCTTTTAACCCGTCGACCTGCATAAAAAAAATTGGTGCTTGCTCAAATGTATAGAATGTGCATTACATTTAACGTAACTATATTTATAATATTATGCAATACATTAAAATTCAATTTTTTTTTTTTTTTGCTTACTTGAGCTGCACAAGATATCAACTGTTTAATACCGTTTTGGAATCGAAATATACCGTTTTTCGTGTCTTTGGTCTTGGACACCAACAGTTTCACATAAAGAAAAATTTGTTCCAAAAACGATTTCGGTGTCGTGTAATTGTAACGGCGATCGTTTTCCAAATACTGTATAGACATCTTATTGACCGAGGTATGCACGTGGGACATGAACAATGATACCGGCTTCTTAAGCTTATACGGAAGTTCCGCTAAATTTTTTAGGAACTGGTACGACACGGATTCCAACGCTTCTCTGGGCCATTCGTAGAACCAGTTGATCGAGGTGCAAGTGACCAAAGCCGGGAACCGCCTGGCCCGGATTCTCAACGTGTTGCCGACGGGCGAGAAGCACAACACGATCTTTATTAACGATCTAACTTTGTTGATGAAGAACATCCAACAGTTGTCCCTGGTCTCCGGCAAACCGGCCCCTTTCACCTGGAACCACGAGTCAGGTCAGGTCGGGTCGGGCGCGCAGTATACGATTAAAAACGTCAACGGGTACAACATACCTCCGGCCCGATGGCTTGCAAGATGGTGTCCACCTCGTCGTCGGCGAACAGGTCCGGTATCTGGCCGCTGGCGAGCATGTCGTTAATGAGCACCAGGAACTTCTCGTTGGCAACCTGGGAGTCGGTCATCAGGAACATGATGGACGCGTTTTTCAGCCCGGCTTTCAGGTACAACGCGGCCAGGTCGGCTTTCAGGTCGGCGATACCGTACGAGGACTTCAGCTGCATTTGGAACGTGTCCATGGCGGATATGAACGCCGCAAGTCGCGCCAACGACTGTTTCCCGCTGCCGCCGACACCGACGAGCAACGCGTTGCCCCTGGGCAGCTCGAGTATCCGGTTGATCCGGCAAACGTGCGACATGGCGTCTTTGAACAGCACCAAGTCCATCGCGCCCATCAGCTCCTGGTACGAGACCATCGCGTCGTACAACATTTTCTCCAGCGACGACCAAGACTTGACGTACATGTATTTCTGATCGCCGATGCCTTCCGCGAAATGTGAAAATATCAACGGTGTTGTCGTGTACTCGTTTTCCGGCACATCCTGCGTTTTGAAGACAAAAATACCGGGTACTGTTTCAGATTTCAAAAACGCTATTCGAACGTTTTCACTCGAAACGAACGAAGATCAACGATATACAAATGTATACGTCGATTGTAATACTGCTCGTATTATTCTACGATCTAAAATTTAAGCCGTGTACAGCGACGGCGATTCGGTGGTCCGGAAAATTAGATATTTCGCAATAAATCGCCGAAGTTACGGGTAAGTATATAAATAAATCGATAATCGTATGTTCTCCTTGAAATTTTTTGAAAATGAAATAAAAAGTAAAAGTAAATGAAAAAAGTTTGTTTTTCTTAATTTCAAACATTTACAAGTCTTAGCCGAGCATACCTAGTGTATAAAATTGATCTCGGTCACCGAGTAGTGCGTGAGTACATGAGTAGCACATGGACTATTTCATTAAATATCAAAATACTTACGTTGAAAGATTTCTTTATTTGCTCGCAAATGTTTTTCGAGAAAGTCTCTTGATCCTTTGCCTCGATTAATTTGTCACCGTAGATTCGACTGGTCTCGTGAAGCCAGAGGCGTACAAAAGAATTAGTCGACGTCACACATTCGTTGTTGGCAAACATCAAGCCCTTATAAATTGTCGGAACAATGAATAATTATTATTGTGAATGAAAAGTCACGACACACGATATTTTTTTCGGTTACAGTGTAACGAAGCTACGGCTATTTACCTGGAACACGTTGCTCATATCTCTAAGGTTGAACGTGTAATGGAATTTGATGGCGGTCGGCAAAAATACCGTTAAAATTTTGCTGTGGAAGTTAATCGCCAGTTGCACGATGGAATCTCCGAGTTTCATCGTGTTGCCGGAGAATTTATTCGCCGGGTTTTTCAAGTATTGGTTGAAAATAGAAGAGTAAATGGTAAACAGCGCTTCTTGGGACGGGAACCTGTAATGGTGCGAATCGCAGAAACACGTTGCGAGGGTGAAACAGATGAAATTAAAACAATAGTGAAAATGCGACGTGAGCAATTTTCACGGGAACAGTGACGACGACGACTCACCCCAGTGCGAACACATAAAAGTGTCTCTGCAACCGAGAGTCTATTGTGAAACTTCCAGCTGTCGGATTCATGCTCGAAGCGAACATCACGTTCTGTATTTCTTTTAGGGACAGCTTTGTTCGGTCGTACCAATGCTTGTAGTCCATGTACTGTCTGATGAGAGTGTGAGGCTGCACGGTACCATACGAATCGACCTGTACGCGCAAAACAGATAAAAACAAGTAAATTTACGCGGTTTGGAAAAACCACCACGATTAAAACAGTATAATATACTCGTATTATACTGAATTTATTTCGAACCTTACAATATTCTATAACATTAATATTTCGACTTAAACTTATATTTTAGAAAGTAAAATATTTATTTTTGTCATAATGGCATTGCGCACAGCTACAATCGGTGTCGATTATTATTAAACATAAGTATAAAAACAAAATGTCAACTTACTTCAGGCATATTTATGTCATCGATAAAGTATATTAGTGTTTTGTTGCCAGGTGGGCCGTAATTTCTTCCTGCTTTTTTCTCTAATGGTTTTTCTAAAATCTTTTGCAACATTTCTGGTGACAATATTAACATGTTTTGTATAATATTCCGTTACTTGAATTCATTAATAAGAATTAAATAAATGTTCGGAGTTATAATATCATAGAAGTATGTCTTTTTTATATGTATCTAATATAAATTGTTATCAGTTAGATTATTTATATATTTAGAGATAGCCGATAAACTAACAATTGTCCCTGTACATTTCGGTTTACAGCTTATTATATATAAATAAATAACTATTTTGACGGACACTATTAACCACTACAGATTTGTAAAAAAAAATGTTATTAACATTGATCGCTTATGACGCAAATAAGTACCTGATGATGTGTAGAAATTGAGTGGTACGCTTAAAACTGAGTATAACTCATTGGGAAGAGATTTGAGTTTTTCGTTTACTATGACGGATTTCCCCGTACCAGCACCTCCGACAAACATTATGGCCGATTTCTTATCGACAAACAAGTCGAGGAAATATCTAAGCCGCGTAGTTTCTGCTGTGTTCACGAGTGTTTGCTGTAAGAAAAAATTAAATATCGTTGATTAGCATAACACCTGACTGGAATTACAAAAAAAAATTGTACTGTCAAATGATCTCCTATACACAATGGAATTTAACCATAATAATATATACTCAATGTACGTACATAAGTTTGTCTGTTTTTATAATTGAAGAAGTGCGTTTACGATGCACAAGATTCGAACAAATATAAATTAGTTCTTCAATTTATAAATCGATTATTACAAGCATATTTTACGGTATTTAATTTGTTCCTATACTTTAATCTATATTTTTAGATCGAGTTATACGGGTGAATTGCAAGTCGAAACGTTATACAAAATAAGCTTTGCAGCTCTGAAATGTTTTTCGACCGAACCTTTGTGATAAAAATAATTTATTTAATTATTTAAATGATTATTCGTAAGTAAAATTGTTTTGATCCAAAAAAAAAAAAATTGTTTCAAAAATGTTCTCAGATTAACTCAAATAAGTATTTTTCTCCACACGCTTCTGAATCACTTACGACGTACAGTATAATTAATACTATAATATATTTCGTCGTGAATCAAGCGTAAATAACTTAAAATTATTTGAGTACCACGAAATGACACTTACTTGTAGGGGTGTTCCCAGATCCAGCTCAAACGGCGTTACCAGTTCTGTCCACGGAACAAACTTATTTGTTTCCGGGTCAATAAAATAATCAAACACACTCCCATCAGTCGGTATTCTTACAGTTTTGAACTCGGTCACCCACCATTTGGAAAATTCGATTCGCCAGTCAATCAGCTGCAAACGAACATAATATTATAATACATAACATTTGAAGAATGTTAAATTTTAAAAATAACATTTTGTTTTATACCAATCTATACTGCAGTACGGTCGGTTGGTATGGGGGTTGGTATGGGGGGAGGGTCTAGATAAAAATGTCCTTAAAAAAACCTTTAATAATACAACAAAGACAGCTTGTAAGTATATGCCTTTTTAAACACAAATTTTTAGGTTCAACCAAAGGAAATTTTAAAATATTAGGTGTTCTAGCAATTAACAGTCTATATAAAAAAATCATAATTATGTTTATAGTAGAAAATTGTGAATTATGGGTAAATCGTAAAAATAATATAGGTAACTAATACAAGTGAAAATAGAGCAAATGGCACAGCAATTAAGTACTCTAAAAAAGCATTTGGTCAAAAATGTGTTGATCATTTAGGTCGCAAGTCCGTCAATTTAATGCTTGTCTCGTATATAAAAAACTAAATTCTCGATAATTTACTAACATAGAAAAAAAACAATTGTAAATTGGTTGTTCAATATACACCGATTGGCTGATTCTAATGCAGCTTTTAACAAAATCTATTAATTAGATAATAGTATAGTAATTAGTTAATTAGTTTATAGTGTAGTATTTTATTGTTGCATGTTATTTGTTACCCTTATACTTCTGATATTTATTCCAAAATTATTTAGTTTGTTTTAACTTATTTAATGTAACTCTGCAACTCCACCACAAGCATCGCTAATAGGAAGTAAATATGTATTGTAACAAAAGATTATGTACTATTTGTATTATATACTACGTTATTTATAAAAAAAAAAACCTATGTTAACCGATTGGGGATCACAATAAAAACTGACAATACGTTCTGTTGTACCTCGTGAGTTAGGACCAACGCGAAATCGTTGTTACAATCTTACGCGATGATATTATTAATTATTCCGTCGCGTTTTATACACGCCACCAACGGACCACAGGTGTATTTACGATTAAATTTTCATGACGGAAGGTATTGTTCAAATCGTTTGGAAAATCGCAAATAAAAGACGGACAAAAGTGGTATTTTCGCGACGGATATTTCATCTAAAAAACGCGACGATGCCAGTGTAATAAATGTATCTCAGGTGAAAATATGTGATCGACACGTATTTAAAACATTTTCACCGCCCCCCCCCCTCCCCCGGATAACACCGGTGCAACAACGACGATAACGTGGTCATACTTGATCCTGAAACGTGGCGGAACCAAATGACCAGACGCAAGCGAACACGAAGTACGTCTCGTACACCTCCTTGGTGGTGTCCGGCGGACAGTTGGCCGGCGTCAGCAGGCACTCGAGCAACGTGCACAGCATCTGCAGGTGCGTGATCTCCGGTATGGGCGTGATGATTTTGATCCTCGTCCGCAGCGCCTCGATGCACACGTTCACGTACTTCTCGAACAGCACCACGAGCACGGCCTTCTCCGTCTCGCTCGACCGCGTGTCGATCCAGCTGGACACGTACGGGTTCCAGCCGAGGTCCGTGGGGTTGATGTACAGGATGCCGGCGCGCGAGACGGTCGCGGGCGTGGCCGACCGCAGGTTGGATATCTCGAACAGCAGCCGCATGGTCGGCGTCAACGCGATGCGCTCGTTGCTGGCCAGCGTCAGCACCTGCAGCACGTACCGGATAAACCGTTATGCGCACGTCCAGTATGGGCCCAACACGCGAACCGTACGCACACGGTGCGCACGGTCAACGATGTCGGTCGGCATTCGACATAGTCGATGGTTCGAGGATATCGATCGAATCGCGTATTGGACAAATTAAAAATATTCGATTGTCGTTGACGCGCCGTCGAGATAACATTGCGCATCGGTAGCGCCCCTTCAATAATATAATACTGGCGACGGTACAATGACTCGATGACATACAACACACTTTCACGATTGTAATTATTTCGATTTTTTAACCGCTCTTTAGCCCGAAACCTCGGCTTCCGTTTTTTTTTCTACCTTTTATTCGAGGAAATAAATAGCAAGAGGTATTGTAGTACTATCTGAACTATCGGACACATAATATTGTTCGTCATTAAAATGCATAAATTGTTTAAAGCGGATTCATATTTGAATGAATTGCAAACATTGATAAACTTATCTGTTATATCCGATTCGCTATTTGATAACGGACCTGATAATTTGATAACGATATGATTAATTAATCAATAATATTGATACGTCAATGTTTGTCAATAATATTGAACGTGTATGGGCCGCTTAAGACCGGCGTTGTAGTAACACGGTTAGATTAGTGTGGGCGTTGGACCGACATATATCACCTTCGCAAAAGTCGCCCCCCCCCACACACACACAAACACACACCCTGCCCCGCGCTATCCACGTCGCGATGTGATAGAGACGACTTTGGCCGTGAAACCGGTAACCGGTCGACACGAACGCAACGTTGAATTGAAATGTGTTAGTTTCCCCGAAATCGGATAAATCTCGCGCCCTGAGCACTAGGGTACCCCGAAACCAATTCATTTTCCATGGGCGCCGTTGTCGTACAAGTTTGGGAACCGCTGTTATGCGCTGTGGCACTGCATCTAGGCTAAGCACGGAACGGTCGACGACCGGTGTAGGGGGGTAATTTGTGCATTCGATTACGTGCCTTGTTATCGTCCATCACCGTGTTCAGCGACTCGATCCACATCGGGTCTATGTCGCCGTCCATCACCATCCACTTGGATCCGCTGCCGGTCATTTGAGCTTGTTCTCGTATCAGGCACGAAAACAATCCTGTCGGACGGGAAAAAAAAAATAAAAATTATGTCCACATTGTCGTTCATCATCAAAAGACGGTTCGCCGCGCGTGGAACACGTACCGTCCACCCATTCTCTAGTGGCCGGACTGATGATGCCGAACAGCTCGTCGTTCGTCACCGCCTTCGGCTCAATATCGTTGTAATAGGGTTTATGCTTCAAGTTCGAGTAAGTCTTGTACAACGTTTTCCACACCTCAGACTTTCCCGTGCCGGCCAATCCTATTATGAAAACCGAATGCCGAACGTCCAACAACTCCACCAGTTGCACCACCTAGAGTCGAACAAGCCGAGGGATAGACGTCGCGAATGAACGTCGTACTGAACAACACATGTTAGTCGGTACGTACTTTGAGGATAAAGTTGTCCTCTGGTTGGAGCTTTAAATCGGTCGTGGCCTGGCGAACTTGATTTTCAAAGTCCAAATCACGTTTTCGAGGAACGTCGAGCGCCGGGAACAGATCGCCTATAAGTCCCATGAATATAGTGGTATCTTCGGTGACTATTTTCGGAGTGTTAAAATCCCTAAGGGCTCTCATTAATACTTGATCTTCTGGACGATTTCTATCTGATCTCTAAAACCAAAATCAGATTACTATGAGAAATTGATTGAAATACATAAATTGTATATAATATAATTTTCAAAAATAGATAATCTACTAGATCTCTAAAAAATGTATAATAATTTACTTTTCATGTTATTTAACTCAAAAAATAACTTATTTTTTTTTAGTTCTGTTTTAATAACCGTAGTTCAGTTACATATTTACTTTAAATAACTAATAAAAGATTTGTCTTCCTGAAAAATAATATTTCTGGAAAAAAACCCCTCGTATTCAAATTAAAATAAGCTTTTTACCTTTAATGATCCAGCAACGACCAATAGCGATTTAATAGCTCGAAGACCCCAATCATAATGGTCTTGTTTTGATAACAATTCTTTGCAAAGCGAGTATAACGTTAAAAATTTTCTAGCAAGCAACCTTGCATTTTGAAATCCTTCGGCAATCAAGTTAATTTCACAAATCAATTCGAAATCTGGTACCACCATGGCACAAGGCCTGTAAAATTAAAAATACATAAACACGGACTAATTAATTATACACGACGAATCAAAAATGTGTTTCCATAGATGTAAGGGGGGCATGGACCGAAGCCGTATCACACTACCACTATTAAAACTATAGTGAGGGGAGGGGCGGGTAAAATAAAGAGTTGAAAAAAAAGTAGTTATTGCTTTTTGGACGCTTTGAATTTAATGTGCTTCATGAAATTCATAACTTATACTTTTATAAAAGGCAGGTGTAATTTTTATTAGTTGTTTTCCAAATACGAGTAGTACATGAACACATAAAAAATGAAAAATAATCAAATAAATATTAGTATAAGCAAATAAAAATCAACCATAATGTTAAGATATAAAATATATTTTATCAAATCAATACAATTATACTGTATAAAGTAATTATTTAATTTTTCTATTTGAATTTTTAGTTATTTTTTAAATAGTTATATATTTTTGCATAAAGACAATTCAATTGTTAGGGCATTAAGGGACGTTTCTTTGATATTTTAAAGGGTTTCCTCACATTCACTCTCCATGAATAATTATGGAACTATTATTTTTTTACTCACCTAAACAAGGCTTTGAGATTTTCAGGAAGTTCAGCTCGCCCCGCGTATCCGGGATTCATCGTGATGAACATGCCAATGGTCGGTATCAGATTGACATTGTCGCCCAATAGAAAACACGTACTCCTTCTCGCTTTTATGGAGTCCAACACGGATTTCACCTGAGTCGCCACTACGGACAGCACTTCGACGGATATCCGGTTGAACTCGTCAAAACATCCCCAAGCGCCGGTTTGTGCCAGACCTTTATAAATATTACCGCACGACTGAAAAAAAAACGAGGTTGTTTTTAAGTCGGTGCTCATTTGCCGTACCAATATGATGATGATAGAACATTATGGTAGCCGCCAGCCGTCAGCTGACCGAACCAGTGCTCTAAGCTCACCCTGTAGTCCATTTGCTCGGAGCAGTTGAAAACGTACACCATCATCCCTATAGCTTTCCCCAAGTCTTTCGTCGTCTCCGTTTTTCCGGTACCGGCCGGTCCGGCAGGAGCACCTCCCATTACCAAGTGTAACGACTGTTATACGGGT
Organism: Periphyllus acericola; assembly: GCA_949715065.1. Taxonomy (NCBI): domain Eukaryota; kingdom Metazoa; phylum Arthropoda; class Insecta; order Hemiptera; family Aphididae; genus Periphyllus; species Periphyllus acericola. Next base: position 19,204,937 of record OX454264.1, read on the forward strand.
GACAAAATAAAACGCGCGCGGTCGTTAGTAAACTATCAAGAAGGCATTCGCGCGTTCGAAAAGCGAATGTAGTGAAACGCTCACCTGTGTCAGCGTGATGTAGCACCTGTCTGTGAGCGGAGTCACGACCAGTCTAGGAGTGTTTCCCAAGTACTCGTACCAGTACCGAAACTGTGCGTCGCAAATGTTGGCAAAACAGTCCGCCTCTGCCAAGTCCCATCTGAGAAGAAAATGCCGACACGTCGTTACCGAGGAGTTCGCATGTAGTATGGTTATTTATCGTCTCACCTGTGCCTCAATTGCGATTGCCACTGAAACGAAGAGGCGGTCTCGACCTTCTGTTGTATCATTTTCGCCACCACGTCCCGGCAATGCACGTCGATCGTGCAGATCGTGTTCACCTTCTGTCGATCACCCTTGGTCAAGTCGCCCAACAGCAGTTCGATAAGTTCGTTTAACTGGACTATCTGTAACGATGCGTTTGGTGCATAATAAATGTACGGTGTGCGATTCGGTGACATAAGCTTTTGTTTGTTCGTCACCACTTAAATTGTGTTTCATTAATTTCTCCTAATGAAAACTTTCATAATTTTTTATTCAAAGTTAAAAAAAAACGGCTCGTAAAAGAGATCTTATTAAATCTATATAGTTTTAATATAAATTAAGTGAATTTTAACCATAATTACAATACACGAAAAACCAATAGAAATATATATAAAATTAATGAGGGAATTTGTTATTTGTAGATAAGAGAAACATTTTTGGTATTTATTTTACCTTAAGTCATACAGAAATCGGTAATATGAATATCCCTGACTTAAGTTAATTTAAAAATTATGTTAAATTTAAGGTATGCCCTAGCTGTAATAAAATTAATTGTTTAATCTAGTAAATTATATAATTACATTGTACTTTATTATTAATACTCTGACGTATAATCGATATAGTATTTAATATCTCTTCTACAACTAGTATCTAGTGCATATTGATTAATGTATATTTTAATATTTCCTATGATTTATCAATGTGTAACGTATAATATTTGTTTTATTTTTTGTACAAATAGATTTACTTAAACTAGAACTTTTGCCTCTTACCCAAGCTTGCTTTTGTAGAACAATTAATTTATGCATGTATCTGTACTACATCTTGTGAAATAAAAAAATAAATACTAAGTACTACTAAATATTATACAGGGTACGGCGAGTGATAATTATAATAATAATAATAATAATTGTCGGTAATTATTGTAAGTATACCTGTTTTTTGTTGTAATCTTTCATCGAGTTTTCGTGGCCCGCTTCCAGCTGCACAAAGGCTTCGTTTGTCTCAGTAGTCCACCATATTTGATTACCGCACAGAGCCGTCTGAGCCGAGTAGTCAAATATCCACTGTCTTCGCGGTTTATCTTCGTAGGTCTTCACCGCCTTGTCGAAATACTTGCGACTTGTGGCGCGCATCACATCCGTCAATCTGTTCAGCCATTTTTCGACCTGAAATATTGTTTAACGTATCCCGGTTATTCGACGACCCCGGGGCACGATGCGATCATTTACTTGTCCGGAACACTCGCAACTTTGGTGAAATGCGACATATTCACCGTCCTTGGCGTGCATACCGACCGCTATTTTGTCCTTCGAAAACTTCAACCGTGCCATCGAGTCGTACAGCTTAATCAAGTGCCTGCGAACACGGTTTATAGTTAACAACATACTAATGTTAAGACGGCTGAGACCAGCCCGATCAAACACGTACTTGCAAACGGCCTCCGGGTTGTTGCCGTTGGATAGAATATCCAACAGATCGACCGGTGATATGAAATAAAACCTTGGATACGTCAGACGTTTTGTTTCCAAGTACTGTGCCAGCACTTTTTCACATTTCAACAGTTCATCTTGTATTTTGACCAGCGATTTGTACAAGTCAGGTACATTAGTGCCTTTTATGACATTTGGATTAGCTTTTATCATTGTCAATAATACCTGTGTACATAATCATTAAAACGATTTAGTGTCGGGCAACATTATCATATGTATACATTAAAATCTCCTTGTAAAATTTGCTTGTCATGATATTTGAAATGGACATTTTACTTGTACTATCAATTTAATTAATGTGAAAGAGCTCAGTTTCTTGAACGAATATATTCTTATCCTAAGGTTGCTACTTTAAATTATTCAAGTTACAATAAATTAAATATCAAGTATACCTACTTGTGACAAAAATAAATTATTTAAATAATTTACTATAAAATAAACTGAATTTATTAAAATTTAAAGTATAAATACACGATATACTTTAAAATAGGGACACTCCAAATTTTTGGAAAATAGTTTAGGTTGCCGTGAAACAAAAAAAGGTTGGAAACCTCCGTACTAACTACTAAGGTGTTGCTACTACAAAGCGCTTTTAATTTTTTTTCTTTATGATGGTACCTATACCACACGATTAAGCAGTAACTGAATAGTTATAAAAGTGGTATCTAAGTTGATAAAACCCGTTGTCCCAATATTTCCGCATTTAAAGTATAATACTTAAATAGTTATTATAATAATTATGACTTTTACTATTTTTATCATTATCGCGCTGAAATATTACACCATAGTAGGGCTACGGAGTTTTACATAATACTCTAATACAATAATATATAAGTTTTCTCAAAAACAATGCGTATACTTTGATGTAAGATTTTACAAAATAATACAAAACTGCACATACATTTCATAAATTGTACAAGCATTATACACAAAGGGTAATGTAATATTATTATATACTCGTATAATTATATATATATATTATGATTTAATTATAATATGCACCTTAAATTCTTTATCGAGCGCTTCGAATCTTTTTGAGTCCTCTGGTAATTGTATCCTAATATCATCAGAGCCAATAAATATAGCTTCTAAATAAGCCCAGGTCCTTTGCACTTCTAGCCATACATCTATAACTCGGTTAGCGTTATTTAATTTAATTTGCCAATCATTCACTTCGTCATAAAAAGGTCCAATAAACTTAGAGGTCATCATATTTTGTAATTGTATTTGATTTTCTTCTAAGACTTCTATTAACTCTTCTCCAACTTTAAGTAAACTATGGTTCGTCCTTTGATGATGTGAATACTCAAATTCCATTGTATTCCAAGTCTCAGAAAATTCTTTCAAAGATTTTTCAATATTAGTTTCCTTTACGGACTTGTCCACAATATTTTTTACTTCATCTTCGAATTCGTGTAAATTTAGTATCACCAAATCATTCAGTTTTGTTGATTTATCAATAGAAAAATTAATCTAGGATAATTCAAGGGTTTAAATTCACAGTATAAGTATTAAAATTAAAATTAAATTAATTTTAATTAAGTTACTTTTGTGATTTCCACAAGTTCCTCCAAATGACGTTCTTTCACCGCTGGGTTTTGGAGTTCAACTAATGTTCGTAAAGAAGTCATCATGTTTCTTATCTTGCTCTCAACATGAGAATATAATGACCATTCACGAATTTCTTTATCCATAACTTAAGGTTTTGAACATAGATTTTAATATTAAATTTCGAAAACCATTTTTTTTTTTTAAGTGCATACCTCTCAATTCTTTTGTGAACCGTTTTAATTCCAAATCCATATTATCGAAGTTTACGTCAGTCCATGGTACCGATAACCATGTATCAATCCAACTAGTAACCATCAACACGAAATCCCACATCAGTTTATTAAGCTGCAGAGATTTTTTATTTGTAGCAAATATATTCGACCCAGGTTGTGGTACTTCGAATAATATAGCTTGAGCGAGTAGTTGATCATGCAATTTTTCCATTTCCATTATATCATTGTTTGCCCTGTCAATTTCTCTGTATGGATTCGTACAGCTCTTACTAAATAAAAATAAACATAACATTTTTAGTTCTGGTGTACCAATGTGAGTTACAAATGGTTGATCGGTGTTTACTCGAACTGGATCTGTCTGGAAAATTTATTTTTGTACAACATTTCACGTACGCCCATCAAAATGATTCTTCCGCTTATTGCTGATCCTTCCGCTTGAATCAGTGGAATCACTTGTGATTTGACGTTTAACGCGTTTTTCTTGGTGTTATTCCACGCTTCCGGCAATCGCTTAATTCGAATGAGAAAGTTAGGTTTTCAACACAATCAATTAATATAATATCATTGAAATATTTTACTGTTAAAACCGTGGCAGTAAAATTACAGTTATAGTAACGGTACAAATCAGGCAATGGTTATACGTACTTTCATTAAGCCGGGAATATCATCCGGTATCTCTACATCGTACACTTTAAGTAAATGTAATATTTCTGATAAAGGTTCGAACATTGGGTCGTATTTAGGTTGCCGTTGACGAACGTTTATCAAATGCCACATGACACTCACGAGGTCTTCGTAGTGTCCTTCTTCCAATGGCTTTAATAAACCTGCGTCGGTTTCTTTGGTAAAATCTCGTAAATCGCGCAGACTATATAAACAATATTATTGCTCGACATCAGTAAAAAAAAAATTGATGATAAGTCACGGTAAAATATATACTGTACCTGTTCACCACCTTGTCGATTAAATAGTTTTTGAACAAATCCGACCAACTGGTGAATAAACTCCTTAGATCGGTTTTAAATGATTTAATATCGATCAGTAGCCAGTTATTGAGTATAATATTTTCCTCTATTTGTATGGATTCTTTGAGAAAACTTTCAAACGTGTTAATCTTAAATAAAATAATTTATAATATTTATTTTAAACGTACTTAATATTATTCATTCAAAAATATAATTCACGTACTTTTGTTTGAAAATCTATTAGCTTTGGTGGATTCGGTTGTAATAATGGTTCCCCATCTGCGCCTACTTCAAATTGCAGAGTTTCTTCTTCTTCTGCGGTTAGATCCCTTCCGTATTTCAAAAAATTTGATAATTCGGTGGTTTGGTCGTATGACCACGCCAATGAATAGTATTGATATTTATCAACGAATTTAAGAGCCTGAAATATTACCAAATAATAATTAAACCCACAAGTTGATGTATTTGAACAAGGTAAGTTAAAACTAAACTATGATTTTCAATCTTACCTTTTCAATGGCTAGCTTCACTTGAAGCAGTATTTTATTTTCAGAGTCAATAACCAGTTCAATTTCTTTTATATCTTCCTGAAATAATTAATTAAAAACACAAATAAAAAAAATTTTTAAAATCACGCATGATATATTTTTCACATTATATGGCGGGTTGTTTGTATCGATTCTCTCCAAGTAAAATCCCATTTCAATTATATCTTTGAGTAAATTAGTGATTAATCCGAAAAAATTTGGTTCGCTGTTTTCATCCAAGTTGGGTGCAAAATATGGACCATCGTCATTGAGATAGTATTTGATCAAAAATAATTCCTTGGGTTGTTGGACGTTGATTATGTGATTCTCGATGTACTTAAGACTGTAAAAATAATTCACAAATAAACAACAAGTTAAGTTATTGTACTGTGACTATATACTAAAAAACATATGATTTTAACTTATTGTATACAACGTTGTATTCTTATACGTTGTCTTAAATTGATTAAAAGTTAAAAACCAAATATGTTGATAATATTACGTATTTTAATTTATTTATACTGTTTACCTGCATACGATTGTATCTTGTAATATAGCATAAACTGTGTCATCTACGTAGTGCTTATATTCTTCCCACAGTGCTTTCACGTCTTCGTTAAATAAAACAATCAGTACCTGTATATCAACATAATCTAATATCTCTTCTTGTTCTTCCACATCTATTTCCTCTAAAAGCATCTCTTCTCGTGTTAATTGTTGTTCTTCTTCTATTCCCTCTCCTAAGCCAATGTTCTCGTCTTCGAACATAGATTCTCCCAAATCAGAATACACTTCCGCTTCGTCCATCGCCGAAGCCGCCGCCTTTTCCGGCTTTTCTGCGTCGTTATCTACTTCTTTATCTTCTCCTTCTTCTTCGAGCGTAATTCCATTATCAATGTCGGATGGTTCTAGAACAATAACCGGAGTGAGTTGACTGGCGCAATATTACGGCGAAGAAAAGAACAACGTTGTTAAATTGAAAAAAAATAATTGCTATCGTTTTGAATTTAACAAAAGTGTGTACGATACGACACGCCGAGAACAGTTTACCACGATCTGGATCCATCACAGGCACGCCATGAAACAACAAGAGGTTTTCTTTCAGCAACCTCTGTATTTTCTTACTGGCGGACATGAGTCCCGCGTACCTTGTTATTTTCTTCCTGTCCAACTGACTGCCAAACGTAATACGCCTTGTGTTTTTTTCCCGCACGTACAAGGGAATATCAACCCACTGACTAGCTAATGACGTTATTTGTTGGAAATTGGTTTGCGCGCGCGTCACGCGTTCATAAAGGTTTCCAGTTAGTTCATGAATAGTTTTGATCGTTTTTTGTATTAATGTTAATGGAGGTGGAATGTCATATTCTTCTTGTCCTTCTCTTCCTACTTCTATTCTCGCTTCATCGTTAAGCTCGTCGTACAATATTTCTATTTTAATAAAATAAATATTATTTACAAATTAATCTATATATTAAGACTAATCACAGTGTGCGCTGAGATTACACAATGCATTGAGATAAATAATACAGTTCGGAAACTCTAAATCTGTATTGAAAAGTATTACGAATAGTACGTATCAATAATATCATGCGATTTAATTAGTTTTCTATGCCAAGAGTTATCGATTATTGCTATTGTTGATCACTGCCAACCCGTGTATTTCCACTACAAATTTAGGGTTGACTGAACTTTCTAGTAAGACAAGCACTAAGAAACTGTTTTTTAACCTTCCGAATTCCACTTGACAAACATTTGAGCTTCGTTAATGAGGACATCAATGTTATTGATTTCTTTAACGATCAACTGAAACTCTGAAGGATGAGTTTTCGTTCTCAGTGCGTTATACCTAAATAACAAAACCAAATCATTAGTATAAGTAAAACCAACTCATACTTAAACTATATTCTTAGTAAAATTGATAAAGCTTAACATTTTATGTGTGCAATGTTCTAAAATATTCAAATCAATTCATTCAATAATGTTTAAACAATTTGGTTTTTGTTTTTAAAAAACCCTCTGTTTGTTTTATCATTGAACATTTTACGCTTTTTCATTATGTATTTAAGACCTTAAATACCTAGGACTATACTCACCATTTTGATATTTCCTCAATGTCTATTTTATACGCAAAAAGTTGACTTTCTCGTTTATAGAGCTCAATCGCTTCGATCGGTATATCTTCTATTCCGATTTTAATTATAGGATTTTTGTAGTAATATATACCAAGCAACAGGTATCTGGTTACTTTTATTGCAGAATCGAGCTTTAAATACATTTTATATGAATTAATACTGAGTCGTAATACTTATTGGTATACAAAAAATTACTTCTTTTTTGAAATTGATTCTGATCGTCTTATCGTCTTTTATCGTCAACAATGGACTCGCAATACCCTCCTGAATTTGATTTGGAACAACGCGTTTCCACTCATCAAATATAGGAAATATATAATTTTTAAAACTGTCAGTTATCAAGTCAATCTTTTGTTGAATACGATTTGCTCTTGGAGATTGCATGATCCTGAGTAACCATGAACATAATGTGTAGTATAGACATAAGGTTAGTTTTAATTTACTTTTGATTTACCTATATTTAAATCTTGGGACGAACTCAAAATAAAAATGTACATCAGTGTACAACTAAATAAGTACCTATAAGTCGATTATTATACGATGAAACCCACATTTTTAAACTAAACATCAAATATAATACACCCATCAGACAATATAGCGAAGTAATTATGCACAAGAGTTTGGCGTTTATGTGGATGATGTGTATACATTTATTAAACGAGCACGTTTCGTCGGTTGTTGGTAAACAAATGGAGAGTGTGAATATTAATGAAAAAAAAAAATAAATAAAACGTGAATGAACATATTTAATAAAAAATGTAAATATTATTTTATATGTGAAAACATATACTCATATTTATGTTTATGTAGATTATACCATCTTTACAGCACAAAGATGAAATTTACACTTTTAGAACGAACTATAACGGACGTTTCATTGTTTTACCAATCACTTCGTACGTAAAAATCCGGAAACTGTTAAATCAAATTTTCAGTACAACAATTTTTAAACATTTTGGGCAAAACAAGGAATATTATTTTGTGTTTATTTTTTTTCGTTTTATTTTAAAAAAACTTTTTGCGGGATAGTAAGACTTTATCCAAAGTCTAATGTATTTTAGTAACCTATTATTACGGAAACCAGACTCGAAAACGACTTCAGAGTACCGTTATTTTAATTCCAATCGGTAAAATATTATTTGGAAATTTAACGCGGGTTAACGTCGTGGACTGGCTGGACAGCATTTCATCTAATACTTTAAAATCAGAAAAAATTATAAATTGTTAATACATTCGACGATTCATTGGTACTTTCAAACTTCCACATCAATATCATAGATAACCATAAAACGTTAGTTTGATTTGTGTCCCCTCCCTGTACGTTAGTAACCGGTTTCGAGTTCGAGAATCGATAAATAAAAATAAATAAAAGGACAAACACTCCTCCTAATATTACGATTATTCGATCTGAATGTAGAATAGACGTTCAAAATTATTTGTCGTTAAGGCCGACTGCTCTAAAAACAACGGCAACAAATAAAGCAGAAAATCTTGTTGTACACTTACGGTAAGTCCAAAATCTTAATGGCGTCTATTTGTTCTAACATTCGGTTTGTCTGCAGCGAATAGTCCCACATGATTTCTCTAGCTACCGGTGGGTAATCTTTTTCCAGTTCTTCCGGCTTTATACGCATCTCGTAGTAGTCACTTGAATCAGGGATCGTCACAGGCGCGTTGTCCGACAGAGCACTGATGAACTTCTAAACACGCACAAAAAAACACTGACCCTGGCTAACGATTGGATTTTAAAAATGCTAAGGCTTTCACTGACCTTCTGTGTGGCCAATTCTTGGTCTATTTGGTCCAAAATATTCTCATAGTATTTGGACACAACGCCCTCCACGGCTGGACGGTTCAGAACGTTCGGACTGAACACCAGTATGAACTATAAACATTTTATCTAATAACTATTTGCGACCATTTTTTATTTTCGACGTGTCCACAACATTTGACAAGTATGCCTACACTGTAGTACACGCTAACTCCCAAAAAAACCTAATTTTTTATTATTATGAACACCAATACTCGTTTCAAAAGGCATCGATCTTATCGTAGTTGGTGTGCTACCTTTTTCTTCTTCCTATTATGATTATTATTATTATTATTATAATTGTTATGACTAGGGCAGTGAAGTTCATTTACATGTTGTTTGTAAATGCTTATATTTATTGCTGAGTGAGCTTAAAATATGTTTCGATAAACTTAATTTAAACAAAAAAAAATTATATTGCAATAATTGCAATTTTTTTAATTTTACTGCAATTTATCTATTTTTCATAATTTTCGTTTACGTTTAAGATTATATAACTTAATATATAAAATAAAAGTAACTAAACGTTGCAGTGAACAAATTTCTATATTTATTGTAATACCTACTTATTATTTCTATAGAGCGATTATCGCATTTTGGTCGTTAAGATAAAAACTTGTCCCTCAATAACATGTACTATCGTCTATCAGCGTTCAGTTATATTTAAAAATACCGAAATCCTAACCGTATATCAAAAATTATAAGTGGAGAAATACAGTCAATGGAGGGCTTGCCAGAAGACTTGACCAGCTACGATTTAATCTATTTCAAGTACGCGCCAATAACAACTACTGATGTAGAAAGAAGTTTCTCCCGATACAAAAATTTGTTGTGCGATAACAGACGATCATTCGATTTTGAAAACTTAAAAAAATCAATTTTAGTGCAATGCAATAATATAAGCAATATTCATATTTAATTTTTATTATTATTATGTATTAATATATTTGATTTTATTGATTATAATTAAATTTTTTTAAATTTTTTCAATGCAATTTTTAAATTTATAAGTTCAATTTCTAATATATTTTAATGCAATAATGTAATCAATTTAGTGTTTTTTTTTAATGCAATAACTTCACTGGCCTAGTTATGACTATTATTACTATCATTATTATAATTATTAAAATATTTATTATTTATTATTAAAATACCCAATTTTACAATTTAAAAATACATGAAATATCATAATAATTATTAGTAAAAAATACTTATTATATTTCATGTTTTTTTTTAAATCAAAGTTAAACGAACGACAGTTTACTTTTTGTACTGCCATTAGATCATTGCTATTTTCAAAACAAATTTTGCAAATAGTCGCAAGACGGTTGTCAATGTCGTTTGATATAGCCAAGTGAGTATCATAATCTTTTAGAAACATAGCAGAAGCTTCAGCGTTTAACATGTCCAACGGGTCGTACGAAATGGAGCTCATATTATCAAGGTCCTTTGAAAACTCCAAAAACACCTCTTCGATTACGGAACTGAACCAACGACCCATGTGTCCGCCCATTTCGACTTTTTCCAATTTTTGATAATCGATAAAATCAATTAACATCGCCTAAAAAAAAAACAAATACAAGTTACGAACACAGTGAAATATAAGGAGAAATGATCAAATCATGTGGGAAAACAACATTGAGTTGTAACGATTCCGTTTTAGAGCGTTGGCTCTCGACGTTTGTTGTAACGAAACCGCGTACGGGTGATTTCTAATACGATTTCTAACGATGTATTGCATACCCTAAGGCAGTTCAATCGTTCTTCAAACACGCAAAGGCTGTCGAACACGTCGTTTGTATGGAAGTTCCATAAACGTGGCTTGTGACTGTGCGCAGAAGGATTTTTGGACATGAACTGTTGAAATAGTTCCGGTAAATATTCCGTCTGTACATATTTGAACTGATCCCTGAAAACGGTTTGACGTAGTAGAGTAACGACACGTACCACGCGTAATTATAAGCTAGTAAAGGTACCTGAAATATTTTAGAATATCTTTGATATCATCCACCTTGTCCAAATTCTCCGGGAGTTCACCTTGAAATAAAGCGGTCGGTTCCAAGTGTCTCGAAGACTAAACAGGATATTAATATTTTAAGGAAATACGTGATTGATGTTATTTGTATACGTCATATTAATTACTTGGATCATGAGCATATTAGAGAGAACTTTTATCAAAACGATAATGTATTCGTAGTTTTGAAAGTTCGGACAGTTTACCCATATACAAGCCATTTTTCTCCATAAGATGGTCAACTCATCTTTTGACCCCACCAAACCATCTTCCTCGATGTTATTTATATGCTTAACAAGTGTGTTCAAGAACGTGTTGATAAGATCTGCTTCTCTTTTTGCTTAATAAAAACAAAGTAACTATTAGTGCAGTTGCAATTTACATTTAAATAAAAAAAAATCGCGTCTTACCAGCCGTTACCGTTTCTTTTATTTCTCTATATAAATCTAAAGACGGGCTTTTTGTGACAGTCAAAAATTCGCCAATCTGTCGATCTATTTGTTTGTAAAATTCTAGAATTTTTTTTTCTTGATGTTTCCAAAACTCAAGGTCTGTTGGTACAAATTTGAAATATATCAGTTTAATTTGAAGTTTTAAAGCTTATATTGATATATGAACGATTTTAAATGGTAAAACCATACAAGTTATTTACAATACAAATAGGTTATAATTTATTTATTGAAAGAAAAATCGGGAAATTTAAAAAAAAAAGGTTATTTTATAAGAGAATATTCGTATGAAGTCAAGTGGTCGAAATATTCTTACGACGAAAAAGGATGGGGGTGAGGTCTTATGTATAAAAAAAATAGAGTCAACTGTCGTGATAATGTGACTTGAGAGGGATGCAGTAGCTACGAATATTTATATAAAACGGCCAATTGTATGGTCGAAATTTTAATTAAGTAAAAAGTGTTTTTAAGATTATCATAAAAATTTAATTGTTACAATTTTGTGATTGTAAAATCTAGCGATAAGTGAAGGCTAGAAAAGTAAAAAAGCTTTAAATATTATTGTTTTGATAAAAGTATAAAATATTAGTATTTACATTCAGTCGAAGACGCCATGGGATTTTGAACTATGATCACATTAGGCTGGAATAATACTATGGTCTTTATTTCTTTGGACCACGAGTACACTTTTTTTTCCAATCTTTGTTTTAATACTTCATCTACGATTCTTCCATCGCTAAATATTCATAAAAAACTCAATGAGTGATATATATTATTTCCATATTGTTCAAAGAAAATTAAATCATTTAATTTACAATAAGTATAAAGAATAAAATTAACATAACATTTCATTTTTAGAGTCCAATCGGAACCAGAAATTTATTGATTTTGTATACGAGTATAAAGGTTGATTTAATCGTTAAATAAGTATAAAGAATAAAATTAACATAACATTTCATTTTTAGAGTCCAATCGGAACCAGAAATGTATTGATTTTGTATACGAGTATAAAGGTTGATTTAATCGTTTCTCTAGTAAAACATACCTACATAAAAGTAAATCTGTTCTCAAAGTGCATTGCATTATTTGTTTAGAAATCAAATGACAGATTGTGATTTAAAAATATCATCTTTGTGTCTTAGCAGATTTCTAGTAGGAAAAAATTAGTAAAAACGTAAAAACTTTGTAAATTATATAAAATTTTGTCGAGTGATCGTTTATATAAAATTGTTCTGTGGTCAATATTGCTTGATATTTTGATGCAAATCCTAAAACGATCTAATAGTTATAATAAACGTATAATAATACTATTAGATTTATCTCATGTCAACTTTTTTGTCAATTGTTTATAGAAACAATGTTATAACTGATAATTATTTTCACGAAAATTAAATATTGTTATAAATTTTAACCTTTGTTGTATGATATCTTAACTTAACATTGATTAGCTAAAATTAACTCTTTTTTTTTTTGCTTTAACAGCAAATGTCTTATTACTCGTTACGTGATACGTTGTAGTAACAATTTCACCAACCTTCTCTTAGAATCGCATTTCAATTAATTATCAAAGAGAAATTAAATATGAAAAAATAACTTAAATAATAACATGATAATTCGAATAAATTCGTTTTCGTAATTACTGAACAATATATTCTGCAGAAACGTCGTCGTTAATCACTAAAAATTCACACTGCTGGTGATCTAAAACAATTTATAGCTGTACCAACAGGTGCTTACCTCGTATATTACGTGTGCGTTTTGTTCTATGATAATTGATAATTATTACAACCGGTATATGCATATTATACTATGATACGTGATAAAAGCGAACCCTATTTTATTTAAACTGGTCTATGGTGGCACAGACATGAAGTGCTAACTAGTTGATCGACCCGAGCATATACCTCTATTTTATTCTTCGCCAAACCCATAACCGCATACCCAACCTAGTACTACAAGTCAGGTATTACCCGGTCGCCCGGTCCGACCCTATATAGTGCCGCGTTTACCCGTGAAAACCGTATGCGCACCAGTACATAGCAAGGTACACATTCTAAAATCAGTAAAGTCTTAACCAAACCGTGGTCGAATATCACACCCCATACAATATTAGTTTGTAAAGAGGAACACTGAGATCACCTTTTCACAAAGTTTTCCAACGCGGTACCGATGTTTTCGAAACCATACGGTAATGTCAGGTTTGGACGATTTTTCAATTTTCCAATGATGTCGTTTATGTTCGAAAGGAAGCCGTTGAACTTATCTTGGATGTCCACTACGATGTTTTTCGACGCGTTCTTGAGCATGTCGTTGTTTTCGGAAAACAAATTCAACAAAACCTAGTGAGAACAGGTGAATCGGTTGATTATGACAAACTCCGTTAATCTTTGATAACACCTATCACTTACGCCTTCGGTAGTCGTTTTCAAGTCGTCGAAAGGATTCGCTGACACTTCACCGCAAATGAGTTCAGACTCAAAGTTATCACTCGTGATCGCAACAGAATCGAGTTTTATAATGTACGACACTCTTGTCTTGTAACCTTCCATGAAGTCGTACATCGCAATCATTACACCAGCTGAGTTAAATGTGAACAATATGGTAGATATATCCGGCAAGTTGAAAAAATTCATTATCGCAAGCTAAAAAATAATAAATAAAAAAATTCATAGCTGAAAAATCGTTCTCGGCAGTAGTTCATTTCAACAGACGTTCGAACGCGTTTAAATGTTCAAACTGTTTGTGTTCATACTAAAGACGTTAAATCCAAGAATATTGACATTGGATTTAAAATGACGCGATAACATTATAGTGATTATAATTATGGCTACGCGGGCTACGTGTATTTATTTCCACTCTGTAAGTGCTTTTTGTGTGTACTATCCATTTATGTGTACCATGGAGTGTGTTATTATTATACCACCAGTTATACTATTATATTATCTTCATGTCGGTTCTATGTCGTCGCTGTAGTTTTAATGGGTTTCATACGTCGATGAACCTCATGATGCGTTTTCTTAATTCATGACTAAAATATGGTTGTACGTTAATGTTCGTTCTACGGAATTCACTAAGCACGGGTGTGACGGGTTGAAAATGTATAGAGATCGTGTTTTGACTGCGGATATGCTCAAGGCTTAAGGATGCATTAAATAATTGATAAAAAACACTAAAACAACGATACAATAATGATAAAACATAAAACTTAAAAAAAAAAAAAAAAATAATAACGACCGTCATACGTCGAACCAAATAAATAAAAATACAACTAAAAGTACATAATAATCTACTGATATACTTCCAAGTGTCCAGTCTGAAGTCATTACTACCACAGACCTACCAAACACGCAATATATGTGTACTATTTAGACGAAAAATACGTTTTCCTCGATACGGATATTAAAGCTGGTATGACCGATCACATGTGTAATATTATTATATTAAATTCTACAAACAATATCATGTATTCTTTACGAGCAATTTGACCTAACGGAGACTTTGCTTAGAGTATTGAACGTGTACGACGCGCGTGTTGCTACTTGTTGATTTATTCGGCAATACTAAACTATGTCGTGCTAGTATATCATATGCTTACGTTCATGTCCGGGTTTTGCATCATAGTGTCTATGACATCGTTTTTGACTTTCCAAGACTTAACTAGGAATTCATACATGTAAGTTAAACGCGGGTCCTCGACCTCAGCGTTGCTGTCTCCACTGTTCATTTTACAAGACAAGAACAATCCTTAGCCGTGTAAGAGATACAAATCCAATACTCGTCGTACTATACTACTTCGTAATACTAAACATAGGCTAATGAAAAATCAAGGTCAAATGTATTGGTAATTAACTATTTGTTTGGTGCAAGTTACCTTGGTAGCGATATTAATAATAATATCATAAATTAATTGCACCAAATTTCTTAAGAAATTGAAAAAAAAAATGAAATTTTGTCTTGAAGAAATTGCCTTCTTCGTTCAAAACCTTGTGTTTATTACATAAAACTAGTATTTTAAAAGTATTCAAATACAGATACATAAAATTGATTTCAAAAATATTTTAAATACATTTTTGAATATTTGTTAAAAAAAGTATTCGAGTACGAATATAGGTACTTTAAAAAAGTATTCATAGATACTTTTAAACCATAAAAAATTTAAACGCATTTTAAAAATATATTCATGTATTATATATTATATAGACTATAGAGGATGATGTGACAAAGAACCATCGAGATATACCAATTAACTACACATATATGATATAGAGTATAGTTGTATACTATGTATAGTTTGCTAACTATATGCGTCCGAAAATAAAACAAATTTCAATTTTCTTATGAAATTGTTAATCGATATGGGTTACAATATGGTATACTATATTATATTAAATTATTATAGACAATAGTCATAATAATATTATAGACTATAAATGGGGTTCTCAGGTTCTGATATTTTGAATGACATTATCTAGAATTGGTCTGTACCTATAGTCTGTAGGGTACAGCAATTCTTTATAATTTGTCACAAATACTCGTAAATACAGATTTTATTTACGCGGCACTGATAAATGGTTGATAAATTCTATTAATATTAACTTACCAATTAATTTATTATTTTAATGTGATACGATTAAAATAAGTATTTGTATATAGGGTCTCCCAGGTCTATTTGACTAATGCAATAACTTTTTTTCTATTCAATATTTTTAAGTTTTTTTTTTTGTAATGATTTGTAGAGCCCTGCGCTATAATTTGTATATCTTATACTTTATTTTATTTTTTTACAACAAAAATAAATAATTTAAATTTCGTATTTAATATTTTTCTAATAATCCAAGATAGCTATTTCATAAATAAGTATTTAAAAACCATTTTGGCGTTTAAAACTTTTAATTTGGTTAAGTCGTTAATTTTTAAACAATTTTCAAAGTGTGTTAAAATTCAAATTTATTTCTTGCTAATCACTGTTACTGCTGTAGTCGATTTTCAATTGTTTTCTTCCAAGAAACTATAAATTTGTTATCATTAAAAGGTTGATAATCAATATTAAATACATACACATACTATAATACGTATTTTATCATAATTTAACATAATATGATTATAATTTATAACATGATGTACCTACTATTACTTATTTTAAAATTTAAATCATCATCATTCATCAATATTTTATTGTTCAATCATTTAAATACGTTTAAACAAATTTAGAACATTTTGATTTTGAATTATGAAACAAATGACATGTGGTTTGAATATTAATTATAGTTATTCTGTAAGTCCTTTTTAAATTTAAAGTTAGGTTAAGTTGATATTTTATGGATCAAACACATTTTGCCGTAATCACTATAAACCTTAAGACTTGTCTTCTCATATTTTAAGACAATTCTATTGTATTAAATTTATGAGAAATACCTAGTAATACTATGGAATTATCAGATTGAACATAATTCGTAGAAAATATTTTTGGAAATGCCTTTGAACACAGGTACATATTATCATTAGTTTGCAAGTTAAAATTATTTTATTTTAATATCTTTATAAACTTTTGGTAACTAGATACAAAAAAATCAAAAATTAAACATACATATAATAACATTTTAAATTCTCAACACTTCAAATTACTATTATCAAGACAAATATTCAAAATTAAATATTATGTAGATTACCTATACACAGTACTACAATTGAAGATTTTAATTTAATTTGAATAGCAAAATAACATTTTTGTTAAAATGTGAGTATCATTTGTATTAAATTAATTTATACTTCAACCTAACCATTTTAATATTAATATTAACATTTATTAATTTATTAATAAAATGAATTAAAATATTCTCACTGTTAACGAAAATATTCTAGGTGGATGTCAACATTAAAAGTATACATATTTGGTGAGAGTTCAAACAATTTCATTTTCAATCACATGTAGTTAGTTGTATAATTAATGCTTTGTACCTTGCTGTTTTAATACTACATTTGTATACTTACAATAGTTACTATTGTAACTAGTTGTATGTACCTATACATAAAACCATCAGAAGTTCAATTGTAACCAGTTCATCTTAAGTATAAAACAACATAAATCAAATGTTTCATTTTATTAAAAAAAAAATGTAAATGGTAAAATTGTAGATCATAAAAAATATTGTTAGCTGTAAGTAGATGAGTAGATATATAATATTAGTGTTTTACATTTAGTCATTTAGTTCATCAGGAACTTTATGTATTCAATATTAACCATATTTATAGCTCTCTGTTTATATAAAAAAAAAAATAATAATAATGTAAGAATTTAATAAGTACCTATAACAACTAACTTAACAGAAAAATAAGGGCATTCTGAAATAGTTTTGATTGGCTTGAAAGTGTGTAGATAAATGTTATGGATAAACACGTTACTACCTATTTCTTTAGTATTTCTCTGAATATTTCATAGTGTGTTAGTATGTTTACATAATTACTAAGAATAAAAAATAACCCATGAAATAATTAAGTTAATGATTTGAAATTGTTAGAATAGGTATTAAATGTCAACTTGTCATGTACTTTTTAAGACTAGGGACTTCAACCTTTGAGAATTTCAGAATAAAAGAATAAATACTAATTTTCCTTAGTTTGTTATTCATTAATAAATAAAACATAAAAAAACATTTTCATACTATAAATTAAAAATATATCTAACATTATCTTGGTTTTAATATAAAATGTAAGTTGTAATTTATTATATCTATTTTTATTTTTACTATAAATAATTATAGAAAAAATATAGTTGCAACACTTAATTGTTGTTTTATTGCAGATCTCTTTGTATTAGAAAATTAATACAAAGCTTAATTGAAATCCCTTTTAAGATTTATATATTGCCAGAGTTCATGTTAATAACAGATAAAATCAATAATTTTCTACGTGGCATAATATGTGACATCTAATATCCTTCTGATGGTTAAATTGTTTGAAACATTTAAGAGTGTATTGTTTTATACATGAATACTCTGCTAGTTGCAAACCGTTGCGTAATATTATAATTATACTTTTAGTTGTTTTGAACATTTAGCCAACAAATTGTTAATTTATATTATAGGTGTCGGTTATTTTTTTTTTCTTCAGCTAGCGTCACTAGTGAAAGAACCTTATACATACATGTATAGCAGAGAATGTTATTGAATGACAATAAGTAAATAGCTGAAAGTAAGTTTTTTACTTAGACTGGAGATATGTAGATTGTAGGTAACAATTAAAAAATAACTCAACATTTTACTTTAATTCTTAATTATTTATATCATCATCAACTTCATCATCAGAAATAATATTTACTGCCAGTGGTATTATCGTTGAATTTTTTTTTGTATTGTACCCAGCAATTAGGAGGGGAAGAATTTTTGTATACGCCCATCTTGCGGTCATACACACAACATTTAATATAAAACAATCATAATTAATAATATAGAGACTAAATATTTTAGCTACTTCAAATTTTTCTAGTTACTTGATTATCTTTACACCAGTATTTTTGGCGTTTTAGAGCCAAATCTATTTCTTTTTTTTCCTCCAGTGTCACAATAATCAGTTTTTTATGAATGGTGGCTAAGTCTGAATGCTTAGCACACCACCATGATTCACACTAGAAGAATAATTTTATGTAAATAACTTATCATAATTTATGTAAAGAAATATAGGGTTATGTTTACTTTTTTGTCATATATCTCTTTGATATACCTATAATTTTTTATGTTGGTCATCATATTCTCATTCACATTTTTTTCCAATTGAAGTTCTTGCTATACTAATATAATCATAAACAATTTCATAATTAATTCTTTGTTAGTAAATATTTTAATTTTAAGTTCTGTATTTGTATATATTTTTATAATTTGTTATTTATTAAGTTTACTAAAATTAAATAATGTAAATTGTATTTAAAAATGCAGTGTATGATTTTTGAAATATAAAATTCAATATTTTTTATTTTTATCTTTCTTAAATATGCCTACTATTTATAGTAATTTAGTAACAAACACACGTGCGATCATTTGCTGGATCTAGTGAGAAAGCATTGAGAACTCTTCTTTTACGATGATACATCCTACTGTTTGTTAATCATAAATATAAAATTAAATTTAAATCATTTATAGATATGTGACAATTATGGCGATGGTGATGGCATACGCGGAAAATGAAATAAACTACGATAATTATTTCACGGTCAACACGTTTCGAGAACTAAACCCTATATTACGAAAATTACGGGCCAACAAAATTTGTTGGAGGACATTATAAACTAGTTACATATTTATCGCTAGAAGAATATAACACAAAATACGACACGTTAGGTGACAGAATACAAAAACTAACTCAAACATGCAATACAATAAATAACGGTACATTTTTATGTACAAAATACCAACATGTACTAACACATATGTTAAACGAAATAACTGAACAAAAAGAAAAACTATACTTATCATTAGGTAAATACGAAAAACCTAACGATACTGAAGAAGACTATCAAAGAAGAAAACGAGGACTTATTAATTTCATGGGCACAGGTATGCACTACTTATTTGGTGTATGCGACGACGAATGCACATCTAAAGCAAATAGTGCAATTGAACAAACAGAGAAAAACGGAAAAAATGTATTACACATACAGAAACAACAAACCACAGTAATTAAAACAGCAATGAAGACAATAACAAAGACAATCGACGAAACACAATCTTTATATAAGGAAATGAAGCAAGCTGAAGACGGAATTATTGAAAATATAAAGACACTAGGAGCAGCAACAGACAACGTCGTAAAAGTATTAAATACAAATGCATTACAAAACATGTACACTCTACTTACCAATCAATATGCATACGAAACAGAAACGTTAAATCAAATCGTTACATCCGCAAGAGCAGGAGTAATACATTCAAGTCTACTAACAATAACCGAAATCGCAAACACAATCAAAAGTATTAAATCAAGAATAAACAACAAACTAGAAGTACCAATGGGCACAAAACCTACAGAAGTATACGACCTTCTAAAAATAATAAAGATGTCAGTATTTTATAGTAATAACAAGATTGTTTTCATAACAAAAATACCTTTAGTAAAAATAGATGATATTAATTCATATAACGTAATACCGATACTCGTAAAAATGCATGCAAGTCATTTTAACAGACTCGTACAACTAATAGACATCGAGTCACCTTACATTGCGATCACAAAAGATAGATCACAATATATACCAATCACACTAGAACAAATGAACAGGTGTAAGGACACGAAACTCTTTAAAATATGTGAGATGACACTACCAAGATTCACAGCAGACGAAAATTCACCATGCGAAGTAATTTTATTTAATGAACCACAAAAAACTAGTGCAAACGACACAAGATGTAAAGTAAAAACAGGCATGTTATCAAGAAACA
This sequence comes from Periphyllus acericola, assembly GCA_949715065.1. Lineage (NCBI taxonomy): Eukaryota > Metazoa > Arthropoda > Insecta > Hemiptera > Aphididae > Periphyllus > Periphyllus acericola. The sequence goes on from OX454264.1 coordinate 19,225,869, forward strand.
TGTTTCAAAAACTATAATATTCAAACGACTGGATATTCAGTGTAAAAGATGAAAAATTAGTGGTAACATGTGCATCATTAGAATTACCAAAAATAATACCAATCAGGGGAGAGGGAATAATACACATAAACAACACGGAATGTCAAATACGTTCAAACAGCGAAGTATTAATACCAGACGAAGAATTAACGACGAAAAACTACATCGACTTTATACCAAAAACGGATATGTCCGAATTATTTAACAGTCTCCCGAACGTTTCGACTATACTAAACTTAAAGAAAATGTCATACTTACCTAAAAATATAAAATTTACCGACATAACCAAAGAAACAAAATCACTAAACGAAATACAAGACATGATAGAGGAAGAAGAATATCGACAGAATAACATAGTGAAAAACAAACAACACTCATACTTACTTTATATAACTATCGTTTTAGCAATAATGGCTATAATATTAATATTCACAATTTACGTTGTTATACGCTGTAAGATAAATCAGGTACGCAGGGGTTCGCGTTTTACGAGAGAACTACGTGATTACTTAGCAAAACCCCAACAGTATGCCCACCTTAGGTCACCATCGCCACTCTAAAAGTCAAAATAAGAATACACAAAACAAAAAAAAAAAATAATAAGGAATATATAAAAAAAAAAAATGTATTAACATATTTATTATTTTCTAGATCAAATTTAAAGTTTATTATATTCGACTTCGAATTTTCACCCCTACCAAAAGGAGATTGGCTACTCATAAATGGAGCTATGGTAAACAGCCTAAACAAATTTCAACCGATAAGGTTAATAGGGAGGCCAATCTTCTTAAGAAAAAATAGAGACCTAGAATACTTCCAGTTCAAAAACCACGATCGTGTTATCAGTTTTGCGGAAAAGGTATTTGCAGTTAAGAAGCCAGAGGTGTTGACACATGTAAAGAGGAATATAAATGAAGCTGAAAATCATATACAGCGGTGTGAGGTTCCAACTCTGACAGCTTCAAGGATGTATCAAGCAAATATATATCAAGCAAATATCTGCACCGTGACGGTAAAATTCCGATCGTAGTTTTATGGAATGGGAATACCGACATAGAAATAATGAAAAAATTAGGAATAAATAACATAACAAGGTATATAAACATCACGACCGTAGAACACAGATGGGATGAAAGCTATGACTTGGTGTTAAAAGACATGAGTAGGGACAACCGGGTAATATTTACAGTACACATTGGGAAATTTAAAAAACCTAGAGGAGGTACTTTAAATTTACACGAGTGTCACTCAATTGTTTGCGACACCAATCATAATGACATAACATTTGCACATGACCCGGTCACTGATGTTATATATACGCGTTTTATATTTAATTACATTTTAAAAAGAATTAAACCCAGTAAATTATATATATACTGTACGGATAAACCAAGTAGATTAAGACGGAAAAGGGTAAACCACTAAGTATTCGTAAGATTCGGAATTATAGATTTGTAGAAAGAAGCTTTGAAATATTTATAATAATAAGAAAATGTAAAAGGTGAAGGAGAATTTAAATAAATTATTCATTATATATTATTTATATGTAAGTTAATATTAAAAATATTTATAATAATGAACAATTGTAAAAGGTGAAGGAGAATTTATTAATAATTAGATTTAATTACAAATTACCAAATTGTTAAAAAAAAAAAAAATGTATACGAAAGATTTAAAGAAAAATTTCATTGTTCCACCCTGAAATTTTTGTTTCGGGGGTGAGGTGTAATATACCCAGTATATTACTATTATTCTTAGAAGTAATATTAATACTTGTTTAAAATGTACTGCGTAATATTTCATTGGATTAAAATATAAGATAACCATATAAGTATAAGGTCAAACCTGTAAAACGGAAGGTTAACTTGGTCATTATGTAGATCTCTAAAATACGCAAAGGAACACATGGTTGTAATAAAAATTAGAATGTGAAAACATTAAACCCTCAAGCCGAGGCCAACAAGACAACTTCGCAATACGTACACTTGCCGAAACAAACAGCGAAGGACGGGCGGCAACCCGGATGCAACCATGTATAAAAGAGGACCGAATGGACACCTAGAGGCAGTCGTATCCAGCCATCCAGTACAGAAGCTCTGCCTTATATCATCGTTTAGAAGTTTAACTTATGTTCTTATGTTGTTTGATTTATTTACAAGTGTTAATAAACGATATATAGTACAACTTCGCGTTAACTTATTCTTGGAGTAGTTAACGTATTAACATTTGGATATTGTTACTGCTGGCTTCAAACCCGGCACGCAACAGTACCGTGATATGTTAAAAGTTTTTTATGAAAGTGGAGGAAAAAGTACAGTAAAGTAAAAGCTTCTCGTTTTGATAATAAATTTTTTATTATCAATAAAATTTCCTATAAAATTAATATAACAAATAATGTACCTAAAACCTAATACATACATGTGTAATTCAGTTATTATTATACAAATTTTAAATTAAGATGTACATTAAAAAATAGTCTTTAGGTTGTTTTCCAAATGGTTTCAAACCAAAAAAAATATATGTTATTGATGAAGAACATACAGTGAATGTCTTGGCAGCTTTCAGCAGTGATCCTCATGCATCTGTCAGGTCGGTAGCTAAAGAAATGGACATCAGTCGTAGCTCTATACATCGTATATTGAAGAAAAATTATTTCCATCCATACAAATTGCGTTATGTACAAGGATTGAAACCCTCTGATCCAGATAGAAGGCTTCAATATATTTCAAAAATTATTTGCCTTCATGACCACAATAATATTTTGAAAAAAATATTATTGACCGATGAAAGCTGTTTTAATAATAATGGTATTGTCAATCGGCATAATTCTCATTACTGGAATGAATCAAATCCATTTTGGACATGTGAGTCCAATACACAAGTTCGCTGGTCTACCAATGTGTGGTGTGGTATAATAAGTGGTTATTTGATTGGACCTTATTTCTATCATGGCACACTAACTGGCCAACGTTATTTAGACTTTTTGACTAATACACTACCAATGTTATTAGAAAATATTCCATTAAATCTCCGAGTAAATATGTGGATTCAGCAAGACGGTGCTCCACCACATAACTCGAATATAGTCCGTGATTATTTAAACACAAATTTTCAATCGAGATGGATAGGAACTAGAGGTCCACTAAATTGGCCACCACGATCTCCAGATCTAACACCACTCAATTTCTTTTTGTGGGGTTACTTAAAGGACAAAGTATACTCCCAACAGTCAACGTCGTTAGATGATTTAAAACAACGCATAATTGATGTGTGTAACTCTCTTACTTTTGAAATGTTGGAATCCACGACAACTGGAATTCTGGAACGGTATGAAAAATGTATAATGAAACATGGCGCACACTTTGAAAATTATTCATAGTTACTACTTACTAGTTACTAGTTAGGTATATTGTTCCATAATATTTAATTTGTTATATTATTTAATGTTAAGAAATAAAACTGAACTTATAGTTGAATAATTAAATTTACAGAGTTACATTTTACTATTTCTTACAATTTAGTATCAATTGTTTAGTATCAACATCCATGGTAAGCATCACGTGACCATGTTAAATAATGATAAAATACAATAATGTATAATAATATTATGTAATGACTAATGACCTACCTTTTAATGATAACAAATTTATTGTTTCTTGGAAGAAAACAATTGAAAATCGACTACAGCAGTAACAGTGATTAGCAAGAAATAAATTTGAATTTTAACACACTTTGAAAATTGTTTAAAAATTAACGACTTAACCAAATTAAAAGTTTTAAACGCCAAAATGGTTTTTAAATACTTATTTATGAAATAGCTATCTTGGATTATTAGAAAAATATTAAATACAAAATTTAAATTATTTATTTTTGTTGTAAAAAAATAAAATAAAGTATAAGATATACAAATTATAGCGCAGGGCTCTACAAATCATTACAAAAAAAAAAACTTAAAAATATTGAATAGAAAAAAAGTTATTGCATTAGTCAAATAGACCTGGGACACCCTGTATAGTATTTGATTTTAAATACAGATACTCTTGTAAAATATTTAAAACACTAAGTCTAATTATTTTTTCCAGAAGTATTTAAAATACGTATTTAAACATTATTTGCATACTTTTATTCAACTACTGTTACTCAAGTACTTCGTAAAATAAATATTTATAATGAGTATGATATATGTGTCAATATTATATAATACTGAACAGTAGGAAAATAATAATGCATAACATAATTCATAAAATATTAATAGAATAGGATATATCTGGTATATATAATATTAATATGAAAACAAATTAAATTCATTTATGATGTAATACATCTGAATTAGACTTTATTTCAATCGCGACTGGATAATATTTTCATAATCGTTTTATAATAAAATACGCCAATTTTCTTTCAGTACTCATCATTTTTCATAAGCCATGATTTAACTGTTGCCCGTGAAATCAACAATATGAAAGTATGTAATTAAATAATATGACTAACGCAACACATAGGATCGCAAGCAATCGAACTAAAGTCAAACCGGCTATTCACAAAACTAATGTTGTTGTTTCTCAACAAAATATAATGTGAATCAGAGTATGAACGTATATACGAATATATTATTTGGACGTAATGTCGTATAAGGATGAATGTAAACTTTATCACATGGTCTATGACACTATGTGGTATACGTTAAATAAATACGCGTGAACCTCATCTGGTCCATTTCCTAATCACAAGACCAAGTTTTATGTAACCGCGTCTACCAGATCAATAACAATATGTTGCGCGCGGTTTCTTTTTTCTTTCTTTTTTTTTTGGGGGGGGGGGGAATTACTGTTTTCGTAAACGGTGGTTATTGATTCTGGCCTAAAACGAAACATAACGACCACGTTTCGTTCGAAATACACGGCGTGTATACCCTTGGCGTGATTCATACACTAGAACAGTAATTCGCGAGGAGCAGTGGCGAAATCATCGTTCTACTGAGTTGCGACGCAGTAAAATCATTCCACCCGCACAATCGTGTTTTTAACCGTCGTTGACATGTCAGACGACATGAGAGGGAACAATCAAACGTCGTTCGTGAAATCTGCGGACGGAAATTTCGCGAAACGAAGCAGTAAGTTTTCGTCGGCCGCCAGTGCAAATCGTGAAGCCGCCAACCGAAGGCGTCTCGATCGACTTGCGACCAGGTGGCAGCGGAGTGCGAGCCCGTCGGTCTCTGCAGAGTAAGTCCATGAGTAGCAGCTGCCGTAGTAAAACACGATCGTCCAGAAGGTCCCAATCAGACCGCACGTTGTCCAAGAGCCAAACAGTGAGCTTCGACACTTCGGAAGACGATAACGAGATTCACGACACTGATGGATCCGATAAGGACGATGACAATCAGCAGGCAATGGACGTGGGGTCCAGGCGCAGGAGAAGGAGGTCGCGGAGCCGCAGAAGCAGAAGAGGCGGTAGGCGTCGTCGTCGGGCACACAGCGGAGCCGTAGTCGTCTACGACGAAGAGGAAGAAACCGACGAGGAAACGATGGCGACTGACGCCGGCCGTGAGGACCTGATGATGGCCAGAAGGGGCCACCGAAGGGTCGACAGCAGAAGGAACAGGTCGACCAGAAGGAGGAGAAGGAGAAGTAGTGGCCGCCGTCGCAGTGACGGGAACGAATCCACCAGCGAAGAGTCGTCCGAATGACTTCGCATGACTTTCCCGTCACATTCACCAACCATCGACTGTGCGGGAAGAGCAACAAGTAGAGCACCTGTAAACACACGTTCGGTGTTTAAATATGCGATTCGCCGATTCATCGCACTACTCGAACACGTTGTTCAAATAAACTACAAAATTGAAATGTAAAAGTATATTTATATTTATTTTAATTAACAAAATTGTCAACTTGTACGCACACGTGTTGTTCATTGTTAGCGCTCGCTGAGGACTTACCGTTTACTCCATATCATCGCTCGCCAAATGAACCTACTGTTACGAGCGTGATTCGAAATTAACTGTACACGATTATATTTAATGCAAGTTCTTCATTTATCAAAAATATTTCCACCGACCGTAACGGATATTGTGCCACTCACTCGTTTCCCACGCATAGTTCACTTGAATAAACTTTTTCGTGATGTCCTTATCCATACCCGTGAACATAATAGTTCCGTATGTAACCATCGCCGTGCGTTCGTATACGTCCGACCAGCGGATGCACGGCTCGAACAAGTAATTTATGTACAAAAAATATTTAATTATTATGGGAGCATGATGCGTAGTTGATTTAGTATGCAGATTTTATATGACTAATAACTAGAGATGAGAAGTTATATTACTTGCATATTTTTTTCTATGCCTTTTTTATGGCAAGCTATAAATCCGTTTCTTAACCTAGAGAGTTTATTTCTGTAGTTTTTTTTGCATTTTGGTAATTTTTTTAAGAATAGCATATTTAACGTTTTTGCGTGCATAAATAAGCATATTTAGTCAATTTTTATAATACGTACGTATAATTCGTTTATTTTAGAAAATTATACTCAAATTAAATATTTTAATCAAATATAATACTTGAATTGAAATACAATATAATAGAACAATACCTATCAAGACACTGATAATTTTCGTCTTATCCGGGTATAACGTGATTATTTTAAATACAATTATTTTTGGCTTAGTACACCCTCGTATGTACGCTCGCTACTTCGTGTGTTTTATATATGCCGAAAGCACTTTGTATACAGAAATTCGTTACGCGGAATTCGGCAATAATACTTTTTCTACAGATAGCGATATTTTTATTTGTAAAATTTGTGAGACAAAAGTTAACAGTAGTAAAATGTTTACCGTTCCACAACATTCAAAAGCAAGTAAACATGAGGGATTGGTGAACCGTCAACAAAATTCAAATTTAAAAAACAAATTATTTACAGCAAGTAGTCTGCATTTTCAAAAGATTTGTGTAAGGCATTGTTGTGTGCCCAATATACCCATCTATGAACTCACAGTTATTGAATTTCGATCATTTCTTGAAAAATATATACTTCATGATGCACCGCCGGAATCTACTTTAAGAAAAATGTATGTGGACGATTGTTACAACGAAACAATGAACACTATTAGAAATGGTAGTCGTATCATTGGAAAAAAGATTTGGGTCTCTACGGATGTGGACGAGGAAGGTATATTCATAGCAAATGTTATTGACTGCACACTATTGATTGATGGACCAGGTGAAACATTTTTATTAAAATCCAAAGTTCTGGAAAAGGCTAACTTTTCAACGATAATAAAGTTGTTGATAAATCTATGCTTCTTCTGTGGTCAGGCTGTATACAACATAATAATGTCCTTTATTTCTGAGCGATGCTTTTCCATAAATCATGATAAGAGCTGGTTCAGCTATAAAAGTTTTGTATTCGAAAATGGTCCATGTAACTTGTTCAGCCCATGCAATTCACAAAATTTCATAAGAGATTCGTGGTAAATTTTCTAAGGTTGACAAGTTAATATCAATAGTGAAACAGGTGTTTTTAAAAGCTCCATCTCGCATAATGTTATTTAGAACTGAAGCTCCTGGTGTTACACTTCCAACAAAACCCATACTCACGCGTCGGAGGACTTGACTGTGTGCTGCTTTGTACAACTGTAAATAAATTTCAAAGAAATACATGGTGTATTGCAACAACTAGATTCGAGTGATAACTAATAACTATAGATTGTTTTACGTATAACATAACACCATAATGAATGGATGCACTGTGTATAAGACGACGTCAATGGTTTTGGAAAAAAAAATTTTATTTTTGATCACATTTTTGATATTGTAATAAATATAATATATAATAAAATATAAATAGATCATAATATATTATTATAATCTCAATAAAATCGTTTGTACTGTGTAAGTTTTAAGTCGACTATTTCAAAAAGTGACGAATATTAACTTAGTACTTTTAAAAAGATATCATAAATTACTATAAAAGCTTATTCAAATAAATTTGGGAACTATATATATACGTATGTTTCGAAAATAATAAATAGACCAGAAGTGTAGGTATCAGTCGTGAAACTTTGATTTTTTTATATATTTATTTTCATTGAAGTTGTCACTTTGGCAGAATTTTTTGATCACAATCTAATTTAAAATATTTCCACGCACCTATATCGATGTATTCAACGCACTTCTGTCTACTATAAGCACTACTGCAGTCTATAACTCAACCATGTAATGACATATTAATCAACCAAAACGAAATATTATACTGCCTTGCCCTTTACGAGACGGCGTATTGTGTATACAATTTAGCTACACGTACGCGTAGATTATTATCGAATCGCAAGACGGATTACACAAGTGAAACCCACGACAGGCCGCAATCGAACCACTGTCGCTTCAACCTATTGGTCTAATGAGTGCGCAAAGAAAGACTTTATTTTCGTACTTAGAGTTGCTTCGATGTGTTTTGGTGTCGGAACGCCAATTTATGTGTGTCGTGGTTCAATTATAGTTATGAGTTTGTGTATTTGTACGGTCACCGCCTTACCGGAAATAATAACATTTGTATGATACGCAAATCTCAGGTTCAAACACCGATCACATTTACGGTTGATGTAATAGTTATTGGTTTTTACGTCTTACGATATTTTTATTTGCATTTTTAGTTTACAGGAACCAATACAGATGAGAATACACAAGAAGAAAATGCAGTACTGAAGAACCTCGCAGCGAGAAATAGTTAATCTTAAATTGTCAATTTGTATTGTAAATGAATGTCGTCTTTATGCTCTTAACTATAACCTCGTAAAACTGCAGTGCTTTAAGTCTACATCATTAAATTTTAATTTATTCTACCTACGGGTCGTTAATGCTTTAAGATTGAGAACATTCTGAAAGCTAAAATACCGTGATTGTTATCACGTTGAACACTTTTCTCATTTAAAGCATGCATGTTTTAAAAATTCCTATCGTAATTTATTATTTCAAGTTTTTAAATACTCATTACAAAACATTGCTTTACGTTTACACATCGTGATAATTTTTGTATAATTAAGCATGTAAATATTTATGTTTAGTTGACACAGAAAGAAATCAAATGATTGACTTTTAGATAAGTAATTCTAACACAATTATTGTAATGATTGAATAACTATTAATAACTCGTGCAGAGGTTAAATTCCTAAGAGCAACAGATAAATTAGTTACCTTTCTCCTGACACCACATATAAAATATATATATTTTACTTAGACACTAAATTCCAGTGAAATTATAATTTTAAGTTCTAGCGATGTAATTGTTCAATCAAATTTTTATCTTAAACTCATGCGCATGTATACGATGCTCCACGAGGCCACAAGGATTTATTAATTACAAAATCTTGTTCCTTTAGAAATCACTAAAAAGGTTAAAAATAACATTGGTTAAATAAATACAAAATATGTTACAGAAAAAATGTAAAAAATATAATTTTATACCTTTATTTTTATAAAACTATAGAAATAACTTTTTTACAGAGTTGATTTATCTGAATAGCTTACAGATTCACAGATTTTACAGAACTGCTGGGACTGGTGAGTAGAAATTTCAAGAGACGCGTTCGGTGAACATGTAAAGTAAAAACTATTTTGAGTGGTTTTACGGGAGACCCAGAATCGGAATATTGGTCACTCCTACGCAGTACACACACACACACACACACACACACACACACACACACACACACACACACACACGCCCGCATACACACGCCCGCATACACATTCACATGTAAGCAGACACATACGTATATATAGGTACATCTTATCTCTATAGTTATATCTTCAATATATATATATATATATATATAAACGTGGCATGTTTATAACACACGTGCGGCTAAAAACATAAATAACCTTACAGCAGTACAATACTCTACGGTTGACCTGAGCCCGTTTCACGTGAACTGTATCAAGACACGACCCTTGTTTGTATTTACTAAGTAGTTTCTCTTTTCTATGACTATTATAACCGCAGAAACAAATAATGATGTTGCATTCACGATCTTCAGGGGCTTGGTGTTATCGATTGATATCATCGAGGGTTGTAAAGAAAAAATATATGACATATATACTGTTCAATATATGACCCATGTCGCCAGAGTCGTGGTGTCGATGTATTACGTACATCGAATTGACAACAATCAAAAATATCGAAAAATTTATCTGGAATGTGAAACAGGATGTAGTTTTTTTTTGTTGCCAATCGACAAAATATCAACAATCGAACAAGACGTCTTGGTCGTTATTATTATTTCGCGCCCTCACGCGTGCGTCGGAACTGTGGTGGTTACCCGCTGCGTTATTCGGTAATCGTCGAATAGAACACCACATTAGCACGTACTAACATAAACACGTACTGTAACATAAATAAAACGTCAACCCACGCGTTAAATTATGATCGGTTTTGCCGGATCGAGGTCGGGTAAACACGGCGCACGGTGGCAATAGCCCAGAGGCGTAGCCAAGGGGGGCTATAGGGGCTACGGAAACCCCCCCCCATACCCATTGACCGAATTTATTTAAGTCAACAGCCGTTTTATTTGATCAGTGGCGGCTCGTGGGTTTTTAATGAAGTAGTAAACAACCAAAAAAAATATAACTAACATTATAAATGTATTATAGATTGTATTAAATAATTGTTTACTAATTTTAGTTAATACCTGGCTACTGGCAACTGGCGATAGGGTGTTAATAATAATTGTGCTATTAATTATTATTGAACTATTCGTTCGTACTGTTTACTGAGAGGGGAAAAACAATTCCCCGCGCGAATATATTTTTTTTTCTTGCGCGTTCCCGCCAGGCACACGCCACACGCGTGTTGTTGTAACTAGTACGTATTAGCACCGGCGTAACTAGGTACCTACCCTCAACCCTCGCAGCCGCCATTTATTTTTAGACTTGAACGAGTGCCATAAGGTGGCGTACATGCGTAAACTGCGCAAAATGTACACTTTTTCTAAAAGTCGATACGCAAATAATGCGGCAAAAAAGAAAAACTCTACGTTATAGCACAAAATGCGACAGTTTGATTTTATACACCCACTGTGTAGGTACATCATACATCATATCGTACAATATGTAAGTATCCATACGTTAACCAGTGGTGTTCATATGTTATACATTTCGTTGACAGAGTATACTACGGCGGCGACGACGAATACGGCAATTTTTACGATTAATACACTGACGACGGGTGTGAATGATGACGAAAAAAAAATGCATTGGTTTTCTATTTCTCTGCAGTGTATTATGAATGAAAACTATTTTAATATCATAAGGAAACAATCTTGACGACAATATATCACAAGTACGTACATCCGGCTACGTGTTATTATAATACGTACGTTCATCTTATGTCTCGTAGAAATTATTTCAGTCTTAGAGGTGCTCGTGTGTAGGATTTCGATATTCATTCATTTGTCACTACGTGTTTTTGTGCATTCCTGCTTTGGTGGCGTCGTCGTGTCGAATGTTTAAACGTCGTTAAAATGCAATTATTACTCGGATTAAGATGCCGGTCGGACGCCTCGACGTCCACCAACAACATACCCAGTGCTTAGGCGTCGGTTACAATGGCGTTTTCCCTCGTGTCGATATCTAATCATCGCGACCACCTAATGGATGTCAAATGTGTGTTTGTTGGTCATGTGAAAAAAAAAAAGACCCGATTGTTAAGAACATGGAACGAAGTGCCACAAAATCACATCGAAATTCCACGACGATTACGCTGTTACCGGTATTATGAGACGCACGCACGCACGTCGATCAGTCGGGACACGATGACAGGAGGAAAAACTGATATAACATTATCGCGATGTAACGATATCATTGTATTGCGACAAAAGCATAAGTCACAAAGGAGGCGTACAATGGTAAAAATGCTCGAATTGGACATGTACGTGTGCAGACGGTACAGATCCATGTAGATGATGGGCACGCACGGTTTTTCGGTTCGAACGAGACGTGTCGCCATGATAATGACCTGTTAGCGCGTGTAATGTACATGTTTCTTTTTGTAAGATCATAACCTCACCGTTCGCCGTCTCGTAACGATTGTATTTTATTTTGCAAAAAAAAGAATAAAAAACCCTACTAAGAAATGCCAGTACGGTATACGTATTTCATACGACGACGACGACGACCCGGTAAGCGTGTTATTGTGAACCAATCGATATCTGGGTACGGGATTAAAAAAAAAAAATAATAAAATAATAATAAAAAAAAAAAAAAAAATTCTAATGTAAAAATATGCGAAGTATTTTCATTTCCCGCGTCCGTACTCTTCGGGCCTCGTGGGCACCACCACCACCGCCACCACCACCACCCCCGCCACCACCGCCGCCGCCGCGCGTCGACACGTGGTGGGACACTGCGTACGCGGCGCGCGCGCTTGGAGGCAATGCGTTACCGTCGCTCCGTCCGAGCAGTCGACCATCCTCGTTTCACGTGCCGTCCATGAATTCGCAGCGCCCGGTGGTAAGTACAAGCGCATATGCGACCGTGCCCGCGCGCCTTTTCTTTTTCGTGAGGACCGCTGCCGAAAGTTCGGAAAGCCGCGACGGGGGCGGGGGCGGGCCCGAAAGCGCGGAAACGCAACACCTTGCACACAGTGCGCGCGCGCGCGCGCGCGCGCGCCCCCTATAAAGACCCGTTGACAGGGGCGTAGCTATAAATTTATTTTTGGGTAGGCCCACATAAACCTTCCGCTGTTAGACGGAAGTGAGGACTAATCTTGGAGACCAATTTTGGTATTGACCTCCTATAATTTCAAAGTTACCAATAATTAATTTTATTAAACATTAATAACTCAAAGCAAGGTTCGCAATTTTTATTTATCAGAATACAAGATAATTTTTTTATTATTATTGATTACTATACTCGTAACTTACAACATATACGTATTGTCCATTTATAACATATTTTCAAAGTCAAAATTCTATCTTCTTTTCTTTATGATAGCAAACTCATCAACAACAGCCGATGGATTATCAATAAATTACTCACCTTATTTCGCTTTCTATGGAAATTAACGTCGAATTGTTTGGCCTAGGAATTTTTATAGTTGACCTGAGGTATGTTTTCATTCTTCTCATTGTTGAAATACTTCTTTTTATTTTTAGAGAAAATATTTGTAGGCCCGGGCCTACCAGGTCTACCTACTGGCTACGCCCCTGTCCCGTTCGCTTTTATGTCACCCCGAAACGTTTCCGATCGTCGCGGCACGCACGCGCCCGTTTAAGACTCGACCCCATCGTTATTTCGCGACCACTGGTGTTGTTCCACACGATACGCCTGCCTCCGACCTCGAGATAATGGGAAACCCGTCGCGTCTCGGTTGTTTTTTTTTTTCCACTTGTTTTCTAAACATCGAGTTTGCAAATAATAGCTTTACTATTCTCTAACGCAGTGGTGGCCAAACTCTGACCCGCGAAAAGACTATAATATTTTACATTTACGTAAAAAAAAAAAATTACAGTATACATTCTTCATATCGTAGCGTTTTTGTTGTTACAATGTCATTTAATAATATAAATAACATTATTGTATCTTATCTTATTTTCGTATTTTACTGTGCTCGTTGCGCGACCAATTTTATCCACGTTGTAATTTCCACAGCCATCGTGATCAGTCGTTATTCGTCCGCGGTCAGGGCGTAACTAATATAAAGTTAATGTTGTTATTACGTTGTGTATTGTAAAAGTTCATTATGTCTAACAAAAAACGGAAGATCGGAAAAGCCGATTTAATTTTTTTTCATTTGTAGTAATTATTAAGTTAAGTATTAAATAAAGTCATTAAAATTATCAATAACAATAAAAACGTCGTTAAATATGAAATAATATACCTATACCTAAAATTCTGATGACTTAAAAGTAAAAAAAATTTTTATGGCCCGCGGTAAAAAAAAATTTTTTCCATGTCCCGAGGTAAAAAAAGTTCGACCACCACTGCTCTAACGTAACAATTTTATTTTATTCTAAAAAAAAAAAAAACCGCGCAATCACCTATTTAATATGCATTTTATGTAACCGCGTTGTGCGCGTGATTTATGTGATGTTATTACACATGTACACATTTTTTTCGCCGCGAGTTGACGGAAAGTTCCCGCCCCCTCACCGTCGCTGTGAAAACTTCAAAGATTTCATCGAATCGCCGTGTGCAGCTAGGTTATATTTTGACTTGAGTTGATAATTTGCTGCCAAAACAACAGCACCGCAATTCTAGAAAAATGAATCGTATGCGTGAAATAGTCCTGAAATGTAGCGCGCGCAAATATTGAACACTCCCTTCGGTACTTGCACGTTTCCAAGCGTTTCACACTTTTGATATTTTCCAATAAACGTTAATTATTAAGCCTGTGCACGCAGGATTGTCTCACATATCACGTTGATAGGTTGTTTTTTAAAATATAAATATTATATATAAATATGTATTAAAATATTCTTGGCTTATTAATTGTTTTATTACAACGGCTTATTACATTGCAATAAAGGATATTTTATTAGTTACTTTTTTTTTTATTTTGCCCCAAGGCGTCGAATTCCTACAAATACAGCCCTGGGTAACTCATGACACATATTTCGTTCTGAATCATCGTTAAAATGAAATCTCGAATAGTTTGTTTTAATGTTAAAATCGTTATTTACTATAGGTTAATCGATTACGAGATAATATTGTATGGTCTTGTCGACATGGGGAAAACGCATTACTCAAGCAGTCGCCCACACATTTGGTGGTCACCGAAAACGATAACACTGATGTCGGTCCTATTGTTACTTGTCCATTCGGCGCACTCTTCATTGACCTGTGGCTCCGGTATAAAATCAATTGGCGGTAAGGAAAAAAATATTATGTATGATAACTAAATACACGCGCGCTAACATGTCGTTTTGGATCGGTATCGTGTATGTACATCATGTTAGTGTGAAATGATATTTTCTTGGTCCCGGATAATCTTCAAATCTACCCATCCAATCGACATGCGGCGTTTATTTTTTTAATGATAATAGAACATATCGCGGAGGAAGTTTTACGTTTAATTTAAATTCTCCAAGTTAATCGAGTTTGAGATTTGTAACACATTCCGCTCCTGCGGTTTTTTTTCCCACGTTGCGGTCGCCGCGTTTATATAAAAAATAAATACACAGACGTGTTGCACTCTCCCAAGGGTCAAAAATTAAAACGCTAACAGAAATTGACAAAAATACTGATCCCTGCTTTACTCATGGCCGCTAATTTCACGTCGCATGTCCTCCGGCTACGTCGGAAATATTTTATATATTTATTCACCTAGTCAAAAAACGAACAAGTTTTATTGTTTTGTATTACATCTATATGTACCGAGAACTAAAATATAATTCATAAAAATATTATCATTAGATAGGTTTACTTGTATGAAATATCTTTTCTAGCTTTAATTGAACGGGAAATAAATGTGTTCCATTAGTTTGTGAAAATAATTAGGTAACTCGGGCGAATCAACTAGTATTGTAATATGATGTCGAAGTATTTCATTTATCGAAGTATAATCTCTAGATTCCAGACGCTATTATACTTGTGAATAATAATTGTTTAATTACCCGTCGATCAATTTTCCATATAATTGTGTGATGAATCAAAAATACGGTAAATAGTCATGTGTTTGATTTCATTACCTAACAATAAAATATAAACCAAGATGGTGTGGTTAAGATTTGTAACGAGTACAAAATATTGTATCGGGCTTCTCCAGTACTATAACTTTAATATTGTAAATATTAAAATCTTTATATCTTATACATCGAATGTTAGAAAGAAAAATACCTGAGGTTGTAAGTACCGATTCTATGTACAAGCTCTTTAATAGATTTTATATAATTTATGTAAACATTTTACCTACCTTTTATGAATAGTTGATAAATTTGTTCGTATCATCACTATCGCTTGAGTAGTGCTCGTAGATGTAGCGATTGTTAATTGTTAGACGGAGCTTTATTACTTTTCCGTAACCCTACTGACTGACTACTGACTAGGTACTACAACACTCGTTGTTATTTATTTCACCATAGTTTAATAACATATTAACTTGATTTGATTAAATTACACTGATAAAAGTAAATACGTCTACCAACTGCACTAAGCTCGTACCTGGTACACGGATATCCTAAAAAATACTCGTATAATTCGCTTATAGTAAAATACTTGTACAATTATAAATACGAATTAATTAATTAAATATAATATATGTATACGTAATAGTTAAATATTATGGTACCAAAAATAACACGAAATGTTAACAGAAGTGTCATATAAGATTATATATTACATTTATACATACACAATTAGCTTTATATAATTTTATTAATACACATATTAATACACACATTCTCATCAGGTTTATTAATTATTTGATTTGACTTATATTAATTATATTAGTGGTGTTATTAGATTGACTTTCACATAAGCTTTTTTTTTACTCTTTACACCGTGATTTAAATTATTGAATATTGTTTTTTCCGTGTATTCGAGTAGTCTTTATACCACTTAAAAATTTATATGGCGGTTATATGTATTCTCCTGTTCTTCTGTTTATTATTTCTATAGCATTAATTATGTGCATTTCTATGGATTTTATTAGGATTTGTCTAATATTAAATTTATAAATAGACAGTAATATATTCGCATGGTTAATTCCTGTGATGGGTATTTGAATAATAGGGAACAAGGTGCAAGCTACATTTACAGTATTTTTTTCATTTTTGGTTGGTATGCAATGCACTAAAATCTGTTTTATTCGTGTCTGCCCATCATGATATGCCATTATATGTTATTGACATTGTCTCGTTCTTATACCATTGATCAACCGTACCTGTAGGTATAGTGGGATAAGAAAAGAAATCGTTAAAATTATTTGTGGCAAATAATTTATTGGTCCAGTATATTGCGAACAGCTTTATACATGGTAAGTGCTACAGTGTAAGTGTGCTTGATTTTTCGTAAAAAAAAAATACTAATTCTGGTCATCTCCCTGAAATTTTTAATTTTTCCCGGGTGTTAAAAATGTAAGATCCGGTCCTGATCGTAACTGATAATTGCCAATTCGGTGACAATAGTTTGTTCATACTTGGAGATCAAATATCAACTATCGATATTAATCGACATCCATTTGGTCGATATAACTCGATACCTATCGTTTTTGTTGATTACTCGAATGATAACTGCTATTGTGTCGGAGTACAGCAGTCGTTTTTATTACTATAGGATATTGGATTACGGGATATTGATACGCGCGTATGCTAATGACTAGGGCCCGGAAGTTCATGCTAATACGTGTTTTTACTGAGTGCACTAAAGTTGCTAGATACACTACAAATTTGAATCATAACTGAACGAGTTCAAAGATGAAATTTTATTTTGCATATTTTCGCATATTTTGATGATTTTCACAAATATGCGAAAATTTTAAAATAAAACTGTATTTTACTGCATAACAATAATTTTTTCAAAAACTCCGGTAGTAAATAATACTTCACATCATGTTCAAAATTAAGCCATACAATAATTACGTGTTACGCACGTCCCGATAAAACTATACAACCGTGCAGGTTAAATTGAAATGCCTCGTGTCCTCATCGATAATCGTTATCTCATCGAATACGCCGCCGAACCCTTAGCAATATGTAGTATGTTCGTTTTTGAAAGCATAGAACAATTGACAAGTTAACATGAAGAAATAACTTATTGAACTATTTTATGTTTACGAAAAGTCTACGTGTGTTATCCCAGTTGGCCATTTCCGTACCATGTCAACTACTGTTGCCATTCCGAATCGACAGCGTCCGCGATACAAATACGTTTTCTAGTGTACATTTTTAGTTTTTCGATTTTATTACGAGTAAAACCTGTCAAAATCCCTTATTGTAAACTGTTATTCTCAAGATAAATAAAAAAATACGACATATATCGCATTAATTATACTGCGATATTAGCCCCCACATTTGAATTATTATTTGTATCAATAAGACTTTTGAAATATAAAAAAAAAATTTTAAAAATGCCTATTTTAATTATTTTAAGTACATATTTTGTTCGATTTTATTGCATGCATTTCCGGGCCCTATTAATGACGATAGTGATAGCGTCAATGGAGAGAAATTGAAGTAAACTATGAGTAAAATATTTGAAAATGTATTTGACACATTAAACGTCAAATCTTGTAAAATGTTTTCGCAGAAAATAATAGAGCAGATATTGTTTTATCTTACACAACTATTAATTTAATTAGAAATACTTATAAAACCCTTCTAAATTAAATTTTTTTTTTTTACTGTTATTTCTTTGTAAAATACAGATATTTTAAAAATTATTTAATAAAAATTTAAATCTCAACCACTTGAATTATTATTTTTATAACTTCAATGTGAATATTCAAAATAACAAGGGTTTGTTATTAAAAAGTCAAAAGTTCATTCATAAAGTAAGGATGGGATAGTTTTAAAAAAAATACCATTAAATATGCGTCGAAGAAGTCAGAGTTTAAAAATATTCATTTATGGCTGTGAAAAAACGTCTAGCTCCAAACTTATTGAACACGCTGTAAATATTAATCGCGGCGAATCGAAACGTTTGCCGGGTACTGGTATTAAAATACCAAAACAGATCTAGGAGTGTCACAACGGTTGTTTTTTAATTTTTTCTCACGTCCCATGCGTTTTTCATTTTTTGTTTTACTCGCGAATAATGACAAAATCTCTTCTTACGGGCATCGTATATACAAGACTTCCGACCACGGCCCGATAATATTAACGTGATACGTATAATTAAGCATCATAGTACCGCATAATCTTACGCGTTATTAATTTTTTTTTTTTTTACGATTTATTAGAGACTATTCCGAGGGGTGATATAATTTTGGAGTACAACAGTGGTGTTCCGTTGGAAATAACATGCTCCCTGGACCCTGACAACGCAATGGTGCAGAGCCAGTTGGCCATGCTGACCGACAAAACCCAGGTGCTCAGTCAACGGATCGTCTTCAACAAGTACGGCGAGCGTGTGCCCAGCCAATACGTGTCGGTCATTAACGCGTTGGCAGCCCGATTGCTCGTGCCCAACCCTCCACCGGGTGTGAACATCTATAGTTGCATACTGCAGTTGGAAAACGATCAACGGCTCAACGGTAATGATCTCGGAAGCGCTCTGTTGCCTACCTATATAACAGGGGTGGCCACAACGAGGCTCGCGAGCCGCATGCGGCTCTTAATTGAGTTTCGTGTGGCTCTTGGACTAAATTTAAACTAAAATTAATAACAAAAGAATGCGGTACGAGACTTATTTCAATCTTTGGCACTATACTTATGTGTGTGAATGATTGTGCTCAACGCTTAAATTCATTAAATCTAAATATCGATCTGAATTAACTGATGAACATTTAAGTGAACTTGTGCGAGCTGCGCTGACAAATTATCAGCCAGATTTCAAAAAGCTTACAGAAAAAATGAATACTCGAAAAAGCACTTCTCATAAATAAATCAACAATAATATTAATAATTATGTCAATACTAACAATGTTTTGTAAATGTAAAAAATAACATACGTTCCTTCATTCGATTTAAAATAAAAAATGTGTCTTCTCTTCATAAACATCGCTTTACAATGTGGCTCGCTTGAAATTAGCTTTATAAATTTGCGGCTCCCAAAGTTAAAGTTAGTGGCCACCCCTGCTATGTAATATGTAGATTATAGATGTATATTTGTACTGATGTTCGTCGAAAATGTCCACAGAACAACCTAGTGGAACTTCTCCGGTGACGCCACAAGAGGCCGGGGTGTGTCTCAACACCGTTCACGTTGGATGTAAGTTTAACGAAATATTGTATTATTTTTCCCGACAAAAATCGTTTTCTCGCCATGACAGCAGTTACGTACTTGAATTGTTCAACTCGGATAGTTGTTGAATAATAATAATATAACTCACATAATCGTATTATACAATACTTTAAACCGTACAACGTTTTACAAACGATTACTATTACACTGTTCTTCTTGTACTACGTAGTTAGTCTTACACGCGACACTACGATAAGCTCTGAAATGTTTATGATAGGTACACGTGAACATGATACTATGAAAACTCTCAAAAGCGACGAGTGCCTACATTGTTATAGATTAGTTTTAATGTTAACGATAATAATATAAACTAACCATGTGCTTTTCTTCTTGTTCAAATATTCTTTGTTCAGCTAAACCATTGCCCATCACGAGTTTCTCTTGCACGTCTAACGGATGGGTTAGTCTGACATGCAAATGGACGAAACCGGAGAATATACTTCAAACAACATATAAATTATTCTTTAGATTGCCTGGTCGTATGAGCAACAGGTAATGTGTACAACGATACTATTCGCTTTACGAAATTATGATATAAATATTTTATTTCTCAGTTATGTTTACGGTTGCTCTTCTAATTCCGACGTTGAAGGTAACACTTGTTATTGGGATGACACTACTCAGCCCATATACCGACAGATGTATGAGTATTATTATTTCACAATAACCGGCGAGAATGTATTGGGCAAATCGGCTACATCGTTTCGTTTTCATCATTACGCTAACGGTATGTTTACTCGTCATTAAACTAGCATGTTATTAAGGATGTAATACTAATGACAATAAATCAATTTTAAAAACATTTTTCCTCGACGCACAGTGATTCCCGCGAGCCCAAATATTACCGTTCTCGACGTGACTCCGTCGAGCGCCATGTTGAGGTGGTCTGTTGGCATAATGATAGATTTTCCACGAGAATTAATTCATAAGATTGAGTACACGTCTCAATGGGACTCCGATACTGAACATTGGCATGTAAGTGATCAACCTCTTGTCGGTACAATTTAAAGCTACGCATTGTCGGGCTACGGTTTTTTTTTTTTCTTCTCCACAGACCGTAAACGTGAGTCACATTTGCGACTCGTCTCTGACGTCCAAACAGTCCATTTCGGTTACTAAATCGAATTGCTTGGTACGCGACTCAAAATATTATTATTTAAACGTCACGGATTTACAATACCCATTTACACAGTACGATTTTCGTATATATGTACGTTCTTCTGTTGCTCGCGAGGAGGAGGGATGGTCTGCTCCAGGCCGTATCGCCGTAAACACAAAGCCTACAAGTCAGTTAATACAGTGTTTATACACTATTAGATTGCTTATTAAATATTTAAATTGCTTATATAATGTTATGGGTGGTATAACGAATAAATTGTACAAACTTATAACCGTTGTAGTACCTAGAAGACCGCCTCAAACATATATTGGAGGCTTTCAGTGTGTCCTATCACCGATTGAAGGGTTCAGAGACGTGTACATATACTGGCAGGATATTGACGAGAGCGAGAAATGCGGCGATAAATTTGAGTATTTTGCTTACTATACTTCCTCAACGACGGATAACAACACGATGTTAGTACCTATTGATCAACGGTCGTAGGACACTTCTTACGGTCAACCCAAAACAATGAAAACCGCGGACGGTTTGTACTATAACAGTAATTTGTAGAAATTGTAGCAACAAGAACGTGCTTAGATGATTATAGTGAGGCGGCCCCGGGGGGGGGGGGGGGCAGATCATGAGTAAAATTAAAAGAGCTTACCTCACTCCACTTTTCTATGGATTTACAATAATTTAATTAACAGATTCATTAATAATATTTCTTATATACAATAAAAAAATTATACGTGTTACAAAATCTAATTTTCCTAGTTTTTCAACTAATTCATTTAATACTTATTCAACTGTCAATGAGACTTCTCCATGAACCGCCAACATAGTAAGGCCATTAAGTATTAATTTTATACTATTTATAGAATTATATAAAAGCTATTATAGAAATTTATAAATTGATGATATATTCGATTATTTTTTTTCTTTTTGCATCATTTCAGGAAAACTAAGGTTTCGGTATTACGTACGAGTATATTTAATTTAATATATTATAAAAACGAATTTAAGAAATCAACACTGCCGATTGGGGAGGGGGGGGTTTAATCCTATGACCACTCCCACCCTCTAGTGAGTACGTCCCTAGTTAGTAGAAACATTATGTATAAGCAATGATAATGTCATCTAATACTTTATATTTTATAACTATCATCATTAAAACTTACCGGTTCATTCATATTCGTTGTTACTTTGCCAGAACAAGTTACTTTTGAACACTTCCAACAAAATTTCGTGTTATTAATACGTAAAACTTTATATTCATAACCATTTTTAATGAGTTTTGATTTTAACTTTGTTGTATATAAAATTTTCATGTACCTACTTCCGAATTTCACCAAATTCATAATGATCGGTTGGTCAAAGGGTTAAATCAAAATCGCGATAAAAACAGTGCCGATCGCCATTATCAGGTTAATACATTTTAATGATAAATTTTCATAATTACTCATTAATAATACATACATTATTATTGTTACCGCACAAAGTTTCCGCGGTTTTCAAATTAAACAACAGACAGTACAAAGTGTCCGTTTACCCTGATCAACAATCATTTTTGTTCTTCTAATATTCTTTATATTAAAATACTATAATAAAACTTTCTTACGGATTTTCACGTGTCAATATAGCATTCAACGAAGTGATGAAACGTATACAAATTATGCCAAATTCGTAGGACTGTATGCAAACACTGAATACATGTTTGCCGTGTACTCGTCCAACTGTGAAGGTTTTTCTACGGAGTTTTCGACAGTTTACGTACCTAGTGAGGCACACAGTAAGTCATTAGTAGTAAATTTCAAATATATTGATTTTTTTACGCTTACCATTTAACCGTCACTGAAACTTGATGAATACATATATTTTACAGAAATGGCATTTGACGAAGTTGTCGAAGAAATTGTCAATAGTCAACAGGCAAATCAACAAAACGATTACTCAGTATTTAGGTGAGAAAATCCCAACGACTGTCTGCACAAAAGTAATGTAAGTAAAATAGTATAAAGCCAATTGAAAAACTTTATTCGACTTGATCGAGTATTTCAACAATAATTGTGTTTTGTACATAAGGATGTACACGGACCGGATGCACAAGACAAATTAAAACTCTTGCTTCAATATTACTGTACCGGACCATTGACAATTTTAGCAGTTTTTAATGAGCGCCAACATTCAAAATTCTCTAAGAAGTCATTATAATAGTCTTCGTCAATTCTCTCACTATATTAGTAGTAGTGATACGGTCGGATCAATATCTAGTGAGTGAAAGGACATTCAAGCACACATATTTCAATGTACATGCGAATAAGTTATTATTTTGATATTATTACTTCTATGTCGATTGGTATAATTATTATTATTATTTGTATTATTTATTAATTTTAAACTGTAAATTCAATTTTGTAATAAATATCCAATAAAATTTTTAAATCATCACCGTCAAATGTCGGCTTTTTGTAATGAAAAAAGAATATATACCATGTACTGTGCCGCTGGCGAAAGTTCTCACGTCTATTTTGAACGGCCTACTAACGGTTCCCGTAGTCCGTACCTATTCTAAAACCGTACCCACGTATATTACAATTATATGAACGGTCAGATAACTATTGTAAGTAATATCAAAGGCTAGAGGCACTAGTACTTATTTTATGTACTGGACGGACACATGTGTGCATAATAGATGTGTGAATAGACGTAAACAACAATAAAATAGATAAATGAGAATGCGATTACTGATCAAATCGATTACTATAACATCACGAATTGCACTTAACTGTTCTTAGCGAACCGCTATCGACTCACACGCATCGGGCCGTCTCTAATGAAGTGTTATCCAACAGCATCGTTATTTTCAAATCGACCGGTTTCTATTTCTTCAGCGCTATGTGCTCATTGGCAGCTATCACATTAAAATCATATTTAAGTACCTCGGTCGTTTGTACATTGACGATTGAAGTAATGTGTTAATTGTTATGGTTTATGTTTCTATATAAAATATTTATTTGTAACACGGTTAGGCGCAAATAAGCTCACATATTGAATTTTCACTATTAAAACAACGTTTTTGTTCATTATATGCTAATATTTTCATTATTATGTAGTTCCTTATCAAACCTAATAATAATATCCATACATAAACCATAATACATAATATATACATTTTTTATGTGCAAAATAGAGTTTACTAAGTTAAGTGGTACGTGAACATTTTCAAAATATGTAGGTAGTACTCGGATGTTAAAAAGTTAAGAACTGCTAGTCTAGTTAACGTTAAAAACAATTTAGTCAATAGATTTAAAAATTTTTCTATACTTTACTTTCTATCACATATGATATGCTTACTGTAAAGTGTAAATAAAACTGTAATGTAAATGTATGAGTTAACCATTTGAAAACCATTTGGATCGACATGATCATCAGTAATTATTATTTCATTTTTAATCAATGCAACTCCGTATCTAGTGTTTAATATTAATAATGTATTGTATTTATTATATAATATTTCAATATCAAAATGAAATAATTGAGGGTTGCAAACTAGAAATATTACATTTAATACTTTTAGAAGTAAAAGAAGCTAAGTATTTTAGTATTTTGTTTGATGAGACCACAGACTTATCTAATATTTATCAAATGTGTTTGATTATTCGGTATGTTTTACATGGAAAAAATGTTTTTAACATTTTTTGATTGCCATATCTATATTTACAACAAACAAAAGGGTCAAAAATTAAATATTAATTCAGAAGATTATGATGAAAGTCAAGAAATATTAAATTGTAAATTGGAACCTAAATTAACTGTAGAACTTTTGGGAAACACAGTCGTAAAGCTATTGCAAGAATTAGAATTGGATTTAAACTACTGTGTAGGCATTGGTACTGATGGCTGTTCTGTTATGGTGTCTGAAGTCCGTGGAGCTATGCAACAAATTATAAAAAATGCTTAAAATGCAATACATAGTCCTTGCTCAAGTCATGCCTTAAATCTAATGTAATTGTGATTTTATTTTATCTCTTTTTTCATTATAAAATTTATTGGCTGTTACCTACTTATCCTATAAGTAAAATTTTACAAGGCAAAGATCAAGATATTGTCGCAGCATCTGAATGTATCAAAGATGTACACTTAGTTGATATTAAATTGCCCAGACCTTCAGCACATAAAAAACATAGAGCTAATCCTACATCATCAAACAACCCAGTTGATTATTATAGAATTAATATTTACATTCCTTTATTGGATAATGTATTAGAAGATTTTCAATCTCGATTCTTAAGCAAGGAAAATTCAAATATCACTATACTAATACAACTTACACCAAAATATGTTGTTTAAATGAAAACTGAAGACTTCCATGACTATTTTATAAAAATAACTGAAATGATGAGTAAAGATTACACATAGGTACTTTCAAAATGTTTCCAAACAAGTAATAGGAAATTAACTAAATACGTGGTTTACTAAATGGCACAGACTTCAAACCGAAGGTAAATATTTTAATTTTATTAACTTACCGATACAAAAATATAATAACTTATTGTAAAAGGTAATTAAAATGTTTTTTTTTTTTTTTTTAGGAAAAATATTCCAGTTAATGCATTGGATGCTCTAAATATGTGTCCAGAATCAATATTTCCAAATATACATGAAATGTTGATTATTATTTGTTCACTACCCATCAGTGTTACCACAGCAGAACGTATTCTCCCAACACTCAGAAGGTACTAGCTAGTTGTATTGTTGTAATATTAATAATTTATTTATAACTAAGTATTGAGCACAACTTTTTTGCTTAGCTTATGTATTTGTTATTCCTATCTTACTATTAGTCTATTCTCTTATAAACATGTATTTCTTATTGCTTTTAACTTTATATCATGCATGTGTGGTGAGCTTTTTTGATTTACATAGATTGAAAACATGGTTAAGGTCAACAATTGGCAAAGAAAGGTTGAATGGCCTAGCATTACTCCACATTCATAAAGATATTTCTATAGATATAGAAAATATTATTACACGCTTTGCTAAACAAAAGAATAGACACATGCTGTTACTGTAGACTTTTTATGATATATAAAAATTGTTGTTCTATTTGAAGTGTTTATATTATTTCAAAATATTGAGGAAAGATTATGCATGGGCCATCCAACATTATTAACCCTATGATTTTTTTTTTTTGTAATTTTTGACCCCCCCCCCTTCTTAAAAGTAAATTATAACCACCACTGCATGAGATACGGCATTTTTAGTTCAATGAAATGAGTTTTTATAAATAAAGCAGCTCTTGAATGATGATTCCAATACGTATTGCATTGATTTGGTAATTTAAATCCTTGCTCCCTTAAGAGGACGCCACACACCCGAAATATTTTACCGAAAACACGTTTCATGCGGGATCAGTGTTTGAAGCGTGTGGTAATAGTATGAACACCAAATTTTCACGATATATAGATCAGAAGTTTATCTGTGTCATTGCGTCGTTTTTTTTAAAAAAACTTAACTCAATATTTTGAAATTTAATTTTGAAAAACATAAAAAAAACAAATTTTCAAAACCCTTTTTAGGTAGAACTGATTATCGGAAAAAAAACGACGCTATGACACAGATAAACTTTTGATCTATTCAATGTGAAAATTTGGTGTTCATACTATTAACACACGCTTCAAACACTGATCCCGCGTGAAACTTGTTTTACTTTGAACATTTTATAAAACCGTAGTTTTTGTCGTCTACAGCAGTGCTGCAACAACTCGTGGCGTTTCGGTGAACAAGATTTCCCCCCCACCATACATACATGATCATATCGTTATCGGCCCGGTGCCCGACATCTGGGCTTCCGTCGTCGATTCTAAGAATAACCAGATTCATAATAATAATATTAATAACAGAATTATTGATATAGACAAATTCTATAAAATGATTATTATAAAATACGATTATTATATTGTTTGACAGAAATCAGATAATCATTTAAACTGTTGTTCAGTCTGTTATTAGATTATCGTATAAGTATTGAGGTTTGTGAATTTGTGATTTTGATTTGTAAAGTGTTTTTCAAGAAACGAACTAATATTTGCGATGTCTCCTAAAAAAAAATAGAATTATTAAAAGATTTACGGGAAGAGTAACTTTAAGTACTCGTATGAAAAAAGTTCGTGGGGGCAATCAACAAAACCTACAGTAAGTATATAATATTATAAATTATAATATAGTATATCTTATGACTTATATAGTATACCAAACATTTAAAAAACGCAACTTCTTTTGCATCTTACACGAGTCCTAATGTTCAAAATGAAATTATTACTATTTGTGGCAATTTGATACAAGAAAATATATTAAAAAATATCAGAAATGCAAAATATTTTTCTATTTTAGTAGACGAAACACAAGACGTATCTCGGTTAGAACAAATGTCTTTTTGTGTACGATATGTTGATGGTGTGTCATAAAGTCGAACAAAAACTCTAATAAATATGTGTGAAACGAGATGGGTAGATAGACATGAATGCTTAATTCGATTTAAAGAATTATATTAAGCTATTTATTATGCATTAAAAAAAATAAGAAGAGTGTTCAAATGTAGAAACATCACGTACAGCTTTTCAACTTTTAAATTCCATTAATAACTCAGTTTTTATCATAGCTTTACACGTGATTGAGAAGTTTTTTTCTTTAACTTTACCACTATCTATAGCACTACAAAAAGTAAATATTGATTTGTCATATTGTTATGAGCGAGTAACAGATGTATGTCAAATATTTAAAGAAATTCGAGAAAATGGAGATGATGAGTTTAAACAAATATTTTCTAATTCAGAAGAGTCTATGTTAGAAGGAATTATTGAGGTACCAAGAACTGTAGGTCGACAAACTGCACGTAACAATATTCCATCTGATACTCCGGAACAGTATTATAAAAGATCAATATTTTTACCTTTTTTAGATCATTTTATTTGTCAATTACAAGATAGATTTACTAATCATCATCATGTTATGGCTAAACTACAATCACTTATTCCTAATTTTCTTAAAAATACAACCGATATAAAAGATTTTCAAGAGGTAGCGCTTTTTTATAAAGATATTTTACCTAATTATGAAACATTTGACGCAGAAATTAAAATATGGCTAGCTAAATGGAAAAATGTGTCTGATAGAGACCGTCCAACTACATCATTGACTACTTTGTCTGCAATGTCTTATGATTTTTTCCAAAACATTCACAGTCTTTTGACAATTTTGGCCACATTGCCTGTTACAACTGCTACTGCTGAACGGTCATTCTCAACTCTACGAAAACTTAAAACATACTTAGTAAACAATATGGGAGAAACGAGACTTACTGGATTGGCCTTACTAAACATATACCGAAATATTGATTTAACCCTACACAGGCAAGGCTATAAACCCCAACGCAACAGACAAGGGTGGTCACGGGTGACCGATGTGATTGTATTCACTTTAAGAATCATTATATAGATCATTTATGTATATATTTTTGTTAAATGGACAAGAAATAAACATTCTTTTTTAATTATTTAATTTAATCTTTATTTTTACTAATCATATTTTTATATCATATACATAAATTAGTGACAAAAAAAACCAAAAATCTTGTGAAAGGAAAATAAAACTTAACATCTTGTAAATTATCAACAAAAAAAGACTAAATATTACTTATTCGAAATCCATCATAATTTCTTCCACTGGTAACTGACATTTTATTTCACATGCTGAACATATGCTAAGCCTATGCTGGGCACATAGGCTACCATGACACTTAGTGCATGTTGAAGTACCTTTGCGATCCACGGACATTTTTCGACAAAATTCACAACGACCGCGGTGACGACTTATTCCAGCTGATGCTGCATCTTCAATAGGTTGTATTTTCAATATTTTTTCAATAGTTCCTTTCAAATCTTTTGGTAAAAAAGGGCATTTTTGGCGTTATTTCAATTGTGGTTCCAGTAATTGAAACGCTAAAGTTGTTATAAATTTTGATCGCAAAAAACGTTTGTCTTGGTTTAAGTGATTGTGTTTAAATATGACATATCCATTAACAGCAGCTGCATCCAGAAGTCCATAAAAATATCGTAATGGCCATCGGTTGGTTTTTCTTGTCGAAGAATATTGGTGGCAAAGTTTATCGAAAACACCAACACCGCCTTTTGTTTTATTATAGAATTCGATTTGTTCCGGTTTTTTCGATATTTCGTTAATTGTTTCAGTTTCGTGCATTGTCGAAAGCACCAAAACGTTTTTATTTTTGTTTTTCGAGAAAGACAATAATGTCATTTCAGGTGCATGCAGAAATCTTGTGGTCATCGGTGGTAAATTTTTTACGACTAGCATGTGCGGAGGGACTTCGCGTTTATTTTTCCTCAATGTACTTACTAATGTCAGTTTTTTAGCACGTAACTGTTCTGCTAACTCGATAGAGGTGAACCAATTGTCGGTTGTGACATTTCTGTTGGTTCCCATGATTGGTTCCACTAGGTTCAGAACATATTGGGTAGGTATAAGAAGATCATTTCGGATGCGTGTCTCTTTGCCAATATACGGGATTCCGCCATAAAAATAAAACGTTTTGGCATCGCAGATAGATATTATTTTGAGACCATATTTGTCTGGTTTTGCTGGTAAGTACATTTTAAAAGGACATCGTCCCCGAAATGACAATAACGTTTCGTTCACAGTGACATATTCTGACGGAGTGTAATTATTTTTACATTGGATTATAAATAAGTCCCACATCTCTCGAAACGCAGCGAACTTGTCAACCGCTCGTCTCTCGTTTCTCGTCGTTTTGCTGTCAAACCGCAAACAATTAGTCAAAAATTTAAAACGATTGAATGACATTACCGCACGGAATAATGGGGGACCGTTTTCAACCGAAAATGAATCCGCCATGGATATTCCATGATATATCCCGGCTTTCAAATAAAGTCCGATAATTGCCTGAATTTCAACGAAATTAGTGGGTCCTAAATAAAACTGTTTAGTAGTATATTTTCGAGATCTCATCGCGATTTCTTCATTCGTATATTGAACAATTTTTTCTACCATATAATTTGTCAAAAAGAGAGAAAAACAATTTACCTCTGAGTTCGCCTTTCGCGTCTCCTTTTGGCCCTGGCAAGCGTATAACTAAATTACGACTAGGAGTCCTGGAGTACTTTGAGCTCAGAGGTTGAGAAGTCCAAATGGTTTCTTGATCTTTTCCTAAAAATATATCATGATCTGCCTCAATTACTTCATCGTTCTCTTCGTCAGACGATAACTGAAAGTCGTCTGTTACGACGTTGTCGTTTTCTACAACACAATCTTCAGTTTCGCTCGATGAATCGTCGGCATCGGATATATCATTTTCATCTAACTGTCGGTAAAGCTCGGCTGTTATATCATCGACGCTTAGAAGTGTGTCCATACTGTAGATAAATAAAAATAATACAAAAAAATAAAAAAAAACCAAAAAAAATGTACAGAATAATTTAAAAAAATAACTTACGTGAAAGACAAGTCGGGTCGCCCGTGACCGGTGTCAACAACGATTAACTTCAACGAAAAATAGAAACGCACTGAGATACAGCAGATAATCAAAAACATATTAAACGATTAGTAAGCTTATCTATTAAAGGGTATGGGATAAACCGGAATTTAATAGTTAATAATTTAATCTAGTATAAAGTGTTTTATTTCATTCCGGTCACGGGTGACCGGGCCTTGCCTGTTGAGGGTTAAATGTGGAAGAAATTATCGATAGATTTGCTATGTTACCACGAAAATGGGATTTTATACTTTAGTTTGTATTTATTTTTTTTACATAAAATATGTATATACATTTTTTGATTTTTTTCTTCTATCTACTTAAAAGTTTAATATACCTAGGTAATTGTATGTGCATATAATAATCAAATACATTTCTGTTCTATTTGACGTTCATAATACATATTATTTAAAGTTTTATTTATTATTATTACTATTATTATTCCTAAAATTCCTATTTCCTAAATATACGTACTTCTGAACACTGAATAAATGACATACATAAAGTTTGAATATTTAGCATAATAATTGTCACATTAAAAATAATAAGTAAGTAGGAAGAAATTGTTTTATTATGTTGCAGTACAATTTATATAGCTATATTTTGTAAACCCCCCCCCCCCCGAAATTTGATTCTGTGTACGTTTTAGAAGATCTACTAAAAAATGTGTGGAACATAGTAAGGTTTGCTATGAATAATCTAACATCTTTTATTGATTTTGCGCCATGAAGTAGAACTAAATTTAATTCATGAGCGTAACAGTGTATAAAAATAGCCATTGGATAAATATTTTGTATAATTGACTGAACCCCATTTTTTTCACCAGCCATAACAGAAGCACCATCATGGCATCATATGTTTGACACACAACTTTTTTACCAATATTCCATTTTGAAAGTTAATTTAGAATTATTTCAGATAAGCCAATAGCAGTCTTATTGGAAACATCAAAAAAATCTTATTAATCTTTCTTCGATCTTATTGTCAAAACGTTATTGTCATAACGAAAAATTAAACTCATTTGAGATTGGCATAGTTTCATCGGCTTGTATTGATATAAAATTTGTAATTTGCAGTTCTTTTAAAATATGATAATTTAATACCGTAGTTACGCAATGGATTAAGTCATTTTGTATGTTTTGTGAAGTTCATTTAAAAATAGAATTTGTCAGAAAGTGTACTATTAAGGAGAGGACAACTCTATTGAAGTAAATCAATAAAACTCTACATCTACCAATTCAATTTCTGCATCTGAAGTCAATACTGACGCGCCTCCATTGAATGCTATTTCTATTGATACAAATTCTGGTTGTGTTATCATGGTTAGGTAAATATATCCTGTAATCATTTATTAGTGATAAAAAAGTATTATCAAATATAAAAAATAATTCTGTGTTTATAATAATATTAATATAAATGTAATATTAAATTTAATTTATAAAAATTTGAATTTGTACAATATTTCAGACAAGAACTGTAAATATTTATATTCTATTTTCACATTGATTTCTGAAATATTTTTATTATTTTTATAATATTTTGTTATTAATTTAAGAGTATTAAACTCAGTAATTTTATTTTTATTCTTATACATTTATAATATATGTATTATAATTATTAACTAGTGTATTGTTTAAACTTCACTGAAAAATGTATTTAATTTAGGTGGGGTGAATTTATAAACAAATTAATAATAATAGTCAAGACATTAAAATAAAAATACCCTAAATACATGAAGTACTATTTTTTATTTTTAATAATAATGATTAATTCGTATATTCTTATTTCGTGTCAACTAATTAACAAATATATATGTACATTGTTTTATTGTGTATGGCTTTAATAAACATTTTACTACAAACTAGTAAGTTGTGATTGGTTTAAAAGTTATGAGGAGTTAATAAACTTTTCAAAATATAACTTAGGATCAAAATTAATACACAAATGTTTTTCTATGTATAATAGTAATCAATGAAAAATCACGGTACTTGAAGTATAAATTTAAGGAACATATCTTAGAAGTTTTTCCTATTTATTGTACAAAATAGACATAACTATAAGACAATTACTTAGGATTGGGTTCTTTTAATCATAATTTGTATTTATATGACAACATTGCATTTTATTTGCTTTAGTGGCAGCTTGTATCGTATTTTAGGAAGACGTCGTTCATGCAATTTTATATTTATTTATTGGTGATTTATTATTAGTGATTGTGATTTGTAATTTGCAAATTTTAAATCTAATTATTTTACTATGCTATATTATAGTTCTGTTAATTTGAGAAAAAATATATTATATTAATATTAGTTTAATAAATACATTTTAAATTGGTACCTAGGTATAACACTACACTTTTTATAGATGTAAATATTTTAATCGCACTCTTCCATTTTCAAAATCAATGAACCACCATGATATTCGTATACTTCAGATATATATACTTTAGATTACTTCATAATGTTGTACATACTAAAGGTACCATAGAATTCATTGAAAACTCGTCAAATATTTGAATTCAAACGTTTGTAATAACCTGGGATGTATTCGGCATCCCGAATTGTAAATTCTTCATCATCGGAAGATATTAATATAGGTTCTGCAATTGGTGGTTCTATAACAGCAATATCACTAGAATTATCATCGTTACCGTTTTTAATATCAGTGTCCCTGCCATTACAGATGATATTGTCCTTATGACCACTGTTGTTCATATCTCTTTCATTGGTATTCACATGATCTTCATACTTCGGCTTCTTCTTCATGTTGGGGAGGTTCAATGAGTTTTTTGCAATTCTCATGAATACTAACAGTAGGTTATTTTCCACGTTCTCCGAAGTCAGAGCTAGGAATAATTGAATTTTCAATATCAATGTTATTTGTGTCATCTGCATTTTCAATCTCAATATCAGATTCAGAATCGGATAATAAAATTAACTCCAGATTCTTCTCCAAGGCTATTTAAAGAAAATATAAAAATAATAAATATATTTCAGAAATCAAATACCAAAAATCAAATAATCAAAAAATAAGTCTTTTGTAATTAGGAAGTTTATCAATAGTATATTACTTGTAAGAAACAAATAATTTTGCTCTATATTTATACTATATGAAGATGCAGAAGGAGTTTGTAATTTGAGATTACCGTTTGCACTTTTGTAATAGAAATAGCATCTTCTCTGTCAAGTGCATTAACAATACTTATTTGATATATTCAAAATGTTCAGAGTAATAAACTAAAGTGTTTAACCACGTTCCCCAACGAGTTATAACTGGTTGTGGTTGAAAAGGTATACCTTTTGCTATTTCTCTAAATTTCTCTACAAGGGAAGGTGCTTTCAAAATTATTTTTTACCCATTTGCAACTAATTTATTTCTTTTTATTTATTTATTTTATATGAAAAATGCCTTTTTATTTCTTCAGCGGTTAGGTGCAGTGCATGTGCAATGCAAGTCACGTATATAATTTTGGAATAATATGACTGGATTGACTTTCCAGTTTTAATCAGGTATAATGCATCCCTTTACGAATAGTAATACATTGTCATATAGAATTTCTCCTGTCACAATAAAGATAAAGAATTATTGAACATTTTGGCAATAGTAGAATGGTTCACTTATTCTAGTACCTCACAGTTTAAAAGAAATGACAAATATCTGATGACAATGATATTAAAATTACAAAATTAAAAAATAATTTCACATATATGTAAACTTTGAAAAATTAATATTTAATTTATTTTGATATTATACATCAAACAATATTAATTCTTAATTTTAAGTTTATTTTAATGGATACATGGATATTTTACTGTATTATTTTAACAAAAATTTTAAAAACAATAAGTGAAATCCTACTTCATGTTAAAGTGTAAAAAAAAGGGTTGCAAGTACAATAAAAGAGTAATTTAATGGTATAAAGAAAATGGAATGTACATTTTCAAACAATATAAAATAATTAAGTTTAAACAATTAAGTTGAAATTTTAAGTTAAAATTATCGTATAGTAGCTTCTTCAGGCTCAGTCTTCATTATAAACCAAAAATTGAAGTCTATAAATACACATTAAGAATATACATCAGTGAAAGTAGCTTCTGTTGGACTTGTAATATTGGCAGTACCATTATCTGTTACAGGTGGCAATTCATATTCTGATTTAACAACCTCGCCTACACAAACAGAATTTGTTTTAGTAGAAGTAACATTTAATGGAGGCGCGTCAGTATTGACTTCAGATGCAGAAATTGTATTGGTAGATGTAGAGTCTTATTGATTTACTTCAGTAGAGTTGTCCTCTCATATTTTAGTCTTTATTTCACTGTCTGTATTGAAATCCAAAGTTTTAAATTCAAAACTTTTATTACTAAAAGTAAAATTTTATGGCACGTTAGTATTGATTTCAGAATTATTTATAATATTAGTCAATTAATCATCAGAACTTGTATCAATAGAGTTATCCTTCTCCATTTCAGCATTTATTTCAGAGTCTGTATTGACTTCCATAGATTCATGTTCATAACTAGTAGAAGTAGAATAACTTGGATTTGAAGGATCAAAACGGGATACATTTGAATTATCAGAGCTGTATTCTACTGTTGCAGAATTTGAACTAGTAGAAGCAGTGCAATGATCTGTGCCAAGGATTATAGATCGCATTGAATGATTTAGCTTTTTACAATCATCAGATTCAATATTACGTGTAAGATTTGAATTTACACCTGATGTTGACGCCATATTATTATAAGTTGGAGGCGTATCATCTCGGCTTATCATTCTTTGGGCAAATCTAAGTAATTTAACGCCATTTCTTGGATTAAAACCAGCATACCAAATTTGACGATACATTTCTCGATTGCTTAAATTCTTTCGAGTTCTTGATTTTGGTCCAGGACGACTAGTTCTTGTGGAATATTTGAATGGAAACATTTTTAATAACATGGGATGAATGTAGATTTCGGCATCCGGAATTAGAGATTCTTCTTCATCGGAAGATATTAATATTGGTTCAGCAATTGATGGTTCTATAACAACAATATCACTAGAATTATCATCGCTACCGTTTTTAATATCAGTGTCCCTTCCTTTACAGATGATATTGTCCTTATCACCACTGTTGTTCATATCTCTTTCAATGATATTCACGGTGTCTTCATCAACTTCGGCTTCTTCTTCATGTTGGGGAGGTTCAATAAGTTTTTTGCAATTCTCATGAATAATATCAGTAGGTAATTTTTCACGTTCTCTGAAGTCTGAGCAAGGATTATTTGTATTTTCAATTTCAATGTTATTTGTGACATCTGCATTTTCAATTTCAATATCAGTTTCAGAATCGGATATTAAAATTACCTCTAGATTCTTCGCCATGGCTAATTTTCTTCTAAATTAATTCCTAAAAAAAAAATTATATTTTTGAATATGTTCAACTAAAATAATTTCATTAAAACAATTTTAAATCAATTACATTTATTATTTTTATTAAAATTGTTTAGTATCTTACAGATGTACAATGAAAGATTATATTTTCATTATTTATATAATGTACCATATTAAATTACTTTGTTTTATGAACGGATAGTCAATAACTTTATAAAATCTTATTTATTGGATATTTAATAGTACATTCAATATAACAATATACAGTGGTAAAATAGGTCTCTGAATTATAAATGATAATTTAATATAATAGATAATCAACTTAATAAAAAACGAAATAGAAAAAGTTACAGAAATATAATACATAATTTCATTATTTTTAAAAAACAAATTTAGTAACTAGTAAAATTAAAAATTAATTTTATTCTTACAACAGTTACTTTCTGTTAGAAATTGAATCGTAATATATGAAAATTATAATAAGGTAATCAAAGTGTATATTATATTAAAAATACTTTTTCTTAACTTCTATACTTATTAAATATGTTATGAACACACATATATATAATATATATACATGTAGATATTGTACAAGTAGATAATGTTGTACCCAATAATGTTTGGTATAAAGACTTAAATATTGTTCATAGGTAATAGTTTACAAATTGAATGACAAATTATCAGAATATAAAACATTTAGCAAATAACAAATTAACAACAATTCATAAGACCGTTAATAGAAAAAGTGAACATGCTGAAAATTATTGAAAAAGGTGTATAGAAAGAAACAGCCAAAGATTTTGGAATTCCAGCAAGTACATTGTCTACAATAATAAAAAATAATGATGTTACTTTAAAAAACTCGTCGACCCTTATTCACAATTCATAAATATAATCTAGCTTTAATTTCTCATACGATATACTAAATACAATACATTATTAATATTAATATTAATATTTAACACTAGATACGGAATTGCATTGATTAAAAATGAAATAATAATTACTGATGATCATGTCAATCCAAATGGTTTTCAAATGGTAAACTCATACATATCCATTACAGTTTTATTTACACTCTACAATAAGCATATCATATGTGATAAAAAGTAGAGTATAGAAAAATTTTTAAATCTATTGACTATCAATAAATTGTTTTTAACGTTAACTAGACTAGCAGTTCTCAACTTTTTAACATCTCAGAGTACTACCTACATATTTTGAAAATGTTCACATACCACTTAACTTGGTAATCAAGCTTGAGTCTTTAGACCATAGACAATTAAAATTCGGTAACAATTTTATTGATAAATTATTAGGTGGAGATATTGATGCCCCCCGATTACTCAAGCGACTTGATATTCTTATACCCTCTAACACTAGGTTTTAGAGCCAATTTTATCTACCCATAAGTACCTCAAATTTTGCTAGGAATGCACCTTTAATCAGACTTATGCGTCAATACAATTGTAACCCCTAGATTGTACGGAGACATTTTTATGGACTTTTATTTTTATTATTTTTATTATTATTCCTACTACTACTGCTATTATTATTATTATTGTATTTTCAAAAAGCCGTTGGGCGTTAACAAATAAATAAATAAATAAACTCTATTTTGCACAAAAAAAATGTATATATTATGGGTTATGTATGGAGCATATTATTAGGTTTGATAAGGAACTACATAACAATGAAAATATTAGAATATAATGAACAAGAGTAAAATGAAATAAGTAAAATTATAATAAAAATTAATTTAAAATCAATTTAATTATTAGAAATATATTTTAATGAGTTGGTTGGTATTGTTTTGTTTGACGAGGACCTCAATATCTCCATGTTGTTAACTTCAAGTCTTAAATAATTTTCTACATTAAATTTCTTTCTATATTTATATGTTTTATATTATAATGATAAAATGTATTTTCACACAGATACATTGACACAAGGATAAGAATTTTTTTATGAACACACACATATATATATATATTAATATTATATTGCTTTGTTTAATCATTATTAAATTAATAAGTTTATGAATAGTATATTACATGTAAGAAACAAATTATTTTGCTCTATATTTATACTATATGAAAATGCAGAAGGAGTTTGTAATTTGAGATTAGTTTGCACTTTTGTAATAGAAATAGCATCTTCTCTGTCAAGTTCATTGACAATACTTATTTGATATATTCAAAATGTTCAGAGTTATAAACTAAAGCGTTTAACCACGTTCCCCAACGAGTTATAACTGGTTGTGGTTGTAAAGGTATACCTTTTGCTATTTCTCTAAATTTCCCTACAAGGGAAGGTGCTTTCAAATTTTTTTTTTCCCATTTGCAACTAATTTATTTCTTTTTATTTATTTATTTTATATGAAAAATGCCCTTTTATTTCTTCAGCGGTTAGGTGCAGTGCATGTACAATGCAAGTCACGTATATCATTTTGGAATAAAATGACTGGATTGACTTTCCAGCTTTAATCATGTATAATGCATCTCTTTACGAATAGTAATACATTGTCATATAGAATTTCTCCTGTCACAATAAAGATATAGAATTACTGAATATTTTGGCAAAAGTAGAATGGTTCACTTTTTCTAGTACCTCACAGTTTAAAAGAAATAACAAATATCTGATGACAATGATATTAAAATTACAAAATTAAAAAATAATTACACATATATGTAATCTTTGAAAAATGAATATTTAATTTATTTTGATATTATACATCAAACAATATTAATTCTTAATTTTAAGTTTATTTTAATAGATACATGGATATTTTACTGTATTATTTTTACAAAAATTTTAAAAACAATAAGTGAAATCCTACTTCATGTTAAAGTGTAAAAAAAAGGGTTGCAAGTACAATAAATGAGTAATTTAATGGTATAGAGAAAATGGAATGTACATTTTCAAACAATATAAAATAACTAAGTTTAAACAATTAAGTTGAAATTTTAAGTTAAAATTATCGTATAGTTGCTTCTTCAGGCTCGGTCTTCATTATAAACCAAGAATTTAAGTCTATAAATACACATTAAGAATATACATCAGTGAAAGTAGCTTCTGTTGGACTTGTAATATTGGCAGTACCATTTTCTGTTACAGGTGGAAATTCATATTCTGATTTAACAACCTCGCCTACACAATCAGAATTTGTTTTAGTAGAAGTAGCATTTAATGGAGGTGCGTCAGTATTGACTTCAGATGCAGAAATTGTATTGGTGGATGTAGAGTCATATAAATTTACTTCAATAGAGTTGTCTTCTAGTATTTTAGACTTTATTTCACAGTCATTATTGACAACCAAAGTTTTAAATTCAAAACTTTTATTACTAAAAGTAGAATTTTATGGCACGTTAGTATTGACTTCAGATTCATTATTAATATTAGTAGATGAAACATCAGATCTTGTATCAATAGAGTTATCCTTCTCCATTTCAGCATTTATTTCAGAGTCTGAATTGACATCCATAGATTCATGTTCAAAACTAGTAGAAGTAGAATAACTTGGATTTGAAGGATCAAAACGGGATACATTTGAATTATCAGAGCTGTATTCTACTGTTGCAGAATTTGAACTAGTAGAAGCAGTGCAATGATCTGTGCCAAGGATTATAGATCGCATTGAATGATTTAGCTTTTTACAATCATCAGATTCAATATTACGTGTAAGATTTGAATTTACACCTGATGTTGACGCCATATTATTATAAGTTGGAGGCGTATCATCTCGGCTTATCATTCTTTGGGCAAATCTAAGTGATTTAACGCCATTTCTTGGATTAAAACCAGCACACCAAATTTGACGACACATTTCTCGATTGCTTAAATTCTTTCGAGTTCTTGATTTTGGTCCAGGACGACTAGTTCTTGTGGAATATTTGAATGGAAACGTTTTTAATAACATGGGATGAATGTAGATTTTGGCATCCGGAATTAGAGATTCTTCTTCATCAGAAGATATTAATATTGGTTCAGCAATTGATGGTTCTATAACAACAATATCACTAGAATTATCATCGCTACCGTTTTTAATATCAGTGTCCCTGCCTTTACAGATGATATTGTCCTTATCACCACTGTTGTTCATATCTCTTTCAATGATATTCACGGTGTCTTCATCAACTTCGGCTTCTTCTTCATGTTGGGGAGGTTCAATAAGTTTTTTGCAATTCTCATGAATAATATCAGTAGGTAATTTTTCACGTTCTCTGAAGTCTGAGCAAGGATTATTTGTATTTTCAATTTCAATGTTATTTGTGACATCTGCATTTTCAATTTCAATATCAGTTTCAGAATCGGATATTAAAATTACCTCTAGATTCTTCGCCATGGCTAATTTTCTTCTAAATTAATTCCTAAAAAAAAAATTATATTTTTGAATATGTTCAACTAAAATAATTTCATTAAAACAATTTTAAATCAATTACATTTATTATTTTTATTAAAATTGTTTAGTATCTTACAGATGTACAATGAAAGATTATATTTTCATTATTTATATAATGTACCATATTAAATTACTTTGTTTTATGAACGGATAGTCAATAACTTTATAAAATCTTATTTATTGGATATTTAATAGTACATTCAATATAACAATATACAGTGGTAAAATAGGTCTCTGAATTATAAATGATAATTTAATATAATAGATAATCAACTTAATAAAAAACGAAATAGAAAAAGTTACAGAAATATAATACATAATTTCATTATTTTTAAAAAACAAATTTAGTAACTAGTAAAATTAAAAATTAATTTTATTCTTACAACAGTTACTTTCTGTTAGAAATTGAATCGTAATATATGAAAATTATAATAAGGTAATCAAAGTGTATATTATATTAAAAATACTTTTTCTTAACTTCTATACTTATTAAATATGTTATGAACACACATATATATAATATATATACATGTAGATATTGTACAAGTAGATAATGTTGTACCCAATAATGTTTGGTATAAAGACTTAAATATTGTTCATAGGTAATAGTTTACAAATTGAATGACAAATTATCAGAATATAAAACATTTAGCAAATAACAAATTAACAACAATTCATAAGACCGTTAATAGAAAAAGTGAACATGCTGAAAATTATTGAAAAAGGTGTATAGAAAGAAACAGCCAAAGATTTTGGAATTCCAGCAAGTACATTGTCTACAATAATAAAAAATAATGATGTTACTTTAAAAAACTCGTCGACCCTTATTCACAATTCATAAATATAATCTAGCTTTAATTTCTCATACGATATACTAAATACAATACATTATTAATATTAATATTAATATTTAACACTAGATACGGAATTGCATTGATTAAAAATGAAATAATAATTACTGATGATCATGTCAATCCAAATGGTTTTCAAATGGTAAACTCATACATATCCATTACAGTTTTATTTACACTCTACAATAAGCATATCATATGTGATAAAAAGTAGAGTATAGAAAAATTTTTAAATCTATTGACTATCAATAAATTGTTTTTAACGTTAACTAGACTAGCAGTTCTCAACTTTTTAACATCTCAGAGTACTACCTACATATTTTGAAAATGTTCACATACCACTTAACTTGGTAATCAAGCTTGAGTCTTTAGACCATAGACAATTAAAATTCGGTAACAATTTTATTGATAAATTATTAGGTGGAGATATTGATGCCCCCCGATTACTCAAGCGACTTGATATTCTTATACCCTCTAACACTAGGTTTTAGAGCCAATTTTATCTACCCATAAGTACCTCAAATTTTGCTAGGAATGCACCTTTAATCAGACTTATGCGTCAATACAATTGTAACCCCTAGATTGTACGGAGACATTTTTATGGACTTTTATTTTTATTATTTTTATTATTATTCCTACTACTACTGCTATTATTATTATTATTGTATTTTCAAAAAGCCGTTGGGCGTTAACAAATAAATAAATAAATAAACTCTATTTTGCACAAAAAAAATGTATATATTATGGGTTATGTATGGAGCATATTATTAGGTTTGATAAGGAACTACATAACAATGAAAATATTAGAATATAATGAACAAGAGTAAAATGAAATAAGTAAAATTATAATAAAAATTAATTTAAAATCAATTTAATTATTAGAAATATATTTTAATGAGTTGGTTGGTATTGTTTTGTTTGACGAGGACCTCAATATCTCCATGTTGTTAACTTCAAGTCTTAAATAATTTTCTACATTAAATTTCTTTCTATATTTATATGTTTTATATTATAATGATAAAATGTATTTTCACACAGATACATTGACACAAGGATAAGAATTTTTTTTTTCTTTATGAGGTTTTTCTTAACGAACAACCTTTGGGCTTTCTGCTTACCACTAGCGTTCGAGAAACGTAGAATTAGACAATTTCATGTAATGCAAATGTGCTTACCGAACTCGACTGGGGACATTACCCGCTTAAGCACTGGGGGCAAGTGTTGAGCGAAAAATTATGAATAGAACGCAGCACACATAGGTAGTACACAACAGAAAATTGAATTAAAAATACATAGTGATTGAGAGCTCGAGACCGACTGTACAGTAGTGAAAAATTGTGAATAGTGGGATATACCAGCCGCTGCTATCTGTATTGATCTTTCCGCGAGCCACCTTATCACACGGTAAACAATAATGATACAATGTTGTGATACAGCAGATTGGGCATCAGGCAGATTTTGACTTCGCAGTATAATGTCAACTTAAGACGGAAAAAAACAATGGCAACGGGGTTGCAAATATATATTAA
This sequence comes from Periphyllus acericola, assembly GCA_949715065.1. NCBI lineage: Eukaryota > Metazoa > Arthropoda > Insecta > Hemiptera > Aphididae > Periphyllus > Periphyllus acericola. Next base: position 19,268,625 of record OX454264.1, read on the forward strand.
AAATGTCTACCCTTCAGAAAACAACAACTTTTTTTGTAGGGAGGTATTACGAACAAATATACAGACGACTCTCGGGTAATTTGAACCTCGATAACTCGAAATTCATGATATCTCGAATAATAAATATTCCCCTTCAAGTTACAATAACACTTAATGTTAAAATAATCTTGTTAACTTGAAAATTTATTGTACTTGTAACTTACTCCATACAATAAATTTCAGTTTTAGTTCTATGCCGTCTGTCCGTTTGTGTCGCATTGTTTATCGTGTGAGTGTAACAGTGTTAATTGTATGTATACAGGTTATTATGGCTCAAAAAAGAAAATTAACAACGTTATCACTTATAGAAAAAGTGAACATGCTGAAAATTATTGAAAAAGGTGTATAGAAAGAAACAGCCAAAGATTTTGGAATTCCAGCAAGTACATTGTCTACAATAATAAAAAATAATGATGTTACTTTAAAAAACTCGTCAGACCCTTATTCACAATTCATAAATATAATCTAGCTTAAATTTCTCATACGATATACTAAATACAATACATTATTAATATTAATATTAATATTTAACACTAGATACGGAATTGCATTGATTAAAAATGAAATAATAATTACTGATGATCATGTCAATCCCAGTGGTTTTCAAATGGTTAACTCATACATATCCATTACAGTTTTATTTACACTCTACAATAAGCATATCATATGTGATAAAAAGTAGAGTATAGAAAAATTTTTAAATCTATTGACTATCAATAAATTGTTTTTAACGTTAACTAGACTAGCAGTTCTCAACTTTTTAACATCTCAGAGTACTACCTACATATTTTGAAAATGTTCACATACCACTTAACTTGGTAATCAAGCTTGAGTCTTTAGACCATAGACAATTAAAATTCGGTAACAATTTTATTGATAAATTATTAGGTGGAGATATTGATGCCCCCCGATTACTCAAGCGACTTGATATTCTTATACCCTCTAACACTAGGTTTTAGAGCCAATTTTATCTACCCATAAGTACCTCAAATTTTGCTAGGAATGCACCTTTAATCAGACTTATGCGTCAATACAATTGTAACCCCTAGATTGTACGGAGACATTTTTATGGACTTTTATTTTTATTATTTTTATTATTATTCCTACTACTACTGCTATTATTATTATTATTGTATTTTCAAAAAGCCGTTGGGCGTTAACAAATAAATAAATAAATAAACTCTATTTTGCACAAAAAAAATGTATATATTATGGGTTATGTATGGAGCATATTATTAGGTTTGATAAGGAACTACATAACAATGAAAATATTAGAATATAATGAACAAGAGTAAAATGAAATAAGTAAAATTATAATAAAAATTAATTTAAAATCAATTTAATTATTAGAAATATATTTTAATGAGTTGGTTGGTATTGTTTTGTTTGACGAGGACCTCAATATCTCCATGTTGTTAACTTCAAGTCTTAAATAATTTTCTACATTAAATTTCTTTCTATATTTATATGTTTTATATTATAATGATAAAATGTATTTTCACACAGATACATTGACACAAGGATAAGAATTTTTTTATGAACACACACATATATATATATATTAATATTATATTGCTTTGTTTAATCATTATTAAATTAATAAGTTTATGAATAGTATATTACATGTAAGAAACAAATTATTTTGCTCTATATTTATACTATATGAAAATGCAGAAGGAGTTTGTAATTTGAGATTAGTTTGCACTTTTGTAATAGAAATAGCATCTTCTCTGTCAAGTTCATTGACAATACTTATTTGATATATTCAAAATGTTCAGAGTAATAAACTAAAGCGTTTAACCACGTTCCCCAACGAGTTATAACTGGTTGTGGTTGTAAAGGTATACCTTTTGCTATTTCTCTAAATTTCCCTACAAGGGAAGGTTCTTTCAAATTTTTTTTTTCCCATTTGCAACTAATTTATTTCTTTTTATTTATTTATTTTATATGAAAAATGCCCTTTTATTTCTTCAGCGGTTAGGTGCAGTGCATGTACAATGCAAGTCACGTATATCATTTTGGAATAAAATGACTGGATTGACTTTCCAGCTTTAATCATGTATAATGCATCTCTTTACGAATAGTAATACATTGTCATATAGAATTTCTCCTGTCACAATAAAGATATAGAATTACTGAATATTTTGGCAAAAGTAGAATGGTTCACTTTTTCTAGTACCTCACAGTTTAAAAGAAATAACAAATATCTGATGACAATGATATTAAAATTACAAAATTAAAAAATAATTACACATATATGTAATCTTTGAAAAATGAATATTTAATTTATTTTGATATTATACATCAAACAATATTAATTCTTAATTTTAAGTTTATTTTAATAGATACATGGATATTTTACTGTATTATTTTTACAAAAATTTTAAAAACAATAAGTGAAATCCTACTTCATGTTAAAGTGTAAAAAAAAGGGTTGCAAGTACAATAAATGAGTAATTTAATGGTATAGAGAAAATGGAATGTACATTTTCAAACAATATAAAATAACTAAGTTTAAACAATTAAGTTGAAATTTTAAGTTAAAATTATCGTATAGTTGCTTCTTCAGGCTCGGTCTTCATTATAAACCAAGAATTTAAGTCTATAAATACACATTAAGAATATACATCAGTGAAAGTAGCTTCTGTTGGACTTGTAATATTGGCAGTACCATTTTCTGTTACAGGTGGAAATTCATATTCTGATTTAACAACCTCGCCTACACAATCAGAATTTGTTTTAGTAGAAGTAGCATTTAATGGAGGTGCGTCAGTATTGACTTCAGATGCAGAAATTGTATTGGTGGATGTAGAGTCATATAAATTTACTTCAATAGAGTTGTCTTCTAGTATTTTAGACTTTATTTCACAGTCATTATTGACAACCAAAGTTTTAAATTCAAAACTTTTATTACTAAAAGTAGAATTTTATGGCACGTTAGTATTGACTTCAGATTCATTATTAATATTAGTAGATGAAACATCAGATCTTGTATCAATAGAGTTATCCTTCTCCATTTCAGCATTTATTTCAGAGTCTGAATTGACATCCATAGATTCATGTTCAAAACTAGTAGAAGTAGAATAACTTGGATTTGAAGGATCAAAACGGGATACATTTGAATTATCAGAGCTGTATTCTACTGTTGCAGAATTTGAACTAGTAGAAGCAGTGCAATGATCTGTGCCAAGGATTATAGATCGCATTGAATGATTTAGCTTTTTACAATCATCAGATTCAATATTACGTGTAAGATTTGAATTTACACCTGATGTTGACGCCATATTATTATAAGTTGGAGGCGTATCATCTCGGCTTATCATTCTTTGGGCAAATCTAAGTGATTTAACGCCATTTCTTGGATTAAAACCAGCACACCAAATTTGACGACACATTTCTCGATTGCTTAAATTCTTTCGAGTTCTTGATTTTGGTCCAGGACGACTAGTTCTTGTGGAATATTTGAATGGAAACGTTTTTAATAACATGGGATGAATGTAGATTTTGGCATCCGGAATTAGAGATTCTTCTTCATCAGAAGATATTAATATTGGTTCAGCAATTGATGGTTCTATAACAACAATATCACTAGAATTATCATCGCTACCGTTTTTAATATCAGTGTCCCTGCCTTTACAGATGATATTGTCCTTATCACCACTGTTGTTCATATCTCTTTCAATGATATTCACGGTGTCTTCATCAACTTCGGCTTCTTCTTCATGTTGGGGAGGTTCAATAAGTTTTTTGCAATTCTCATGAATAATATCAGTAGGTAATTTTTCACGTTCTCTGAAGTCTGAGCAAGGATTATTTGTATTTTCAATTTCAATGTTATTTGTGACATCTGCATTTTCAATTTCAATATCAGTTTCAGAATCGGATATTAAAATTACCTCTAGATTCTTCGCCATGGCTAATTTTCTTCTAAATTAATTCCTAAAAAAAAAATTATATTTTTGAATATGTTCAACTAAAATAATTTCATTAAAACAATTTTAAATCAATTACATTTATTATTTTTATTAAAATTGTTTAGTATCTTACAGATGTACAATGAAAGATTATATTTTCATTATTTATATAATGTACCATATTAAATTACTTTGTTTTATGAACGGATAGTCAATAACTTTATAAAATCTTATTTATTGGATATTTAATAGTACATTCAATATAACAATATACAGTGGTAAAATAGGTCTCTGAATTATAAATGATAATTTAATATAATAGATAATCAACTTAATAAAAAACGAAATAGAAAAAGTTACAGAAATATAATACATAATTTCATTATTTTTAAAAAACAAATTTAGTAACTAGTAAAATTAAAAATTAATTTTATTCTTACAACAGTTACTTTCTGTTAGAAATTGAATCGTAATATATGAAAATTATAATAAGGTAATCAAAGTGTATATTATATTAAAAATACTTTTTCTTAACTTCTATACTTATTAAATATGTTATGAACACACATATATATAATATATATACATGTAGATATTGTACAAGTAGATAATGTTGTACCCAATAATGTTTGGTATAAAGACTTAAATATTGTTCATAGGTAATAGTTTACAAATTGAATGACAAATTATCAGAATATAAAACATTTAGCAAATAACAAATTAACAACAATTCATAAGACCGTTAATAGAAAAAGTGAACATGCTGAAAATTATTGAAAAAGGTGTATAGAAAGAAACAGCCAAAGATTTTGGAATTCCAGCAAGTACATTGTCTACAAAAATAAAAAATAATGATGTTACTTTAAAAAACTCGTCAGACCCTTATTCACAATTCATAAATATAATCTAGCTTAAATTTCTCATACGATATACTAAATACAATACATTATTAATATTAATATTAATATTTAACACTAGATACGGAATTGCATTGATTAAAAATGAAATAATAATTACTGATGATCATGTCAATCCCAGTGGTTTTCAAATGGTTAACTCATACATATCCATTACAGTTTTATTTACACTCTACAATAAGCATATCATATGTGATAAAAAGTAGAGTATAGAAAAATTTTTAAATCTATTGACTATCAATAAATTGTTTTTAACGTTAACTAGACTAGCAGTTATCAACTTTTTAACATCTCAGAGTACTACCTACATATTTTGAAAATGTTCACATACCACTTAACTTGGTAATCAAGCTTGAGTCTTTAGACCATAGACAATTAAAATTCGGTAACAATTTTATTGATAAATTATTAGGTGGAGATATTGATGCCCCCCGATTACTCAAGTGACTTGATATTCTTATACCCTCTAACACTAGGTTTTAGAGCCAATTTTATCTACCCATAAGTACCTCAAATTTTGCTAGGAATGCACCTTTAATCAGACTTATGCGTCAATACAATTGTAACCCCTAGATTGTACGGAGACATTTTTATGGACTTTTATTTTTATTATTTTTATTATTATTCCTACTACTACTGCTATTATTATTATTATTGTATTTTCAAAAAGCCGTTGGGCGTTAACAAATAAATAAATAAATAAACTCTATTTTGCACAAAAAAAATGTATATATTATGGGTTATGTATGGAGCATATTATTAGGTTTGATAAGGAACTACATAACAATGAAAATATTAGAATATAATGAACAAGAGTAAAATGAAATAAGTAAAATTATAATAAAAATTAATTTAAAATCAATTTAATTATTAGAAATATATTTTAATGAGTTGGTTGGTATTGTTTTGTTTGACGAGGACCTCAATATCTCCATGTTGTTAACTTCAAGTCTTAAATAATTTTCTACATTAAATTTCTTTCTATATTTATATGTTTTATATTATAATGATAAAATGTATTTTCACACAGATACATTGACACAAGGATAAGAATTTTTTTTTTCTTTATGAGGTTTTTCTTAACGAACAACCTTTGGGCTTTCTGCTTACCACTAGCGTTCGAGAAACGTAGAATTAGACAATTTCATGTAATGCAAATGTGCTTACCGAACTCGACTGGGGACATTACCCGCTTAAGCACTGGGGGCAAGTGTTGAGCGAAAAATTATGAATAGAACGCAGCACACATAGGTAGTACACAACAGAAAATTGAATTAAAAATACATAGTGATTGAGAGCTCGAGACCGACTGTACAGTAGTGAAAAATTGTGAATAGTGGGATATACCAGCCGCTGCTATCTGTATTGATCTTTCCGCGAGCCACCTTATCACACGGTAAACAATAATGATACAATGTTGTGATACAGCAGATTAGGCATCAGGCAGATTTTGACTTCGCAGTATAATGTCAACTTAAGACGGAAAAAAACAATGGCAACGGGGTTGCAAATATATATTAAAAATGTCTACCCTTCAGAAAACAACAACTTTTTTTGTAGGGAGGTATTACGAACAAATATACAGACGACTCTCGGGTAATTTGAACCTCGATAACTCGAAATTCATGATATCTCGAATAATAAATATTCCCCTTCAAGTTACAATAACACTTAATGTTAAAATAATCTTGTTAACTTGAAAATTTATTGTACTTGTAACTTACTCCATACAATAAATTTCAGTTTTAGTTCTATGCCGTCTGTCCGTTTGTGTCGCATTGTTTATCGTGTGAGTGTAACAGTGTTAATTGTATGTATACAGGTTATTATGGCTCAAAAAAGAAAATTAACAACGTTATCACTTATAGAAAAAGTGAACATGCTGAAAATTATTGAAAAAGGTGTATAGAAAGAAACAGCCAAAGATTTTGGAATTCCAGCAAGTACATTGTCTACAATAATAAAAAATAATGATGTTACTTTAAAAAACTCGTCAGACCCTTATTCACAATTCATAAATATAATCTAGCTTAAATTTCTCATACGATATACTAAATACAATACATTATTAATATTAATATTAATATTTAACACTAGATACGGAATTGCATTGATTAAAAATGAAATAATAATTACTGATGATCATGTCAATCCCAGTGGTTTTCAAATGGTTAACTCATACATATCCATTACAGTTTTATTTACACTCTACAATAAGCATATCATATGTGATAAAAAGTAGAGTATAGAAAAATTTTTAAATCTATTGACTATCAATAAATTGTTTTTAACGTTAACTAGACTAGCAGTTCTCAACTTTTTAACATCTCAGAGTACTACCTACATATTTTGAAAATGTTCACATACCACTTAACTTGGTAATCAAGCTTGAGTCTTTAGACCATAGACAATTAAAATTCGGTAACAATTTTATTGATAAATTATTAGGTGGAGATATTGATGCCCCCCGATTACTCAAGCGACTTGATATTCTTATACCCTCTAACACTAGGTTTTAGAGCCAATTTTATCTACCCATAAGTACCTCAAATTTTGCTAGGAATGCACCTTTAATCAGACTTATGCGTCAATACAATTGTAACCCCTAGATTGTACGGAGACATTTTTATGGACTTTTATTTTTATTATTTTTATTATTATTCCTACTACTACTGCTATTATTATTATTATTGTATTTTCAAAAAGCCGTTGGGCGTTAACAAATAAATAAATAAATAAACTCTATTTTGCACAAAAAAAATGTATATATTATGGGTTATGTATGGAGCATATTATTAGGTTTGATAAGGAACTACATAACAATGAAAATATTAGAATATAATGAACAAGAGTAAAATGAAATAAGTAAAATTATAATAAAAATTAATTTAAAATCAATTTAATTATTAGAAATATATTTTAATGAGTTGGTTGGTATTGTTTTGTTTGACGAGGACCTCAATATCTCCATGTTGTTAACTTCAAGTCTTAAATAATTTTCTACATTAAATTTCTTTCTATATTTATATGTTTTATATTATAATGATAAAATGTATTTTCACACAGATACATTGACACAAGGATAAGAATTTTTTTTTTCTTTATGAGGTTTTTCTTAACGAACAACCTTTGGGCTTTCTGCTTACCACTAGCGTTCGAGAAACGTAGAATTAGACAATTTCATGTAATGCAAATGTGCTTACCGAACTCGACTGGGGACATTACCCGCTTAAGCACTGGGGGCAAGTGTTGAGCGAAAAATTATGAATAGAACGCAGCACACATAGGTAGTACACAACAGAAAATTGAATTAAAAATACATAGTGATTGAGAGCTCGAGACCGACTGTACAGTAGTGAAAAATTGTGAATAGTGGGATATACCAGCCGCTGCTATCTGTATTGATCTTTCCGCGAGCCACCTTATCACACGGTAAACAATAATGATACAATGTTGTGATACAGCAGATTGGGCATCAGGCAGATTTTGACTTCGCAGTATAATGTCAACTTAAGACGGAAAAAAACAATGGCAACGGGGTTGCAAATATATATTAAAAATGTCTACCCTTCAGAAAACAACAACTTTTTTTGTAGGGAGGTATTACGAACAAATATACAGACGACTCTCGGGTAATTTGAACCTCGATAACTCGAAATTCATGATATCTCGAATAATAAATATTCCCCTTCAAGTTACAATAACACTTAATGTTAAAATAATCTTGTTAACTTGAAAATTTATTGTACTTGTAACTTACTCCATACAATAAATTTCAGTTTTAGTTCTATGCCGTCTGTCCGTTTCTCTAAATTTCCCTACAAGGGAAGGTGCTTTCAAATTTTTTTTTTCCCATTTGCAACTAATTTATTTCTTTTTATTTATTTATTTTATATGAAAAATGCCCTTTTATTTCTTCAGCGGTTAGGTGCAGTGCATGTGCAATGCAAGTCACGTATATCATTTTGGAATAAAATGACTGGATTGACTTTCCAGCTTTAATCATGTATAATGCATCTCTTTACGAATAGTAATACATTGTCATATAGAATTTCTCCTGTCACAATAAAGATATAGAATTACTGAATATTTTGGCAAAAGTAGAATGGTTCACTTTTTCTAGTACCTCACAGTTTAAAAGAAATAACAAATATCTGATGACAATGATATTAAAATTACAAAATTAAAAAATAATTACACATATATGTAATCTTTGAAAAATGAATATTTAATTTATTTTGATATTATACATCAAACAATATTAATTCTTAATTTTAAGTTTATTTTAATAGATACATGGATATTTTACTGTATTATTTTTACAAAAATTTTAAAAACAATAAGTGAAATCCTACTTCATGTTAAAGTGTAAAAAAAAGGGTTGCAAGTACAATAAATGAGTAATTTAATGGTATAGAGAAAATGGAATGTACATTTTCAAACAATATAAAATAACTAAGTTTAAACAATTAAGTTGAAATTTTAAGTTAAAATTATCGTATAGTTGCTTCTTCAGGCTCAGTCTTCATTATAAACCAAGAATTTAAGTCTATAAATACACATTAAGAATATAAATCAGTGAAAGTAGCTTCTGTTGGACTTGTAATATTGGCAGTACCATTTTCTGTTACAGGTGGAAATTCATATTCTGATTTAACAACCTCGCCTACACAATCAGAATTTGTTTTAGTAGAAGTAGCATTTAATGGAGGTGCGTCAGTATTGACTTCAGATGCAGAAATTATATTGGTGGATGTAGAGTCTTATAAATTAACTTCAATAGAGTTGTCTTCTCGTATTTTAGACTTTATTTCACAGTCATTATTGACATCCAAAGTTTTAAATTCAAAACTTTTATTACTAAAAGTAGAATTTTATGGCACGTTAGTATTGACTTCAGATTCATTATTAATATTAGTAGATGAAACATCAGATCTTGTATCAATAGAGTTATCCTTCTCCATTTCAGCATTTATTTCAGAGTCTGAATTGACATCCATAGATTCATGTTCAAAACTAGTAGAAGTAGAATAACTTGGATTTGAAGGATCAAAACGGGATACACTTGAATTATCAGAGCAGTATTCTACTATTGCAGAATTTGAACTAGTAGAAGCAGTGCAATGATCAGTGCCAAGGAATATAGATCGCATTGAATGATTTGGCTTTTTACAATCATCAGATTTAATATTACGTGTAAGATTTGAATTTACACCTGATGTTGACGCTATATTAATATAAGTTGGAGGCGTATCATCTCGGATTTTTTGGGCAAATCTAAATAATTTAACGCCATTTCTTGGATTAAAACCAGCATGCCAAATTTGACGATACATTTCTCGATTGCTTAATTTCTTTCGAGTTCTTGATTTTGGTCCAGGACGACTAATTCTTCTGGAATATTTGAATGGAAACGTTTTTAATAAGCTGGGATGAATGTAGATTTCGGCATCCGGAATTAGAGATTCTTCTTCATCGGAAGATATTAATATTGGTTCAGCAATTGATGGTTCTGTAACAACAATATCACTAGAATTATCATCGCTACCGTTTTTAATATCAGTGTCCCTGCCTTTACAGATGATATTGTCCTTATCACCACTGTTGTTCATATCTCTTTCAATGATATTCACGGTGTCTTCATCAACTTCGGCTTCTTCTTCATGTTGGGGAGGTTCAATAAGTTTTTTGCAATTCTCATGAATAATATCAGTAGGTAATTTTTCACGTTCTCTGAAGTCTGAGCAAGGATTATTTGTATTTTCAATTTCAATGTTATTTGTGACATCTGCATTTTCAATTTCAATATCAGTTTCAGAATCGGATATTAAAATTACCTCCAGATTCTTCGCCATGGCTAATTTTCTTCTAAATTAATTCCTAAAAAAAAAATTATATTTTTGAATATGTTCAACTAAAATAATTTCATTAAAACAATTTTAAATCAATTACATTTATTATTTTTATTAAAATTGTTTAGTATCTTACAGATGTACAATGAAAGATTATATTTTCATTATTTATATAATGTACCATATTAAATTACTTTGTTTTATGAACGGATAGTCAATAACTTTATAAAATCTTATTTATTGGATATTTAATAGTACATTCAATATAACAATATACAGTGGTAAAATAGGTCTCTGAATTATAAATGATAATTTAATATAATAGATAATCAACTTAATAAAAAACGAAATAGAAAAAAGTTACAGAAATATAATACATAATTTCATTATTTTTAAAAAACAAATTTAGTAACTAGTAAAATTAAAAATTAATTTTATTCTTACAACAGTTACTTTCTGTTAGAAATTGAATCGTAATATATGAAAATTATAATAAGGTAATCAAAGTGTATATTATATTAAAAATACTTTTTCTTATCTTCTATACTTATTAAATATGTTATGAACACACATATATATAATATATATACATGTAGATATTGTACAAGTAGATAATGTTGTACCCAATAATGTTTGGTATAAAGACTTAAATATTGTTCATAGGTAATAGTTTACAAATTGAATGACAAATTATCAGAATATAAAACATTTAGCAAATAACAAATTAACAACAATTCATAAGACCGTTAATAGAAAAAGTGAACATGCTGAAAATTATTGAAAAAGGTGTAAAGAAAGAAACAGCCAAAGATTTTGGAATTCCAGCGAGTACATTGTCTACAATAACAAAAAATAATGATGTTACTTTAAAAAACTCGTCAGACCCTTATTCACAATTCACAAATATAATCTAGCTTAAATTTCTCATACGATATACTAAATACAATACATTATTAATATTCATATTAATATTTAACACTAGATACGGAATTGCATTGATTAAAAATGAAATAATAATTACTGATGATCATGTCAATCCCAATGGTTTTCAAATGGTTAACTCATACATATCCATTACAGTTTTATTTACACTCTACAATAAGCATATCATATGTGATAAAAAGTAGAGTATAAAAAAATTTTTAAATCTATTGACTATCAATAAATTGTTTTTAACCTTAACTAGACTAGCGGTTCTCAACTTTTTAACATCTCTGAGTACTACCTACATATTTTGAAAATGTTCACATACCACTTAACTTAGTAAACTCTATTTTGCACATAAAAAATGTATATATTATGGGTTATGTATGGAGCATATTAGGTTTGATAAGGAACTACATAACAATGAAAATATTAGAATATAATGAACAAGAGTAAAATGAAATAAGTAAAATTATAATAAAAATTAATTTAAAATCAATTTAATTATTAGAAATATATTTTAATGAGATGGTTGGTATTGTTTTGTTTGACGAGGACCTCAATATCTCCATGTTGTTAACTTCAAGTCTAAAATAATTTTCTACATTAAATTTCTTTCTATATTTATATGTTTTATATTATAATGATAAAATGTATTTTCACACAGATACATTGACACAAGAAGGATAAGAATTTTTTTTTTTCTTTTTGAGATTTTTCTTAACGAACAACCTTTGGGCTTTCTGCTTACCACTAGCGTTCGAGAAACGTAGAATTAGACAATTTCATGTAATGCAAATGTTCTTACCGAACTCGACTGAGGACATTACCCGCTTAAGCACTGGGGGCAAGTGTTGAGCGAAAAATTGTAAATAGAACGCAGCACACATAGGTAGTACACAACAGAAAATTGAATTTAAAATACATAGTGATTGAGAGTTTGAGACCGACTGTACAGTAGTGAAAAATTGTGAATAGTGTGATAAACCAGCCGCTGCTATCTGTATTGATCTTTCCGCAAGCCTCCTTATCACACGGTAAACAATAATGATACAATTTTGTGATACAGCAGATTGGGCATCAGGCAGATGTTGACTTCTTAGTATAATGTCAACTTAAGACGAAAAAAAACACTGGCAACGGGGTTGGTCGAAATGGAAAAGATGAGATATTGTAACCAGGGCTTGAAATCGAAATAAAATTTTTCGATTTCAATTTTAATTTCGCTTATCGATATCAGTCTTTTTCGATTTTAATTTTAATTTTGCTTATCGATATCGGTGTTTTTCGATTTCAATTTTAATTTTGCTTATTGATATCAGAATTTTTCGATTTTAATTTCGATTTTAATTTCAATTTTAAATCACTATTACATTTTTGTGACTTTATTATTGCTATATTTTCTATTTATGTTTTGGTTTCATATATAAATAGTGATTATTACTATAATAGATACCTAGATAGTCAGTTATTATAAATATAAAATTAAACAAATAATACAATGTTATGAAACGTCAATTTATAAAATATAAATAGGTATCCCCAAAACTATTTCAACTCAAGATTCTTACTGTCAAGGTGAGAGAAATTAGGAAATACGTGGAAGCCGATTATGGATAAAAGTATACCATAATATAATATATATATATAGTAATAACACTGATAACTAACAAGTCATAATAATATAAATACTGAAATAATAACATTTCTGTAAACGAAATACTGCCACGCGCTGTTTGTTAATTGTACCAGGAAATTATATTCTAATAAGATGGATGCTTCGTATATTAGACATTATTCTTAGTAATAATAATAAAAATCCTATAAATAATAAATAAAAATTATAGTTGGGCTCATTATGTTAAATTTAAAATTTTTTTCCAATTGAAAATCGAAATTGAAAATTTTCTTTTAAACCGATTACAATTTTGATATTAAAAATCGATATCAATTTTTTTCAATTTCAATTTTAATTTTGAATTTCGTTATCATACATTTCATATTTTGATTTCGATTTTGATATTTCAAAAGAATTTTAAAGATTTTTATCGATATTCAAAATCGATTTCGAAATCGATTTCAAGCCCTGATTGTAACTGCTATGGGTTAATGGCGCGCGTTCAACAATAGCTGTTGAATTGAATAGCGAGCAGCCGATCACGGACGGCTATTGTCGACGGAAGGCGAACTGATCGGAGTCGGGACGGTATAAGTGTTAACTTAGACATTAAGTTAACATTGCCCGCGTACTCACCTAGAAGGCCATCGACGCCGTCTTCTGACTATGCACGGACGCGTTGACAGGTCAACGATCGCATATAAATTTCCATATATTTCCATTTTCAAAATCAATAAACCGCCATGATATTCATATACTTCAGATATATATACTTTAGATTACTTCATAATGTTGTACATACTAAAGGTACCATGGAATTACTTGAAAACTCGTCAAATATTTGAATTCAAACGTTTGTAATAACCTGGGATGTATGTAGAATTCGGCATCCGGAATTGTAGATTCTTCTTCATCGGGAGATATTAATATTGGTTATTCATTGCTACCGTTTTTATTATCAGTGTCCCTGACATTACAGATGATATTGTCCTTATCACCACTGTTGTTCATATCTCTTTCATTGGTATTCACATTGTTTTCATAAACTTCGGCTTCTTCTTCATGTTGGGGAGGTTCAATAAGTTTTTTGCAATTCTCATGAATAATATCAGTAGGTAATTTTTCACGTTCTACGAAGTCTGAGATAGGATTATTTGTATTTTCAATATCAATGCTATTTGTGTCATCTGCATTTTCAATTTCAATATCAGATTCAGAATCGGATATTAAAATTATCTCCAGATTCTTCTTCATGGCTATTTTTCTTCAAAATTAATTCCTAAAAAAAAATTATATTTTTGAATGTGTTCAACTAAAATCATTTCATTAAAACAATTTTGAATCAATTACATTTATTATTTTTATTAAAATTGTTGAGTATCTTACAGATGTACGATGAAAGATTATATTTTCATTATTTATATAATGCACCATATTAAATTACTTTGTTTTATGAACGGATAGTCAATAACTTTATAAAATTGTATTTATTGGAAATTGATTGGATACATTCAATATAACAATATACAGTGGTAAAATAGGTAACTGATTTATAAATGATAATTTAATATAATAGATAATCAACTTAATAAAAAACGAAATAGAAAAAAGTTACAAAAATATAATACATAATTTCATTATTTTTAAACAACAAATTCAGTAACTAGTAAAAATAAAAATTAATTTTATTCTTACTACAGTTACTTTCTGTTAGAAATTGAATCGTAATATATGAAAATTATAATAATGTAATCAAAGTGTATATTAAAATATAAATACTTTTTCTTAACTTCTATACTTATAAAATGTGTTATGAACACACATATATATATATATATTAATATTATATTGCTTTGTTTAATCATTATTAAATTAATAAGTTTGTCAATAGTATATTACTTGTAAGAAACAAATTATTTTGCTCTATATTTATACTATATGAAAAAACAGAAGGAGTTTGAAATTTGAGATTACTGTTTGCACTTTTGTAATAGAAATAGCATCTTCTCTGTCAAGTGCATTGACAATACTTATTTAATAGATTCAAAATGTTCAGAGTAATAAACTAAAGCGTTTAACCACGTTCCCCAACGAGTTATAACTGGTTGTGGTTGTAAAGGTACACCTTTTGCTATTTCTCTAAATTTCTCTACAAGGGAAGGTGCTTTCAAAATTTTTTTTTTCCCATTTGCAACTAATTTATTTCTTTTTAATTATTTATTTTATTTGAAAAATGCCCTTTTATTTCTTCAGCGGTTAGGTGCAGTGCATGTGCAATGCAAGTCACGTATATAATTTTGGAATAATATGACTTGATTGACTTTCCAGCTTTAATCATGTATAATGCATCCCTTACGAATAGTAATACATTGTCATATAGAATTTCTCCTGTCACAATAAAGATAAAGAATTATTGAATATTTTGGCAATAGTAGAATGGTTCACTTTTTCTAGTACCTCACAGTTTAAAAGAAATAACAAATATCTGATGACAATGATATTAGAATTACAAAATTAAAAAATAATTACACATATATGTAATCTTTGAAAAATGAATATTTAATTTATTTTGATATTATACATCAAACAATATTAATTCTTAATTTTAAGTTTATTTTAATAGATACATGGATATTTTACTGTATTATTTTTACAAAAATTTTAAAAACAATAAATGAAATCCTACTTCATGTTAAAGTGTAAAAAAAAGGGTTGCAAGTACAATAAATGAGTAATTTAATGGTATAGAGAAAATGGTATGTACATTTTCAAACAATATAAAATAACTAAGTTTAAACAATTAAGTTGAGATTTTAAGTTAAAATTATCGTATAGTTGCTTCTTCAGGCTCAGTCTTCATTATAAACCAAGAATTGAAGTCTATAAATACACATTAAGAATATACATCAGTGAAAGTAGCTTCTGTTGGACTTGTAATATGGGCAGTACCATTTTCTGTTACAGGTGGAAATTCATATTCTGATTTAACAACCTCGCCTACACAAACAAAATTTGTTTTAGTAGAAGTAACATTTAATGGAGGCGCGTCAGTATTGACTTCAGATGCAGAAATTGTATTGGTAGATGTAGAGTCTTATTGATTTACTTCAGTAGAGTTGTCCTCTCCTATTTTAGTCTTTATTTCACAGTCTGTATTGAAATCCAAAGTTTTAAATTCAAAACATTTATTACTAAAAGTAAAATTTTATGGCACGTTAGTATTGATTTCAGAATTATTTATAATATTAGTAAATTAATCATCAGAACTTGTATCAATAGAATTATCCTTCTCCATTTAAGCATTTATTTCATAGTCTGAACTTCCATAGATTCATGTTCATAACTAGTAGAAGTAGAATAACTTGGATTTGAAGGATCAAAACGGGATACACATGAATTATCAGATCAGTATTCTACTATTGCAGAATTTGAACTAGTAGAATCAGTGCAATGATCAGTGCCAAGGAATATAGATCGCATTGAATGATTTGGAATTTTACAATCATCAGATTCAATATTACGTGTAAGATTTGAATTTACACCTGATGTTGACGCCATATTATTATAAGTTGGTGGCGTATCATCTGGGATTCTTTGGGTAAATCTAAATAATTTAATGCCATTTCTTGGATTAAAACCAGCATCCCAAATTTGTTGATACATTTCTCCATTGCTTAATTTCTTTCTAGTTCTTGATTTTGGTCCAGAACGACTAGTTCTTGTGGAATATTTGAATGGAAACGTTTTTAATAACCTGGGATGAATGTAGATTTCGGCATCCGGAATTGGAGATTCTTTATCATTGGAAGATATTAATATTGGTTCAGCAATTGGTGGATCTATAACAACAATATCACTAGTAGAATAACTTGGATTTGAAGGATCAAAATGGGATACATTTGTATTATCAGAGCTGTATTCTACTGTTGCAGAATTTGAACTAGTAGAAGCAGTGCAATGATCTGTGCCAAGGAATATAGATTGCATTGAATGATTTGGAATTTTACAATCATCAGATTCAATATTACGTGTAAGATTTGAATTTACACCTGATGTTGACGCCATATTATTATAAGTTGGAGGCGTGTCATCTGGGATTCTTTGGGTAAATCTAAATAATTTAACGCCATTTCTTGGATTAAAACCAGCATCCCAAATTTGTTGATACATTTCTCCATTGCTTAATTTCTTTCTAGTTCTTGATTTTGGTCCAGGACGACTAGTTATTCTGGAATATTTGAATGGAAACGTTTTTAATAACATGGGATGAATGTAGATTTCGGCATCCGGAATTGGAGATTCTTTTTCATTGGAAGATATTAATATTGGTTCAGCAATTGGTGGATCTATAACAACAATATCACTAGTAGAATAACTTGGATTTGAAGGATCAAAACGGGATACATTTGAATTATCAGAGCTGAACTCTACTGTTGCAGAATTTGAACTAGTAGAAGCAGTGCAATGATCTGTGCCAAGGAATATAGATCGCATCGAATGATTTGGAATTTTACAATCATCAGATTCAATATTACGTGTAAGATTTGAATTTACACCTGATGTTGACGCCATATTATTATAAGTTGGAGGCGTATCATCTGGGATTCTTTGGGTAAATCTATATAATTTAACGCCATTTCTTGGATTAAAACCAGCATCCCAAATTTGTTGATACATTTCTCCATTGCTTAATTTCTTTCTAGTTCTTGATTTTGGTCCAGGACGGCTAGTTATTCTGGAATATTTGAATGGAAACGTTTTTAATAACATGGGATGAATGTAGATTTCGGCATCCGGAATTGGAGATTCTTTTTCATTGGAAGATATTAATATTGGTTCAGCAATTGGTGGATCTATAACAACAATATCACTAGTAGAATAACTTGGATTTGAAGGATCAAAGCGGGATACATTTGTATTAACAGAGCTGTATTCTACTGTTGCAGAATTTGAACTAGTAGAAGCAGTGCAATGATCTGTGCCAAGGAATATAGATTGCATTGAATGATTTGGAATTTTACAATCATCAGATTCAATATTACGTGTAAGATTTGAATTTACACCTGATGTTGACGCCATATTATTATAAGTTGGAGGCGTAGCATCTGGGATTCTTTGGGTAAATCTATATAATTTAACGCCATTTCTTGGATTAAAACCAGCATCCCAAATTTGTTGATACATTTCTCCATTGCTTAATTTCTTTCTAGTTCTTGATTTTGGTCCAGGACGACTAGTTATTCTGGAATATTTGAATGGAAACGTTTTTAATAACATGGGATGAATGTAGATTTCGGCATCCGGAATTGGAGATTCTTTTTCATTGGAAGATATTAATATTGGTTCAGCAATTGGTGGATCTATAACAACAATATCACTAGTAGAATAACTTGGATTTGAAGGATCAAAGCGGGATACATTTGTATTAACAGAGCTGTATTCTACTGTTGCAGAATTTGAACTAGTAGAAGCAGTGCAATGATCTGTGCCAAGGAATATAGATTGCATTGAATGATTTGGAATTTTACAATCATCAGATTCAATATTACGTGTAAGATTTGAATTTACACCTGATGTTGACGCCATATTATTATAAGTTGGAGGCGTAGCATCTGGGATACTTTGGGTAAATCTAAATAATTTAACGCCATTTCTTGGATTAAAACCAGCATCCAAAATTTGTTGATACTTTTCTCGATTGCTTAATTTATTTCTAGTTCTTGATTCTGGTCCAGGACTACTAGTTCTTCTGGAATATTTGAATGGAAATGTTTTTAATAACCTGGGATTAATGTAGATTTTGGCATCCGGAATTAGAGATTCTTCTTCATCGGAAGATATTAATATTGGTTCAGCAATTGGTGGTTCTATAACAACAATATCACTAGTAGAATAACTTGGATTTGAAGGATCAAAGCGGGATACATTTGTATTATCAGAGCTGTGTTCTACTGTTGCAGAATTTGAACTAGTAGAAGCAGTGCAATGATCTGTGCCAAGGAATATAGATTGCATTGAATGATTTGGAATTTTACAATTATCAGATTCAATATTACGTGTAAGATTTGAATTTACACCTGATGTTGACGCCATATTATTATAAGTTGGAGGCGTAGCATCTGGGATTCTGTGGGTAAATCTAAATAATTTAACGCCATTTCTTGGATTAAAACCAGCATCCAAAATTTGTTGATACTTTTCTCGATTGCTTAATTTATTTCTAGTTCTTGATTCTGGTCCAGGACGACTAGTTCTTCTGGAATATTTGAATGGAAACGTTTTTAATAACCTGGGATTAATGTAGATTTTGGCATCCGGAGTTAGAGATTCTTCTTCATCAGAAGATATTAATATTGGTTCAGCAATTGGTGGTTCTATAACATCAATATCACTAGAATTATCATCGCTACCGTTTTTAATATCAGTGTCCCTGCCATTACAGATGATATTGTCCTTATCACCACTGTTGTTCATATCTCTTTCAAAGGTATTTACGGTGTCTTCATCAACTTCGGCTTCTTCTTCATATTGGGGAGGTTCAATAAGTTTTTTGCAATTCTCATGAATAATATCAGTTGGTAATTTTTCACGTTCAACAAAGTCTAAGATAGGATTATTTGTATTTTCAATATCAATGTTATTTGTATCATCTGCATTTTCAATTTTAATATCAGATTCAGAATCGGATATTAAAATTATCTCCAGATTCTTCTCCATGGCTATTTTTCTTCAAAATTAATTCCTAAAAAAAAAATTATATTTTTGAATATGTTCAACTAAAACCATTTCATTAAAACAATTTTAAATCAATTACATTTATTATTTTTATTAAAATTGTTTAGTATCTTACAGATGTACAATGAAAGATTATATTTTCATTATTTATATAATGTACCATATTAAATTACTTTGTTTTATGAACAGATAGTCAATAACTTTATAAAATTGTATTTATTGGAAATTTAATAGTACATTCAATATAACAATATACAGTGGTAAAATAGGTATCTGATTTATAAATGATAATTTAATATAATAGATAATCAACTTAATAAAAAACGAAATAGAAAAGAGTTACAAAAATATATTACATAATTTCATTATTTTTAAAAAAACAAATTCAGTAACTAGTGAAATTTAAAATTAATTTTATTCTTACTACAGTTACTTTTTGTTAGAAATTGAATCGTAATATATGAAAATTATAATAAGGTAATCAAAGTGTATATTATATTAAAAATACTTTTTCTTAACTTCTATACTTATAAAATATGTTATGAACACACATATATATAATATATATACATGTAGATATTGTACAAGTAGATAATGTTGTATCCAATAATATTTGCTATAGAGACTTAAATATTGTTCATAGGTTATAGTTTACAAATTGAATGACAAATTATCAGAAAATAATACATTTAGCAAATAACAAATTAACAACAATTAATAAGACCGTTAATACCAAAAAGGAAGAAGTAAGTAAATTTTTAATAAGATATAAATAGCCATGTTAACATTACTTTAAAACTGGAAACTGAAACAATACATTTTAGACCTGTAGCAAATCCAGAATTTTAAAAGAAAAGTATATAGATTGAGAATCAAGAAATAATGGTAGGATTCTTTTGTAAAAATGTAGTGGGAAAAATTAAACCGAGGAAAAGTCATTTGAAGTCTTTTAAACGCATCTGATGTATCACAGGAGAGTAATACAAATAACATAAATTAAATTAAATATGAAAGTGATATCAGTGTCAAACGTATATAAATTGTGAAACAAATACTCATGATGGAGAGCAAATGAAATCACATAAAATAGCAAGAGAAAAACTAATTAAAAGCAAAATTAAATCTAAGGAAGGATATGTTAAAAGGGAAATCTAAAGTGTAAGACATCATAAAGATTTGGTATTATTCAAGGATAATGCAACCTAAACCAAACTAAATCAAATTAATTGTGGATTGGACTATTTGAAGTAATAGAAGTATTAGTAGAGGAAAATATAGTAATACAATAAAGAAGAAGAGGTGTAACAGAACATGAAAAAATTTGAAAAATATTAACGATTGGACAATTGATAAAATAAAAAACAATATGAAAAATGTTACGAGGCAAGTGTTGATTTAATCAATTATTATGAAATAGTTTAAGTCTTACCATACGCAAACAAACGTTAATATTTATCGACATAGAGTACGTGTAAATTAACATAGAGTAAGAAAATATTGTAAAAAGAATAAAAAAATGTTTATAATAAATTGTCTTACGAACAATGTGACTTGTGTTTTCACTAATTGAAATCAAAAATAATTGTAATCAAATCAACTGTATGGATAACTTTTATGAACAACTTCTATGTAAACCAAATGTCAAGCAAATATATATTAAAAATGTCTACCCTTCAGAAGACAACAACTTTTATTTGTAGGGAGGTATTACGAACACATATACAGACAACTCTCAGTAATTCGAACCTCGATAACTCGAAATTCATGATATCTCAAATAATTAAAATTCCCCTTCAAGTTACAATAACACTTAATGTTAAAATAATCTTATTAACTTGAAAATTTATTGTACTTGTTACTTACTCCACACAATAAATTTCAGTTTTAGTTCTATGCCGTCTGTTCGTTTGGGTCGCATCGTATATCGTGTAAGTGTAACAGTGTTAAATGTATGTATAGAGGTTATTATGGCTCAAAAAAGAAAATTAACAACGTAATCACTTATAGAAAAAGTGAACATGCTGAAAATTATTGAAAAAGGTGTAAAGAAATACAACATATAATATATGATATATAATACAACGGTATCACTTATAGAAAAAGTGAACATGCTGAAAATTATTGAAAAAGGTGTAAAGAAAGAAACAGCCAAAGATTTTGGAATTCCAGCGAGTACATTGTCTACAATAATAAAAAATAATGATGTTACTTTAAAAAACTTGCCAGACCCTTATTCACAATTCACAAATATAATCTAGCTTAAATTTCTCATACGATATACTAAATACAATACATTATTAATATTCATATTAATATTTAACACTAGATACGGAATTGCATTGATTAAAAATGAAATAATAATTACTGATGATCATGTCAATCCAAATGGTTTTCAAATGGTAAACTCATACATATCCATTACAGTTTTATTTACACTCTACAATAAGCATATCATATGTGATAAAAAGTAGAGTATAGAAAAATTTTTAAATCTATTGACTATCAATAAATTGTTTTTAACGTTAACTAGACTAGCAGTTCTCAACTTTTTAACATCTCAGAGTACTACCTACATATTTTGAAAATGTTCACATACCACTTAACTTGGTAATCAAGCTTGAGTCTTTAGACCATAGACAATTAAAATTCGGTAACAATTTTATTGATAAATTATTAGGTGGAGATATTGATGCCCCCCGATTACTCAAGCGACTTGATATTCTTATACCCTCTAACACTAGGTTTTAGAGCCAATTTTATCTACCCATAAGTACCTCAAATTTTGCTAGGAATGCACCTTTAATCAGAATTATGCGTCAATACAATTGTAACCCCTAGATTGTACGGAGACATTTTTATGGACTTTTATTTTTATTATTTTTATTATTATTCCTACTACTACTGCTATTATTATTATCATTGTATTTTCAAAAAGCCGTTAGGCGTTAACAAATAAATAAATAAACTCTATTTTGCACAAAAAAAATGTATATATTATGGGTTATGTATGGAGCATATTATTAGGTTTGATAAGGAACTACATAACAATGAAAATATTAGAATATAATGAACAAGAGTAAAATGAAATAAGTAAAATTATAATAAAAATTAATTTAAAATCAATTTAATTATTAGAAATATATTTTAATGAGTTGGTTGGTATTGTTTTGTTTGATGAGGACCTCAATATCTCCATGTTGTTAACTTCAAGTCTTAAATAATATTCTACATTAAATTTCTTTCTATATTTATATGTTTTATATTATAATGATAAAATGTATTTTCACACAGATACATTGACACAAGGATAAGAATTTTTTTTTTCTTTATGAGGTTTTTCTTAACGAACAACCTTTGGACTTTCTGCTTACCACTAGCGTTCGAGAAACGTAGAATTAGACAATTTCATGTCATGCAAATGTGCTTACCGAACTCGACTGGGGACATTACCCGCTTAAGCATTGGGGGCAAGTGTTGAGCGAAAAATTATGAATAGAACGCAGCACACATAGGTAGTACACAACAGAAAATTGAATTAAAAATACATAGTGATTGAGAGCTCGAGACCGACTGTACAGTAGTGAAAAATTGTGAATAGTGTGATTTACCAGCCGCTGCTATCTGTATTGATCTTTCCGCGAGCCTCCTTATCACACGGTAAACAATAATGATACAATGTTGTGATACAGCAGATTGGGCATCAGGCAGATTTTGACTTCGCAGTATAATGTCAACTTAAGACGGAAAAAAACACTGGCAACGGGGTTGGTCGAAATGGAAAAGTTGAGATATTGTAACGGCTATGGGTTAATGGCGCGCGTTCAACAATAGCTGTTGAATTGAATAGCGAGCAGCCGATCACGGACGGCTATTGTCGACGGAAGGCGAACTGATCGGAGTCGGGACGGTATAAGTGTTAACTTAGGGGCTAGGGCCGATTTCACCAAAACATTTAATCGCGGTTAACTAACCTTAATCACGATTAACATTGATAACCAGAGATTTTGGATTTCACCAAAGTTGGTTAAACGTAACCGCCGCTTAATCACGGTTAGAAACTAACCGCCCAATTTCGGCCGTTTATCATTCTTAATCGCGGTTAGAAGTTTCTACTATCAGTACTTATCAGTAATCAGTTGTTTATTATTGTTTAATGTTTTTAATATTTTTGAATGTGCATAAAAATACCGTTTTAAATTTTTAATTAAACTCGTACTCGGAGATCAAAATAATCAGTTGTGTTGTAGTGTCTGCAGTTATTTCATATTCAAATATTCATTGCATCGTACTAGGCAACGAGTTATAAATATTGCTTTTGAAGATGACGATGACGATGATAACGAAAACGAGTTCGTCATCTTCGCAATCCGTTGTCCTTATATTATCATCCCTTTTTTACTAGTACCAGTTATAGAACCAAATTATTCCTAAACATTATGGTGCTTAAGCACTAGCTAACATGAAAAACTCACCACACCCAAATTTCTCTCATACCCCCTTGAGCTTTTACAATAAAAGTCAATTACAAAAACAACAATTTTATCATATTCACATAAGTTGTTGTAATTGTAGTTACAAAATATTAAAGATACATATTATGTACCATAATAATCCAAAAATTATTAGACAAAAAATAATAAGGGTTAAAACTTTAAGTTTGAAGGCATTAAGCACCCCTGTGATTTAAGCCTATGGTACTAGTGGACAGGGCTGTTTAAAGGTCATTTGAATTTTTTAATTAAACATAAGTGGTCGTTATACTTTTCAGGTGGAGATACTGCTGAGCGTTTTAGGAATAGAAAAGGGTATTATCTTTCAGAGTATTCGAAACTACGTTCCCGTTTCATCTTCAAAATGTTTAAAACATATTTAAAAATAAAATAAACAAAACTGACAGACATGAACTGTTTCAAATTTCAAAAAAAACAATCAAGAACTGAAATTGATAAATAATAATGTAACTGTTATCATATTTCGAAGGCCACAGCTGTTTGATAGGAACACTAATCATGGTTAGTAGAGTTAATCACGGTTACCGTAATCGTGATTAGTAGAACCGTGATTAGCATAGTGAAATCCAAACCTTAATTAATCACGATTAACTTTTAAACATGATTACTGTAACCATGATTAATGCATATTTGGTGAAATCGGCCCTTAGACATTGCCCGCGTACTCACCTAGAACGCCATCGACGCGGTCTTCTGACAATGCACGGACGCGTTGACAGGTCGACGATCGCATATCAATTTCCATATATTTCCATTTTCAAAATCAATGAACCGCCATGATATTCATATACTTCAGATATATATACTTTAGATTACTTCATAATGTTGTACATACTAAAGGTACCATGGAATTACTTGAACACTCGTCAAATATTTGAATTCAAATGTTTCTAATAACCTGGGATGTATGTAGAATTCGGCATCCGTAATTGTAGATTCTTCATCATCAGGAGATATTAATATTGGTTCAGCAATTGGTTGTTCCTCACTACCGTTTTTAATATCAGTGTCCCTGCCATTACAAATGATATTGTTCTTATCACCACTGTTGTTCATATCTCTTTCACTGGTATTCACATTGTTTTCATCAACTTCGGCTTCTTCTTCATGTTGGGGAGGTTCAATAAGTTTTTTGCAATTCTCATGAATAATATCAGTAGGTAATTTTTCACGTTCTACGAAGTCTGAGATAGGATTATTTGTATTTTCAATATCAATGCTATTTGTGTCATCTGCATTTTCAATTTCAATATCAGATTCAGAATCGGATATTAAAATTATCTCCAGATTCTTCTTCATGGCTATTTTTCTTCAAAATTAATTCCTAAAAAAAAATTATAATTTTGAATATGTTCAACTAAAATCATTTCATTAAAACAATTTTAAGTCAATTACATTTATTATTTTTATTAAAATTGTTGAGTATCTTACAGATGTACGATGAAAGATGATATTTTCATTATTTATATAGTGTACCATATTAAATTACTTTGTTTTATGAACAGATAGTCAATAACTTTATAAAATTGTATTTATTGGAAATTTAATAGTACATTCAATATAACAATATACAGTGGTAAAATAGGTATCTGATTTATAAATGATAATTTAATATAATAGATAATCAACTTAATAAAAAACGAAATAGAAAAAAGTTACAAAAATATAATACATAATTTCATTATTTTTAAAAAACAAATTCAGTAACTAGTGAAATTTAAAATTAATTTTATTCTTACTACAGTTACTTTCTGTTAGAAATTGAATCGTAATATATGAAAATTATAATAAGGTAATCAAAGTGTATATTTTAATAAAAATACTTTTCATTAACTTTTATACTTATAAAATGTGTTATGAACACACACATATATATATATATAAATATATATATTAATATTATATTGCTTTGTTTAATCATTATTAAATTAATAAGTTTATCAATAGTATATTACATGTAAGAAACAAATTATTTTGCTCTATATTTATACTATATGAAAATGCAGAAGGAGTTTGTAATTTGAGATTAGTTTGCACTTTTGTAATAGAAATAGCATCTTCTCTGTCAAGTTCATTGACAATACTTATGTGATATATTCAAAATGTTCAGAGTAATAAACTAAAGCGTTTAACCACGTTCCCAACGAGTTATAACTGGTTGTGGTTGTAAAGGTATACCTTTTGCTATTTCTCTAAATTTCCCTACAAGGGAAGGTGCTTTCAAATTTTTTTTTCCCCATTTGCAACTAATTTATTTCTTTTTATTTATTTATTTTATATGAAAAATGCCCTTTTATTTCTTCGGCGGTTAGGTGCTGTGCATGTGCAATGCAAGTCACGTATATCATTTTGGAATAAAATGACTGGATTGACTTTCCAGCTTTAATCATGTATAATGCATCTCTTTACGAATAGTAATACATTGTCATATAGAATTTCTCCTGTCACAATAAAGATAAAGAATTACTGAATATTTTGGCAAAAGTAGAATGGTTCACTTTTCTAGTACCTCACAGTTTAAAAGAAATAACAACTATCTGATGACAATGATATTAAAATTACAAAATTAAAAAATAATTACACATATATGTAATCTTTGAAAAATGAATATTTAATTTATTTTGATATTATACATCAAACAATATTAATTCTTAATTTTAAGTTTATTTTAATAGATACATGGATATTTTACTGTATTATTTTTACAAAAATTTTAAAAACAATAAGTGAAATCCTACTTCATGTTAAAGTGTAAAAAAAAGGGTTGCAAGTACAATAAATGAGTAATTTAATGGTATAGAGAAAATGGAATGTACATTTTCAAACAATATAAAATAACTAAGTTTAAACAATTAAGTTGAAATTTTAAGTTAAAATTATCGTATAGTTGCTTCTTCAGGCTCAGTCTTCATTATAAACCAAGAATTTAAGTCTATAAATACACATTAAGAATATACATCAGTGAAAGTAGCTTCTGTTGGACTTGTAATATTGGCAGTACCATTTTCTGTTACAGGTGGAAATTCATATTCTGATTTAACAACCTCGCCTACACAATCAGAATTTGTTTTAGTAGAAGTAGCATTTAATGGAGGTGCATCAGTATTGACTTCAGATGCAGAAATTATATTGGTGGATGTAGAGTCTTATAAATTTACTTCAATAGAGTTGTCTTCTCGTATTTTAGACTTTATTTCACAGTCATTATTGACATCCAAAGTTTTAAATTCAAAACTTTTATTACTAAAAGTAGAATTTTATGGCACGTTAGTATTGACTTCAGATTCATTATTAATATTAGTAGATGAAACATCAGATCTTGTATCAATAGAGTTATCCTTCTCCATTTCAGCATTTATTTCAGAGTCTGAATTGACATCCATAGATTCATGTTCAAAACTAGTAGAAGTAGAATAACTTGGATTTGAAGGATCAAAACGGGATACACTTGAATTATCAGAGCAGTATTCTACTATTGCAGAATTTGAACTAGTAGAAGCAGTGCAATGATCAGTGCCAAGGAATATAGATCGCATTGAATGATTTGGCTTTTTACAATCATCAGATTTAATATTACGTGTAAGATTTGAATTTACACCTGATGTTGACGCTATATTAATATAAGTTGGAGGCGTATCATCTCGGATTTTTTGGGCAAATCTAAATAATTTAACGCCATTTCTTGGATTAAAACCAGCATGCCAAATTTGACGATACATTTCTCGATTGCTTAATTTCTTTCGAGTTCTTGATTTTGGTCCAGGACGACTAATTCTTCTGGAATATTTGAATGGAAACGTTTTTAATAAGCTGGGATGAATGTAGATTTCGGCATCCGGAATTAGAGATTCTTCTTCATCGGAAGATATTAATATTGGTTCAGCAATTGATGGTTCTATAACAACAATATCACTAGAATTATCATCGCTACCGTTTTTAATATCAGTGTCCCTGCCTTTACAGATGATATTGTCCTTATCACCACTGTTGTTCATATCTCTTTCAATGATATTCACGGTGTCTTCATCAACTTCGGCTTCTTCTTCATGTTGGGGAGGTTCAATAAGTTTTTTGCAATTCTCATGAATAATATCAGTAGGTAATTTTTCACGTTCTCTGAAGTCTGAGCAAGGATTATTTGTATTTTCAATTTCAATGTTATTTGTGACATCTGCATTTTCAATTTCAATATCAGTTTCAGAATCGGATATTAAAATTACCTCCAGATTCTTCGCCATGGCTAATTTTCTTCTAAATTAATTCCTAAAAAAAAAATTATATTTTTGAATATGTTCAACTAAAATAATTTCATTAAAACAATTTTAAATCAATTACATTTATTATTTTTATTAAAATTGTTTAGTATCTTACAGATGTACAATGAAAGATTATATTTTCATTATTTATATAATGTACCATATTAAATTACTTTGTTTTATGAACGGATAGTCAATAACTTTATAAAATCTTATTTATTGGATATTTAATAGTACATTCAATATAACAATATACAGTGGTAAAATAGGTCTCTGAATTATAAATGATAATTTAATATAATAGATAATCAACTTAATAAAAAACGAAATAGAAAAAAGTTACAGAAATATAATACATAATTTCATTATTTTTAAAAAACAAATTTAGTAACTAGTAAAATTAAAAATTAATTTTATTCTTACAACAGTTACTTTCTGTTAGAAATTGAATCGTAATATATGAAAATTATAATAAGGTAATCAAAGTGTATATTATATTAAAAATACTTTTTCTTAACTTCTATACTTATTAAATATGTTATGAACACACATATATATAATATATATACATGTAGATATTGTACAAGTAGATAATGTTGTACCCAATAATGTTTGGTATAAAGACTTAAATATTGTTCATAGGTAATAGTTTACAAATTGAATGACAAATTATCAGAATATAATACATTTAGCAAATAACAAATTAACAACAATTCATAAGACCATTAATACCAAAAAGGAAGAAGTAAATAAAACTTTAATAAGATATAAATAGCCATGTTAACATTACTTTAAAACTGGAAACTGAAACAATACATTTTAGACCTGTAGCAAATCCAGAATTTTGAAAGAAAAGTATATAGATTGAGAATCAAGAAATAATGGTAGGATTCTTTTGTAAAAATGTAGTGGGAAAAATTAAACCGAGGAAAAGTCATTTGAAGTCTTTTAAACGCATCTGATGTATCACAGGAGAGTAATACAAATAACATAAATTAAATTAAATATGAAAGTGATATCAGTGTCAAACGTATATAAATTGTGAAACAAATACTCATGATGGAGAGCAAATGGAATCACATAAAATAGCAAGAGAAAAACTAATTAAAAGCAAAATTAAATCTAAGGAAGGATATGTTAAAAGGGAAAACTAAAGTGTAAGACATCATAAAGATTTGGTATTATTCAAGGATAATGCAACAAAAACCAAACTTAATCAAATTAATTGTGGATTGGACTATTTGAAGTAATAGAAGTATTAGTAGAGGAAAATATAGTAATACAATAAAGAAGAAGAGGTGTAACAGAACATGAAAATTTGAAAAATATTAACGATTGGACAATTGATAAAAAAAAAAACAATATGAAAAAGGTTACGAGGCAAGAGTTGAGTTTATCAATTATTATGAAAAAATTTAAGTCTTACCATACGCAAACAAACGTTAATATTTATCGATATAGAGTACGTGTAAATTAACATAGAGTAAGAAAATATTGTAAAAAGAATAAAAAAATGTTTATAATAAATTGTCTTACGAACAATGTGACTTGTGTTTTCACTAATTGAAATCAAAAATAATTGTAATCAAATCAACTGTATGGATAACTTTTATGAACAACTTCTATGTAAACCAAATGTCAAGCAAATATATATTAAAAATGTCTACCCTTCAGAAGACAACAACTTTTATTTGTAGGGAGGTATTACGAACACATATACAGACAACTCTCAGTAATTCGAACCTCGATAACTCGAAATTCATGATATCTCAAATAATTAAAATTCCCCTTCAAGTTACAATAACACTTAATGTTAAAATAATCTTATTAACTTGAAAATTTATTGTACTTGTTACTTACTCCACACAATAAATTTCAGTTTTAGTTCTATGCCGTCTGTTCGTTTGGGTCGCATCGTATATTGTGTAAGTGTAACAGTGTTAAATGTATGTATAGAGGTTATTA
Organism: Periphyllus acericola; assembly: GCA_949715065.1. Classification (NCBI taxonomy): domain Eukaryota; kingdom Metazoa; phylum Arthropoda; class Insecta; order Hemiptera; family Aphididae; genus Periphyllus; species Periphyllus acericola. The sequence continues at coordinate 19,299,356 of OX454264.1, forward strand.
TGGCTCAAAAAAGAAAATTAACAACGTAATCACTTATAGAAAAAGTGAACATGCTGAAAATTATTGAAAAAGGTGTAAAGAAATACAACATATAATATATGATATATAATACAACGGTATCACTTATAGAAAAAGTGAACATGCTGAAAATTATTGAAAAAGGTGTAAAGAAAGAAACAGCCAAAGATTTTGGAATTCCAGCGAGTACATTGTCTACAATAATAAAAAATAATGATGTTACTTTAAAAAACTTGCCAGACCCTTATTCACAATTCACAAATATAATCTAGCTTAAATTTCTCATACGATATACTAAATACAATACATTATTAATATTCATATTAATATTTAACACTAGATACGGAATTGCATTGATTAAAAATGAAATAATAATTACTGATGATCATGCCAATCCCAGTGGTTTTCAAATGGTTAACTCATACATATCCATTACAGTTTTATTTACACTCTACAATAAGCATATCATATGTGATAAAAAGTAGAGTATAGAAAAATTTTTAAATCTATTGACTATCAATAAATTGTTTTTAACGTTAACTAGACTAGCGGTTCTCAACTTTTTAACATCTCAGAGTACTACCTACATATTTTGAAAATGTTCACATACCACTTAACTTAGTAAACAAGCTTGAGTCTTTAGACCATAGACAATTAAAATTCGGTAACAATTTTATTGATAAATTATTAGGTGGAGATATTGATGCCCCCGATTACTCAAGCGACTTGATATTCTTATACCCTCCAACACTAAGTTTCAGAGCCAATTTTATCTACCTATAAGTACCTCAAATTTTGCTAGGAATGCACCTTTAATCAGACTTATGCGTCAATACAATTTTAACCCCTAGATTGTACGGAGACATTTTTATGGACTTTTATTTTTATTATTTTTATTATTATTCCTACTACTACTGCTATTATTATTATTATTGTATTTTCAAAAAGCCGTTGGGCGTTAACAAATAAATAAATAAATAAACTCTATTTTGCACAAAAAAAATGTATATATTATGGGTTATGTATGGAGCATATTATTAGGTTTGATAAGGAACTACATAACAATGAAAATATTAGAATGTAATGAACAAGAGTAAAATGAAATAAGTAAAATTATAATAAAAATTAATTTAAAATCAATTTAATTATTAGAAATATATTTTAATGAGTTGGTTGGTATTGTTTTGTTTGATGAGGACCTCAATATCTCCATGTTGTTAACTTCAAGTCTTAAATAATATTCTACATTAAATTTCTTTCTATATTTATATGTTTTATATTATAATGATAAAATGTATTTTCACACAGATACATTGACACATGAAGGATAAGAATTTTTTTTTTCTTTATGAGGTTTTTCTTAACGAACAACCTTTGGACTTTCTGCTTACCACTAGCGTTCGAGAAACGTAGAATTAGACAATTTCATGTAATGCAAATGTGCTTACCGAACTCGACTGGGGACATTACCCGCTTAAGCACTGGGGGCAAGTATTGAGCGAAAAATTATGAATAGAACGCAGCGCACATAGGTAGTACACAACAGAAAATTGAATTAAAAATACATAGTGATTGAGAGCTCGAGACCGACTGTACAGTAGTGAAAAATTGTGAATAGTGTGATATACCAGCCGCTGCTATCTGTATTGATCTTTCCGCGAGCCTCCTTATCACACGGTAAACAATAATGATACAATGTTGTGATACAGCAGATTGGGCATCAGGCAGATTTTGACTTCGCAGTATAATGTCAACTTAAGACGGAAAAAAACACTGGCAACGGGGTTGGTCGAAATGGAAAAGTTGAGATATTGTAACGGCTATAGGTTAATGGCGCGCGTTCAACAATAGCTGTTGAATTGAATAGCTAGCAGCCGATCACGGACGGCTATTGTCGACGGAACGCGAACTAATCGGAGTCGGGACGGTATAAGTGTTAAGTTAGACATTAAATTAACATTGCCCGCGTACTCACCTAGAACGCCATCGACGCTGTCTTCTGACAATGTACGGACGCGTTGACAGGTCGACGATCGCAACGAGTGACGACGTCGCACGAGATATGGCGTTGCAGAAGCCGGGGGGCGCACCTGGTTGGGTTAAAACGAAAACACAATTTTAAAAAAGCCTCGATTACAAGACCGTGTACAAACCTTGGTGGCTTACGGCCGTCCTGGGCGCCGGCGACAAGAAAACTTCGGCCGAGTCCGTGAGTCGGGGGCGCGCGACCAAGTCGGTCGAACTGTCGAAAAAAAAAACCGTGACGTTACAATCGGTTCGACGACGAAAGTGAAAAAAGAATAATAAAGCGTATACTCACCGATGTGGCAGACGGGAGGCGAACAACGTCTCGTACCGGCGGCAAAAGTACTGCAGAAGAGCCGTATGGAAGCCGTAGGACAACGTGGTTTGGCAGCTCGGACGGCGGCCCACGATAACTGCGTCTAACACTGATTACACGTTCGCGACAATCGGATAACAGCATCGTATCGGTGAGTATGGTCGTCCTCGGCGGAGGGGACGCCGGTTGTGCGGTAACGCCGTCGTGACCGTGTCGGAGGCGTATGGAGGTAAATTACGCTTGCCATAATATTTCCCAGCCCCTCGGTCAAACAGAACGCTAACTGCTGACCGCCGTGTACACCGTTTGTTTGAACACAATGTTGCGTTTCTAACACTTAGAGAGAGGTCAAGTATTGCAGCCACTTATCAGTTAGAGAGAACTTCGTAAATTATTTCAATTAGGTACTTACGTAATGAAACTATTGATCAATAATAATAATAATACTGTGTATCAACTACATAATATAATTATATCAGTATATGATATACATATATATATTATATTTATATATAACTAATAATGTAACTCGTATAACTATATTAACTATAATATATTAATATATAATTCATTATTATTAACACAAATTATTTTTTTATCCAAAATTATTTTTGTACAAACTATATAATATTAGGTACTTGTGATAATATTGATAATATAATGCAATACATATACATATATTATATAATATAGGTACTGATAAAAAATGAAGAAATTAATAAACAAAATCTTTTTATTTCATTATATTATTTAGTTATTTATTAATTTAATAAATTACTAATTATACTCGTATTATATTACATAATTCTACTATATTATTATACGAGTATTACTATAAATTGCTTTACTTATATTTACTTAGGTACTCGACATATTGAGTATCTCGGCAATTTCATTCCATTTCTCTATTTTCTTTACTGTATTTGTATACTCTCCATGACTAGTATCATATAAATATGGACAATTATCAGGGCTTAAAGTGGGGAGACGCAAGAGGACCCAGTTCCCCTACCTTTTAAAGCGTCCCCTTTAACATTTCGCCGAAATATTACCTGAAACGTTCAACTGTTTGTAAAAAATAATCATCCACATTGAAATAATTTAAAAGTTATAATAGAATTTCGAGAAAAAATGTTCTATTATTTTTTAAATTATTAAACATCGTTTCGTCGGCGGCACCCTCAGATAATGCCTAATAGTTATGAGCAGGGTTGGGATTTTATAGAATTTGCATATTTCTTATGAGATGCTTAAAAAATAGCACAGTATGCTAAAAATGTGTTTCATGATACAGAGAACTCAAATTAAAAATTTTATTTTGCTTTTTTTTGCATATTTTACGATTTTTTAGTTTTTACTGCTGTTTTGGGGTTTTTTGAGCCTTTATTGCATTTTTACCTGTTTTTGAATCAAAATCTGTCAAAATTTTATGAAATTATATTTTAGTAAACGTGTTTTTATTTTAGTCAATTGAATTATCAAATAAATTGTAAATGTACCTATAGATTAAGTAAATAGGCCGATTACGATGATGCAACGCCATACAGCGTTAATATATAAGTATAATATAATACTACGATAATATCGTATTAGGTATTTGGTTCTAATTTTTGTTATCAGCTTATTTTGTTGGGTTTTTTTTTGTCGATTTCTACTGCGATTATTGATAAATTAATAAATTTCCTTTTTTTCATATTTTGTTGTTTGCATATTTTTAGCGCATATTTAGCGATAATTAACTTAAGTAACTACTACCTATAATAATTTCAAATTTGCAAGCGATTAATTAATAAATTTCCTTTTTTTTCATATTTTGTTGTTTTTATTGCATATTTTTAACGCATATTTAGTTAAGGTCATATTATAGCGCATATTTAAGCAATTTTAAGTGCTATAAAATCCCAACCCTGGTTATGAGTGTTATGACTTTATGAGAAACAAATCATATACAGTCACTATCTATCATCTGGAATACCGGTAATGTAATTTATTATTGAACAACATATTTATCGAATATTTATATGAATAAGAATAATACATGTTTATCGTAAATTCGTATATACTACATACTCACTAATCGGTTATACCGCTTTAGTACTTGGTGGTTATGTTATTGGGTCTGTGTTTACTTCACAGTTCACACCATTACGATTTCTGTGTGTATTTTATCTTCTACATTTTTGTTTCACAACTTACCTAATATACTATATAGTATTCATATTATAATTTTCACCTTCTTTTACAACGCTACAGTAATTATTATTGGTCATTGGATTTTCAAAAGTTATACTTGATAAATTATTTATTTCTATGATTTTTTTATACTTTACGTTCACGCGTCAAATCGTATTGCACGATTAAGTGCACATTGCCATTTTGACCGTATACTTTTATCAATGTAAATTGTTGTAATGTTATTTCTACACAATTCTAAACAGTATTTGATAAACAAAAACTAACTCATATTAAATATAAATTTTACACTATAGGGCAGTGGTCGGCAATAGGCGGCCCGCGGGCCAAGTCCGGCCCGTTGAGCGGAAATAACTGGACCGCCAAAAATATTTTTCAATTTTATCATTCTCCAAAATGACGTTTTTAAATATCGTTTAAGATTAACTGCTCTCCGCCTTGAAAACACTCAGCACATTAGTTCTTCACCAAGAGTAGCAAATTTTAAAAAACTGGCTCAAGACAAAAATTGTCATTTTCTCATTAAACTTTTAACAATACAATTGTGAAATTATTATTATTATATTAAATTTTTTATGGCCCCCGAACATTTTTTTTTCAAATTATCTGGACCGCCATAGAAATTAATTGCCGACCCTTGCTATAGGGTAATATATACCTATTACCCATAATCTATGAATAATATCTAGGAATTATATAAGAATTATATGGAACGCTCAAAATTGTGTGTAGGGATTAGAGTCCTCCCTGGCTTTTTTTGCCACTCTAAGCCCTGAGTCAATTATGCATCAAATCAATTAATTTTTTACAGTGTTCACTGTAAAATATTACAACCAGACCGCAGCCCGCGCTATTTTAACCACGATGATGCAATCATAGATAATACAGTGTTCGCCCGCGTCCTGTTTGGCCGAGCGAAATGCAATGCGCATTATTTAATACGGCGCACACGTTCCAAACGATCATGTTTTACACGTATTCCATACCAACTATTTTCATTTCGTGATTTTAACCTTCAGGCGGGCGCGCAAAATCACCTTGCGTCGGGGAGCGCGTATTTACACCGCTCTAGTTTCCATCCATATTTAGTGCATAAATAATTTATTTGAACTCAAATTAGACTATTTAGAACAAAAAATTTTTTTTAATAGCGGACCGACCTCGTTGACTTGCCCTTCTAACGTGCATATACTGTTATAATAAATAATATAGCTAAAATAGCCTTTAACGGGGCTAAACAGTCACTGTACACGCGGTACGCCGAAAAGAATATTATGAAAAAGTATCGACTGCCACAAAATGGAGCGCCTGGGTTTTGACTTTTGTGTACGTCGTCGCACACCGCATATTACCAATATTAGGTAATCGAGTATTATCATATCAATCAATCTACGAAAAATGGTAATCGAATAATGGTGTTACAGGGTCGTACACAGGGGGGTGTTTTGGGTGTTCAAACACCCCCCGAAATATTTGGTTTTTTGTATGGTTATTTATTTATTCAATTTTAATATTAATTTTTATATTATACTTTAATAGACAGATATAATATTACGTTGTGTTTGTGAAAAACCGACTAAAGCAAAATAAAATATAATACATACTAACAAATTTATAAATAAAATAAAATGATACCTATTGTGTATTGACGTGGGTATAAAAGAATTCTAAAATGTACACGGACATGGGAAATACCTAAGCTATACAGACGGGACAATTACTGCGAATTGGAGTGTTAAAATTAATGAATAATGACGTTTCTGTTATATTTTGTTCTCGACATTATCGTTCATGTTGTTGTTTTGTATCTGAAACGAGGCCCGAAAAGTGACAATATTATACTGTTTTATTTCTTAACTCTCAAGTTGGTGTATAATATTATACTAATATAAAGTATGGAATCGTAAAAAAAAAGAAACACACTACTTTCTTATTTCTCAACAAATAAAAAATCTCGAACTGAGAATAATGAGGTGCGTATTAGTTTTTATTTTTTTGTTTATTAATATTTTAACTTGTTTTCTAATGTTGATTGTTGCGCTATTTAGGCACCAGCAGAAGAAATTGAAGGAATAGAAATTGAATGTTTAACATTGTTAAATGTACATAGAGACATAGAAGTAAATTGTGAAGATATTCTTAACATAATGGCTAAAACTTCACGAAAATTAGATTTAGTATTGTAATTTTTTTGTTTTTATTATAAAAAAGTATTTTAAGTACTAAGTAAAGATAATTTTCTTAAAAAAATTTCGTATGTTTATTAAAAAAAAAGTTCTACTTTTCAGCAACTGATTTTCAAAAACACCCCCCGAAACTTTTTTCTGCGTACGTCCCTGATGGTGTAATGTTATCCGAGTGTACCTACCTGTAATTCCCAATTATTGTCGTCGTCACCGGCGTGTGACGGTACCGAAATGTGCGAACTGTGCATGGGAACTATATTTTTCGTAGTTTTCGGTGAAAAAACTTCGCGGTAATCAGGTATTCTCAATCTCGACGTTTGCAATATTATTACGTTGTACGCTCATAAGTGACATTCCTACGTTAAGTTTCTCTTGACAGGGCCCGTCTCATGTATTTTTTTACGCATCGTATACTCGTATGGAAATTATAATACAGTAGAACCTCATTGTCTCATTGTTTCGGTTGTCCGAATTAATGAAAGTCCGGATCAAACAAAATAACCAAAAATCGTAAATTATAAATTTAAGATAATGTTATTGGATATAATATTCTATAAATATTAATCTAATATTAATCCGCCATATATCTAACAATATAAAACCTAAAAAATAGTACATACATAAAATTGGAAAACGTTAGTGACAATTGGAATTGATAAATATGTAATCGAAATAACCTGCATTTATGGGAAATTTGTAGAACTCGTCTTCATATTTATTTTAATCTACAGCAGGCATGTCAAACTCAAAGTATCAGGTGGGCCAAATATATTGAAAAGTTTACTATTTGGGCCGCACATAAAAATTTAGCGAAAAAATAAATATTTTGTACACATTTTTCAATTTTATTCTTTAACTAAATTAAAAAATTAAAAAACAAATGAACATTAACATTTAAATAAAATATAAATCATACTAATTATTTATGAAAATTGTATATATAAGTGTTGTATAAATTACAAAAAAAAACATAATAATAATTCTTTTTAGACGATATTTGACATCTCTTTTCTCCCACCAACTTTTCAATTTCGGGAGAAATATTATTTGACGAAGCCACTTTTAATACTGCATTTAGATGTGTGTTGGTTAATCTGGATCTAACGGATGATTTATTACTGTTCATTAATGAAAAAAGTTGCTCGCATTGATAAGTACTACTAAACATAGAGATAATTTTACTAGCAAATCTTCGAGTTTCCACATATCGTATTGGCACAAAATTGTAAAAATCAGGAACACCAACCTCATTGAATTTATTTTTTAAATTTGAATCATTTTGAATCTCGATAAGTTCCATTTGTATACGTGTTGGAACATTGACTGCGTCTATTGAAAAAGGAGACGTAAACAAGGCAAAATCGTTTTCCAAATATTGGAAATCTTGAAACCTATTTTCGAATTCGATCTTCAAACATATAATTTTTTCTGAATATTTTTTGTCATCAGAAGATAAGACAGTATAATAATGTATATCAAATAAACCATCCTCTAAGAATCTAAAATAGTCATTACACGACATTAATATTTTCTTTTTTGCACATTAATATTGATAGCCGCGGGCCACAAAAAAATGAGCCGCGTGTTTGACATGCCTGATCTACAGCATAAACTAACGTGATTGATATATTAAACAGATGTCCGGTTTAAACGATGACCGGACTAATGGGGTCTTACTGTAATATAAGTCTTATTATTGTTTTAACGTTTTTCAACCCCACGGGTATTTTCATCGGAGCATTCGAACACGTCGGCCGTCCGGATATGTGACTCGCGTTTTCTCCGGTCGCTAATGACGTTCACTACATCGTTCGTATTATATTTTAGTATATTATAATTATGTTTATATGATTATTTTAGTATCGTACGACATACATTTTGTACGTAGGTATTACGATAAACGGGTCCGGACTACTGGCGTTGCTATGGGAGGAAGGTCGGAGGGGGCAGTCCGCCTCAGGCCTTTCATTCGTGGAGGGCCTCCAAAAGGGCCGCGAATTTTTGTTTTTGGTTTGAAGGCCCCAATGAATGTTGTAAAAATTTAAAGACAATGCTGGTAATCCATACAAAATAGTAAAATGGTATTAAAATATTTTGACGTGGCGTGTTCAAGCTCGATAAGTATAGTCTGTTGAATATTGTGTAAAACGCATATGTTTCCAGATGATTATTGATGATAAAGATAAAACTTACACAATATAATAGTTGTTCAACGACGTCGGCGGGTGGAATTCCAAATTATTGGTATTTATAAATGTGTAGTCTCTAATCCAATAGTAATGGCTTAAACATTATTTAATTGTTATAATTATGCTGCGTATTCATCTTGCCAAGGAATACTTTCATGTTTATCTCTTAAAGCTTTTGGGTTTTCTCCCGATTTGCGTCCAATACGTGAGAGAGGTAAACATGATGTACTTTTTAAATTTATTCTCCATGTCCCTGGTATAATTTCTCCTGGTTCATTATAAACGTCAAGACTTCCTTGTGGAGTATATGAGTTTTTAGATGTTTTACTAGGCCGAAGAAAATGATGTAAGTAAACTATGCAAGGGTAACTGACGTTGCTTTATCTGGACATAATACTATAATGAGCGTGCACGGAGAGCATCGACCTGTCCTTATCTGTTTCCCGTTTTTCCGTCAATAATAATATCGTGTATGTGAATTTTAATTATGTAAATAACTGTCGCAATTATTATGCAATTATTGTCATTTTGGGTTTTTCTTATTTTAATCATTACGTCTGTCGCGACAATCGCACGGTCACCGTTTCTGTCGTTCGTTGGTCGCTATTCAAGCACCATCGAGATCGTTTTTTTGTAATTTAGTGTTCACCATTGCGGTAACAAATATTTCTTCTTTTTTTATACATTTTATTATTATTTTATTATCTTACCATTGTCGCACAGTCGTCTGCCATCAGACTATTATAGTCTATCGTTTTATCGCCATTGAGGCAATAGTGTTAAATTATCCGATCTTGTGAGTTTTTTTCAATTACGTAAGCCAACAAAAGCATTATTACCAGCAACCATCGAGTGAGATTTATCGTCCACCATTGTGTGTGTGATTTATTCTCTGTGTGTGTGTATATAATTCGTCCTAATTGGTGCCAGCTGTTCCCTCACTGCGTATGACCGCCAGCACTCGCCGTGGTGTGTGAAAGGACGACCAGGACTCCAAGTTACTGATACTACCAAGGTGATACAGTTACCACTCACCAGTCTGCCTTAGTTTTATTTAATTTGTATGTGTGGCCTGATTGTCTAATTTTAATATTCGTCCGATTTATGTGTGAGCTCTGTGGTCATTGCGCCATACCGAACCGACCACAGAGACCTCCCCCCCGCTAACTAAACGCTACTTCCTGTACTCCCTTGTAAGTTATAACAAACTTGTATCACTTTCCTTCGTCGTCGTCCCGCCGTCGCACTCACAGTCTACGCAACATTAGGTTGCCTATCACCGAAAGGCACAGGGTGTAGGTTAGGTTACAGCCTGTCCATCAGCAGACGTTGCCATTGACATTGCCTACCCGCACAAGGTCAGGTGCACCTATCGATAGTCATCAAGAGGTTTGATAACCTCATCCGTCATTGTGACTGGTCCCTCAATCCCAAACACTTCCTTTCATTTGATGTCCTGGATATGGTTTTAGTATATTGTCGTTAAGTGCAAATGCATCATCAGCCACTATAACGTATGGTATAGGATTATCCATACCAGGTAAACTTATAGGTTGAGGTAGATTTAGTGATTTATTTATCAAATTTTTCCATAAGTCAATGTTTTTGAATACACCACCGTCGGAAATACGTACTTGACAGCCAACATTTACGTAAATGAACGAGTAGTTCGCGTCAACAAATACCATTAATACTATACTGAAGTGGCCTTTATAATAAAAAAAATTCACTTCCGGTATTAAATGGAGCTTGCAATAAAATGTGTTTCCCTTCAAGGGCGCCTATGCAATGGGGTAAGTACCATGTTTCTTCGAAATCGAGGCAACTTTCAGCTAACTATTTCTATCTGATGGCATCTAAAAAAAATGTGATATTGACTGTTTTGATATTTTGAACGTATAAATTAAAGCATGAGATGAATCACCAGTAGATAAAAATCGTAAAGTTATTGCTGAACGCACTGACACAGAAATACATTCACGACAATTTGTGTTTTCTTTTGTGCCTTTTGGGCCACTTAAATTAATTAAAATTCAAAATCACTTTTAGACATTCTGGTAAAATTACTAAATAAATCACCGTCATGTAAATCTAAAATGAAATTCTCACCACTGTAAGTCTTTCTCCGCTGAAAAAGTGTTCTTTCCTACCACCTTATTTTGTTTTTAATTTTTTTTTAATGTTTTATTACGCATTATAACAAATGCAGCAGCGCATATGCAGCATGCGACTTGTTTTAGATCTGACATTGTCTCGACTGTTGCCAAACATATAGCGATAACAACCAAATTATGAACAAAAGTTTGTTGTCATTAATAAAATGTACGACAAACGTTCGAAAAACGTTCGACAAATTTCGAAAAATTTAAAAGCTTAAAATGATTACATCGAACTTTCGTCGTACACCGTGTGAAGAGGTTTCTTTTTAGAGCACCCGAACAGTGACTGTCGAACGCACTTTTATTTATATATATATATATATATGTATATTTATACGTATCCGTGACTCTGAATTTCTAAACAAACGTTAATGTATTTATATAATTTACAAATTCATAGATTTCTCTAGTGCTGAACACTACCTAGATCCCAACCCATTGCGCCCATGCCTTACACGCAATCCACCAATTCCTGTCTATATCCCACTGTGCAATATATTGTTTCATTTATATCTATGTAATATTTCACTGCACACGAAATATCACATATTGTGTCTTTTTAATATTGCTACAACTGTTAATGCTTGTATTTGATTACATTAAAATCTTATTGTATAATACAGTTTTATTGGTATGACTGCACATTGGGTAAACTAAAAACCATTTGTTTTTATTATTTATTAACACAATCATTTTTATACATTGCGTTGACGTATAGATTGACATTGGGACGTTTAACCGCCATGGATGTGTGTTAGCTCGTAAAATATTTAAAGGGGCACATACGTACGATAAAATAGCAGAACAACTTGAGTACATATATTTTGAGTTTTCACTACAAATTGAACAAACTACATAAACAGTGACCGACAATGGTTCAAATTTCGTGAAGGCATTTAAAGAATTTGAATGCAATATGAATTTTGGTAACTATTCTTTGTTTCACTTAATTAATTATTTATTCACGTATAATTGTAAATTAAATGACGTTGTTAAATATCTTAATTTAAATTTAATGTTTAAGGAATCAGATTTAGAATATTTAGAAGAATTAGTTAAAATTGTAAAGCAATAGCATAGGCATTACATTACTTACAAGCCGAAAAAACTGTTTTTAAGGTCAACTAATACCCACATGAATTTCTTTAAAAACTCGGCTTGACCAATTAAAAAATCATAACTTTCGGTATCTTTCTAATTTAATATTTCCATTATGTGACAAACTAACTATTTAGTTATAAATAGTAGATTCAACATTTTTTTGATTTGTCATATAATGCTATTAAGTGCTATTTTAGCTACATGTTTTCATCCTTTATTCAAAATGCGTTAGATTCCAGAAGGTATTAGTAAAGCCGATATTAATAGAATACGAATGCTGTATATAAATAAAACAAATTATTGCTGTCGATACTGAAAATATAAATTCTAAAATATTATCAGATGACGAGGACAATTTTTTAGTTTGTATATCTCCGAAATCCTGCCAATCTACTGTAGACACTTCTCAAAACGGTATTCAATTGACAAAAATAAAACACTACAATGCTTAGATAATTATTCAATTGTTAAATAATTATTTATTCGATACAATACTGATCTTTGTTCTTCAGCCCCAGTAGAAAGGTTGTTTTCTTTTGCCGGGTTTATAATGACACCTACCCGTTCTAGGCTGTCTGATTAACAATTTGATAAGTTGGTTTTAAAAAGGAAATAATAACTGTGGTATCTAATATTAGAGTATATTTTATATTTTATACTGTACTTACTATTTATTGTATAATATATTTTATTTTAAGTTTTAATTATAACATGAGCACTTCTTTTTAATAGTTTTATATTTATTTTATAAAACTTATCTGTTTTTTTTTTTATATTTTAATGTGTAATTGCAAGTAATTCAATTATGTATTTTGTATTTTGTACTTAAATAGTCTATCGTAATGTAATTCGTGATTAATTACTGCGATTTTGAGCGATTTGTAATATGTAATTAATTACTTTTTTCGAGTAATTTGCCCATCCCTGATTGTATTTATGTTGCAATACTTTAGCAATATTATAAAATAACAGATAAATAAATGTTTATAATTAATATTACACACATGTAACAAACCCTTATGTATGCGACATTTCAGAGAACACATTTTGAGATAATTTACAGGAACATCAAATCTATATGACAACATAATACCTATGCGATATTGAGTATAAAATAATGATGAAATATTATTCAGTTCTATGTGTGCTTCTAGGGAGGAGTAGACTCACTAGGCCCGACTAGGGTAACGGGTGTAACAGCAACCTATACCCATAAGTGAAAATTTAATCATAATAAAATTATAAAAATAAATCAAAATTGTTCCAATATTTCACACACACATAAGAAATAAAAATTGTATAAAGAAATCACAGAAACACTAAAATCTAACACAACAAAAGCGATAATAATAATAAATAAATTATATGAAAAAAAAACTCACGATTTTGTGGAGCGTAGTCTGGCCAGCTGTCCCCCTTAAACCTATATAAATAACATTACGCCTACACACGAAAAAACACTCTTTATAAAATTCACAGTTTTAGTGTAGATTAGCGCATTCGTAAAACGGCTAAAAAAAAAAAACAATGGTAATGGCGATTAGCGCACGTTATTACGTTAATAATTGTTACTCATCAATAACTTAACCAGCCGCTACCTGTACCTAAATTAAACTACAAATAAAAAACACAGTGGCGATTAGCGCACACTAATAATAATACAAAATAAAAATACAGTAGCGATTTGCGCACACTAAAAATAATAAAAAATGACGGCGATTAGCGCCTACAAAACAATATAATTTACCCGATCTCTTCAACGGTTCACAGACGACGACTTGTTTACACTAAGACCACTATCTAACAACACTAAAATATCTAATAAAAAAGGATTGAAGTATTTATTAGTACAAAATGGTTTTGTGAACCCATGATATACCAATTGGAATAACGTACTTGACTTTTAGAACGTTTTGAAACAGGCAGACCATCTACTCGTATGTGAACTCCTGTTTTATAGATATTATTTGAGTTTATTTTATTAAAAACAAATAAAACCATATCATATATTGTTTTTAATAAAAAAAAGTAAGTGGTTGAACTTATAATGAAAATAATCACAACTTTTTTAAATGCTGGTTACATATAAGTCGTTAAAATACAATTAAAAACAAATTAAAAAAATACTAAAATATAAAACTACCAATAAAAAAACATGTATGAATTATTTATCAACAAGAAAAAAGAATCCAACTGAAACTGAAGTAAAAAAATTATAAAAAGCAAATTTTGGTAATGATACCAAAAATGCTATAGGTATTAACTTTATTTTAAAAAAAAATGTAATACTTTTTAAAGTCATTAATGAAAAAAAAATGAAATACTGTACTGAATAGTGAAAATTTAAAAAATTAAATATAAGAATCATAATTAGACTGTCTTCTTAATGGATCTAGTTAATCGTATAGCAGCATATCTTAACCATTCAGCTATTATTTTTAAATTAGGAATATTACTACATTCTTCATCATTACTAGAACAATTAGTAAAATAATTTATTTCATTTGAATTATCTTCGAATGCACTCTCAAATGAAACATTAGAGTCTAATGTTTAGACTATTAGAGTCTTATACGTTAATATTAGATTTGAAAAATTATGAAACTATACGGTCTTTAACAAATTTAATGGCGCATTGTTCTTTTAGAATTTATTTATTTTGGGCCTCAATACTAACTAACACTTCTAAAACTGTTCGCTGTGTATTTTCTCCATTAAATTCTATTTGATAAAAAATAACAATCCAAGATGTAATAAAGTTGAATTAGTAAATAGTAATAAGTCTTTTGTAATTAGGAAGTGTATCAATATTATATTGCTTGTAAGAAACAAATTATTTTGCTCTATATTTATATTATATGAAGATGCAGAAGGAGTTTATAATTTGAGATTACCGTTTGCACTTTTTTAACCCTTCGTACGGCGCACGGGGTAAATAATTACCCCAGACATTTTAAAAATATCTATAAAATGTATAATACGGTATGTTGATATTTGATCATCTCAATAGCCTCAAATATTGCATCTAAAAATAGACTTTTATTGGTTTTATGTTGTTTATGTATGTTGTGTATTATCTAGAGCGTTATAAAGTCGTTATCGCCCGTATCTGGAAATTATTTGCCCCGTGCGACCGATAAGCGTATTAGTTTCATTCTTATTGTTGTGTAGTGAGGACGTATTATCTTATTTTTATTATTGTGTAGTGCGGACGTATTATTTTATTTTATTTTTTAATATGGACAAACACCAAATTGAAAATTTGCTTGATGAGGTTGAAGATGAGATATGGGGCGGTTATTCTGACAACGATTTGGTTTTTATAATCACTCTGTATAATGTAAACTCTCTTTGTATACCGCCAACATATTTTATATACTACTGAGAAATGTAAAATAAAATGTTTTCATAACAACTTACTATTACCGAAAGTATTATTACTCAAAATAACTAGCTATCTTTGAGGGGTAAATTTTTACCCCGTGCGCGTAAACGAGACATCTAAAACCGTGCGCCGTACTAAGGGTTAATAGAAATAGCCACTTCTCTGTCAAGTGCATTGACAATACTTATTTAATAGATTTAAAATTTCACAGTAATAAACGAAAGGTTGCAATGCATCTCTTAAATCTTCTCCATTGATATTTTTCTTTAATAGTTATGCCTAAAAAAAAAAATTATATATATAAATACGTTCAACAAACAATTTTAAATCAATTACATTTTTTATTTTTATTAAAATTGTTTAGTATCTTACAGATGTATAATGTAAGAATGTATTTTCATTATTTATATAATGTAGAATTATTAATTACTTTGTTTTATGAATGGATAAGTTTATAAAAATTGTTTTTAATGGAAATTGAATTGTACATTTAATATCATAATATATAGTGGTAAAATATGTCTTTGATTTATAAATGATGATTTAATATAGTAGATAATCAACTGAATAAAAAACGAAATACAAAAAAGTTACAAAGATATTATACACCCATTTATTATTTTTAAACAAAAAATTCAGTAATTAGTTGGATTAAAAATTAATTTTATTAGAAACCTACCACAGTACTAGAGTAACTTTCTGTTAGAAATTGAATCGTAATAAATGAAAATAATAATATGGTAATAAAGGTGTATATTATTTAAAAAATACTTTTTTGAACTTTTATACTCATAAGTCATAACTATGCTTCAATAATATACAGATAAACTATCTGAACTTGAATTGTTAGCTCAACAAATCTTACACGCCAGAACTTCAGTCACAATCCACAAATTTATTCCAGTTTAATTACCCATACGATTAACTAAATACTACACTTTATTAATATATTAAACACTATGAATGGTGTTGCATTGATTAAAAATCAAATAATAATTACTAATGATCATGCAGATCCAAATGGTTTTCAAATAGTAACTTATACATTTCTATTACTTTGTACATAGACATTACAGCTTTGTTTACACTTAACAGTAAGCATATCAAATGGGATAAAAAGTGGAGTGTTGAAAAATGTTCGAATCTACCGGCTATCAATAAATTGTTTTTAACGTTAACTAGACCAGCGGTTCTCAACCTTTTAACATCTTTGAGTACTACCTACATATTTTGAAAATGTTCACATACCACTTAACTTAGTAAACTCTATTTTGCACATACAAAATGTATATATTATGGGTCATGTACGGAGCACATTATTAGGCTTGATAAGGAACTACATGATAATGAAAATATAAGCATTTAACGAACAAAAGTAAAATTAAATAAGTAAACTGAATACTAAACAAACAACATTGCCTACGCACTCACCTAGGACGCGAGTAATGATAGCCTTCGACGATGCTTTGGTTTTTCAGTGCTGCTGCTGACAATCTATACGTACACGGTGACAGGTCGACGATCGCAATGAGTTTCAAGTTTCACGTGAAACGAAAAAAAAAAATGTTAAAAAAACTTCAACGACGAGACCGTGATAAGACGAAAAAAACTTCAGCCGGTTCCGTGAGTCGGGGACGCGCAAACGAGTCGAACGATCGAAAAAAAAACTGTGCCGCTACAATCGGTTTGACGATGGAAAAAAAAAGCGAATAGTCAAGACTCGCCGACATGTGGCAGACGGGAGGCGAACAACGTCTCGTAGCGGCAGTCGGTTGAACGAGGACGGGTGTTGTTGTGCAGCGCTGTCGCAGTGGGACGACCGGACCAACCGACGACTGCAGTAGCGCCGCGTGAAAGTCGGACAAGCTCGGAC
Organism: Periphyllus acericola; assembly: GCA_949715065.1. Taxonomy (NCBI): domain Eukaryota; kingdom Metazoa; phylum Arthropoda; class Insecta; order Hemiptera; family Aphididae; genus Periphyllus; species Periphyllus acericola. The sequence goes on from OX454264.1 coordinate 19,316,801, forward strand.
GACGGCGGACGCCGGTGACTGGATCCAACACTGATCACGCCTTCACGGCGATCGGAGCTTACGGTCGGCGGCAGAGGGGATGCCTGTTGCAGTAGCGTCGTCGTGACCAATCGCGCGCCGCTGTGGCGCCTCGTTCGCTCTCCTCGGAGGCGCGCGGACGGAAATTGGAGAACCCATTTTCCGACCAGAGACGGTTTTAAAGGGGTGTGTAAGGGGACAGTAGCCTCCTCCACACTGGACTAAGCTAACTATTTTACAAAGCCAAGTATTATGGTATACCGATATAATTATTATAAAATATTATATTTCCATTGTCATCGATGGACATGGTTATTTATGGATATTTTGATTTTTTGGCTTCGAGCTATTTTTTGATTGTTTTTCGTTCGACGACTGACATGTGTAATATTATTAGGAAAATAAATATGGATCTACGTGGAGCCCATTTCGAATAATTTATATAATAATATAGTTTAATGATGTTAGTAATGATTATATATTACTTAAAAACCGTCTGCTACTAATTCTACTAAAATGTTTTAAATCTAGGTGTATACTATTATAATAAATAATATAGCTAAAAAAACCTGTAACGAGACTAAACAGTCACTGTACGCCGAGAAGAATATTATGAAAAAGTATCGAGTGCCACAATATGGAGCGCTCCGTCTGTATTTTGTGTACGACGTTGCACGCACTGAATATTAACAATATTTGATAATTAAGTAAATCGTTACTGCTGCCGCCCGTCGTATCAGCTGCCGCCGCCTTACCGTGGTCTGTCAACACCTTGAACGGCAGTGTGTCACGTTAGGTTGCCCACTCACAACAATCTGGGCACAAATAATTTATACGACCAACAATTAATAATAAAACAATTTGTGCCTACCAAGATCGATTTAGGGCGCAAAATGATCATCATCAGTGTTGTCAAAACACATATTTCTCGATTGGTCCATCATTATTCGTATACCTAACAATATGTATCCAAGATCAATTTACGTAAATTGTTATCGAATAATGGTGTGATGTTATCAGAAAGTACTTAGCTGTAATTGTCGTCGTTACCGACAGTATGACGATACCGAAATGGGCGAACAGTGCATCGGAACTATATCGTCGGTGAAAAAACGTATGCGTGTATGTGTATGTGATGTGTATGCGTGCGTTTGTGTGTGCGTGCGTGCGTGTGTACTGTGTATACGCGTGTGTACGCATGCGCAGGCCCGTATGGTCCACCGGGAGTTTTCCCGGCATTTTCAGGCGTTCTTGTCATTTTGACGAAATTGGATGTGACTTTCAATGCCCTTAAGAAAATAAATTGTACGTACTAAAAATAAAGTATATGACTATATGAGTGAATGCTGTGGACTAATTATTTATAATTATAATATTATATATATATTTATTTGAAAATACGTAAAATTAGATGAATTTATTAGTGTTAGACCCGTCGCCGGAATACGAACGAGCTTGACTTCGCGACGTCCGCAAACACGTACGTACGTAAAACAATTATTTTATATAACCTTTGATAAATATATATATATCGGTTATATTTTTTTTTGGATGTGCACAACTTATTTGAAAACCCACGAGCCGCCACTGTCGTCACCATTTGTAGACGTCCGGCTAGTACGTCGAATTGCTCGAATGGCGGTTTTTCGACAAACGTGTAATAAAAGCAAAAAAAAACACGTATTTGCGCGTTCGTTGCTCGGATGATTAAACGGTTAATATGCGCCCGTACACTGTATACTTGACCATTTTGGAAAATCACTGCAGGAATGGGTAGATACGAACGGGGTTGACGTCGCGACGTTCACAAACACGTGCGTACAATACACACGAGCACGGGCAATGCGTAGTCTAGCCTAGCGTCAGTCGATGAGAATATAAAACGTTGCCTCCGTACGGGCATTTGTGACCGTGTCGCTACCAACAGGTCGATTGGTATTTCCACTGTTTCGTATCGACCGCACGATGTGGACATAAAGAAAAATGTATATCCGCGAAAACCCGACGACGCGTGGACCGGTTATGAATTATAATAATATGTAATATGCGTTATTAGCATCTCCGGCCACGAACACAATTTGTACGAACGCGCGTAGAGAGTACTGAAAAGCGTGAATAGCATCTCGCTCAAATTTCTTTTTACTCGGGCTCGGTAAAATACCGCTAGTTAAGCATTAATGTATAAGTAACAGCTGATTGAGCGTGCGCGTGATTTTCAACATTTTACCGACGGGCAACCGCTGTAATTATCGCCCGACCGTTTGATCTACATACAACTGTCGATCACGAATGTTGAGCAGATTTTGTTTTTAATAACCACCTCTACACGTTTACCGTTGCCAATTGTTCGGTACCGAAAATATCGTATAATAAATATACGTGTCTCTCGTCGGCAAACGGGTTTGGGCTACGGAGGTCCGGTACGCGCGACAACGCAAATGCGACGTGTTGGTGCGCAACAGCGAACGGTCCGGAACGTTGTCGTTGCTCGTCACCGTTGTTCGCAAGTGTCCGGCAAACGGGTCGAACAGCTCGTACAGCGACTCGCGTGAAAAAAAATAAAACGTAAATTCGCGTTCGTTGCGCCGTTCTGACGGTCAAACGGTTGGTAAGATTTTGGTGAGATATGGCGGCGGGAGATTGTTGATACGAACGGGGCTGTTGTTTGCCAGACGTTTGAAAACGCGTACGTGCGCGCGAGCACGGGACGTTTCGTGCGGACGCTGTTACTCGCGCGCGGTCCGTCGCGTTTACAGTCGATCGGATCGATAATGTGCACGAAAAATGTCCGAATGCAGCGGGTATTTGATGTTTACGTTTTAACGTAAAACTCGCGTACGTCTTATTACGTACAGTTGTTTATCAAATACATATATCGCCGCGTGACCTTTGGGCTCTGAGGCTTCGAAACCTATGGTGGTTCACTGGTTCGTGCGGACGACAACACACGAATTAACTTGTCCGCACGCGATTCTACGTGTATGGAGAAATACGATCCTTGTATACGGCGCGGACGGCGTTACTTTTGCCGCCCTGTGCGTATCGGCGTATTGGGTCCTATTACCCGTGTCCCCTGAATAACAATACGTGCGTGGCACACGATCGTTAATTATTATTTTCTAATTTGACTACCATTTAATTTGCAAGTATCGTTTTTCGATTGTTGTGCCGATTTTGTTTTTACTAACGCGATTGTATCAATGACACCAGTGACAGATCCGAGGGGAGGAGGGGCTGAGTGGGATTAATCCCCATAAACAAAAAATTTCAGAAAACCAGTTTGGTTTTTACCCGCACGTGTGTTATAAACATGCAACGTCTACATATAGATACGTATGTGTGTGAGTACGGGAGTATGTGTATGTGTTACAGCTAATGTGTTGAATTCCGTTATTTTATGAAATAACTAGGTAGTTCATGAATTACCTACGAATGTTAGTTAAAGTATGAAATAATACATGAAAACTGTACTTTAACTAGTTATTTCATAGACTATCTAGTTATTCTATACAATTTCAGTTTGATATCCGTTAAAGTATAAAATACATTAAAATTTTAAATATATATTAAAATATTTTATTTTGCTGAATTAATTATAGTTATATTATTTATTTATTTGTACATGTAAGGCTATTATGACATTTAGAGTTGCTTTTAGAGAGATTTTTCCTTTGTTAAAACTGCACTGTTTGGTTTTAATGAACGATTTTGAACACTTGTATTAAACTTTGCTTTCATTAAATCTAATTCATTTGAATTCTTCGTGAACAATATAATTAATACTTAAAATAATAATATAAAGACAGACGAACTAACAGCGAACACGTGTAAACGTAAAACTATTACTATTACTATTTCTATTTTTATAAACTTTAAACCTGTATAGATAATACATGTACCAAATATTAACAACGAAAATCTTATAATAACACGATAAACGTACATTGCGGGTAGGTACCGACAAAAAGGACGTCAATCTTATCTGATTTAATATGTTATATTAAAATGTTGGAACTATATTTATTTATCATGATATTTTGTTATTTACAATTTGAGACATTAACGAAGTGATGCCAGTGAATGTATAAAATAACTAGTTAAAGTATAAATTATATACATTACCTACAAACTTTAGTTATTTTATAAATTACCTAGTTATTTCATAAACTAACTGATTCAACACTTTAACTGTAACATATGCATATATGAAAGTTTTGTGTATTGGTGTGTATGTGTGTGTGAGTGTGCGTGTGTGTATATGTGTGTGTGTACGTGTGTGTATATGTGTGTGTGTGCGCGTGTGTGTATATGTGTGTATACGTATGCGTGCGTGCGTGCGTGCATTCGCCCGTGTGTGTTTTTGTGTGTTTGTGCGTGCAGTATAACGTCGGCAGCAATTGAAATCGACTATTATTTTGTGAAACCACATGTAGAGAGGTTGAAATATCAGATTAACCCGAAACGGTAATAAATCATACATTATGTCGAACGACATGTAAGTCTTTATCGACTAACACTAATGCTCGCTAACAAAAGCACTATACATTAAAAAAAAAAAGTGACCCTAAGACTCTTCGGGTTTAGACCCCAAACCATCTATGTATTATGACAATATTTTAAAGAAAATAAGCCTATACCTACCTACCAATCGTCAAAAATAAGTAATAGAAATTCTACGAACAATAGTTTTTAAATTTTTAGATCGTGTAGCAGACAAGAAAAATAAAATGGAAACACATGTGATGACCGTGCAGGTACGCGTATATATGTATATTGTATAGGTCTCCTGGCAGTCACCTTTTTTTCCTGGGTCGAAACGTGTAACTAGAATCTTTGAGAGGGATCTTTAATTTATTATACATAATACATACCATAGGGTAATACTAATATAGTATTAAAATAATCGAACAAGTATATAACACCGGCCTACACGTGTGCAGTTTGCTGTGTGTAGGAATGCGACCATTGGCGGCGGCTGTGAAGACCACATAGGGACACGCATTGTATCATTCCCGCTGTGTGGCAGGCATTTGTGCGGCAGTGGTGGCGGCGGCGGGGTGCAAAAAAAATGTGGCCGATGTTGACGCGTATATCTGCGGTGACCGTATACATAGCGGCTTTACTGAATATTATTTTCAGTATCGTGGGCTCGTCGTAAAGCGGTTCGGGGTGACTGGGAGAGAAACGAAATCGGCTCATCTGTATTTAACGTAACGACTTTTAACATATAATAGTGTTGGGCTAGTATTATTTTTTCCGGCTCGAATCGAGTGTTCGAACACTATTAATTTAGATTTTTTTTTCATAACTAATATGTACACATATAAGATTTTGTTTTTTTATGACTTTTAGAATATTTAAAATATTTTGCCACATCAAATAATATTCCAAAAGGGTGTTAAAATAACGATTACTATTGATGTGTTACAAGAAAAAAAAAAACATATGCCCTCCGAGGTCTGGTCTTATAATGTTGTACTCGTATACATAAACAGATAACAATAGTGAGGTCAACAGTATAAAGTACAAAGGAAAAAGGACTAACGAAAAATGTAAAGACAATTCGTGAAGTGCGCATCACATAATATTCAATATCACAAAGAAATGATATACATTGTTTCATTTAATTTGGAAAAATAACATTTTACGAAAATTCAAATACCCAGTCGCGTACACAAATATAATAATGCGCAACAATAAAAACGATAACACAATAAGTTATAACATATTTATTTTAAAGAACGTTTTGTATCTCTCAACACTGGATTTTTTTTTGCAAATCTAAAAACCATTTTAATTTTTCTTCGCATTCGATACGATATCATAATATATATTATAGTTCCACCCATTGTGTCTCTGGGCATATATAATATTGATATCGTTTTGCCGCAGTCCGAAGCCACGTCATCACATCGTAAAATTTAATTTCTGCCCCCGCGACCCATTTAGCAATAATTGAAACGCGAAAAGGATCAGCAGCACGCGGTCACGTCCACGTTCGGTGTTTACCTACACGAGGACCGGGTGATTGATGAAATATGAATTGAAAATCCGCTGCGGTCGGCGGTCGAAGCGCTTCGTGTAGCGACGGATTGTTCACTCGCCTACCTAGCAAGTCCCCCTTCCGGGCACTTGATTCAGTTGTGATGTCATATTATAAAACGAACACAATAATTAAAATACAATTTTATTAGAAACTATAGTAGGAAACGAAAATTAGGTTTTTAGTATAGAACTGTAGAATAGTATTATGGGCAGAGTGTGTTATCGAAAAGACGATAAGCGGTGTTATACAAAATTATATCGTTTTTATTTTCTTAATAATTGTTTAGGAAACAGTTTTTAATACTCAATAATTTTTTGAATAGAAATAAGAAACTTTGATACAATGATATAATGATAATTATTAGCTGAAAATTTGATTAAAACTTATACTTTAACTCATGAAATGCGTATACTCTTAAGTCCAGTGGCGTACGCAGGATTTTTAAATTGGTGGTGGGTGGGGGGGGGGGGGTGCTTGAAAATAAAATTTCACTGTGATATGACATTTGGTTTGAAAGAATGAATTAGTTGTTAGTTCCCTACTGATATAATGATACATAAATAATACCTATACATGATTCCAAATTATTTCGTAATTTTATTTATTATGCAATTTTCCTTTCTCGCATTGTAATATTATATTCATGTGTGTACACTGTACACGCGTAAAATAGTAAAGAGATAAACGGTTCTGATAAGCTGTTTAAACTACACGATGTAGACTCAAAGTCCGTTTTACTTTATATTATTTCGGCGCGGCGGCGTTTAAAGTTAACACCGAACGCTGTTTGTAAAAAAGGATGTTTCGATAATTATATTACGCCCACACCAGCAAGACGATACGCGCCGTCGTTGGAAAGAGTTAACCGATGGCAGAGCCTAGTTGACCGGCTACTCGGAGGGGGAAATTCGGGCGGCACGGTGTCGTATATACACGTATAGAAGTGACGAAGACAATGCCTCCTTTTCGCCTTAAATATTTTTAACTATTACGCGTGTAAACTGGCCATTATTCATCCGATGTTTTCGAAAATTACATAAGGAAAATCTGCATATCATGCTCGATCTATCCGTAGTGCAAACGAACCAATCCGTCAATTTCTTAACACTGCATGTCCGGCTAGATAAAACGTGTACATTTGTACACGTTCAGTGGGCGAACCCTGGCTCGTGTAATATACTACGATCGTTAACGCGTCGTTTCCCCCTCCCTCCACAACGTTTTTTAGACAGTTTAGACGCAGTGGCGAGGCGTGAGGTGTTTTTAGGTCAGGATAGCGTTGAAAAAGTTCACCCCGCCCCTCTGAACAATGCTTTTTTTTTATTCTCACTTTATGTGTATAAGAAATATATGTTCAAAATCTAGAAACAAAATGAAACATAATTAAATACGTGAAAAGGTTTTTTATTTTTTAATATTTTTTAATAAGTTTATCAATTCCATCGTTTAAAATTTCGTAAGTTAAATCGCCCGTAATGACCAATGACGATATTGTGATTTTGTGATTTTGAGATAATGTTATAAGAACGACAATATTAACAGTATAATATGTACTATAATACGATTTAGTATAAACCGGTAATGCGTAAAAACTCAAAACGATAACGGCGGACGATAAACAGCGGAAACGAAACGTCGACGTTGATTACCGTCGATAACTGTTACTTTTGTGAAAAATCATAGAAAAAAAATGAAAGGCGAGTCGTGTCTTATAGCGGCGCAACGATAACGTCTATTGCTTTTCAATACACCACATTCGGAAAAATGAGTCAAACGTTTCAACGTCATATATATATACAATACCGGTAATCCGGCCGTTCGATAATCCGATACATCCAGTAATCCGGCTATTTTAACCTATACGTATCAATATATATACATATATTTATATATAAAATTACTATCGTTAATGTTAAAATGTTATATAAAACTAGGTAATTACAGATTAATTAAATACGTATAAACCTATTACGTATAAACCTATTAGATATTTTAATTTTATTCAGTTTACTTAAACGACTACAAGAAAAAGTATTAAAAGTATCATATAAAACAAAAAAACAAAAAAAATTAATCATTTTTTTAAACTTGTCTAATATAAATATTAATTAAATACAACCATGTACGTATTATTTATATTCTACAATAATGACAAATAAATAATAATAATACATAATGTTATTCTTTTTTTTTATATGTATCAGTAAAAAAGGTAAAATTCAATAAGTAAAAATGCGTTTTTATGTGAACCCCCGTAATCCGCCGTTTTCGTTAATCCGGCAGTAGCGTGGTCTGATATGTGTCGGATTACCGAGATTGTACTGTATATATGTATATATTATGACACTTATGTATTATGAAGTAAGTATTCAAAGTAGACGTTGTCTTATTACCTCCCGTGACAATTCGCCACTGTACCACTGTGTATTTTTCATTGTTATAGCGGGTGCGTCGTTAGCGACGACGTGTGAACGAGCCGCGAACACTGCGAACACACTACCACACTTAAAAAATATTTCTTTACAGATCTAATCGGTGATAATTATATAAGGAACTTAGTGTCTTGTAATACAATTTTTCGAACACAAAAATCGATTATTTTCATTTTAAAAATTATAATTAATTAATACATGTGCCCGCGAACCACCTCTTAATTACTAATTACGGCCTTGTTATTATATTTTTAAAACGCAGACAAGCACGCGTTCAAATTGCCCAGTGTGTAAGATCCACTGTGAGGTCTATCGCAACAATAAATTAGTACACCTAATTTGTAAATGTTTAACTCTTTCTAGTGACGTCGACGAGTTTGTTCACTTCACGCATGTGTCTTATTTACATTTTTTTTTACACCTTCACGTTTTTTCTTTTTTCTATGTTGAACATTTTTCCATTTTCACGTTTATTAACGCAATGTCGAAGCAATACCGGTGAACTTATATAACACCTATTGCTTCTGGTTGTTGAAAATGTTACGTTGTTAATAAATGCGATTTAAGTATAATAGCCACTCATACACAAAGCTTAATGTGACAAAAAAAGACGGGGGGGGACTCTAATCCCTAAACCTTTTTGAGCGTTCCATATAAACTTATACAAATCCTAGGTATTTATTACTATCTAGTTTAAAATTTATATTTAATATGGGTTAGTTTTTGTTTATCAAATACTGTTTAAGATTTTGTAGAAATAATATTACAATTTACATCGATAAAAGTTAACGATCAAAATGGCAATGTGTACGTAATCCTGCATTACGATTTGACACTTGTACGCAAAGTTAAGAATCATAGAAATAAATAATTTATCAAGTATATCTTTTGAAAATCCAATTACCAATAATAATAATCAATATTTACTAAAGCGTTGTAAAAGAAGGTGAAAATTATAATATGAATACTATATAAGTAAGTCGTGTAACAAAAATAGATATATATATATAGATATATAGATGGTGACGATGATTTGTTTCTCAGAACAATAATTATAGGAATTATCTGAGGTCGCGCGGACATTGGAGAGCGTTGAGCGTCGAGCGTCAAGGGTCGCGTTGCGAAAAAAAATTGAACCCTTATAATTTATATCCCTGTGCGGCTGTGCGTACATTGAGCGGTGAGCGGCAGCGGCGCGGCGTGTCACAAATCAAACGTGTTCGAATTTTGACGGTCGACGCTCATGAAATATACTGATATTTTCGTGAACTACGCCAAAAAAATTCTTTCTTAAAAACTTAAAAATAATATTTGAAATAATATATTATATAATTTTTTATAAATATATAACGACATAGGATATTAATTAGTTGTAAAGTTGCTACGTGGTGGATCGCTTGATGATGAATCGCTGTGTAAAGTGATCAACTCTTACACGAGTAAGATAGGCGATTACAAAGAGTCGGGCCCTATGACGTCACGTGCCTATTCTATATTTCTTAATATCTCATAAAATGTTAATATTTATTTACATTGGATTTTCAACAAACCGTTTTATACGGTCGAGACAAAATCAATTTAACATTGAAAAAAATTGAAAGAATTTTTTTTGCGTTGAGTGCTCCTTTAATAGGAATATAGTTGCTACTATAATGGATGTAGGTAGAGATTAAAGATAAAGCCGCTATATTATTTATATTTTGCACTGAGCAGTCTATAACAGTGTAATTACCCAATCTCTTATTGGCACACTGGTTTTCGGAGGAACCGGGAATGATAGTTGATACCACATAGCATAATGTTGATATTATACAAATTAAAAATATTATTCGTAATATACTAACGTAATAATAAACTAACGAGAATTCCGTAAGTTAAATCGCCCGTAATGACCAATGACGATATTGTAATTTTGAGATAACGACAAACATTAACTGTATATGTACTATAATACGATTTAGTTTAATCCGGTAATGCGTAAAAACTCAAAACGATAGCGGCGGACGATAAACACCGGAAACGAAACGTCGACATTGATTACCGTCGATAACTGTTATTTTTGTGAAAAATCATAAAAAAAAAAATGAACGACGAGACGTGTCTTATATCGCGCAACGATAACGACTTGCTTTTCAATACACCGCATTCAGAAAAATGAGTCAAACGTGTCAACGTCTTATATATATTATATATATCTACATATATATTATGACACTTATGTTTATGTATTATGAAGTAAGTATTCAAAGTAGACGTTGTCTTATTACCTCCCGTGACGCTTCTGTATATATATACCACTGTGTATTTTTCATTGTTATAGCGGGTGCGTCGTTAGCGACGACGTGTGAGCGAGCCGCGAACACTGCGAACACACTACCACACTTAAAAAATATTTCTTTACACATCTAATCGGTGATAATTATATAAGGAACATTTAAATACTTAGTGTCTTGTAATACAATTTTTCGAACACAAAAATCGATTATTTTCATTTTAAAAATTATAATTCATTAATACAATATGTGCCCGCGAACCATCTCTTAATTATTAATTATGGCCTTGTTATTATGTTTTTAAAGTGTGTAAGATCCACTGTGATGTCTATCGCAGCAATAATTTAGTACACCTCATTTGTAAATGTTTCACTCTTTCTAGTGACGTCGACGAGTTTGTTCACTAAAAAAATAAATATAATTATTAAATATAAATCTTAAATATATCATTATTACATTCTTTCAATGTGTAAATATAATGTGAATATTTTTTCTATAATAGTTCAACATGATATCGCTATGGGCCATAGTTCAAAGATATATACAAATGATTATAATATTCAAGAAAACAGTGACTTATATACCACATTGTTCGAGATCATTTTAAAAGATTAGCTGTACCGTATAATTTACTATAGTCGATTCAAAATGAGATGATGACTGGGCGGCGACCAGTTTTGGTCAGCCGCCGGTCATACCCCCTCCACAAGCATCGATCACGTGATCGAAGCAACGTTCTAACCAGCGAAAATTGGGAAAACTTTATATTTAATTTTAAATTATTTACACACATCGGCAGTCGATAGACTAATTAGAGCTCCCGTCCGCGGCAGCGCGTCAAGCGCTACCACGGAACAAAAGCCACGCCCATGCGCACAACTTGGCCGCCGAGTCATCATCTCATTTTGAATCGACTATACATGTTGTTATATACTTATCCAATGCCTTACAAATAGTAATAGTGGATTCTATAAGCCCCACGTCAAACTCGTCCTATGGAAAGGGTTGTGGGTTAGCGCATATCATAACCTTTCGGAGTAAATTCTTAGTGTATTTATTCTTTAATAATACCTATATATTTTTTGATTTCAAATCATCGTTTTTTTACCGTTTTTTTAACATATTAAGTGTATAGTGCATATATTTTTAAATTTAATATATTAACATTGTTAAACGATCGTTGTGGCTGTATCGATGTAACTGATGATAACATGTGCGGTGTAGTATAAATAAGGTACCGGTAAACGATATAAGACGTTAGACTAAAAGCATACTTTCGCATTCGCAAGCGCCATATCCGGAAACCACGTGCGCGCGACGCTCACACGCGCATTACCGGCCAGACTACCCGTCACATGTGAAGCCTTACCTATACCATACGATTATATATTATTAGTATACACTTCATCGCGCGATAATTCGACGCCGTCATTTAGACGCACGACAAATGGTCGCATAAGACATTTCGTCGCGTGCTATATCGACGTATGCTACATTTGGTTGCACGTAATTTCGTCATACATATATTTATTATATTCAATATATTAATATTACTATACGATCGTTTTCGCTGTATCGATGTAACCGATAACATGTGCTGTAAATGTAAATAAGGTACCGATAAACAATACAAGACGTTAGGCTAATACCCATAGGCACCAGCAGAAATTTTTCTAGGCGGGAGGGGGAGGGGAAAGTAAATATAAAATAATGACATAAAAAAAATGTGTAAGTTTTTCATTTTTATTTAAAATATTGTCATTAAGTCGTATGTTTCATTTTAAAAAACTAAGGGAGGGGGTCAAATGCCCCCTTCCGGGTGCCTAAATAGGAATAGCATACTTTTGTTATTCGCAAGCACAGTCACACAGTACACACTCCGCGACAGATGTGAAGCGCTAATCATACGATATTATGCATTTTGTCGCACGATTTGATAGACTAGTATTGAAAATTGCATTAAAATTTACCACTTGTTATTTTTAAGCAATAAATTCTGCGTGTTATTATATTTACAGAATATAAATATATACATATTTACAGAAGACTTTTTCATATTCTCAAACACCCTTCGCAAGCAACCACGAACTACCGCCCGCCACTGACTATTATATTAAAATAATATCACATAATAATCATATTAGTATTAATTATGATTATACATATTTAAATTTAATTCTTTTGTGGGTTTTTCGTTTATTTTTTGTGATGTTAATCAATAAAAAATAATGAATTAGCAGAGTTAACGGTTTTTTTAATTTTTATATATGCGCAACCAAATGTAGCATGCTCCGATATTACATGTGACGAAATGTCGAACGTGAATATTTGTCGTTTGTCCAATTTACCGCGTCGAAATATCGCACGACGTAATGTATAATATGATTTTAAATTTCAAATTTTCATAACATTTTATTACTGCAATTTATTATACTAACATTTACTTAAAGCGTATTTCTACAATATTTCACATAATAATCATATTAATATTATATTAATTATGATAATATTTAAATTATATATCTTAATTTATTCTTTTGTGGGTTTTTTTTGTGATGTTAATCAATAAATAATACTGAATTACCAGAGTTCAAGATTTTTTTAATTTGTTTATATGTACCTATGATAATATTCAAATTTGATGTTTTCATTCATTTTCTGTGGTGTTATATACAATGAATAATGATGAAGTATTAATAAAATATTTTAATGATATCATTATATTCATGCGACGAAATGACGGGCAATCAAATGTAACATGCGTCGATAATACACTCGACCAAATGCCGTAGGCGACGATTTATCATACGTGTAAATCTCCACGTTTAATCGTCGCGCGACGAAATTACAAAATTACGGTACACCCGTTGTCGCTGTATCGACACAATTATCCCAAGATCAAAAGCGAAAAAATAAATAATTAAATATAAACAATTTTAATTAATATTCATTGAATTAAATAGGAACGTAGCATTAAAACGTTGTCACTTTCATAACTAAAAAAATATTATTCTGAACTGCAGGGAAATTAATAAATAACATTATAATATGATGTTATCTTATACCTTGTTTACACTCAGCCCACTTCTCTGGCAGTGAGCAAGGGGTTGTAAGCATGAATGTGCGCAACGCGAGTACGTAAACACGTAACTCTCGCTGATCATGCTCCTCGCATTGTCGCTGCCCGACGTTCCCTTCAAGATCGGTAAATTACCACGCAGTTATCATACATCACACGTGAGTTTATTTTGCGATTTTTTTTTTTTTACTTTCATGCGTGTGTAATTTTTTTGACTACTGATATTAAAGTTCATATTGAACCTCGCTCAATGGAGGATACTGAAATTCATGCAGCCTCTTTCATAGTAAAGGCCTAAATGTAGCCATGAGTGACTTTTTTTTTTGCTTTTAGTTCGTCAATGGAAATTAAATTCATATTTAATATGACTCTTTCACTCTCATAAAGTTATAAAAACTTTATTACTGTTTCATTTCTCCAATCAGCTTGCATATTGAAAGTCAATTACATGCACACAAAAGTAAAAATAGAATACGCAAAGTGTACCCATACCACGTCCTATGCACGTTTGGGCGTATATAGCAGTAACTAATCGAGTAGAATGTAAACACGCAATTCAACACGCACTACCGGTTGGTTACTGCTTGTGCTAATATAAATAACAGGGCGATGTAAACATTGGCTGCCTTCGACGCTGCCATTAAACAATTCTGGTTAGTAATTACGGCAGCGCGAGGAGCAATGGCAATGACTGAATGTAAACGAGGTATTACAATAAAAACCATAAAGTAGGAGTAGCACATTGATTTCCCAAATTTTTTTAATGTAAGCTTTCTTTGTAAAATTTCAAAAATCTCACGCAACCTTATTTTACTTAAATTAGAGTTTAGATTCTAAACTTAGAACGACCTTTTTTCTATTGAGTCGCACCAATACATTTTACAAAATAACTTTATTTTATACAACTTATAACTTATTTCATTTTATCATAATTTAAGAAATAAAATAAAATTCAAATCCACAATTATAATTTAATTGTTATACATTTTGAAAGCAATTTTATAAATATATTAGTTGGCGATCGTCTTAAAATAAATTATTGTTTTCATTTTTACTGAGTGTAAAATGTAGTTATTATTTTAACAACAAAATTCTTGTTATTTAATCATCATTCATCACTCTATATATATATTATTATATTATATATACTCGTATATATTCCCCCCATGCAGTATCTAAATCCCCCTTTGGATTACAACTGGTATAGACGGTT
The DNA here is from genome assembly GCA_949715065.1 of Periphyllus acericola. Classification (NCBI taxonomy): domain Eukaryota; kingdom Metazoa; phylum Arthropoda; class Insecta; order Hemiptera; family Aphididae; genus Periphyllus; species Periphyllus acericola. Next base: position 19,331,862 of record OX454264.1, read on the forward strand.
GGTAAATACTAAATACATTTTTAAATAATTTCAAATTGATTTAATTCCAATCATTTAAATATGTACCGGTTCTATAGGCCGCGGGTATAATAATCCTTGGTATGATATATATCGCGGTCGTCGGGTAGTTTCCGTGTTATTGTCTACGTACATATTATAATACATTAAAAATGAAAAACATTAAATACATTTTATTAATTAATAATTATAAAACGACTGGATCGAAATGCGTACTCTTGTAACTTGCGAAACTGGAGATATGAACGAGAGACGGTATGTCATCCCAACATATCCGTATCGTGGAGGGTCAGGTGCCGCGGGGGTCGCGTGCCGTGGGTCGGAAAACATGTGACCGACTTGTGGTTCAATAATTAACACAGCTGATAGGGGGGGGGGGGTGGGAGGGGGTGATCGGACAGAAAACGTATGGGCGGTGGTATTCGTGAACCCGCAATGCCCGCAATGATGGGCACTGACGTCGCATATACGTATTATTAACAGTATATAGCTCACGATCCGCCGTTCTTTGACGTTTAAAACGATCACGGATTTTTCCGTTGATTAAAATTTGAAATATTCTACTTTTCAGCAGATAGTCTTTGAAAATTGTCGACCAAAAGAAAGTTCCTCCTCTAAGGTTTCGGCTCTATGCACGTCGTTTTCCGTCGCTGATCGTCCACCGCGTGATAAATATTCGAATTGTCTTTTATGTATAACTTATTTAAACAAACAAAATCAGTGAGTTAACAAAATGGGAATTTTAAAAAATTTATATTTCTAGTATATTTGTATTTCTAATGATAATGTTTGTAAACCTTTGTACGCAAACTTTTTTCATCAATTTTTTTTAATTTAAATTTTGTTAACATTTTTCGGCTGTAATTTATTATACAAACATTTACTTAAAGCGTATTTCTACAATATAAAACTAACATTCATAAATATTGTTAAACAAAAAATAAAAAATTGTTACTGCAAAATGTTGATATCGTTTATCGGTTCCTTATTTACACAATAGCACACGATATCATCAGTTACGTCTATTGTTTAATAATGGAAGATCTTAAGATTAATATAAAACGTTAATTGAAAAATAAAATGAACAATTGTACATTAAACATTATATTTTCAAACATTTTCAAATTGTTATGGTCAGAGCTGGTAGTCAAGTTCAAATAAAAATAAATTCAAAAGATCATAACTGACATGGTCAATAGAGTGTTAAAATTACATAATATGGAATATGTTTGACTATTATGTTATACTTCCATATAATATCATATAGTTAAGAATCGGTCGAATGCCCAAATATGAATAATTAAAAAAAACTAGGTTTACACATTTTTAAAACACTTTACTTTATGTTCATGACAGTCCTAGGCATGTAAATGTGGGACAGAAAAAGTGTAATTTGAAATTGAAACGCAATTAGAACAAAATATCATTTTCGGACGCGATTCGTATGCGTCAACCGATAACTGTCATTATTTGAGACGTGCCAAAGTAAAAATTGCACTGAGCCATCATATCGGCGAATCAGTCCCTCAGCGAGCGATGGTTTTGCATTATTATTTTTATTTCGATTGTTCGCACTGCACGATCCAACAACGTTGAAAAATGTCGCGAGCATTGAATCCCTGCTGAAACAGAGTGAATACTACAGATGCCTAATATATAATAATATATAATAATATATTAATTAATCATAATTTCGAAAATGAAATTTATCGGTTTTTGCGTTCGAAAAATTATAACACAAGACATTACGTGTTTTATATTTCTTATATTATCATCGATTAGGAATAAAAAGAAATATTTTTATAGCGAAGTATAGGTGTGTTTGCAATGTTGGCAGGCCGCAAGCATACCTACCGTCATGCACGGCGCACCCGGGATAATAATGACAATACATCGTCGTACTCGTATACATGTATATTAATTTTATAAATATACACATCCCCCATAAATCACAATATATGTATTTACTCGTTTATATTATTATATATATATATATATATATATATATATATATATGTCTATGTACAATAAAGGCAACACACATAGGGTATGTATTGGATGTGCAGTGTGCACTTATTTCTTCTACCACGAATTCCGATATAGGACAAGGTACAATAACGACGTACGTATATGTAGAACTGCATAGCCATGCAGGTCCGCACCGGTCCCAATAATCAGACAATTCTTATTATATTCGGTTTGCCGGTAGATACGTATGGACAATGGACATGAAAAGGTTCAGGACCTTCATCCGGCGAACAAAAATACAAACTGCCCGTGCGCATATATATATAACGACAGTGGCTCTTATGGAGTGTGTCGACGGCATTTATAATAATGCACGCTGCTCGTGTGTATTCGAACGCGTTGTATATCATTCTATTATTCGAGAGCCGTATTGGACACCGAAACCGTAAAAATCTAATTTATGATCGAAAACATGCTTTCTCGTAATATTGTAGAATAAATCGATTACATCGTCTTATCAGATGTGCACCGTCTGTGTGAGTTCGTGATACGCCCTTACTCGGGTGCTCAAAAACTTAGCATTTTCACAGGGTGTACGATGAAGGTGCCACGTAATAATTTAATTTATTTGATGTTGATGGCGATTCAAGAATAACAGACAATTCTTGACAAATGCAATTTTATTTGTTTAATTTACAGTTTTATTGTAATTATTTTCTGGATAATTTATCAAGACCCTAAAAAATATTAAAGAAACACAAGTATGAAAATCCAAGTATGTATTTAATAATAACATGAAAATGTGATTGATCAATGATACAATATTGTGTAATAAAAAAAAATTTACATTTTTTGAGAAATATCTGATACATATTTACATTAAAATTATAATAATAAAAAGTAATTTAACTTGTATTTAATGGTGTAAGCATTGAGAAATTAATGTAAAAATTATTTTATTGTAATACGAAAAAAAATGACAATTATATAACATAATATACAAATACATGGATTTTTTATTTAGTATTGTAAAGCGATATCATAACTGCGTAACCTTCGACTAGAACGTAAAACACGAGTATTTTTTATTGCTTTGGAGGAGTGTGATCTAGGCAAGTTATCTTTGACGATTTTAGATAATTTTTGGCCATTTTTTGGATTAATACCAGCTTTAACAATTTGATCATGCTTTTGAAGATAGGTTAATTTCTTTCTCGTTTTCGATTTTGGTCCAGGGCGATTAGTTATTCTGGTATACTCAAATTCAAACGATTTTAACAAAATGGGATGTATGTAGGTTGATGATTCCGGATTTGCATAATCTTCTTCATCAGAAGATATTATAATAGGTGGAACATATGGTTCTTCTATTATCATGACATCACTAGAATTACCATCGCTATCATTAGCAGATTCGGAATCGGCCTTTTGGTTGTGATTTTGGTTGATTTCTGATTTCTTTTCCATAACTATTCTTGATTAATGTCTAAAAAAAAATTGTATATATTAATATATTAAATTAAAATAATTTCATAAAAACAATTTTAAATCAATAACATTTTTAATTGTTAACTATCTTACATATACATATGTATGTTATACATACATATAATATAAGATTATATTTTCCTTACTTATATAATGTACAATATATATAATTACTTTGTTTTATGAATGCATAATTAATAATTTTAAAAAAATTTTATTTACTTGAAATTGAATAGTACATTTGATGTCATAATATACAGTGGTATTTTCATTACTTATATAATCTACTAGATTCTGGTACCAGATACTTTTTTTGACCAATGGATAGTCAATAACTTTAAAAAAATTGTATTTAATGAAAGTTTAATAGTATAATTGAGATAATAATTTAAAGTGGTAAAAAACGTCTTTGATTTATAAATGATAATTGAATATAATAGATAATCAACCTAATAAAAAATGAAATACAAAATTAACAAAGATATAATACATATACTTTCATTATTTTTAAACAGCAATTTCAGTAACTAGTTAGGTTAAAAATTAATTTAATTCTCACTACATAAACTTTCTGTTAGAAATAGAATCGTAATATATGAAAATAATAATAAGGTATTAATAGTGTATATCATTTAAAAAATATTTTTCCAAAACTTCTATACCTATTATTTATGTTACGAACACCAAGATAATGATATTATAAATTTAGATAGTGTACAAGTATATACTTTTGTACCCAATAATTTTTGGTTTAACGACTTAAATATTGTTCATAGATATTAGTTTTAGGTGACAAATTATTATCAGAAAATAATACATTTAGAAAATAACAAATGAACAACAATTAATATATTTTTTTTTATTATTTTATTTTAATTAATATCAAAAGATTAATGGGCCTCACTGAGGAAAACTCGTATAGAGGCCCGATAATAATCCATAGAATAAGACCGTTAATACCAAAAAGTAAATGAAACTTTAATAAAATGTTAATTGCGATTTAAACATAACGTCTTATATATAAATGTGTTAGTGATATTGGTGCCAAATGTATTAAACTTATGAGACCAATACTAATGATGGAGAGCAAATGGATTCACGTTAAATAGCAAGAGAAAAACTGATTAAATGCAAAATTAAATCAAATGAAGGATATGATAAAAGGGAAAGCTAAAGTGTAATACATCATAAATATTTGGTATTATTAAAGGATAATTTAACAAAAACTTAAATAAATTAAATTAATTATGGATCGGAGTAATATAAGTATTAGTAGATGGAAATATAGTAATACAGAAAAGAAGAAGAGGTGTAACAGTACACGAAAAAATTTGAAAAATATTATAACGATAGAACAATTTACAAAAAAAAATGTTACGAGGTGAGTGTTGAGTTTATCAATTATAATGAATTAATTTATGTCATAATATACACCAACAAACTTTAATATTTAACCATATATAGTACAAGTAAACTAATAATGGCGTTAGAAAATATTGTAAAAATTAAAAAAGAACGTTTATAATAAATTTTCTTGCTAACCCAGTGACTTGTGTATTCTCTTATTGAAACCAAAATTAATTGTAATCAAATTACCTGTATGAATGGCTTTTATGAACAACTAGTAACGAGCCTTCAACGCTGGTATGGCTTTTCAGTGCTGCTTCTGACAATCTACGGACGCGGTGACAGGTCGACGATCGCAATGAGCGGCTTCAAATGTAACTTAGACGGTACAACGTTGCAGAAGCGTTGAGTGGCTCAACCGATACGGCAGACAGGAGGCGAACAACGTCTCGTGGCGGCGGTCGATTGGAAGTAACGTCGAGCACAGACAGCGTACACACTCGGAACTGAAGACTGGTTCTAACACAGCACACGCCGTCACTGCAATCGGATAGCTACATCGTCTCGGAGCCTATGGTCGGCGCGGAGGGGATGCCTGTTGCTCTAGCGTCGTCGTGACCAATCGCGTGCCGCCGTGGCGCCTCGTCAGCTCACGCGCGCGCTCTTGTCGGAGACGCGTGGAGGTAAATTGTTGCACGTTTGCAAATCGCAATATTTCCACAGCCCTTCAACAAAATACAATGCGCATTATTTAACACTATTTGCCCACTGATTGCTTTTCCGTGTATGGTCTACAATACGGTTGCGAAATTCGCTGCTCGTCATCATTCGTAGACGTCCGGCGAGTAGGCCGAATTGCGCGATTCGCGTCATGTCGGTTAATAACTTGTGATAAGGGCGTGAAACACTACGTGCGTACAGTCCACACGAGCACGGGCAATGTGTACGGAGGGTAGCGCGGAGCGTTCGCACGTGCCCGTCCTGGACAGTCGACGAAAATATAAACCGTTTGATCTACAACTGTCGAACACGAATGTTGCAGCGATTTTGTTTTTAATAACCACCTTTATACGTTAACCGTTTCGATCATTTCGCGTACGTGTCTCTCGTCGGCGGCGGTGTCGGCAAACGCGTTCGGGCTACGGAGGTCCGGTACACGTTGGTGCGCAACAGCAAACGGTCCGGAACGTTGTCGTTGCTCGTCACCGTTGTCCACAAGTGTCCGGCAAACGATTAGCGTGAAAAAAAAATAAAACGCATATTCGTGTTCGTTGCTTCGTTCTGACGATTAAACGGTTGGTATATGCTGATAAAAACCTCTCGGCGTACCGACAGTTTAGAAAGACTGCAGGAGGTTGTTGATACGAACACGGCACGAACGCGGAACGTTGTGTGCAGAGGCTCGCTAGGAGCGTTATACGGGTGTGGCCCATCGTATCATAGTCGATCGGATCGGGAATGTTTACGTGCACAAAACATGTCCGAATGCAGCGAGCATTTGATATTGATGCTTGAAAAACATTCGTGTACGTTTTATTCTGTACAGCTGTTGACAAATCGCTGTGTGTAACCTTTTGCCTCCGAGGCTTCAAAACCTATGATAGTTCGTGCGGACGACAACACACGAATTTACGGTCGAGGTTGAAACTTGTCCGCACGCACACGATCGTCGCGATTCTACGTGTATGGAGAATTACGATCCCCGTATACGGCGCGGACGGCGTTACTTTTGTCGCACTCGGCGTATCGGCGTATTGGATTCTACTACCCGTGCTCCCTAATTAACTATACGCGCGTCGCACACGATCGCTAATTATTATTTTCTAATTTTAATGATGACCAACTGAACAATACGATTTTCATAAGTTTATAATATTGTAATTTGTCCATTCCTTTGATTTTACGAAGGGGTGCAATCGTTCTATGGTCTAAGCCACAAGCCGTCACTGATTACTGAAAAAGTAGTAATTAATTAAAATATAAAAATGTATTATTGACATAAAACCAATTGACTGACTATTTAATATACAAGAAACGTTTTTCGAATGATATGCTGATTTCGTTTTTACTAACTTGATTATATCAATAAAACAAGTGGCTTAGCTGGCGTGAGGGGGGCAGAGGGGGATTCAAAAATTTCAAAAAATCAGTTAGGTTTTTAGCCGCACGAGTGTTATAAACATCCGACGTTTTTGTATATTATAGAAATCTTCTGGGAAAAATGTGTCCTATAAAGACGCGTGAACGCGTGACGATTCGTTAAGTGCGCATCAAATAATATTCAATATTACAAAGAAATTATTTCGTACAGTTAGTCCTCGTCGTCGAGGTTAGGTTCTTGGAAAACACAACGTTGACCGAAAAAATGTTAAGTGAAACACTTTTTAAATACACTTTATTATAATTGATTCCTTCCAATAAATAACAATGTATGCATGTATTATTATAGTTATTATAATTGCACGATTTAATTATTTTATTCTTACATTATAAATTTTTTGTATTAAATTACATATTAAACTAAAATTAATGAAAACTTATTATTAGATTTGCAAACGTATTTACAATTAATTAAAAATCAAAAATTAAAAAGTTTTTGGAGAAAGAGTAATAGTTTTCCGATTTTTTAAATATTTTCGACTAAAGGCGAACCTGGGCGTTTTGTTGCCATATTAATTGATAATTCATTGATTAACAAATACTATGCAACACTAAAATAATTTGTATTTGTACAGACAGCATATAAGACCGCAAAAAGTGTCGTTGAACAGCTGACTACCAATGAAATGAAAAACGATTACGAAGTACATACATAGTATTACTTAAAATAAATACAAATTGTACTCTCGTATTATAACTTATAAGTATGTCAATAAAAACGATAACATTATGTATTATCTGAAAAAGATCGACGATATTATATTACAAACTTTTAATAAATATATGTAAATATGTATAATAATAATTTTATGAACACATGTATTACAAACGACGTTATACTGAAACCGTTGCAGTGTTAAACGAAACAAGGACTTAAACTTCTACGACGCAATAGCAAAACAACGCTAAATAAGGCGACGTTAAACGAGGATTTACTGTACATTGTTTCGTTTATTTTGTAAAAATAACAATTGATAAAAATTCAAATACTCAGTCGTGTATACAAATATAATAATGGACCAAATAATAGTTTTACTTATAATCTAATCGACGTGTAATCATTGAAAAAAATGAAATTTTTTTTTCCAAATCTTTTTCTTCGCATTCGATACGATATCGTTATATATACTATAATATAATGCTCAGCGCCTCTATGCCTATATAAAATATGTATATACATATATATATATATATATATATATATATATATATATATATATATATATATATATAAATATAATATTGATATCGTTTTGCTGCGGTCAGAGCCGCGTCATCACATCGTCAAATTTCATCTCTGTCACTTTGACCAGTTTAACAACCTTTGACACGTGAAATGATTTTGCTGCTCGCGGTCACGTCTGTGTTTGCTGTTTACCTACACCATTGTTCTTTTGCCTACCTCGATAATGTTGTTATGTTGAAATGTCATATTAATAAATGAACACATAATAGTTTAACACTTTTATGTAAGAACTATAATATGAAACGAAAATGTTGTCATGATTTTTTAAAGTCGAATAGTATATTATTGGCAGAGTACATTATCGCAAAGACGATAAGGGGTGAATTACAAAATAGTTTAATTTATATTTACTAATTAATTGTTTACGGACAACGATTTATAACATTCAAATATTTTTTTGAGTAGAAATAAGTAACTTTGATACTATAGTTAGCTTGTTTTTTTTTGATTTATGACAGTTATGCGGAAAGTAGGGAATAGGGGACATGGATGTTGTGTGATTGGACTTTTAGATTCACACGTACATATTTTTATGAGGAGCGCGATTTGCGGAGTGATGTCGTATTATTTCTCTTATTGTATTCAGATTATTGAGTAATGTTGTCGTGATGTCTATAGAGATAATACCAAATGATAATAATTAGCTGTACATTTAATTAAAACTTAAACCGTAACTTATGAAATGCTTATATTCTTAACAAATAACAATCTTTATAAAGAATATTATATTTTTTAAGTCCAAGAGCAGGATTTTTTAATTAGAAGGAGGAGGGGTTATAAATATATAAATAAATACTTATCATCAATTGTGACAATTGGCTTGATAAAATTAATTAGATACTTCCTTACAGATATAATAATACTTTACTATTAAAAATATATATATATAATTTTATCTAAATCTACTAAAAAAAAGTATTCAAAAATATTAAGAATACTTTTTATGAAATATTTGAATACCTATTCTGAATACTTTTTTTAAGTATTCGGAAAATGTATTCGAAATACTTTTAATTAGTATTTTACCCAAGTTTGGTCATTTCGGCGGATTCCACCCAGCAGTTCAGTGAAATCATCAAGTATCGAACAACCGGCAACCATCCACGGGCCAAAATCAATACTCATTACTCGTCACTTGTCAGTCGTCAGCTACGACAGGAAAACATTTTGTCAGTCATCCTCGACAGTTTTATTTGTCAAGTAACATTATTGTTGCATTTGATAGAGGAGGCCGTGAAAAATAAGCAGAGTATAGACGTAATTGAACTCTTAAGGCGCCGCGACATCTATATTGTAACGTATATTATAGACCCTCCGCCCTTCTATAGTTTGTAGATGTTAATAATGTCCGATTTAAATTTTAAGAACATAATAAAATGATTGATATGTATACTGTTTATCTAGCGGATGATTTAATGAAATATTGGTTGAGGAGTTAATTATTAATCATTTAATATTTAATTTCTTATACATTGAGTTTAGATATAAAATCGGAAAAAACGGTTCTTTTCAAAATGCACAGTTTAACCTACCGTCTTTAATATGGTTCAATACTGAAAAGCTGATTTTTAGAGTAAAAAAAAAAGGGAATACGGGAGTATGTTTTGACGAAAATTTGAAAAATATATTTTGTAGTACGTGCTGTTGTTACGCCGAGCCGGGCCATGGTCGTCGGAAACTCTGTAAGCGTGTGTGAAATATTATTTTTAGACAGCTTATCGAGGTATATTGTATATTTGTAGCAGTTCGGGCCACTTGCTGCCCGATTTTATTGAAAATACATATAATCGATACTTTTATTATCGATTGCATTTTATGTAATAATGAGTTATTTTTAGATATATTTCCAAAATAGGTGCGATAGAATGATAACATGTTGTCAATTCATCATATTTACTGTCTCGTAATTCGTACGCTTTTCAGTTTTATATGATTATTAATAATATTACATTTAAAAATAGTGATAACATTAGTATAATATGTGCTAGAGTTATTGCATATTTTGTAATAAAATATATTCATAAATTTCTATATATGTCATACATATATATATATTACTAGCTGAATAACCCGGCTTCGCCCGTGTACAGTTTTTTTGTGTAACCTACTATAACTTTTATTTTATCAGTTTTTATATTTATTACAGGCTCCTTTTAGATAAGTTTATCCTAGGTTGCCCATGTATTGTAACAATCAGAAGTCAGCAAAAAATTACTTTATTTTAATATTTTTAGACAAATTGTAATTATTATTACTATTATTAGTATTATTCTTATTACTATTTTTACTTCTTATTATTATTGTAACATTATTTTATACATTATGGTGTTATAAAAATCCTCAATAAATACCAATTAAGTACCTACACCTCAATAAATACCAAAAATAATTGTCCGGCTGCCACCAGCTCACATAAACCTCCATAAGTATTAAATTTTAACATATCAGTAAAGTAGTCAGCAGAACTACGATAATTATTTCCATCACTATCATGTGACATTATTGAATAATCTTCCCAATGATTTATCACATAGGTTACAATCTTTTTACGTACTTCTTGGGCTTTATCTTGAGTGTCATATAACATAAAAGATATTGTCCTAAACAGGCAAGCTCCGTCACCAATAATTGGAATGATAGTGTGGGCATCATTGTGCCATTTATGTTCAATAATTCGACAACCATATTAATTTGTAAGAATGTAAAAAATTTTATTACAATACACTTCAATGTTTAAAAATAACGGTACATAAATTGGGGTGCGTATACGATGACGCATTAATATTCGAAAATGTAAAACACCTTGTGTATGCGTAAACGCTAAAGACATATCACAACTTCACAGCAATACTACATTAATAAGTAAAACACTTTACTAATAAGTGTACGTGTTTATTTACTATATAGTATACATTTGGAAGTACACGTAAACCAGATCGCAAGCCGTGAGTGTCGTCATACAAATGAAATATAAACGCTACGCGTGTGTGGTCAGTGGTGCGAGCGTACGATACAGGGGGGTGTTTTGGGTGTTCAAACACCCCCGAAATATTTGGTTTTTTGTATGGTTATTTATTTATTCAATTTTAAATTAATTTTTATATAATACTTTAATAGACAGATATAATATTACGTTGTGTTTGTGAAAAACCGACTAAAGCAAAATAAAATTTAATACATACTAACAAATTTATAAATAAAATAAAATGATACCTACTGTGTATTGACGTGGGTATAAAAAAATTCTAAGATGCATAAGGACATGGGAAATACCCAAGCTATACAGACGGGACAATTACTGCGAATTGGAGTGTTAAAATTAATGAATAATGACGTTTCTGTTATATTTTGTTATCGACATTATCGTTCATGTTTTTGTTTTGAGAATAATGAGGTGCGTATTAGTTTTTATTTTTTTGTTTATTAATATTTTAACTTGTTTTCTAATGTTGATTGTTGCGCTATTTAGGCACCAGCAGAAATATAAATTGAATGTTTAACATTGTTAAATGTACATAGAGACATAGAAGTTAATTGTGAATATATTCTTAACATAATGGCTAAAACTTCTCGAAAATTAGATTTAGTATTTTAATGTTTTTGTTTATATTATAAAAAAGTATTGGAAGTACTAAGTAAAGATAATTTTCTTAAAAAAATTTCGTATGTTTATTAAAAAAAAGTTCTACTTTTCAGCAACTGATTTTCAAGAACACCCCCCGAAACTTTTTTCTGCGTACGTCAATTAAATGATATACGGTCAGGTCTCGATATCTGATTGGGGAAAGGGGTCGTTCGGATTAGCGATTTGTTCGGATTACCTATGGCTTAAAAAAAATTATCGAGACCCGACTGTAATGTGAGCTAGCATATTTTATAGATAAAGTGTTGAGTATCCGAGACATCTCTGCCTTTCGGTTCGGTCGTTGGCGCGGCGGTGTGTGGTGTCGGCGGCGGTGGCTTAAAAAAAATTATCTTTAATGATAATGATAAATCTTTAATCTAATAATCTTTAAATCAAATCTTTATGCAGTACGACACTCAAGACTCAACTGACGAACGTATGTAATCGACGTTCATATATAAACGACATACACGTGCGATTACAAACATAATCGAAAAATGTTATTACCGGAAAATATTATTTATAAATTCATAATATGTACAATGTACATACATACGTACATATTACATAATAGCGATAAGATAATTCTCAAGCCAATTCGGATTACCGCGTCTTTCGGATTAGGCTGTGTTCGGATTATCGAGACCCGACTGTAATGTGTTATAGATAAAGTGTTGAGTATCCGAGACACATCTATATATTATCTGCTTTTCAGTTCGGTATTAAGCTGGTCGTTGGCGCGGCGGTGCGCGGTGTCGGCGGCGGTGACACGGAAGGGGAAATTTGGGCGGCCACGTCTAGCCACCGCGCGTCGACGGCTGCCGTACCGCGAACCTCACCCACCGATAATTAAAAATTAACTATTTTATGCTCTTTTTACTCTTTAAAATGCGAATTTCGAAAAATCCTTTCTTAGTGCGCCTATCAGGGGCGAACGCAGGGGGGGTTTTGGGGGTTGAAACCCCCCCCCGAAATATCAGGAACAAAAAATAAATTATCTGACCTACAAATTGTATTACTAATAACATTTCAAAACAATTAAAATAAAATAAATTATTAGTTATTAAAAAGTTTCTCGTCCAACATGGTTTGTAAATTGATGTATAGAGTTCAGTAAAATTACCATAAAAATGTATGATAATGCAGTTTTAAAGTGTGGATGTTATAACTTTCGTCGCCAATTCGATGATGTACGTAATTAAGACAGACAAGTGTAATTACCCACATAATATTACAGCCTGCCGGAAATTCGCGACGACCCGTATTATCTAGAATCAAGATAATTCTAGAAATTTTATAATTGTTCAATATAAACCACACCGCCAACGAACACTACATAATATCTCGCATTCTTGGCGTAGTGCTGTACACTAAAGTTTTTATTGTCGTATAATAGCGTATTGCTAATTGCTATACTTATGACGTAATATTAAAAGCAAATATAAAAATATTAAAAATTAAAAATGAGTACAATTTTAAAGTTTTTTAAACCAGAAAATAAAAATACTACCTCAGATTCGAATGTTTCAATTGATGTAGATTCAGATAAATCGTAGGCAGTCGACCAATAAGAAGACGAAAACACGAGATGTCACATTTAGTAACAATCTGACGCAAATCGTAATGTGAATTAATGTTAACTATCTATATAATAAACTATAAACTATCTATAATATGTTTTATGTTATAAAATAAAACAAGCTGGGTTGCAACTTTGCAAGTTATGTTTGATACAGACTCGTTTTAACATGATATAAAATTGTCATTAACATTAAGACATTAATCGATTAAATGGATTGATGCTATTAAACTTATACAGAGACATGGACATGACTTCAAAGAGGTCATTGATATAATAGCAAAAGTTCAAAGACGTATAGATTTTATTTTATAATGTAAATTGATAAATTGTAATAATTAATTAATCTATAATATGTAATAATTGTAATATGTATATTATGTATATACTATAAGTGCCTAAAATAAATGGTAAAAGACAAAAGTGTAATACATAATACAGTAGAATTTTTATGAAACTTTACATTTTTTCAAAACCCCCCCCCCGGAATATTTTCCTGCGTTCGCCCCTGGCGCCTATACATAGTAATAAGTACATTTACTGAAAATTTCATATCCATAGCTTCAGCAGTTCCGGCTAGGCGATGATGAATCACCCAGGACAAGTCTCTTTATATAGTAGAGTAGATTATACATTATATGAATGATTTGTATTATTTATTTATTTATTTATTTAAAGAATAAACGGGCGTGAGCCCAGGTTACATAATTATTATTAGCAATGTAGTTTAATATATCTTTATATTTCACTGAACACCTTGTTTATGTTTTTCTATTGTACACAAATATCATATCATCTGTAACATGATTTAGGATGATTAGGTGATCTGAAAATATTCTAAGGTCTAAGGTGTCTACTGAATATATGTCGTCAATAAAATAATGCCGCCGTTATAAAAAATGTAAAAATATTTAAGTAATAAAAGAAATACCGTTAATAAGGTAAATATAATTTAGGTTGTGATGTAAAAGTTTTTATTTATTTATTAAATTAAATTCAAAAACAAATATATTTCATATTGGTCGACTGCGTTTGACTATGTTTTATAAGCAGTGTTGTAAAGAATACTTAAATATTATATTTAAAATACTACTCAGATACATAAAAAAAAGTATTTATAATACATATCGAATACTAATCTGACAAATACTCAAATACTTTTAAATACTCACATAAAATAAAGTTTACAATTTAAAATTGTTATAATTTATAAAATGTCTTTAATAACAATATTTTTGAAGAATAAATCCAATCCAAAACCTTAGATATTATTAGATTATTTATGAAAATTCACAGTACAAAAATCATAAAACAAACTACCTGCAAAAAATTTAAGCATGGAATATTAATTGGCATTAAATACAAAAAATGTTATTTTAAATACTATCAAAATATCTGATATTACAAATGTTTAAAAAAGTATTCATTACTTAAAAAATTACTTAAAAAAAATGTTTGAATACTTTTATATAAATAAGCATTCACGCGTGTACAAGTCATCGAAGGCATGCTCGAAAATATTTGATTTACGTGATAATAAATGATTTTCAATGGAAAGAGGTTAGTATGTATATTTTTGTCATCTTATTGTAAAAAGATAAAATTTGTATACTGTAAATACTATTAATTATAATATAATGATTTAATATAAAAAGAAAAAAAAATACAGGTAATGTCCCCAATTCGGCGAAATTGACGAACACCGTTAAATATATAGCAGTAGTGAAGATATCTGAAACTTATCTGAGGTTAGACTTAAGAGCTTAGGCTGTGGAGTGTGTGGGATATTATAAGCCTTAAAATATATTTAATTGTAACCGTAGTCCGTTAAATTATAAATTATAAATACATACTCGGTTAAATTTTTATTCAATATTTATCATTTTATTTGTTTTTTGAAATATTATTATCTTTCATAATTCATAAGTATTTTTTAGCATATAAAAATATATATATTACTAGTTGCAGTTCGTTTATTGGAGGAAATGACACGATTGTCCAGCAAAAATTGAAAGAAAGGACGAATAATAATTAATTTATATTTATGATAATTGTTTCTTTCGGTCAGTTTTTACCTATCAGTTATCATAAATATTAGAATATAATAATGTAATCATTTTATGCAACGCACGTAGTTATAGGGTATTAGGGTACTAGGATCCTATACGTTGATACGCACAAATTATACAAAACCCGACGTCAACCAAGCTGTGTAATATAATTATCATTATTTATTTTGATTATGTTTTTTTTTATTTTATTGTTAAGCCTTGGCGTCTATGGCCATTGGTATATTTTGATTATGATTATGAATTATATTATGTAATATATATTATGTATTATATAATAGAATTATATTCATAGTAACGTGCATAATCGTGCGCGTGCGGATGTATTTAAGCCGCGGTCTTATGCAAAAAATAATGTTGATATCAATAATAAATCATTCTTCCTCGATCTTTTAAATTCATACACTCGCAGAAAGCATTATACCGAGCAATAATATTTGAGAAGGAAACTGTGAATCACTTATCGTTGTAAATATGTTCTTTGATAGACTGGTGTTGAAAGTTGCATTTAAATTTACCACTTGTTTTTTTTAAGCAATAAATTCTGTGTGTTATTATATTTACAGAAGACATTTTCATTGTCACACCAGTAGCGATTTTGGCATTACATTTTTGAGGAGGCAACAACTTGGAATCGAACAAATTCTTGACATATAGGTATAATTTACCTTCACCTATATAATACTTCTTCATGTTCATGTTCGTGTTCGAAAACTATTATTATAGATTTTTATAAAATAATATAATATAATATAGATCTTTATTAGAACTTATGTATATGATTTTGTTTTTTTATGATATTTAGAATATTTAAAATATTTTGCCACATTAAAATAATATTCCTAAAGAGTGTTAAAATAACAAATAATATTGATGTGTTAGAAGTAAAAAAAAAAACATATGCCCTTCGAGGACGGGTCTTATAAAGTTGTATAAATAAACAGATAACAATAGTGAGATCAACAGTATAAAGTACAAAGGAAAAAAGACTAACGAAAAATGTAAAGACGATTCGTTAAATGCGCATCGTATAATATTCAATATCACAAAGAAATGATATCGTACATTGTTTCATTTATTTTGGAAAAATAACATTTTACGAAAATTCAAATACCCAGTCGCGTACACAAATATAATAATGCGCAACAATAAAAACGATAACGCAATAAGTTATAACTTATAACATATTTATTTTAGAGAACGTTTTGTATCTCTCAACACTGGATTTTTTTTCCAAATCTAAAAACCATTTTAATTTTTCTTCGCATTCGATACGATATCATAATATATATTATAGTTCCACCCTTTGTGTCTCTGGGCCTATATAATATTGATATCGTTTTGCCGCAGTCCGAAGCCACATCATCACATCGTAAAATTTAATCTCTGCCCCCACGACCCATTTAGCAATAATTGACACGCGAAAAGGATCAGCAGCGCGTGGTCACGTCCACGTTCGGTATTTACCTATACGAGGACCGGGTGATTGATGAAATATGAATTGAAAATCCGCTGCGGTCAACGGGCGAAGCGCGTGTAGTGACGAATTGTTCACTCGCCTACCTAGCAAGTCCCCCTTCCGGGCACTTTATTCAGTCATGATGTCATATTATAAAACGAACACAATAATTATAACACAATTTTATTAAAAACTATAGTAGGAAACGAAAATTAGGTTTTTAGTGTAGAATAGTATTATGGGCAGAGTGTGTTATCGAAAAGACGATAAGCGGTGTTTTACAAAATTATATCGTATTTATTTTCTTAATAATTGTTTAGGAAACAGTTTTTAATACACAATAATTTTTTGAATAGAAATAAGAAACTTTGATATAATGATATAATGATAATTATTAGCTGAAAATTTGATTAAAACTTATACCTTAACTTATGAAATGCGTATACTCTTAAGTCCAGTGGCGTACGCAGGATTTTTAAATTGTTGGTGGGTAGGGGGGGGGGGGGTGCTTGAAAATAAATTTGCACTCTGATATGACATTTGGTTTGCAAGAATGAATTAGTTCCCTACTGATATAATGATACATGAATAATACCTATACATGATTCCAAATTATTTTGTATTTTTATTTATTATGCAATTTTCCTTTCTCGCATTGTAATATTATATTCATGTGTGTACACTGTACACGCGTAAAATAGTAAAGAGATAAACGGTTCTGATAAGCTGTTTAAATTACACGATGGAGACTCAAAGTCCGATGGCAGAGCCTGGATAACCGGTTGCTCGGAGGGGGAAATTCGAGCGGCACGGTGTCGTATATACACGTAAAGAAGTGACGAACACAATGACTCCTTTTCGCCTTAAATATTTTTAACTATTACGCGTGTAAACTGGCCATTATTCATCCGATGTTTTCGAAAATTACATAAGGAAAATCTGCATATCGTGCTCGATTTATCCATACTGCAAACGAACAAATCCGTCAATTTCTTAACTCTGCATGCCCGGCTAAATAAAACGTGTACATTTGTACACGTTCAGTGGGCGAACCCTGGCTCGTATATATATAATATACTACGATCGTAAACGCGTCGTTTCCCCCTCCCTCCATCACGTTTTTTAGACAGTTTAGACGCAGTGGCGAAGCGTGAGGTGTTTTTAGGTCGGGATAATGTTGAAAAAGTTGACCCCACCCCTCTGAACCATGCTTTTTTTTTATTCTCACTTTATGTGTATAAGAAATATTTGTTTAAAATCTAGAAAAAAAATGAAACATAATTAAATACGCGAAAAGGTTTTTTATTTTTTAATTCAATATTATTTTTTTTGTAAGAGAAGTTTATCGATTCCATTGTTTAAAATTTCGTAAGTTAAATCGCCCGTAATGACCAATGACGATATTGTAATTTTGAGATAATGTTATAAGAACGACAAAAATTAACTGTACAATATGTACTATAATACGATTTAGTATAATCCGGTAATGCGTAAAAACTCAAAACGATAGCGGCGGACGATAAACACCGGAAACGAAACGTCGACGTTGATTATCATCGTAACTGTTATTTTTGTGAAAAATCATAAAATAAAAATGAACGACGAGACGTGTCTTATATCGCGCAACGATAACGTCTACTTGCTTTTCAATACACCGCATTCGGAAAAATGAGTCAAACGTGTCAACGTCTTATATATATATTATACAGTGAAACCTCTGAATAGCGGACACTCTCGGTCACCAATATTTTGTCCGTTATTCGGAGGGGATACATTTTTTAAATTCAAAATTTTTTGAATTTTTTGAATCCACGCTTTATAAATTTCTACTTAGTTAGACACAATATCCGCAATCTGTGTTTTTCCAATTTGAAATTTTTCTGCGAGTGCACGAATTCCTACGTTTCCGTTGTTTTTACAGTAATCTAAAATGTCAACTTTTTCGCGAAGCGACAACCGCTTTCGTTTTAACGTAGTCATCACGTCGAAAACCGTCACTAACTGACATACTTTTATCATAAAACTCATAACCGTTTCACCGATAACCGAATTTGTCGTAATCTTATCATCACATAACGAGTTTGTTATCGTAATTACATTATTACTAGAGTACATACGAATGTGAATACGTATTATTTTCAAATAAAGATAAAAATACTGTCCGCTATTCGGAGGTTGTCCCATTGAAAAGTAGTGAAAATGTCCCCGTTTCCAAAAAAACGTCCGCTATTGAGAGGTGTCCGTTATTGGGAGGTGTCCATTAGTGGAGGTTTCACTGTATATATATATTATGACACTTATGTATTATGAAGTAAGTATTCAATGTAGACTTTGTCTTATTATCTCCCGTGACGATTCGCCACTGTACCACTGTATATTTTTCATTGTTATAGCGGGTGCGTCGTTAGCGACGATGTATGAGCGAGCTGCGAACACTGCGAACACACTACCACACATAAAAAAATATTTCTTTACACATCTAATCGGTGATAATTATATAAGGAACATTTAAATACTTAGTGTCTTGTAATACAATTTTTCGAACACAAAAATCGATTATTTTCATTATAAAAATTATAATTCATTAATACATGTGCCCGCGAACCACCACTTAATTACTAATTACGGCCTTGTTATTATGTTTTTAAAACGCAGACAAGCACGCGTTCGAATCGCCCAGTGTGTAAGATCCACTGTGAAGTCTATCGCAGCAATAAATTAGTACACCTAATTTGTAAATGTTTAACTCTTCCCAGTGACGTCGACGAGTTTGTTATAGTAAAAACCGAAAATAGCAAAGAGATAAATGGTTAATCTGTTTTAACTACGCGTTGTAGACTGAAATTCCATCTTATTATATATTATTACGGCACGGCGGCGTTTAAAATTAACACCGAATGCTGTCTGTAAAAAACGATAATTATGTGTCGCCCGCACACGCAAGACGATCCGCGGCCGTCGTTGGAAAGTGTTAACTATGGCAGAGCCCGGATGACCGGCTGCTTGGAGGGGGAAATTCGGTTGGCATGGTGTCGTATATACACGCTAAAGTGTCAAAATGCCTTTTCGCCTTGAATATTTTTAATACTTTTACGCGTTTCAAAAGTTACAAATGGAAAATCTATATCTAATGCTCGGTCTATCGTTACTGCAAAGGAACCAATCCGTCCATTTCTTAACTCTGCACGCCCGGCTAGATAAAACGTGTACACTGTACAATTTTGCACGTTTAGTGGGCGAACCTTGGCTCGTGTAAAGACGGTCGTAAACATGTCGTATGTTTCCCCTTCATTAGTACAATATAGACGCAGTGGCGAGGCGCAAAGAGTTTTGATGTCGGGAAGGCTATGAAAAAGTACATCTCACCGACCTGAACCATCCTTTTTTTTATCTACACTCCATGTGTATAAAAAATATATGTTCAAAAACTAGATTCAAAATTAATTAAATTTGATAACGCAAAAAGGTATTTTATTTTTATTTTCAATTTTATTTTTCTTTACAGTATTATTAAATTCCTTCGTTTAAATGTCACTAGTTAAATCGCCCGTTATGACCAATGACAATATTTGAATGTTGAGAAAATGTTATAATATAATATAATATAACAAAAATCAGTTTAGTAGGTATATATAATTCTATAATACGATACAATATACACAGACTATAAACAGCGGAAACGAAACGTCAACGTCCATTGCCGTCGATAACGATTACCTTTTTGTAAAAACATAACAAAAGAACGGACGGCGAGAGGCGTCTTATAGCGCATCGATAACGTCCACTACCTTTTCAATTTCCACTACACATTGAATTCCTAAAAATGAGTCACACGTAGAGTTGCCACCTTTGAAGGACAACAGCCACGGAGACAGGCCGATAAGCAAAAAAAAAAAGGTCATCAGCTAGTATACACCATACACCAGTATGTAGTATAATCTATAATCTATAGCAGCGGTTCCCAACCTTTTTAGTTTCGCGGACCACTAATTTTGTAAAAAAATATTTGAGGCCCACCCATAGCATACCTATTTACGTTTTCATAAACTTATAATATATAATATTTAATATTATACCTATGGCTCGCGGCCCATGGGTTGGGAACCGCTGATCTATAGCTTAGTTTCTGAAGTGAAAAGATAAGAAGTGAAATGCAAAAATCGTAATCGTAGACTCATAAACCGTAGTTGATAATTTTATTATTCTTATTATCGTGTTATTAGTATTTATTAGTATTTATTAGTAGTATAAATTGAATGTATAAGGCATAATAATAAAAACAAGTCCATATTATGAAATAAATATCCAAAGTGGATAGCCGTTAGTATATTGTCTTCCACGACGCTTCGCTCCTGAACAACAGTGTGTTTTTCATTTTTATCACGGCTGCGTCGTTAGCGGCGGTGTGTGAGCAAGCTGCGATCACACATCCACAATTTAAAAATATTTCTTTACACATCTAATCGGTGATAATTATGTAAGCAATATACAAAAACTTATTGCCTTGTGGTACAATTTTTCGTTTACAAAAATTCATTAATTTCATTTTCAAAATTATAATTTATTTATTTATTATTATTTATTAGGTAAATCATGATTGTGCGCTCGGTATTTATTTCCAGACCCTGATATTGATACGCATTTTTTGATATTTATGTGCGGTTATTCCGTACAGAATCTCGTGATAAACAGTGTCCGCAAACCACTACTTTATAACCTATCACGGCAAAACTTATCAAATCATTGTTTTTTTTACCCATTTTTTAACATATTGACAGTTTAGTGTATAAATTAGTCTAAACAATTATAATTACAAGTAACACCGAGAATAACAATATATAGAATACCGATTTGTAAAATATAAATAAACCAATGAATTCATACAAATGATGAAAATTGAAAACTACTTGAGAATGTACTAATATAAAATGTGACATTAATATAGCATATATTTTATTGATATTCAATATAATATTTTTTTTTAAACGATCGTTATCACTGTATCGATGTAACTGATGATAAAATGTGCCGTAGTATAAATAAGGTAAACGATATAAATTATAAGACGTTAGGCGCCATTTCCGTAAATCACGAGCAGTACAACGCTCTCACGCGCATTACCGGCCAGACAATGCGTCAGATGTGAAGCCCTATATTATCATACAATTATGTATTATAATTTATTATTATACACTTCATCGCCCGATAATTCGATTGATCATTGATGCCGTTCGTGTTTCTTTCGGATGGACTTACCGTGGCAATGCCCGAGACAAATACTACGCGTCGTATCGCTGCGATCCTGGTATCGAAAACACAATTGAACACAGAAATTCAAACAGTTATTATTATCGTCAAATTTGTTTTTTCAGCTGTATATTAAAGTGCAACATCATCCGTGACAAACTCTACGTGTAAAGCATCCCATTTAATTTCATTTGACAATTTGCTCTAATATAAGTAACAATCTACAACTTGAGAGTCGATTGATTGTAAACTGTGGATCTGTTTTGTGAGTACATATTGAACCTCATATTATTTACATGTCCAAAGTGTAGTTGTATAAGCGAACACAAAAACAGTTTTAATTAGAAAAATATTTAAATAGAATGATGTTGTCCAATGAAATAAATGTGGGGTTGATTTGTTAGTATAATTAAGGCCGACAGAATGTCAAAAACCGAGAGCGTTTATGTTGAATGAGTATGTGTTTTAACAAACCAAGACACTAATTTTGTGAAATTGTGTCTTAAAAATATAAATATTAGTTACTTCATTGAATTCTTTTATTCACTTTATAAATTGTCTACATCCCACTATATTCATTTTACCTATTGTAAGAATTTGTATATGTACTTAACCCGTAACTGGTACAGTGAAAAACAAAAACGTTACTGGTACAGTGCGGTGTGACATACCGCTTCATTTGATAACAATATTTGGACCTGTTTAGATTAAGTTCTTAAATAATTTTATTCAAATTAATTATAATCATAGTACAAACAATCATTCTTAAATTTTTTTTTTCAAAAAAATTATTATTTCTTGGTGTTTCAATGAATGAATTGTGACTAAAAAAAAATTGTAATACAATTATTTCTGAATTCTTTATTTTATTCTAGAATTTTTCAATATCAGTTTTTAAGATTAAAACCTATATATAATAGTAGAAGACATACTGTAGAACAAGATTAAAAAAAAAAATAACGAGAAAAATAATTTTTTTAGGTAAAAATAACTTAAGACCAAACTCCAATTAAAATGTTTTATTTTAATATTTTAATAAATAAACAAAATTTTAAACCTTTGAAAACAAAAATAAATACGATAAACTTCAAATATAATAGTGAACATAAATAACAGAATATAATATATAATAATATAATATGACATAATAGTAGTTAACTAAATTTAAAAATAAAAATAACAATTTCTTATTAAAAACTAGCTGAATAACCCGGCTTCGCTCGTGTGCAGTTATTGCTTTCTCTAAATGAAATTCTTAAATCAGATGTTAATTATTTACCTTCTTTCTTTTTTCCGTCCCCTAGCCACATTCCTTAAATAAATAAATAGCACGTAAGTTGTACAGTTAGAGTTAGTTTTATAATAATAATTAATAGCCCCTGTGCGCTTCGCAGCACCAAAACATTGAAATTGAGTAAAAATCAATATCATTAATCTCAAACCAATTAATAGAAAATAGAATTGTTGTTGTCATTATGTATGTGCAGCTGTTCAATATATTTAATCAAAATTCTTCACACTCAAAATTAAAAAATTTATTAATAAACATCAAAATTCGAAAAGTGTTATTATTATTTGGGAAATGGAAACCTAATCATTTAAAAATTCTCAAGTTTATTAAATTTTCTATAAATTTATTATTATTTAATAATTATTTTCTTATTATTAAATTGTTCTCAAACTTAATTTTTTAAAGCTTTCAATGTACTGCAATGAGCCGAACGATTACTGCGCAATGCGAAATGAAATCGAATGTGGCACACGATTTGATGAAAAAAAAAAATGAAAAAAAAAAAACGAATTAATTTCCATCGTAAAAAAACAATATGAATTTTACAATCCAACGTATTAAAAAACACTGACAACAACAACAACAAAAGTCACACCTACCTATGGATTCAATATAGCGAATATCCAAATGCTTTCAATGTACTGCAATGAGCCGTACTGCAATTTTAACTTTTTGTCACTAAAAAAACAATATGAATTTCACAATCGTATTAAAATGCGACGAAAAAAACACATGAAAAAACACCACACTGAAAACAAATTTTCACAAATTTTATTTCACTGAAAAGAAAGAAAAGATTAAATTTTACATGTAAGTAATTTTACGTAAAACGTAACTTTTAATGCCATAGACTCGCGTGCCACGGAAACAAATAATAAAAAATAACCACATAGAGTGTATATATCTCTTCACGGCAACACAATAATATTGTTGAATATCGTGCGTGCGTGTGTGATTAATATTGTGCACTTAAGAGGCCATAACTCCGGAACCACATATCGCACAGCGTACAAACTACACAGAAACCATCTAAATATCAATCTTAATATGCCCTGAAATTTTTATCGAAATCGGTTCGGTGGATCTTGAGCTATAAGATTTATTCAAAATGTACACTTATTTTTATATATATAGATTTAGTAAGTTTCATTGAAATATTATATTTCTTACGAGTATATTTCTAACAAAATTACTTACTAAAAAACAAAATTTAATTTATAAAAACCAAAAATAAAAAACGAGAACAAGCAATCAATTTGTTTAGCATCCAATACATTTTGAACATACTGTTTTATAGCATTGTAGACGTATTGGGTCTCCACAAAGGTAGCACTGGAATGTTGTTTTCCTTTTTATTTTAGGTGGACATATGCGGCAAGTTTTTTGTTTTTTCAATTTACCTTCGTATAATGGCGTGTCTTTAAGATTTTTACTCTTTCCTAGAACTCTTCCTAAGCTAAATCTTATGTCTCGCAAAATACAACTATTTTCGTATCTTCGTTCTAATTCAGGCTTCACTAGCTCAAATGCAAGTTTATTCATAAAATCAGATCTTGATAATATAGAGTTATTTTTGAATGAATTGTGTAAGACAAATTAATTTACACTAGAGATATCTAAAAGATGACTTAACAAATGATTAATTTGTGTACTTAGTTTTCTAAAATTCGTTTTTTTTCCTTAATATTTTATTTCACGTGCTTATATGGCATGTAAATTTGAATTAAATCTTATATTCTCCGAAACCGAAACTATTAATGTTATATTTATTCACCATTACACCATACCGAATACCAATATATTTCTATTTGATGAAAACTACTCAATAATCTTCTTTAAAACTAATAAAATATAAAACATACGTTATATAAAATAAAAATATGTATAATAATAATTCATATTTCAAATGTATTATTTATAATCACACTATTATATTGTTTACTTTTTACATAACAACAGTTACATCGAATTTTTCAATGCAATAATAATTTAACTAGCAAATAATCTATAACATATACGGAGTATCCCGCCGAGATAATTAACCTAGCACAGACCGATATCTCCCGCCTTAATATATATTACCAAATTCTGTTTTTTTTATGAGCACCCCCGGGCAAAGGCAAATTTATTGACAATAGTTTAGTAAATATAAGAGTATTATTAAAAAAGTTATAAAATTAACTTTTTATTTTCTAATTAATGGATAGGTCTGAAATTTGGCATACAGATAGCTATTATGACGTAGGCATCTGCTGAGAAAGTAGTTTTCGAATTGAGCTCTGGGATGGACGTTTAAATTTTTGGTTATCTAGAAAATATTTTATTTTGTTTAATATGTTGATTTTATTCATTACCGATTGAGGTATAAGGTATATATTAATATAGTATAGTTTATATACATATAGTATAGTATATTTAATTAATATAGTATAGTTAAATTAAAATGGATATCATTAGTTTACATACGACGATTGTGCGTTGTTTTCAACCTAAATTTTTCTTATGACGAAATAGAAATTGATCTTATCTAAAATAGTAACATATCTCCCGGGCGAGGCCGGATAATTCAGCTAGTAAACTATATAAAGAACTTTTTTAACCAGTCTTAGTGGACATTTCTGAGTTCAATTTTGTTTTCGATACCAGGACCACAGCAATATAACGCCTATTATTTGTCTCGAGAAATTATGCCATAAATGAGCACGTTGTTAGGTTCAATTGCCCGAAGAGCTTAATACTTGGACTATACCGGTTTCGCAGTAAAATATAATGAGTGTGGCTAGAACCTTGAATTTATTGATAGACAATCAGTGTGTGTGCAAGTTTTTCTTTTTATTTAAATTTATTTACAATGCAGTTGTATTTTACAAACGTCGAAGACAATATTGTAATAGAAATGATGAAAAATTTGAAAAATTCAAAATCTTAAAAATGTAAAATAAGAAAAAATACGTTTCAGAGTGGTAAAACATAACTCGAACCGTTTGTGAGTGCGATAAATTATTATTCAAAATTTATTTGATTATTAGATAAACTCTACTTCAACATAAATAAGTGTCAATCGTCTACGGAATAGGCACATAGTTTTTTGGTAACTATCCACGTAACAATAATAGATAGTAAATAATAGCAATTTTATACCATAGGAATAATATATTAAGGGAAAAAAATTAATTTTAGAAAACACAAATCAACCATTCGTTATGGTTTTGTGTGATATATAAAAATTGGTGTATATATTTATGTTAACAATGATTCCTGTAAAATCACATTTTAACTAATTTTATTTTTTTATTGATTTATATTCACTATATACACTATGTATAGTAACATATGCACTATATGAAATGTTGAATTCTATTTTTTCACATTATTAATTTATATTTTTTTATACCACGTCTTATGATAAATAAAAATAAAATAAATAAATAAACGTACTTACTATATACATAATATTATAATTTATAATATTATAATCTTTATTGAATTGCCTTTAAGATTTTGGATAGGATGAAAAGTTCACCCATGCAAAAAAACACCTCTGCGGGTCATTAATAATGATGAATAATGATTTAGTTTTATAAATTATATTTCTATAATTATATCGTATATCGATATCGATATCGTTTGTAATTCGATATCGCGATACGATATCAATATACATGACTCGATATCGATAATGGAAAACATATCGTTGTGCATCACTAGTCATTATATTATTGGATCTAATTGTTATGGCTGATAAATTTTTATTTTTAATTTTTTTAATTGATATTTAGACTTCAATATGAACGATACAATTTACAAAAAGATAATGGATATTCTTGATCATTTACAGAACACATTGGTCTTTCACGATGTGATAATTTCTACAAGGCTATCAAATACAAATTTCAAGTGACAATGTTTAATATTTTCCCAGTTATTTACGAAAGGGCAATGAGCATCTGGTCAGTAATTGATTAAATTGTTTGGTGATTAACAATCAGAAGCTCAAAATGTGCAAACATTTTCAGTTTGAAAATAAATTGAGATGTTTGTAACATTAAAAATTAAATTAAAATAATTTAAGTACAATTCAATACATTTTTGTACCTCATCGCTATCATTTTGATCAAATTAGTTTAACAACTCAGTTGTACATAATACACAAATTTTTTGTTCTAATACAAGTAGCTATCAACAGCATAAGACTAAATTGATCGTGCATCGTAAAAAGATTTGTGACATATTCTTGGGCCAGCTTAATCAAAAAAAAAAATACCTTAACTTTTTCAAAGTATGAATTGAATAATACTTTCATGTCATAGGAATGAAATATTAAGAGAAAGCTAAATACATATTATAATCAATAAAGGACACAAATCAGCCATTTGCTGTACATATGAACTGTACATATACTTGAGAAATAAAGTCTTAAAAAATCAACATATTTCAAAGAGGAATCAAATTAAGCTTTGATTTATTTATACTACCTTAATGTAAAATACACAATTTGCAGGAACAAAAAACCTTTTATACAATTACAAACATAAAATTAAGAAGTCTTTGGCAACATGAAACACATACATTGATCAATCAAAGATAAAGACATTCTCCTACGTCTTAAGTATAATAACAAAACCTCAGCATATTTGCTTCACTGAGCTATAATCTATATCCTAATACTTGAAATGTTTCTAATGAAAGTAGTTGTTGTGATGGCATAATCAATAGTTAAGCAATGGACTTGTAGTAGTGGAGTGGTCTTCAACGATCCAGTTCAACATGTACGTTAGTCATCTACTTTACAGTTTAAAATGGAATTCAATCTTTTTATTTTATGCTTGACACCAGATCAGTTGAGACTGTAAATTGTAGAGACATTGCTTAGAATAAATTACAAATACAATCATCATCAAAGAATACTTACAAAAGATGACATATTCTGTAAATCGCCGATATCAGATTTTGACAATTTATAGTTTTTCAGACGACATTCAAAGTAGCAATGTATAGGCACATAGATATTGCTAGTTGGATCACCTTTATCGAACATCTTGTAGAACTTCAACATAATTCAACAGAAGAATAAGATATCAGTGAAATTACATAATTTAATATAGTTACATATATTAGTAATGTATAGTTAATTATTTAATGTCAACACTCAACACTAAAAAATACTCACAGGTTTCATATTTCCAGTCTTCGTAATGCGAGCATCTCAATAATGTTGTTGGATATTCCATTCCGAACATCAAATTGTATGAAAGCAATAATATTTAAGAAATAAATTAATTTTTTTGATACTTTTAGACACAGTCAAATGCTGAGCAATATTTTTGTACTGATGTACCAAGTACGAACTTGTGGGACCTGAACAAATACATTTGCGTTAGTGACAATATACTTTATATACTTACTGTACTTGATGGTATTTTATATTATTTCGCATTAATGGTAGTAGAGAGATTTGTTGCAGGGCAATTGTGTAGGAAAGAAAAACAAAATATTTACTAGAAGTCGATCATTGTGTCCCGAAGTGTGCTTAAGTGTTAAATGATTTACTGGTGGTAATCGGTATCTATACTCCATTTCAATTTTCGATTTCGTTTCTTTCGAATTTTCGATGAAAAGTGCAAAAATCTTAAAACTTTTGCCTACTTTTTATCTACGTTTGATAACAATCTGCACTGATAACGAGATAACACAAGACATTGATAATATTATTGATTTTTAATACTATAGTATTTGCCATTTTGTTAAAATTCAAAGGGCAAAAACTTGAATTATTTTTCTATCTCTTTTGACGATTGATTTGAGGTTTCAGTACTTTAAATTATAATAAATTAATTTACTGCGATATACTTGGAAGTAGGAGTTATAATAGTTATATGATACTTATCACTGATATCTTATTCTTCTGTTGAATTAGGTTTAAGTTTTACAAGTTGTTGGATAAAGGTGATTCAACTAGCAATATATATGTGCCTATACATTGCTGCTTTGGTTGTCGTCTGAAAAACAATTTATTGTCAAAATCTGATATGGCTGATTTATATACAAACACGAGTAGCAGAATATATGTTCTTCTGTAAGTATTCTTTGATGATGATTGTAATTGTAATTAATTCTAAACAATGTCTTTGTATAAATTAACAATGTATACAAATATAGAACTTATTTATATAATCTTCTGTTTCTACTTATTTATGAAAATTCCAGTTTTCAATAAGAATTTGTATTGAATATTATTTAATGTAGAAGAATGTTGTATGCATTTTTTCATTATACTCTTTAGAAAATCAGAAAAAAATAATGAACATTTTGTTACAGATTATTTTCAGAAGACATGATCAGCGGCTAGAAATATTGAACACCTCTATTTGGGAAGCTCGAATAACAGAAACTGGAAATATTTAGCCTGACTCCACCAAGACAGT
Organism: Periphyllus acericola; assembly: GCA_949715065.1. Classification (NCBI taxonomy): domain Eukaryota; kingdom Metazoa; phylum Arthropoda; class Insecta; order Hemiptera; family Aphididae; genus Periphyllus; species Periphyllus acericola. Next base: position 19,361,784 of record OX454264.1, read on the forward strand.
GAGTACTTATTGGTGTTTCGTGAATCATGAACGAATATCATATAATGTTTTTCTGTGGAATTATGTTGAAGTTTATAAAGATGTTGGATTTGGGATTTTCAACTTCTATGTCCATATACCTATGTTTTGCTGCCTTGAGTTTCATCTGATGTTGAAAAACTATAAATTGACAAAATATGTTATCACCATGTAAGTATTTATTGATGAGGATTGTATTGCTAATATATTCATTAACATGACTTTAAAGATTTATGACTCTTTACAGATTTATTTGATTTAGTGCCAAGCAGACTTATAAAAGATTCAGTTCTAATTTCAACAGTGAAGTAGCTGACTAACATACATGTTGATCTGGATCGTCAAAGACCACTCAACTAAATACAAGTCTATTGCTTAACTATTGATTATGCCATCACAAAAACTACTTTTATAAGAACCATTTTAAGTAGTAGGATATAGATTATAGTCCAGTGAAGCAAATGAGCTGAGGTTTTATTATTATACTTAAGAGGTAGGAGAATGTCTGTATCTTTGATTGAACTATGTATTTGTTTCATGTTGCGAGAGACTTCCTAATTTTATGTTTGTTATTGTATAAAATTTTTTTGTTCCTACAAATTTTGTTTTGTACATTAAGGTAGTTTACTTAAATCACAGTAATTTGATTCCTCTTTGAAATATGTTGATTTTTGAAGACTTTATTTCTCTAGTATATGTACAGTTCACATGTACATTAAAAGGTTGATTTGTGTCTTTTATTGATCATATTTGTATTTTTCGCTTAATATTTCATTCCTGTGACAAGAAAGTACAATTAAATTCTTACTTTGAAAAAGTTTTTCCAATTTTTTGCTGCTTAAACTGGACCAAGAACATGTCATAAAACTATTGTACGGGATACGATAAATTTAGTCTTATATTGATGAGTACAAAATATTAGAACAAAATATGTGTGTATGATATATTTCTGACTCGTTAAACTCATTTGCTTTTTTTTGCATTTTTTTGCTAGTTAATTAATTTGGTTCTTTGTTAAAAATGAAGTTTTATTCATTATCACCATTAGGATTTAGGTTTAACATTAAAGATGAACACCCTGAAGTAGCTGATTAAGCTTTAAGTATATATGACTACCATTTGCACCATCATATATTTTGTTTGAAGTAGGATTTTCTGCACTGGTCGTATAAAAATCAAGATATCTGTCAAAACTTTATGTTGAAGAAGTAATCCGTGTTGCTGTCACGGCATTACTACATAATTTTGAAGAATTATTAAAAGTGAAACAATCGTATTGTTCGCATTAAGTTTGAACATTAATATTCATTGTTTTTTTTTTCGTAAAAATTTAAAATTTTATAGTACTTTAATTAGAAATTTAATAATATTTACTGTTGATTTATTTTTTCATAACAATAAAAATAAGTTTATTCATAAAAAGTTTAAATTTGTTATTTACTTATTCATGAGAGGTGCTATTATTTATTTTTTATTTTTAGTGTGGCGTGAACTAAAAAAATTTGGGGACCACTGAACTATAATACAAGATACTGAAACTTCAAACCAATCGTCAAGAGAAACTGAAAAAAATTACAGTTGTTGCCCTATGAATTTGAGTGTATTATTAAATATAGATAATATTATCAATGGCTGGATAGTAATGTTGTTATCTGTGCAGATTGTCATCAAACGTAGATAAAAAGTAATCAAATGTTTTTAAGGCATTTCTATTACAATATTGTCTTCGGTAAGTTTCAAAACTGAACAAACACAAATTGAATAAATTATTCATAACTGTTGAGCTTTTAAGTTCAATGTTATTTATTATCAACAAATATTTTCAAAATGTATTGCAATTTTGCATATTGACACCTTATTTAAGTCATTTTATGTAATTTTGGGTAGATAGTATATTTTTTATAACTCAATGCTCTGTAATATACCCAGTATATTACTATTATTCTTAGAAGTAACATTAATTCTTAGAAGTAATATTAATACTTGTTTAAAATGTACTGCGTAATATTTCATTGGATTAAAATATAAGATAACTATATAAGTATAAGCTCAAACCTGTAAAACGGAAGGTTAACTTGGTCGTTATGTAGATCTCTAAAATACGCAAAGGAACACATGGTTGTAATAAAAATTAGAATGTGAAAACATTAAACCCTCAAGCCGAGGCCAACAAGACAACTTCGCAATACGTACACTTGCCGAAACAAACAGCGAAGGACGGGCGGCAACCCGGATGCAACCATGTATAAAAGAGGACCGAATGGACACCTAGAGTCAGACGTATCCAGCCATCCAGTACAGAAGCTCTGCCTGATATCATCGTTTAGAAGTTTAACTTATGTTCTTATGTTGTTTGATTTAATTACAAGTGTTAATAAACGTTATATAGTACAACTTCGCGTTAGCTTATTCTTGGAGTAGTTAACGTATTAACATTTGAATATTGTTACTGCTGGCTTCAAACCCGGCACGCAACAGCTCAACAAGTTAATTTGATTTTGAATTTGATTAGAAAAAGGTCAGAGATATATCATACACTATTTATTTGCTCTAATAAAGTACCCAGAAACAACTAAACTCTTTGATCTTAGTCCATACAAATGTGAATGAATTTATGTGCACGTGATACAGTAAAAACATAGGTCTATAATCAGTGGTTGATCATGGGTATGGGTGTAAGGAATGTGACAATATAAAAAAGCAAGGTTAATATTATAAGGGGGGATAAAAGCAATTGTCCCTCCTCCATTCACATAAAAGGTGATTTTAAAGTTTATTAAGCTTTTTTACATGGTTTAATATATATTTATTTCAATTCTAATTAAGTTTTACATTCAAAATAAAAAGTAGGTGCATGCAGAAATAATAAAACCCATCACCAGTTATTCTATCGACATGCTATTAATTTATCTCCACAAAAAGCTTCAGCAATAAGAAAAGTTATAAATTGTTGCTATAAACACTTTGCATCAGATTATGGCCAAAAATATTAACATTTGTTCGAAAGAAGTTTCTAATGTACATGTTATAAAATTAAGATTAATTATATTAAAAAAAATATATGAATATTATAATAAATCTTAAATTAAAAAACTAAAAAAGACCCTAAAGAATAGCTATGAAATGCTATCCCAGTATGTATTTAAAAAAATAAAAAAAATGATATAATTGTGTGATGAAAAAAATTTTACATTTTTAAACAAATATCTTATACATAATTACATTCAAATTATCAAAATTAAAAGTGATTTTATTTATATTTATTGAAACAAGCTTTGAAAATAATTCTAAAAATTATTTTTTTTATGCAAAAACCATGACAGTTAAAAAATATATAATAAAAATAAATGGATATTTTACAGGGATAATTTTTATTTAGATTTATCTCCATCGTTTAAAACATTTTGTTTGAGTCGTTAGAGAGCTTAGGCTAGGACAAACAATACATGACGATCTAAAAAAAGATGAAATATATTGGATTTTAGAAGAGCATATTATAGGTATATTTATCTAATTTACGCATTCATAGTAAGTAGTTTTTAGACAACTAAAAAAGACCCTTAAGAATAGCTATGAAATGCTATCCCGGTATGTATTTAAAAAAATTAAAAATATGATATAATTGTGTGATGAAAAAAACTTTACTTTTTCAATCAAATATCTTATACATAATTATTAATTACATTCAAAATATAAAAATTAAAAGTGATTTTACTTATATTTATTGAAACAAGTTTTGAAAATAATTCTAAAAATTATAATTTTTTATGCAAAAACCATGACAGTTAAAAAAAATATAATAAAAATAAATGGATATTTTACAGGAATAATTCTTATTTAGAGCATGGTGTATTCAGCAAATTTTTTGCCATCTCTAGGATCAATACCAACTTTCAAAATTTGATGATAATTTTTTTCATAAGTTAAAAACTTTCTTGTTTTTGTCAGTGGGCCAGGACGCTTAGTTTTCCTGACATATTTGAATTCAAACGTTTTTAATACACTTGGATGTATGTAGTAATCTTTTGCTAGACCTGTAGAATCTTTTTCATCGGAAGACCTTACAACAGGTGGAACATTTGGTGATTCTGTAATCATAACGTCGCCGTCGCTAGAACTGCCATGACTATCAATATCAGATGCCAAACCAGCTGTTCCAATTATTTCTGACTTCTTTACTAAGGCCATTTTCTCCAAAATTAATTGCTAAAAAAAAATTGTATTTATAAATATGTTCAACTAAAATCATTTCATTAAAACAATTTTAACTCAATAACATTTTTTTTTTTTTATTTAAACTCTTTAGTATTTTACAGATGTATAATAAGAGATTATATTTTCATTACCTATATAATCTACCAGATTTAATTACTTATTTTACCAATTGATAGTCAATAACTTTAAAAAAATTGTATTTAATGAAAGTTTAGGAGTATATTTTATATTATAATATAAAGTCGTAAAATACGTCTTTGAATATATACATGATAATTGAATATAATAAATAATCAACCTAATGCAAAACGAAATACAAAAAAGTTAAAAAGATATACTACATACTTTTAAACATCAAATACAGTAACAAGTTATATTAAAAATTAATTTTATTATTACTAATTAACTTTCTGTTAGAAATTGAATTTTGCACATAGACTTTACAGCTTTAATAGTATACTTGATATAATAATATAATGATATTATATCAGGTAGACTCTTAAACTTTCATTAAATACAATTTCTTAAATAAAAATATTATATTATAATAAGTTACAGTGGCGGCTCGTGGGTGCTGGTGGTGGGGGTGCGACTTTAAATATAATACCGCTAGTCACAGGTATAAAAAATAGTCAAATTAAATATAATAAAATGAAAAACCTTACACATATTATTATTATAAAGCTTAATATTTTATTCTTATAATTATCACGGTCCGGCACGGCTCAAGTAATTTTACACACCTAGGCAAACTTAAGTTTTGCCGCCCCTTATACATGTAAATAGTGTATCAAATATTTTTTCACATAAACATTACTAAAATATGTTTAATTCTGAGTTCATTATACTTATTTGTATAAAGTTAACAATTGGTTAAATTGATATATTTATAGACAAGTAAGTCCCTACTAATTTAAATAAAACAAAACAATTTAAAAGTAGTTGATTTATAATATAAAAGTTAGTAAAAGTATAATATAAATGTTAACATCGTATTAGATTAGAACTTGACTTTTCTTGCTTTTGCGTAAGCGAAATATGATACAACTTCTTCCATGTCCATATTATAGGCTAATTCTTTCTCGATTGAATAATGGTCAATGTTCTTCTGAATTCTGATTAAAGTCGGCAGGCAAATGAAAATAAAATCAACTTATCTGTAAACGTCAGTCAGTATTTGGTACCTATTTTTAGTCAATAATATTCGTCAACAGTGCGTTTTGTGAAAGAGTTAAAATTGATAACAACAAAACACGATATCGGGGCCAGACATAACTGATTCACAGAACCGATTAAAAACCGTCAAGAGAACACCGCAACTTGCTACGGTCGACGGTCGACCAAAGGCGTAAACATACGTTTATATTTGTCCGATCATAGTATCATACTGACCAAATTTTATATTTTTTTATTGATTTTTATTTTTCACTACACGCGATTTAATATAAGTAAGTACTAGGAATCATTTTAAAAATTATCTAGTATACACAAATGTTAAATGCCGCCTCTGAAAAATGCCGCCCTAGGCGTGGGCCTGTACCGCCTACCCCTTGAGCCGGGCCTGAATTCACGGTGTATTATAGCATGTCGTGTATGTATCATGTATGTATGATTATATAATTAAAAAATAACTAACTTATGGAGTATTGAGTAGTTGCGTGCACATTCATTCAAGTACTCACTGAAACCAAACTTGCGGTTTTCGGTCAAGACTGAAATATTTTTTGCAACGCTTGGTAACTGATAATTGGTCTGAACGTCTATATCGATGTTTGACAAGCGTCAGTGGCCGTTATATAATTTTATTGTGTTTATTTAAAATCTTATAGTAAATTTAAAGTGACGAATTTCATTTATTTTTTTATTACTCTTATTTTTTAAGTGCTAACTAAAATATTAATATTTATCATTATTATTATTATTATTAGTAATTTTAACAATACAATAATTAGTATGGCGACTAAAAATGACAGTCAGAGGATTCTGGACATTATTTACGTACATACAAAAACAAACTGACTACTGAGGTTCACACAAGCCGTTTGAACGTGTATGTATGTGTGCTTGCATAATCTAGTTTTTGACAAAATAGTGGTTGCGCAAAAATTGTTTGATCATGTATGGGACCTTTACAAGACGAATAAGTGGTATGACTCTATGACGACAATTTACTTCCCGCAGGTCGCAGTAGAAAATAGATATGAAAATAATAATAATAGCGATTATAGCAACCGATATTGACGGTCAACGAGCGTACGCTAAGTTAAGAGGGCGCAACACTGAAAGTGGAACGTATACAACGACCGATAGAATGCGTTGTTAAGTGTTTTCACGCGGCGCAAGCACGCGGCGTTTGCACACAAATTATCGCGCGATAGACAAAACAGTCCAAAAATAATCTACATGCGGGAGCCGGGAATGCATTTTATCGTTTTATGAACCGTCTTGGAGTGCGGATAATATAAACGTCATTATGTGGCCTCAACGGGTTCAGGAGTTCTTGATATTAAAGTAAATACATTTATTTATTATTATGCAAATTAATTAATTGGTTGAATTATTATTTATTAATGATTATCAAGGCTAGTGACTTATAGTATTTGCATATTTGTTTTTAGACACCACGGAGATACCTAAACGAGTTAAACGAGTTACCTAAAAGTTATTGATTTGTTAGTATTTTCTTTTCCCTATTACAAAATTATTGACTGAGTTTATATACGAGTACAGTTTTTTTTACTTCTAAAAATCACAAGCTCTGATAATCATACTGTACTTTATGTGTTTTACCTATATGATGTGTTGTCATTTTTAGTAGGATTTAAACGGCTTTTCATAATATTTTTCATTGACCTTTTCTTTGATAAAATGCCTTTTGTTTTGGTTGACTTCATTTTAAAAAAAAATTTTGAAAAAAAAACCAACACACGGGTAAAAACAGAATGATAGAGTGAAGACAGGAATGTAGGGTGACGGTGGACACAAGTAGTACATGCATGGGCAATGGATAGGCATCGAATTCGGTTTACGAATAGCAATAGCTCTGCGGGTCCGTCGCTCGGCGCTCGCAAATCCAAGACGTTGCAACGTTGTTACTTGTTACCGTCTACCGGATACCGATAATAATATTATCTTTACCATTTTGGGGTACGGCGAAAATCATCATGATATTTTATAAATAAACTGTATTTTTCACCACGCAGCACTGATGAGGCGTTTGCGCGATAAGACCTATGGTGCTGCGGTGTAACGGGTTGTTGACAGACGTATTGAAATCAAAAACTACCGCTGAACGGCGGAAAGCAGCACATGACGGACTAATTAAATACATTATTCTCGTAAAACATATTTTCGTATTTCCAATAATATGGCTTATTGAGTGGTTTTAGAGTAAAATTACCTATTATCAATATTGTAGAGAAGAAGTTTTTCTAGGACTGTATAGGAGCCGATTTTCGATAATTTATTTGAAATGTCATGTATTAAGTTTTGAAATTGGTGTTATTTTACATATTTTTCTTTTTAATTATCGAGTTTAATAACTGAAATATCAAAATTCGGCTCCTATAAAGTCCTAGAAAAACTTCTTCTCTACAATATTGATAATAGGTAATTTTACTCTAAAACCACTCAATAAGCCATATTATTGGAAATGCGGAAACTAATTTTGTATACAATTTTTCCTTACTGTTGCGCCCTCTTAATCTTAAAAATAAAATACCCAAAATTGTTATCTACTAATATTTTAACGTATTGACGACGCTGCCGGTCGTCCAATACCGCACATAAGATCGCAGCTTAAACGTACCCGCACGCACACGATTTTGCGCCTTCGCTTACAATGTACGTATTTAGAATTATTTCTCGGACGACGCTGTCGGTCGTCCAAACACTGCTCGTGCATACCCGCATAAGCTCCTGGTATCTGAGGGAAATAACTTGAATGTGTGCACACATCAATGTATTATATAATTTTTACTTTTTTAAAAATTTCCATTTTTATTAAGAAATATTTTTTAAAAATGTAAAATTAAGAATATACAATTAATTTTCTTCTTTTAGTTGATTAAAGTAGGGTGTGCGATCGTCCCGTCGTCCAAGCCACAAGCCGCCACTGATAAGTTATTATAAATATAATAATATAATATTATAATTATAATTATTATATTATTATTTTTTATTATATTAGATTATTTTTGTTAAAATAAGTCTTCGATTTATAAATGATAATTGAATATAATAAATAACCAACCTAATGCAAAACGAAATACAACAAAGTTAAAAAGATATACCACATACTTTGATTATTTTTAAACAACAAATACAGAACAGGTTATATTAAAAATTAATTTTATTCCTACTAAAGTAACTTTCTGTTAGAAATTGAATTTTGCACATAGACTTTACAGCTATAACGGAATGAGTGTTAATATAAGAACGGAATAAGTATTGAGTTTTGCACATTTATTTCATTATTAATGTAGACAGGGCCGGCGCTTGATTTTGCGAGGCCCTGGGCAAAGGTTTAGAGTTGACAAAGAACATAATAATCAAACAAAATAATGGCACATTAATAATTTCTCTGGAATATAAGGTGGAATATAAGATAATTATTTATGAATTAAGATACCACATAAATAATGAGTAGAATTTATTTTAAAATAAATATTACATAAGTTATAATAAATAATGTATAGATATTTTATAAATTTATTAATGAATTATTTTAAGTTTATATAATTATTTTAGTAAATATTTAATATGAATACAAAAAAATCTATGCTAATTTCACCATTCACTACTCATCAACTTGTATTTGTTTTTTGAAATTTGTAATTACTTTTTATGAACATTTTGAGAACAGTTTTAAAATCTTATTTTTCTACTTTTTTTGGTTGAAAATTCTTCAATTATATTTTCATAGTTAATATTTTCTGATTCTTCTCTTTCTATCGCTAAGATAGCAAGATCATTTAAGCGTTCATGTGACATAGAGCTCCTTAAATAATTTTTTATTATTTTAAGTTTCGAAAAACTTCTTTCTGCACCAGCTGAAGTAATAGGAATTGTCATCATAATCCTCAGAGCGACACTCAAATTTTGAGACCGAAATTTGTCCCAATCACGGCCACTCATTTTATAGAATTTTATGGCAGCTTATAAAAAATAAAGGGTAATAATTAATAGGTGGATATGTGATAAATATTAAATTGTTAAAACACGTATAAAAAATATTGTTTTTCACGACGAGCACCGTGTTTAGAACGGTTTTTACAAGAAATCGATTTATCATATCGATTTTATTTATGTGTTTTAAATATGTGCATTTATAATTATTTGAAAAATCTGAAAATGAAATATTGTTTATTGTTATTTGGAACTGTAATAACGAAAAGTAATAAAATTATTTAGTCAAAAGGAAAAATATACTTGGTGTGTTTTATAATCCTATTCATCACTCCGTGTTTACTTTGTCTATTATTACGTAAGTATACGACAAAATTTATAAATTTAAGAAAGTTATAGTGTACAACAAAACTATATAACATTTTATTATGTTTTCCAATGTAAAATGTAAAATTAATTTTATACACTCGATATAAATCATTACAGATTAGATATGATTCCATACGAACGACTTTTATTTTAGTCACTCAAAGCGTTGTGTTTGACAATTCACTACGTATTTATATTTGTATATTTTCCATATTTATTTTCACAGTTATATTTAGATCTGTATTAGTAGAATAATATGAATAAAAAAAGTAAATCGGACGATTTGTTCAAGGTTAATGACATGAATGAAAATGTGAAAATATGCCCGTCCATGCAACAAAATATTGGCGGGAAATGATCGTCCTTGTATAATAAATACACATACCGCGTTAAACGCGGTGCTCGTCCCCAACGTAGTAAACACTGTGCATAGGATCCGTCTTTCATATCTAAAAACAGAGACCGTGTCTAACACGGTGTTCGTCTCCAATGTGTTAAACCTGTGTAAAAATTAATCAGATTCCCCGAAAGAAATTTTTGGTTACGCCCTCATGAACACGCGTGAAAATTGTATTAGATAGTATTTTCAATTTGAACACTATTCTAAAATAATAATATAAATAATCTGGTATAGAACTACCCGCAAAGTTAAACAAGATTTACATAATATGTCATAAAGTTTTGTACTGCTGCTATAACTCTAATTATAAATAACAAAAATAAAACTAAATACAGAATATTTTGTCTTTTGTCATTATGTATATTGTACAGTTTTGATCAAATATTATTTAATATTGATTAATTTAATCAATTTAATATTGACCATAATTTTTTTTTAAATATTAATTACCTGAAAGTTGAAACTTGAAGTAATTCGTAGACGTTGATGCAAGAAAACAATATTTGTACACAGGTCAAAACACTACACTATATTGACAAATGATAATACATATAAATTAAAGTATAAGACGAAAATATTTTCTTGGAAAAATTGTTATCGTTGTTAGTCGCTGTTGTCGTGGTCGTCGTCGTCGTCGTCGTTATCGTAATGTCACAATCTCGCTTCGTCTAATGGTTATTTAAAAATATCCAAGACAATGAAATACAAATAACCACATAAATTGTGAAAATTTTAAAACTCAACAAATTACGCCCTAACTATTGCCTGATTTTGCGAGGCCCTACTAAGCGCGAGGCCCTGGGCATGTGCCCAGTTTGCTACCCCCTTGCGCCGGCCCTGAATGTAGACTTTACATCGTTTGTATTGAGCTTCTTGAGAATCTTATAGAAAAAGTACCGAGTGTCACAATATGGAGTGCCCCATCTGTATTTTGTATACGATTTTGCACACTGAATACTACCAATAATCGCCCGTATGCTACATTCGTTGTACCAAAATATATCGCCGTGACGAAACGTATGCCGTTTAACGAATTTATCGCTTTTAGTACTTTAAATATTTAAAATACTTATGATTTTATTCGAATCTATGGTTAACGAATTCGCGAGCGCGCGCACGGGCGTGTGTGTGTGTACTGTGTATGTTCGTGTTTGTGTGTGTGTGTGTGTATATGTAAGTTTATGTGTATATGTGTAAGTGGTTGTAAGTCGGTGTTTTTGCTTGTGTATATGTGTAGGTTTGTGTGCACGTGGTATAATGACGACACCTATGGAAATCGTATATTACTTTGGGAGACCACACGTTTAGAGTCAGATTTCTCTGGAAATATTCAAGTAAGGATTAACTAAAATTTTGGTACGTCCTAAGACGACACGTAAGTCTTTAGCGACTTGCTGTTATGTACGCTAACAAAATTAAATTAAATTAAAAAAAAAAATGTCTTTATAGCTATGAATGTATATTGTATCATAAATGTATATATGTAATGATATTATATAATTATATAATTATATAATTAATTAATATCATGATAGACACTTAGTTTATTGGATTTCTGTAGAATTCTTAGCATACGTATTGTCGGTATACGGTTTAGTATTGATGCCTGTATGAATAGAACATCCCAACGATTATAATATTATTGAATTTTTTAGTACAGCTGCAACCAGCGAACGCACATTTTTTATACCATGCTCTATGACCCTTAGGGATTATAACCCCGACTATTTATTTTGACAATGATTTAAGGAAAATCAACCAATACATACCAAAATCGTCATAAATAATAGGAAGAGAAATTCTTCGAACCTTTTAATCTGAGTATCGTCTTAAAAATAATGACAACAGTATAGGTCTCTTGGCTGTCGCCGTTTTTTTTGTGTCGAAACGTGTAACTAGAACCTTCGAGGGGATTTTAATTTATAATACATTATACATTCCATAAGGTGATACTTTTATAGTATTTAAATTATACAAAGAAATATAGAGCACTGGCCCACAGGTTTGCGGATAGCTGTGAATAATAACACGACCCTCGGCGGCGGCAATGGAGACCAAATCCGGATACGCATTGTTTCGTTCCCGATGTCTGACCGGCATTTAAGGCGGCGGCGTTGTAGGCGGCGGCACAAAAAAATTTGGCATAAGTAGACGCGTTAACAGTGTGATTACGGTGACCGTATTCAAACGTATACGTAGTAGAGGTTTAGCTGAATATTATTTTCATTTGAAACGGTTCGCATTGTCAGCGAGAGGTACGATATGATCTAATCTGTATTTAACATAACAACTATAGCCAGGGCCGTATCACCACTTATGCTGTTGAGGCTATAGCATATAAGTGTTCGAAAACTTTTAATATAGATATATTTTTTGATAACTGATACGTATATGATTTGTTCAATATTTAAAATATTTTGACACATCAAAATTATATTTCAAACGAGTGTTAAAATAACGAGTAATATTGATGTGATAGAAGTAAAAGAAACATATGCCCTTCGCGGTTAGGTCTTAGTTATTTGTATAAATAAACAGATAACAATGGTGACTTTAACAGTATAAAGTACATGGTAAAAACAACTAACGTAAAATGTCAAGACGGTTCGTTTTGTGCGCATCAAATAATATTAATTTTTACAAAGAAATAATATTGTACATTGTTTCATTTATTTTAGTAAAATAACTATATACAATAATTCAAATAGCTATTAGTGTTAACAATATAATAATCCCCTAAATAAACATGATAAGACGTAATCTGTTATAACATATTTATTATACAGAACATTTTGTCTCTCCATAAATGAAAACAATGACATTTTTTTTTCCAAATCTGAAATCATTTTTTTTTTTATTCGAATTTGATACGATATCATTTGGCATTCTTCATTTGCACTTTAAAAATATTTCTTGATACATCTGATCGGTGATGATAATGTAGTTAATATACAAAAACTTAGTGTCTTGTGGTACAATTTTTTTGAATAGGAAAATCGATTAATTTAATTTTTAAAATTATAATTTATTAATATATTTTTATTTATTAGGTGTTTTTTTATCGTGTTCTCGATTTTAATTTACATGCCTGTTACATTGAGACGAATTTTTTGTATACAGTATATAGTATATAGTGTGTAATTTCGACAATAATGTCGATCGCAGCAATAAATAAGTATTCTCGCATGTGTGGTATTTAATTTATTTTATTGAATTGAATTGAATTGAATTTTTAACTATTACTTACCAACAAATTAAACCAACGAATTACCAATAAAATATTTTTATAATATCATTGTAATCAAGCGACAAAATGACTGTAATTTCGTGTACACAAACTCGTATACGTCTTATTCTATACAGCTGTTGATAAAATACAAATCGCTATATAACAGTTGGGCTCTGAGGCTTTGAAACCGATGGACGTACGGACAATAACATACGAATTTACGATCGAAGTTAAAACTTGTCTAAATGCACACAATCGTCGAATTGCTCCGTGGATGAAGAATTATGATCCTCCTATACGGCGCGGAAGACAAAGCCAAAGAATTTTAAGAAATCAGTTAGGTTTTTAGCCGCATGTAGGTTATAAGCATCTGCCGTCTTTGTATATTGTAGAAAAATTCGGGGAATATCAGACCTTCGGCGGCGGCAATAGAGTTAGTCTCCAATACCATGTTTGACATTTAGTTTATCGGATTACTATTGAAATCATAGTATACGGTTTATTATGAGATGTCAGTATATAATACATCCCAACGATGATAATATTGTTGTTTGTTTCCTTTGATATGGCAACCACCGAACGCGTCTTTTTATAAAGTGCCCCTATGACCCTTAGGGATTAGACCGCCAACCATCTGTCGGCGGCTAGTCAAAAAAATGTGTCCTATAGAGATGCGTGAACTGTGTGTTTTCCATATATATATATATACTAATATATATCTATAATATAGTATTAGTATATATCTATGGTGTTTTCGAAGACCGTATTCAAACGTAGGGTACCTACGTTAAGGTCTTGTTAAATATTATTTTCACTATCGTGGCCCCGTCGTTATAACAGTTTGAGGTGACGGGGAGCGGAACGAAATCAGCTCATTTGTACAATAATGACCATGGCGTATTATAGTGTTGGTCTAGTATTATCTTATACGACTCAAATCGAGTGTTCGAAGAATATTTATATATATAAAAAAAAGGTATATTTTCATAACTTATATGTATATGATTTTGATACTTGTATATTTATTTTTTTTTTAATATTTTATATATAAATATTATTAAACGATCGTTGTGGCTGTATCGATGCAACTGATGATAACATGTGCGGTGTAGTATAAATAAAGTACCGGTAAACGATATAAAGGTACGGTTTCCAAGCTGCGACTGGTCGTTGCGGCTGGCCGCAACGATTTTACGCGACGACTGATCGTTGCGTGTGTATTGGTTTCCTACAATACGACTGAATGCTGCGGCTGGCATTTATTTTCAGTTTATTTTAGTTTAGCTCGGATATTTCAATGTGCACACACGTATTATTTTTTTTAATTTGTCGTTAGGATGTTATTCGACTTTAAAAAATCATGACAACATTTTCGTTTCATATTATAGTTCTTACATAAAAGTTTTAAAATATTATGTGTTCATTTATTAATATGACATTTCAACATGACAACATTATCGAGGGCCCGGAATGGGGACTGGCCAGGTAGGCAAAAGAACAATGGTGTAGGTAAACAGCAAACACGGACGTGACCGCGAGCAGCAAAATCATTTCACGTGTCAAAGGTTGTTAAACGGGTCAAAGTGGCAGAGATGAAATTTGACGATGTGATGACGCGGCTCTGACCGCAGCAAAACGATATCAATATTATATTTATATATATATATGTATGTATATACATATTTTATATAGGCATAGAGGCGCTGAGCATTATATTATAGTATATATAACGATATCGTATCGAATGCGAAGAAAAAGATTTGGAAAAAAAAATTTCATTTTTTTCATTGATTACACGTCGATTAGATTATAAGTAAAACTATTATTTGTGTCCATTATTATTTTTGTATACACGACTGAGTATTTGAATTTTTATCAATTGTTATTTTTACAAAATAAATGAAACAATGTACAGTAAATCCTCGTTTAACGTCGCCTTATTTAGCGTTGTTTCGCTATTGCGTCGTAGAAGTTTAAGTCCTTGTTTCGTTTAACACTGCAACGGTTTCAATATAACGTCGTTTGTAATACATGTGTTCATAAAATTATTATTATACATATTTACATATATTTCATATAAAAGTATGTAATATAATATCGTCGATCTTTTTCAGATAATACATAATGTTATCGTTTTTATTGACATACTTATAATACGAGAGTACAATTTGTATTTATTTTAAGTAATACTATGTGTCTATGTATGTACTTCGTAATCGTTTTTCATTTCATTGGTAGTCAGCTGTTGAACGACACTTTTTGCGGTCTTATATGCTGTCTGTACAAATACGAATTATTTTAGTGTTGCATAGTATTTGTTAATCAATTAATTATCAATTAATATGGCAACACAACGCCCAGGTTCGCCTTTAGTCGAAAATATTTAAAAAAAATCGGAAAACTATTACTCTTTCTCCAAAAACTTTTTAATTTTTGATTTTTAATTAATTGTAAATACGTATGTAAATCTAATAATAAGTTTTCATTAATTTTGGTTTAATATGTAATTTAATACAAAAAATTTATAATGTAAGAATAAAATAATTAAATCGTGCAATTATAATAACTATAATAATACATGAATATGTACATTGTTCTTTATTGGAAGGAACCAATTATAATAAAGTGTATTTAAAAAGTGTTTCACTTAACATTTTTTCGGTCAACGTTGTGTTTTCCAGGAACCTAACCTCGACGACGAGGACTTACTGTACGATATAATTTCTTTGTAATATTGAATATTATTTGATGCGCACTTAACGAATCGTCACGCGTTCACGCGTCTTTATAGGACACATTTTCCCCAGAATTTTTCTATAATATACAAAAACGTCGGATGTTTATAACACTCGTGCAACTAAAAACCAAACTGATTTTTTGAAATTTTTGAATCCCCCTCTGCCCCCCCTCACGACAGCTAAGCCACTTGTTTTATTGATATAATCAAGTTAGTAAAGACGAAATCAGCACATCAATTGAAAAACGTTTCTTGTATATTAAATAGTCAGTCAATTGGTTTTATGTCAATAATACATTTTTATATTTTAATTAATTACTACTTTTTCAGTAATCAGTGACGGCTTGTGGCTTAGACCATAGAACGATTGCACCCCTTCGTAAAATCAAAGGAATGGAAAAATTACAATTTATTATAAACTTGTAAAAATCGTATTGTTCAGTAGGTCATCATTAAAATTAGAAAATAATAATTAGCGATCGTGTGCGACGCGCGTATAGTTAATTAGGGGGCACGGGTAGTAGAATCCAATACGCCGAAGACGCCGGGGGTGACAAAAGTAACGCCGTCCGCGCCGTATACGGGGATGGTAATTCTCCATACACGTAGAATTGCGACAATCGTGTGCGTGCGGACAAGTTTCAACCTCGACCGTAAATTCGTGTGTTGTCGTCCGCACGAACTATCATAGGTTTTGAAGCCTCGGAGGCAAAAGGTTACACACAGCGATTTGTCAACAGCTGTACCGAATAAAACGTACACGAATGTTTTTCAAGCATCAATATCAAATGCTCGCTGCATTCGGACATGTTTTGTGCACGTAAACATTCCCGATCCGATCGACTATGATACGATGGGCCACACCCGTATAACGCTCCTAGCGAGCCTCTGCGTTCCGCGTTCGTGCCGTGTTCGTATCAACAACCTCCTGCAGTCTTTCTAAACTGTCGGTACGCCGAGAGGTTTTTATCAGCATATACCAACCGTTTAATCGTCAGCACGAAGAAACGAACACGAATATGCGTTTTATTTTTTTTTCATGCTAATCGTTTGCCGGACACTTGTGGACAACGGTGACGAGCAACGACAACGTTCCGGACCGTTTGCTGTTGCGCACCAACGTGTACCGGACCTCCGTAGCCCGAACGCGTTTGCCGACACCGCCGCCGACGAGAGACACGTACGCGAAATGATCGAAACGGTTAACGTATAAAGGTGGTTATTAAAAACAAAATCGCTGCAACATTCGTGTTCGACAGTTGTAGATCAAACGGTTTATATTTTCGTCGACTGTCCAGGACGGGCACGCGCGAACGCTCCGCGCTACCCTCCGTACACATTGCCCGTGCTCGTGTGGACTGTACGCACGTAGTGTTTAATGTTTATCTCACGCCCTTATCACAATTTATTAACCGACATGACGCGAATCGCGCAATTCGGCCTACTCGCCGGACGTCCACGAATGGTAACGAGCAGCGAATTTCGCAACCGTATTGTAGACCAGACACGGAAAAGCAATTAGTGGGCAAATAGTGTTAATTAATGCGTATTGTATTTTGTTGAAGGGCTGTGGAAATATTGCGATTTGCAAACGTGCAACAATTTACCTCCACGCGTCTCCGACAAGAGCGCGCGCGTGAGCGGACGAGGCGCCACGGCGGCACGCGATTGGTCATGACGACGCTAGAGCAACAGGCATCCCCTCCGCGCCGACCATTGGCTCTGAGACGATGTAGCTATCCTATTGCAGTGACGGCGTGTGCTGTGTTAGAACTAGTCATCAGTTCCGAGGGTGTACGCTGTCTGTGCTCGACGTTACTTCCAATTGACCACCGCCACGAGACGTTTTTCGCCTCCTGTCTGCTGTATTGGTGAGTTCTCGCAACGTTTTTTAATACTTTTTTTATTTTTATCGTCAAACCGATTGAAACCACACGTGTTTTTTTATCGTTCCGCTTGTTTGCGCGTCCCCGAATCACGGACTTTGCCCGTAGTTTTTTTGTCGCAAGTACGACAGTACGCCGCCGCGGTTGTTTTATGGTCTTGTCGTTAAAGCATTTATAACATTTGTTTACGTTTTACCCCATTCAGGTGCGCCACTCAACGCTTCTGCAACGTTGTACCGTCCGAGTTACATGTGAAGCCGCTCATTGCGATCGTCGACCTGTCACCGCGTCCGTAGATTGTCAGAAGCAGCACTGAAAAGCCAAACCAGCGTTGAAGGCTCGTTACTAGTTGTTCATAAAAGCCATTCATACAGGTAATTTGATTACAATTAATTTTGGTTTCAATTAGAGAATACACAAGTCACTGGGTTAGCAAGAAAATTTATTATAAACGTTCTTTTTTTATTTTTACAATATTTTCTAACGCCATTATTAGTTTACTTGTACTGTATATGGTTAAATATTAAAGTTTATTGGTGTATATTATGACATAAATTATTTCATTATAATTGATAAACTCAACTCTTGCCTTGTAACATTTTTCTTGTTGTTTTTTTTTTTTTGATCCTATAACCTATTGTTATAATTAGGGCCCGGAATTTCAATGCAAAGTGCATATTTTTTTGGTTGATCATACACAATGCTTTCTAAGTACATAATTTGTTTCATGTAATGAGGATTTGAAAGCTACAAATTGTATTTTGCATTTTTTTGCATATTTCGACATTTTTTCATTTTTAGAGCATTTTTAGCATTATTGGATAATTTTGTTGGTTTTTAATGCATATTTGTTCAATATAGATATAAAACTTGGACTATTAAAAAAATTATCTTAAGATAAATAGAGCATATCTGTATGGTTTTAAGTGCATTTAAATCCGGGCCCTAGTTATAATATTTTTAAGTTTTTTTGTGTACTGTTATACCTCTTTTTTTCTGTATTACTATATTTTCCTCTACTAATACTTCTATTACTTCAAATGGTCCAATCCATATTTAATTTAATTAAGTTTTGTTTTTGTTGCATTATCCTTCAATAATACCAAATCTTTAACATGTATACACTTTAGTTTTCCCTTTTATCATACCCTTCTTTAGGCTTAATTTTTTAATTAGTTTAATTAGATTTCTTGCTATTTTATGTGATTCCATTTGCTCTTCATCATTTGTATTTGTCTCACAATTTATGTACATTTGACACCTATATTACTATCATATTTAATTTATGTTATTTGTATTAATCTCGTGTGATACATCAGATTCGTAACAGACTTCAAATTACTAGTCCTCGATTAAAATTTTCCTACTATATTTCTACAAAAGAATCCTACCATTATTTCTGGTTTGTGAATTATTATACTTTTATTTTATAATTCTGCTACAGGTATAAAAATTATTGTTTCCGTTCGCGGTTTTAAAGTTTTGTTTACATCGTTATTGATATTTATTAAAGTTTCATTTACTTCTTTTTGGTATTAACGGTCTTATTAATTGTTGTTAATTTGTTATATGCTAAATGTATTATTTTCTGATAATAATTTGTTACCTAAATCTAATATCTATGAACTAATTTAAGTCGTTAAACTAAATATTATTGAGTACATCAGTATCTATTTGTACAATATCTACATGTATAGTATTAATATCTATGTGTTCATAACATAGCTTATAAGTATAGAAGTTTAGAAAAAGTATTTTTAAAATAATATACAACTTTATAACCTTATTATTATTTTCATATATTACGATTCAATTTCTAACAGAAAGTTACTGCAGTAAGAATAAAATTAATTATTAGTCCCACTGGTAACTGAATTTGTTGTTTAAAAATAATGTAAGTGTGTATTATATCTTTGTAACGTTTTTGTATTTCGTTTTTTATTAAGTTGATTATTTATTATATTAAATGATCATTTATAAATCAAAGACGTATATTACCACTATATATTATTGTATTAACTTTATTATTAAACTTACATTAAATACAATTTTTTTTAAAGTTATTGACTATCCATTGTTAAATAAAATCATTAAATCAGGTAGATTATATAAGTAATGAAATTATAATCTTACATTATACATCTGTAAGATACTAAACAATTTTAATAAAAATAAAAATTGTAATTTATTTAAAATTGTTTTATTGAAATGAATTCAGTTGAATATATTTATGAACATATTTATGTATACAATTTTTTTTTTAGGCATTAATATTGAAGAAAAAAAGCCATGGAGAACATTCCAGAGATAATTATAGTGTCCGATTCCAAATCTGATGTTGAAGTGGAAAATGCAGATGACACAAAGAACACGGGTATTGAAAATTCAAATGGATCAAATAGCTCAGTCTTCGGAGAACATGAAAAACTGCCAATTGATAGTATTTATGTGACTGAGTCTGATGATAAAGGCGAGAAGTGTAAAAAATTCAATGAACCTCCCCAACATGAAGAAGAAGCGGGAGTTGATAAAGACAACATGAATACCAATGATCAAGATATGAACATCAGTGGTGATAATGATAATATCCTGTGTAAAGGCAAGGATACTGTTATTAATAACAGTAGCAATGATAATTCTAATGATATTGTACTTGTAGAACCACCAATTACTGAATCAATTGTAATATCTTCTGATGATGAAAAATCTACAATTCCGGAAGTCGGATTCTACATACATCCGAATTTAATAAAAACTTTTGATTTCGAATATTCCAGGACAACTAGTCGTCCTGGACCAAAATCAAGAACTAGGAAGAAATTAGAAATTCAAGAAATGTATTTTCAAATTTTGAATGCTGGTGTTAATCCAAAAAATGGCCATAGATTATCTAGATATTTACAAAAACAGCCATGTGTCTCGCCTAAAACTAAAATTAATATGGCGTCAAAATCTGGTGTAAAATCAAATCTTACAATTAATATTGAATCAGATGATAATAATTGTCCAAGATCTTCTACACAATCTATATTCCTTGACACTGAAGTCGGATTCTACATACATCCGAATTTAATAAAAACTTTTGATTTCGAATATTCCAGGACAACTAGTCGTCCTGGACCAAAATCAAGAACTAGGAAGAAATTAGAAATTCAAGAAATGTATTTTCAAATTTTGAATGCTGGTGTTAATCCAAAAAATGGCCATAGATTATCTAGATATTTACAAAAACAGCCATGTGTCTCGCCTAAAACTAAAATTAATATGGCGTCAAAATCTGGTGTAAAATCAAATCCTACAATTAATATTGAATCAGATGATGATAATTGTCCAAGATCTTCTACACAATCTATATTCCTTGACACTGATCATGGCACTGCTTCTACTAGTTCAAATTCTGCCACAGTAACATGCTTCTCTGGTAATACAAGTGTATCTGGTTTTTTATCTTCTGATCTAAAGTCCAGTGCTAATATTATCAGTCCCTGCAATGCTACTTCTACTGCTACTAGTATTGAACATGAATCTATGGATGTCAATACAGACTGCATTGTAAAAACTGAAACAGAAAAGGAAAACTCAATTGATACAAATTCTGATTGTGTAGGCGAAGTTGTTAAATCAGAATATTAATTGCCACCTGTAACAGAAAATGGTACTGCTAATAATACAAGTCCATCGGAAGGTACTTTTACTCATGCAAATTCTGAATAAGAATTCATAGATTTAAATTCTGAGTTTGTAATCAAGACTGAATCTGAAGAAGCTATGATATGATTATTTTCACTTTAAATTTCAACTTAATTGTTTAAACTTAGTTTTTGAATATTGTTTAGAAAATGGACATTCCATTTTCTATATACCATTATATCTCTTATTTATTGTACATGCAACCATTTTTTTTACACTTTATTGAGGAGTAGGATTTATCTTATTTGTTTTTAAAAGGTTTGAATCAATTATCCAGTTAACTATACATGTATCCATTAAAATAAACTTAAAAGTTAGAATTACTATCGTTTGTTGCATAATAACAAACTAATTTTTACATTCAATTTTCAAAGCTTATATCATTAAATATAAGTGAAATTACTTTTTATTTTTATAATTTTAATGTAATTATGTATATTATGTTTATATTTTTTTTATGCTATTTTTAAATACTTACTGGAATAGCGTTTCATAAATATTCTTTAAGGTCTTAATAAGTTATCCAGAAAATAATTACTATGAATCTGTAAATTAGATAAATAAAATTGCGTTTGTCAAGAATTCAAAAATTTAATTTGTCAATTTTTTAAACATACATAACATTTTAAAATTCAAGGAGGTACATAAAAGCTGGTGTAAAATATATTTGAAACTGTACGTGACTCTTAAAAACACTTTGATTTTAAGAACGCCAGATTACGCTCGATCATACTATCCATTAGGGCTTGAAATCGAAATAAAATTCGGTGTTTTTCGATTTCAATTTTAATTTTGCTTATCGATATCAGAGTTTTTCGATTTTAATTTCGATTTTAGTTTCAATTTTAAATCACTTTTACATTTTTGTGACTTTATTATTGCTATATTTTCTATTTATGTTTTGGTTTCATATATAATTAGTGATTATTACTATAATAGATACCTAGATAGTCAGTGGCACCGAATCAGTATTGATATGGTCTGGTCAACAACCAGACATTTACACACCACCTACCACCCTTATAGTGTTGACCTTCATTTTTTCGTAGAGCCAATTTCATATTTTACCCAATTCACCCTGAATCTCATCCAATCTGGATGTATGTATAATGTACCAATACACTCTAATATATAATATTATAGAGTTATTAAATGGCATATTCTATAGCAAATAATGATAGCTAGTAATCTATGAGCATTGGTAATGATAATACGGTTAAATACACTCCGTGAAGATATAATTCATGGTATTTTGTAGAATACGCTAGTTCTTAAAATATTATGACTATAAAATATTGGTATCAAATTATAATTTGACTACCCATCAACTGGCCTAGGTAACCCCCCAAAATATGGCCTGGTCATGACCAGACCTGAGCTCCTTGTTTGGCGCCACTGTAGATAGTTATTACTTATTAGTAGTCATGACATAATATGTATATATTTTTTGCAATAAGATTATCTATAGTATTTTAATTTACATATATTTTATACTACTATACTATACTATCTAGTATCTACAGTCTAAACTACCATAATAGTACCATTTGTAAAACATGACTATCTTATACTTATTTAAGACAAGTACAATAGTCAAAACTACAAAAAAAGTGTTAAAAGTGAATAAACTTGATTTGATTTGTTTTTAGTTAATTTGTGTTAATTTGATTTTGATTTATATTTATTAAAATTTTTATTGATTCATTATCATTAGTATTTTGTTAACTTAACAAATATAATGGCAAGATCAAATAAGACAAATACAATTTCTTAAAAATATTCTGAATAAAGACAGGAACTAACAAGATTACGAGTTTTAAATCTTAACTATTAAATCTAATATTTTTAAAATACTTTTAATTTAAGAAATGAATAATGGATATATATTATGTATATATATATATTACAAAAACAAATTGATTAATTAAATAATAATTTCAATAAAATGTTAGATTCATATATGTTAACAATTTTAAATTAAAATAAAGGAAGTATTAATATAAGTAACAAGAAAACAAGAAAAAAAGTATTCAAATAAGAAATAACTATTAGTGTTATTAGTGTTTATTTCATAAATTTTGTATTAGAGCGAACCATCATTATAGCATCTAATAAATTAGCTGATAAAGATGTACGTAGATCAGACAAAATAAACTTAATTCCACTGAAACTACTTTCCACACTAACCTGTATAAAGACAAAGAAATTAAAAAAGAAAAGTTGAACTTAATTTAGCAAACAAAATTCAGTAAATACCTGGGTAGCGGGTACAGCAAGAACAATATTTGCTAGCTTGTACAAATTAGGCCTATCGTATTTTTGGGTTTCCCAAAATTCTATTATATTGGTTGTATAATGTAGTCGCTTAACTTCTTTAAAGTTATGTAAGCCTACAGATATATCAGTTAATATAACTGGTTGAGTGCCACTACGACTACTTGAAAAAGATGACTGAGATGACAAAAACAATTCAAATCCATCTTGGTCATCAGTTAAATTAGATATTTCTTGAGAATCTGCATTATTATTGACAAAAAAAAATCAATACATTTTTTTATTACTAATAGAGGTAAAATTGTTTTATAGAGGAAAATGTTAACATACCATTAGTCGAATTATTGGCATCAAGTTGAGATTCATAATTTTTTATTTGTATCATAATTTTCCAAGTTTTGACTAAATGATCAATTCCAGAATTTTTGTCATGTTCATTTAACATACATTGATAACGTGGATCAAGAAAAATGGCTTAAAAAAGTTTAAAATATTTTATGAAAATTATCATCAGAAAAATAAGTCTAAATGATGAATGTGCACACTTTTGTTAGGAACTAGTGTATACACTTTTATTTTTATAATATAAATTATTGTGTACTACTTTTTAGTTTTTTTGAGAACAATAACAAGTCATAACAGCAACCAATAATTATAAAATCTGAGTATATGATAATAATAATTATTTTACTATACAAATCTGCCAAAAAAACAGGATTTTTTAATAATAACACCTCCTTTGCTTTAATAGATTTCAAAATTTGTTTAGCTAAAATTGAACCATTAGACTGAAGATCATGGGATGCTTTAAGCCATATTCCATAGAAGTCACCGAGATTTATTTCCTGCTTTTGAAGAGATAGAGTAGCTATTTTAACAGGATTTAATGCATCAACCTAAAAGCATTTAATACATTGATCAGTTCAAATAAATTTAAATAAATAATTAATTAATTAATTAATTAATTATTTTGTAACCACCACACAATATAAATTAGGTAAATGATAATAAAATAATAAGTTTTTGAAAATCTGTTTAAGTAGCAAAATCAGAATAGGTATCAACTTTTTAAGTTTAAGTTAAAAAAATATATTACATAAATTATTATATTTAAAAATACTTTGCATAATTTATACCTGGTCTTTAATATTTTGTTAAGTAAATTAAAACATTGAAATCAAATATAATATCTTAGATGATTTAATGAAAAATATTCAGTTATCACTAAAATTATAAGAAATATTAATTAAAATTAAAATATTCACTATTCACAAGACATTTTATATGTTCTATAATATCAATATCTAGCGATGGTGAATTTTTTTAATTTAATTATATCTATTTTTAAATTGGGTGCAATAATATAGTCATAGATGGAAAATGGCTCTTATAAGGATTTTTACAATTTAATTTCACATTATCCAGATTTGAAGGTAAAAGAAGAGAATTGTTAATTTTTCTAAGTGTTGCCTATCTACATAACATAGTATATTAATAAAAACTAATATACAAAAAATGTTATAGAAATAAATAATAATTACAATGCTTTGAATAGAATCCCATTCACTTTTCTTCAATTTAAGTTCAGTATTAGTGCTATGATGGGCTGAATTCCATCGCGTTTCGTTATCAATTAGAGCATATTTAAGGTTTTTTCTTTTTAGCCAAGTGGCATATTTAGGAGTCCTCAGTTTTTTCACCACCTGGTTTTTGTCAAATAAAAATAAAAATTATAGTTAATAAATACAATCTTCATATAAACTTATTCTCTTAATATGTAAGACTAATAAAATAAGAATTAAAAAATTATACCTTTCTTGCCACAACTATGCAACTTGTGATTGGTGCATTTTTAAACCCAACAAGTATGCAAAGTTGCAAAGTATGCACAGCGCAGCGCACACATGATGTCATAGGAGAAGCACCGATGGCATCAAACACATCGTCTTCAAAAGATTCAATAGCTATAGTTGCTTCATCTATGTCAATTTTAAAACATGAATTACATTAATTTTTATACCGTAAAGCCTAGATAAATTAAGTAATTTCAATTTCAGTTTAGATACATATTATAAAAACTTTTATACTTTAAATACATTTCCAAATAGGTATCAACCAATTATTTAATCAATACATAGTTTTTTAGTTAGACTTATACTAAAATGTCAAACCTACTGATAGGTATTTAAATTAGAAAAAATTCTTATTATATTATATTAAATTTTTTTAGATTTGTAAATTAGATGTATTTAATTAATATTATCTTGTGGAAATAGTAACCTATATTGAATAAATCAATGAAAAGCTCATTTTCTATGTCTTCATTAGATATTGGTGTTCCATCATTCGTGTACTCATAGTCAATATCTTTCTGGCTGTCATCATCATCATCATCATCATTTTCATCGTCTTTATTATTGTTTGTATTATCATCAACCTCATTAGTTGAATCAAAATCATCACATCCAATATCATTGATGCTAATTATTCTGGCCATTTTAATCATATTAGCAACATTGTCACAAGTTATTGTATAAATTTGTTCTTGAGTTATATCATACTTTTCAAGTACACCAAGGAGCTATACATAAACAATACAAATTAACATGTATATCTATAATCTATGTTCATACATA
This sequence comes from Periphyllus acericola, assembly GCA_949715065.1. Taxonomy (NCBI): domain Eukaryota; kingdom Metazoa; phylum Arthropoda; class Insecta; order Hemiptera; family Aphididae; genus Periphyllus; species Periphyllus acericola. The sequence goes on from OX454264.1 coordinate 19,388,365, forward strand.
ATTAAAGTTCTGAAAAAAAATTATAAATATTGTATTTGTACCGATTGTTTTAAGTTTTCTGCTGTATGTTGGTCAAACACTTCTATCATCGCTAATGTTTTCAATGTCATCTTACAATTTTTAATATATTGAATATTCACTCCTAATATTGAACGATTATGGCGATTAACTGAGTCTATCTTTAAACTTATTAATTGCTTTTTTATATCATTTTTAATGGAATTAATTATGACATTTGATGCATTCAAAATGTGATTTTTAATATTTGAAGAGTTAATAGTAAATCCTAAAATTATAATAATAATTATAAAAGTATCATTATTATAATTAAACATTTTTAAATAATTTCTTTACCTTCACCAATTGCTTCTGTTAAAGGACGAAGTATTTTCGTAAACCCCGAATCGTTAAAAATTGTCAATGGTCTACCATTAACAGTTACCATTTCGGTACAGGCATCTAACAACAAACTCTTGGTTAAATTAACGTTTAAATTCTTTTTTTCAATACTAAAATGGTGATCCAACGGTCCACGTTTCTATTGAAAAAAATGTACGAATATAGTTAATCTGGCAACTACCTGTAACAAACTAAAAAAAAAACAAATGAACTTACCTTATTAATTGAATATGAACCACCATCTTCCTTAGTACGCTTTACACTGGTATTTAAAAATTTACGGTTTTTAATTTCATCCTTAGCTTTATCCAACGTGGTGGCCTCATTGGGATGAGTAGTCCTTATGTGCGTCTCCAAATTGTGGCTACTATTGCCTTTAAGAATGGGTCTCTTGCACCCTTCAATATTGCAAGTAGACTCATTTTTATTAAAATTGAACGAAAAAAATTAATTTTTTACAGGATTGCTCTGATGTCGACCCATAATTAATTGCTCGAATAAGGAAAATGAATAGATAGAATAAATATAAACACTAAAAACGTGGTAAATAATAACGAAAACGACGTATTCGCGATGTGCAAGTCACTACAAAGGGTACGTTCAATACGCCAGTCGACAAATGATGAAATTACATTTACAAATCATATCTACAGTTATTTATATTGTTTAAAATGTTTGGTCGTATAATAGAGCTATGCTTTATCATATGGATTATATATAAATAATTATAAATATAAAATTAAACAAATAATACAATGCTATGACACATCAATTTATAAAATATAAATAGGTATTCCCAAAACTATTTCAACTCAAGATTCTTACTGTCACGGAGAGAGAAATTAGGAAATACGTGGAAGCCGATTATGGATAAAAGTATACCATAATAAAATATATATACATATATATATATATAGTAATAACACTGATAACTAACAAGTCATAATATAAATAACGAAATAATAACATTTCTGTAAACGAAATACTGCCACGCGCTGTTTGTTAATTGTACCAGGAAATTATATTCTATTAAGATGGATACTTCGTATATTAGACATTATTCTTGGTAATAATAATAAAAATCCTATAACATACCTAATGATAAATAATAAATACAAATTATAGTTGGGCTCATATTGTTAAATTTAAAATTGTTTTCCAATTGAAAATCGAAATTGAAAATTTTCTTTTAAACCGATTACAATTTTGATATTAAAAATCGATATCAATTTTTTTCAATTTCAATTTTAATTTTGAATATCGTTATCATACATTTCAGATTTTGATTTCGATTTTTATATTTCAAAAGAATTTTAACGATTTTTATCGATATTCAATATCGATTTCGAAATTGATTTCAAGCCCTGCTATCCATAAACTGCTTATCTTCGATGTCTTCGCGAGTCAGCTTCTTTAAGTTGTCGCTATTCTTGAAAGTGCAGAACATGCTTTCCGTCAATCGCATTCGCATCACTTTCATTGCCATATAGAGAACATGTTCGGGCTTGACTCCGCGGCGATCGGAACGACGGATCTCGCTAGTAGACATCATATACGGTGTAACGCCGTCAATCGTAAATTTACGTGGTTCACCCAAGTAAATGGACGGGAACGAGAGCTCTTCTGCATGCTCGTCGAACAAAAGCGAAAGATGATGTTTGTTCATCCCGGGCGCAAGCTCAAGATACTTATCCTCACTCCACATCAACGTTTGCTGCTTTGAGAGTAAGAGGTCGTTAACGTGCGTCGGGTTTTCGGAAATGGATTCGATCATAGGTTCGCCAGACGCATCAGCTTCTGCCTCAGGAACGGGCGCCAAAGCGGGTAAGTTATCATACTCGCAGTACAAAGACTCATTTATACGAATTCCGTATATGAGATACAATGGTTTAGTGACGAGAAATCGGAGCCACTTTTTTACTACAGACTTTTTCACGTATCCCGTCAAGTAGGTTGATTTATGAATTAAATGTCGTTTAATGTGAACATTGAACGCATGATCGTCATCTAGTTGGCGAGGCAGTTCCAAAACCATCGAGTTCCAACGTCCACTGAAATGTTGATTACTTGCCCGGCGATTCCTTTAGAACCATGTAAGAAACGCAATCGACGAATTTGCATAAATGGAAGACGCGGTGACACTAATCGCTCAGAAATAGGATCGAGAAGCGGTAAATCAGACGGAAATGGAGGATAGCGAAAACCGTTAATTGTAGCAAAACGGGGAACTTTGTTGCAGAGCAGAGTTTTATAACAGGTATTGCACACGCTCATATTGTGACAATCCAAATCTGGGTATTTTTCGCGCACAAAATCCACTGCTTTCTGGGGAACGTACTTCATATCTTTCTCAAACCAAAGGCGATCGCAAACAGCGCATGAAACACCGAATTTGTTTTGGATAAAACGACAATCGAATTCTCTATCAGCGACAGGAAATTCGTCAATACACACTTTTCGCGGCGGTTCGGTTATCGGAATGACGATTTCAAGCTGGTTTTTTTTTTTAAACGAGCGTCACGCATTCTTAATTTGTTGGATTCGCGCTTACGTAATTTGTCGACTTCGCGATATCTCTTACACTTTTCGGCGTTACTCGCCGGCTTTGGTGCATTCGAATTTCGTAAACGTAAAAACGCTTCAAATTTTTCAGAATCAGTAGTCTTTGAACTAAATGGCGTATCGCGAATAAACCGAATAAACCGAAAAAACATCGCTATCACCATTGATTTTATAATATACTATATTATAAAATATATTATATTATATATTATATTATAATATATTATAAAATCAATGCTATCACGTAATTCATCATCGCGCCTACGTTTACGAGATTCTCGCATTAACTCGGCTTTACGTTTCGGAGCCATAGTATAAATACTCAATACACACACGATTATTCCGTATTAAACTCCGGCGGGCGCACAACTGATGAACGAAAAAAGAAATACGGTATAGCAGCGATGATTTTATATATAGCGGTGAAATTTATATATATATATATGTAACGGGCTATACCTAATGTTACTAATAGATCACAATACACCGCAATTCCAATACGTTCGTATAATCGCCTATTTCCTGGAACCGTTTTCTACCGGTCGATGCACACACACACACACGCATACACATCATATTAAACGCTAATGACGTCATGGTAACATTCTCGGTGCCGCACAAATTAACAGAATGACCCCCAGCCATAAGACATATACATGTCAAAATATTGTATGCTGTAATATTTTCTTAAAGATAATCTAAGGCCGATTTTTAGCGTAGACATAATAATAGTATAGGTATTCTACTAGGGTCATCTAGTTCCGTGTTTTCGAAATCACAATCGGGCGATTGTGACAAACCACAAGACTTAGTTTTTATTTGTGCGTTCTGTTTATCTTGACGTGCGAACTTCACCGACTTTTATGAAGTAATTAACGTATACAATAATATACTAACTGCCTTCGATATTGAATTATATGATTTCTTAAAAGCCGACAGACTGAATTTTGTTTTTGTTCATGCAAATAAATTAACGCAAGGTTAATTAATAATCGATCACTCTTTTCCGAAGTTTTAATGTTATCTATACTGGTGATATTCGATATCTACGCTCTACTCGATTTGCGACTGTATTTCTTTCGAGATTTGTGTCGAAAAGTTAAAAAACTGAAATGCTTGACGTACTTTATTTACGTTTTATAACATTTGGCACTAATAACAAGATAAAAGCTAAGCTATTGATAATATTGTCGAATATTTAATATTACACTTGTTGATAAATTTAGACGGCAAAAACACGGTTTGAACTCTTCATTTTATTTTTTATTAGTATTTTTTACGATGTCTTAACACTCAATTTACATCCTAAAGAACCGCAATATAGAATTTTAATTTCTTATGTACACTATAACTGCACTCACACTGTTTTTTTTTATAGCAAAATTATCATTCAATCGAAATATTTACTTTAATTTACGGTTTTTTTTTCAATTGAATTACTTTTGTCTTAATAATACCGTCGTAATGCAAGACAAGAATTATAATGTATTGTTAATAGGTAACCACAGAAATGTGGAAAACCGTTGGATAATCGTTGAAAAATTTATTGATTTAAAATAAAACAATAACTCGTTGCCATTCAGTCACTTTTGATTTTACAGTTATGGTTAAAAGATTAAAATTACTTAAAAAAATCAGTCCATTCGAATTTGATATTAAAAACATTTCTTGTTATTTAAAAAGAAAAAAAATGCAAATTGTATTGTATTGTATATAAAAATGCACATTAAAAGAAATAACAATTTTAAAATCATCAAAAATGTGTCCTTCTGCATTCCCTGCCTTCACCCGTACACCACACATCAATCCGAATTTTCCGAACAGAAATATTTCATATACCTTAAAAAGGATTCACACTGTATAGTATTTGTCGCGTATATATCGTAACGAGATAATTACTTATGTGTATTGCCACTAGTTGTATGATTGTTGATGTGTATTTGTGACTTGTGTGTCATCATAAGGTATCTTTCTGTACATGATATGTATGATTTATTGTATTATTCGTATACTATTCTAGTGTTAAGTAGGCATGTATTTATTATTATGAATGTAAGTTTATTATTGGAAATATTATTTAATTATTATTATTGATGAGTAGTGTGGTGCAGTGGTCACACAGTTGGCTACGACGCGCGCAGTCATCAGTTCGAATCCGGCTCAGTGCAAAAAATATTCTGCAGAATTAATTCTGTAGTCTCTCCCCCTGCCCTCGTTCTGATAGCTCTACACTGCTCCTCACCGGACTCACTCCACTGGGAGTGAAATCTACACACGTGCATATTCTCTTCTTAGAGAAGGGGATATCAAGTGCTAAACTGCGCCCTATCCCTCCCAAGTGACAAGTCATTGACGAAGACCTAACGGGTCGTTTCGATGAAAAACAATTACAAATAAAAAAAAATTATTATTATTATTGTTGTCTTGTATTCTTTCCCTTATTATTTATCCGGTACATATATATAACACGTGTATAACGATGCTTAGTTCCTAAACTATAAGATAGGTCCAGTGCGTTAAACAATATTACTATATACCGTATACCTATAACATGTGGTGGTTGGTATGTGGGTACGTGCACTATCTACCCAAAATCAAGAAAAATTGAAAACGTAAAATCATATTGGTACCACCAAGTTCCTGTAGTGTTATGGACCTAATACACTTCCTTGTGGCACACCTCAATCAATTTGTTCTTTACTACGTACTTAAAACACTATTTAGAGGGACTAACCGTGTCCTATTTTGCAGATAAAACAATAAAACCAGCTTGGACTTTCCCCATTTATTCCAAAATGTGGTAAGATATTAATTAATTATTTATGGTTTACAGTGACAAATGTGTATAAATATGAGATTAGTATAAATTTAACTATTTTTCAAAAATTTTAGAAAACTAACATTACATAAATATTGGAAAATCAACATGTTATGCAATTGATGTACACATGACCAATCAAATTATTATCGTTTATTGTTTTGAACGTCGCCGTCGAGTTCTCGTTTTTGATATTCCGATTTCTATCGTAGTATACTAGTATAATTCAATACGTTTTCAATTTTAGTGGTATACACTTAACGTTAGTATACGTAATATGTATATTGTGTATATATTATACATGTTATTCGAGGACAAAAATAAATTCATCATTAATAAATATTCGGATTACAAATATAGCGATTGCAAAATCAGGCTTTTAGATTAGATTATTGCATAATATTGTATATGAATATTAAAAATTATATAATTTTCTGTCGAATATTAGGAAACACGACCCGAATTGGCGAGATGGAGGCAATTCTATGTGCACGTGCGTGATCGACGTTTGCTTGCGAACACACGTACTCGCAGTACTTTTCGGTATTGTTATTAATTATTGTTTCATTATTCCTCTAAAATAGTCTGGTAAAAGTATATCGTTATATTTTATCTCGGCAGTCGACACATTGCACCGTTAGATGTGTAAACCTCTGTTCAGTTAGACGATTAAAATATTATTTTAACAACGAATGTTACAAGAGTTATGTGCATTAATATAAAATAGGTAACGATATTTTTATATTTATAATGTCGGACAAACGAATAAGATTAAACGGCGCAGTTTACAAAAAGGTGGCGAAAGAAAAACTAGAAAAACAGCGATAATTTGCTCAGAAAAATACCAAAACATCATTCATAATTTGCTGCTACAAATCCAGAAAAGTAAGTATATGTCGTACACTCGTGCCTTAATTATACCAATTTATTTCTCAATACTTTACCCACGTATAAATATAAAATTATGTAAGAGACGGAATAGGAATTAAATAAAAATAGTCTAAAAAATATAGATAAAATAGGAAATTGTTTAGCTGGTGCTTATGTAATTAAAAGTTATCAGATTGACGTTCAAATTGACAATGAAAACGCAGAAAAAGTGACTTAGACAAATGAACGACAGGTAATGCTGAAAAAATGTCGTGTAAAAAAACAGGTCGTGCAAATTCAGGTTAGTTACGTGCTAAATAATGCCGTGAAAATTGATATTACATCACGAAGGGGGACAGCGAAACGTTCGTGTTTCTTTCGGCTGGACATATGGTGGCAATGCCCGAGATAAATACTACGCGTCGTATTGCTGCGCTCCTGGTATTTAAAACACAATTGAACACAGAAATTCAAATCGTAGTTATTATCTCCAAATGTTTTTTCGGCTGTACAAATCGCGACATCATCCGTGACATTTTATCTACTTTAACTCTACGTGACATTTTCTTCGTCCAGTGAATGAAGTGAAAACTTCCTAACTTCTTCCAAAATATATATAATGGTAGTTTCATAAAAGTGAAATATAGAGAAACCTTTTTTTTTATTAAAATAATAAAATAAAACAAAAGACGCGAAGGTGAAATTCTGTCTTAAAAAATATAAATATTAGCTTGGTTCAATAATATATGTATAAAAATGTTATCATTAATGTGATATGATAAAATTATTTTATTCATTCTATAAATAGTCTTAATCTCATTATATTCATTTTACCTATTGTAGGAATTTGTATATGTCACTTGATAAACGAACAAATAATAAAATAAATAAACGAAAATAAACGAACGTTTCGCTGCCAATGTGAATTAATAAAATCCGAACCCTAAGTGAATTAATAACATTTTTTATGCCATAACTGAGAACGTTGTTCGATTCAATTGCCTGGTCAGCTTAATTCTAGGACTGTACCGGTTTCGCAGTAAAATATAAAAATAAAGGGTGTGGCTTGAGTAAGAAGTTTTTTGGTAATATCTTATAGGACTTGAATTTATTGATAGACAATGTGTGTATGTTTGCCTTTTATTTTATTTTATTTACAATGCAGTTGTATTTTACAAACATTGAAGATAATATTGTATGGAAAAAATGAAAAATTTGAAGAATTCAAAATATTTAAATGTAAAATAAAAAAAAATACGTATCAGAGTGGTAAAACATAACTCGAACCGTTTGTGAGTGCGCGAGAAAGCGATAAATTATTTTCAACATTTATTTGATTATTAGATAAACTCTACTTCAACTTAAATAAGTGTTAATCGTGTACTGAATAGGCGCATAGTTTTTTGGTAACTATCCACGTAACTGAGGCAATAAAGTACATGCCTTTATACTAATTTATTAGTAATTTCAAAATTTCAACTATTTTATGTGTATCATAAGGACTATACTATAAATGTATTATAAAAAAATTAATAACATCGAATATTTCTATACAAAATATAATTATGAACATATAAGTGCTCTAATATCTCTAATATCTATTGCTAAATATCGTAACTGCATGATCATATTTCAAATAATATACTTCTAACTATTGAGCTATATGGTCCGTAATTAATTAAAACCAACTATAATTATCATTTAAAAAATGCGTATACTGGGGCTTTATTGCTCATTAAGTTTATTTCATTCCAATCTTACTCTCCATTACAAATAATAATTTTTTTAACATTAGCTAAACAACAAAGTTGATCTAATTTAGTTTAAAATGTCAGATAGAAACATATCAGTTAGATACACTTATTATATATATATAATAATATATTATATATAAATATATTATATTACTTTATTGTAACCATTAACAACTTAAGAAACGATTGATCATATCCCATAGAATATAGATGACATTTTGGAACAGGTAATGCAAATGCAAGTTAGGTGCTTAACGATGGCGTGAATATTGATATTATTTCACGCAGAGGGCAGCGATTCGTTAGTGTTATTGTCAGCTAGACATACCGCGGCATGCCCGAGATAAATACTACGCTTTGTATCGCTGCGCTCCTGGTATCGAAAACAAAATTGGGCCCAGAAATGTCAAATAAAACCAGATAAAAATCTTTTTTTAATTAATTATTTACTTCTTCCAAAATAATTATAATTATAAAATAGTAGTTTCATACCATAGGAATAAAATAGGGAAAAAAATGAATTTTAGAAAACCGTTCGTTATGGATTCCAGTTTGTTTGACATATATAAATAGGTTTGCAATGATTCCTGTAAATTTACATTTTTATTTATTTAATTTTTTTTTTCGATTTATATTCACTATATACAGTTACATATGCACTATATGAAACGTTGAATTCTATTTTTTTACATAATTTATTAATATTTTTTTTTTATAATCACCCATGATAAATAAATTAACTTCCCAACTATATACATAATATTATATATATAAATATATATTTATATCTTTATTGAATTGCCATTAATAATTTGGAAGTCGTCATAATATTTTGAATAGGATGAAAAGTTTCAACACCTCTGCAGGTCATTATTATTAATGGATCTAATCATTATGGCTGATAAATTTTTAACCCTTTTTTGCACAGATGTATTTTGTTGTACTTAATTAAGAGCTAAAAATTTTTTTTTTTTCTTACCAAAACCCAAATTTGTGTTTTGATTTTGGTACTCAGAAGTACCGTCGGTCCAATACCCAATTATGATGTGGTACTCACGAGTACCGTTGGTCTCAGTCAACGATTTGTTTTTTACATTATTCTTACCTGTTTCTTGTATTCTGAGTTTATAAAATAACTTCAAAAATCTGTAATTAATTTAAAAAAAGTACCAAGTCTTCAAAAGTTATAAAATTTCATTAAATATGAAAAAACATACAAGTAGTAGTAATATAGGGCTTCTGACCATGGTTTTTCAGTTTTTATTTTTCGAGGTAGTTTTTCCCCGGCAAATTAACGAAATTTAGCTTCTTTTCCAATCGTGTTTTTAGCTTCTCTTTTTATTTCAAATTTTTTATTTGCCGAGGTAGTTTCACTGCGGTAAATTTATGAATTTTAGCCTCTTTTTCAATTATGATTTTGGCTTCTCTTATTTATTTCCGAGGTAGTTTCGCTGCGGTAAATTTACGAAATTTAGCCTCTTTTTCAATCGTGTTTTAGCTTCTTTTTTATTTCAAATTTTTTATTTGCCGAGGTAGTTTCACTGCGGTAAATTTATTAAATTTACCTTATTTTTTAAATAATTTAACAATTTTATATTATTTTACTTCTGACGATAGCTACCTGGATTATACTCTTATACAGTTTTGTAATATTTGTAAAAATAATAAATTTTCAGCAATTTGTTTAATTGGTAGATATTTTTTACTACGGTAAAATTATTTTTTAGTTAACTAGATGTCGTTTGTAAATAATATAACTTTTTAAATATATCTATACATTTTTATTTTTTTATAAATATTTATTACTTTAGAATAAGTTCATCAGTCAGTATACTGTTACTAGTCAACAAATAATTACTTATGGTTTTTTAAATTATATTTTATTTTTTATAAGTCATGTTTTCTTCTAATACTGTTGTTAGTGTCGATTTTAAAAATATATATGTAAAAAAATTTATATTATTAAAATATAATTTAGAGAACAAAACTGAAACTATTAGGAAGTCTACAAGGATTTCAAAACCACCAATACGTTTTCACGATGAATTTGGTTATTAACATTTTTTAATTATTTTCTACAATATATTATTAAAAAATAATGAGCTTAACAGTGGTATGTGAATCAATTTTCAGTATTCAGCCTTATAATAGTAAAAAAAAAATTTCAATTGGATTTTTAGATGATTATCAAATTACAATTGTTATTCTACTCGAGTGTGAATTAACAAAACAGACTTTGAAATTAGATGAAGAAAAATGGAATCACATAATGGCTGAATCTAATTTTAATATGATTCTTAATAAACTTTATACTCATTCTAAACGAACTGTACTAACCGATGATATTTTTTATTCAATTAATGCAAATAATGAAACTATTACATTACGAGTCGATAACAACCGTATAACATTATCTCGCTACAATTTATCACGATTAAAACAATTACAATATTGTGTTAATGCATGTATTCTTACAAAACAAAAACAGTTGAATTTGTATCAAACATGTTTCGATTTAGTATTATCATTAATCAAACAAGATATTACAGATTTACCAGTATCGTGTCAAAAGAAAGAATTAGTAAATGCATATGTTCAAAATTATGAATTCAATTTAAGTAATGTGCGCTGTGAAGATAAATATTTTATTCTTGAATTACAACAGTTTCACTGTGAAAAAATTTCAGATATGGTATTGAAAGAAATATACAAATAATATGTTTCGATTGAGTTTTTTCATTATCAAATTGAGACGATTAACTTTTACCAATAAAACTTTAAAGAAATGAATAATTGTTAAATGCATGCGTTCAAAATTATTAATTTAACCTTAGTTATGTAAATTAATATTTTATTTTTTAATTGTAATATTTCAATGACGATTATTGTTAGACATGTTTTTTAAAAGATTTACGTGTTATATCACTTGTTTTTTATATTATAATTTCGATTTTTCAATAATATTAATTATTATTAATATGTTAAGTATGTTTATTAGTATAAGTATGTTATCAATATAATAAAAAAATAAAATGTTAATAGTACTTTTTTATTTTTCAAACAATTAATTAAAAATATTCTACATCAATCAATCATAATTTATCATTTTTTCGCTTTGTTACTTTTCTGTCCGGGTCAGAAGTGAATCTTCCTGTTATTATTTCAATCAAATTAGTAAATTCATTTGTAATATTCACATCTCTAGAATTGTCATTTGATGTATATACTTTAATTGAACAGTTTGAATGTTTCCACCTAATAATACAAAATTATTATTATAACTGATATTGTTTAATAAAAAAACGTATCATAGGAGTTTAAATAGAAATATTATAATGGAAATGATCACAAATTATTTACAAATATGAAGTCATAATATACAAATTGAAACAGATTCATTTTGTTTAGAAATGATTTAACTATATATTTATTACCTGTCATTAACCGATATATCTTTTATGTCTTTCATTTTATAATGTTGCAATACCCAATAGTCCTTTCCATTATTTACCGGACATTTAAACGTGAAATTATATCCATCCTGTTTTACAGTCATTGAGTTCTCTTTTTCATCAAATACACTCGTATTTTCATTTTCAATGAATTTTTCAATTTTGTCCATATAAGATTTCATCTAAAAAAAGAAAAATTGGATTAGAAAAACATATTTTATTAAAGTTTTTTAAAACGTACCTTCAATGGTTTAATTTTTTTTTGATGGTGATAATGATATCGATGGTTGTGTTTTTATTTTTTTATGACCTTAGATTTACTTTTTGAAGTTTTACTTTTCTCGTCAGTTTCTGTATACTTAAATAATAAAAACAAAATAATTAAAAAATAGTTTTTATATTTTAAGTAGGTATCTATATACTTAAATCACTAGAATCATCCTCTGTTACTGCAGTATATTTCTTTATATTTTCCATTTTTTTTTTTAAATTAATTATTATTTAAATGAATGATTAAAAGTACAAAAATGTAAAATTTAAAATTAAAATAACACTATTATAGAAATAACACCAAGTATATATAATATATTCAATACTCTTTTATAGCAATAGAGAGAGAGAAACAACTTTTATTAAAGCGTAGTTAATAGTTATCAAAAGTTTTGACCTTAAAGAAGTGGTGTGATTTAAATCAGATATATAAAAGTAAAAATAGTATTTAAACCTTTCAATAGAATTATATAAGCAAAAAAAATACAATAATATGTTAATTACGTATTAGTTAAAATATAATGAAGGAAAAAATAGTACTTTTATTATAATTAACGTAAAATATCATATTGCAAATTATTCCTATTAAAAGTTATCATCTAATATGATTTGATATAACAAATTAAAATCAATAATCATATTATAATAGTTCAACCTTCACGATTTATGCTAAAATCTAAAAATCGATAAACATGCAAATTGTTATGCGCCTTATGTTATTTGATTACCGAATTTATTATTAATAGTTTTTTATGAAAAGGAAATAATGATAATATTAATATTAATTATTTTTATAATGATTCAACACAATTTAAAAAAATTAAATTTTATCGCATCTTATGATTTACAATTCAATATACATTAGACTAAATTAAAAAAAGTTTTCAATAATTGCCTGCTATTTCTATACGTCTTGGGTGAACTTTGCACATAGCTCGTTGTTCCACTCGTCTTTTCATTATCAACTTAGATATCATATTCATTAAATCCCCCAATATTCCACCGAAAAACGCAATATTACCGAAACTGACGCTTGCCCCGTTGTTCGGCCGAGCGCTTCAATTGTGAATGGATTTAGAACACTATAAAATTAATCATGAAAGTTGTCACTTGCTATTTACTTTTTTATGTTATAGAATATAGATTATTTAAATTAATAATCATTACTTATGATGAAAATTTACCGATAAGAATTCGTATTTACATTTTCGATCAATTGATTGGAAGCAAATTAATCGCGAATTGTTGTACACTTGTACCCAAATAAAATGAAAAAACCGGACCCACACTAAATTAAAGTCTTTTTTGGTATTACCATAAAACTCATTACTCTAGCTTTGATATTTAGATTTTGTTGCGAATATTCCGGTATTGTCCAAGTATTAAGCTGATCACGCAAATTCAATCCAACAACGTGCTCATTTATGGTATAAAAAACTTTATACGAATCCACATAGTGAAAAGGGCTACGTTCATGTTTTTTCAGCTGGACAAACCGTGGCATTGCTCGAGACAAATACTAAGCGTCGTATTGCTGCAGTCCTGGTACCTAAAACAAAATTGAGCTCAGAAACGTCCACTAAAACCAGGTAAAATCAGGTAAAGAAGAAAGTTAAAGTAAAGGTGAACTGAATAAAATAAAGATCTCCTTCCAAAATAATTATAAAATAGTAGTTTCATATACCAGAGGAATAAAATATTAAGGAAAAAAATGAATTTTAGGAATTTAGGTACATAAATCAACCGTTTTGTATAACAACAATGCACTGATAAAAAGTACGTTTATGATATGTTTCTGTTTGAACTTTTAAACTGAACAAATTACTTTATGAGCATCGAGTGTTTAAAAAAACTAATATTTGTAATGATTACATGTATGGATAGAAAAATGTTCTGTTTGTATCACCACTTGCTTGCGGTACTTCTGGTACTCGTACTATACATTGTAAAATGCTGTGATAGAGAATGGTAAATAATTATCTACTAAAGTCAATTGATGACATTATTATGATATTATGAAATTATTATTTTTATAAATGTATTGTTTTCATTTTCTTATATACATCTTAGTGAAGGTGAGACGTCATATACAATGCACGAATAGTATATACTGCACTAAAGGCTGATTTGTGTACTTGAAATTTTAAAATTTTATTTGAGTCTTCATATACAATGTACGAATATATGGCACGAAAAGCTGATTTGATTTTTTCATATTATTTCATTTCTATTATAGAACAATTATATTTGATAATTACATAGGAGGATAGGACATACCGCGGAATTGCCCGAGACAAATACTACGCATTGTACTGCTGAGCTTCTGGTAGATATTTTAAGTAGACACATTTTAGGGTACAAATGATTTGAATTTCTGTGCTCAATTGTGTTTTCGATACCAGGAGCGCAGCGATACAACGCGTAGTATTCGACTCGGGCATTGCCGAAAAAAACACGAACGTTTCCCTGCCACCTGTGTGAACTAATATAAATTTTTAAGCCGGAGTGAAGCGAAATAGTTATTGGATTTATTATGATGTTTGAGTTTTTCAATTATATTTTTGTAACAAGAATTTGTTTAATAACAATGCACTGATGAAAAGTTAAAAATAAAACAATAGTTACAGCACACTTGTTTTTGAAAAATCGATTAATCACCACTAAAATAATAATAATCGTATATACTTGAAATTTCCATTGCACGGTTGTTCGTTTTAGATGTTATAAATTTATAAAATTCAAAGGTATTAACCGGTTTTTTTTAGCTAACTACAGTATTTTTGAATGATTAATATTTTTGTAAAATGTCGATAATATTATACAGGTTTTAAAAAAAATTGTAATATATAATTACAAAAATTGACATACATGTTTCTTACTGGTTAATACAAGAAAATTCATCGGTATTTAAAAAAAAAATTTGTGCGTTTCGTTTTTTAATTTTGACAAAAGACAAATAATCCGAAACGTTTTTGTAGTTAGAGTAAATAATGAGTAAACTTTTATTATTATGAAAGTTTACTCTTTATTTGTGTTATTATTGTCGTTATGTTATTGTTATTATGTCGTTATTAGTGTGTTGAGTTTAATAGAATTAAGAATAGAAGTTGAATTTAATGAAATATATTAAATTGAATTTGGTATGTCTCGTATACATACTCGTATGTCTTTTAGCAAAGCAAAACACTAATTTTTTGAAATTCAATTATTCATATACTAAATTCAATTATATTATTATCAAAATTCAAAGCAATATTTGTGTTGCGCAATGAAATTCCATATAATATTCTTATATAATTTTAAGTTCAACATGTACTTTATTCAGCTTCTTCACTGTTGAAAATGTTATTCAATCTTTTTACTGTAAGCTAGACACCATATCAATTGAAAATGTAAATTGTAGACACTTTTTGGATTGAATTACAAATAAAATCATCATCAAAGATTACTTACAAAGGCACACTTATTCTGCTGCCCATGTTTGCGTATAAATCAGCGATATCATATTTTGAAATTAATAGTCCTTCAATTTCAGTTGAAATTCAAGGCAGCAAAATGTAGGCAAATGGATATTGCAACTTGAATCACATAAATCTAATATCTTGATAAACTTCAATATAATTCAAAAGAACAAGTTGACATATTTTTTTTATTAAATAAATAGAACAAAAATTCACTAACTCTTTCGGTGAAGTCAGGCTAAATATTTCCAGTCTTTGCTATTTGAGCTTATCAAATAACACTGTTTGATAATCTTTGCCGCATATCAAATCACCTGAAAATAATATGTAAGATAGAAGAGAAATGTTAATTTTTCTTTGATAGTTTTCAGTACAGTCTAATTTTATAAATTAAATTTGCCATTCTACATTAAATAATGTGTACTACAAAATTATACATTTATCTGATACTGGACTTTGTTTTAAGCTTTTATAGTAGTTATTGTGATGGCATAATCAATAGTTAAGCAATGGACTTGTATATAGTGGAGTGGTCTTCGACAATCCAGTTCAACATGTACGTTAGTCAGCTACTTCACTTTTGAAATTAGAACTGAATCTTTTATATGTCTGCTTTGCACCAGATCAAATAAATCTGTACAGATATAATATGTTCATTTTTTTTTTTTTTGATTTTCTGAAGAGCGTAATGGTAAAATGCATACGACATTCTTCTACATTAAATATTATTTAATTCAAATTATTATTTTTTACTGTCACTGGAATTTTCCTTAATTTATTTTCATAAATAAGTAGCAACAGAAGATTATATTAATTAGTTCAATATTTTTATACATTGTTAATTTATACAAAGACATTGTTTACAAGAAATTACATATACAATCATCATCAAAGAATACTTACAAAATATCACATATTCTGCTGCTCGTATTTGTGTATAAATCAGCGATATCAGATTTTGACTTTAAATAAATAGTTTTTCAGACGACAATCAAAGCAGCTATGTATAGGCACAAAGATATTGCTAGTTGAATCACCTTTATCGAACATCTTGTAGAACTTCAACATAATTCAACAGAAGAATAAGATATCAGTGAAATGACATATTTTAATATAGTTATATATTAGTAATGTATAGTTAATTATTTAATGTCAACACTAAATAATACTCACAGGTTTCATATTTCCAGTCTTCGTAATGCGAGCATCTCAATAATGTGGTTGGAAATTCCATTCCAAACATCAAATTGTCTGAAAGCAATAATATTTAAGAGATAAATTCATTTTTTTGATACTTTACAACATAGTCAAATGGTGCGCAATATATATGTATTGATGTACCAGGAACGAACTTGAATGATCTAAACAAACAAATCAGCGTTAACAACAATATACTTTATATACTTACCATATTCGATGGTGTTTTATATTATTTTACATTTATGGTAGTCCAGAGTTCTGATGCAGTATAATCGTGTAGGAAAAAAAAGAAAAATGTTTACTAGAAGTCGATCATTGTGATCCGAAGAGTGCTTAGGTGTTAAATGATACACTGGTGGTACTTGGTTTCTATACCCCATTTCGATTTTCGATTTCGTTTTTTTCGAATTTTCGTTTAAAAGTACAAAAATCTTAAAACTTTCGCCTTCTTTATATCTATGCATGATAACAATCTGCACTGATAACGAGATAACACAAGCCATTGATAATATTATTGATTCTTAATATGTACTGAACTTTTTGGTAAAATGCATAGGGCACCAACTGTAATTTTTTTTAATTTCTTTTGAAGATTGGTTTGAAGTTTCTGTATCTTATATTTTAGTAAATAAAAATTATAGATGTTATTCTATGTTTTTTTTTAACTTTGACAGACTTTACAATGTGTTTAATGCGACTATCATAATACATAGAATTTTCTCATCTATTAAATAATATAGTTTTTGTTTCCTGATGTGCACATATTTAGGGTTCAGAAATTATTTACTATCAGCAAATTAGTTTAACAAGTCAGAAATACATCATACACACATTTTTTGTTCTATTACAACTAGTCATCAACAACATAAGGCTAAATTTATCGTGCCTCATACACAAGTTTTGTGACATATTCTTGGTCCAGTTTAAGCAGCAAAAAATTATCAAAAATTTTCCAAAGTATGAACATAATTGTACTTTTATGTCACGGGGATGAAATATTAAGCAAAAAATACAATGATGATAGACAAAAGACACAAATCAGCCTTTTGTTCATCATGTGAACTGTACATTGTACATATACATGAGAAATATAGTGTTCAAAAATCAACATACTTCAAATAGGAATCAGATTAAACTGTGAGGTTTTTTTACGACCTTAAAGTATAACACATAATTTATAGGAAAAAAAACCTTTTATACTATAACAAACATAAAATTAGGAAGTCTCTCACGACATTAAACACATACATGGTTCCATCGAAGATACAGACATTCTCCTACGTCTTAAATATTATAACAAGACCTCAGCTCATTTGCTTCATTGGCCTAGGTTAAACTATTAAAATGTTTCTAATCAAAGCAATATTTGTGTTGCGCAAGGAAATTCTGTATAGTATTCCTATATAATTTCAAGTTCAACATGTACTTTATGCAGTTTCTTCACTGTTGAAAATGGAATTCAATCTTTTTACCATAAGCTAGACACCAAATCAGTTGAAACTGTAAATTGTAAAGACAATGTTTAGAATGAAATACAAATACAATCATCATCAAATAATACTTACAAAGGAATATTTATTCTGCTGCCTATGTTTGTGTATAAATCAGCGAATCATGTTTTGAAAATAATAGTCCTTCAATTTCAGTAGAAATTCAAGGCAGCAAAATGTAGGTAAATGGATATTGCAACTTGAATCACATAAATCTAATAGCATGATAAACTTCAATATAATTCAAAAGAACAAGTTGACATATTTTTTTTATTAAATAAATAGAACAAAAATTCACTAACTCTTTCGGTGAAGTCAGGCTAAATATTTCCAGTCTTTGCTATTTGAGCTTATCAAATAACACTGCTTGATAATCTTTGCCGCATATCAAATCACCTGAAAATAATATGTAAGATAGAAGAGAAATGTTAATTTTTTTTTGATAGTTTTCAGTACAGTCTAATTTTATAAATTAAATTTGCCATTCTACATTAAATAATGTGTTTACAAATTGATACATTTTTCTGAAACTGGAATTTTCTTAAAGATTTTATTTTGATAGGTTATTATTTTCATAAATATAAGTAGAAACAGAAAAGTATATTTATTAGTCCAGTATTTTTATTGGAAGAATATGTGAGCCACAACATTTTTAATAAATACCTTAAATTAAGAATCAAATGGAGCTTACATCATGTTAAATGTATTATTAAAGCATTGAAATTGCAATAAATAATGATGAAAAAATAAATATAATGTTTCTGACATAGGAGTATAACTAAGGCAAAATGTCTACAAGGAGATTAAGACAATTTATAGTGAATTAATTCATTAGACCTGAATACAATAATCCTATTTAACCTAATTTCTACATAGTTGTATTGTCTTTAACAACGTTTCTTAATTTGATGTAGGAGCACCACTAGTAGTAAATGTATTTAGCCTCATGCTTTTTACAGATGTAAAACATTTTGGATATTTAATAAATAATAGTTGTTTTAATACCTACTCAATGATTTAAAAGTTGATTTGATGCAGTTTATAAAGTCAGGAACATCTTATCCTCGTTTTATACATTGAACTAGAATCTTATGATAACTGAAATCAGGAATGCGCACCAGCCATTAGACCAATGTAAACATGGTCGTGATAGCGTGTCAGAAAGAGACTGCAGATAAGAACGGTGGTACTATCTTTTTTTATCACACATAACAATAAGATTGTTTGCCAATAAATAATAAATGTGTTCATTTTACAACAACGTAGGAAATCATTTGCATTAGGTATTTTGGTAAATATTTTGAGATAAAAAATTTAGAATTTGATTTATTAACAAGAGAAAATGAACCATTAATATATTTGTGTACGTTAAACATTGTCACTTCAATTCTGTATTTGATAGCCTTGTAGAAATTATCACATAGTAACAGATGAATGTGTAATGTATTTGATCAAGAAAATTGTAAGTAAATTGTATCGTTCATATTGAATTCTAAATAAAAATTAATTAAATTAAAAATTATAATTAAATTAAAAATGTATTAGCCATAATGATTAGATCCAAAAATATAACGACCGGCAGAGGTGTTGAAACTTTTCATCCTATTCAAAATATTATGACGACTTACAAATTATTAATGGCAATTCAATAAAGATTATAATAATATGTATGTAGTTGGTAAGTTTATTTATTTATCATAAGTGGTGTAGTAACCAGTCGCTCTTACCACTTGGCTGTTACACGCTTCTTTTACGTCGAATGCACCTACACGTAGTAAGCAGGATCTAGGACAACTAATTGTGTGTTGTACATTAAGGTACTATAAATACATCATAGTATAATCTGAGTCCATCTGAAATATATCATTATTTGAAGGCTTTGTTTATCATGTATTAGTACAGTTCATTTGTAGATAAAAAGGCTGAATTATGTCCATTGTTGATCATAGTAAGTGTTTTTCGCTTAATATTTCATTCCTGTTATATGAGAGTAACATTTTATTCATTCTATAAGGTAGTATAAAACACTCACAGTTTAATCTTATTCCAATTTGACATATGTAAATATTTGGAGGCATTATTTCTTATTTATTAGAATGTTTCACATATAGAGCAAAATGCTCATTTATGTATTTAGTTGTTCATAATTTGGGTTTTTCGCTTAATATTTCATTTCTCATTTATGAATGTACCATTTAATTCATTCTTATACGTAGTATAAAACACTCAAAGTTTAATCTGATTCAAGTTTGTTCAATATTTCAGTATTTAGAGGTTATCTTGATCATTTATTAGAACAATTCACATGAAGAGCAAAATGCTCAATTATGTATTTAGTAGTTCATAATTTGTAGTTTTCGCTTAATATTTCATTTCTCTTATCTGACTGTACCATTTTATTCATTATTTTCGTTAGTATAAAACTCTCACAGTTTAATCGGATCCAATTAGAAATGTGTTAATATTTGGAGGCTTTATTTTTCATGGATTAGTACAGTTCACTAGAATAGCAAAATGCTCATTTATGTACTTAGTTGTTCATAATTTGTATTTTTCGATTAATATTGCATTACTCTTTTATGAATGGACCATTTTATTCATTCTTATACGTAGTATAAAACCCTCACAGTTTAATCTGATTCAAGTTTGTTCAATATTTCAATATTTAGAGGTTTTCTTGAACATTTATTGAAACAATCCACATGAAGAGCAAAATGCTCAATTATGTATTTTGTTGTTCATAATTTGTAGTTTTCGCTTAATATTTAATTTCCCTTTTATGAATGTACCATTTAATTCATTCTTTTACATAGTATAAAACCCTCAAAAATTATTCTCATTCCAATTTGACAAATGTAAATATTTGGAAGCTTTACTTCTTATTTATTAGAACAGTTCACATCTAGAGCAAAATGCTCATTTATGTATTTAGTTGTTCATAATTTGTATTTTTCGCATAATTCTTCATTGCTGTTATATGAAAGTACCATTTTATTCATTCTTTAAGGTAGTATATAAAACCCTCACAGTTTAATCTGATTCCATTTTGAATTATGTAAATCTTTGGAGGCATTATTTACCATTTATTAGAACAGTTCACATGTAGAGCAAAATAATCAGTTATGTATTTTGTTGATCATAATTCGTTATTTTTGCTTAATATTTCACTTCTCTTTTATGATTGTACCATTTTAGTCATTCTTTTAGTTAGTATAAAACTCTCATATTTTGATCGGATCCAATTAGAAATAAGTTTATATTTGAGGCTTTATTTTTCATGTATTAGTCCAGTTCACTAGAAGAGCAAAATGCTCATGTATGTAATTAGTTGTTCATAATATGTATTTTTCGATTAATATTTCACTTCTCTTTATGATTGTATCATTTTAGTCATTCTTTTAGTTAGTATAAAACTCTCATAGTTTAAACGGATCCAATTAGAAATATGTTTATATTTGGAGGCTTTATTTCTAATTTATAAGAATGTTTCACATGTAGAGGGAAATCTTCATTTATGTATTTTGTTGATCATAATTTGTATTTTTCGCATAATTCTTCATTCCTGTTATATGAAAGTACCATTTTATTCATTCTTTAAGGTAGTATATAAAACCCTCACAGTTTAATCTGGTTCCCTTTTGAATTATGTAAATCTTTGGAGGCTTTTTTGATCATAGTTGAGTTGATTTAAGTTGATATCACATATTATTGCTTTCAGATGATTTGATCTTTGGAATGGAATATCCAACAACATTATTGAGATGCTTGCATTACAAGGATTGGCAATATGAAACCTGTGAGTATTCTTTTGTGTTGACGATAAATAATCAACTAACTGAAATTGTATTTCATATCACTGATATCATATTCGTCTGTAGAATTAAGTTGAAGTTCTACAAGATTTTTGATGAAAATTTTTCAACTGGCAAGGTCTATGTGCCTATTCATTGGTGCTTTGATTTTCGTCTGATCAACTATAAATTGTCAAAATCTTAAATCACTGATTTACTTACAAGAACGGACAGCAGAATATGATTTCCTTTGTAAGTATTCATTAATGATGATTGTATTTATTATTTATTCCAAGCAATATCTCTACGATTTATAGTTTCAACTGATTTGGTGTCAAACATATTATAAACAGATTGAATTTTATTTCCAACACTGAAGAAGTTGAATAAAGTACATGTTGAACTGGAGATCAAAAAAGACTACTCTTTGGAAGTTTATTGCGCAACAGGAATATGTCTTTGGTTAGAACCATTTAAATAGTAGAACGTAGGCCAATGAAGCAAATTAGCTGAGGTTTTGTTATTATATTTAAGACCTAGGAGAATGTCAGTATCTTTGATTAACCATGGATGTGTTATATGTCACGAAAGCCCTTCTTAGTTTATTTTTTTTATTGTATAAAAGGTTTTTATTACAACTTATTTTGTATTGTACATTAAGTTACTATAAAAACTTCATAGTATAATCCGAGTCCCGTCTGACATATATCATTATTTGGAAGCTTTGTTTCTCATGTAATAGTACATTTCATTCATAGATATAAAGGCTTATGTCCCTTGTTGATCATAATTTATGTTTTTCGCTTAATTTTTCATTCTTGTTTTATGAAAGTAAAATATTATTTATTCCATAAGGTTGTATAGAACCTTCATTGTTAAATATGATTCCAATTTGAAATATGTTAATATTTGGAGGCTTTATTTACCATTTATTAGAACAGTTCACATGTAAGGCAAAATGATCAGTTATGTATTTTGTTGATCAATTTTTGTTATTTTTGCTTAATATTTCACTTCTCTTTTATGATTGTACCATTTTAGTCATTCTTTTAGTTAGTATAAAACTCTCATATTTTGATCGGATCCAATTAGAAATATGTTTATATTTGGAGGCTTTATTTCTCATTTATAAGAATGTTTCACATGTAGAGGGAAATCTCTATTTATGTATTTTGTTGATCATAATTTGTATTTTTCGCATAATTCTTCATTGCTGTTATATGAAAGTACCATTTTATTCATTCTTTAAGGTAGTATATAAAACCCTCACAGTTTAATCTGATTCCATTTTGAATTATGTAAATCTTTGGAGGCATTATTTACCATTTATTAGAACAGTTCACATGTAGAGCAAAATAATCAGTTATGTATTTTGTTGATCATAATTCGTTATTTTTGCTTAATATTTCACTTCTCTTTTATGATTGTACCATTTTAGTCATTCTTTTAGTTAGTATAAAACTCTCATATTTTGATCGGATCCAATTAGAAATATGTTTATATTTGGAGGCTTTATTTTTCATGTATTAGTCCAGTTCACTAGAACAGCAAAATGCTCATGTATGTAATTAGTTGTTCATAATATGTATTTTTCGATTAATATTTCACTTCTCTTTATGATTGTATCATTTTAGTCATTTTTTAGTTAGTATAAAACTCTCATAGTTTAAACGGATCCAATTAGAAATATGTTTATATTTGGAGGCTTTATTTCTAATTTATAAGAATGTTTCACATGTAGAGGGAAATCTTCATTTATGTATTTTGTTGATCATAATTTGTATTTTTCGCATAATTCTTCATTCCTGTTATATGAAAGTACCATTTTATTCATTCTTTAAGGTAGTATATAAAACCCTCACAGTTTAATCTGGTTCCCTTTTGAATTATGTAAATCTTTGGAGGCTTTCTTGATCATAGTTGAGTTGATTAAAGTTGATATCACATATTATTGCTTTCAGATGATTTGATCTTTGGAATGGAATATCCAACAACATTATTGAGATGCTTGCATTACAAGGATTGGCAATATGAAACCTGTGAGTATTCTTTTGTGTTGACGATAAATAATCAACTAACTGAAATTGTATTTCATATCACTGATATCATATTCGTCTGTAGAATTAAGTTGAAGTTCTACAAGATTTTTGATGAAAATTTTTCAACTGGCAAGGTCTATGTGCCTATTCATTGGTGCTTTGATTTTCGTCTGATCAACTATAAATTGTCAAAATCTTAAATCACTGATTTACTTACAAGAACGGACAGCAGAATATGATTTCCTTTGTAAGTATTCATTAATGATGATTGTATTTATTATTTATTCCAAGCAATATCTCTACGATTTATAGTTTCAACTGATTTGGTGTCAAACATATTATAAACAGATTGAATTTTATTTCCAACACTGAAGAAGTTGAATAAAGTACATGTTGAACTGGAGATCAAAAAAGACTACTCTTTGGAAGTTTATTGCGCAACAGGAATATGTCTTTGGTTAGAAACATTTAAATAGTAGAACGTAGGCCAATGAAGCAAATTAGCTGAGGTTTTGTTATTATATTTAAGACCTAGGAGAATGTCAGTATCTTTGATTAACCATGGATGTGTTATATGTCACGAAAGCCCTTCTTAGTTTATTTTTTTTATTGTATAAAAGGTTTTTATTACAACTTATTTTGTATTGTACATTAAGTTACTATAAAAACTTCATAGTATAGCCCGAGTCCCGTCTGAAATATATCATTATTTGGAAGCTTTGTTTCTCATGTAATAGTACATTTCATTCGTAGATATAAAGGCTTATGTCCCTTGTTGATCATAATTTATGTTTTTCGCTTAATTTTTCATTCTTGTTTTATGAAAGTAAAATTTTATTTATTCCATAAGGTTGTATAGAACCTTCATTGTTAAATATGATTCCAATTTGAAATATGTTAATATTTGGAGGCTTTATTTACCATTTATTAGAACAGTTCACATGTAGGTCAAAATTATCAGTTATATATTTTGTTGATCATTATTTGTTATTTTTGCTTAATATTTCACTTCTCATTTATGATTGTACCATTTTAGTCAGTCTTTTAGTTAGTATAAAACTCTCATAGTTTAATCGGATCCAATTATAAATATGTTTATATTTGGAGGCTTTATTTCTCATTTATAAGAATGTTTCACATGTAGAGGGAAATCTTCATTTATGTATTTTGTTGATCATAATATGTATTTTTCGCATAATTCTTCATTGCTGTTATATGAAAGTACCATTTTATTCGTTCTTTAAGGTAGCATATAAAACCCTCACAGTTTAATCTGGTTTCATTTTGAATTATGTAAATCTTTGGAGGCTTTATTTACCATTTATTAGAACAGTTCACATGTAGAGCAAAATAATCAGTTATGTATTGTGTTGATCATTATTCGTTATTTTTGCTTAATATTTCACTTCTCTTTTATGATTGTACCATTTTAGTCATTCTTTTAGTTAGTATAAAACTCTCATATTTTGATCGGATCCAATTAGAAATATGTTTATATTTGGAGGCTTTATTTTTCATGTATTAGTCCAGTTCACTAGATGAGCAAAATGCTCATGTATGTAATTAGTTGTTCATTATATGTATTTTTCGATTAATATTTAATTTCTGTTTTCTGAATGTACCATTTTATTCATTATTTTCGTTAGTATAAAACTCTCACAGTTTAATCGGATCCAATTAGAAATGTGTTAATATTTGGAGGCTTTATTTTTCATGGATAAGTACAGTTCACTAGAAGAGCAAAATGCTCATTTATGCACTTAGTTGTTCATATTTTGTATTTTTCGATTAATATTTCATTACTCTTTTATGAATGGACCATTTTATTTATTCTTAAAGGTTGTATAGAACCCTAATTATTAATTATGATTCCAATTTGAAATATATTAATATTTGGAGGCATTATTTCTCATGTATTAGTAGAGTTCAATAGTAGAGCAAAATGCTCATTTATGTATTTAGTTGTTCATAATTTGTATTTTTTGCTTCATATTTCATTCCTGTTATATGAAAGTATCATAATATTCATTCTTTAAGATAGTATAAAACCCTCATAGTTTAATCGGATCCAATTAGAAATATGTTAGTATTTAGAGGCTTTCTTGATCATTTATTAGAAAAATTCACATGAAGAGTAAAATACTCATTTATGTATTTTGTTGATCATTATTTGTTATTTTCGCTTAATATTTCATTTCTCATTTATGAATGTACCATTTAATTCATTCTTTTACGTAGTATAAAACACTCAAAGTTTAATCTGATTCAAGTTTGTTCAATATTTCAGTATTTAGAGGTTATCTTGATCATTTATTAGAACAATTCACATGAAGAGCAAAATGCTCAATTATGTATTTAGTAGTTCATAATTTGTAGTTTTCGCTTAATATTTCATTTCTCTTATCTGACTGTACCATTTTATTCATTATTTTCGTTAGTATAAAACTCTCACAGTTTAATCGGATCCAATTAGAAATGTGTTAATATTTGGAGGCTTTATTTTTCATGGATAAGTACAGTTCACTAGAAGAGCAAAATGCTCATTTATGCACTTAGTTGTTCATATTTTGTATTTTTCGATTAATATTGCATTACTCTTTTATGAATGGACCATTTTATTCATTCTTATACGTAGTATAAAACCCTCACAGTTTAATCTGATTCAAGTTTGTTCAATATTTCAATATTTAGAGGTTTTCTTGAACATTTATTGAAACAATCCACATGAAGAGCAAAATGCTCAATTATGTATTTTGTTGTTCATAATTTGTAGTTTTCGCTTAATATTTAATTTCCCTTTTATGAATGTACCATTTAATTCATTCTTTTACATAGTATAAAACCCTCAAAAATTATTCTCATTCCAATTTGACAAATGTAAATATTTGGAAGCTTTACTTCTTATTTATTAGAACAGTTCACATCTAGAGCAAAATGCTCATTTATGTATTTTGTTGACAAATTAATTGCTTTTTTTCGCATAATATATCATTTCTCTTATCTCAATATAACATTTTATTCATTATTTTCGTTAGTATAAAACTCTCACAGTTTAATTTGGTTCCATTTTAAATTATGCAAATCTTTGGAGGCTTTATTTACCATTTATTAGAAAAGTTCACATGTAGAGCAAAATGATCAGTTATGTATTTTGTTGATCATTATTTGTTATTTTTGCTTAATATTTCACTTAACTTTTATGATTGTATCATTTTAGTCATTCTTTTAGTTAGTATAAACCTCTCATAGTTTAATCGGATCCAATTAGAAATATGTCAATATATAGAGGCTTTCTTGATCATTTATTAGAACAATTCACATGTAAAGCAAAATGCTCATTTATGTATTTGTTGTTCATAATTTGTATTTTTCGCTTCATATTTCATTTCTCTTTTTTGAAAGTACCTTATTAGTCATTCTTGTAGTTAGTATAAAACTCTCATATTTTGATCGGATCCAATTAGAAATATGTTTATATTTGTAGGCTTTATTTCTCATTTATAAGAATGTTTCACATGTAGAGGGAAATCTTCATTTATGTATTTTGTTGATCATAATTTGTATTTTTCGCATAATTCTTCATTGCTGTTATATGAAAGTACCATTTTATTCATTCTTTAAGGTAGCATATAAAACCCTCACAGTTTAATCTGGTTCCCTTTTGAATAATGTAAATCTTTGGAGGCTTTCTTGATCATAGTTGAGTTGATTAAAGTTGATATCACATATTATTGCTTTCAGATGATTTGATCTTTGGAATGGAAAATCCAACAACATTATAGAGATGATTGCATTACAGGGACTGGCAATATGAAAACTGTGAGGATTCTTTTGTGTTGACGATAAATAATCAACTAACTGAAATTTTATTTCATATCACTGATATCATATTCTTCTGTAGAATTACGTTGAAGTTCTACAAGATTTTTGATGAAAATTTTTTAACTGGCAAGGTCTAAGTGCCTTTTCATTGGTGCTTTGATTTTCGTCTGATCAACTATAAATTGTCAAAATCTTAAATCACTGATTTACTTACAAGAAGGGACAGCAGAATATGATTTCCTTTGTAAGTATTCATTAATGATGATTGTATTTATTATTTATTCCAAGCAATGTCTCTACGATTTATAGTTTCAACAGATTTGGTGTCAAACATATTATAAACAGATTGAATTTTATTTCCAACACTGAAGAAGTTGAATAAAGTACATGTTGAACTGGAGATAAAAGAAGACTACTCTTTGGAAGTTTATTGCGCAACAGGAATATGTCTTTGGTTAGAAAAATTTAAATAGTAGAACGTAGGCCAATGAAGCAAATGAGCTGAGGTTTTGTTATTATATTAAAGACCTAGGAGAATGTCAGTATCTTTGATTAACCATGGATGTGTTATATGTCACGAGAGCCCTTCTTACTTTATTTTTTTTATTGTATAAAAGGTTTTTATTACAACTAATTGTGTGACGTACATTAAGGTACTATAAGTACATCATAGTATAATCCGAGTCCTGTCTGACATATATCATTATTTGGAGGCTTTGTTTCTCTTGTAATAGTACATTTCATTCATAGATTTAAAGGCTGATTTATGTCCCTTGTTGATCATAATTTATGTTTTTCGCTTAATATTTCATTCCTGTTTTATGAAAGTAAAATTTTATTTATTCCATAAGGTTGTATAGAACTTTCATTGTTAAATATGATTCCAATTTGAAATATGTTAATATTTGGAGGCTTTATTTACCATTTATTAGAACAGTTCACATGTAGGGCAAAATGATCAGTTATGTATTTTGTTGATCATTATTTGTTATTATCGCTTTATATTTAATTTCTCTGTTATGAATGTACCATTTTATTCATTATATTCGTTAGTATAAAACTCTCACAGTTTAATCGGATCCAATTAGAAATGTGTTAATATTTGGAGGCTTTATTTTTCATGGATAAGTACAGTTCACTAGAAGAGCAAAATGCTCATTTATGTACTTAGTTGTTCATATTTTGTATTTTTCGATTAATATTTCATTACTCTTTTATGAATGGACCATTTTATTTATTCTTAAAGGTTGTATAGAACCCTAATTATTAATTATGATTCCAATTTGAAATATATTAATATTTGGAGGCTTTATTTCTCATGTATTAGTACAGTTCAATAGTAGAGCAAAATGCTCATTTATGTATTTAGTTGTTCATAATTTGTATTTTTTGCTTCATATTTCATTCCTGTTATATGAAAGTATCATAATATTCATTCTTTAAGATAGTATAAAACCCTCATAGTTTAATCGGATCCAATTAGAAATATGTTAGTATTTAGAGGCTTTCTTGATCATTTATTAGAAAAATTCACATGATGAGTAAAATACTCATTTATGTATTTTGTTGATCATTATTTGTTATTTTCGCTTAATATTTCATTTCTCATTTATGAATGTACCATTTAATTCATTCTTTTACGTAGTATAAAACACTCAAAGTTTAATCTGATTCAAGTTTGTTCAATATTTCAGTATTTAGAGGTTATCTTGATCATTTATTAGAACAATTCACATGAAGAGCAAAATGCTCAATTATGTATTTAGTAGTTCATAATTTGTAGTTTTCGCTTAATATTTCATTTCTCTTATCTGACTGTACCATTTTATTCATTATTTTCGTTAGTATAAAACTCTCACAGTTTAATCGGATCCAATTAGAAATGTGTTAATATTTGGAGGCTTTATTTTTCATGGATAAGTACAGTTCACTAGAAGAGCAAAATGCTCATTTATGCACTTAGTTGTTCATATTTTGTATTTTTCGATTAATATTGCATTACTCTTTTATGAATGGACCATTTTATTCATTCTTATACGTAGTATAAAACCCTCACAGTTTAATCTGATTCAAGTTTGTTCAATATTTCAATATTTAGAGGTTTTCTTGAACATTTATTGAAACAATCCACATGAAGAGCAAAATGCTCAATTATGTATTTTGTTGTTCATAATTTGTAGTTTTCGCTTAATATTTAATTTCCCTTTTATGAATGTACCATTTAATTCATTCTTTTACATAGTATAAAACCCTCAAAAATTATTCTCATTCCAATTTGACAAATGTAAATATTTGGAAGCTTTACTTCTTATTTATTAGAACAGTTCACATCTAGAGCAAAATGCTCATTTATGTATTTTGTTGACAAATTAATTGCTTTTTTTCGCATAATATATCATTTCTCTTATCTCAATATAACATTTTATTCATTATTTTCGTTAGTATAAAACTCTCACAGTTTAATTTGGTTCCATTTTAAATTATGCAAATCTTTGGAGGCTTTATTTACCATTTATTAGAAAAGTTCACATGTAGAGCAAAATGATCAGTTATGTATTTTGTTGATCATTATTTGTTATTTTTGCTTAATATTTCACTTAACTTTTATGATTGTATCATTTTAGTCATTCTTTTAGTTAGTATAAACCTCTCATAGTTTAATCGGATCCAATTAGAAATATGTCAATATATAGAGGCTTTCTTGATCATTTATTAGAACAATTCACATGTAAAGCAAAATGCTCATTTATGTATTTGTTGTTCATAATTTGTATTTTTCGCTTCATATTTCATTTCTCTTTTTTGAAAGTACCTTATTAGTCATTCTTGTAGTTAGTATAAAACTCTCATATTTTGATCGGATCCAATTAGAAATATGTTTATATTTGTAGGCTTTATTTCTCATTTATAAGAATGTTTCACATGTAGAGGGAAATCTTCATTTATGTATTTTGTTGATCATAATTTGTATTTTTCGCATAATTCTTCATTGCTGTTATATGAAAGTACCATTTTATTCATTCTTTAAGGTAGCATATAAAACCCTCACAGTTTAATCTGGTTCCATTTTGAATTATGTAAATCTTTGGAGGCATTATTTACCATTTATTAGAACAGTTCACATGTAGAGCAAAATAATCAGTTATGTATTTTGTTGATCATAATTCGTTATTTTTGCTTAATATTTCACTTCTCTTTTATGATTGTACCATTTTAGTCATTCTTTTAGTTAGTATAAAACTCTCATATTTTGATCGGATCCAATTAGAAATATGTTTATATTTGGAGGCTTTATTTTTCATGTATTAGTCCAGTTCACTAGAAGAGCAAAATGCTCATGTATGTAATTAGTTGTTCATAATATGTATTTTTCGATTAATATTTCACTTCTCTTTTATGATTGTATCATTTTAGTCATTCTTTTAGTTAGTATAAAACTCTCATAGTTTAAACGGATCCAATTAGAAATATGTTTATATTTGGAGGCTTTATTTCTAATTTATAAGAATGTTTCACATGTAGAGGGAAATCTTCATTTATGTATTTTGTTGATCATAATTTGTATTTTTCGCATAATTCTTCATTCCTGTTATATGAAAGTACCATTTTATTCATTCTTTAAGGTAGTATATAAAACCCTCACAGTTTAATCTGGTTCCCTTTTGAATAATGTAAATCTTTGGAGGCTTTCTTGATCATAGTTGAGTTGATTAAAGTTGATATCACATATTATTGCTTTCAGATGATTTGATCTTTGGAATGGAAAATCCAACAACATTATAGAGATGATTGCATTACAGGGACTGGCAATATGAAAACTGTGAGGATTCTTTTGTGTTGACGATAAATAATCAACTAACTGAAATTTTATTTCATATCACTGATATCATATTCTTCTGTAGAATTACGTTGAAGTTCTACAAGATTTTTGATGAAAATTTTTTAACTGGCAAGGTCTAAGTGCCTTTTCATTGGTGCTTTGATTTTCGTCTGATCAACTATAAATTGTCAAAATCTTAAATCACTGATTTACTTACAAGAAGGGACAGCAGAATATGATTTCCTTTGTAAGTATTCATTAATGATGATTGTATTTATTATTTATTCCAAGCAATGTCTCTACGATTTATAGTTTCAACAGATTTGGTGTCAAACATATTATAAACAGATTGAATTTTATTTCCAACACTGAAGAAGTTGAATAAAGTACATGTTGAACTGGAGATAAAAGAAGACTACTCTTTGGAAGTTTATTGCGCAACAGGAATATGTCATTGGTTAGAAAAATTTAAATAGTAGAACGTAGGCCAATGAAGCAAATGAGCTGAGGTTTTGTTATTATATTAAAGACCTAGGAGAATGTCAGTATCTTTGATTAACCATGGATGTGTTATATGTCACGAGAGCCCTTCTTACTTTATTTTTTTTATTGTATAAAAGGTTTTTATTACAACTAATTGTGTGACGTACATTAAGGTACTATAAGTACATCATAGTATAATCCGAGTCCTGTCTGACATATATCATTATTTGGAGGCTTTGTTTCTCTTGTAATAGTACATTTCATTCATAGATTTAAAGGCTGATTTATGTCCCTTGTTGATCATAATTTATGTTTTTCGCTTAATATTTCATTCCTGTTTTATGAAAGTAAAATTTTATTTATTCCATAAGGTTGTATAGAACTTT
The DNA here is from genome assembly GCA_949715065.1 of Periphyllus acericola. NCBI lineage: Eukaryota > Metazoa > Arthropoda > Insecta > Hemiptera > Aphididae > Periphyllus > Periphyllus acericola. The sequence continues at coordinate 19,420,982 of OX454264.1, forward strand.
CATTGTTAAATATGATTCCAATTTGAAATATGTTAATATTTGGAGGCTTTATTTACCATTTATTAGAACAGTTCACATGTAGGGCAAAATGATCAGTTATGTATTTTGTTGATCATTATTTGTTATTATCGCTTTATATTTAATTTCTCTGTTATGAATGTACCATTTTATTCATTATATTCGTTAGTATAAAACTCTCACAGTTTAATCGGATCCAATTAGAAATGTGTTAATATTTGGAGGCTTTATTTTTCATGGATAAGTACAGTTCACTAGAAGAGCAAAATGCTCATTTATGTACTTAGTTGTTCATATTTTGTATTTTTCGATTAATATTTCATTACTCTTTTATGAATGGACCATTTTATTTATTCTTAAAGGTTGTATAGAACCCTAATTATTAATTATGATTCCAATTTGAAATATATTAATATTTGGAGGCTTTATTTCTCATGTATTAGTACAGTTCAATAGTAGAGCAAAATGCTCATTTATGTATTTAGTTGTTCATAATTTGTATTTTTTGCTTCATATTTCATTCCTGTTATATGAAAGTATCATAATATTCATTCTTTAAGATAGTATAAAACCCTCATAGTTTAATCGGATCCAATTAGAAATATGTTAGTATTTAGAGGCTTTCTTGATCATTTATTAGAAAAATTCACATGATGAGTAAAATACTCATTTATGTATTTTGTTGATCATTATTTGTTATTTTCGCTTAATATTTCATTTCTCATTTATGAATGTACCATTTAATTCATTCTTTTACGTAGTATAAAACACTCAAAGTTTAATCTGATTCAAGTTTGTTCAATATTTCAGTATTTAGAGGTTATCTTGATCATTTATTAGAACAATTCACATGAAGAGCAAAATGCTCAATTATGTATTTAGTAGTTCATAATTTGTAGTTTTTGCTTAATAGTTCATTTCTCTTATCTGACTGTACCATTTTATTCATTATTTTCGTTAGTATAAAACTCTCACAGTTTAATCGGATCCAATTAGAAATGTGTTAATATTTGGAGGCTTTATTTTTCATGGATTAGTACAGTTCACTAGAATAGCAAAATGCTCATTTATGTACTTAGTTGTTCATAATTTGTATTTTTCGATTAATATTGCATTACTCTTTTATGAATGGACCATTTTATTCATTCTTATACGTAGTATAAAACTCTCACAGTTTAATCTGATTCAAGTTTGTTCAATATTTCAATATTTAGAGGTTTTCTTGAACATTTATTGAAACAATCCACATGAAGAGCAAAATGCTCAATTATGTATTTTGTTGTTCATAATTTGTAGTTTTCGCTTAATATTTAATTTCCCTTTTATGAATGTACCATTTAATTCATTCTTTTACATAGTATAAAACCCTCAAAAATTATTCTCATTCCAATTTGACAAATGTAAATATTTGGAAGCTTTACTTCTTATTTATTAGAACAGTTCACATCTAGAGCAAAATGCTCATTTATGTATTTTGTTGACAAATTAATTGCTTTTTTTCGCATAATATATCATTTCTCTTATCTCAATATAACATTTTATTCATTATTTTCGTTAGTATAAAACTCTCACAGTTTAATTTGGTTCCATTTTAAATTATGCAAATCTTTGGAGGCTTTATTTACCATTTATTAGAAAAGTTCACATATAGAGCAAAATGATCAGTTATGTATTTTGTTGATCATTATTTGTTATTTTTGCTTAATATTTCACTTAACTTTTATGATTGTACCATTTTAGTCATTCTTTTAGTTAGTATAAACCTCTCATAGTTTAATCGGATCCAATTAGAAATATGTCAATATATAGAGGCTTTCTTGATCATTTATTAGAACAATTCACATGTAAAGCAAAATGCTCATTTATGTATTTGTTGTTCATAATTTGTATTTTTCGCTTAATATTTCATTTCTCTTTTTTGAAAGTACCTTATTAATCATTCTTTTAGTTAGTATAAAACTCTCATAGTTTAATCGGATCCAATTATAAATATGTTTATATTTGGAGGCTTTATTTTTCATGTATTAGTCCAGTTCACTAGAAGAGCAAAATGCTCATGTATGTAATTAGTTGTTCATAATATGTATTTTTCGATTAATATTTCACTTCTCTTTTATGATTGTATCATTTTAGTCATTCTTTTAGTTAGTATAAAACTCTCATAGTTTAAACGGATCCAATTAGAAATATGTTTATATTTGGAGGCTTTATTTCTAATTTATAAGAATGTTTCACATGTAGAGGGAAATCTTCATATATGTATTTTGTTGATCATAATTTGTATTTTTCGCATAATTCTTCATTCCTGTTACATGAAAGTACCATTTTATTCATTCTTTAAGGTAGTATATAAAACCCTCACAGTTTAATCTGATTCCATTTTGAATTATGTAAATCTTTGGAGGCTTTCTTGATCATAGTTGAGTTGATTTAAGTTGATATCACTTATTATTGCTTTCAGATGATTTGATCTTTGGAATGGAAAATCCAACAACATAATAGAGATGCTTGCATTACAAGGACTGGCAATATGAAACCTGTGAGTATTCTTTTGTTTTGACGATAAATAATCAACTAACTGAAATTTTATTTCATATTATGATATCATATTCTTCTGTAGAATTACGTTGAAGTTCTACAAATTGTTTGATGAAAATTTTTCAACTGGCAAGGTCTATGTGCCTATTCATTGGTGCTTGATTTTCGTCTGATCAACTATAAATTGTCAAAATATTAAATCACTGATTTACTTACAAGAAGGGACAGCAGAATATGATTTCCTTTGTAAGTATTCATTAATGATGATTGTATTTATTATTTATTCCAAGCAATGTCTCTACGATTTATAGTTTCAACTGATTTGGTGTCAAACATATTATAAACAGATTGAATTTTATTTCCAACACTGAAGAAGTTGAATAAAGTACATGTTGAACTAGAGATCAAAAAAGACTACTCTTTGGAAGTTTATTGCGCAACAGGAATATGTCTTTGGTTAGAAACATTTAAATAGTAGAACGTAGGCCAATGAAGCAAATGAGCTGAGGTTTTGTTATTATATTTAAGACCTAGGAGAATGTCAGTATCTTTGATTAACCATGGATGTGTTATATGTCACGAGAGCCCTTCTTACTTTATTTTTTTTATTGTATAAAAGGTTTTTATTACAACTAATTGTGTGTTGTACATTAAGGTACTATAAGTACATCATAGTATAATCCGAGTCCCGTCTGACATATATCATTATTTGGAAGCTTTGTTTCTCATGTAATAGTACATTTCATTCGTAGATATAAAGGCTTATGTCCCTTGTTGATCATAATTTATGTTTTTCGCTTAATTTTTCATTCCTGTTTTATGAAAGTAAAATTTTATTTATTCCATAATGTTGTATAGAACCTTCATTGTTAAATATGATTCCAATTTGAAATATGTTAATATTTGGAGGCTTTATTTACCATTTATTAGAACAGTTCACATGTAGGGCAAAATGATCAGTTATGTATTTTGTTGATCATTATTTGTTATTTTTGCTTAATATTTCACTTCTCTTTTATGATTGTACCATTTTAGTCATTCTTTTAGTTAGTATAAAACTCTCATAGTTTAATCGGATCCAATTATAAATATGTTTATATTTGGAGGCTTTATTTCTCATTTATAAGAATGTTTCACATGTAGAGGGAAATCTTCATTTATGTATTTTGTTGATCATAATTTGTATTTTTCGCATAATTCTTCATTGCTGTTATATGAAAGTACCATTTTATTCATTCTTTAAGGTAGCATATAAAACCCTCACAGTTTAATCTGGTTCCATTTTGAATTATGTAAATCTTTGGAGTCATTATTTACCATTTATTAGAACAGTTCACATGTAGAGCAAAATAATCAGTTATGTATTTTGTTGATCATAATTCGTTATTTTTGCTTAATATTTCACTTCTCTTTTATGATTGTACCATTTTAGTCATTCTTTTAGTTAGTATAAAACTCTCATATTTTGATCGGATCCAATTAGAAATATGTTTATATTTGAGGCTTTATTTTTCATGTATTAGTCCAGTTCACTAGAAGAGCAAAATGCTCATGTATGTAATTAGTTGTTCATAATATGTATTTTTCGATTAATATTTCACTTCTCTTTTATGATTGTATCATTTTAGTCATTCTTTTAGTTAGTATAAAACTCTTATAGTTTAAACGGATCCAATTAGAAATATGTTTATATTTGGAGGCTTTATTTCTAATTTATAAGAATGTTTCACATGTAGAGGGAAATCTTCATTTATGTATTTTGTTGATCATAATTTGTATTTTTCGCATAATTCTTCATTCCTGTTATATGAAAGTACCATTTTATTCATTCTTTAAGGTAGTATATAAAACCCTCACAGTTTAATCTGGTTCCCTTTTGAATTATGTAAATCTTTGGAGGCTTTCTTGATCATAGTTGAGTTGATTAAAGTTGATATCACATATTATTGCTTTCAGATGATTTGATCTTTGGAATGGAAAATCCAACAACATTATAGAGATGATTGCATTACAAGGACTGGCAATATGAAAACTGTGAGGATTCTTTTGTGTTGACGATAAATAATCAACTAACTGAAATTTTATTTCATATCACTGATATCATATTCTTCTGTAGAATTACGTTGAAGTTCTACAAGATTTTTGATGAAAATTTTTTAACTGGCAAGGTCTAAGTGCTATTTCATTGGTGCTTTGATTTTCGTCTGATCAACTATAAATTGTCAAAATCTTAAATCACTGATTTACTTACAAGAAGGGACAGCAGAATATGATTTCCTTTGTAAGTATTCATTAATGATGATTGTATTTATTATTTATTCCAAGCAATGTCTCTACGATTTATAGTTTCAACAGATTTGGTGTCAAACATATTATAAACAGATTGAATTTTATTTCCAACACTGAAGAAGTTGAATAAAGTACATGTTGAACTGGAGATAAAAGAAGACTACTCTTTGGAAGTTTATTGCGCAACAGGAATATGTCATTGGTTAGAAAAATTTAAATAGTAGAACGTAGGCCAATGAAGCAAATGAGCTGAGGTTTTGTTATTATATTAAAGACCTAGGAGAATGTCAGTATCTTTGATTAACCATGGATGTGTTATATGTCACGAGAGCCCTTCTTACTTTATTTTTTTTATTGTATAAAAGGTTTTTATTACAACTAATTGTGTGTTGTACATTAAGGTACTATAAGTACATCATAGTATAATCCGAGTCCCGTCTGACATATATCATTATTTGGAGGCTTTGTTTCTCATGTAATAGTACATTTCATTCGTAGATTTAAAGGCTGATTTATGTCCCTTGTTGATCATAATTTATGTTTTTCGCTTAATATTTCATTCCTGTTTTATGAAAGTAAAATTTTATTTATTCCATAAGGTTGTATAGAACTTTCATTGTTAAATATGATTCCAATTTGAAATATGTTAATATTTGGAGGCTTTATTTACCATTTATTAGAACAGTTCACATGTAGGGCAAAATGATCAGTTATGTATTTTGTTGATCATTATTTGTTATTATCGCTTTATATTTAATTTCTCTGTTATGAATGTACCATTTTATTCATTATTTTCGTTAGTATAAAACTCTCACAGTTTAATCGGATCCAATTAGAAATGTGTTAATATTTGGAGGCTTTATTTTTCATGGATTAGTACAGTTCACTAGAATAGCAAAATGCTCATTTATGTACTTAGTTGTTCATAATTTGTATTTTTCGATTAATATTGCATTACTCTTTTATGAATGGACCATTTTATTCATTCTTATACGTAGTATAAAACCCTAACAGTTTAATCTGATTCAAGTTTGTTCAATATTTCAATATTTAGAGGTTTTCTTGAACATTTATTGAAACAATCCACATGAAGAGCAAAATGCTCAATTATGTATTTTGTTGTTCATAATTTGTAGTTTTCGCTTAATATTTAATTTCCCTTTTATGAATGTACCATTTAATTCATTCTTTTACATAGTATAAAACCCTCAAAAATTATTCTCATTCCAATTTGACAAATGTAAATATTTGGAAGCTTTACTTTTTATTTATTAGAACAGTTCACATCTAGAGCAAAATGCTCATTTATGTATTTTGTTGACAAATTAATTGCTTTTTTTCGCATAATATATCATTTCTCTTATCTCAATATAACATTTTATTCATTATTTTCGTTAGTATAAAACTCTCACAGTTTAATCTGGTTCCATTTTAAATTATGTAAATCTTTGGAGGCTTTATTTACCATTTATTAGAAAAGTTCACATGTAGAGCAAAATGCTCATTTATGTATTTGTTGTTCATAATTTGTATTTTTCGCTTAATATTTCATTTCTCTTTTTTGAAAGTACCTTATTAATCATTCTTTTAGTTAGTATAAAACTCTCATAGTTTAATCGGACCCAATTATAAATATGTTTATATTTGGAGGCTTTATTTCTCATTTATAAGAATGTTTCACATGTAGAGGGAAATCTTCATTTATGTATTTCGTTGATCATAATTTGTATTTTTCGCATAATTCTTCATTGCTGTTATATGAAAGTACCATTTTATTCATTCTTTAAGGTAGCATATAAAACCCTCACAGTTTAATCTGGTTCCATTTTGAATTATGTAAATCTTTGGAGGCATTATTTACCATTTATTAGAACAGTTCACATGTGGAGCAAAATAATCAGTTATGTATTTTGTTGATCATAATTCGTTATTTTTGCTTAATATTTTACTTCTCTTTTATGATTGTACCATTTTAGTCATTCTTTTAGTTAGTATAAAACTCTCATATTTTGATCGGATCCAATTAGAAATATGTTTATATTTGGAGGCTTTATTTTTCATGTATTAGTCCAGTTCACTAGAAGAGCAAAATGCTCATGTATGTATGTAATTAGTTGTTCATAATATGTATTTTTCGATTAATATTTCATTTCTCTTTTCTGAATGTACCATTTTAGTCATTCTTTTAGTTAGTATAAACCTCTCATAGTTTAATCGGATCCAATTAGAAATATGTCAATATATAGAGGCTTTCTTGATCATTTATTAGAACAATTCACATGTAAAGCAAAATGCTCATTTATGTATTTGTTGTTCATAATTTGTATTTTTCGCTTAATATTTCATTTCTCTTTTTTGAAAGTACCTTATTAATCATTCTTTTAGTTAGTATAAAACTCTCATAGTTTAATCGGATCCAATTATAAATATGTTTATATTTGGAGGCTTTATTTTTCATGTATTAGTCCAGTTCACTAGAAGAGCAAAATGCTCATGTATGTAATTAGTTGTTCATAATATGTATTTTTCGATTAATATTTCACTTCTCTTTTATGATTGTATCATTTTAGTCATTCTTTTAGTTAGTATAAAACTCTCATAGTTTAAACGGATCCAATTAGAAATATGTTTATATTTGGAGGCTTTATTTCTAATTTATAAGAATGTTTCACATGTAGAGGGAAATCTTCATATATGTATTTTGTTGATCATAATTTGTATTTTTCGCATAATTCTTCATTCCTGTTACATGAAAGTACCATTTTATTCATTCTTTAAGGTAGTATATAAAACCCTCACAGTTTAATCTGATTCCATTTTGAATTATGTAAATCTTTGGAGGCTTTCTTGATCATAGTTGAGTTGATTTAAGTTGATATCACTTATTATTGCTTTCAGATGATTTGATCTTTGGAATGGAAAATCCAACAACATAATAGAGATGCTTGCATTACAAGGACTGGCAATATGAAACCTGTGAGTATTCTTTTGTTTTGACGATAAATAATCAACTAACTGAAATTTTATTTCATATTATGATATCATATTCTTCTGTAGAATTACGTTGAAGTTCTACAAATTGTTTGATGAAAATTTTTCAACTGGCAAGGTCTATGTGCCTATTCATTGGTGCTTGATTTTCGTCTGATCAACTATAAATTGTCAAAATATTAAATCACTGATTTACTTACAAGAAGGGACAGCAGAATATGATTTCCTTTGTAAGTATTCATTAATGATGATTGTATTTATTATTTATTCCAAGCAATGTCTCTACGATTTATAGTTTCAACTGATTTGGTGTCAAACATATTATAAACAGATTGAATTTTATTTCCAACACTGAAGAAGTTGAATAAAGTACATGTTGAACTAGAGATCAAAAAAGACTACTCTTTGGAAGTTTATTGCGCAACAGGAATATGTCTTTGGTTAGAAACATTTAAATAGTAGAACGTAGGCCAATGAAGCAAATGAGCTGAGGTTTTGTTATTATATTTAAGACCTAGGAGAATGTCAGTATCTTTGATTAACCATGGATGTGTTATATGTCACGAGAGCCCTTCTTACTTTATTTTTTTTATTGTATAAAAGGTTTTTATTACAACTAATTGTGTGTTGTACATTAAGGTACTATAAGTACATCATAGTATAATCCGAGTCCCGTCTGACATATATCATTATTTGGAAGCTTTGTTTCTCATGTAATAGTACATTTCATTCGTAGATATAAAGGCTTATGTCCCTTGTTGATCATAATTTATGTTTTTCGCTTAATTTTTCATTCCTGTTTTATGAAAGTAAAATTTTATTTATTCCATAATGTTGTATAGAACCTTCATTGTTAAATATGATTCCAATTTGAAATATGTTAATATTTGGAGGCTTTATTTACCATTTATTAGAACAGTTCACATGTAGGGCAAAATGATCAGTTATGTATTTTGTTGATCATTATTTGTTATTTTTGCTTAATATTTCACTTCTCTTTTATGATTGTACCATTTTAGTCATTCTTTTAGTTAGTATAAAACTGTCATAGTTTAATCGGATCCAATTATAAATATGTTTATATTTGGAGGCTTTATTTCTCATTTATAAGAATGTTTCACATGTAGAGGGAAATCTTCATTTATGTAATTTGTTGATCATAATTTGTATTTTTCGCATAATTCTTCATTGCTGTTATATGAAAGTACCATTTTATTCATTCTTTAAGGTAGCATATAAAACCCTCACAGTTTAATCTGGTTCCATTTTGAATTATGTAAATCTTTGGAGGCATTATTTACCATTTATTAGAACAGTTCACATGTAGAGCAAAATAATCAGTTATGTATTTTGTTGATCATAATTCGTTATTTTTGCTTAATATTTCACTTCTCTTTTATGATTGTACCATTTTAGTCATTCTTTTAGTTAGTATAAAACTCTCATATTTTGATCGGATCCAATTAGAAATATGTTTATATTTGAGGCTTTATTTTTCATGTATTAGTCCAGTTCACTAGAAGAGCAAAATGCTCATGTATGTAATTAGTTGTTCATAATATGTATTTTTCGATTAATATTTCACTTCTCTTTTATGATTGTATCATTTTAGTCATTCTTTTAGTTAGTATAAAACTCTCATAGTTTAAACGGATCCAATTAGAAATATGTTTATATTTGGAGGCTTTATTTCTAATTTATAAGAATGTTTCACATGTAGAGGGAAATCTTCATATATGTATTTTGTTGATCATAATTTGTATTTTTCGCATAATTCTTCATTCCTGTTACATGAAAGTACCATTTTATTCATTCTTTAAGGTAGTATATAAAACCCTCACAGTTTAATCTGATTCCATTTTGAATTATGTAAATCTTTGGAGGCTTTCTTGATCATAGTTGAGTTGATTTAAGTTGATATCACTTATTATTGCTTTCAGATGATTTGATCTTTGGAATGGAAAATCCAACAACATAATAGAGATGCTTGCATTACAAGGACTGGCAATATGAAACCTGTGATTATTCTTTTGTTTTGACGATAAATAATCAACTAACTGAAATTTTATTTCATATTATGATATCATATTCTTCTGTAGAATTACGTTGAAGTTCTACAAATTGTTTGATGAAAATTTTTCAACTGGCAAGGTCTATGTGCCTATTCATTGGTGCTTGATTTTCGTCTGATCAACTATAAATTGTCAAAATATTAAATCACTGATTTACTTACAAGAAGGGACAGCAGAATATGATTTCCTTTGTAAGTATTCATTAATGATGATTGTATTTATTATTTATTCCAAGCAATGTCTCTACGATTTATAGTTTCAACTGATTTGGTGTCAAACATATTATAAACAGATTGAATTTTATTTCCAACACTGAAGAAGTTGAATAAAGTACATGTTGAACTAGAGATCAAAAAAGACTACTCTTTGGAAGTTTATTGCGCAACAGGAATATGTCTTTGGTTAGAAACATTTAAATAGTAGAACGTAGGCCAATGAAGCAAATGAGCTGAGGTTTTGTTATTATATTTAAGACCTAGGAGAATGTCAGTATCTTTGATTAACCATGGATGTGTTATATGTCACGAGAGCCCTTCTTACTTTATTTTTTTTATTGTATAAAAGGTTTTTATTACAACTAATTGTGTGTTGTACATTAAGGTACTATAAGTACATCATAGTATAATCCGAGTCCCGTCTGACATATATCATTATTTGGAAGCTTTGTTTCTCATGTAATAGTACATTTCATTCGTAGATATAAAGGCTTATGTCCCTTGTTGATCATAATTTATGTTTTTCGCTTAATTTTTCATTCCTGTTTTATGAAAGTAAAATTTTATTTATTCCATAATGTTGTATAGAACCTTCATTGTTAAATATGATTCCAATTTGAAATATGTTAATATTTGGAGGCTTTATTTACCATTTATTAGAACAGTTCACATGTAGGGCAAAATGATCAGTTATGTATTTTGTTGATCATTATTTGTTATTTTTGCTTAATATTTCACTTCTCTTTTATGATTGTACCATTTTAGTCATTCTTTTAGTTAGTATAAAACTGTCATAGTTTAATCGGATCCAATTATAAATATGTTTATATTTGGAGGCTTTATTTCTCATTTATAAGAATGTTTCACATGTAGAGGGAAATCTTCATTTATGTAATTTGTTGATCATAATTTGTATTTTTCGCATAATTCTTCATTGCTGTTATATGAAAGTACCATTTTATTCATTCTTTAAGGTAGCATATAAAACCCTCACAGTTTAATCTGGTTCCATTTTGAATTATGTAAATCTTTGGAGGCATTATTTACCATTTATTAGAACAGTTCACATGTAGAGCAAAATAATCAGTTATGTATTTTGTTGATCATAATTCGTTATTTTTGCTTAATATTTCACTTCTCTTTTATGATTGTACCATTTTAGTCATTCTTTTAGTTAGTATAAAACTCTCATATTTTGATCGGATCCAATTAGAAATATGTTTATATTTGAGGCTTTATTTTTCATGTATTAGTCCAGTTCACTAGAAGAGCAAAATGCTCATGTATGTAATTAGTTGTTCATAATATGTATTTTTCGATTAATATTTCACTTCTCTTTTATGATTGTATCATTTTAGTCATTCTTTTAGTTAGTATAAAACTCTCATAGTTTAAACGGATCCAATTAGAAATATGTTTATATTTGGAGGCTTTATTTCTAATTTATAAGAATGTTTCACATGTAGAGGGAAATCTTCATATATGTATTTTGTTGATCATAATTTGTATTTTTCGCATAATTCTTCATTCCTGTTACATGAAAGTACCATTTTATTCATTCTTTAAGGTAGTATATAAAACCCTCACAGTTTAATCTGATTCCATTTTGAATTATGTAAATCTTTGGAGGCTTTCTTGATCATAGTTGAGTTGATTTAAGTTGATATCACTTATTATTGCTTTCAGATGATTTGATCTTTGGAATGGAAAATCCAACAACATAATAGAGATGCTTGCATTACAAGGACTGGCAATATGAAACCTGTGATTATTCTTTTGTTTTGACGATAAATAATCAACTAACTGAAATTTTATTTCATATTATGATATCATATTCTTCTGTAGAATTACGTTGAAGTTCTACAAATTGTTTGATGAAAATTTTTCAACTGGCAAGGTCTATGTGCCTATTCATTGGTGCTTGATTTTCGTCTGATCAACTATAAATTGTCAAAATATTAAATCACTGATTTACTTACAAGAAGGGACAGCAGAATATGATTTCCTTTGTAAGTATTCATTAATGATGATTGTATTTATTATTTATTCCAAGCAATGTCTCTACGATTTATAGTTTCAACTGATTTGGTGTCAAACATATTATAAACAGATTGAATTTTATTTCCAACACTGAAGAAGTTGAATAAAGTACATGTTGAACTAGAGATCAAAAAAGACTACTCTTTGGAAGTTTATTGCGCAACAGGAATATGTCTTTGGTTAGAAACATTTAAATAGTAGAACGTAGGCCAATGAAGCAAATGAGCTGAGGTTTTGTTATTATATTTAAGACCTAGGAGAATGTCAGTATCTTTGATTAACCATGGATGTGTTATATGTCACGAGAGCCCTTCTTACTTTATTTTTTTTATTGTATAAAAGGTTTTTATTACAACTAATTGTGTGTTGTACATTAAGGTACTATAAGTACATCATAGTATAATCCGAGTCCCGTCTGACATATATCATTATTTGGAAGCTTTGTTTCTCATGTAATAGTACATTTCATTCGTAGATATAAAGGCTTATGTCCCTTGTTGATCATAATTTATGTTTTTCGCTTAATTTTTCATTCCTGTTTTATGAAAGTAAAATTTTATTTATTCCATAATGTTGTATAGAACCTTCATTGTTAAATATGATTCCAATTTGAAATATGTTAATATTTGGAGGCTTTATTTACCATTTATTAGAACAGTTCACATGTAGGGCAAAATGATCAGTTATGTATTTTGTTGATCATTATTTGTTATTTTTGCTTAATATTTCACTTCTCTTTTATGATTGTACCATTTTAGTCATTCTTTTAGTTAGTATAAAACTGTCATAGTTTAATCGGATCCAATTATAAATATGTTTATATTTGGAGGCTTTATTTCTCATTTATAAGAATGTTTCACATGTAGAGGGAAATCTTCATTTATGTAATTTGTTGATCATAATTTGTATTTTTCGCATAATTCTTCATTGCTGTTATATGAAAGTACCATTTTATTCATTCTTTAAGGTAGCATATAAAACCCTCACAGTTTAATCTGGTTCCATTTTGAATTATGTAAATCTTTGGAGGCATTATTTACCATTTATTAGAACAGTTCACATGTAGAGCAAAATAATCAGTTATGTATTTTGTTGATCATAATTCGTTATTTTTGCTTAATATTTCACTTCTCTTTTATGATTGTACCATTTTAGTCATTCTTTTAGTTAGTATAAAACTCTCATATTTTGATCGGATCCAATTAGAAATATGTTTATATTTGAGGCTTTATTTTTCATGTATTAGTCCAGTTCACTAGAAGAGCAAAATGCTCATGTATGTAATTAGTTGTTCATAATATGTATTTTTCGATTAATATTTCACTTCTCTTTTATGATTGTATCATTTTAGTCATTCTTTTAGTTAGTATAAAACTCTCATAGTTTAAACGGATCCAATTAGAAATATGTTTATATTTGGAGGCTTTATTTCTAATTTATAAGAATGTTTCACATGTAGAGGGAAATCTTCATTTATGTATTTTGTTGATCATAATTTGTATTTTTCGCATAATTCTTCATTCCTGTTATATGAAAGTACCATTTTATTCATTCTTTAAGGTAGTATATAAAACCCTCACAGTTTAATCTGGTTCCCTTTTGAATTATGTAAATCTTTGGAGGCTTTCTTGATCATAGTTGAGTTGATTAAAGTTGATATCACATATTATTGCTTTCAGATGATTTGATCTTTGGAATGGAAAATCCAACAACATTATAGAGATGATTGCATTACAAGGACTGGCAATATGAAAACTGTGAGGATTCTTTTGTGTTGACGATAAATAATCAACTAACTGAAATTTTATTTCATATCACTGATATCATATTCTTCTGTAGAATTACGTTGAAGTTCTACAAGATTTTTGATGAAAATTTTTTAACTGGCAAGGTCTAAGTGCTATTTCATTGGTGCTTTGATTTTCGTCTGATCAACTATAAATTGTCAAAATCTTAAATCACTGATTTACTTACAAGAAGGGACAGCAGAATATGATTTCCTTTGTAAGTATTCATTAATGATGATTGTATTTATTATTTATTCCAAGCAATGTCTCTACGATTTATAGTTTCAACTGATTTGGTGTCAAACATATTACAAACAGATTGAATTTTATTTCCAACACTGAAGAAGTTGAATAAAGTACATGTTGAACTGGAGATTAAAAAAGACTACTCTTTGGAAGTTTATTGCGCAACAGGAATATGTCTTTGGTTAGAAACATTTAAATAGTAGAACGTAGGCCAATGAAGCAAATGAGCTGAGGTTTTGTTATTATATTTAAGACCTAGGAGAATGTCAGTATCTTTGATTAACCATGGATGTGTTATATGTCACGAGAGCCCTTCTTACTTTATTTTTTTTATTGTATAAAAGGTTTTTATTACAACTAATTGTGTGTTGTACATTAAGGTACTATAAGTACATCATAGTATAATCCGAGTCCCGTCTGACATATATCATTATTTGGAAGCTTTGTTTCTCATGTAATAGTACATTTCATTCGTAGATATAAAGGCTTATGTCCCTTGTTGATCATAATTTATGTTTTTCGCTTAATTTTTCATTCCTGTTTTATGAAAGTAAAATTTTATTTATTCCATAATGTTGTATAGAACCTTCATTGTTAAATATGATTCCAATTTGAAATATGTTAATATTTGGAGGCTTTATTTACCATTTATTAGAACAGTTCACATGTAGGGCAAAATGATCAGTTATGTATTTTGTTGATCATTATTTGTTATTTTTGCTTAATATTTCACTTCTCTTTTATGATTGTACCATTTTAGTCATTCTTTTAGTTAGTATAAAACTGTCATAGTTTAATCGGATCCAATTATAAATATGTTTATATTTGGAGGCTTTATTTCTCATTTATAAGAATGTTTCACATGTAGAGGGAAATCTTCATTTATGTATTTTGTTGATCATAATTTGTATTTTTCGCATAATTCTTCATTGCTGTTATATGAAAGTACCATTTTATTCATTCTTTAAGGTAGCATATAAAACCCTCACAGTTTAATCTGGTTCCATTTTGAATTATGTAAATCTTTGGAGGCATTATTTACCATTTATTAGAACAGTTCACACGTAGAGCAAAATAATCAGTTATGTATTTTGTTGATCATAATTCGTTATTTTTGCTTAATATTTCACTTCTCTTTTATGATTGTACCATTTTAGTCATTCTTTTAGTTAGTATAAAACTCTCATATTTTGATCGGATCCAATTAGAAATATGTTTATATTTGAGGCTTTATTTTTCATGTATTAGTCCAGTTCACTAGAAGAGCAAAATGCTCATGTATGTAATTAGTTGTTCATAATATGTATTTTTCGATTAATATTTCACTTCTCTTTTATGATTGTATCATTTTAGTCATTCTTTTAGTTAGTATAAAACTCTCATAGTTTAAACGGATCCAATTAGAAATATGTTTATATTTGGAGGCTTTATTTCTAATTTATAAGAATGTTTCACATGTAGAGGGAAATCTTCATTTATGTATTTTGTTGATCATAATTTGTATTTTTCGCATAATTCTTCATTCCTGTTATATGAAAGTACCATTTTATTCATTCTTTAAGGTAGTATATAAAACCCTCACAGTTTAATCTGATTCCATTTTGAATTATGTAAATCTTTGGAGGCTTTCTTGATCATAGTTGAGTTGATTAAAGTTGATATCACTTATTATTGCTTTCAGATGATTTGATCTTTGGAATGGAAAATCCAACAACATAATAGAGATGCTTGCATTACAAGGACTGGCAATATGAAACCTGTGAGTATTCTTTTGTGTTGACGATAAATAATCAACTAACTGAAATTTTATTTCAAATCACTGATATCATATTCTTCTGTAGAATTCCGTTGAAGTTCTACAAATTATTTGATGAAAATTTTTCAACTGGCAAGGTCTATGTGCCTATTCATTGGTGCTTTGATTTTCGTCTGATCAACTATAAATTGTCAAAATCTTAAATCACTGATTTACTTACAAGAAGGGACAGCAGAATATGATTTCCTTTGTAAGTATTCATTAATGATGATTGTATTTATTATTTATTCCAAGCAATGTCTCTAGGATTTATAGTTTCAACAGATTTGGTGTCAAACATATTACAAACAGATTGAATTTTATTTCCAACACTGAAGAAGTTGAATAAAGTACATGTTGAACTGGAGATAAAAAAAGACTACTCTTTGGAAGTTTATTGCGCAACAGGAATATGTCTTTGGTTAGAAACATTTAAATAGTAGAACGTAGGCCAATGAATCAAATGAGCTGAGGTTTTGTTATTATATTTAAGACCTAGGAGAATGTCAGTATCTTTGATTAACCATGGATGTGTTATATGTCACGAGAGCCCTTCTTACTTTATTTTTTTTATTTTATAAAAGGTTTTTATTACAACTAATTGTGTGTTGTACATTAAGGTACTATAAGTACATCATAGTATAATCCGAGTCCCGTCTGACATATATCATTATTTGGAAGCTTTGTTTCTCATGTAATAGTACATTTCATTCGTAGATATAAAGGCTTATGTCCCTTGTTGATCATAATTTATGTTTTTCGCTTAATTTTTCATTCCTGTTTTATGAAAGTAAAATTTTATTTATTCCATAATGTTGTATAGAACCTTCATTGTTAAATATGATTCCAATTTGAAATATGTTAATATTTGGAGGCTTTATTTACCATTTATTAGAACAGTTCACATGTAGGGCAAAATGATCAGTTATATATTTTGTTGATCATTATTTGTTATTTTTGCTTAATATTTCACTTCTCTTTTATGATTGTACCATTTTAGTCATTCTTTTAGTTAGTATAAAACTCTCATAGTTTAATCGGATCCAATTATAAATATGTTTATATTTGGAGGCTTTATTTCTCATTTATAAGAATGTTTCACATGTAGAGGGAAATCTTCATTTATGTATTTTGTTGATCATAATTTGTATTTTTCGCATAATTCTTCATTGCTGTTATATGAAAGTACCATTTTATTCATTCTTTAAGGTAGCATATAAAACCCTCACAGTTTAATCTGGTTCCATTTTGAATTATGTAAATCTTTGGAGGCATTATTTACCATTTATTAGAACAGTTCACATGTAGAGCAAAATAATCAGTTATGTATTTTGTTGATCATAATTCGTTATTTTTGCTTAATATTTCACTTCTCTTTTATGATTGTACCATTTTAGTCATTCTTTTAGTTAGTATAAAACTCTCATATTTTGATCGGATCCAATTAGAAATATGTTTATATTTGAGGCTTTATTTTTCATGTATTAGTCCAGTTCACTAGAAGAGCAAAATGCTCATGTATGTAATTAGTTGTTCATAATATGTATTTTTCGATTAATATTTCTCTTCTCTTTTATGATTGTATCATTTTAGTCATTCTTTTAGTTAGTATAAAACTCTCATAGTTTAAACGGATCCAATTAGAAATATGTTTATATTTGGAGGCTTTATTTCTAATTTATAAGAATGTTTCACATGTAGAGGGAAATCTTCATTTATGTATTTTGTTGATCATAATTTGTATTTTTCGCATAATTCTTCATTCCTGTTATATGAAAGTACCATTTTATTCATTCTTTAAGGTAGTATATAAAACCCTCACAGTTTAATCTGATTCCATTTTGAATTATGTAAATCTTTGGAGGCTTTCTTGATCATAGTTGAGTTGATTAAAGTTGATATCACTTATTATTGCTTTCAGATGATTTGATCTTTGGAATGGAAAATCCAACAACATAATAGAGATGCTTGCATTACAAGGACTGGCAATATGAAACCTGTGAGTATTCTTTTGTGTTGACGATAAATAATCAACTAACTGAAATTTTATTTCAAATCACTGATATCATATTCTTCTGTAGAATTCCGTTGAAGTTCTACAAATTATTTGATGAAAATTTTTCAACTGGCAAGGTCTATGTGCCTATTCATTGGTGCTTTGATTTTCGTCTGATCAACTATAAATTGTCAAAATCTTAAATCACTGATTTACTTACAAGAAGGGACAGCAGAATATGATTTCCTTTGTAAGTATTCATTAATGATGATTGTATTTATTATTTATTCCAAGCAATGTCTCTACGATTTATAGTTTCAACTGATTTGGTGTCAAACATATTACAAACAGATTGAATTTTATTTCCAACACTGAAGAAGTTGAATAAAGTACATGTTGAACTGGAGATTAAAAAAGACTACTCTTTGGAAGTTTATTGCGCAACAGGAATATGTCTTTGGTTAGAAACATTTAAATAGTAGAACGTAGGCCAATGAAGCAAATGAGCTGAGGTTTTGTTATTATATTTAAGACCTAGGAGAATGTCAGTATCTTTGATTAACCATGGATGTGTTATATGTCACGAGAGCCCTTCTTACTTTATTTTTTTTATTGTATAAAAGGTTTTTATTACAACTAATTGTGTGTTGTACATTAAGGTACTATAAGTACATCATAGTATAATCCGAGTCCCGTCTGACATATATCATTATTTGGAAGCTTTGTTTCTCATGTAATAGTACATTTCATTCGTAGATATAAAGGCTTATGTCCCTTGTTGATCATAATTTATGTTTTTCGCTTAATTTTTCATTCCTGTTTTATGAAAGTAAAATTTTATTTATTCCATAATGTTGTATAGAACCTTCATTGTTAAATATGATTCCAATTTGAAATATGTTAATATTTGGAGGCTTTATTTACCATTTATTAGAACAGTTCACATGTAGGGCAAAATGATCAGTTATGTATTTTGTTGATCATTATTTGTTATTTTTGCTTAATATTTCACTTCTCTTTTATGATTGTACCATTTTAGTCATTCTTTTAGTTAGTATAAAACTCTCATAGTTTAATCGGATCCAATTATAAATATGTTTATATTTGGAGGCTTTATTTCTCATTTATAAGAATGTTTCACATGTAGAGGGAAATCTTCATTTATGTATTTTGTTGATCATAATTTGTATTTTTCGCATAATTCTTCATTGCTGTTATATGAAAGTACCATTTTATTCATTCTTTAAGGTAGCATATAAAACCCTCACAGTTTAATCTGGTTCCATTTTGAATTATGTAAATCTTTGGAGGCATTATTTACCATTTATTAGAACAGTTCACATGTAGAGCAAAATAATCAGTTATGTATTTTGTTGATCATAATTCGTTATTTTTGCTTAATATTTCACTTCTCTTTTATGATTGTACCATTTTAGTCATTCTTTTAGTTAGTATAAAACTCTCATATTTTGATCGGATCCAATTAGAAATATGTTTATATTTGAGGCTTTATTTTTCATGTATTAGTCCAGTTCACTAGAAGAGCAAAATGCTCATGTATGTAATTAGTTGTTCATAATATGTATTTTTCGATTAATATTTCACTTCTCTTTTATGATTGTATCATTTTAGTCATTCTTTTAGTTAGTATAAAACTCTCATAGTTTAAACGGATCCAATTAGAAATATGTTTATATTTGGAGGCTTTATTTCTAATTTATAAGAATGTTTCACATGTAGAGGGAAATCTTCATTTATGTATTTTGTTGATCATAATTTGTATTTTTCGCATAATTCTTCATTCCTGTTATATGAAAGTACCATTTTATTCATTCTTTAAGGTAGTATATAAAACCCTCACAGTTTAATCTGATTCCATTTTGAATTATGTAAATCTTTGGAGGCTTTCTTGATCATAGTTGAGTTGATTAAAGTTGATATCACTTATTATTGCTTTCAGATGATTTGATCTTTGGAATGGAAAATCCAACAACATAATAGAGATGCTTGCATTACAAGGACTGGCAATATGAAACCTGTGAGTATTCTTTTGTGTTGACGATAAATAATCAACTAACTGAAATTTTATTTCAAATCACTGATATCATATTCTTCTGTAGAATTACGTTGAAGTTCTACAAATTGTTTGATGAAAATTTTTCAACTGGCAAGGTCTATGTGCCTATTCATTGGTGCTTTGATTTTCGTCTGATCAACTATAAATTGTCAAAATCTTAAATCACTGATTTACTTACAAGAAGGGACAGCAGAATATGATTTCCTTTGTAAGTATTCATTAATGATGATTGTATTTATTATTTATTCCAAGCAATGTTTCTACGATTTATAGTTTCAACTGATTTGGTGTCAAACATATTACAAACAGATTGAATTTTATTTCCAACACTGAAGAAGTTGAATAAAGTACATGTTAAACTGGAGATCAAAAAAGACTACTCTTTGGAAGTTTATTGCGCAACAGGAATATGTCTTTGGTTAGAAACATTTAAATAGTAGAACGTAGGCCAATGAAGCAAATGAGCTGAGGTTTTGTTATTATAATTAAGACCTAGGAGAATGTCAGTATCTTTGATTAACCATGGATGTGATATATGTCACGAAAGCCCTTCTTAGTTTATTTTTTTTATTGTATAAAAGGTTTTTATTACAACTTATTGTGTGTTGTACATTAAGTTACTATAAAAACTTCATAGTATAATCCGAGTCCCGTCTGACATATATCATTATTTGGAAGCTTTGTTTCTCATGTAATAGTACATTTCATTCGTAGATATAAAGGCTTATGTCCCTTGTTGATCATAATTTATGTTTTTCACTTAATTTTTCATTCCTGTTTTATGAAAGTAAAATTTTATTTATTCCATAAGGTTGTATAGAACCTTCATTGTTAAATATGATTCCAATTTGAAATATGTTAATATTTGGAGGCTTTATTTACCATTTATTAGAGCAGTTCACATGTAGGGCAAAATGAACAGTTATGTATTTTGTTGATCATTATTTGTTATTTTTGCATAATATTTCACTTCTCTTTTATGATTGTACCATTTTAGTCATTCTTTTAGTTAGTATAAAACTGTCATAGTTTAATCGGATCCAATTATAAATATGTTTATATTTGGAGGCTTTATTTCTCATTTATAAGAATGTTTCACATGTAGAGGGAAATCTTCATTTATGTATTTTGTTGATCATAATTTGTATTTTTCGCATAATTCTTCATTGCTGTTATATGAAAGTACCATTTTATTCATTCTTTAAGGTAGCATATAAAACACTTACAGTTTAATCTGGTTCCATTTTGAATTATGTAAATCTTTGGAGGCATTATTTACCATTTATTAGAACAGTTCACATGTAGAGCAAAATAATCAGTTATGTATTTTGTTGATCATAATTCGTTATTTTTGCTTAATATTTCACATCTCTTTTATGATTGTACCATTTTAGTCATTCTTTTAGTTAGTATAAAACTCTCATATTTTGATCGGATCCAATTAGAAATATGTTTATATTTGGAGGCTTTATTTTTCATGTATTAGTCCAGTTCACTAGAAGAGCAAAATGCTCATGTATGTAATTAGTTGTTCATAATATGTATTTTTCGATTAATATTTCACTTCACTTTTATGATTGTATCATTTTAGTCATTCTTTTAGTTAGTATAAAACTCTCATAGTTTAAACGGATCCAATTAGAAATATGTTTATATTTGGAGGCTTTATTTCTAATTTATAAGAATGTTTCACATGTAGAGGGAAATCTTCATTTATGTATTTTGTTGATCATAATTTGTATTTTTCGCATAATTCTTCATTCCTGTTATATGAAAGTACCATTTTATTCATTCTTTAAGGTAGTATATAAAACCCTCACAGTTTAATCTGGTTCCCTTTTGAATTATGTAAATCTTTGGAGGCTTTCTTGATCATAGTTGAGTTGATTAAAGTTGATATCACATATTATTGCTTTCAGATGATTTGATCTTTGGAATGGAAAATCCAACAACATTATAGAGATGATTGCATTACAAGGACTGGCAATATGAAAACTGTGAGGATTCTTTTGTGTTGACGATAAATAATCAACTAACTGAAATTTTATTTCATATCACTGATATCATATTCTTCTGTAGAATTACGTTGAAGTTCTACAAGATTTTTGATGAAAATTTTTTAACTGGCAAGGTCTAAGTGCCTTTTCATTGGTGCTTTGATTTTCGTCTGATCAACTATAAATTGTCAAAATCTTAAATCACTGATTTACTTACAAGAAGGGACAGCAGAATATGATTTCCTTTGTAAGTATTCATTAATGATGATTGTATTTATTATTTATTCCAAGCAATGTCTCTACGATTTATAGTTTCAACAGATTTGGTGTCAAACATATTACAAACAGATTGAATTTTATTTCCAACACTGAAGAAGTTGAATAAAGTACATGTTGAACTGGAGATAAAAAAAGACTACTCTTTGGAAGTTTATTGCGCAACAGGAATATGTCTTTGGTTAGAAACATTTAAATAGTAGAACGTAGGCCAATGAATCAAATGAGCTGAGGTTTTGTTATTATAATTAAGACCTAGGAGAATGTCAGTATCTTTGATTAACCATGGATGTGATATATGTCACGAAAGCCCTTCTTAGTTTATTTTTTTTATTGTATAAAAGGTTTTTATTACAACTTATTGTGTGTTGTACATTAAGGTACTATAAGTACATCATAGTATAATCCGAGTCCCGTCTGACATATATCATTATTTGGAAGCTTTGTTTCTCATGTAATAGTACATTTCATTCGTAGATATAAAGGCTTATGTCCCTTGTTGATCATAATTTATGTTTTTCACTTAATTTTTCATTCCTGTTTTATGAAAGTAAAATTTTATTTATTCCATAAGGTTGTATAGAACCTTCATTGTTAAATATGATTCCAATTTGAAATATGTTAATATTTGGAGGCTTTATTTACCATTTATTAGAGCAGTTCACATGTAGGGCAAAATGAACAGTTATGTATTTTGTTGATCATTATTTGTTATTTTTGCATAATATTTCACTTCTCTTTTATGATTGTACCATTTTAGTCATTCTTTTAGTTAGTATAAAACTGTCATAGTTTAATCGGATCCAATTATAAATATGTTTATATTTGGAGGCTTTATTTCTCATTTATAAGAATGTTTCACATGTAGAGGGAAATCTTCATTTATGTATTTTGTTGATCATAATTTGTATTTTTTGCATAATTCTTCATTGCTGTTATATGAAAGTAACATTTTATTCATTCTTTAAGGTAGCATATAAAACCCTCACAGTTTAATCTGGTTCCATTTTGAATTATGTAAATCTTTGGAGGCTTTATTTACCATTTATTAGAAAAGTTCACATGTAGAGCAAAATGCTCATTTATGTATTTGTTGTTCATAATTTGTATTTTTCGCTTAATATTTCATTTCTCTTTTTTGAAAGTACCTTATTAATCATTCTTTTAGTTAGTATAAAACTCTCATAGTTTAATCGGATCCAATTATAAATATGTTTATATTTGGAGGCTTTATTTCTCATTTATAAGAATGTTTCACATGTAGAGGGAAATCTTCATTTATGTATTTTGTTGATCATAATTTGTATTTTTCGCATAATTCTTCATTGCTGTTATATGAAAGTACCATTTTATTCATTCTTTAAGGTAGCATATAAAACACTTACAGTTTAATCTGGTTCCATTTTGAATTATGTAAATCTTTGGAGGCATTATTTACCATTTATTAGAACAGTTCACATGTAGAGCAAAATAATCAGTTATGTATTTTGTTGATCATAATTCGTTATTTTTGCTTAATATTTCACATCTCTTTTATGATTGTACCATTTTAGTCATTCTTTTAGTTAGTATAAAACTCTCATATTTTGATCGGATCCAATTAGAAATATGTTTATATTTGGAGGCTTTATTTTTCATGTATTAGTCCAGTTCACTAGAAGAGCAAAATGCTCATGTATGTAATTAGTTGTTCATAATATGTATTTTTCGATTAATATTTCACTTCACTTTTATGATTGTATCATTTTAGTCATTCTTTTAGTTAGTATAAAACTCTCATAGTTTAAACGGATCCAATTAGAAATATGTTTATATTTGGAGGCTTTATTTCTAATTTATAAGAATGTTTCACATGTAGAGGGAAATCTTCATTTATGTATTTTGTTGATCATAATTTGTATTTTTCGCATAATTCTTCATTCCTGTTATATGAAAGTACCATTTTATTCATTCTTTAAGGTAGTATATAAAACCCTCACAGTTTAATCTGGTTCCCTTTTGAATTATGTAAATCTTTGGAGGCTTTCTTGATCATAGTTGAGTTGATTAAAGTTGATATCACATATTATTGCTTTCAGATGATTTGATCTTTGGAATGGAAAATCCAACAACATTATAGAGATGATTGCATTACAAGGACTGGCAATATGAAAACTGTGAGGATTCTTTTGTGTTGACGATAAATAATCAACTAACTGAAATTTTATTTCATATCACTGATATCATATTCTTCTGTAGAATTACGTTGAAGTTCTACAAGATTTTTGATGAAAATTTTTTAACTGGCAAGGTCTAAGTGCCTTTTCATTGGTGCTTTGATTTTCGTCTGATCAACTATAAATTGTCAAAATCTTAAATCACTGATTTACTTACAAGAAGGGACAGCAGAATATGATTTCCTTTGTAAGTATTCATTAATGATGATTGTATTTATTATTTATTCCAAGCAATGTCTCTACGATTTATAGTTTCAACAGATTTGGTGTCAAACATATTACAAACAGATTGAATTTTATTTCCAACACTGAAGAAGTTGAATAAAGTACATGTTGAACTGGAGATAAAAAAAGACTACTCTTTGGAAGTTTATTGCGCAACAGGAATATGTCTTTGGTTAGAAACATTTAAATAGTAGAACGTAGGCCAATGAATCAAATGAGCTGAGGTTTTGTTATTATATTTAAGACCTAGGAGAATGTCAGTATCTTTGATTAACCATGGATGTGTTATATGTCACGAGAGCCCTTCTTACTTTATTTTTTTTATTGTATAAAAGGTTTTTATTACAACTAATTGTGTGTTGTACATTAAGGTACTATAAGTACATCATAGTATAATCCGAGTCCCGTCTGACATATATCATTATTTGGAAGCTTTGTTTCTCATGTAATAGTACATTTCATTCGTAGATATAAAGGCTTATGTCCCTTGTTGATCATAATTTATGTTTTTCGCTTAATTTTTCATTCCTGTTTTATGAAAGTAAAATTTTATTTATTCCATAATGTTGTATAGAACCTTCATTGTTAAATATGATTCCAATTTGAAATATGTTAATATTTGGAGGCTTTATTTACCATTTATTAGAACAGTTCACATGTAGGGCAAAATGATCAGTTATGTATTTTGTTGATCATTATTTGTTATTTTTGCTTAATATTTCACTTCTCTTTTATGATTGTACCATTTTAGTCATTCTTTTAGTTAGTATAAAACTCTCATAGTTTAATCGGATCCAATTATAAATATGTTTATATTTGGAGGCTTTATTTCTCATTTATAAGAATGTTTCACATGTAGAGGGAAATCTTCATTTATGTATTTTGTTGATCATAATTTGTATTTTTCGCATAATTCTTCATTGCTGTTATATGAAAGTACCATTTTATTCATTCTTTAAGGTAGCATATAAAACACTTACAGTTTAATCTGGTTCCATTTTGAATTATGTAAATCTTTGGAGGCATTATTTACCATTTATTAGAACAGTTCACATGTAGAGCAAAATAATCAGTTATGTATTTTGTTGATCATAATTCGTTATTTTTGCTTAATATTTCACATCTCTTTTATGATTGTACCATTTTAGTCATTCTTTTAGTTAGTATAAAACTCTCATATTTTGATCGGATCCAATTAGAAATATGTTTATATTTGGAGGCTTTATTTTTCATGTATTAGTCCAGTTCACTAGAAGAGCAAAATGCTCATGTATGTAATTAGTTGTTCATAATATGTATTTTTCGATTAATATTTCACTTCACTTTTATGATTGTATCATTTTAGTCATTCTTTTAGTTAGTATAAAACTCTCATAGTTTAAACGGATCCAATTAGAAATATGTTTATATTTGGAGGCTTTATTTCTAATTTATAAGAATGTTTCACATGTAGAGGGAAATCTTCATTTATGTATTTTGTTGATCATAATTTGTATTTTTCGCATAATTCTTCATTCCTGTTATATGAAAGTACCATTTTATTCATTCTTTAAGGTAGTATATAAAACCCTCACAGTTTAATCTGGTTCCCTTTTGAATTATGTAAATCTTTGGAGGCTTTCTTGATCATAGTTGAGTTGATTAAAGTTGATATCACATATTATTGCTTTCAGATGATTTGATCTTTGGAATGGAAAATCCAACAACATTATAGAGATGATTGCATTACAAGGACTGGCAATATGAAAACTGTGAGGATTCTTTTGTGTTGACGATAAATAATCAACTAACTGAAATTTTATTTCATATCACTGATATCATATTCTTCTGTAGAATTACGTTGAAGTTCTACAAGATTTTTGATGAAAATTTTTTAACTGGCAAGGTCTAAGTGCCTTTTCATTGGTGCTTTGATTTTCGTCTGATCAACTATAAATTGTCAAAATCTTAAATCACTGATTTACTTACAAGAAGGGACAGCAGAATATGATTTCCTTTGTAAGTATTCATTAATGATGATTGTATTTATTATTTATTCCAAGCAATGTCTCTACGATTTATAGTTTCAACAGATTTGGTGTCAAACATATTACAAACAGATTGAATTTTATTTCCAACACTGAAGAAGTTGAATAAAGTACATGTTGAACTGGAGATAAAAAAAGACTACTCTTTGGAAGTTTATTGCGCAACAGGAATATGTCTTTGGTTAGAAACATTTAAATAGTAGAACGTAGGCCAATGAATCAAATGAGCTGAGGTTTTGTTATTATATTTAAGACCTAGGAGAATGTCAGTATCTTTGATTAACCATGGATGTGTTATATGTCACGAGAGCCCTTCTTACTTTATTTTTTTTATTGTATAAAAGGTTTTTATTACAACTAATTGTGTGTTGTACATTAAGGTACTATAAGTACATCATAGTATAATCCGAGTCCCGTCTGACATATATCATTATTTGGAAGCTTTGTTTCTCATGTAATAGTACATTTCATTCGTAGATATAAAGGCTTATGTCCCTTGTTGATCATAATTTATGTTTTTCGCTTAATTTTTCATTCCTGTTTTATGAAAGTAAAATTTTATTTATTCCATAATGTTGTATAGAACCTTCATTGTTAAATATGATTCCAATTTGAAATATGTTAATATTTGGAGGCTTTATTTACCATTTATTAGAACAGTTCACATGTAGGGCAAAATGATCAGTTATGTATTTTGTTGATCATTATTTGTTATTTTTGCTTAATATTTCACTTCTCTTTTATGATTGTACCATTTTAGTCATTCTTTTAGTTAGTATAAAACTCTCATAGTTTAATCGGATCCAATTATAAATATGTTTATATTTGGAGGCTTTATTTCTCATTTATAAGAATGTTTCACATGTAGAGGGAAATCTTCATTTATGTATTTTGTTGATCATAATTTGTATTTTTCGCATAATTCTTCATTGCTGTTATATGAAAGTACCATTTTATTCATTCTTTAAGGTAGCATATAAAACCCTCACAGTTTAATCTGGTTCCATTTTGAATTATGTAAATCTTTGGAGGCATTATTTACCATTTATTAGAACAGTTCACATATAGAGCAAAATAATCAGTTATGTATTTTGTTGATCATAATTCGTTATTTTTGCTTAATATTTCACTTCTCTTTTATGATTGTACCATTTTAGTCATTCTTTTAGTTAGTATAAAACTCTCATATTTTGATCGGATCCAATTAGAAATATGTTTATATTTGAGGCTTTATTTTTCATGTATTATCCAGTTCACTAGAAGAGCAAAATGCTCATGTATGTAATTAGTTGTTCATAATATGTATTTTTCGATTAATATTTCACTTCTCTTTTATGATTGTATCATTTTAGTCATTCTTTTAGTTAGTATAAAACTCTCATAGTTTAAACGGATCCAATTAGAAATATGTTTATATTTGGAGGCTTTATTTCTAATTTATAAGAATGTTTCACATGTAGAGGGAAATCTTCATTTATGTATTTTGTTGATCATAATTTGTATTTTTCGCATAATTCTTCATTCCTGTTATATGAAAGTACCATTTTATTCATTCTTTAAGGTAGTATATAAAACCCTCACAGTTTAATCTGATTCCATTTTGAATTATGTAAATCTTTGGAGGCTTTCTTGATCATAGTTGAGTTGATTAAAGTTGATATCACTTATTATTGCTTTCAGATGATTTGATCTTTGGAATGGAAAATCCAACAACATAATAGAGATGCTTGCATTACAAGGACTGGCAATATGAAACCTGTGAGTATTCTTTTGTGTTGACGATAAATAATCAACTAACTGAAATTTTATTTCAAATCACTGATATCATATTCTTCTGTAGAATTACGTTGAAGTTCTACAAATTGTTTGATGAAAATTTTTCAACTGGCAAGGTCTATGTGCCTATTCATTGGTGCTTTGATTTTCGTCTGATCAACTATAAATTGTCAAAATCTTAAATCACTGATTTACTTACAAGAAGGGACAGCAGAATATGATTTCCTTTGTAAGTATTCATTAATGATGATTGTATTTATTATTTATTCCAAGCAATGTTTCTACGATTTATAGTTTCAACTGATTTGGTGTCAAACATATTACAAACAGATTGAATTTTATTTCCAACACTGAAGAAGTTGAATAAAGTACATGTTAAACTGGAGATCAAAAAAGACTACTCTTTGGAAGTTTATTGCGCAACAGGAATATGTCTTTGGTTAGAAACATTTAAATAGTAGAACGTAGGCCAATGAAGCAAATGAGCTGAGGTTTTGTTATTATAATTAAGACCTAGGAGAATGTCAGTATCTTTGATTAACCATGGATGTGGTATATGTCACGAAAGCCCTTCTTAGTTTTTTTTTTTTATTGTATAAAAGGTTTTTATTACAACTTATTGTGTGTTGTACATTAAGTTACTATAAAAACTTCATAGTATAATCCGAGTCCCGTCTGACATATATCATTATTTGGAAGCTTTGTTTCTCATGTAATAGTACATTTCATTCGTAGGTATAAAGGCTTATGTCCCTTGTTGATCATAATTTATGTTTTTCACTTAATTTTTCATTCCTGTTTTATGAAAGTAAAATTTTATTTATTCCATAAGGTTGTATAGAACCTTCATTGTTAAATATGATTCCAATTTGAAATATGTTAATATTTGGAGGCTTTATTTACCATTTATTAGAGCAGTTCACATGTAGGGCAAAATGAACAGTTATGTATTTTGTTGATCATTATTTGTTATTTTTGCATAATATTTCACTTCTCTTTTATGATTGTACCATTTTAGTCATTCTTTTAGTTAGTATAAAACTGTCATAGTTTAATCGGATCCAATTATAAATATGTTTATATTTGGAGGCTTTATTTCTCATTTATAAGAATGTTTCACATGTAGAGGGAAATCTTCATTTATGTATTTTGTTGATCATAATTTGTATTTTTCGCATAATTCTTCATTGCTGTTATATGAAAGTACCATTTTATTCATTCTTTAAGGTAGCATATAAAACACTCACAGTTTAATCTGGTTCCATTTTGAATTATGTAAATCTTTGGAGGCATTATTTACCATTTATTAGAACAGTTCACATGTAGAGCAAAATAATCAGTTATGTATTTTGTTGATCATAATTCGTTATTTTTGCTTAATATTTCACATCTCTTTTATGATTGTACCATTTTAGTCATTCTTTTAGTTAGTATAAAACTCTCATATTTTGATCGGATCCAATTAGAAATATGTTTATATTTGGAGGCTTTATTTTTCATGTATTAGTCCAGTTCACTAGAAGAGCAAAATGCTCATGTATGTAATTAGTTGTTCATAATATGTATTTTTCGATTAATATTTCACTTCACTTTTATGATTGTATCATTTTAGTCATTCTTTTAGTTAGTATAAAACTCTCATAGTTTAAACGGATCCAATTAGAAATATGTTTATATTTGGAGGCTTTATTTCTAATTTATAAGAATGTTTCACATGTAGAGGGAAATCTTCATTTATGTATTTTGTTGATCATAATTTGTATTTTTCGCATAATTCTTCATTCCTGTTATATGAAAGTACCATTTTATTCATTCTTTAAGGTAGTATATAAAACCCTCACAGTTTAATCTGGTTCCCTTTTGAATTATGTAAATCTTTGGAGGCTTTCTTGATCATAGTTGAGTTGATTAAAGTTGATATCACATATTATTGCTTTCAGATGATTTGATCTTTGGAATGGAAAATCCAACAACATTATAGAGATGATTGCATTACAAGGACTGGCAATATGAAAACTGTGAGGATTCTTTTGTGTTGACGATAAATAATCAACTAACTGAAATTTTATTTCATATCACTGATATCATATTCTTCTGTAGAATTACGTTGAAGTTCTACAAGATTTTTGATGAAAATTTTTTAACTGGCAAGGTCTAAGTGCCTTTTCATTGGTGCTTTGATTTTCGTCTGATCAACTATAAATTGTCAAAATCTTAAATCACTGATTTACTTACAAGAAGGGACAGCAGAATATGATTTCCTTTGTAAGTATTCATTAATGATGATTGTATTTATTATTTATTCCAAGCAATGTCTCTACGATTTATAGTTTCAACAGATTTGGTGTCAAACATATTACAAACAGATTGAATTTTATTTCCAACACTGAAGAAGTTGAATAAAGTACATGTTGAACTGGAGATAAAAAAAGACTACTCTTTGGAAGTTTATTGCGCAACAGGAATATGTCTTTGGTTAGAAACATTTAAATAGTAGAACGTAGGCCAATGAATCAAATGAGCTGAGGTTTTGTTATTATATTTAAGACCTAGGAGAATGTCAGTATCTTTGATTAACCATGGATGTGTTATATGTCACGAGAGCCCTTCTTACTTTATTTTTTTTATTGTATAAAAGGTTTTTATTACAACTAATTGTGTGTTGTACATTAAGGTACTATAAGTACATCATAGTATAATCCGAGTCCCGTCTGACATATATCATTATTTGGAAGCTTTGTTTCTCATGTAATAGTACATTTCATTCGTAGATATAAAGGCTTATGTCCCTTGTTGATCATAATTTATGTTTTTCGCTTAATTTTTCATTCCTGTTTTATGAAAGTAAAATTTTATTTATTCCATAATGTTGTATAGAACCTTCATTGTTAAATATGATTCCAATTTGAAATATGTTAATATTTGGAGGCTTTATTTACCATTTATTAGAACAGTTCACATGTAGGGCAAAATGATCAGTTATGTATTTTGTTGATCATTATTTGTTATTTTTGCTTAATATTTCACTTCTCTTTTATGATTGTACCATTTTAGTCATTCTTTTAGTTAGTATAAAACTCTCATAGTTTAATCGGATCCAATTATAAATATGTTTATATTTGGAGGCTTTATTTCTCATTTATAAGAATGTTTCACATGTAGAGGGAAATCTTCATTTATGTATTTTGTTGATCATATTTTGTATTTTTTGAATAATTCTTCATTGCTGTTATATGAAAGTACCATTTTATTCATTCTTTAAGGTAGCATATAAAACCCTCACAGTTTAATCTGGTTCCATTTTGAATTATGTAAATCTTTGGAGGCATTATTTACCATTTATTAGAACAGTTCACATGTAGAGCAAAATAATCAGTTATGTATTTTGTTGATCATAATTCGTTATTTTTGCTTAATATTTCACTTCTCTTTTATGATTGTACCATTTTAGTCATTCTTTTAGTTAGTATAAAACTCTCATAGCTTAAACGGATCCAATTAGAAATATGTTTATATTTGGAGGCTTTATTTTTCATGTATTAGTCCAGTTCACTAGAAGAGCAAAATGCTCATGTATGTAATTAGTTGTTCATAATATGTATTTTTCGATTAATATTTCTCTTCTCTTTTATGATTGTATCATTTTAGTCATTCTTTTAGTTAGTATAAAACTCTCATAGCTTAAACGGATCCAATTAGAAATATGTTTATATTTGGAGGCTTTATTTCTCATTTATAAGAATGTTTCACATGTAGAGGGAAATCTTCATTTATGTATTTTGTTGATCATAATTTGTATTTTTCGCATAATTCTTCATTCCTGTTATATGAAAGTACCATTTTATTCATTCTTTAAGGTAGTATATAAAACCCTCACAGTTTAATCTGATTCCATTTTGAATTATGTAAATCTTTGGAGGCTTTCTTGATCATAGTTGAGTTGATTAAAGTTGATATCACTTATTATTGCTTTCAGATGATTTGATCTTTGGAATGGAAAATCCAACAACATAATAGAGATGCTTGCATTACAAGGACTGGCAATATGAAACCTGTGAGTATTCTTTTGTGTTGACGATAAATAATCAACTAACTGAAATTTTATTTCAAATCACTGATATCATATTCTTCTGTAGAATTCCGTTGAAGTTCTACAAATTATTTGATGAAAATTTTTCAACTGGCAAGGTCTATGTGCCTATTCATTGGTGCTTTGATTTTCGTCTGATCAACTATAAATTGTCAAAATCTTAAATCACTGATTTACTTACAAGAAGGGACAGCAGAATATGATTTCCTTTGTAAGTATTCATTAATGATGATTGTATTTATTATTTATTCCAAGCAATGTCTCTACGATTTATAGTTTCAACTGATTTGGTGTCAAACATATTACAAACAGATTGAATTTTATTTCCAACACTGAAGAAGTTGAATAAAGTACATGTTGAACTGGAGATAAAAAAAGACTACTCTTTGGAAGTTTATTGCGCAACAGGAATATGTCTTTGGTTAGAAACATTTAAATAGTAGAACGTAGGCCAATGAAGCAAATGAGCTGAGGTTTTGTTATTATATTTAAGACCTAGGAGAATGTCAGTATCTTTGATTAACCATGGATGTGTTATATGTCACGTGAGCCCTTCTTACTTTATTTTTTTTATTGTATAAAAGGTTTTTATTACAACTAATTGTGTGTTGTACATTAAGGTACTATAAGTACATCATAGTATAATCCGAGTCCCGTCTGACATATATCATTATTTGGAAGCTTTGTTTCTCATGTAATAGTACATTTCATTCGTAGATATAAAGGCTTATGTCCCTTGTTGATCATAATTTATGTTTTTCGCTTAATTTTTCATTCCTGTTTTATGAAAGTAAAATTTTATTTATTCCATAATGTTGTATAGAACCTTCATTGTTAAATATGATTCCAATTTGAAATATGTTAATATTTGGAGGCTTTATTTACCATTTATTAGAGCAGTTCACATGTAGGGCAAAATGAACAGTTATGTATTTTGTTGATCATTATTTGTTATTTTTGCATAATATTTCACTTCTCTTTTATGATTGTACCATTTTAGTCATTCTTTTAGTTAGTATAAAACTGTCATAGTTTAATCGGATCCAATTATAAATATGTTTATATTTGGAGGCTTTATTTCT
The DNA here is from genome assembly GCA_949715065.1 of Periphyllus acericola. NCBI lineage: Eukaryota > Metazoa > Arthropoda > Insecta > Hemiptera > Aphididae > Periphyllus > Periphyllus acericola. Next base: position 19,454,735 of record OX454264.1, read on the forward strand.
CATTTATAAGAATGTTTCACATGTAGAGGGAAATCTTCATTTATGTATTTTGTTGATCATAATTTGTATTTTTTGCATAATTCTTCATTGCTGTTATATGAAAGTACCATTTTATTCATTCTTTAAGGTAGCATATAAAACCCTCACAGTTTAATCTGGTTCCATTTTGAATTATGTAAATCTTTGGAGGCTTTATTTACCATTTATTAGAAAAGTTCACATGTAGAGCAAAATGCTCATTTATGTATTTGTTGTTCATAATTTGTATTTTTCGCTTAATATTTCATTTCTCTTTTTTGAAAGTACCTTATTAATCATTCTTTTAGTTAGTATAAAACTCTCATAGTTTAATCGGATCCAATTATAAATATGTTTATATTTGGAGGCTTTATTTCTCATTTATAAGAATGTTTCACATGTAGAGGGAAATCTTCATTTATGTATTTTGTTGATCATAATTTGTATTTTTCGCATAATTCTTCATTGCTGTTATATGAAAGTACCATTTTATTCATTCTTTAAGGTAGCATATAAAACACTCACAGTTTAATCTGGTTCCATTTTGAATTATGTAAATCTTTGGAGGCATTATTTACCATTTATTAGAACAGTTCACATGTAGAGCAAAATAATCAGTTATGTATTTTGTTGATCATAATTCGTTATTTTTGCTTAATATTTCACATCTCTTTTATGATTGTACCATTTTAGTCATTCTTTTAGTTAGTATAAAACTCTCATATTTTGATCGGATCCAATTAGAAATATGTTTATATTTGGAGGCTTTATTTTTCATGTATTAGTCCAGTTCACTAGAAGAGCAAAATGCTCATGTATGTAATTAGTTGTTCATAATATGTATTTTTCGATTAATATTTCACTTCACTTTTATGATTGTATCATTTTAGTCATTCTTTTAGTTAGTATAAAACTCTCATAGTTTAAACGGATCCAATTAGAAATATGTTTATATTTGGAGGCTTTATTTCTAATTTATAAGAATGTTTCACATGTAGAGGGAAATCTTCATTTATGTATTTTGTTGATCATAATTTGTATTTTTCGCATAATTCTTCATTCCTGTTATATGAAAGTACCATTTTATTCATTCTTTAAGGTAGTATATAAAACCCTCACAGTTTAATCTGGTTCCCTTTTGAATTATGTAAATCTTTGGAGGCTTTCTTGATCATAGTTGAGTTGATTAAAGTTGATATCACATATTATTGCTTTCAGATGATTTGATCTTTGGAATGGAAAATCCAACAACATTATAGAGATGATTGCATTACAAGGACTGGCAATATGAAAACTGTGAGGATTCTTTTGTGTTGACGATAAATAATCAACTAACTGAAATTTTATTTCATATCACTGATATCATATTCTTCTGTAGAATTACGTTGAAGTTCTACAAGATTTTTGATGAAAATTTTTTAACTGGCAAGGTCTAAGTGCCTTTTCATTGGTGCTTTGATTTTCGTCTGATCAACTATAAATTGTCAAAATCTTAAATCACTGATTTACTTACAAGAAGGGACAGCAGAATATGATTTCCTTTGTAAGTATTCATTAATGATGATTGTATTTATTATTTATTCCAAGCAATGTCTCTACGATTTATAGTTTCAACAGATTTGGTGTCAAACATATTACAAACAGATTGAATTTTATTTCCAACACTGAAGAAGTTGAATAAAGTACATGTTGAACTGGAGATAAAAAAAGACTACTCTTTGGAAGTTTATTGCGCAACAGGAATATGTCTTTGGTTAGAAACATTTAAATAGTAGAACGTAGGCCAATGAATCAAATGAGCTGAGGTTTTGTTATTATATTTAAGACCTAGGAGAATGTCAGTATCTTTGATTAACCATGGATGTGTTATATGTCACGAGAGCCCTTCTTACTTTATTTTTTTTATTGTATAAAAGGTTTTTATTACAACTAATTGTGTGTTGTACATTAAGGTACTATAAGTACATCATAGTATAATCCGAGTCCCGTCTGACATATATCATTATTTGGAAGCTTTGTTTCTCATGTAATAGTACATTTCATTCGTAGATATAAAGGCTTATGTCCCTTGTTGATCATAATTTATGTTTTTCGCTTAATTTTTCATTCCTGTTTTATGAAAGTAAAATTTTATTTATTCCATAATGTTGTATAGAACCTTCATTGTTAAATATGATTCCAATTTGAAATATGTTAATATTTGGAGGCTTTATTTACCATTTATTAGAACAGTTCACATGTAGGGCAAAATGATCAGTTATGTATTTTGTTGATCATTATTTGTTATTTTTGCTTAATATTTCACTTCTCTTTTATGATTGTACCATTTTAGTCATTCTTTTAGTTAGTATAAAACTCTCATAGTTTAATCGGATCCAATTATAAATATGTTTATATTTGGAGGCTTTATTTCTCATTTATAAGAATGTTTCACATGTAGAGGGAAATCTTCATTTATGTATTTTGTTGATCATATTTTGTATTTTTTGCATAATTCTTCATTGCTGTTATATGAAAGTACCATTTTATTCATTCTTTAAGGTAGCATATAAAACCCTCACAGTTTAATCTGGTTCCATTTTGAATTATGTAAATCTTTGGAGGCATTATTTACCATTTATTAGAACAGTTCACATGTAGAGCAAAATAATCAGTTATGTATTTTGTTGATCATAATTCGTTATTTTTGCTTAATATTTCACTTCTCTTTTATGATTGTACCATTTTAGTCATTCTTTTAGTTAGTATAAAACTCTCATAGCTTAAACGGATCCAATTAGAAATATGTTTATATTTGGAGGCTTTATTTTTCATGTATTAGTCCAGTTCACTAGAAGAGCAAAATGCTCATGTATGTAATTAGTTGTTCATAATATGTATTTTTCGATTAATATTTCTCTTCTCTTTTATGATTGTATCATTTTAGTCATTCTTTTAGTTAGTATAAAACTCTCATAGCTTAAACGGATCCAATTAGAAATATGTTTATATTTGGAGGCTTTATTTCTCATTTATAAGAATGTTTCACATGTAGAGGGAAATCTTCATTTATGTATTTTGTTGATCATAATTTGTATTTTTCGCATAATTCTTCATTCCTGTTATATGAAAGTACCATTTTATTCATTCTTTAAGGTAGTATATAAAACCCTCACAGTTTAATCTGATTCCATTTTGAATTATGTAAATCTTTGGAGGCTTTCTTGATCATAGTTGAGTTGATTAAAGTTGATATCACTTATTATTGCTTTCAGATGATTTGATCTTTGGAATGGAAAATCCAACAACATAATAGAGATGCTTGCATTACAAGGACTGGCAATATGAAACCTGTGAGTATTCTTTTGTGTTGACGATAAATAATCAACTAACTGAAATTTTATTTCAAATCACTGATATCATATTCTTCTGTAGAATTCCGTTGAAGTTCTACAAATTATTTGATGAAAATTTTTCAACTGGCAAGGTCTATGTGCCTATTCATTGGTGCTTTGATTTTCGTCTGATCAACTATAAATTGTCAAAATCTTAAATCACTGATTTACTTACAAGAAGGGACAGCAGAATATGATTTCCTTTGTAAGTATTCATTAATGATGATTGTATTTATTATTTATTCCAAGCAATGTCTCTACGATTTATAGTTTCAACTGATTTGGTGTCAAACATATTACAAACAGATTGAATTTTATTTCCAACACTGAAGAAGTTGAATAAAGTACATGTTGAACTGGAGATAAAAAAAGACTACTCTTTGGAAGTTTATTGCGCAACAGGAATATGTCTTTGGTTAGAAACATTTAAATAGTAGAACGTAGGCCAATGAAGCAAATGAGCTGAGGTTTTGTTATTATATTTAAGACCTAGGAGAATGTCAGTATCTTTGATTAACCATGGATGTGTTATATGTCACGTGAGCCCTTCTTACTTTATTTTTTTTATTGTATAAAAGGTTTTTATTACAACTAATTGTGTGTTGTACATTAAGGTACTATAAGTACATCATAGTATAATCCGAGTCCCGTCTGACATATATCATTATTTGGAAGCTTTGTTTCTCATGTAATAGTACATTTCATTCGTAGATATAAAGGCTTATGTCCCTTGTTGATCATAATTTATGTTTTTCGCTTAATTTTTCATTCCTGTTTTATGAAAGTAAAATTTTATTTATTCCATAATGTTGTATAGAACCTTCATTGTTAAATATGATTCCAATTTGAAATATGTTAATATTTGGAGGCTTTATTTACCATTTATTAGAGCAGTTCACATGTAGGGCAAAATGAACAGTTATGTATTTTGTTGATCATTATTTGTTATTTTTGCATAATATTTCACTTCTCTTTTATGATTGTACCATTTTAGTCATTCTTTTAGTTAGTATAAAACTGTCATAGTTTAATCGGATCCAATTATAAATATGTTTATATTTGGAGGCTTTATTTCTCATTTATAAGAATGTTTCACATGTAGAGGGAAATCTTCATTTATGTATTTTGTTGATCATAATTTGTATTTTTTGCATAATTCTTCATTGCTGTTATATGAAAGTACCATTTTATTCATTCTTTAAGGTAGCATATAAAACCCTCACAGTTTAATCTGGTTCCATTTTGAATTATGTAAATCTTTGGAGGCTTTATTTACCATTTATTAGAAAAGTTCACATGTAGAGCAAAATGCTCATTTATGTATTTGTTGTTCATAATTTGTATTTTTCGCTTAATATTTCATTTCTCTTTTTTGAAAGTACCTTATTAATCATTCTTTTAGTTAGTATAAAACTCTCATAGTTTAATCGGATCCAATTATAAATATGTTTATATTTGGAGGCTTTATTTCTCATTTATAAGAATGTTTCACATGTAGAGGGAAATCTTCATTTATGTATTTTGTTGATCATAATTTGTATTTTTCGCATAATTCTTCATTGCTGTTATATGAAAGTACCATTTTATTCATTCTTTAAGGTAGCATATAAAACACTCACAGTTTAATCTGGTTCCATTTTGAATTATGTAAATCTTTGGAGGCATTATTTACCATTTATTAGAACAGTTCACATGTAGAGCAAAATAATCAGTTATGTATTTTGTTGATCATAATTCGTTATTTTTGCTTAATATTTCACATCTCTTTTATGATTGTACCATTTTAGTCATTCTTTTAGTTAGTATAAAACTCTCATATTTTGATCGGATCCAATTAGAAATATGTTTATATTTGGAGGCTTTATTTTTCATGTATTAGTCCAGTTCACTAGAAGAGCAAAATGCTCATGTATGTAATTAGTTGTTCATAATATGTATTTTTCGATTAATATTTCACTTCACTTTTATGATTGTATCATTTTAGTCATTCTTTTAGTTAGTATAAAACTCTCATAGTTTAAACGGATCCAATTAGAAATATGTTTATATTTGGAGGCTTTATTTCTAATTTATAAGAATGTTTCACATGTAGAGGGAAATCTTCATTTATGTATTTTGTTGATCATAATTTGTATTTTTCGCATAATTCTTCATTCCTGTTATATGAAAGTACCATTTTATTCATTCTTTAAGGTAGTATATAAAACCCTCACAGTTTAATCTGGTTCCCTTTTGAATTATGTAAATCTTTGGAGGCTTTCTTGATCATAGTTGAGTTGATTAAAGTTGATATCACATATTATTGCTTTCAGATGATTTGATCTTTGGAATGGAAAATCCAACAACATTATAGAGATGATTGCATTACAAGGACTGGCAATATGAAAACTGTGAGGATTCTTTTGTGTTGACGATAAATAATCAACTAACTGAAATTTTATTTCATATCACTGATATCATATTCTTCTGTAGAATTACGTTGAAGTTCTACAAGATTTTTGATGAAAATTTTTTAACTGGCAAGGTCTAAGTGCCTTTTCATTGGTGCTTTGATTTTCGTCTGATCAACTATAAATTGTCAAAATCTTAAATCACTGATTTACTTACAAGAAGGGACAGCAGAATATGATTTCCTTTGTAAGTATTCATTAATGATGATTGTATTTATTATTTATTCCAAGCAATGTCTCTACGATTTATAGTTTCAACAGATTTGGTGTCAAACATATTACAAACAGATTGAATTTTATTTCCAACACTGAAGAAGTTGAATAAAGTACATGTTGAACTGGAGATAAAAAAAGACTACTCTTTGGAAGTTTATTGCGCAACAGGAATATGTCTTTGGTTAGAAACATTTAAATAGTAGAACGTAGGCCAATGAATCAAATGAGCTGAGGTTTTGTTATTATATTTAAGACCTAGGAGAATGTCAGTATCTTTGATTAACCATGGATGTGTTATATGTCACGAGAGCCCTTCTTACTTTATTTTTTTTATTGTATAAAAGGTTTTTATTACAACTAATTGTGTGTTGTACATTAAGGTACTATAAGTACATCATAGTATAATCCGAGTCCCATCTGACATATATCATTATTTGGAAGCTTTGTTTCTCATGTAATAGTACATTTCATTCGTAGATATAAAGGCTTATGTCCCTTGTTGATCATAATTTATGTTTTTCGCTTAATTTTTCATTCCTGTTTTATGAAAGTAAAATTTTATTTATTCCATAATGTTGTATAGAACCTTCATTGTTAAATATGATTCCAATTTGAAATATGTTAATATTTGGAGGCTTTATTTACCATTTATTAGAACAGTTCACATGTAAAACAAAATGATCAGTTATGTATTTTGTTGATCATTATTTGTTATTTTTGCTTAATATTTCACTTCTATTTTATGATTGTACCATTTTAGTCATTCTTTTAGTTAGTATAAAACTCTCATAGTTTAATCGGATCCAATTATAAATATGTTTATATTTGGAGGCTTTATTTCTCATTTATAAGAATGTTTCACATGTAGAGGGAAATCTTCATTTATGTATTTTGTTGATCATAATTTGTATTTTTCGCATAATTCTTCATTGCTGTTATATGAAAGTACCATTTTATTCATTCTTTAAGGTAGCATATAAAACCCTCACAGTTTAATCTGGTTCCATTTTGAATTATGTAAATCTTTGAAGGCATTATTTACCATTTATTAGAACAGTTCACATGTAGAGCAAAATAATCAGTTATGTATTTTGTTGATCATAATTCGTTATTTTTGCTTAATATTTCACTTCTCTTTTATGATTGTACCATTTTAGTCATTCTTTTAGTTAGTATAAAACTCTCATATTTTGATCGGATCCAATTAGAAATATGTTTATATTTGAGGCTTTATTTTTCATGTATTAGTCCAGTTCACTAGAAGAGCAAAATGCTCATGTATGTAATTAGTTGTTCATAATATGTATTTTTCGATTAATATTTCACTTCTCTTTTATGATTGTATCATTTTAGTCATTCTTTTAGTTAGTATAAAACTCTCATAGTTTAAACGGATCCAATTAGAAATATGTTTATATTTGGAGGCTTTATTTCTAATTTATAAGAATGTTTCACATGTAGAGGGAAATCTTCATTTATGTATTTTGTTGATCATAATTTGTATTTTTCGCATAATTCTTCATTCCTGTTATATGAAAGTACCATTTTATTCATTCTTTAAGGTAGTATATAAAACCCTCACAGTTTAATCTGATTCCATTTTGAACTATGTAAATCTTTGGAGGCTTTCTTGATCATAGTTGAGTTGATTAAAGTTGATATCACATATTATTGCTTTCAGATGATTTGATCTTTGGAATGGAAAATCCAACAACATAATAGAGATGCTTGCATTACAAGGACTGGCAATATGAAACCTGTGAGTATTCTTTTGTGTTGACGATAAATAATCAACTAACTGAAATTTTATTTCAAATCACTGATATCATATTCTTCTGTAGAATTACGTTGAAGTTCTACAAATTGTTTGATGAAAATTTTTCAACTGGCAAGGTCTATGTGCCTATTCATTGGTGCTTTGATTTTCGTCTGATCAACTATAAATTGTCAAAATCTTAAATCACTGATTTACTTACAAGAAGGGACAGCAGAATATGATTTCCTTTGTAAGTATTCATTAATGATGATTGTATTTATTATTTATTCCAAGCAATGTCTCTACGATTTATAGTTTCAACTGGTTTGGTGTCAAACATATTACAAACAGATTGAATTTTATTTCCAACACTGAAGAAGTTGAATAAAGTATATGTTGAACTGGAGATAAAAAAAGACTACTCTTTGGAAGTTTATTGCGCAACAGGAATATGTCTTTGGTTAGAAACATTTAAATAGTAGAACGTAGGCCAATGAAGCAAATGAGCTGAGGTTTTGTTATTATATTTAAGACCTAGGAGAATGTCAGTATCTTTGATTAACCATGGATGTGTTATATGTCACGAGAGCCCTTCTTACTTTATTTTTTTTATTGTATAAAAGGTTTTTATTTCAACTAATTGTGTGTTGTACATTAAGGTACTATAAGTACATCATAGTATAATCCGAGTCCCGTCTGACATATATCATTATTTGGAAGCTTTGTTTCTCATGTAATAGTACATTTCATTCGTAGATATAAAGGCTTATGTCCCTTGTTGATCATAATTTATGTTTTTCGCTTAATTTTTCATTCCTGTTTTATGAAAGTAAAATTTTATTTATTCCATAAGGTTGTATAGAACCTTCATTGTTAAATATGATTCCAATTTGAAATATGTTAATATTTGGAGGCTTTATTTACCATTTATTAGAGCAGTTCACATGTAGGGCAAAATGATCAGTTATGTATTTTGTTGATCATTATTTGTTATTTTTGCTTAATATTTCACTTCTCTTTTATGATTGTACCATTTTAGTCATTCTTTTAGTTAGTATAAAACTGTCATAGTTTAATCGGATCCAATTATAAATATGTTTATATTTGGAGGCTTTATTTCTCATTTATAAGAATGTTTCACATGTAGAGGGAAATCTTCATTTATGTATTTTGTTGATCATAATTTTTATTTTTCGCATAATTCTTCATTGCTGTTATATGAAAGTACCATTTTGTTCATTCTTTAAGGTAGCATATAAAACCCTCACAGTTTAATCTGGTTCCATTTTGAATTATGTAAATCTTTGGAGGCATTATTTACCATTTATTAGAACAGTTCACATGTAGAGCAAAATAATCAGTTATGTATTTTGTTGATCATAATTCGTTATTTTTGCTTAATATTTCACTTCTCTTTTATGATTGTACCATTTTAGTCATTCTTTTAGTTAGTATAAAACTCTCATATTTTGATCGGATCCAATTAGAAATATGTTTATATTTGGAGGCTTTATTTTTCATGTATTAGTCCAGTTCACTAGAAGAGCAAAATGCTCATGTATGTAATTAGTTGTTCATAATATGTATTTTTCGATTAATATTTCACTTCTCTTTTATGATTGTACCATTTTAGTCATTCTTTTAGTTAGTATAAAACTCTCATATTTTGATCGGATCCAATTAGAAATATGTTTATATTTGGAGGCTTTATTTTTCATGTATTAGTCCAGTTCACTAGAAGAGCAAAATGCTCATGTATGTAATTAGTTGTTCATAATATGTATTTTTCGATTAATATTTCACTTCTCTTTTATGATTGTATCATTTTAGTCATTCTTTTAGTTAGTATAAAACTCTCATAGTTTAAACGGATCCAATTAGAAATATGTTTATATTTGGAGGCTTTATTTCTAATTTATAAGAATGTTTCACATGTAGAAGGAAATCTTCATTTATGTATTTTGTTGATCATAATTTGTATTTTTCGCATAATTCTTCATTCCTGTTATATGAAAGTACCATTTTATTCATTCTTTAACACGTTCAATGCCAACGTCGGATACGCTCCGACAGTGGCTACGAACGCGCCTGGCCGACGTCGGATGGTATCCGACGATGGTTATATGTATTTTCATAGTGTTTTAAAATACTCCGACGACGTCCATGTTTTACAAATATTGGCTTGGCGTGTGGCGCGATACACCAAGATAACGTCGGCACTGAACGTGTTAAGGTAGTATATAAAACCCTAACAGTTTAATCTGATTCCATTTTGAATTATGTAAATCTTTGGAGGCTTTCTTGATCATAGTTGAGTTGATTAAAGTTGATATCACATATTATTGCTTTCAGATGATTTGATCTTTGGAATGGAAAATCCAACAACATTATAGAGATGATTGCATTACAAGGACTGGCAATATGAAAACTGTGAGTATTCTTTTGTGTTGACGATAAATAATCAACTAACTGAAATTTTATTTCATATCACTGATATCATATTCTTCTGTAGAATTACGTTGAAGTTCTACAAATTGTTTGATGAAAATTTTTCAACTGGCAAGGTCTATGTGCCTATTCATTGGTGCTTTGATTTTCGTCTGATCAACTATAAATTGTCAAAAACTTAAATCACCTGTGAGTATTCTTTTGTGTTGACGATAAATAATCAACTAACTGAAATTTTATTTCATATCACTGATATCATATTCTTCTGTAGAATTACGTTGAAGTTCTACAAATTGTTTGATGAAAATTTTTCAACTGGCAAGGTCTATGTGCCTTTTCATTGGTGCTTTGATTTCCGTCTGATCAACTATAAATTGTCAAAATCTTATATCACTGATTTACTTACAAGAACGGACAGCAGAATATGATTTCCTTTGTAAGTATTCATTAATGATGATTGTATTTATTATTTATTCCAAGCAATGTTTCTACGATTTATAGTTTCAACTGATTTGGTGTCAAACATATTACAAACAGATTGAATTTTATTTCCAACACTGAAGAAGTTGAATAAAGTACATGTTGAACTGGAGATAAAAAAAGACTACTCTTTGGAAGTTTATTGCGCAACAGGAATATGTCTTTGGTTAGAAACATTTAAATAGTAGAACGTAGGCCAATGAAGCAAATGAGCTGAGGTTTTGTTATTATATTTAAGACCTAGGAGAATGTCAGTATCTTTGATTAACCATGGATGTGTTATATGTCACGAGAGCCCTTCTTACTTTATTTTTTTTATTGTATAAAAGGTTTTTATTACAACTAATTGTGTGTTGTACATTAAGGTACTATAAGTACATCATAGTATAATCCGAGTCCCATCTGACATATATCATTATTTGGAAGCTTTGTTTCTCATGTAATAGTACATTTCATTCGTAGATATAAAGGCTTATGTCCCTTGTTGATCATAATTTATGTTTTTCGCTTAATTTTTCATTCCTGTTTTATGAAAGTAAAATTTTATTTATTCCATAATGTTGTATAGAACCTTCATTGTTAAATATGATTCCAATTTGAAATATGTTAATATTTGGAGGCTTTATTTACCATTTATTAGAACAGTTCACATGTAAAACAAAATGATCAGTTATGTATTTTGTTGATCATTATTTGTTATTTTTGCTTAATATTTCACTTCTATTTTATGATTGTACCATTTTAGTCATTCTTTTAGTTAGTATAAAACTCTCATAGTTTAATCGGATCCAATTATAAATATGTTTATATTTGGAGGCTTTATTTCTCATTTATAAGAATGTTTCACATGTAGAGGGAAATCTTCATTTATGTATTTTGTTGATCATAATTTGTATTTTTCGCATAATTCTTCATTGCTGTTATATGAAAGTACCATTTTATTCATTCTTTAAGGTAGCATATAAAACCCTCACAGTTTAATCTGGTTCCATTTTGAATTATGTAAATCTTTGAAGGCATTATTTACCATTTATTAGAACAGTTCACATGTAGAGCAAAATAATCAGTTATGTATTTTGTTGATCATAATTCGTTATTTTTGCTTAATATTTCACTTCTCTTTTATGATTGTACCATTTTAGTCATTCTTTTAGTTAGTATAAAACTCTCATATTTTGATCGGATCCAATTAGAAATATGTTTATATTTGAGGCTTTATTTTTCATGTATTAGTCCAGTTCACTAGAAGAGCAAAATGCTCATGTATGTAATTAGTTGTTCATAATATGTATTTTTCGATTAATATTTCACTTCTCTTTTATGATTGTATCATTTTAGTCATTCTTTTAGTTAGTATAAAACTCTCATAGTTTAAACGGATCCAATTAGAAATATGTTTATATTTGGAGGCTTTATTTCTAATTTATAAGAATGTTTCACATGTAGAGGGAAATCTTCATTTATGTATTTTGTTGATCATAATTTGTATTTTTCGCATAATTCTTCATTCCTGTTATATGAAAGTACCATTTTATTCATTCTTTAAGGTAGTATATAAAACCCTCACAGTTTAATCTGATTCCATTTTGAACTATGTAAATCTTTGGAGGCTTTCTTGATCATAGTTGAGTTGATTAAAGTTGATATCACATATTATTGCTTTCAGATGATTTGATCTTTGGAATGGAAAATCCAACAACATAATAGAGATGCTTGCATTACAAGGACTGGCAATATGAAACCTGTGAGTATTCTTTTGTGTTGACGATAAATAATCAACTAACTGAAATTTTATTTCAAATCACTGATATCATATTCTTCTGTAGAATTACGTTGAAGTTCTACAAATTGTTTGATGAAAATTTTTCAACTGGCAAGGTCTATGTGCCTATTCATTGGTGCTTTGATTTTCGTCTGATCAACTATAAATTGTCAAAATCTTAAATCACTGATTTACTTACAAGAAGGGACAGCAGAATATGATTTCCTTTGTAAGTATTCATTAATGATGATTGTATTTATTATTTATTCCAAGCAATGTCTCTACGATTTATAGTTTCAACTGGTTTGGTGTCAAACATATTACAAACAGATTGAATTTTATTTCCAACACTGAAGAAGTTGAATAAAGTACATGTTGAACTGGAGATAAAAAAAGACTACTCTTTGGAAGTTTATTGCGCAACAGGAATATGTCTTTGGTTAGAAACATTTAAATAGTAGAACGTAGGCCAATGAAGCAAATGAGCTGAGGTTTTGTTATTATATTTAAGACCTAGGAGAATGTCAGTATCTTTGATTAACCATGGATGTGTTATATGTCACGAGAGCCCTTCTTACTTTATTTTTTTTATTGTATAAAAGGTTTTTATTTCAACTAATTGTGTGTTGTACATTAAGGTACTATAAGTACATCATAGTATAATCCGAGTCCCGTCTGACATATATCATTATTTGGAAGCTTTGTTTCTCATGTAATAGTACATTTCATTCGTAGATATAAAGGCTTATGTCCCTTGTTGATCATAATTTATGTTTTTCGCTTAATTTTTCATTCCTGTTTTATGAAAGTAAAATTTTATTTATTCCATAAGGTTGTATAGAACCTTCATTGTTAAATATGATTCCAATTTGAAATATGTTAATATTTGGAGGCTTTATTTACCATTTATTAGAGCAGTTCACATGTAGGGCAAAATGATCAGTTATGTATTTTGTTGATCATTATTTGTTATTTTTGCTTAATATTTCACTTCTCTTTTATGATTGTACCATTTTAGTCATTCTTTTAGTTAGTATAAAACTGTCATAGTTTAATCGGATCCAATTATAAATATGTTTATATTTGGAGGCTTTATTTCTCATTTATAAGAATGTTTCACATGTAGAGGGAAATCTTCATTTATGTATTTTGTTGATCATAATTTTTATTTTTCGCATAATTCTTCATTGCTGTTATATGAAAGTACCATTTTGTTCATTCTTTAAGGTAGCATATAAAACCCTCACAGTTTAATCTGGTTCCATTTTGAATTATGTAAATCTTTGGAGGCATTATTTACCATTTATTAGAACAGTACACATGTAGAGCAAAATAATCAGTTATGTATTTTGTTGATCATAATTCGTTATTTTTGCTTAATATTTCACTTCTCTTTTATGATTGTACCATTTTAGTCATTCTTTTAGTTAGTATAAAACTCTCATATTTTGATCGGATCCAATTAGAAATATGTTTATATTTGGAGGCTTTATTTTTCATGTATTAGTCCAGTTCACTAGAAGAGCAAAATGCTCATGTATGTAATTAGTTGTTCATAATATGTATTTTTCGATTAATATTTCACTTCTCTTTTATGATTGTACCATTTTAGTCATTCTTTTAGTTAGTATAAAACTCTCATATTTTGATCGGATCCAATTAGAAATATGTTTATATTTGGAGGCTTTATTTTTCATGTATTAGTCCAGTTCACTAGAAGAGCAAAATGCTCATGTATGTAATTAGTTGTTCATAATATGTATTTTTCGATTAATATTTCACTTCTCTTTTATGATTGTATCATTTTAGTCATTCTTTTAGTTAGTATAAAACTCTCATAGTTTAAACGGATCCAATTAGAAATATGTTTATATTTGGAGGCTTTATTTCTAATTTATAAGAATGTTTCACATGTAGAGGGAAATCTTCATTTATGTATTTTGTTGATCATAATTTGTATTTTTCGCATAATTCTTCATTCCTGTTATATGAAAGTACCATTTTATTCATTCTTTAACACGTTCAATGCCAACGTCGGATACGCTCCGACAGTGGCTACGAACGCGCCTGGCCGACGTCGGATGGTATCCGACGATGGTTATATGTATTTTCATAGTGTTTTAAAATACTCCGACGACGTCCATGTTTTACAAATATTGGCTTGGCGTGTGGCGCGATACACCAAGATAACGTCGGCACTGAACGTGTTAAGGTAGTATATAAAACCCTAACAGTTTAATCTGATTCCATTTTGAATTATGTAAATCTTTGGAGGCTTTCTTGATCATAGTTGAGTTGATTAAAGTTGATATCACATATTATTGCTTTCAGATGATTTGATCTTTGGAATGGAAAATCCAACAACATTATAGAGATGATTGCATTACAAGGACTGGCAATATGAAAACTGTGAGTATTCTTTTGTGTTGACGATAAATAATCAACTAACTGAAATTTTATTTCATATCACTGATATCATATTCTTCTGTAGAATTACGTTGAAGTTCTACAAATTGTTTGATGAAAATTTTTCAACTGGCAAGGTCTATGTGCCTATTCATTGGTGCTTTGATTTTCGTCTGATCAACTATAAATTGTCAAAAACTTAAATCACCTGTGAGTATTCTTTTGTGTTGACGATAAATAATCAACTAACTGAAATTTTATTTCATATCACTGATATCATATTCTTCTGTAGAATTACGTTGAAGTTCTACAAATTGTTTGATGAAAATTTTTCAACTGGAAAGGTCTATGTGCCTTTTCATTGGTGCTTTGATTTCCGTCTGATCAACTATAAATTGTCAAAATCTTATATCACTGATTTACTTACAAGAACGGACAGCAGAATATGATTTCCTTTGTAAGTGTTCATTAATGATGATTATATTTATTATTTATTCCAAGCAACGTCTCTACGATTTATTGTTTCAACTGATTTGGTGTCAAACATATTATAAACAGATTGAATTTTATTTCTAACACTGAAGAAGTTGAATAAAGTACATGTTGAACTGGAGATCAAAAAAGACTACTCTTTGGAAGTTTATTGCGCAACAGGAATATGTCTTTGGTTAGAAACATTTAAATATTAAAACGTAGGCCAATGAAGCAAATGAGCTGAGGTTTTGTTATTATATTTAAGACCTAGGAGAATGTCAGTATCATTGATTAAACATGGATGTGTTAAATGTCACGAGAGCCCTTCTTACTTTATTTTTTTTTTGTATAAAAAGTTTTTATTACAACTAATTGTGTGTGGTACATTAAGTTACTATAAGTACATCATAGTATAATCCGAGTCCCGTCTGACATATATCATTATTTGGAGGCTTTGTTTCTCATGTAATAGTACATTTCATTCGTATATATAAAGACTGATTTATGTCCCTTGTTGATCATAATTTTTGTTTTTCCCTTAATATTTCATTCCTGTTTTATGAAAGTAAAATTTTATTTATTCTATAAGGTTGTATAGAACCTTCATTGTTAAATATGATTCCAATATGAAATATGTTAATATTTGGAGGCTTTATTTACCATTTATTAGAACAGTTCACATGTAGGGTAAAATGATCAGTTATGTATTTTGTTGATCATTATTTGTTATTTTTGCTTAATATTTCACTTCTCTTTTATGATTGTACCATTTTAGTCATTCTTTTAGTTAGTATAAAACTCTCATAGTTTAATCGGATCCAATTATAAATATGTTTATATTTGGAGGCTTTATTTTTCATGTATTAGTCCAGTTCACTAGAAGAGCAAAATGCTCATGTATGTAATTAGTTGTTCATAATATGTATTTTTCGATTAATATTTCATTTCTCTTTTCTGAATGTACCATTTTAGTCATTCTTTTAGTTAGTATAAAACTCTCATAGTTTAATCGGATCCAATTAGAAATATGTTTATATTTGTAGTTTTTATTTCTCATTTATAAGAATGTTTCACATGTAGAAGGAAATCTTCATTTATGTATTTTGTTGGTCATAATTTGTATTTTTCGCATAATTCTTCATTCCTGTTATATGAAAGTACCATTTTATTCATTCTTTAAGGTAGTATATAAAACCCTCACAGTTTAATCTGGTTCCATTTTGAATTATGTAAATATTTGTAGGCTTTCTTGATCATAGTTGAGTTGATTAAAGTTGATATCACATATTATTGCTTTCAGATGATTTGATCTTTGGAATGGAAAATCCAACAACATAATAGAGATGCTTGCATTACAAGGACTGGCAATATGAAACCTGTGAGTATTCTTTTGTGTTGACGATAAATAATCAACTAACTGAAATTTTATTTCATATCACTGATATCATATTCTTCTGTAGAATTACGTTGAAGTTCTACAAATTGTTTGATGAAAATTTTTCAACTGGCAAGGTCTATGTGCCTTTTCATTGGTGCTTTGATTTCCGTCTGATCAACTATAAATTGTCAAAATCTTATATCACTGATTTACTTACAAGAACGGACAGCAGAATATGATTTCCTTTGTAAGTATTCATTAATGATGATTGTATTTATTATTTATTCCAAGCAATGTTTCTACGATTTATAGTTTCAACTGATTTGGTGTCAAACATATTACAAACAGATTGAATTTTATTTCCAACACTGAAGAAGTTGAATAAAGTACATGTTGAACTGGAGATAAAAAAAGACTACTCTTTGGAAGTTTATTGCGCAACAGGAATATGTCTTTGGTTAGAAACATTTAAATAGTAGAACGTAGGCCAATGAAGCAAATGAGCTGAGGTTTTGTTATTATATTTAAGACCTAGGAGAATGTCAGTATCTTTGATTAACCATGGATGTGTTATATGTCACGAGAGCCCTTCTTACTTTATTTTTTTTATTGTATAAAAGGTTTTTATTACAACTAATTGTGTGTTGTACATTAAGGTACTATAAGTACATCATAGTATAATCCGAGTCCCGTCTGACATATATCATTATTTGGAGGCTTTGTTTCTCATGTAATAGTACATTTCATTCGTATATATAAAGACTGATTTATGTCCCTTGTTGATCATAATTTTTGTTTTTCCCTTAATATTTCATTCCTGTTTTATGAAAGTAAAATTTTATTTATTCTATAAGGTTGTATAGAACCTTCATTGTTAAATATGATTCCAATATGAAATATGTTAATATTTGGAGGCTTTATTTACCATTTATTAGAACAGTTCACATGTAGGGTAAAATGATCAGTTATGTATTTTGTTGATCATTATTTGTTATTTTTGCTTAATATTTCACTTCTCTTTTATGATTGTACCATTTTAGTCATTCTTTTAGTTAGTATAAAACTCTCATAGTTTAATCGGATCCAATTATAAATATGTTTATATTTGGAGGCTTTATTTTTCATGTATTAGTCCAGTTCACTAGAAGAGCAAAATGCTCATGTATGTAATTAGTTGTTCATAATATGTATTTTTCGATTAATATTTCATTTCTCTTTTCTGAATGTACCATTTTAGTCATTCTTTTAGTTAGTATAAAACTCTCATAGTTTAATCGGATCCAATTAGAAATATGTTTATATTTGGAGTTTTTATTTCTCATTTATAAGAATGTTTCACATGTAGAAGGAATTCTTCATTTATGTATTTTGTTGGTCATAATTTGTATTTTTCGCATAATTCTTCATTCCTGTTTTATGAAAGTACCATTTTATTCATTCTTTAAGGTAGTATATAAAACCCTCACAGTTTAATCTGGTTCCATTTTGAATTATGTAAATATTTGTAGGCTTTCTTGATCATAGTTGAGTTGATTAAAGTTGATATCACATATTATTGCTTTCAGATGATTTGATCTTTGGAATGGAAAATCCAACAACATAATAGAGATGCTTGCATTACAAGGACTGGCAATATGAAACCTGTGAGTATTCTTTTGTGTTGACGATAAATAATCAACTAACTGAAATTTTATTTCATATCACTGATATCATATTCTTCTGTAGAATTACGTTGAAGTTCTACAAATTGTTTGATGAAAATTTTTCAACTGGCAAGGTCTATGTGCCTTTTCATTGGTGCTTTGATTTCCGTCTGATCAACTATAAATTGTCAAAATCTTATATCACTGATTTACTTACAAGAACGGACAGCAGAATATGATTTCCTTTGTAAGTGTTCATTAATGATGATTATATTTATTATTTATTCCAAGCAACGTCTCTACGATTTATTGTTTCAACTGATTTGGTGTCAAACATATTATAAACAGATTGAATTTTATTTCTAACACTGAAGAAGTTGAATAAAGTACATGTTGAACTGGAGATCAAAAAAGACTACTCTTTGGAAGTTTATTGCGCAACAGGAATATGTCTTTGGTTAGAAACATTTAAATATTAGAACGTAGGCCAATGAAGCAAATGAGCTGAGGTTTTGTTATTATATTTAAGACCTAGGAGAATGTCAGTATCATTGATTAAACATGGATGTGTTCAATGTCACGAGAGCCCTTCTAACTTTATTTTTTTTTTGTATAAAAAGTTTTTATTACAACTAATTGTGTGTGGTACATTAAGTTACTATAAGTACATCGTAGTATAATCCGGGTCCCGTCTGACATATATCATTATTTGGAGGCTTTGTTTCTCATGTAATAGTACATTTCATTCGTAGATATAAAGGCTTATGTCCCTTGTTGATCATAATTTATGTTTTCGCTTAATTTTTCATTCCTGTTTTATGAAAGTAAAATTTTATTTATTCCATAAGGTTGTATATAACCTTCATTGTTAAATATGATTCCAATTTTAAATATGTTAATATTTGGAGGCTTTATTTACCATTTATTAGAGCAGTTCACATGTAGGGCAAAATGATCAGTTATGTATTTTGTTGATCATTATTTGTTATTTTTGCTTAATATTTCACTTCTCTTTTATGATTGTACCATTTTAGTCATTCTTTTAGTTAGTATAAAACTGTCATAGTTTAATCGGATCCAATTATAAATATGTTTTTATTTGGAGGCTTTATTTCTCATTTATAAGAATGTTTCACATGTAGAGGAAAATCTTCATTTATGTATTTTGTTGATCATAAATTGTATTTTTCGCATAATTCTTCATTGCTGTTATATGAAAGTACCATTTTAGTCATTCTTTTAGTAAGTATAAAACTCTCATAGTTTAATCGGATCCAATTATAAATATGTTTATATTTGGAGGCTTTATTTTTCATGTATTAGTCCAGTTCACTAGAAGAGCAAAATGCTCATGTATGTAATTAGTTGTTCATAATATGTATTTTTCGATTAATATTTCATTTCTCTTTTCTGAATGTACCATTTTAGTCATTCTTTTAGTTAGTATAAAACTCTCATAGTTTAATCGGATCCAATTAGAAATATGTTTATATTTGGAGTTTTTATTTCTCATTTATAAGAATGTTTCACATGTAGAGGGAAATCTTCATTTATGTATTTTGTTGGTCATAATTTGTATTTTTCGCATAATTCTTCATTCCTGTTATATGAAAGTACCATTTTATTCATTCTTTAAGGTAGTATATAAAACCCTCACAGTTTAATCTGGTTCCATTTTGAATTATGTAAATATTTGTAGGCTTTCTTGATCATAGTTGAGTTGATTAAAGTTGATATCACATATTATTGCTTTCAGATGATTTGATCTTTGGATTGGAAAATCCTACAACATAATAGAGATGCTTGCATTACAAGGACTGGCAATATGAAACCTGTGAGTATTCTTTTGTGTTGACGATAAATAATCAACTAACTGAAATTTTATTTCATATCACTGACATCATATTCTTCTGTAGAATTACGTTGAAGTTCTACAAATTGTTTGATGAAAATTTTTCAACTGGCAAGGTCTATGTGCCTTTTCATTGGTGCTTTGATTTTCGTCTGATCAACTATAAATTGTCAAAATCTTATATCACTGATTTACTTAAAGAACGGACAGCAGAATATGATTTCCTTTGTAAGTGTTCATTAATGATGATTATATTTATTATTTATTCCAAGCAACGTCTCTACGATTTATAGTTTCAACTGATTTGGTGTCAAACATATTATAAACAGATTGAATTTTATTTCTAACACTGAAGAAGTTGAATAAAGTACATGTTGAACTGGAGATCAAAAAAGACTACTCTTTGGAAGTTTATTGCGCAACAGGAATATGTCTTTGGTTAGAAACATTTAAATATTAGAACGTAGGCCAATGAAGCAAATGAGCTGAGGTTTTGTTATTATATTTAAGACCTAGGAGAATGTCAGTATCATTGATTAAACATGGATGTGTTAAATGTCACGAGAGCCCTTCTTACTTTATTTTTTTTTTGTATAAAAAGTTTTTATTACAATTAATTGTGTGTTGTACATTAAGTTACTATAAATACATCATAGTATAATCCGAGTCCCGTCTGACATATATCATTATTTGGAGGCTTTGTTTATCATGTAATAGAACATTTCATTTGTAGATATAAAGACTGATTTATGTCCATTGTTGATCATAATTTTTGTTTTTCGCTTAATATTTCAATCCTGTTTTATGAAAGTAAAATTTTATTTATTCCATAAGGTTGTATAGAACCTTCATTGTTAAATATGATTCCATTTTGAATTATGTAAATCTTTGGAGGCATTATTTACCATTTATTAGAACAGTTCACATGTAGAGCAAAATAATCAGTTATGTATTTTGTTGATCATAATTCGTTATTTTTGCTTAATATTTCACTTCTCTTTTATGATTGTACCATTTTAGTCATTCTTTTAGTTAGTATAAAACTCTCATATTTTGATCGGATCCAATTAGAAATATGTTTATATTTGGAGGCTTTATTTTTCATGTATTAGTCCAGTTCACTAGAAGAGCAAAATCCTCATGTATGTAATTAGTTGTTCATAATATGTATTTTTCATTCCTGTTTTATGAAAGTAAAATTTTATTTATTCTATAAGGTTGTATAGAACCTTCATTGTTAAATATGATTCAATATGAAATATGTTAATATTTGGAGGCTTTATTTACCATTTATTAGAACAGTTCACATGTAGGGCAAAATGATCAGTAATGTATTTTGTTGATCATTATTTGTTATTTTTGCTTAATATTTCACTTCTCTTTTATGATTGTACCATTTTAGTCATTCTTTTAGTTAGTATAAAACTGTCATAGTTTAATCGGATCCAATTATAAATATGTTTTTATTTGGAGGCTTTATTTCTCATTTATAAGAATGTTTCACATGTAGAGGAAAATCTTCATTTATGTATTTTGTTGATCATAAATTGTATTTTTCGCATAATTCTTCATTGCTGTTATATGAAAGTACCATTTTAGTCATTCTTTTAGTAAGTATAAAACTCTCATAGTTTAATCGGATCCAATTATAAATATGTTTATATTTGGAGGCTTTATTTTTCATGTATTAGTCCAGTTCACTAGAAGAGCAAAATGCTCATGTATGTAATTAGTTTTTCATAATATGTATTTTTCGATTAATATTTCATTTCTCTTTTCTGAATGTACCATTTTAGTCATTCTTTTAGTTAGTATAAAACTCTCATAGTTTAATCGGATCCAATTAGAAATATGTTTATATTTGGAGTTTTTATTTCTCATTTATAAGGATGTTTCACATGTTGAGGGAAATCTTCATTTATGTATTTTGTTGATCATAATTTGTATTTTTCGCATAATTCTTCATTCCTGTTATATGAAAGTACCATTTTATTCATTCTTTAAGGTAGTATATAAAACCCTCACAGTTTAATCTGGTTCCATTATTGAAATATGTAAATCTTTGGAGGCTTTCTTGATCATAGTTGAGTCGATTAAAGTTGATATCACATATTATTGCTTTCAGATGATTTGATCTTTGGATTGGAAAATCCTACAACATAATAGAGATGCTTGCATTACAAGGACTGGCAATATGAAACCTGTGAGTATTCTTTTGTGTTGACGATAAATAATCAACTAACTGAAATTTTATTTCATATCACTGATATCATATTCTTCTGTAGAATAACGTTGAAGTTCTACAAATTGTTTGATGAAAATTTTTCAACTGTCAAGGTCTATGTGCCTTTTCATTGGTGCTTTGATTTTCGTCTGATCCACTATAAATTGTCAAAATCTTATATCACTGATTTACTTACAAGAACGGACAGCAGAATATGATTTCCTTTGTACGTGTTCATTAATGATGATTATATTTATTATTTATTCCAAGCAACGTCTCTACGATTTATAGTTTCAACTAATTTGGTGTCAAACATATTATAAACAGATTGAATTTTATTTCTAACACTGAAGAAGTTGAATAAAGTACATGTTGAACTGGAGATCAAAAAAGACTACTCTTTGGAAGTTTATTGCGCAACAGGAATATGTCTTTGGTTAGAAACATTTAAATATTAGAACGTAGGCCAATGAAGCAAATGAGCTGAGGTTTTGTTATTATATTTAAGACCTAGGAGAATGTCAGTATCATTGATTAAACATGGATGTGTTAAATGTCACGAGAGCCCTCCTAACTTTATTTTTTTTTTGTATAAAAAGTTTTTATTACAACTAATTGTGTGTGGTACATTAAGTTACTATAAGTACATCATAGTATAATCCGAGTCCCATCTGACATATATCATTATTTGGAGGCTTTGTTTCTCATGTAATAGTACATTTCATTCGTATATATAAAGACTGATTTATGTCCCTTGTTGATCATAATTTTTATTTTTCGCTTAATATTTCATTCCTGTTTTATGAAAGTAAAATTTTATTTATTCTATAAGGTTGTATAGAACCTTCATTGTTAAATATGATTCAATATGAAATATGTTAATATTTGGAGGCTTTATTTACCATTTATTAGAACAGTTCACATGTAGGGCAAAATGATCAGTTATGAATTTTGTTGATCATTATTTGTTATTTTTGCTTAATATTTCACTTCTCTTTTATGATTGTACCATTTTAGTCATTCTTTTAGTTAGTATAAAACTCTCATAGTTTAATCGGATCCAATTAGAAATATTTTTATATTTCGAGGCTTTATTTTTCATGTATTAGTCCAGTTCACTAGAAGAGCAAAATGCTCATGTATGTAATTAGTTGTTCATAATATGTATTTTTCGATTAATATTTCATTTCTCTTTTCTGAATGTACCATTTTAGTCATTCTTTTAGTTAGTATAAAACTCTCATAGTTTAATCGGATCCAATTAGAAATATGTTTATATTTGGAGTTTTTATTTCTCATTTATAAGAATGTTTCACATGTAGAGGGAAATCTTCATTTATGTATTTTGTTGATCATAATTTGTATTTTTCGCATAATTCTTCATTCCTGTTATATGAAAGTACCATTTTATTCATTCTTTAAGGTAGTATATAAAACCCTCACAGTTTAATCTGGTTCCATTTTGAATTATGTAAATCTTTGGAGGCTTTCTTGATCATAGTTGAGTTGATTAAAGTTGATATCACATATTATTGCTTTCAGATGATTTGATCTTTGGAATGGAAAATCCAACAACATAATAGAGATGCTTGCATTACAAGGACTGGCAATATGAAACCTGTGAGTATTCTTTAGTGTTGACGATAAATAATCAACTAACTGAAATTTTATTTCATATCACTGATATCATATTCTTCTGTAGAATTACGTTGAAGTTCTACAAATTGTTTGATGAAAATTTTTCAACTGGCAAAGTCTATGTGCCTTTTCATTGGTGCTTTGATTTCCGTCTGATCAACTATAAATTGTCAAAATCTTATATCACTGATTTACTTACAAGAACGGACAGCAGAATATGATTTCCTTTGTAAGTGTTCATTAATGATGATTATATTTATTATTTATTCCAAGCAACGTCTCTACGATTTATTGTTTCAACTGATTTGGTGTCAAACATATTATAAACAGATTGAATTTTATTTCTAACACTGAAGAAGTTGAATAAAGTACATGTTGAACTGGAGATCAAAAAAGACTACTCTTTGGAAGTTTATTGCGCAACAGGAATATGTCTTTGGTTAGAAACATTTAAATATTAGAACGTAGGCCAATGAAGCAAATGAGCTGAGGTTTTGTTATTATATTTAAGACCTAGGAGAATGTCAGTATCATTGATTAAACATGGATGTGTTCAATGTCACGAGAGCCCTTCTAACTTTATTTTTTTTTTGTATAAAAAGTTTTTATTACAACTAATTGTGTGTGGTACATTAAGTTACTATAAGTACATCGTAGTATAATCCGGGTCCCGTCTGACATATATCATTATTTGGAGGCTTTGTTTCTCATGTAATAGTACATTTCATTCGTATATATAAAGACTGATTTATGTCCCTTGTTGATCATAATTTTTATTTTTCGCTTAATATTTCATTCCTGTTTTATGAAAGTAAAATTTTATTTATTCTATAAGGTTGTAAAGAACCTTCATTGTTAAATATGATTCCAATATGAAATATGTTAATATTTGGAGGCTTTATTTACCATGTATTAGTCCAGTTCACTAGAAGAGCAAAATGCTCATGTATGTAATTAGTTTTTCATAATATGTATTTTTCGATTAATATTTCATTTCTCTTTTCTGAATGTACCATTTTAGTCATTCTTTTAGTTAGTATAAAACTCTCATAGTTTAATCGGATCCAATTAGAAATATGTTTATATTTGGAGTTTTTATTTCTCATTTATAAGAATGTTTCACATGTAGAGGGAAATCTTCATTTATGTATTTTGTTGGTCATAATTTGTATTTTTCGCATAATTCTTCATTCCTGTTATATGAAAGTACCATTTTATTCATTCTTTAAGGTAGTATATAAAACCCTCACAGTTTAATCTGGTTCCATTTTGAATTATGTAAATATTTGTAGGCTTTCTTGATCATAGTTGAGTTGATTAAAGTTGATATCACATATTATTGCTTTCAGATGATTTGATCTTTGGAATGGAAAATCCAACAACATAATAGAGATGCTTGCATTACAAGGACTGGCAATATGAAACCTGTGAGTATTCTTTTGTATTGACGATAAATAATCAACTAACTGAAATTTTATTTCATATCACTGATATCATATTCTTCTGTAGAATTACGTTGAAGTTCTACAAATTGTTTGATGAAAATTTTTCAACTGGCAAGGTCTATGTGCCTTTTCATTGGTGCTTTGATTTCCGTCTGATCAACTATAAATTGTCAAAATCTTATATCACTGATTTACTTACAAGAACGGACAGCAGAATATGATTTCCTTTGTAAGTGTTCATTAATGATGATTATATTTATTATTTATTCCAAGCAACGTCTCTACGATTTATTGTTTCAACTGATTTGGTGTCAAACATATTATAAACAGATTGAATTTTATTTCTAACACTGAAGAAGTTGAATAAAGTACATGTTGAACTGGAGATCAAAAAAGACTACTCTTTGGAAGTTTATTGCGCAACAGGAATATGTCTTTGGTTAGAAACATTTAAATATTAGAACGTAGGCCAATGAAGCAAATGAGCTGAGGTTTTGTTATTATATTTAAGACCTAGGAGAATGTCAGTATCATTGATTAAACATGGATGTGTTCAATGTCACGAGAGCCCTTCTAACTTTATTTTTTTTTTGTATAAAAAGTTTTTATTACAACTAATTGTGTGTGGTACATTAAGTTACTATAAGTACATCGTAGTATAATCCGGGTCCCGTCTGACATATATCATTATTTGGAGGCTTTGTTTCTCATGTAATAGTACATTTCATTCGTAGATATAAAGGCTTATGTCCCTTGTTGATCATAATTTATGTTTTCGCTTAATTTTTCATTCCTGTTTTATGAAAGTAAAATTTTATTTATTCTATAAGGTTGTATAGAACCTTCATTGTTAAATATGATTCAATATGAAATATGTTAATATTTGGAGGCTTTATTTACCATTTATTAGAACAGTTCACATGTAGGGCAAAATGATCAGTAATGTATTTTGTTGATCATTATTTGTTATTTTTGCTTAATATTTCACTTCTCTTTTATGATTGTACCATTTTAGTCATTCTTTTAGTTAGTATAAAACTGTCATAGTTTAATCGGATCCAATTATAAATATGTTTTTATTTGGAGGCTTTATTTCTCATTTATAAGAATGTTTCACATGTAGAGGAAAATCTTCATTTATGTATTTTGTTGATCATAAATTGTATTTTTCGCATAATTCTTCATTGCTGTTATATGAAAGTACCATTTTAGTCATTCTTTTAGTAAGTATAAAACTCTCATAGTTTAATCGGATCCAATTATAAATATGTTTATATTTGGAGGCTTTATTTTTCATGTATTAGTCCAGTTCACTAGAAGAGCAAAATGCTCATGTATGTAATTAGTTTTTCATAATATGTATTTTTCGATTAATATTTCATTTCTCTTTTCTGAATGTACCATTTTAGTCATTCTTTTAGTTAGTATAAAACTCTCATAGTTTAATCGGATCCAATTAGAAATATGTTTATATTTGGAGTTTTTATTTCTCATTTATAAGGATGTTTCACATGTTGAGGGAAATCTTCATTTATGTATTTTGTTGATCATAATTTGTATTTTTCGCATAATTCTTCATTCCTGTTATATGAAAGTACCATTTTATTCATTCTTTAAGGTAGTATATAAAACCCTCACAGTTTAATCTGGTTCCATTATTGAAATATGTAAATCTTTGGAGGCTTTCTTGATCATAGTTGAGTCGATTAAAGTTGATATCACATATTATTGCTTTCAGATGATTTGATCTTTGGATTGGAAAATCCTACAACATAATAGAGATGCTTGCATTACAAGGACTGGCAATATGAAACCTGTGAGTATTCTTTTGTGTTGACGATAAATAATCAACTAACTGAAATTTTATTTCATATCACTGATATCATATTCTTCTGTAGAATAACGTTGAAGTTCTACAAATTGTTTGATGAAAATTTTTCAACTGTCAAGGTCTATGTGCCTTTTCATTGGTGCTTTGATTTTCGTCTGATCCACTATAAATTGTCAAAATCTTATATCACTGATTTACTTACAAGAACGGACAGCAGAATATGATTTCCTTTGTACGTGTTCATTAATGATGATTATATTTATTATTTATTCCAAGCAACGTCTCTACGATTTATAGTTTCAACTAATTTGGTGTCAAACATATTATAAACAGATTGAATTTTATTTCTAACACTGAAGAAGTTGAATAAAGTACATGTTGAACTGGAGATCAAAAAAGACTACTCTTTGGAAGTTTATTGCGCAACAGGAATATGTCTTTGGTTAGAAACATTTAAATATTAGAACGTAGGCCAATGAAGCAAATGAGCTGAGGTTTTGTTATTATATTTAAGACCTAGGAGAATGTCAGTATCATTGATTAAACATGGATGTGTTAAATGTCACGAGAGCCCTCCTAACTTTATTTTTTTTTTGTATAAAAAGTTTTTATTACAACTAATTGTGTGTGGTACATTAAGTTACTATAAGTACATCATAGTATAATCCGAGTCCCATCTGACATATATCATTATTTGGAGGCTTTGTTTCTCATGTAATAGTACATTTCATTCGTATATATAAAGACTGATTTATGTCCCTTGTTGATCATAATTTTTATTTTTCGCTTAATATTTCATTCCTGTTTTATGAAAGTAAAATTTTATTTATTCTATAAGGTTGTATAGAACCTTCATTGTTAAATATGATTCAATATGAAATATGTTAATATTTGGAGGCTTTATTTACCATTTATTAGAACAGTTCACATGTAGGGCAAAATGATCAGTTATGAATTTTGTTGATCATTATTTGTTATTTTTGCTTAATATTTCACTTCTCTTTTATGATTGTACCATTTTAGTCATTCTTTTAGTTAGTATAAAACTCTCATAGTTTAATCGGATCCAATTAGAAATATTTTTATATTTCGAGGCTTTATTTTTCATGTATTAGTCCAGTTCACTAGAAGAGCAAAATGCTCATGTATGTAATTAGTTGTTCATAATATGTATTTTTCGATTAATATTTCATTTCTCTTTTCTGAATGTACCATTTTAGTCATTCTTTTAGTTAGTATAAAACTCTCATAGTTTAATCGGATCCAATTAGAAATATGTTTATATTTGGAGTTTTTATTTCTCATTTATAAGAATGTTTCACATGTAGAGGGAAATCTTCATTTATGTATTTTGTTGATCATAATTTGTATTTTTCGCATAATTCTTCATTCCTGTTATATGAAAGTACCATTTTATTCATTCTTTAAGGTAGTATATAAAACCCTCACAGTTTAATCTGGTTCCATTTTGAATTATGTAAATCTTTGGAGGCTTTCTTGATCATAGTTGAGTTGATTAAAGTTGATATCACATATTATTGCTTTCAGATGATTTGATCTTTGGAATGGAAAATCCAACAACATAATAGAGATGCTTGCATTACAAGGACTGGCAATATGAAACCTGTGAGTATTCTTTAGTGTTGACGATAAATAATCAACTAACTGAAATTTTATTTCATATCACTGATATCATATTCTTCTGTAGAATTACGTTGAAGTTCTACAAATTGTTTGATGAAAATTTTTCAACTGGCAAGGTCTATGTGCCTTTTCATTGGTGCTTTGATTTCCGTCTGATCAACTATAAATTGTCAAAATCTTATATCACTGATTTACTTACAAGAACGGACAGCAGAATATGATTTCCTTTGTAAGTGTTCATTAATGATGATTATATTTATTATTTATTCCAAGCAACGTCTCTACGATTTATTGTTTCAACTGATTTGGTGTCAAACATATTATAAACAGATTGAATTTTATTTCTAACACTGAAGAAGTTGAATAAAGTACATGTTGAACTGGAGATCAAAAAAGACTACTCTTTGGAAGTTTATTGCGCAACAGGAATATGTCTTTGGTTAGAAACATTTAAATATTAGAACGTAGGCCAATGAAGCAAATGAGCTGAGGTTTTGTTATTATATTTAAGACCTAGGAGAATGTCAGTATCATTGATTAAACATGGATGTGTTCAATGTCACGAGAGCCCTTCTAACTTTATTTTTTTTTTGTATAAAAAGTTTTTATTACAACTAATTGTGTGTGGTACATTAAGTTACTATAAGTACATCGTAGTATAATCCGGGTCCCGTCTGACATATATCATTATTTGGAGGCTTTGTTTCTCATGTAATAGTACATTTCATTCGTATATATAAAGACTGATTTATGTCCCTTGTTGATCATAATTTTTATTTTTCGCTTAATATTTCATTCCTGTTTTATGAAAGTAAAATTTTATTTATTCTATAAGGTTGTAAAGAACCTTCATTGTTAAATATGATTCCAATATGAAATATGTTAATATTTGGAGGCTTTATTTACCATGTATTAGTCCAGTTCACTAGAAGAGCAAAATGCTCATGTATGTAATTAGTTTTTCATAATATGTATTTTTCGATTAATATTTCATTTCTCTTTTCTGAATGTACCATTTTAGTCATTCTTTTAGTTAGTATAAAACTCTCATAGTTTAATCGGATCCAATTAGAAATATGTTTATATTTGGAGTTTTTATTTCTCATTTATAAGAATGTTTCACATGTAGAGGGAAATCTTCATTTATGTATTTTGTTGGTCATAATTTGTATTTTTCGCATAATTCTTCATTCCTGTTATATGAAAGTACCATTTTATTCATTCTTTAAGGTAGTATATAAAACCCTCACAGTTTAATCTGGTTCCATTTTGAATTATGTAAATATTTGTAGGCTTTCTTGATCATAGTTGAGTTGATTAAAGTTGATATCACATATTATTGCTTTCAGATGATTTGATCTTTGGAATGGAAAATCCAACAACATAATAGAGATGCTTGCATTACAAGGACTGGCAATATGAAACCTGTGAGTATTCTTTTGTATTGACGATAAATAATCAACTAACTGAAATTTTATTTCATATCACTGATATCATATTCTTCTGTAGAATTACGTTGAAGTTCTACAAATTGTTTGATGAAAATTTTTCAACTGGCAAGGTCTATGTGCCTTTTCATTGGTGCTTTGATTTTCGTCTGATCAACTATAAATTGTCAAAATCTTATATCACTGATTTACTTACAAGAACGGACAGCAGAATATGATTTCCTTTGTAAGTGTTCATTAATGATGATTATATTTATTATTTATTCCAAGCAACGTCTCTACGATTTATTGTTTCAACTGATTTGGTGTCAAACATATTATCAACAGATTGAATTTTATTTCTAACACTGAAGAAGTTGAATAAAGTACATGTTGAACTGGAGATCAAAAAAGACTACTCTTTGGAAGTTTATTGCGCAACAGGAATATGTCTTTGGTTAGAAACATTTAAATATTAGAACGTAGGCCAATGAAGCAAATGAGCTGAGGTTTTGTTATTATATTTAAGACCTAGGAGAATGTCAGTATCATTGATTAAACATGGATGTGTTAAATGTCACGAGAGCCCTTCTTACTTTATTTTTTTTTTGTATAAAAAGTTTTTATTACAATTAATTTTGTGTTGTACATTAAGTTACTATAAATACATCATAGTATAATCCGAGTCCCGTCTGACATATATCATTATTTGGAGGCTTTGTTGATCATGTAATAGTACATTTCATTTGTAGATATAAAGACTGATTTATGTCCATTGTTGATCATAATTTTTGTTTTTCGCTTAATATTTCAATCCTATTTTATGAAAGTAAAATTTTATTTATTCCATAAGGTTGTATAGAACCTTCATTGTTAAATATGATTCCAATATGAAATATGTTAATATTTGGAGGCTTTATTTAACATTTATTAGAACAGTTCACATGTAGGGCAAAATGATCAGTTATGTATTTTGTTGATCATTATTTGTTATTTTTGCTTAATATTTCACTTCTCTTTTATGATTGTACCATTTTAGTCATTCTTTTAGTTAGTATAAAACTCTCATAGTTTAATCGGATCCAATTATTAATATGTTTATATTTGGAGGCTTTATTTTTCATGTATTAGTCCAGTTCACTAGAAGAGCAAAATGCTCATGTATGTAATTAGTTGTTCATAATATGTATTTTTCATTCCTGTTTTATGAAAGTAAAATTTTATTTATTCTATAAGGTTGTATAGAACCTTCATTGTTAAATATGATTCCAATATGAAATATGTTAATATTTGGAGTCTTTATTTACCATTTATTAGAACAGTTCACATGTAGGGCAAAATGATCAGTTATGTATTTTGTTGATCATTATTTGTTATTTTTGCTTAATATTTCACTTCTCTTTTATGATTGTACCATTTTAGTCATTCTTTTAGTTAGTATAAAACTCTCATAGTTTAATCGGATCCAATTATAAATATGTTTATATTTGGAGGCTTTATTTTTCATGTATTAGTCCAGTTCACTAGAAGAGCAAAATGCTCATGTATGTAATTAGTTGTTCATAATATGTATTTTTCGATTAATATATCATTTCTCTTTTCTGAATGTACCATTTTAGTCATTCTTTTAGTTAGTATAAAACTCTCATAGTTTAATCGGATCCAATTAGAAATATGTTTATATTTGGAGTTTTTATTTCTCATTTATAAGAATGTTTCACATGTAGAGGGAAATCTTCATTTATGAATTTTGTTGGTCATAATTTGTATTTTTCGCATAATTCTTCATTCCTGTTATATGAAAGTACCATTTTATTCATTCTTTAAGGTAGTATATAAAACCCTCACAGTTTAATCTGGTTCCATTTTGAATTATGTAAATATTTGTAGGCTTTCTTGATCATAGTTGAGTTGATTAAAGTTGATATCACATATTATTGCTTTCAGATGATTTGATCTTTGGAATGGAAAATCCAACAACATAATAGAGATGCTTGCATTACAAGGACTGGCAATATGAAACCTGTGAGTATTCTTTTGTGTTGACGATAAATAATCAACTAACTGAAATTTTATTTCATATCACTGATATCATATTCTTCTGTAGAATTACGTTGAAGTTCTACAAATTGTTTGATGAAAATTTTTCAACTGGCAAGGTCTATGTGCCTTTTCATTGGTGCTTTGATTTCCGTCTGATCAACTATAAATTGTCAAAATCTTATATCACTGATTTACTTACAAGAACGGACAGCAGAATATGATTTCCTTTGTAAGTGTTCATTAATGATGATTATATTTATTATTTATTCCAAGCAACGTCTCTACGATTTATTGTTTCAACTGATTTGGTGTCAAACATATTATAAACAGATTGAATTTTATTTCTAACACTGAAGAAGTTGAATAAAGTACATGTTGAACTGGAGATCAAAAAAGACTACTCTTTGGAAGTTTATTGCGCAACAGGAAAATGTCTTTGGTTAGAAACATTTAAATATTAAAACGTAGGCCAATGAAGCAAATGAGCTGAGGTTTTGTTATTATATTTAAGACCTAGGAGAATGTCAGTATCATTGATTAAACATGGATGTGTTAAATGTTGTGAGAACCTTTCTTACTTTATTATTTTTTTGTATAAAAAGTTTTTATTACAACTAATTGTGTGTGGTACATTAAGTTACTATAAGTACATCATAGTATAATCCGAGTCCCGTCTGACATATATCATTATTTGGAGGCTTTGTTTCTCATGTAATAGTACATTTCATTCGTATATATAAAGACTGATTTATGTCCCTTGTTGATCATAATTTTTGTTTTTCCCTTAATATTTCATTCCTGTTTTATGAAAGTAAAATTTTATTTATTCTATAAGGTTGTATAGAACCTTCATTGTTAAATATGATTCCAATATGAAATATGTTAATATTTGGAGGCTTTATTTACCATTTATTAGAACAGTTCACATGTAGGGCAAAATGATCAGTTATGTATTTTGTTGATCATTATTTGTTATTTTTGCTTAATATTTCACTTCTCTTTTATTATTGTACCATTTTAGTCATTCTTTTAGTTAGTATAAAACTGTCATAGTTTAATCGGATCCAATTATAAATATGTTTTTATTTGGAGGCTTTATTTCTCATTTATAAGAATGTTTCACATGTAGAGGAAAATCTTCATTTATGTATTTTGTTGATCATAAATTGTATTTTTCGCATAATTCTTCATTGCTGTTATATGAAAGTACCATTTTAGTCATTCTTTTAGTAAGTATAAAACTCTCATAGTTTAATCGGATCCAATTATAAATATGTTTATATTTGGAGGCTTTATTTTTCATGTATTAGTCCAGTTCACTAGAAGAGCAAAATGCTCATGTATGTAATTAGTTGTTCATAATATGTATTTTTCGATTAATATTTCATTTCTCTTTTCTGAATGTACCATTTTAGTCATTCTTTTAGTTAGTATAAAACTCTCATAGTTTAATCGGATCCAATTAGAAATATGTTTATATTTGGAGTTTTTATTTCTCATTTATAAGAATGTTTCACATGTAGAGGGAAATCTTCATTTATGTATTTTGTTGGTCATAATTTGTATTTTTCGCATAATTCTTCATTCCTGTTATATGAAAGTACCATTTTATTCATTCTTTAAGGTAGTATATAAAACCCTCACAGTTTAATCTGGTTCCATTATTGAATTATGTAAATCTTTGGAGGCTTTCTTGATCATAGTTGAGTTGACTAAAGTTGATATCACATATTATTGCTTTCAGATGATTTGATCTTTGGATTGGAAAATCCTACAACATAATAGAGATGCTTGCATTACAAGGACTGGCAATATGAAACCTGTGAGTATTCTTTTGTGTTGACGATAAATAATCAACTAACTGAAATTTTATTTCATATCACTGATATCATATTCTTCTGTAGAATTACGTTGAAGTTCTACAAATTGTTTGATGAAAATTTTTCAACTGGCAAGGTCTATGTGCCTTTTCATTGGTGCTTTGATTTCCGTCTGATCAACTATAAATTGTCAAAATCTTATATCACTGATTTACTTACAAGAACGGACAGCAGAATATGATTTCCTTTGTAAGTGTTCATTAATGATGATTATATTTATTATTTATTCCAAGCAACGTCTCTACGATTTATTGTTTCAACTGATTTGGTGTCAAACATATTATAAACAGATTGAATTTTATTTCTAACACTGAAGAAGTTGAATAAAGTACATGTTGAACTGGAGATCAAAAAAAGACTACTCTTTGGAAGTTTATTGCGCAACAGGAATATGTCTTTGGTTAGAAACATTTAAATATTAGAACGTAGGCCAATGAAGCAAATGAGCTGAGGTTTTGTTATTATATTTAAGACCTAGGAGAATGTTAGTATCATTGATTAAACATGGATGTGTTCAATGTCACGAGAGCCCTTCTAACTTTATTTTTTTTTTGTATAAAAAGTTTTTATTACAACTAATTGTGTGTGGTACATTAAGTTACTATAAGTACATCATAGTATAATCTGGGTCCCGTCTGACATATATCATTATTTGGAGGCTTTGTTTCTCATGTAATAGTACATTTCATTCGTATATATAAAGACTGATTTATGTCCCTTGTTGATCATAATTTTTATTTTTCGCTTAATATTTCATTCCTGTTTTATGAAAGTAAAATTTTATTTATTCTATAAGGTTGTATAGAACCTTCATTGTTAAATATGATTCCAATATGAAATATGTTAATATTTGGAGGCTTTATTTACCATTTATTAGAACAGTTCACATGTAGGGCAAAATGATCAGTTATGTATTTTGTTGATCATTATTTGTTATTTTTGCTTAATATTTCACTTCTCTTTTATGATTGTACCATTTTAGTCATTCTTTTAGTTAGTATAAAACTCTCATAGTTTAATCGGATCCAATTATAAATATGTTTATATTTGGAGGCTTTATTTCTCATTTATAAGAATGTTTCACATGTAGAGGGAAATCTTCATTTATGTATTTTGTTGATCATAATTTGTATTTTACGCATAATTCTTCATTCCTGTTATATGAAAGTACCATTTTATTCATTCTTTAAGGTAGTATATAAAACCCTCACAGTTTAATCTGGTTCCATTATTGAATTATGTAAATCTTTGGAGGCTTTCTTGATCATAGTTGAGTTGACTAAAGTTGATATCACATATTATTGCTTTCAGATGATTTGATCTTTGGATTGGAAAATCCTACAACATAATAGAGATGCTTGCATTACAAGGACTGGCAATATGAAACCTGTGAGTATTCTTTTGTGTTGACTATAAATAATCAACTAACTGAAATTTTATTTCATATCACTGATATCATATTCTTCTGTAGAATTACGTTGAAGTTCTACAAATTGTTTGAAGAAAATTTTTCAACTGGCAAGGTCTATGTGCCTTTTCATTGGTGCTTTGATTTTCGTCTGATCAACTATAAATTGTCAAAACCTTTATCACTGATTTACTTACAAGAACGGACAGCAGAATATGATTTCCTTTGTAAGTGTTCATTAATGATGATTATATTTATTATTTATTCCAAGCAACGTCTCTACGATTTATAGTTTCAACTGATTTGGTGTCAAACATATTATAAACAGATTGAATTTTATTTCTAACACTGAAGAAGTTGAATAAAGTACATGTTGAACTGGAGATCAAAAAAGACTACTCTTTGGAAGTTTATTGCGCAACAGGAATATGTCTTTGGTTAGAAACATTTAAATATTAGAACGTAGGCCAATGAAGCAAATGAGCTGAGGTTTTGTTATTATATTTAAGACCTAGGAGAATGTCAGTATCATTGATTAAACATGGATGTGTTAAATGTCACGAGAGCCCTTCTTACTTTATTTTTTTTTTGTATAAAAAGTTTTTATTACAACTAATTGTGTGTGGTACATTAAGTTACTATAAGTACATCGTAGTATAATCCGGGTCCCTTCTGACATATATCATTATTTGGAGGCTTTGTTTCTCATGTAATAGTACATTTCATTCGTATATATAAAGACTGATTTATGTCCCTTGTTGATCATAATTTTTATTTTTCGCTTAATATTTCATTCCTGTTTTATGAAAGTAAAATTTTATTTATTCTATAAGGTTGTATAGAACCTTCATTGTTAAATATGATTCCAATATGAAATATGTTAATATTTGGAGGCTTTATTTACCATTTATTAGAACAGTTCACATGTAGGGCAAAATGATCAGTTATGTATTTTGTTGATCATTATTTGTTATTTTTGCTTAATATTTCACTTCTCTTTTATGATTGTACAATTTTAGTCATTCTTTTAGTTAGTATAAAACTGTCATAGTTTAATCGGATCCAATTATAAATATGTTTTTATTTGGAGGCTTTATTTCTCATTTATAAGAATGTTTCACATGTAGAGGAAAATCTTCATTTATGTATTTTGTTGATCATAAATTGTATTTTTCGCATAATTCTTCATTGCTGTTATATGAAAGTACCATTTTAGTCATTCTTTTAGTAAGTATAAAACTCTCATAGTTTAATCGGATCCAATTATAAATATGTTTATATTTGGAGGCTTTATTTTTCATGTATTAGTCCAGTTCACTAGAAGAGCAAAATGCTCATGTATGTAATTAGTTGTTCATAATATGTATTTTTCGATTAATATTTCATTTCTCTTTTCTGAATGTACCATTTTAGTCATTCTTTTAGTTAGTATAAAACTCTCATAGTTTAATCGGATCCAATTAGAAATATGTTTATATTTGGAGTTTTTATTTCTCATTTATAAGAATGTTTCACATGTAGAGGGAAATCTTCATTTATGTATTTTGTTGGTCATAATTTGTATTTTTCGCATAATTCTTCATTCCTGTTATATGAAAGTACCATTTTATTCATTCTTTAAGGTAGTATATAAAACCCTCACAGTTTAATCTGGTTCCATTTTGAATTATGTAAATATTTGTAGGCTTTCTTGATCATAGTTGAGTTGATTAAAGTTGATATCACATATTATTGCTTTCAGATGATTTGATCTTTGGAATGGAAAATCCAACAACATAATAGAGATGCTTGCATTACAAGGACTGGCAATATGAAACCTGTGAGTATTCTTTTGTGTTGACGATAAATAATCAACTAACTGAAATTTTATTTCATATCACTGATATCATATTCTTCTGTAGAATTACGTTGAAGTTCTACAAATTGTTTGATGAAAATTTTTCAACTGGCAAGGTCTATGTGCCTTTTCATTGGTGCTTTGATTTCCGTCTGATCAACTATAAATTGTCAAAATCTTATATCACTGATTTACTTACAAGAACGGACAGCAGAATATGATTTCCTTTGTAAGTGTTCATTAATGATGATTATATTTATTATTTATTCCAAGCAACGTCTCTACGATTTATTGTTTCAACTGATTTGGTGTCAAACATATTATAAACAGATTGAATTTTATTTCTAACACTGAAGAAGTTGAATAAAGTACATGTTGAACTGGAGATCAAAAAAGACTACTCTTTGGAAGTTTATTGCGCAACAGGAATATGTCTTTGGTTAGAAACATTTAAATATTAAAACGTAGGCCAATGAAGCAAATGAGCTGAGGTTTTGTTATTATATTTAAGACCTAGGAGAATGTCAGTATCATTGATTAAACATGGATGTGTTAAATGTCATGAGAGCCTTTCTTACTTTATTTTTTTTTTGTATAAAAAGTTTTTATTACAACTAATTGTGTGTGGTACATTAAGTTACTATAAGTACATCATAGTATAATCCGAGTCCCGTCTGACATATATCATTATTTGGAGGCTTTGTTTCTCATGTAATAGTACATTTCATTCGTATATATAAAGACTGATTTATGTCCCTTGTTGATCATAATTTTTGTTTTTCCCTTAATATTTCATTCCTGTTTTATGAAAGTAAAATTTTATTTATTCTATAAGGTTGTATAGAACCTTCATTGTTAAATATGATTCCAATATGAAATATGTTAATATTTGGAGGCTTTATTTACCATTTATTAGAACAGTTCACATGTAGGGCAAAATGATCAGTTATGTATTTTGTTGATCATTATTTGTTATTTTTGCTTAATATTTCACTTCTCTTTTATTATTGTACCATTTTAGTCATTCTTTTAGTTAGTATAAAACTGTCATAGTTTAATCGGATCCAATTATAAATATGTTTTTATTTGGAGGCTTTATTTCTCATTTATAAGAATGTTTCACATGTAGAGGAAAATCTTCATTTATGTATTTTGTTGATCATAAATTGTATTTTTCGCATAATTCTTCATTGCTGTTATATGAAAGTACCATTTTAGTCATTCTTTTAGTAAGTATAAAACTCTCATAGTTTAATCGGATCCAATTATAAATATGTTTATATTTGGAGGCTTTATTTTTCATGTATTAGTCCAGTTCACTAGAAGAGCAAAATGCTCATGTATGTAATTAGTTGTTCATAATATGTATTTTTCGATTAATATTTCATTTCTCTTTTCTGAATGTACCATTTTAGTCATTCTTTTAGTTAGTATAAAACTCTCATAGTTTAATCGGATCCAATTAGAAATATGTTTATATTTGGAGTTTTTATTTCTCATTTATAAGAATGTTTCACATGTAGAGGGAAATCTTCATTTATGTATTTTGTTGGTCATAATTTGTATTTTTCGCATAATTCTTCATTCCTGTTATATGAAAGTACCATTTTATTCATTCTTTAAGGTAGTATATAAAACCCTCACAGTTTAATCTGGTTCCATTTTGAATTATGTAAATATTTGTAGGCTTTCTTGATCATAGTTGAGTTGATTAAAGTGGATATCACATATTATTGCTTTCAGATGATTTGATCTTTGGAATGGAAAATCCAACAACATAATAGAGATGCTTGCATTACAAGGACTGGCAATATGAAACCTGTGAGTATTCTTTTGTGTTGACGATAAATAATCAACTAACTGAAATTTTATTTCATATCACTGATATCATATTCTTCTGTAGAATTACGTTGAAGTTCTACAAATTGTTTGATGAAAATTTTTCAACTGGCAAGGTCTATGTGCCTTTTCATTGGTGCTTTGATTTCCGTCTGATCAACTATAAATTGTCAAAATCTTATATCACTGATTTACTTACAAGAACGGACAGCAGAATATGATTTCCTTTGTAAGTGTTCATTAATGATGATTATATTTATTATTTATTCCAAGCAACGTCTCTACGATTTATTGTTTCAACTGATTTGGTGTCAAACATATTATAAACAGATTGAATTTTATTTCTAACACTGAAGAAGTTGAATAAAGTACATGTTGAACTGGAGATCAAAAAAGACTACTCTTTGGAAGTTTATTGCGCAACAGGAATATGTCTTTGGTTAGAAACATTTAAATATTAAAACGTAGGCCAATGAAGCAAATGAGCTGAGGTTTTGTTATTATATTTAAGACCTAGGAGAATGTCAGTATCATTGATTAAACATGGATGTGTTAAATGTCATGAGAGCCTTTCTTACTTTATTTTTTTTTTGTATAAAAAGTTTTTATTACAACTAATTGTGTGTGGTACATTAAGTTACTATAAGTACATCATAGTATAATCCGAGTCCCGTCTGACATATATCATTATTTGGAGGCTTTGTTTCTCATGTAATAGTACATTTCATTCGTATATATAAAGACTGATTTATGTCCCTTGTTGATCATAATTTTTGTTTTTCCCTTAATATTTCATTCCTGTTTTATGAAAGTAAAATTTTATTTATTCTATAAGGTTGTATAGAACCTTCATTGTTAAATATGATTCCAATATGAAATATGTTAATATTTGGAGGCTTTATTTACCATTTATTAGAACAGTTCACATGTAGGGCAAAATGATCAGTTATGTATTTTGTTGATCATTATTTGTTATTTTTGCTTAATATTTCACTTCTCTTTTATTATTGTACCATTTTAGTCATTCTTTTAGTAAGTATAAAACTCTCATAGTTTAATCGGATCCAATTATAAATATGTTTATATTTGGAGGCTTTATTTTTCATGTATTAGTCCAGTTCACTAGAAGAGCAAAATGCTCATGTATGTAATTAGTTGTTCATAATATGTATTTTTCGATTAATATTTCATTTCTCTTTTCTGAATGTACCATTTTAGTCATTCTTTTAGTTAGTATAAAACTCTCATAGTTTAATCGGATCCAAT
Source organism: Periphyllus acericola (assembly GCA_949715065.1). Lineage (NCBI taxonomy): Eukaryota > Metazoa > Arthropoda > Insecta > Hemiptera > Aphididae > Periphyllus > Periphyllus acericola. Next base: position 19,495,474 of record OX454264.1, read on the forward strand.
TAGAAATATGTTTATATTTGGAGTTTTTATTTCTCATTTATAAGAATGTTTCACATGTAGAGGGAAATCTTCATTTATGTATTTTGTTGATCATAATTTGTATTTTTCGCATAATTCTTCATTCCTGTTATATGAAAGTACCATTTTATTCATTCTTTAAGGTAGTATATAAAACCCTCACAATTTAATCTGGTTCCATTATTGAATTATGTAAATCTTTGGAGGCTTTCTTGATCATAGTTGAGTTGATTAAAGTTGATATCACATATTATTGCTTTCAGATGATTTGATCTTTGGATTGGAAAATCCTACAACATAATAGAGATGCTTGCATTACAAGGACTGGCAATATGAAACCTGTGAGTATTCTTTTGTATTGACGATAAATAATCAACTAACTGAAATTTTATTTCATATCACTGATATCATATTCTTCTGTAGAATTACGTTGAAGTTCTACAAATTGTTTGATGAAAATTTTTCAACTGGCAAGGTCTATGTGCCTTTTCATTGGTGCTTTGATTTCCGTCTGATCAACTATAAATTGTCAAAATCTTATATCACTGATTTACTTACAAGAACGGAGAGCAGAATATGATTTCCTTTGTAAGTGTTCATTAATGATGATTATATTTATTATTTATTCCAAGCAACGTCTCTACGATTTATTGTTTCAACTGATTTGGTGTCAAACATATTATAAACAGATTGAATTTTATTTCTAACACTGAAGAAGTTGAATAAAGTACATGTTGAACTGGAGATCAAAAAAGACTACTCTTTGGAAGTTTATTGCGCAACAGGAATATGTCTTTGGTTAGAAACATTTAAATATTAAAACGTAGGCCAATGAAGCAAATGAGCTGAGGTTTTGTTATTATATTTAAGACCTAGGAGAATGTCAGTATCATTGATTAAACATGGATGTGTTAAATGTCATGAGAGCCTTTCTTACTTTATTATTTTTTTGTATAAAAAGTTTTTATTACAACTAATTGTGTGTGGTACATTAAGTTACTATAAGTACATCATAGTATAATCCGAGTCCCGTCTGACATATATCATTATTTGGAGGCTTTGTTTCTCATGTAATAGTACATTTCATTCGTATATATAAAGACTGATTTATGTCCCTTGTTGATCATAATTTTTGTTTTTCCCTTAATATTTCATTCCTGTTTTATGAAAGTAAAATTTTATTTATTCTATAAGGTTGTATAGAACCTTCATTGTTAAATATGATTCCAATATGAAATATGTTAATATTTGGAGGCTTTATTTACCATTTATTAGAACAGTTCACATGTAGGGCAAAATGATCAGTTATGTATTTTGTTGATCATTATTTGTTATTTTTGCTTAATATTTCACTTCTCTTTTATTATTGTACCATTTTAGTCATTCTTTTAGTAAGTATAAAACTCTCATAGTTTAATCGGATCCAATTATAAATATGTTTATATTTGGAGGCTTTATTTTTCATGTATTAGTCCAGTTCACTAGAAGAGCAAAATGCTCATGTATGTAATTAGTTGTTCATAATATGTATTTTTCGATTAATATTTCATTTCTCTTTTCTGAATGTACCATTTTAGTCATTCTTTTAGTTAGTATAAAACTCTCATAGTTTAATCGGATCCAATTAGAAATATGTTTATATTTGGAGTTTTTATTTCTCATTTATAAGAATGTTTCACATGTAGAGGGAAATCTTCATTTATGTATTTTGTTGATCATAATTTGTATTTTTCGCATAATTCTTCATTCCTGTTATATGAAAGTACCATTTTATTCATTCTTTAAGGTAGTATATAAAACCCTCACAATTTAATCTGGTTCCATTATTGAATTATGTAAATCTTTGGAGGCTTTCTTGATCATAGTTGAGTTGATTAAAGTTGATATCACATATTATTGCTTTCAGATGATTTGATCTTTGGATTGGAAAATCCTACAACATAATAGAGATGCTTGCATTACAAGGACTGGCAATATGAAACCTGTGAGTATTCTTTTGTGTTGACTATAAATAATCAACTAACTGAAATTTTATTTCATATCACTGATATCATATTCTTCTGTAGAATTACGTTGAAGTTCTACAAATTGTTTGAAGAAAATTTTTCAACTGGCAAGGTCTATGTGCCTTTTCATTGGTGCTTTGATTTTCGTCTGATCAACTATAAATTGTCAAAACCTTTATCACTGATTTACTTACAAGAACGGACAGCAGAATATGATTTCCTTTGTAAGTGTTCATTAATGATGATTATATTTATTATTTATTCCAAGCAACGTCTCTACGATTTATAGTTTCAACTGATTTGGTGTCAAACATATTATAAACAGATTGAATTTTATTTCTAACACTGAAGAAGTTGAATAAAGTACATGTTGAACTGGAGATCAAAAAAGACTACTCTTTGGAAGTTTATTGCGCAACAGGAATATGTCTTTGGTTAGAAACATTTAAATATTAGAACGTAGGCCAATGAAGCAAATGAGCTGAGGTTTTGTTATTATATTTAAGACCTAGGAGAATGTCAGTATCATTGATTAAACATGGATGTGTTAAATGTCACGAGAGCCCTTCTTACTTTATTTTTTTTTTGTATAAAAAGTTTTTATTACAACTAATTGTGTGTGGTACATTAAGTTACTATAAGTACATCGTAGTATAATCCGGGTCCCTTCTGACATATATCATTATTTGGAGGCTTTGTTTCTCATGTAATAGTACATTTCATTCGTATATATAAAGACTGATTTATGTCCCTTGTTGATCATAATTTTTATTTTTCGCTTAATATTTCATTCCTGTTTTATGAAAGTAAAATTTTATTTATTCTATAAGGTTGTATAGAACCTTCATTGTTAAATATGATTCCAATATGAAATATGTTAATATTTGGAGGCTTTATTTACCATTTATTAGAACAGTTCACATGTAGGGCAAAATGATCAGTTATGTATTTTGTTGATCATTATTTGTTATTTTTGCTTAATATTTCACTTCTCTTTTATGATTGTACAATTTTAGTCATTCTTTTAGTTAGTATAAAACTGTCATAGTTTAATCGGATCCAATTATAAATATGTTTTTATTTGGAGGCTTTATTTCTCATTTATAAGAATGTTTCACATGTAGAGGAAAATCTTCATTTATGTATTTTGTTGATCATAAATTGTATTTTTCGCATAATTCTTCATTGCTGTTATATGAAAGTACCATTTTAGTCATTCTTTTAGTAAGTATAAAACTCTCATAGTTTAATCGGATCCAATTATAAATATGTTTATATTTGGAGGCTTTATTTTTCATGTATTAGTCCAGTTCACTAGAAGAGCAAAATGCTCATGTATGTAATTAGTTGTTCATAATATGTATTTTTCGATTAATATTTCATTTCTCTTTTCTGAATGTACCATTTTAGTCATTCTTTTAGTTAGTATAAAACTCTCATAGTTTAATCGGATCCAATTAGAAATATGTTTATATTTGGAGTTTTTATTTCTCATTTATAAGAATGTTTCACATGTAGAGGGAAATCTTCATTTATGTATTTTGTTGATCATAATTTGTATTTTTCGCATAATTCTTCATTCCTGTTATATGAAAGTACCATTTTATTCATTCTTTAAGGTAGTATATAAAACCCTCACAATTTAATCTGGTTCCATTATTGAATTATGTAAATCTTTGGAGGCTTTCTTGATCATAGTTGAGTTGATTAAAGTTGATATCACATATTATTGCTTTCAGATGATTTGATCTTTGGATTGGAAAATCCTACAACATAATAGAGATGCTTGCATTACAAGGACTGGCAATATGAAACCTGTGAGTATTCTTTTGTATTGACGATAAATAATCAACTAACTGAAATTTTATTTCATATCACTGATATCATATTCTTCTGTAGAATTACGTTGAAGTTCTACAAATTGTTTGATGAAAATTTTTCAACTGGCAAGGTCTATGTGCCTTTTCATTGGTGCTTTGATTTCCGTCTGATCAACTATAAATTGTCAAAATCTTATATCACTGATTTACTTACAAGAACGGAGAGCAGAATATGATTTCCTTTGTAAGTGTTCATTAATGATGATTATATTTATTATTTATTCCAAGCAACGTCTCTACGATTTATTGTTTCAACTGATTTGGTGTCAAACATATTATAAACAGATTGAATTTTATTTCTAACACTGAAGAAGTTGAATAAAGTACATGTTGAACTGGAGATCAAAAAAGACTACTCTTTGGAAGTTTATTGCGCAACAGGAATATGTCTTTGGTTAGAAACATTTAAATATTAAAACGTAGGCCAATGAAGCAAATGAGCTGAGGTTTTGTTATTATATTTAAGACCTAGGAGAATGTCAGTATCATTGATTAAACATGGATGTGTTAAATGTCATGAGAGCCTTTCTTACTTTATTATTTTTTTGTATAAAAAGTTTTTATTACAACTAATTGTGTGTGGTACATTAAGTTACTATAAGTACATCATAGTATAATCCGAGTCCCGTCTGACATATATCATTATTTGGAGGCTTTGTTTCTCATGTAATAGTACATTTCATTCGTATATATAAAGACTGATTTATGTCCCTTGTTGATCATAATTTTTGTTTTTCCCTTAATATTTCATTCCTGTTTTATGAAAGTAAAATTTTATTTATTCTATAAGGTTGTATAGAACCTTCATTGTTAAATATGATTCCAATATGAAATATGTTAATATTTGGAGGCTTTATTTACCATTTATTAGAACAGTTCACATGTAGGGCAAAATGATCAGTTATGTATTTTGTTGATCATTATTTGTTATTTTTGCTTAATATTTCACTTCTCTTTTATTATTGTACCATTTTAGTCATTCTTTTAGTAAGTATAAAACTCTCATAGTTTAATCGGATCCAATTATAAATATGTTTATATTTGGAGGCTTTATTTTTCATGTATTAGTCCAGTTCACTAGAAGAGCAAAATGCTCATGTATGTAATTAGTTGTTCATAATATGTATTTTTCGATTAATATTTCATTTCTCTTTTCTGAATGTACCATTTTAGTCATTCTTTTAGTTAGTATAAAACTCTCATAGTTTAATCGGATCCAATTAGAAATATGTTTATATTTGGAGTTTTTATTTCTCATTTATAAGAATGTTTCACATGTAGAGGGAAATCTTCATTTATGTATTTTGTTGATCATAATTTGTATTTTTCGCATAATTCTTCATTCCTGTTATATGAAAGTACCATTTTATTCATTCTTTAAGGTAGTATATAAAACCCTCACAATTTAATCTGGTTCCATTATTGAATTATGTAAATCTTTGGAGGCTTTCTTGATCATAGTTGAGTTGATTAAAGTTGATATCACATATTATTGCTTTCAGATGATTTGATCTTTGGATTGGAAAATCCTACAACATAATAGAGATGCTTGCATTACAAGGACTGGCAATATGAAACCTGTGAGTATTCTTTTGTATTGACGATAAATAATCAACTAACTGAAATTTTATTTCATATCACTGATATCATATTCTTCTGTAGAATTACGTTGAAGTTCTACAAATTGTTTGATGAAAATTTTTCAACTGGCAAGGTCTATGTGCCTTTTCATTGGTGCTTTGATTTCCGTCTGATCAACTATAAATTGTCAAAATCTTATATCACTGATTTACTTACAAGAACGGACAGCAGAATATGATTTCCTTTGTAAGTGTTCATTAATGATGATTATATTTATTATTTATTCCAAGCAACGTCTCTACGATTTATTGTTTCAACTGATTTGGTGTCAAACATATTATAAACAGATTGAATTTTATTTCTAACACTGAAGAAGTTGAATAAAGTACATGTTGAACTGGAGATCAAAAAAAGACTACTCTTTGGAAGTTTATTGCGCAACAGGAATATGTCTTTGGTTAGAAACATTTAAATATTAGAACGTAGGCCAATGAAGCAAATGAGCTGAGGTTTTGTTATTATATTTAAGACCTAGGAGAATGTTAGTATCATTGATTAAACATGGATGTGTTCAATGTCACGAGAGCCCTTCTAACTTTATTTTTTTTTTGTATAAAAAGTTTTTATTACAACTAATTGTGTGTGGTACATTAAGTTACTATAAGTACATCATAGTATAATCCGGGTCCCGTCTGACATATATCATTATTTGGAGGCTTTGTTTCTCATGTAATAGTACATTTCATTCGTATATATAAAGACTGATTTATGTCCCTTGTTGATCATAATTTTTATTTTTCTCTTAATATTTCATTCCTGTTTTATGAAAGTAAAATTTTATTTATTCTATAAGGTTGTATAGAACCTTCATTGTTAAATATGATTCCAATATGAAATATGTTAATATTTGGAGGCTTTATTTACCATTTATTAGAACAGTTCACATGTAGGGCAAAATGATCAGTTATGTATTTTGTTGATCATTATTTGTTATTTTTGCTTAATATTTCACTTCTCTTTTATGATTGTACCATTTTAGTCATTCTTTTAGTTAGTATAAAACTCTCATAGTTTAATCGGATCCAATTATAAATATGTTTATATTTGGAGGCTTTATTTCTCATTTATAAGAATGTTTCACATGTAGAGGGAAATCTTCATTTATGTATTTTGTTGATCATAATTTGTATTTTACGCATAATTCTTCATTCCTGTTATATGAAAGTACCATTTTATTCATTCTTTAAGGTAGTATATAAAACCCTCACAGTTTAATCTGGTTCCATTATTGAATTATGTAAATCTTTGGAGGCTTTCTTGATCATAGTTGAGTTGACTAAAGTTGATATCACATATTATTGCTTTCAGATGATTTGATCTTTGGATTGGAAAATCCTACAACATAATAGAGATGCTTGCATTACAAGGACTGGCAATATGAAACCTGTGAGTATTCTTTTGTGTTGACTATAAATAATCAACTAACTGAAATTTTATTTCATATCACTGATATCATATTCTTCTGTAGAATTACGTTGAAGTTCTACAAATTGTTTGAAGAAAATTTTTCAACTGGCAAGGTCTATGTGCCTTTTCATTGGTGCTTTGATTTTCGTCTGATCAACTATAAATTGTCAAAACCTTTATCACTGATTTACTTACAAGAACGGACAGCAGAATATGATTTCCTTTGTAAGTGTTCATTAATGATGATTATATTTATTATTTATTCCAAGCAACGTCTCTACGATTTATAGTTTCAACTGATTTGGTGTCAAACATATTATAAACAGATTGAATTTTATTTCTAACACTGAAGAAGTTGAATAAAGTACATGTTGAACTGGAGATCAAAAAAGACTACTCTTTGGAAGTTTATTGCGCAACAGGAATATGTCTTTGGTTAGAAACATTTAAATATTAGAACGTAGGCCAATGAAGCAAATGAGCTGAGGTTTTGTTATTATATTTAAGACCTAGGAGAATGTCAGTATCATTGATTAAACATGGATGTGTTAAATGTCACGAGAGCCCTTCTTACTTTATTTTTTTTTTGTATAAAAAGTTTTTATTACAACTAATTGTGTGTGGTACATTAAGTTACTATAAGTACATCGTAGTATAATCCGGGTCCCTTCTGACATATATCATTATTTGGAGGCTTTGTTTCTCATGTAATAGTACATTTCATTCGTATATATAAAGACTGATTTATGTCCCTTGTTGATCATAATTTTTATTTTTCGCTTAATATTTCATTCCTGTTTTATGAAAGTAAAATTTTATTTATTCTATAAGGTTGTATAGAACCTTCATTGTTAAATATGATTCCAATATGAAATATGTTAATATTTGGAGGCTTTATTTACCATTTATTAGAACAGTTCACATGTAGGGCAAAATGATCAGTTATGTATTTTGTTGATCATTATTTGTTATTTTTGCTTAATATTTCACTTCTCTTTTATGATTGTACAATTTTAGTCATTCTTTTAGTTAGTATAAAACTGTCATAGTTTAATCGGATCCAATTATAAATATGTTTTTATTTGGAGGCTTTATTTCTCATTTATAAGAATGTTTCACATGTAGAGGAAAATCTTCATTTATGTATTTTGTTGATCATAAATTGTATTTTTCGCATAATTCTTCATTGCTGTTATATGAAAGTACCATTTTAGTCATTCTTTTAGTAAGTATAAAACTCTCATAGTTTAATCGGATCCAATTATAAATATGTTTATATTTGGAGGCTTTATTTTTCATGTATTAGTCCAGTTCACTAGAAGAGCAAAATGCTCATGTATGTAATTAGTTGTTCATAATATGTATTTTTCGATTAATATTTCATTTCTCTTTTCTGAATGTACCATTTTAGTCATTCTTTTAGTTAGTATAAAACTCTCATAGTTTAATCGGATCCAATTAGAAATATGTTTATATTTGGAGTTTTTATTTCTCATTTATAAGAATGTTTCACATGTAGAGGGAAATCTTCATTTATGTATTTTGTTGGTCATAATTTGTATTTTTCGCATAATTCTTCATTCCTGTTATATGAAAGTACCATTTTATTCATTCTTTAAGGTAGTATATAAAACCCTCACAATTTAATCTGGTTCCATTATTGAATTATGTAAATCTTTGGAGGCTTTCTTGATCATAGTTGAGTTGATTAAAGTTGATATCACATATTATTGCTTTCAGATGATTTGATCTTTGGATTGGAAAATCCTACAACATAATAGAGATGCTTGCATTACAAGGACTGGCAATATGAAACCTGTGAGTATTCTTTTGTATTGACGATAAATAATCAACTAACTGAAATTTTATTTCATATCACTGATATCATATTCTTCTGTAGAATTACGTTGAAGTTCTACAAATTGTTTGATGAAAATTTTTCAACTGGCAAGGTCTATGTGCCTTTTCATTGGTGCTTTGATTTCCGTCTGATCAACTATAAATTGTCAAAATCTTATATCACTGATTTACTTACAAGAACGGACAGCAGAATATGATTTCCTTTGTAAGTGTTCATTAATGATGATTATATTTATTATTTATTCCAAGCAACGTCTCTACGATTTATTGTTTCAACTGATTTGGTGTCAAACATATTATAAACAGATTGAATTTTATTTCTAACACTGAAGAAGTTGAATAAAGTACATGTTGAACTGGAGATCAAAAAAGACTACTCTTTGGAAGTTTATTGCGCAACAGGAATATGTCTTTGGTTAGAAACATTTAAATATTAAAACGTAGGCCAATGAAGCAAATGAGCTGAGGTTTTGTTATTATATTTAAGACCTAGGAGAATGTCAGTATCATTGATTAAACATGGATGTGTTAAATGTCATGAGAGCCTTTCTTACTTTATTTTTTTTTTGTATAAAAAGTTTTTATTACAACTAATTGTGTGTGGTACATTAAGTTACTATAAGTACATCATAGTATAATCCGAGTCCCGTCTGACATATATCATTATTTGGAGGCTTTGTTTCTCATGTAATAGTACATTTCATTCGTATATATAAAGACTGATTTATGTCCCTTGTTGATCATAATTTTTGTTTTTCCCTTAATATTTCATTCCTGTTTTATGAAAGTAAAATTTTATTTATTCTATAAGGTTGTATAGAACCTTCATTGTTAAATATGATTCCAATATGAAATATGTTAATATTTGGAGGCTTTATTTACCATTTATTAGAACAGTTCACATGTAGGGCAAAATGATCAGTTATGTATTTTGTTGATCATTATTTGTTATTTTTGCTTAATATTTCACTTCTCTTTTATTATTGTACCATTTTAGTCATTCTTTTAGTAAGTATAAAACTCTCATAGTTTAATCGGATCCAATTATAAATATGTTTATATTTGGAGGCTTTATTTTTCATGTATTAGTCCAGTTCACTAGAAGAGCAAAATGCTCATGTATGTAATTAGTTGTTCATAATATGTATTTTTCGATTAATATTTCATTTCTCTTTTCTGAATGTACCATTTTAGTCATTCTTTTAGTTAGTATAAAACTCTCATAGTTTAATCGGATCCAATTAGAAATATGTTTATATTTGGAGTTTTTATTTCTCATTTATAAGAATGTTTCACATGTAGAGGGAAATCTTCATTTATGTATTTTGTTGATCATAATTTGTATTTTTCGCATAATTCTTCATTCCTGTTATATGAAAGTACCATTTTATTCATTCTTTAAGGTAGTATATAAAACCCTCACAATTTAATCTGGTTCCATTATTGAATTATGTAAATCTTTGGAGGCTTTCTTGATCATAGTTGAGTTGATTAAAGTTGATATCACATATTATTGCTTTCAGATGATTTGATCTTTGGATTGGAAAATCCTACAACATAATAGAGATGCTTGCATTACAAGGACTGGCAATATGAAACCTGTGAGTATTCTTTTGTATTGACGATAAATAATCAACTAACTGAAATTTTATTTCATATCACTGATATCATATTCTTCTGTAGAATTACGTTGAAGTTCTACAAATTGTTTGATGAAAATTTTTCAACTGGCAAGGTCTATGTGCCTTTTCATTGGTGCTTTGATTTCCGTCTGATCAACTATAAATTGTCAAAATCTTATATCACTGATTTACTTACAAGAACGGACAGCAGAATATGATTTCCTTTGTAAGTGTTCATTAATGATGATTATATTTATTATTTATTCCAAGCAACGTCTCTACGATTTATTGTTTCAACTGATTTGGTGTCAAACATATTATAAACAGATTGAATTTTATTTCTAACACTGAAGAAGTTGAATAAAGTACATGTTGAACTGGAGATCAAAAAAGACTACTCTTTGGAAGTTTATTGCGCAACAGGAATATGTCTTTGGTTAGAAACATTTAAATATTAGAACGTAGGCCAATGAAGCAAATGAGCTGAGGTTTTGTTATTATATTTAAGACCTAGGAGAATGTTAGTATCATTGATTAAACATAGATGTGTTCAATGTCACGAGAGCCCTTCTAACTTTATTTTTTTTTTGTATAAAAAGTTTTTATTACAACTAATTGTGTGTGGTACATTAAGTTACTATAAGTACATCATAGTATAATCCGGGTCCCGTCTGACATATATCATTATTTGGAGGCTTTGTTTCTCATGTAATAGTACATTTCATTCGTATATATAAAGACTGATTTATGTCCCTTGTTGATCATAATTTTTATTTTTCGCTTAATATTTCATTCCTGTTTTATGAAAGTAAAATTTTATTTATTCTATAAGGTTGTATAGAACCTTCATTGTTAAATATGATTCCAATATGAAATATGTTAATATTTGGAGGCTTTATTTACCATTTATTAGAACAGTTCACATGTAGGGCAAAATGATCAGTTATGTATTTTGTTGATCATTATTTGTTATTTTTGCTTAATATTTCACTTCTCTTTTATGATTGTACCATTTTAGTCATTCTTTTAGTTAGTATAAAACTCTCATAGTTTAATCGGATCCAATTATAAATATGTTTATATTTGGAGGCTTTATTTCTCATTTATAAGAATGTTTCACATGTAGAGGGAAATCTTCATTTATGTATTTTGTTGATCATAATTTGTATTTTACGCATAATTCTTCATTCCTGTTATATGAAAGTACCATTTTATTCATTCTTTAAGGTAGTATATAAAACCCTCACAGTTTAATCTGGTTCCATTATTGAATTATGTAAATCTTTGGAGGCTTTCTTGATCATAGTTGAGTTGACTAAAGTTGATATCACATATTATTGCTTTCAGATGATTTGATCTTTGGATTGGAAAATCCTACAACATAATAGAGATGCTTGCATTACAAGGACTGGCAATATGAAACCTGTGAGTATTCTTTTGTGTTGACTATAAATAATCAACTAACTGAAATTTTATTTCATATCACTGATATCATATTCTTCTGTAGAATTACGTTGAAGTTCTACAAATTGTTTGAAGAAAATTTTTCAACTGGCAAGGTCTATGTGCCTTTTCATTGGTGCTTTGATTTTCGTCTGATCAACTATAAATTGTCAAAACCTTTATCACTGATTTACTTACAAGAACGGACAGCAGAATATGATTTCCTTTGTAAGTGTTCATTAATGATGATTATATTTATTATTTATTCCAAGCAACGTCTCTACGATTTATAGTTTCAACTGATTTGGTGTCAAACATATTATAAACAGATTGAATTTTATTTCTAACACTGAAGAAGTTGAATAAAGTACATGTTGAACTGGAGATCAAAAAAGACTACTCTTTGGAAGTTTATTGCGCAACAGGAATATGTCTTTGGTTAGAAACATTTAAATATTAGAACGTAGGCCAATGAAGCAAATGAGCTGAGGTTTTGTTATTATATTTAAGACCTAGGAGAATGTCAGTATCATTGATTAAACATGGATGTGTTAAATGTCACGAGAGCCCTTCTTAATTTATTTTTTTTTTGTATAAAAAGTTTTTATTACAACTAATTGTGTGTGGTACATTAAGTTACTATAAGTACATCGTAGTATAATCCGGGTCCCGTCTGACATATATCATTATTTGGAGGCTTTGTTTCTCATGTAATAGTACATTTCATTCGTATATATAAAGACTGATTTATGTCCCTTGTTGATCATAATTTTTATTTTTCGCTTAATATTTCATTCCTGTTTTATGAAAGTAAAATTTTATTTATTCTATAAGGTTGTATAGAACCTTCATTGTTAAATATGATTCCAATATGAAATATGTTAATATTTGGAGGCTTTATTTACCATTTATTAGAACAGTTCACATGTAGGGCAAAATGATCAGTTATGTATTTTGTTGATCATTATTTGTTATTTTTGCTTAATATTTCACTTCTCTTTTATGATTGTACAATTTTAGTCATTCTTTTAGTTAGTATAAAACTGTCATATTTTAATCGGATCCAATTATAAATATGTTTTTATTTGGAGGCTTTATTTCTCATTTATAAGAATGTTTCACATGTAGAGGAAAATCTTCATTTATGTTTTTTGTTGATCATAAATTGTATTTTTCGCATAATTCTTCATTGCTGTTATATGAAAGTACCATTTTAGTCATTCTTTTAGTAAGTATAAAACTCTCATAGTTTAATCGGATCCAATTATAAATATGTTTATATTTGGAGGCTTTATTTTTCATGTATTAGTCCAGTTCACTAGAAGAGCAAAATGCTCATGTATGTAATTAGTTGTTCATAATATGTATTTTTCGATTAATATTTCATTTCTCTTTTCTGAATGTACCATTTTAGTCATTCTTTTAGTTAGTATAAAACTCTCATAGTTTAATCGGATCCAATTAGAAATATGTTTATATTTGGAGTTTTTATTTCTCATTTATAAGAATGTTTCACATGTAGAGGGAAATCTTCATTTATGTATTTTGTTGGTCATAATTTGTATTTTTCGCATAATTCTTCATTCCTGTTATATGAAAGTACCATTTTATTCATTCTTTAAGGTAGTATATAAAACCCTCACAGTTTAATCTGGTTCCATTTTGAATTATGTAAATATTTGTAGGCTTTCTTGATCATAGTTGAGTTGATTAAAGTTGATATCACATATTATTGCTTTCAGATGATTTGATCTTTGGAATGGAAAATCCAACAACATAATAGAGATGCTTGCATTACAAGGACTGGCAATATGAAACCTGTGAGTATTCTTTTGTGTTGACGATAAATAATCAACTAACTGAAATTTTATTTCATATCACTGATATCATATTCTTCTGTAGAATTACGTTGAAGTTCTACAAATTGTTTGATGAAAATTTTTCAACTGGCAAGGTCTATGTGCCTTTTCATTGGTGCTTTGATTTCCGTCTGATCAACTATAAATTGTCAAAATCTTATATCACTGATTTACTTACAAGAACGGACAGCAGAATATGATTTCCTTTGTAAGTGTTCATTAATGATGATTATATTTATTATTTATTCCAAGCAACGTCTCTACGATTTATTGTTTCAACTGATTTGGTGTCAAACATATTATAAACAGATTGAATTTTATTTCTAACACTGAAGAAGTTGAATAAAGTACATGTTGAACTGGAGATCAAAAAAGACTACTCTTTGGAAGTTTATTGCGCAACAGGAATATGTCTTTGGTTAGAAACATTTAAATATTAAAACGTAGGCCAATGAAGCAAATGAGCTGAGGTTTTGTTATTATATTTAAGACCTAGGAGAATGTCAGTATCATTGATTAAACATGGATGTGTTAAATGTCATGAGAGCCTTTCTTACTTTATTTTTTTTTTGTATAAAAAGTTTTTATTACAACTAATTGTGTGTGGTACATTAAGTTACTATAAGTACATCATAGTATAATCCGAGTCCCGTCTGACATATATCATTATTTGGAGGCTTTGTTTCTCATGTAATAGTACATTTCATTCGTATATATAAAGACTGATTTATGTCCCTTGTTGATCATAATTTTTGTTTTTCCCTTAATATTTCATTCCTGTTTTATGAAAGTAAAATTTTATTTATTCTATAAGGTTGTATAGAACCTTCATTGTTAAATATGATTCCAATATGAAATATGTTAATATTTGGAGGCTTTATTTACCATTTATTAGAACAGTTCACATGTAGGGCAAAATGATCAGTTATGTATTTTGTTGATCATTATTTGTTATTTTTGCTTAATATTTCACTTCTCTTTTATTATTGTACCATTTTAGTCATTCTTTTAGTAAGTATAAAACTCTCATAGTTTAATCGGATCCAATTATAAATATGTTTATATTTGGAGGCTTTATTTTTCATGTATTAGTCCAGTTCACTAGAAGAGCAAAATGCTCATGTATGTAATTAGTTGTTCATAATATGTATTTTTCGATTAATATTTCATTTCTCTTTTCTGAATGTACCATTTTAGTCATTCTTTTAGTTAGTATAAAACTCTCATAGTTTAATCGGATCCAATTAGAAATATGTTTATATTTGGAGTTTTTATTTCTCATTTATAAGAATGTTTCACATGTAGAGGGAAATCTTCATTTATGTATTTTGTTGATCATAATTTGTATTTTTCGCATAATTCTTCATTCCTGTTATATGAAAGTACCATTTTATTCATTCTTTAAGGTAGTATATAAAACCCTCACAATTTAATCTGGTTCCATTATTGAATTATGTAAATCTTTGGAGGCTTTCTTGATCATAGTTGAGTTGATTAAAGTTGATATCACATATTATTGCTTTCAGATGATTTGATCTTTGGATTGGAAAATCCTACAACATAATAGAGATGCTTGCATTACAAGGACTGGCAATATGAAACCTGTGAGTATTCTTTTGTATTGACGATAAATAATCAACTAACTGAAATTTTATTTCATATCACTGATATCATATTCTTCTGTAGAATTACGTTGAAGTTCTACAAATTGTTTGATGAAAATTTTTCAACTGGCAAGGTCTATGTGCCTTTTCATTGGTGCTTTGATTTCCGTCTGATCAACTATAAATTGTCAAAATCTTATATCACTGATTTACTTACAAGAACGGAGAGCAGAATATGATTTCCTTTGTAAGTGTTCATTAATGATGATTATATTTATTATTTATTCCAAGCAACGTCTCTACGATTTATTGTTTCAACTGATTTGGTGTCAAACATATTATAAACAGATTGAATTTTATTTCTAACACTGAAGAAGTTGAATAAAGTACATGTTGAACTGGAGATCAAAAAAGACTACTCTTTGGAAGTTTATTGCGCAACAGGAATATGTCTTTGGTTAGAAACATTTAAATATTAGAACGTAGGCCAATGAAGCAAATGAGCTGAGGTTTTGTTATTATATTTAAGACCTAGGAGAATGTTAGTATCATTGATTAAACATGGATGTGTTCAATGTCACGAGAGCCCTTCTAACTTTATTTTTTTTTTGTATAAAAAGTTTTTATTACAACTAATTGTGTGTGGTACATTAAGTTACTATAAGTACATCATAGTATAATCCGGGTCCCGTCTGACATATATCATTATTTGGAGGCTTTGTTTCTCATGTAATAGTACATTTCATTCGTATATATAAAGACTGATTTATGTCCCTTGTTGATCATAATTTTTATTTTTCGCTTAATATTTCATTCCTGTTTTATGAAAGTAAAATTTTATTTATTCTATAAGGTTGTATAGAACCTTCATTGTTAAATATGATTCCAATATGAAATATGTTAATATTTGGAGGCTTTATTTACCATTTATTAGAACAGTTCACATGTAGGGCAAAATGATCAGTTATGTATTTTGTTGATCATTATTTGTTATTTTTGCTTAATATTTCACTTCTCTTTTATGATTGTACCATTTTAGTCATTCTTTTAGTTAGTATAAAACTCTCATAGTTTAATTGGATCCAATTATAAATATGTTTTTATTTGGAGGCTTTATTTCTCATTTATAAGAATGTTTCACATGTAGAGGAAAATCTTCATTTATGTATTTTGTTGATCATAAATTGTATTTTTCGCATAATTCTTCATTGCTGTTATATGAAAGTACCATTTTAGTCATTCTTTTAGTAAGTATAAAACTCTCATAGTTTAATCGGATCCAATTATAAATATGTTTATATTTGGAGGCTTTATTTTTCATGTATTAGTCCAGTTCACTAGAAGAGCAAAATGCTCATGTATGTAATTAGTTGTTCATAATATGTATTTTTCGATTAATATTTCATTTCTCTTTTCTGAATGTACCATTTTAGTCATTCTTTTAGTTAGTATAAAACTCTCATAGTTTAATCGGATCCAATTAGAAATATGTTTATATTTGGAGTTTTTATTTCTCATTTATAAGAATGTTTCACATGTAGAGGGAAATCTTCATTTATGTATTTTGTTGGTCATAATTTGTATTTTTCGCATAATTCTTCATTCCTGTTATATGAAAGTACCATTTTATTCATTCTTTAAGGTAGTATATAAAACCCTCACAGTTTAATCTGGTTCCATTTTGAATTATGTAAATATTTGTAGGCTTTCTTGATCATAGTTGAGTTGATTAAAGTTGATATCACATAATATTGCTTTCAGATGATTTGATCTTTGGAATGGAAAATCCAACAACATAATAGAGATGCTTGCATTACAAGGACTGGCAATATGAAACCTGTGAGTATTCTTTTGTGTTGACGATAAATAATCAACTAACTGAAATTTTATTTCATATCACTGATATCATATTCTTCTGTAGAATTACGTTGAAGTTCTACAAATTGTTTGATGAAAATTTTTCAACTGGCAAGGTCTATGTGCCTTTTCATTGGTGCTTTGATTTCCGTCTGATCAACTATAAATTGTCAAAATCTTATATCACTGATTTACTTACAAGAACGGACAGCAGAATATGATTTCCTTTGTAAGTGTTCAGAAATGATGATTATATTTATTATTTATTCCAAGCAACGTCTCTACGATTTATTGTTTCAACTGATTTGGTGTCAAACATATTATAAACAGATTGAATTTTATTTCTAACACTGAAGAAGTTGAATAAAGTACATGTTGAACTGGAGATCAAAAAAGACTACTCTTTGGAAGTTTATTGCGCAACAGGAATATGTCTTTGGTTAGAAACATTTAAATATTAAAACGTAGGCCAATGAAGCAAATGAGCTGAGGTTTTGTTATTATATTTAAGACCTAGGAGAATGTCAGTATCATTGATTAAACATGGATGTGTTAAATGTCATGAGAGCCTTTCTTACTTTATTTTTTTTTTGTATAAAAAGTTTTTATTACAACTAATTGTGTGTGGTACATTAAGTTACTATAAGTACATCATAGTATAATCCGAGTCCCGTCTGACATATATCATTATTTGGAGGCTTTGTTTCTCATGTAATAGTACATTTCATTCGTATATATAAAGACTGATTTATGTCCCTTGTTGATCATAATTTTTATTTTTCGCTTAATATTTCATTCCTGTTTTATGAAAGTAAAATTTTATTTATTCTATAAGGTTGTATAGAACCTTCATTGTTAAATATGATTCCAATATGAAATATGTTAATATTTGGAGGCTTTATTTACCATTTATTAGAACAGTTCACATGTAGGGCAAAATGATCAGTTATGTATTTTGTTGATCATTATTTGTTATTTTTGCTTAATATTTCACTTCTCTTTTATTATTGTACCATTTTAGTCATTCTTTTAGTAAGTATAAAACTCTCATAGTTTAATCGGATCCAATTATAAATATGTTTATATTTGGAGGCTTTATTTTTCATGTATTAGTCCAGTTCACTAGAAGAGCAAAATGCTCATGTATGTAATTAGTTGTTCATAATATGTATTTTTCGATTAATATTTCATTTCTCTTTTCTGAATGTACCATTTTAGTCATTCTTTTAGTTAGTATAAAACTCTCATAGTTTAATCGGATCCAATTAGAAATATGTTTATATTTGGAGGCTTTATTTACCATTTATTAGAACAGTTCACATGTAGGGCAAAATGATCAGTTATGTATTTTGTTGATCATTATTTGTTATTTTTGCTTAATATTTCACTTCTCTTTTATGATTGTACCATTTTAGTCATTCTTTTAGTTAGTATAAAACTCTCATAGTTTAATCGGATCCAATTATTAATATGTTTATATTTGGAGGCTTTATTTTTCATGTATTAGTCCAGTTCACTAGAAGAGCAAAATGCTCATGTATGTAATTAGTTGTTCATAATATGTATTTTTCATTCCTGTTTTATGAAAGTAAAATTTTATTTATTCTATAAGGTTGTATAGAACCTTCATTGTTAAATATGATTCCAATATGAAATATGTTAATATTTGGAGTCTTTATTTACCATTTATTAGAACAGTTCACATGTAGGGCAAAATGATCAGTTATGTATTTTGTTGATCATTATTTGTTATTTTTGCTTAATATTTCACTTCTCTTTTATGATTGTACCATTTTAGTCATTCTTTTAGTTAGTATAAAACTCTCATAGTTTAATCGGATCCAATTATAAATATGTTTATATTTGGAGGCTTTATTTTTCATGTATTAGTCCAGTTCACTAGAAGAGCAAAATGCTCATGTATGTAATTAGTTGTTCATAATATGTATTTTTCGATTAATATTTCATTTCTCTTTTCTGAATGTACCATTTTAGTCATTCTTTTAGTTAGTATAAAACTCTCATAGTTTAATCGGATCCAATTCGAAATATGTTTATATTTGGAGTTTTTATTTCTCATTTATAAGAATGTTTCACATGTTGAGGGAAATCTTCATTTATGTATTTTGTTGATCATAATTTGTATTTTTCGCATAATTCTTCATTCCTGTTATATGAAAGTACCATTTTATTCATTCTTTAAGGTAGTATATAAAACCCTCACAGTTTAATCTGGTTCCATTATTGAAATATGTAAATCTTTGGAGGCTTTCTTGATCATAGTTGAGTCGATTAAAGTTGATATCACATATTATTGCTTTCAGATGATTTGATCTTTGGATTGGAAAATCCTACAACATAATAGAGATGCTTGTATTACAAGGACTGGCAATATGAAACCTGTGAGTATTCTTTTGTGTTGACGATAAATAATCAACTAACTGAAATTTTATTTCATATCACTGATATCATATTCTTCTGTAGAATTACGTTGAAGTTCTACAAATTGTTTGATGAAAATTTTTCAACTGGCAAGGTCTATGTGCCTTTTCATTGGTGCTTTGATTTCCGTCTGATCAACTATAAATTGTCAAAATCTTATATCACTGATTTACTTACAAGAACGGACAGCAGAATATGATTTCCTTTGTAAGTGTTCATTAATGATGATTATATTTATTATTTATTCCAAGCAACGTCTCTACGATTTATAGTTTCAACTGATTTGGTGTCAAACATATTATAAACAGATTGAATTTTATTTCTAACACTGAAGAAGTTGAATAAAGTACATGTTGAACTGGAGATCAAAAAAGACTACTCTTTGGAAGTTTATTGCGCAACAGGAATATGTCTTTGGTTAGAAACATTTAAATATTAAAACGTAGGCCAATGAAGCAAATGAGCTGAGGTTTTGTTATTATATTTAAGACCTAGGAGAATGTCAGTATCATTGATTAAACATGGATGTGTTAAATGTCACGAGAGCCCTTCTTACTTTATTTTTTTTTTGTATAAAAAGTTTTTATTACAACTAATTGTGTGTGGTACATTAAGTTACTATAAGTACATCGTAGTATAATCCGGGTCCCGTCTGACATATATCATTATTTGGAGGCTTTGTTTCTCATGTAATAGTACATTTCATTCGTATATATAAAGACTGATTTATGTCCCTTGTTGATCATAATTTTTATTTTTCGCTTAATATTTCATTCCTGTTTTATGAAAGTAAAATTTTATTTATTCTATAAGGTTGTATAGAACCTTCATTGTTAAATATGATTCCAATATGAAATATGTTAATATTTGGAGGCTTTATTTACCATTTATTAGAACAGTTCACATGTAGGGCAAAATGATCAGTTATGTATTTTGTTGATCATTATTTGTTATTTTTGCTTAATATTTCACTTCTCTTTTATGATTGTACAATTTTAGTCATTCTTTTAGTTAGTATAAAACTGTCATAGTTTAATCGGATCCAATTATAAATATGTTTTTATTTGGAGGCTTTATTTCTCATTTATAAGAATGTTTCACATGTAGAGGAAAATCTTCATTTATGTATTTTGTTGATCATAAATTGTATTTTTCGCATAATTCTTCATTGCTGTTATATGAAAGTACCATTTTAGTCATTCTTTTAGTAAGTATAAAACTCTCATAGTTTAATCGGATCCAATTATAAATATGTTTATATTTGGAGGCTTTATTTTTCATGTATTAGTCCAGTTCACTAGAAGAGCAAAATGCTCATGTATGTAATTAGTTGTTCATAATATGTATTTTTCGATTAATATTTCATTTCTCTTTTCTGAATGTACCATTTTAGTCATTCTTTTAGTTAGTATAAAACTCTCATAGTTTAATCGGATCCAATTAGAAATATGTTTATATTTGGAGTTTTTATTTCTCATTTATAAGAATGTTTCACATGTAGAGGGAAATCTTCATTTATGTATTTTGTTGGTCATAATTTGTATTTTTCGCATAATTCTTCATTCCTGTTATATGAAAGTACCATTTTATTCATTCTTTAAGGTAGTATATAAAACCCTCACAGTTTAATCTGGTTCCATTTTGAATTATGTAAATATTTGTAGGCTTTCTTGATCATAGTTGAGTTGATTAAAGTTGATATCACATAATATTGCTTTCAGATGATTTGATCTTTGGAATGGAAAATCCAACAACATAATAGAGATGCTTGCATTACAAGGACTGGCAATATGAAACCTGTGAGTATTCTTTTGTGTTGACGATAAATAATCAACTAACTGAAATTTTATTTCATATCACTGATATCATATTCTTCTGTAGAATTACGTTGAAGTTCTACAAATTGTTTGATGAAAATTTTTCAACTGGCAAGGTCTATGTGCCTTTTCATTGGTGCTTTGATTTCCGTCTGATCAACTATAAATTGTCAAAATCTTATATCACTGATTTACTTACAAGAACGGACAGCAGAATATGATTTCCTTTGTAAGTGTTCATTAATGATGATTATATTTATTATTTATTCCAAGCAACGTCTCTACGATTTATTGTTTCAACTGATTTGGTGTCAAACATATTATAAACAGATTGAATTTTATTTCTAACACTGAAGAAGTTGAATAAAGTACATGTTGAACTGGAGATCAAAAAAGACTACTCTTTGGAAGTTTATTGCGCAACAGGAATATGTCTTTGGTTAGAAACATTTAAATATTAAAACGTAGGCCAATGAAGCAAATGAGCTGAGGTTTTGTTATTATATTTAAGACCTAGGAGAATGTCAGTATCATTGATTAAACATGGATGTGTTAAATGTCATGAGAGCCTTTCTTACTTTATTTTTTTTTTGTATAAAAAGTTTTTATTACAACTAATTGTGTGTGGTACATTAAGTTACTATAAGTACATCATAGTATAATCCGAGTCCCGTCTGACATATATCATTATTTGGAGGCTTTGTTTCTCATGTAATAGTACATTTCATTCGTATATATAAAGACTGATTTATGTCCCTTGTTGATCATAATTTTTATTTTTCGCTTAATATTTCATTCCTGTTTTATGAAAGTAAAATTTTATTTATTCTATAAGGTTGTATAGAACCTTCATTGTTAAATATGATTCCAATATGAAATATGTTAATATTTGGAGGCTTTATTTACCATTTATTAGAACAGTTCACATGTAGGGCAAAATGATCAGTTATGTATTTTGTTGATCATTATTTGTTATTTTTGCTTAATATTTCACTTCTCTTTTATTATTGTACCATTTTAGTCATTCTTTTAGTAAGTATAAAACTCTCATAGTTTAATCGGATCCAATTATAAATATGTTTATATTTGGAGGCTTTATTTTTCATGTATTAGTCCAGTTCACTAGAAGAGCAAAATGCTCATGTATGTAATTAGTTGTTCATAATATGTATTTTTCGATTAATATTTCATTTCTCTTTTCTGAATGTACCATTTTAGTCATTCTTTTAGTTAGTATAAAACTCTCATAGTTTAATCGGATCCAATTAGAAATATGTTTATATTTGGAGGCTTTATTTACCATTTATTAGAACAGTTCACATGTAGGGCAAAATGATCAGTTATGTATTTTGTTGATCATTATTTGTTATTTTTGCTTAATATTTCACTTCTCTTTTATGATTGTACCATTTTAGTCATTCTTTTAGTTAGTATAAAACTCTCATAGTTTAATCGGATCCAATTATTAATATGTTTATATTTGGAGGCTTTATTTTTCATGTATTAGTCCAGTTCACTAGAAGAGCAAAATGCTCATGTATGTAATTAGTTGTTCATAATATGTATTTTTCATTCCTGTTTTATGAAAGTAAAATTTTATTTATTCTATAAGGTTGTATAGAACCTTCATTGTTAAATATGATTCCAATATGAAATATGTTAATATTTGGAGTCTTTATTTACCATTTATTAGAACAGTTCACATGTAGGGCAAAATGATCAGTTATGTATTTTGTTGATCATTATTTGTTATTTTTGCTTAATATTTCACTTCTCTTTTATGATTGTACCATTTTAGTCATTCTTTTAGTTAGTATAAAACTCTCATAGTTTAATCGGATCCAATTATAAATATGTTTATATTTGGAGGCTTTATTTTTCATGTATTAGTCCAGTTCACTAGAAGAGCAAAATGCTCATGTATGTAATTAGTTGTTCATAATATGTATTTTTCGATTAATATTTCATTTCTCTTTTCTGAATGTACCATTTTAGTCATTCTTTTAGTTAGTATAAAACTCTCATAGTTTAATCGGATCCAATTAGAAATATGTTTATATTTGGAGGCTTTATTTACCATTTATTAGAACAGTTCACATGTAGGGCAAAATGATCAGTTATGTATTTTGTTGATCATTATTTGTTATTTTTGCTTAATATTTCACTTCTCTTTTATGATTGTACCATTTTAGTCATTCTTTTAGTTAGTATAAAACTCTCATAGTTTAATCGGATCCAATTATTAATATGTTTATATTTGGAGGCTTTATTTTTCATGTATTAGTCCAGTTCACTAGAAGAGCAAAATGCTCATGTATGTAATTAGTTGTTCATAATATGTATTTTTCATTCCTGTTTTATGAAAGTAAAATTTTATTTATTCTATAAGGTTGTATAGAACCTTCATTGTTAAATATGATTCCAATATGAAATATGTTAATATTTGGAGTCTTTATTTACCATTTATTAGAACAGTTCACATGTAGGGCAAAATGATCAGTTATGTATTTTGTTGATCATTATTTGTTATTTTTGCTTAATATTTCACTTCTCTTTTATGATTGTACCATTTTAGTCATTCTTTTAGTTAGTATAAAACTCTCATAGTTTAATCGGATCCAATTATAAATATGTTTATATTTGGAGGCTTTATTTTTTATGTATTAGTCCAGTTCACTAGAAGAGCAAAATGCTCATGTATGTAATTAGTTGTTCATAATATGTATTTTTCGATTAATATTTCATTTCTCTTTTCTGAATGTACCATTTTAGTCATTCTTTTAGTTAGTATAAAACTCTCATAGTTTAATCGGATCCAATTCGAAATATGTTTATATTTGGAGTTTTTATTTCTCATTTATAAGAATGTTTCACATGTTGAGGGAAATCTTCATTTATGTATTTTGTTGATCATAATTTGTATTTTTCGCATAATTCTTCATTCCTGTTATATGAAAGTACCATTTTATTCATTCTTTAAGGTAGTATATAAAACCCTCACAGTTTAATCTGGTTCCATTATTGAAATATGTAAATCTTTGGAGGCTTTCTTGATCATAGTTGAGTCGATTAAAGTTGATATCACATATTATTGCTTTCAGATGATTTGATCTTTGGATTGGAAAATCCTACAACATAATAGAGATGCTTGTATTACAAGGACTGGCAATATGAAACCTGTGAGTATTCTTTTGTGTTGACGATAAATAATCAACTAACTGAAATTTTATTTCATATCACTGATATCATATTCTTCTGTAGAATTACGTTGAAGTTCTACAAATTGTTTGATGAAAATTTTTCAACTGGCAAGGTCTATGTGCCTTTTCATTGGTGCTTTGATTTCCGTCTGATCAACTATAAATTGTCAAAATCTTATATCACTGATTTACTTACAAGAACGGACAGCAGAATATGATTTCCTTTGTAAGTGTTCATTAATGATGATTATATTTATTATTTATTCCAAGCAACGTCTCTACGATTTATAGTTTCAACTGATTTGGTGTCAAACATATTATAAACAGATTGAATTTTATTTCTAACACTGAAGAAGTTGAATAAAGTACATGTTGAACTGGAGATCAAAAAAGACTACTCTTTGGAAGTTTATTGCGCAACAGGAATATGTCTTTGGTTAGAAACATTTAAATATTAAAACGTAGGCCAATGAAGCAAATGAGCTGAGGTTTTGTTATTATATTTAAGACCTAGGAGAATGTCAGTATCATTGATTAAACATGGATGTGTTAAATGTCACGAGAGCCCTTCTTACTTTATTTTTTTTTTGTATAAAAAGTTTTTATTACAACTAATTGTGTGTGGTACATTAAGTTACTATAAGTACATCGTAGTATAATCCGGGTCCCGTCTGACATATATCATTATTTGGAGGCTTTGTTTCTCATGTAATAGTACATTTCATTCGTATATATAAAGACTGATTTATGTCCCTTGTTGATCATAATTTTTATTTTTCGCTTAATATTTCATTCCTGTTTTATGAAAGTAAAATTTTATTTATTCTATAAGGTTGTATAGAACCTTCATTGTTAAATATGATTCCAATATGAAATATGTTAATATTTGGAGGCTTTATTTACCATTTATTAGAACAGTTCACATGTAGGGCAAAATGATCAGTTATGTATTTTGTTGATCATTATTTGTTATTTTTGCTTAATATTTCACTTCTCTTTTATGATTGTACAATTTTAGTCATTCTTTTAGTTAGTATAAAACTGTCATAGTTTAATCGGATCCAATTATAAATATGTTTTTATTTGGAGGCTTTATTTCTCATTTATAAGAATGTTTCACATGTAGAGGAAAATCTTCATTTATGTATTTTGTTGATCATAAATTGTATTTTTCGCATAATTCTTCATTGCTGTTATATGAAAGTACCATTTTAGTCATTCTTTTAGTAAGTATAAAACTCTCATAGTTTAATCGGATCCAATTATAAATATGTTTATATTTGGAGGCTTTATTTTTCATGTATTAGTCCAGTTCACTAGAAGAGCAAAATGCTCATGTATGTAATTAGTTGTTCATAATATGTATTTTTCGATTAATATTTCATTTCTCTTTTCTGAATGTACCATTTTAGTCATTCTTTTAGTTAGTATAAAACTCTCATAGTTTAATCGGATCCAATTAGAAATATGTTTATATTTGGAGTTTTTATTTCTCATTTATAAGAATGTTTCACATGTAGAGGGAAATCTTCATTTATGTATTTTGTTGGTCATAATTTGTATTTTTCGCATAATTCTTCATTCCTGTTATATGAAAGTACCATTTTATTCATTCTTTAAGGTAGTATATAAAACCCTCACAGTTTAATCTGGTTCCATTTTGAATTATGTAAATATTTGTAGGCTTTCTTGATCATAGTTGAGTTGATTAAAGTTGATATCACATAATATTGCTTTCAGATGATTTGATCTTTGGAATGGAAAATCCAACAACATAATAGAGATGCTTGCATTACAAGGACTGGCAATATGAAACCTGTGAGTATTCTTTTGTGTTGACGATAAATAATCAACTAACTGAAATTTTATTTCATATCACTGATATCATATTCTTCTGTAGAATTACGTTGAAGTTCTACAAATTGTTTGATGAAAATTTTTCAACTGGCAAGGTCTATGTGCCTTTTCATTGGTGCTTTGATTTCCGTCTGATCAACTATAAATTGTCAAAATCTTATATCACTGATTTACTTACAAGAACGGACAGCAGAATATGATTTCCTTTGTAAGTGTTCATTAATGATGATTATATTTATTATTTATTCCAAGCAACGTCTCTACGATTTATTGTTTCAACTGATTTGGTGTCAAACATATTATAAACAGATTGAATTTTATTTCTAACACTGAAGAAGTTGAATAAAGTACATGTTGAACTGGAGATCAAAAAAGACTACTCTTTGGAAGTTTATTGCGCAACAGGAATATGTCTTTGGTTAGAAACATTTAAATATTAAAACGTAGGCCAATGAAGCAAATGAGCTGAGGTTTTGTTATTATATTTAAGACCTAGGAGAATGTCAGTATCATTGATTAAACATGGATGTGTTAAATGTCATGAGAGCCTTTCTTACTTTATTTTTTTTTTGTATAAAAAGTTTTTATTACAACTAATTGTGTGTGGTACATTAAGTTACTATAAGTACATCATAGTATAATCCGAGTCCCGTCTGACATATATCATTATTTGGAGGCTTTGTTTCTCATGTAATAGTACATTTCATTCGTATATATAAAGACTGATTTATGTCCCTTGTTGATCATAATTTTTATTTTTCGCTTAATATTTCATTCC
Organism: Periphyllus acericola; assembly: GCA_949715065.1. Lineage (NCBI taxonomy): Eukaryota > Metazoa > Arthropoda > Insecta > Hemiptera > Aphididae > Periphyllus > Periphyllus acericola. The sequence goes on from OX454264.1 coordinate 19,522,765, forward strand.
TGTTTTATGAAAGTAAAATTTTATTTATTCTATAAGGTTGTATAGAACCTTCATTGTTAAATATGATTCCAATATGAAATATGTTAATATTTGGAGGCTTTATTTACCATTTATTAGAACAGTTCACATGTAGGGCAAAATGATCAGTTATGTATTTTGTTGATCATTATTTGTTATTTTTGCTTAATATTTCACTTCTCTTTTATTATTGTACCATTTTAGTCATTCTTTTAGTAAGTATAAAACTCTCATAGTTTAATCGGATCCAATTATAAATATGTTTATATTTGGAGGCTTTATTTTTCATGTATTAGTCCAGTTCACTAGAAGAGCAAAATGCTCATGTATGTAATTAGTTGTTCATAATATGTATTTTTCAATTAATATTTCATTTCTCTTTTCTGAATGTACCATTTTAGTCATTCTTTTAGTTAGTATAAAACTCTCATAGTTTAATCGGATCCAATTAGAAATATGTTTATATTTGGAGGCTTTATTTACCATTTATTAGAACAGTTCACATGTAGGGCAAAATGATCAGTTATGTATTTTGTTGATCATTATTTGTTATTTTTGCTTAATATTTCACTTCTCTTTTATGATTGTACCATTTTAGTCATTCTTTTAGTTAGTATAAAACTCTCATAGTTTAATCGGATCCAATTATTAATATGTTTATATTTGGAGGCTTTATTTTTCATGTATTAGTCCAGTTCACTAGAAGAGCAAAATGCTCATGTATGTAATTAGTTGTTCATAATATGTATTTTTCATTCCTGTTTTATGAAAGTAAAATTTTATTTATTCTATAAGGTTGTATAGAACCTTCATTGTTAAATATGATTCCAATATGAAATATGTTAATATTTGGAGTCTTTATTTACCATTTATTAGAACAGTTCACATGTAGGGCAAAATGATCAGTTATGTATTTTGTTGATCATTATTTGTTATTTTTGCTTAATATTTCACTTCTCTTTTATGATTGTACCATTTTAGTCATTCTTTTAGTTAGTATAAAACTCTCATAGTTTAATCGGATCCAATTATAAATATGTTTATATTTGGAGGCTTTATTTTTCATGTATTAGTCCAGTTCACTAGAAGAGCAAAATGCTCATGTATGTAATTAGTTGTTCATAATATGTATTTTTCGATTAATATTTCATTTCTCTTTTCTGAATGTACCATTTTAGTCATTCTTTTAGTTAGTATAAAACTCTCATAGTTTAATCGGATCCAATTCGAAATATGTTTATATTTGGAGTTTTTATTTCTCATTTATAAGAATGTTTCACATGTTGAGGGAAATCTTCATTTATGTATTTTGTTGATCATAATTTGTATTTTTCGCATAATTCTTCATTCCTGTTATATGAAAGTACCATTTTATTCATTCTTTAAGGTAGTATATAAAACCCTCACAGTTTAATCTGGTTCCATTATTGAAATATGTAAATCTTTGGAGGCTTTCTTGATCATAGTTGAGTCGATTAAAGTTGATATCACATATTATTGCTTTCAGATGATTTGATCTTTGGATTGGAAAATCCTACAACATAATAGAGATGCTTGTATTACAAGGACTGGCAATATGAAACCTGTGAGTATTCTTTTGTGTTGACGATAAATAATCAACTAACTGAAATTTTATTTCATATCACTGATATCATATTCTTCTGTAGAATTACGTTGAAGTTCTACAAATTGTTTGATGAAAATTTTTCAACTGGCAAGGTCTATGTGCCTTTTCATTGGTGCTTTGATTTCCGTCTGATCAACTATAAATTGTCAAAATCTTATATCACTGATTTACTTACAAGAACGGACAGCAGAATATGATTTCCTTTGCAAGTGTTCATTAATGATGATTATATTTATTATTTATTCCAAGCAACGTCTCTACGATTTATAGTTTCAACTGATTTGGTGTCAAACATATTATAAACAGATTGAATTTTATTTCTAACACTGAAGAAGTTGAATAAAGTACATGTTGAACTGGAGATCAAAAAAGACTACTCTTTGGAAGTTTATTGCGCAACAGGAATATGTCTTTGGTTAGAAACATTTAAATATTAAAACGTAGGCCAATGAAGCAAATGAGCTGAGGTTTTGTTATTATATTTAAGACCTAGGAGAATGTCAGTATCATTGATTAAACATGGATGTGTTAAATGTCACGAGAGCCCTTCTTACTTTATTTTTTTTTTGTATAAAAAGTTTTTATTACAACTAATTGTGTGTGGTACATTAAGTTACTATAAGTACATCGTAGTATAATCCGGGTCCCGTCTGACATATATCATTATTTGGAGGCTTTGTTTCTCATGTAATAGTACATTTCATTCGTATATATAAAGACTGATTTATGTCCCTTGTTGATCATAATTTTTATTTTTCGCTTAATATTTCATTCCTGTTTTATGAAAGTAAAATTTTATTTATTATATAAGGTTGTATAGAACCTTCATTGTTAAATATGATTCCAATATGAAATATGTTAATATTTGGAGGCTTTATTTACCATTTATTAGAACAGTTCACATGTAGGGCAAAATGATCAGTTATGTATTTTGTTGATCATTATTTGTTATTTTTGCTTAATATTTCACTTCTCTTTTATGATTGTACCATTTTAGTCATTCTTTTAGTTAGTATAAAACTGTCATAGTTTAATCGGATCCAATTATAAATATGTTTTTATTTGGAGGCTTTATTTCTCATTTATAAGAATGTTTCACATGTAGAGGAAAATCTTCATTTATGTATTTTGTTGATCATAAATTGTATTTTTCGCATAATTCTTCATTGCTGTTATATGAAAGTACCATTTTAGTCATTCTTTTAGTAAGTATAAAACTCTCATAGTTTAATCGGATCCAATTATAAATATGTTTATATTTGGAGGCTTTATTTTTCATGTATTAGTCCAGTTCACTAGAAGAGCAAAATGCTCATGTATGTAATTAGTTGTTCATAATATGTATTTTTCGATTAATATTTCATTTCTCTTTTCTGAATGTACCATTTTAGTCATTCTTTTAGTTAGTATAAAACTCTCATAGTTTAATCGGATCCAATTAGAAATATGTTTATATTTGGAGTTTTTATTTCTCATTTATAAGAATGTTTCACATGTAGAGGGAAATCTTCATTTATGTATTTTGTTGGTCATAATTTGTATTTTTCGCATAATTCTTCATTCCTGTTATATGAAAGTACCATTTTATTCATTCTTTAAGGTAGTATATAAAACCCTCACAGTTTAATCTGGTTCCATTTTGAATTATGTAAATATTTGTAGGCTTTCTTGATCATAGTTGAGTTGATTAAAGTTGATATCACATATTATTGCTTTCAGATGATTTGATCTTTGGAATGGAAAATCCAACAACATAATAGAGATGCTTGCATTACAAGGACTGGCAATATGAAACCTGTGAGTATTCTTTTGTGTTGACGATAAATAATCAACTAACTGAAATTTTATTTCATATCACTGATATCATATTCTTCTGTAGAATTACGTTGAAGTTCTACAAATTGTTTGATGAAAATTTTTCAACTGGCAAGGTCTATGTGCCTTTTTATTGGTGCTTTGATTTCCGTCTGATCAACTATAAATTGTCAAAATCTTATATCACTGATTTACTTACAAGAACGGACAGCAGAATATGATTTCCTTTGTAAGTGTTCATTAATGATGATTATATTTATTATTTATTCCAAGCAACGTCTCTACGATTTATTGTTTCAACTGATTTGGTGTCAAACATATTATAAACAGATTGAATTTTATTTCTAACACTGAAGAAGTTGAATAAAGTACATGTTGAACTGGAGATCAAAAAAGACTACTCTTTGGAAGTTTATTGCGCAACAGGAATATGTCTTTGGTTAGAAACATTTAAATATTAAAACGTAGGCCAATGAAGCAAATGAGCTGAGGTTTTGTTATTATATTTAAGACCTAGGAGAATGTCAGTATCATTGATTAAACATGGATGTGTTAAATGTCATGAGAGCCTTTCTTACTTTATTTTTTTTTTGTATAAAAAGTTTTTATTACAACTAATTGTGTGTGGTACATTAAGTTACTATAAGTACATCATAGTATAATCCGAGTCCCGTCTGACATATATCATTATTTGGAGGCTTTGTTTCTCATGTAATAGTACATTTCATTCGTATATATAAAGACTGATTTATGTCCCTTGTTGATCATAATTTTTGTTTTTCCCTTAATATTTCATTCCTGTTTTATGAAAGTAAAATTTTATTTATTCTATAAGGTTGTATAGAACCTTCATTGTTAAATATGATTCCAATATGAAATATGTTAATATTTGGAGGCTTTATTTACCATTTATTAGAACAGTTCACATGTAGGGCAAAATGATCAGTTATGTATTTTGTTGATCATTATTTGTTATTTTTGCTTAATATTTCACTTCTCTTTTATTATTGTACCATTTTAGTCATTCTTTTAGTAAGTATAAAACTCTCATAGTTTAATCGGATCCAATTATAAATATGTTTATATTTGGAGGCTTTATTTTTCATGTATTAGTCCAGTTCACTAGAAGAGCAAAATGCTCATGTATGTAATTAGTTGTTCATAATATGTATTTTTCGATTAATATTTCATTTCTCTTTTCTGAATGTACCATTTTAGTCATTCTTTTAGTTAGTATAAAACTCTCATAGTTTAATCGGATCCAATTAGAAATATGTTTATATTTGGAGGCTTTATTTACCATTTATTAGAACAGTTCACATGTAGGGCAAAATGATCAGTTATGTATTTTGTTGATCATTATTTGTTATTTTTGCTTAATATTTCACTTCTCTTTTATGATTGTACCATTTTAGTCATTCTTTTAGTTAGTATAAAACTCTCATAGTTTAATCGGATCCAATTATTAATATGTTTATATTTGGAGGCTTTATTTTTCATGTATTAGTCCAGTTCACTAGAAGAGCAAAATGCTCATGTATGTAATTAGTTGTTCATAATATGTATTTTTCATTCCTGTTTTATGAAAGTAAAATTTTATTTATTCTATAAGGTTGTATAGAACCTTCATTGTTAAATATGATTCCAATATGAAATATGTTAATATTTGGAGTCTTTATTTACCATTTATTAGAACAGTTCACATGTAGGGCAAAATGATCAGTTATGTATTTTGTTGATCATTATTTGTTATTTTTGCTTAATATTTCACTTCTCTTTTATGATTGTACCATTTTAGTCATTCTTTTAGTTAGTATAAAACTCTCATAGTTTAATCGGATCCAATTATAAATATGTTTATATTTGGAGGCTTTATTTTTCATGTATTAGTCCAGTTCACTAGAAGAGCAAAATGCTCATGTATGTAATTAGTTGTTCATAATATGTATTTTTCGATTAATATTTCATTTCTCTTTTCTGAATGTACCATTTTAGTCATTCTTTTAGTTAGTATAAAACTCTCATAGTTTAATCGGATCCAATTCGAAATATGTTTATATTTGGAGTTTTTATTTCTCATTTATAAGAATGTTTCACATGTTGAGGGAAATCTTCATTTATGTATTTTGTTGATCATAATTTGTATTTTTCGCATAATTCTTCATTCCTGTTATATGAAAGTACCATTTTATTCATTCTTTAAGGTAGTATATAAAACCCTCACAGTTTAATCTGGTTCCATTATTGAAATATGTAAATCTTTGGAGGCTTTCTTGATCATAGTTGAGTCGATTAAAGTTGATATCACATATAATTGCTTTCAGATGATTTGATCTTTGGATTGGAAAATCCTACAACATAATAGAGATGCTTGTATTACAAGGACTGGCAATATGAAACCTGTGAGTATTCTTTTGTGTTGACGATAAATAATCAACTAACTGAAATTTTATTTCATATCACTGATATCATATTCTTCTGTAGAATTACGTTGAAGTTCTACAAATTGTTTGATGAAAATTTTTCAACTGGCAAGGTCTATGTGCCTTTTCATTGGTGCTTTGATTTCCGTCTGATCAACTATAAATTGTCAAAATCTTATATCACTGATTTACTTACAAGAACGGACAGCAGAATATGATTTCCTTTGCAAGTGTTCATTAATGATGATTATATTTATTATTTATTCCAAGCAACGTCTCTACGATTTATAGTTTCAACTGATTTGGTGTCAAACATATTATAAACAGATTGAATTTTATTTCTAACACTGAAGAAGTTGAATAAAGTACATGTTGAACTGGAGATCAAAAAAGACTACTCTTTGGAAGTTTATTGCGCAACAAGAATATGTCTTTGGTTAGAAACATTTAAATATTAAAACGTAGGCCAATGAAGCAAATGAGCTGAGGTTTTGTTATTATATTTAAGACCTAGGAGAATGTCAGTATCATTGATTAAACATGGATGTGTTAAATGTCACGAGAGCCCTTCTTACTTTATTTTTTTTTTGTATAAAAAGTTTTTATTACAACTAATTGTGTGTGGTACATTAAGTTACTATAAGTACATCGTAGTATAATCCGGGTCCCGTCTGACATATATCATTATTTGGAGGCTTTGTTTCTCATGTAATAGTACATTTCATTCGTATATATAAAGACTGATTTATGTCCCTTGTTGATCATAATTTTTATTTTTCGCTTAATATTTCATTCCTGTTTTATGAAAGTAAAATTTTATTTATTCTATAAGGTTGTATAGAACCTTCATTGTTAAATATGATTCCAATATGAAATATGTTAATATTTGGAGGCTTTATTTACCATTTATTAGAACAGTTCACATGTAGGGCAAAATGATCAGTTATGTATTTTGTTGATCATTATTTGTTATTTTTGCTTAATATTTCACTTCTCTTTTATGATTGTACCATTTTAGTCATTCTTTTAGTTAGTATAAAACTGTCATAGTTTAATCGGATCCAATTATAAATATGTTTTTATTTGGAGGCTTTATTTCTCATTTATAAGAATGTTTCACATGTAGAGGAAAATCTTCATTTATGTATTTTGTTGATCATAAATTGTATTTTTCGCATAATTCTTCATTGCTGTTATATGAAAGTACCATTTTAGTCATTCTTTTAGTAAGTTTAAAACTCTCATAGTTTAATCGGATCCAATTATAAATATGTTTATATTTGGAGGCTTTATTTTTCATGTATTAGTCCAGTTCACTAGAAGAGCAAAATGCTCATGTATGTAATTAGTTGTTCATAATATGTATTTTTCGATTAATATTTCATTTCTCTTTTCTGAATGTACCATTTTAGTCATTCTTTTAGTTAGTATAAAACTCTCATAGTTTAATCGGATCCAATTAGAAATATGTTTATATTTGGAGTTTTTATTTCTCATTTATAAGAATGTTTCACATGTAGAGGGAAATCTTCATTTATGTATTTTGTTGGTCATAATTTGTATTTTTCGCATAATTCTTCATTCCTGTTATATGAAAGTACCATTTTATTCATTCTTTAAGGTAGTATATAAAACCCTCACAGTTTAATCTGGTTCCATTTTGAATTATGTAAATATTTGTAGGCTTTCTTGATCATAGTTGAGTTGATTAAAGTTGATATCACATATTATTGCTTTCAGATGATTTGATCTTTGGAATGGAAAATCCAACAACATAAAAGAGATGCTTGCATTACAAGGACTGGCAATATGAAACCTGTGAGTATTCTTTTGTTTTGACGATAAATAATCAACTAACTGAAATTTTATTTCATATCACTGATATCATATTCTTCTGTAGAATTACGTTGAAGTTCTACAAATTGTTTGATGAAAATTTTTCAACTGGCAAGGTCTATGTGCCTTTTTATTGGTGCTTTGATTTCCGTCTGATCAACTATAAATTGTCAAAATCTTATATCACTGATTTACTTACAAGAACGGACAGCAGAATATGATTTCCTTTGTAAGTGTTCATTAATGATGATTATATTTATTATTTATTCCAAGCAACGTCTCTACGATTTATTGTTTCAACTGATTTGGTGTCAAACATATTATAAACAGATTGAATTTTATTTCTAACACTGAAGAAGTTGAATAAAGTACATGTTGAACTGGAGATCAAAAAAGACTACTCTTTGGAAGTTTATTGCGCAACAGGAATATGTCTTTGGTTAGAAACATTTAAATATTAAAACGTAGGCCAATGAAGCAAAAGAGCTGAGGTTTTGTTATTATATTTAAGACCTAGGAGAATGTTAGTATCATTGATTAAACATGGATGTGTTCAATGTCACGAGAGCCCTTCTAACTTTATTTTTTTTTTGTATAAAAAGTTTTTATTACAACTAATTGTGTGTGGTACATTAAGTTACTATAAGTACATCATAGTATAATCCGGGTCCCGTCTGACATATATCATTATTTGGAGGCTTTGTTTCTCATGTAATAGTACATTTCATTCGTATATATAAAGACTGATTTATGTCCCTTGTTGATCATAATTTTTATTTTTCGCTTAATATTTCATTCCTGTTTTATGAAAGTAAAATTTTATTTATTCTATAAGGTTGTATAGAACCTTCATTGTTAAATATGATTCCAATATGAAATATGTTAATATTTGGAGGCTTTATTTACCATTTATTAGAACAGTTCACATGTAGGGCAAAATGATCAGTTATGTATTTTGTTGATCATTATTTGTTATTTTTGCTTAATATTTCACTTCTCTTTTATTATTGTACCATTTTAGTCATTCTTTTAGTAAGTATAAAACTCTCATAGTTTAATCGGATCCAATTATAAATATGTTTATATTTGGAGGCTTTATTTTTCATGTATTAGTCCAGTTCACTAGAAGAGCAAAATGCTCATGTATGTAATTAGTTGTTCATAATATGTATTTTTCGATTAATATTTCATTTCTCTTTTCTGAATGTACCATTTTAGTCATTCTTTTAGTTAGTATAAAACTCTCATAGTTTAATCGGATCCAATTAGAAATATGTTTATATTTGGAGTTTTTATTTCTCATTTATAAGAATGTTTCACATGTAGAGGGAAATCTTCATTTATGTATTTTGTTGGTCATAATTTGTATTTTTCGCATAATTCTTCATTCCTGTTATATGAAAGTACCATTTTATTCATTCTTTAAGGTAGTATATAAAACCCTCACAGTTTAATCTGGTTCCATTTTGAATTATGTAAATATTTGTAGGCTTTCTTGATCATAGTTGAGTTGATTAAAGTTGATATCACATATTATTGCTTTCAGATGATTTGATCTTTGGAATGGAAAATCCAACAACATAATAGAGATGCTTGCATTACAAGGACTGGCAATATGAAACCTGTGAGTATTCTTTTGTGTTGACGATAAATAATCAACTAACTGAAATTTTATTTCATATCACTGATATCATATTCTTCTGTAGAATTACGTTGAAGTTCTACAAATTGTTTGATGAAAATTTTTCAACTGGCAAGGTCTATGTGCCTTTTTATTGGTGCTTTGATTTACGTCTGATCAACTATAAATTGTCAAAATCTTATATCACTGATTTACTTACAAGAACGGACAGCAGAATATGATTTCCTTTGTAAGTGTTCATTAATGATGATTATATTTATTATTTATTCCAAGCAACGTCTCTACGATTTATTGTTTCAACTGATTTGGTGTCAAACATATTATAAACAGATTGAATTTTATTTCTAACACTGAAGAAGTTGAATAAAGTACATGTTGAACTGGAGATCAAAAAAGACTACTCTTTGGAAGTTTATTGCGCAACAGGAATATGTCTTTGGTTAGAAACATTTAAATATTAAAACGTAGGCCAATGAAGCAAATGAGCTGAGGTTTTGTTATTATATTTAAGACCTAGGAGAATGTTAGTATCATTGATTAAACATGGATGTGTTCAATGTCACGAGAGCCCTTCTAACTTTATTTTTTTTTTTGTATAAAAAGTTTTTATTACAACTAATTGTGTGTGGTACATTAAGTTACTATAAGTACATCATAGTATAATCCGGGTCCCGTCTGACATATATCATTATTTGGAGGCTTTGTTTCTCATGTAATAGTACATTTCATTCGTATATATAAAGACTGATTTATGTCCCTTGTTGATCATAATTTTTATTTTTCGCTTAATATTTCATTCCTGTTTTATGAAAGTAAAATTTTATTTATTCTATAAGGTTGTATAGAACCTTCATTGTTAAATATGATTCCAATATGAAATATGTTAATATTTGGAGGCTTTATTTACCATTTATTAGAACAGTTCACATGTAGGGCAAAATGATCAGTTATGTATTTTGTTGATCATTATTTGTTATTTTTGCTTAATATTTCACTTCTCTTTTATTATTGTACCATTTTAGTCATTCTTTTAGTAAGTATAAAACTCTCATAGTTTAATCGGATCCAATTATAAATATGTTTATATTTGGAGGCTTTATTTTTCATGTATTAGTCCAGTTCACTAGAAGAGCAAAATGCTCATGTATGTAATTAGTTGTTCATAATATGTATTTTTCATTCCTGTTTTATGAAAGTAAAATTTTATTTATTCTATAAGGTTGTATAGAACCTTCATTGTTAAATATGATTCCAATATGAAATATGTTAATATTTGGAGTCTTTATTTACCATTTATTAGAACAGTTCACATGTAGGGCAAAATGATCAGTTATGTATTTTGTTGATCATTATTTGTTATTTTTGCTTAATATTTCACTTCTCTTTTATGATTGTACCATTTTAGTCATTCTTTTAGTTAGTATAAAACTCTCATAGTTTAATCGGATCCAATTATAAATATGTTTATATTTGGAGGCTTTATTTTTCATGTATTAGTCCAGTTCACTAGAAGAGCAAAATGCTCATGTATGTAATTAGTTGTTCATAATATGTATTTTTCGATTAATATTTCATTTCTCTTTTCTGAATGTACCATTTTAGTCATTCTTTTAGTTAGTATAAAACTCTCATAGTTTAATCGGATCCAATTCGAAATATGTTTATATTTGGAGTTTTTATTTCTCATTTATAAGAATGTTTCACATGTTGAGGGAAATCTTCATTTATGTATTTTGTTGATCATAATTTGTATTTTTCGCATAATTCTTCATTCCTGTTATATGAAAGTACCATTTTATTCATTCTTTAAGGTAGTATATAAAACCCTCACAGTTTAATCTGGTTCCATTATTGAAATATGTAAATCTTTGGAGGCTTTCTTGATCATAGTTGAGTCGATTAAAGTTGGTATCACATATTATTGCTTTCAGATGATTTGATCTTTGGATTGGAAAATCCTACAACATAATAGAGATGCTTGTATTACAAGGACTGGCAATATGAAACCTGTGAGTATTCTTTTGTGTTGACGATAAATAATCAACTAACTGAAATTTTATTTCATATCACTGATATCATATTCTTCTGTAGAATTACGTTGAAGTTCTACAAATTGTTTGATGAAAATTTTTCAACTGGCAAGGTCTATGTGCCTTTTCATTGGTGCTTTGATTTCCGTCTGATCAACTATAAATTGTCAAAATCTTATATCACTGATTTACTTACAAGAACGGACAGCAGAATATGATTTCCTTTGCAAGTGTTCATTAATGATGATTATATTTATTATTTATTCCAAGCAACGTCTCTACGATTTATAGTTTCAACTGATTTGGTGTCAAACATATTATAAACAGATTGAATTTTATTTCTAACACTGAAGAAGTTGAATAAAGTACATGTTGAACTGGAGATCAAAAAAGACTACTCTTTGGAAGTTTATTGCGCAACAGGAATATGTCTTTGGTTAGAAACATTTAAATATTAAAACGTAGGCCAATGAAGCAAATGAGCTGAGGTTTTGTTATTATATTTAAGACCTAGGAGAATGTCAGTATCATTGATTAAACATGGATGTGTTAAATGTCACGAGAGCCCTTCTTACTTTATTTTTTTTTTGTATAAAAAGTTTTTATTACAACTAATTGTGTGTGGTACATTAAGTTACTATAAGTACATCGTAGTATAATCCGGGTCCCGTCTGACATATATCATTATTTGGAGGCTTTGTTTCTCATGTAATAGTACATTTCATTCGTATATATAAAGACTGATTTATGTCCCTTGTTGATCATAATTTTTATTTTTCGCTTAATATTTCATTCCTGTTTTATGAAAGTAAAATTTTATTTATTATATAAGGTTGTATAGAACCTTCATTGTTAAATATGATTCCAATATGAAATATGTTAATATTTGGAGGCTTTATTTACCATTTATTAGAACAGTTCACATGTAGGGCAAAATGATCAGTTATGTATTTTGTTGATCATTATTTGTTATTTTTGCTTAATATTTCACTTCTCTTTTATGATTGTACCATTTTAGTCATTCTTTTAGTTAGTATAAAACTGTCATAGTTTAATCGGATCCAATTATAAATATGTTTTTATTTGGAGGCTTTATTTCTCATTTATAAGAATGTTTCACATGTAGAGGAAAATCTTCATTTATGTATTTTGTTGATCATAAATTGTATTTTTCGCATAATTCTTCATTGCTGTTATATGAAAGTACCATTTTAGTCATTCTTTTAGTAAGTATAAAACTCTCATAGTTTAATCGGATCCAATTATAAATATGTTTATATTTGGAGGCTTTATTTTTCATGTATTAGTCCAGTTCACTAGAAGAGCAAAATGCTCATGTATGTAATTAGTTGTTCATAATATGTATTTTTCGATTAATATTTCATTTCTCTTTTCTGAATGTACCATTTTAGTCATTCTTTTAGTTAGTATAAAACTCTCATAGTTTAATCGGATCCAATTAGAAATATGTTTATATTTGGAGTTTTTATTTCTCATTTATAAGAATGTTTCACATGTAGAGGGAAATCTTCATTTATGTATTTTGTTGGTCATAATTTGTATTTTTCGCATAATTCTTCATTCCTGTTATATGAAAGTACCATTTTATTCATTCTTTAAGGTAGTATATAAAACCCTCACAGTTTAATCTGGTTCCATTTTGAATTATGTAAATATTTGTAGGCTTTCTTGATCATAGTTGAGTTGATTAAAGTTGATATCACATATTATTGCTTTCAGATGATTTGATCTTTGGAATGGAAAATCCAACAACATAATAGAGATGCTTGCATTACAAGGACTGGCAATATGAAACCTGTGAGTATTCTTTTGTGTTGACGATAAATAATCAACTAACTGAAATTTTATTTCATATCACTGATATCATATTCTTCTGTAGAATTACGTTGAAGTTCTACAAATTGTTTGATGAAAATTTTTCAACTGGCAAGGTCTATGTGCCTTTTTATTGGTGCTTTGATTTCCGTCTGATCAACTATAAATTGTCAAAATCTTATATCACTGATTTACTTACAAGAACGGACAGCAGAATATGATTTCCTTTGTAAGTGTTCATTAATGATGATTATATTTATTATTTATTCCAAGCAACGTCTCTACGATTTATTGTTTCAACTGATTTGGTGTCAAACATATTATAAACAGATTGAATTTTATTTCTAACACTGAAGAAGTTGAATAAAGTACATGTTGAACTGGAGATCAAAAAAGACTACTCTTTGGAAGTTTATTGCGCAACAGGAATATGTCTTTGGTTAGAAACATTTAAATATTAAAACGTAGGCCAATGAAGCAAATGAGCTGAGGTTTTGTTATTATATTTAAGACCTAGGAGAATGTCAGTATCATTGATTAAACATGGATGTGTTAAATGTCATGAGAGCCTTTCTTACTTTATTTTTTTTTTGTATAAAAAGTTTTTATTACAACTAATTGTGTGTGGTACATTAAGTTACTATAAGTACATCATAGTATAATCCGAGTCCCGTCTGACATATATCATTATTTGGAGGCTTTGTTTCTCATGTAATAGTACATTTCATTCGTATATATAAAGACTGATTTATGTCCCTTGTTGATCATAATTTTTGTTTTTCCCTTAATATTTCATTCCTGTTTTATGAAAGTAAAATTTTATTTATTCTATAAGGTTGTATAGAACCTTCATTGTTAAATATGATTCCAATATGAAATATGTTAATATTTGGAGGCTTTATTTACCATTTATTAGAACAGTTCACATGTAGGGCAAAATGATCAGTTATGTATTTTGTTGATCATTATTTGTTATTTTTGCTTAATATTTCACTTCTCTTTTATTATTGTACCATTTTAGTCATTCTTTTAGTAAGTATAAAACTCTCATAGTTTAATCGGATCCAATTATAAATATGTTTATATTTGGAGGCTTTATTTTTCATGTATTAGTCCAGTTCACTAGAAGAGCAAAATGCTCATGTATGTAATTAGTTGTTCATAATATGTATTTTTCGATTAATATTTCATTTCTCTTTTCTGAATGTACCATTTTAGTCATTCTTTTAGTTAGTATAAAACTCTCATAGTTTAATCGGATCCAATTAGAAATATGTTTATATTTGGAGGCTTTATTTACCATTTATTAGAACAGTTCACATGTAGGGCAAAATGATCAGTTATGTATTTTGTTGATCATTATTTGTTATTTTTGCTTAATATTTCACTTCTCTTTTATGATTGTACCATTTTAGTCATTCTTTTAGTTAGTATAAAACTCTCATAGTTTAATCGGATCCAATTATTAATATGTTTATATTTGGAGGCTTTATTTTTCATGTATTAGTCCAGTTCACTAGAAGAGCAAAATGCTCATGTATGTAATTAGTTGTTCATAATATGTATTTTTCATTCCTGTTTTATGAAAGTAAAATTTTATTTATTCTATAAGGTTGTATAGAACCTTCATTGTTAAATATGATTCCAATATGAAATATGTTAATATTTGGAGTCTTTATTTACCATTTATTAGAACAGTTCACATGTAGGGCAAAATGATCAGTTATGTATTTTGTTGATCATTATTTGTTATTTTTGCTTAATATTTCACTTCTCTTTTATGATTGTACCATTTTAGTCATTCTTTTAGTTAGTATAAAACTCTCATAGTTTAATCGGATCCAATTATAAATATGTTTATATTTGGAGGCTTTATTTTTCATGTATTAGTCCAGTTCACTAGAAGAGCAAAATGCTCATGTATGTAATTAGTTGTTCATAATATGTATTTTTCGATTAATATTTCATTTCTCTTTTCTGAATGTACCATTTTAGTCATTCTTTTAGTTAGTATAAAACTCTCATAGTTTAATCGGATCCAATTCGAAATATGTTTATATTTGGAGTTTTTATTTCTCATTTATAAGAATGTTTCACATGTTGAGGGAAATCTTCATTTATGTATTTTGTTGATCATAATTTGTATTTTTCGCATAATTCTTCATTCCTGTTATATGAAAGTACCATTTTATTCATTCTTTAAGGTAGTATATAAAACCCTCACAGTTTAATCTGGTTCCATTATTGAAATATGTAAATCTTTGGAGGCTTTCTTGATCATAGTTGAGTCGATTAAAGTTGATATCACATATAATTGCTTTCAGATGATTTGATCTTTGGATTGGAAAATCCTACAACATAATAGAGATGCTTGTATTACAAGGACTGGCAATATGAAACCTGTGAGTATTCTTTTGTGTTGACGATAAATAATCAACTAACTGAAATTTTATTTCATATCACTGATATCATATTCTTCTGTAGAATTACGTTGAAGTTCTACAAATTGTTTGATGAAAATTTTTCAACTGGCAAGGTCTATGTGCCTTTTCATTGGTGCTTTGATTTCCGTCTGATCAACTATAAATTGTCAAAATCTTATATCACTGATTTACTTACAAGAACGGACAGCAGAATATGATTTCCTTTGCAAGTGTTCATTAATGATGATTATATTTATTATTTATTCCAAGCAACGTCTCTACGATTTATAGTTTCAACTGATTTGGTGTCAAACATATTATAAACAGATTGAATTTTATTTCTAACACTGAAGAAGTTGAATAAAGTACATGTTGAACTGGAGATCAAAAAAGACTACTCTTTGGAAGTTTATTGCGCAACAAGAATATGTCTTTGGTTAGAAACATTTAAATATTAAAACGTAGGCCAATGAAGCAAATGAGCTGAGGTTTTGTTATTATATTTAAGACCTAGGAGAATGTCAGTATCATTGATTAAACATGGATGTGTTAAATGTCACGAGAGCCCTTCTTACTTTATTTTTTTTTTGTATAAAAAGTTTTTATTACAACTAATTGTGTGTGGTACATTAAGTTACTATAAGTACATCGTAGTATAATCCGGGTCCCGTCTGACATATATCATTATTTGGAGGCTTTGTTTCTCATGTAATAGTACATTTCATTCGTATATATAAAGACTGATTTATGTCCCTTGTTGATCATAATTTTTATTTTTCGCTTAATATTTCATTCCTGTTTTATGAAAGTAAAATTTTATTTATTCTATAAGGTTGTATAGAACCTTCATTGTTAAATATGATTCCAATATGAAATATGTTAATATTTGGAGGCTTTATTTACCATTTATTAGAACAGTTCACATGTAGGGCAAAATGATCAGTTATGTATTTTGTTGATCATTATTTGTTATTTTTGCTTAATATTTCACTTCTCTTTTATGATTGTACCATTTTAGTCATTCTTTTAGTTAGTATAAAACTGTCATAGTTTAATCGGATCCAATTATAAATATGTTTTTATTTGGAGGCTTTATTTCTCATTTATAAGAATGTTTCACATGTAGAGGAAAATCTTCATTTATGTATTTTGTTGATCATAAATTGTATTTTTCGCATAATTCTTCATTGCTGTTATATGAAAGTACCATTTTAGTCATTCTTTTAGTAAGTTTAAAACTCTCATAGTTTAATCGGATCCAATTATAAATATGTTTATATTTGGAGGCTTTATTTTTCATGTATTAGTCCAGTTCACTAGAAGAGCAAAATGCTCATGTATGTAATTAGTTGTTCATAATATGTATTTTTCGATTAATATTTCATTTCTCTTTTCTGAATGTACCATTTTAGTCATTCTTTTAGTTAGTATAAAACTCTCATAGTTTAATCGGATCCAATTAGAAATATGTTTATATTTGGAGTTTTTATTTCTCATTTATAAGAATGTTTCACATGTAGAGGGAAATCTTCATTTATGTATTTTGTTGGTCATAATTTGTATTTTTCGCATAATTCTTCATTCCTGTTATATGAAAGTACCATTTTATTCATTCTTTAAGGTAGTATATAAAACCCTCACAGTTTAATCTGGTTCCATTTTGAATTATGTAAATATTTGTAGGCTTTCTTGATCATAGTTGAGTTGATTAAAGTTGATATCACATATTATTGCTTTCAGATGATTTGATCTTTGGAATGGAAAATCCAACAACATAAAAGAGATGCTTGCATTACAAGGACTGGCAATATGAAACCTGTGAGTATTCTTTTGTGTTGACGATAAATAATCAACTAACTGAAATTTTATTTCATATCACTGATATCATATTCTTCTGTAGAATTACGTTGAAGTTCTACAAATTGTTTGATGAAAATTTTTCAACTGGCAAGGTCTATGTGCCTTTTTATTGGTGCTTTGATTTCCGTCTGATCAACTATAAATTGTCAAAATCTTATATCACTGATTTACTTACAAGAACGGACAGCAGAATATGATTTCCTTTGTAAGTGTTCATTAATGATGATTATATTTATTATTTATTCCAAGCAACGTCTCTACGATTTATTGTTTCAACTGATTTGGTGTCAAACATATTATAAACAGATTGAATTTTATTTCTAACACTGAAGAAGTTGAATAAAGTACATGTTGAACTGGAGATCAAAAAAGACTACTCTTTGGAAGTTTATTGCGCAACAGGAATATGTCTTTGGTTAGAAACATTTAAATATTAAAACGTAGGCCAATGAAGCAAAAGAGCTGAGGTTTTGTTATTATATTTAAGACCTAGGAGAATGTTAGTATCATTGATTAAACATGGATGTGTTCAATGTCACGAGAGCCCTTCTAACTTTATTTTTTTTTTGTATAAAAAGTTTTTATTACAACTAATTGTGTGTGGTACATTAAGTTACTATAAGTACATCATAGTATAATCCGGGTCCCGTCTGACATATATCATTATTTGGAGGCTTTGTTTCTCATGTAATAGTACATTTCATTCGTATATATAAAGACTGATTTATGTCCCTTGTTGATCATAATTTTTATTTTTCGCTTAATATTTCATTCCTGTTTTATGAAAGTAAAATTTTATTTATTCTATAAGGTTGTATAGAACCTTCATTGTTAAATATGATTCCAATATGAAATATGTTAATATTTGGAGGCTTTATTTACCATTTATTAGAACAGTTCACATGTAGGGCAAAATGATCAGTTATGTATTTTGTTGATCATTATTTGTTATTTTTGCTTAATATTTCACTTCTCTTTTATTATTGTACCATTTTAGTCATTCTTTTAGTAAGTATAAAACTCTCATAGTTTAATCGGATCCAATTATAAATATGTTTATATTTGGAGGCTTTATTTTTCATGTATTAGTCCAGTTCACTAGAAGAGCAAAATGCTCATGTATGTAATTAGTTGTTCATAATATGTATTTTTCGATTAATATTTCATTTCTCTTTTCTGAATGTACCATTTTAGTCATTCTTTTAGTTAGTATAAAACTCTCATAGTTTAATCGGATCCAATTAGAAATATGTTTATATTTGGAGTTTTTATTTCTCATTTATAAGAATGTTTCACATGTAGAGGGAAATCTTCATTTATGTATTTTGTTGGTCATAATTTGTATTTTTCGCATAATTCTTCATTCCTGTTATATGAAAGTACCATTTTATTCATTCTTTAAGGTAGTATATAAAACCCTCACAGTTTAATCTGGTTCCATTTTGAATTATGTAAATATTTGTAGGCTTTCTTGATCATAGTTGAGTTGATTAAAGTTGATATCACATATTATTGCTTTCAGATGATTTGATCTTTGGAATGGAAAATCCAACAACATAATAGAGATGCTTGCATTACAAGGACTGGCAATATGAAACCTGTGAGTATTCTTTTGTGTTGACGATAAATAATCAACTAACTGAAATTTTATTTCATATCACTGATATCATATTCTTCTGTAGAATTACGTTGAAGTTCTACAAATTGTTTGATGAAAATTTTTCAACTGGCAAGGTCTATGTGCCTTTTCATTGGTGCTTTGATTTCCGTCTGATCAACTATAAATTGTCAAAATCTTATATCACTGATTTACTTACAAGAACGGACAGCAGAATATGATTTCCTTTGTAAGTGTTCATTAATGATGATTATATTTATTATTTATTCCAAGCAACGTCTCTACGATTTATTGTTTCAACTGATTTGGTGTCAAACATATTATAAACAGATTGAATTTTATTTCTAACACTGAAGAAGTTGAATAAAGTACATGTTGAACTGGAGATCAAAAAAGACTACTCTTTGGAAGTTTATTGCGCAACAGGAATATGTCTTTGGTTAGAAACATTTAAATATTAAAACGTAGGCCAATGAAGCAAATGAGCTGAGGTTTTGTTATTATATTTAAGACCTAGGAGAATGTCAGTATCATTGATTAAACATGGATGTGTTAAATGTCATGAGAGCCTTTCTTACTTTATTTTTTTTTTGTATAAAAAGTTTTTATTACAACTAATTGTGTGTGGTACATTAAGTTACTATAAGTACATCATAGTATAATCCGAGTCCCGTCTGACATATATCATTATTTGGAGGCTTTGTTTCTCATGTTATAGTACATTTCATTCGTATATATAAAGACTGATTTATGTCCCTTGTTGATCATAATTTTTGTTTTTCCCTTAATATTTCATTCCTGTTTTATGAAAGTAAAATTTTATTTATTCTATAAGGTTGTATAGAACCTTCATTGTTAAATATGATTCCAATATGAAATATGTTAATATTTGGAGGCTTTATTTACCATTTATTAGAACAGTTCACATGTAGGGCAAAATGATCAGTTATGTATTTTGTTGATCATTATTTGTTATTTTTGCTTAATATTTCACTTCTCTTTTATTATTGTACCATTTTAGTCATTCTTTTAGTAAGTATAAAACTCTCATAGTTTAATCGGATCCAATTATAAATATGTTTATATTTGGAGGCTTTATTTTTCATGTATTAGTCCAGTTCACTAGAAGAGCAAAATGCTCATGTATGTAATTAGTTGTTCATAATATGTATTTTTCGATTAATATTTCATTTCTCTTTTCTGAATGTACCATTTTAGTCATTCTTTTAGTTAGTATAAAACTCTCATAGTTTAATCGGATCCAATTAGAAATATGTTTATATTTGGAGGCTTTATTTCTCATTTATAAGAATGTTTCACATGTAGAGGGAAATCTTCATTTATGTATTTTGTTGATCATAATTTGTATTTTTCGCATAATTCTTCATTCCTGTTATATGAAAGTACCATTTTATTCATTCTTTAAGGTAGTATATAAAACCCTCACAGTTTAATCTGGTTCCATTATTGAATTATGTAAATCTTTGGAGGCTTTCTTGATCATAGTTGAGGTGACTAAAGTTGATATCACATATTATTGCTTTCAGATGATTTGATCTTTGGATTGGAAAATCCTACAACATAATAGAGATGCTTGCATTACAAGGACTGGCAATATGAAACCTGTGAGTATTCTTTTGTGTTGACGATAAATAATCAACTAACTGAAATTTTATTTCATATCACTGATATCATATTCTTCTGTAGAATTACGTTGAAGTTCTACAAATTGTTTGATGAAAATTTTTCAACTGGCAAGGTCTATGTGCCTTTTCATTGGTGCTTTGATTTTCGTCTGATCAACTATAAATTGTCAAAATCTTATATCACTGATTTACTTACAAGAACGGACAGCAGAATATGATTTCCTTTGTAAGTGTTCATTAATGATGATTATATTTATTATTTATTCTAAGCAACGTCTCTACGATTTATAGTTTCAACTGATTTGGTGTCAAACATATTATAAACAGATTGAATTTTATTTCTAACACTGAAGAAGTTGAATAAAGTACATGTTGAACTGGAGATCAAAAAAGACTACTCTTTGGAAGTTTATTGCACAACAGGAATATGTCTTTGGTTAGAAACATTTAAATATTAGAACGTAGGCCAATGAAGCAAATGAGCTGAGGTTTTGTTATTATATTTAAGACCTAGGAGAATGTCAGTATCATTGATTAAACATGGATGTGTTAAATGTCACGAGAGCCCTTCTTACTTTATTTTTTTTTTGTATAAATAGTTTTTATTACAATTAATTGTGTGTTGTACATTAAGTTACTATAAATACATCATAGTATAATCCGAGTCCCGTCTGACATATATCATTATTTGGAGGCTTTGTTGATCATGTAATAGTACATTTCATTTGTAGATATAAAGACTGATTTATGTCCATTGTTGATCATAATTTTTGTTTTTCGCTTAATATTTCAATCCTATTTTATGAAAGTAAAATTTTATTTATTCCATAAGGTTGTATAGAACCTTCATTGTTAAATATGATTCCAATATGAAATATGTTAATATTTGGAGGCTTTATTTAACATTTATTAGAACAGTTCACATGTAGGGCAAAATGATCAGTTATGTATTTTGTTGATCATTATTTGTTATTTTTGCTTAATATTTCACTTCTCTTTTATGATTGTACCATTTTAGTCATTCTTTTAGTTAGTATAAAACTCTCATAGTTTAATCGGATCCAATTATTAATATGTTTATATTTGGAGGCTTTATTTTTCATGTATTAGTCCAGTTCACTAGAAGAGCAAAATGCTCATGTATGTAATTAGTTGTTCATAATATGTATTTTTCGATTAATATTTCATTTCTCTTTTCTGAATGTACCATTTTAGTCATTCTTTTAGTTAGTATAAAACTCTCATAGTTTAATCGGATCCAATTAGAAATATGTTTATATTTGGAGTTTTTATTTCTCATTTATAAGAATGTTTCACATGTAGAGGGAAATCTTCATTTATGTATTTTGTTGGTCATAATTTGTATTTTTCGCATAATTCTTCATTCCTGTTATATGAAAGTACCATTTTATTCATTCTTTAAGGTAGTATATAAAACCCTCACAGTTTAATCTGGTTCCATTTTGAATTATGTAAATATTTGTAGGCTTTCTTGATCATAGTTGAGTTGATTAAAGTTGATATCACATATTATTGCTTTCAGATGATTTGATCTTTGGAATGGAAAATCCAACAACATAATAGAGATGCTTGCATTACAAGGACTGGCAATATGAAACCTGTGAGTATTCTTTTGTGTTGACGATAAATAATCAACTAACTGAAATTTTATTTCATATCACTGATATCATATTCTTCTGTAGAATTACGTTGAAGTTCTACAAATTGTTTGATGAAAATTTTTCAACTGGCAAGGTCTATGTGCCTTTTTATTGGTGCTTTGATTTCCGTCTGATCAACTAAAAATTGTCAAAATCTTATATCACTGATTTACTTACAAGAACGGACAGCAGAATATGATTTCCTTTGTAAGTGTTCATTAATGATGATTATATTTATTATTTATTCCAAGCAACGTCTCTACGATTTATTGTTTCAACTGATTTGGTGTCAAACATAATATAAACAGATTGAATTTTATTTCTAACACTGAAGAAGTTGAATAAAGTACATGTTGAACTGGAGATCAAAAAAGACTACTCTTTGGAAGTTTATTGCGCAACAGGAATATGTCTTTGGTTAGAAACATTTAAATATTAGAACGTAGGCCAATGAAGCAAATGAGCTGAGATTTTGTTATTATATTTAAGACCTAGGAGAATGTCAGTATCATTGATTAAACATGGATGTGTTAAATGTCACGAGAGCCCTTCTTACTTTATTTTTTTTTTGTATAAAAAGTTTTTATTACAATTAATTGTGTGTTGTACATTAAGTTACTATAAATACATCATAGTATAATCCGAGTCCCGTCTGACATATATCATTATTTGGAGGCTTTGTTGATCATGTAATAGTACATTTCATTTGTAGATATAAAGACTGATTTATGTCCATTGTTGATCATAATTTTTGTTTTTCGCTTAATATTTCAATCCTATTTTATGAAAGTAAAATTTTATTTATTCCATAAGGTTGTATAGAACCTTCATTGTTAAATATGATTCCAATATGAAATATGTTAATATTTGGAGGCTTTATTTAACATTTATTAGAACAGTTCACATGTAGGGCAAAATGATCAGTTATGTATTTTGTTGATCATTATTTGTTATTTTTGCTTAATATTTCACTTCTCTTTTATGATTGTACCATTTTAGTCATTCTTTTAGTTAGTATAAAACTCTCATAGTTTAATCGGATCCAATTATTAATATGTTTATATTTGGAGGCTTTATTTTTCATGTATTAGTCCAGTTCACTAGAAGAGCAAAATGCTCATGTATGTAATTAGTTGTTCATAATATGTATTTTTCATTCCTGTTTTATGAAAGTAAAATTTTATTTATTCTATAAGGTTGTATAGAACCTTCATTGTTAAATATGATTCCAATATGAAATATGTTAATATTTGGAGTCTTTATTTACCATTTATTAGAACAGTTCACATGTAGGGCAAAATGATCAGTTATGTATTTTGTTGATCATTATTTATTATTTTTGCTTAATATTTCACTTCTCTTTTATGATTGTACCATTTTAGTCATTCTTTTAGTTAGTATAAAACTCTCATAGTTTAATCGGATCCAATTATAAATATGTTTATATTTGGAGGCTTTATTTTTCATGTATTAGTCCAGTTCACTAGAAGAGCAAAATGCTCATGTATGTAATTAGTTGTTCATAATATGTATTTTTCGATTAATATTTCATTTCTCTTTTCTGAATGTACCATTTTAGTCATTCTTTTAGTTAGTATAAAACTCTCATAGTTTAATCGGATCCAATTCGAAATATGTTTATATTTGGAGTTTTTATTTCTCATTTATAAGAATGTTTCACATGTTGAGGGAAATCTTCATTTATGTATTTTGTTGATCATAATTTGTATTTTTCGCATAATTCTTCATTCCTGTTATATGAAAGTACCATTTTATTCATTCTTTAAGGTAGTATATAAAACCCTCACAGTTTAATCTGGTTCCATTATTGAAATATGTAAATCTTTGGAGGCTTTCTTGATCATAGTTGAGTCGATTAAAGTTGATATCACATATTATTGCTTTCAGATGATTTGATCTTTGGATTGGAAAATCCTACAACATAATAGAGATGCTTGTATTACAAGGACTGGCAATATGAAACCTGTGAGTATTCTTTTGTGTTGACGATAAATAATCAACTAACTGAAATTTTATTTCATATCACTGATATCATATTCTTCTGTAGAATTACGTTGAAGTTCTACAAATTGTTTGATGAAAATTTTTCAACTGGCAAGGTCTATGTGCCTTTTCATTGGTGCTTTGATTTCCGTCTGATCAACTATAAATTGTCAAAATCTTATATCACTGATTTACTTACAAGAACGGACAGCAGAATATGATTTCCTTTGCAAGTGTTCATTAATGATGATTATATTTATTATTTATTCCAAGCAACGTCTCTACGATTTATAGTTTCAACTGATTTGGTGTCAAACATATTATAAACAGATTGAATTTTATTTCTAACACTGAAGAAGTTGAATAAAGTACATGTTGAACTGGAGATCAAAAAAGACTACTCTTTGGAAGTTTATTGCGCAACAGGAATATGTCTTTGGTTAGAAACATTTAAATATTAAAACGTAGGCCAATGAAGCAAATGAGCTGAGGTTTTGTTATTATATTTAAGACCTAGGAGAATGTCAGTATCATTGATTAAACATGGATGTGTTAAATGTCACGAGAGCCCTTCTTACTTTATTTTTTTTTTGTATAAAAAGTTTTTATTACAACTAATTGTGTGTGGTACATTAAGTTACTATAAGTACATCGTAGTATAATCCGGGTCCCGTCTGACATATATCATTATTTGGAGGCTTTGTTTCTCATGTAATAGTACATTTCATTCGTATATATAAAGACTGATTTATGTCCCTTGTTGATCATAATTTTTATTTTTCGCTTAATATTTCATTCCTGTTTTATGAAAGTAAAATTTTATTTATTCTATAAGGTTGTATAGAACCTTCATTGTTAAATATGATTCCAATATGAAATATGTTAATATTTGGAGGCTTTATTTACCATTTATTAGAACAGTTCACATGTAGGGCAAAATGATCAGTTATGTATTTTGTTGATCATTATTTGTTATTTTTGCTTAATATTTCACTTCTCTTTTATGATTGTACCATTTTAGTCATTCTTTTGGTTAGTATAAAACTGTCATAGTTTAATCGGATCCAATTATAAATATGTTTTTATTTGGAGGCATTATTTCTCATTTATAAGAATGTTTCACATGTAGAGGAAAATCTTCATTTATGTATTTTGTTGATCATAAATTGTATTTTTCGCATAATTCTTCATTGCTGTTATATGAAAGTACCATTTTAGTCATTCTTTTAGTAAGTATAAAACTCTCATAGTTTAATCGGATCCAATTATAAATATGTTTATATTTGGAGGCTTTATTTTTCATGTATTAGTCCAGTTCACTAGAAGAGCAAAATGCTCATGTATGTAATTAGTTGTTCATAATATGTATTTTTCGATTAATATTTCATTTCTCTTTTCTGAATGTACCATTTTAGTCATTCTTTTAGTTAGTATAAAACTCTCATAGTTTAATCGGATCCAATTAGAAATATGTTTATATTTGGAGTTTTTATTTCTCATTTATAAGAATGTTTCACATGTAGAGGGAAATCTTCATTTATGTATTTTGTTGATCATAATTTGTATTTTTCGCATAATTCTTCATTCCTGTTATATGAAAGTACCATTTTATTCATTCTTTAAGGTAGTATATAAAACCCTCACAGTTTAATCTGGTTCCATTATTGAATTATGTAAATCTTTGGAGGCTTTCTTGATCATAGTTGAGTTGACTAAAGTTGATATCACATATTATTGCTTTCAGATGATTTGATCTTTGGATTGGAAAATCCTACAACATAATAGAGATGCTTGCATTACAAGGACTGGCAATATAAAACCTGTGAGTATTCTTTTGTGTTGACGATAAATAATCAACTAACTGAAATTTTATTTCATATCACTGATATCATATTCTTCTGTAGAATTACGTTGAAGTTCTACAAATTGTTTGATGAAAATTTTTCAACTGGCAAGGTCTATGTGCCTTTTCATTGGTGCTTTGATTTTCGTCTGATCAACTATAAATTGTCAAAATCTTATATCACTGATTTACTTACAAGAACGGACAGCAGAATATGATTTCCTTTGTAAGTGTTCATTAATGATGATTATATTTATTATTTATTCCAAGCAACGTCTCTACGATTTATAGTTTCAACTGATTTGGTGTCAAACATATTATAAACAGATTGAATTTTATTTCTAACACTGAAGAAGTTGAATAAAGTACATGTTGAACTGGAGATCAAAAAAGACTACTCTTTGGAAGTTTATTGCGCAACAGGAATATGTCTTTGGTTAGAAACATTTAAATATTAGAACGTAGGCCAATGAAGCAAATGAGCTGAGGTTTTGTTATTATATTTAAGACCTAGGAGAATGTCAGTATCATTGATTAAACATGGATGTGTTAAATGTCACGAGAGCCCTTATTACTTTATTTTTTTTTTGTATAAAAAGTTTTTATTACAATTAATTGTGTGTTGTACATTAAGTTACTATAAATACATCATAGTATAATCCGAGTCCCGTCTGACATATATCATTATTTGGAGGCTTTGTTTATCATGTAATAGTACATTTCATTTGTAAATATAAAGACTGATTTATGTCCATTGTTGATCATAATTTTTGTTTTTCGCTTAATATTTCAATCCTATTTTATGAAAGTAAAATTTTATTTATTCCATAAGGTTGTATAGAACCTTCATTGTTAAATATGATTCCAATATGAAATATGTTAATATTTGGAGGCTTTATTTAACATTTATTAGAACAGTTCACATGTAGGGCAAAATGATCAGTGATGTATTTTGTTGATCATTATTTGTTATTTTTGCTTAATATTTCACTTCTCTTTTATGATTGTACCATTTTAGTCATTCTTTTAGTTAGTATAAAACTCTCATAGTTTAATCGGATCCAATTATTAATATGTTTATATTTGGAGGCTTTATTTTTCATGTATTAGTCCAGTTCACTAGAAGAGCAAAATGCTCATGTATGTAATTAGTTGTTCATAATATGTATTTTTCATTCCTGTTTTATGAAAGTAAAATTTTATTTATTCTATAAGGTTGTATAGAACCTTCATTGTTAAATATGATTCCAATATGAAATATGTTAATATTTGGAGTCTTTATTTACCATTTATTAGAACAGTTCACATGTAGGGCAAAATAATCAGTTATGTATTTTGTTGATCATTATTTGTTATTTTTGCTTAATATTTCACTTCTCTTTTATGATTGTACCATTTTAGTCATTCTTTTAGTTAGTATAAAACTCTCATAGTTTAATCGGATCCAATAATAAATATGTTTATATTTGGAGGCTTTATTTTTCATGTATTAGTCCAGTTCACTAGAAGAGCAAAATGCTCATGTATGTAATTAGTTGTTCATAATATGTATTTTTCGATTAATATTTCATTTCTCTTTTCTGAATGTACCATTTTAGTCATTCTTTTAGTTAGTATAAAACTCTCATAGTTTAATCGGATCCAATTCGAAATATGTTTATATTTGGAGTTTTTATTTCTCATTTATAAGAATGTTTCACATGTTGAGGGAAATCTTCATTTATGTATTTTGTTGATCATAATTTGTATTTTTCGCATAATTCTTTATTCCTGTTATATGAAAGTACCATTTTATTCATTCTTTAAGGTAGTATATAAAACCCTCACAGTTTAATCTGGTTCCATTATTGAATTATGTAAATCTTTGGAGGCTTTCTTGATCATAGTTGAGTTGACTAAAGTTGATATCACATATTATTGCTTTCAGATGATTTGATCTTTGGATTGGAAAATCCTACAACATAATAGAGATGCTTGCATTACAAGGACTGGCAATATGAAACCTGTGAGTATTCTTTTGTGTTGACGATAAATAATCAACTAACTGAAATTTTATTTCATATCACTGATATCATATTCTTCTGTAGAATTACGTTGAAGTTCTACAAATTGTTTGAAGAAAATTTTTCAACTGGCAAGGTCTATGTGCCTTTTCATTGGTGCTTTGATTTTCGTCTGATCAACTATAAATTGTCAAAATCTTATATCACTGATTTACTTACAAGAACGGACAGCAGAATATGATTTCCTTTGTAAGTGTTCATTAATGATGATTATATTTATTATTTATTCCAAGCAACGTCTCTACGATTTATAGTTTCAACTGATTTGGTGTCAAACATATTATAAACAGATTGAATTTTATTTCTAACACTGAAGAAGTTGAATAAAGTACATGTTGAACTGGAGATCAAAAAAGACTACTCTTTGGAAGTTTATTGCGCAACAGGAATATGTCTTTGGTTAGAAACATTTAAATATTAGAACGTAGGCCAATGAAGCAAATGAGCTGAGGTTTTGTTATTATATTTAAGACCTAGGAGAATGTCAGTATCATTGATTAAACATGGATGTGTTAAATGTCACGAGAGCCTTTCTTACTTTATTTTTTTTTTGTATAAAAAGTTTTTATTACAACTAAATGTGTGTGGTACATTAAGTTACTATAAGTACATCATAGTATAATCCGAGTCCCGTCTGACATATATCATTATTTGGAGGCTTTGTTTCTCATGTAATAGTACATTTCATTCGTATATATAAAGACTGATTTATGTCCCTTGTTGATCATAATTTTTGTTTTTCCCTTAATATTTCAATCCTGTTTTATGAAAGTAAAATTTTATTTATTCGATAAGGTTGTATAGAACCTTCATTGTTAAATATGATTCCATTTTGAATTATGTAAATCTTTGGAGGCATTATTAACCATTTATTAGAACAGTTCACATGTAGAGCAAAATAATCAGTTATGTATTTTGTTGATCATAATTCGTTATTTTTGCTTAATATTTCACTTCTCTTTTATGATTGTACCATTTTAGTCATTCTTTTAGTTAGTATAAAACTCTCATATTTTGATCGGATCCAATTAGAAATATGTTTATATTTGGAGGCTTTATTTTTCATGTATTAGTCCAGTTCACTAGAAGAGCAAAATCCTCATGTATGTAATTAGTTGTTCATAATATGTATTTTTCATTCCTGTTTTATGAAAGTAAAATTTTATTTATTCTATAAGGTTGTATAGAACCTTCATTGTTAAATATGATTCCAATATGAAATATGTTAATATTTGGAGTCTTTATTTACCATTTATTAGAACAGTTCACATGTAGGGCAAAATGATCAGTAATGTATTTTGTTGATCATTATTTGTTATTTTTGCTTAATATTTCACTTCTCTTTTATGATTGTACCATTTTAGTCATTCTTTTAGTTAGTATAAAACTCTCATAGTTTAATCGGATCCAATTATAAATATGTTTATATTTGGAGGCTTTATTTCTCATTTATAAGAATGTTTCACATGTAGAGGGAAATCTTCATTTATGTATTTTGTTGATCATAATTTGTATTTTTCGCATAATTCTTCATTCCTGTTATATGAAAGTACCATTTTATTCATTCTTTAAGGTAGTATATAAAACCCTCACAGTTTAATCTGGTTCCATTATTGAATTATGTAAATCTTTGGAGGCTTTCTTGATCATAGTTGAGTTGATTAAAGTTGATATCACATATTATTGCTTTCAGATGATTTGATCTTTGGATTGGAAAATCCTACAACATAATAGAGATGCTTGCATTACAAGGACTGGCAATATGAAACCTGTGAGTATTCTTTTGTGTTGACGATAAATAATCAACTAACTGAAATTTTATTTCATATCACTGATATCATATTCTTCTGTAGAATTACGTTGAAGTTCTACAAATTGTTTGATGAAAATTTTTCAACTGGCAAGGTCTATGTGCCTTTTCATTGGTGCTTTGATTTTCGTCTGATCAACTATAAATTGTCAAAATCTTATATCACTGATTTACTTACAAGAACGGACAGCAGAATATGATTTCCTTTGTAAGTGTTCATTAATGATGATTATATTTATTATTTATTCCAAGCAACTTCTCTACGATTTATAGTTTCAACTGATTTGGTGTCAAACATATTATAAACAGATTGAATTTTATTTCTAACACTGAAGAAGTTGAATAAAGTACATGTTGAACTGGAGATCAAAAAAGACTACTCTTTGGAAGTTTATTGCGCAACAGGAATATGTCTTTGGTTAGAAACATTTAAATATTAGAACGTAGGCCAATGAAGCAAATGAGCTGAGGTTTTGTTATTATATTTAAGACCTAGGAGAATGTCAGTATCATTGATTAAACATGGATGTGTTAAATGTCACGAGAGCCCTTATTACTTTA
The DNA here is from genome assembly GCA_949715065.1 of Periphyllus acericola. NCBI lineage: Eukaryota > Metazoa > Arthropoda > Insecta > Hemiptera > Aphididae > Periphyllus > Periphyllus acericola. The sequence continues at coordinate 19,553,481 of OX454264.1, forward strand.
TTTTTTTTTTGTATAAAAAGTTTTTATTACAATTAATTGTGTGTTGTACATTAAGTTACTATAAATACATCATAGTATAATCCGAGTCCCGTCTGACATATATCATTATTTGGAGGCTTTGTTTATCATGTAATAGTACATTTCATTTGTAGATATAAAGACTGATTTATGTCCATTGTTGATCATAATTTTTGTTTTTCGCTTAATATTTCAATCCTATTTTATGAAAGTAAAATTTTATTTATTCCATAAGGTTGTATAGAACCTTCATTGTTAAATATGATTCCAATATGAAATATGTTAATATTTGGAGGCTTTATTTAACATTTATTAGAACAGTTCACATGTAGGGCAAAATGATCAGTTATGTATTTTGTTGATCATTATTTGTTATTTTTGCTTAATATTTCACTTCTCTTTTATGATTGTACCATTTTAGTCATTCTTTTAGTTAGTATAAAACTCTCATAGTTTAATCGGATCCAATTATTAATATGTTTATATTTGGAGGCTTTATTTTTCATGTATTAGTCCAGTTCACTAGAAGAGCAAAATGCTCATGTATGTAATTAGTTGTTCATAATATGTATTTTTCATTCCTGTTTTATGAAAGTAAAATTTTATTTATTCTATAAGGTTGTATAGAACCTTCATTGTTAAATATGATTCCAATATGAAATATGTTAATATTTGGAGTCTTTATTTACCATTTATTAGAACAGTTCACATGTAGGGCAAAATGATCAGTTATGTATTTTGTTGATCATTATTTGTTATTTTTGCTTAATATTTCACTTCTCTTTTATGATTGTACCATTTTAGTCATTCTTTTAGTTAGTATAAAACTCTCATAGTTTAATCGGATCCAATAATAAATATGTTTATATTTGGAGGCTTTATTTTTCATGTATTAGTCCAGTTCACTAGAAGAGCAAAATGCTCATGTATGTAATTAGTTGTTCATAATATGTATTTTTCGATTAATATTTCATTTCTCTTTTCTGAATGTACCATTTTAGTCATTCTTTTAGTTAGTATAAAACTCTCATAGTTTAATCGGATCCAATTCGAAATATGTTTATATTTGGAGTTTTTATTTCTCATTTATAAGAATGTTTCACATGTTGAGGGAAATCTTCATTTATGTATTTTGTTGATCATAATTTGTATTTTTCGCATAATTCTTCATTCCTGTTATATGAAAGTACCATTTTATTCATTCTTTAAGGTAGTATATAAAACCCTCACAGTTTAATCTGGTTCCATTATTGAAATATGTAAATCTTTGGAGGCTTTCTTGATCATAGTTGAGTCGATTAAAGTTGATATCACATATTATTGCTTTCAGATGATTTGATCTTTGGATTGGAAAATCCTACAACATAATAGAGATGCTTGCATTACAAGGACTGGCAATATGAAACCTGTGAGTATTCTTTTGTGTTGACGATAAATAATCAACTAACTGAAATTTTATTTCATATCACTGATATCATATTCTTCTGTAGAATTACGTTGAAGTTCTACAAATTGTTTGATGAAAATTTTTCAACTGTCAAGGTCTATGTGCCTTTTCATTGGTGCTTTCATTTTCGTCTGATCCACTATAAATTGTCAAAATCTTATATCACTGATTTACTTACAAGAACGGACAGCAGAATATGATTTCCTTTGTAAGTGTTCATTAATGATGATTATATTTATTATTTATTCCAAGCAACGTCTCTACGATTTATAGTTTCAACTGATTTGGTGTCAAACATATTATAAACAGATTGAATTTTATTTCTAACACTGAAGAAGTTGAATAAAGTACATGTTGAACTGGAGATCAAAAAAGACTACTCTTTGGAAGTTTATTGCGCAACAGGAATATGTCTTTGGTTAGAAACATTTAAATATTAGAACGTAGGCCAATGAAGCAAATGAGCTGAGGTTTTGTTATTATATTTAAGACCTAGGAGAATGTCAGTATCATTGATTAAACATGGATGTGTTAAATGTCACGAGAGCCCTTCTTACTTTATTTTTTTTTTGTATAAAAAGTTTTTATTACAATTAATTGTGTGTTGTACATTAAGTTACTATAAATACATCATAGTATAATCTGAGTCCCGTCTGACATATATCATTATTTGGAGGCTTTGTTTATCTTGTAATAGTACATTTCATTTGTAGATATAAAGACTGATTTATGTCCATTGTTGATCATAATTTTTGTTTTTCGCTTAATATTTCAATCCTGTTTTATGAAAGTAAAATTTTATTTATTCCATAAGGTTGTATAGAACCTTCATTGTTAAATATGATTCCAATTTGAAATATGTTAATATTTGGAGGCTTTATTTACCATTTATTAGAACAGTTCACATGTAGGGCAAAATGAACAGTTATGTATTTTGTTGATCATTATTTGTTATTTTTGCTTAATATTTCACTTCTCTTTTATGATTGTACCATTTTAGTCATTCTTTTAGTTAGTATAAAACTCTCATAGTTTAATCGGATCCAATTATTAATATGTTTATATTTGGAGGCTTTATTTCTCATTTATAAGAATGTTTCACATGTAGAGGGAAATCTTCATTTATGTATTTTGTTGATCATAATTTGTATTTTTCGCATAATTCTTCATTACTGTTATATGAAAGTACCATTTTATTCATTCTTTAAGGTAGCATATAAAACCCTCACAGTTTAATCTGGTTCCATTTTGAATTATGTAAATCTTTGGAGGCATTATTTACCATTTATTAGAACAGTTCACATGTAGAGCAAAATAATCAGTTATGTATTTTGTTGATCATAATTCGTTATTTTTGCTTAATATTTCACTTCTCTTTTATGATTGTACCATTTTAGTCATTCTTTTAGTTAGTATAAAACTCTCATATTTTGATCGGATCCAATTAGAAATATGTTTATATTTGGAGGCTTTATTTTTCATGTATTAGTCCAGTTCACTAGAAGAGCAAAATGCTCATGTATGTAATTAGTTGTTCATAATATGTATTTTTCATTCCTGTTTTATGAAAGTAAAATTTTATTTATTCTATAAGGTTGTATAGAACCTTCATTGTTAAATATGATTCCAATATGAAATATGTTAATATTTGGAGTCTTTATTTACCATTTATTAGAACAGTTCACATGTAGGGCAAAATGATCAGTTATGTATTTTGTTGATCATTATTTGTTATTTTTGCTTAATATTTCACTTCTCTTTTATGATTGTACCATTTTAGTCATTCTTTTAGTTAGTATAAAACTCTCATAGTTTAATCGGATCCAATTATAAATATGTTTATATTTGGAGGCTTTATTTCTCATTTATAAGAATGTTTCACATGTAGAGGGAAATCTTCATTTATGTATTTTGTTGATCATAATTTGTATTTTTCGCATAGTTCTTCATTCCTGTTATATGAAAGTACCATTTTATTCATTCTTTAAGGTAGTATATAAAACCCTCACAGTTTAATCTGGTTCCATTATTGAATTATGTAAATCTTTGGAGGCTTTCTTGATCATAGTTGAGTTGATTAAAGTTGATATCACATATTATTGCTTTCAGATGATTTGATCTTTGGATTGGAAAATCCTACAACATAATAGAGATGCTTGCATTACAAGGACTGGCAATATGAAACCTGTGAGTATTCTTTTGTGTTGACGATAAATAATCAACTAACTGAAATTTTATTTCATATCACTGATATCATATTCTTCTGTAGAATTACGTTGAAGTTCTACAAATTGTTTGATGAAAATTTTTCAACTGGCAAGGTCTATGTGCCTTTTCATTGGTGCTTTGATTTTCGTCTGATCAACTATAAATTGTCAAAATCTTATATCACTGATTTACTTACAAGAACGGACAGCAGAATATGATTTCCTTTGTAAGTGTTCATTAATGATGATTATATTTATTATTTATTCCAAGCAACTTCTCTACGATTTATAGTTTCAACTGATTTGGTGTCAAACATATTATAAACAGATTGAATTTTATTTCTAACACTGAAGAAGTTGAATAAAGTACATGTTGAACTGGAGATCAAAAAAGACTACTCTTTGGAAGTTTATTGCGCAACAGGAATATGTCTTTGGTTAGAAACATTTAAATAGTAGAACGTAGGCCAATGAAGCAAATGAGCTGAGGTTTTGTTATTATATTTAAGACCTAGGAGAATGTCAGTATCATTGATTAAACATGGATGTGTTAAATGTCACGAGAGCCCTTCTTACTTTATTTTTTTTTTGTATAAAAAGTTTTTATTACAACTAATTGTGTGTTGTACATTAAGGTACTATAAGTACATCATAGTATAATCCGAGTCCCGTCTGACATATATCATTATTTGGAGGCTTTGTTTCTCATGTAATAGTACATTTCATTCGTATATATAAAGACTGATTTATGTCCCTTGTTGATCATAATTTTTGTTTTTCGCTTAATATTTCATTCCTGTTTTATGAAAGTAAAATTTTATTTATTCTATAAGGTTGTATAGAACCTTCATTGTTAAATATGATTCCAATATGAAATATGTTAATATTTGGAGGCTTTATTTACTATTTATTAGAACAGTTCACATGTAGGGCAAAATGATCAGTTATGTATTTTGTTGATCATTATTTGTTATTTTTGCTTAATATTTCACTTCTCTTTTATGATTGTACCATTTTGGTCATTCTTTTAGTTAGTATAAAACTCTCATAGTTTAATCGGATCCAATTATAAATATGTTTATATTTGGAGGCTTTATTTTTCATGTATTAGTCCAGTTCACTAGAAGAGCAAAATGCTCATGTATGTAATTAGTTGTTCATAATTTGTATTTTTCGATTAATATTTCATTTCTCTTTTCTGAATGTACCATTTTATTCATTCTTTAAGGTAGTATATAAAACCCTCACAGTTTAATCTGGTTCCATTTTGAATTATGTAAATCTTTGGAGGCTTTATTTACCATTTATTAGAACAGTTTACATGTAGAGCAAAATAATCAGTTATGTATTTTGTTGATCATTATTCGTTATTTTTGCTTAATATTTCACTTCTCTTTTATGATTGTACCATTTTAGTCATTATTTTAGTTAGTATAAAACTCTCATATTTTGATCGGATCCAATTAGAAATATGTTTATATTTGGAGGCTTTATTTCTAATTTATAAGAATGTTTCACATGTAAAGGGAAATCTTCATTTATGTATTTTGTTGATCATAATTTGTATTTTTCGCATAATTCTTCATTCCTGTTATATGAAAGTACCATTTTATTCATTCTTTAAGGTAGTATATAAAACCCTCACAGTTTAATCTGGTTCCATTTTGAATTATGTAAATCTTTGGAGGCTTTCTTGATCATAGTTGAGTTGATTAAAGTTGATATCACATATTATTGCTTTCAGATGATTTGATCTTTGGATTGGAAAATCCAACAACATAATAGAGATGCTTGCATTACAATTTTACGAAATTTAGCCTCTTTTTCAATCGTGTTTTAGCTTCTTTTTTATTTCAAATTTTTTATTTGCCGAGGTAGTTTCACTGCGGTAAATTTATTAAATTTATCTTATTTTTTAAATAATTTAACAATTTTATATTATTTTACTTCTGACGATAGCTACCTGGATTATACTCTTATACAGTTTTGTAATATTTGTAAAAATAATAAATTTTCAGCTATTTGTTTAATTGGTAGATATTTTTTACTACGGTAAAATTATTTTTTAGTTAACTAGATGTCGTTTGTAAATAATATAACTTTTTAAATATATCTATACATTTTTATTTTTTTATAAATATTTATTACTTTAGAATAAGTTCATCAGTCAGTATACTGTTACTAGTCAACAAATAATTACTTATGGTTTTTTAAATTATATTTTATTTTTTTATAAGTCATGTTTTCTTCTAATAACATTATCTCGCTACAATTTATCACGATTAAAACAATTACAATATTGTGTTAATGCATGTATTCTTACAAAACAAAAACAGTTGAATTTGTATCAAACATGTTTCGATTTAGTATTATCATTAATCAAACAAGATATTACAGATTTACCAGTATCGTGTCAAAAGAAAGAATTAGTAAATGCATATGTTCAAAATTATGAATTCAATTTAAGTAATGTGCGCTGTGAAGATAAATATTTTATTCTTGAATTACAACAGTTTCACTGTGAAAAAATTTCAGATATGGTATTGAAAGAAATATACAAATAATATGTTTCGATTGAGTTTTTTCATTATCAAATTGAGACGATTAACTTTTCCCAATAAAACTTTAAAGAAATGAATAATTGTTAAATGCATGCGTTCAAAATTATTAATTTAACCTTAGTTATGTAAATTAATATTTTATTTTTTAATTGTAATATTTCAATGACGATTATTGTTAGACATGTTTTTTAAAAGATTTACGTGTTATATCACTTGTTTTTTATATTATAATTTCGATTTTTCAATAATATTAATTATTATTAATATGTTAAGTATGTTTATTAGTATAAGTATGTTATCAATATAATAAAAAAATAAAATGTTAATAGTACTTTTTTATTTTTCAAACAATTAATTAAAAATATTCTACATCAATCAATCATAATTTATCATTTTTTCGCTTTGTTACTTTTCTGTCCGGGTCAGAAGTGAATCTTCCTGTTATTATTTCAATCAAATTAGTAAATTCATTTGTAATATTCACATCTCTAGAATTGTCATTTGATGTATATACTTTAATTGAACAGTTTGAATGTTTCCACCTAATAATACAAAATTATTATTATAACTGATATTGTTTAATAAAAAAACGTATCATAGGAGTTTAAATAGAAATATTATAATGGAAATGATCACAAATTATTTACAAATATGAAGTCATAATATACAAATTGAAACAGATTCATTTTGTTTAGAAATGATTTAACTATATATTTATTACCTGTCATTAACCGATATATCTTTTATGTCTTTCATTTTATAATGTTGCAATACCCAATAGTCCTTTCCATTATTTACCGGACATTTAAACGTGAAATTATATCCATCCTGTTTTACAGTCATTGAGTTCTCTTTTTCATCAAATACACTCGTATTTTCATTTTCAATGAATTTTTCAATTTTGTCCATATAAGATTTCATCTAAAAAAAGAAAAAATGGATTAGAAAAACATATTTTATTAAAGTTTTTTAAAACGTACCTTCAATGGTTTAATTTTTTTTTGATGGTGATAATGATATCGATGGTTGTGTTTTTATTTTTTTATGACCTTAGATTTACTTTTTGAAGTTTTACTTTTCTCGTCAGTTTCTGTATACTTAAATAATAAAAACAAAATAATTAAAAAATAGTTTTTATATTTTAAGTAGGTATCTATATACTTACATCACTAGAATCATCCTCTGTTACTGCAGTATATTTCTTTATATTTTCCATTTTTTTTTTAAATTAATTATTATTTAAATGAATGATTAAAAGTACAAAAATGTATAATTTAAAATTAAAATAACACTATTATAGAAATAACACCAAGTATATATAATATATTCAATACTCTTTTATAGCAATAGAGAGAGAGAAACAACTTTTATTAAAGCGTAGTTAATAGTTATCAAAAGTTTTGACCTTAAAGAAGTGGTGTGATTTAAATCAGATATATAAAAGTAAAAATAGTATTTAAACCTTTCAATAGAATTATATAAGCAAAAAAAATACAATAATATGTTAATTACGTATTAGTTAAAATATAATGAAGGAAAAAATAGTACTTTTATTATAATTAACGTAAAATATCATATTGCAAATTATTCCTATTAAAAGTTATCATCTAATATGATTTGATATAACAAATTAAAATCAATAATCATATTATAATAGTTCAACCTTCACGATTTATGCTAAAATCTAAAAATCGATAAACATGCAAATTGTTATGCGCCTTATGTTATTTGATTACCGAATTTATTATTAATAGTTTTTTATGAAAAGGAAATAATGATAATATTAATATTAATTATTTTTATAATGATTCAACACAATTTAAAAAAATTAAATTTTATCGCATCTTATGATTTACAATTCAATATACATTAGACTAAATTAAAAAAAGTTTTCAATAATTGCCTGCTATTTCTATACGTCTTGGGTGAACTTTGCACATAGCTCGTTGTTCCACTCGTCTTTTCATTATCAACTTAGATATCATATTCATTAAATCCCCCAATATTCCACCGAAAAACGCAATATTACCGAAACTGACGCTTGCCCCGTTGTTCGGCCGAGCGCTTCAATTGTGAATGGATTTAGAACACTATAAAATTAATCATGAAAGTTGTCACTTGCTATTTACTTTTTTATGTTATAGAATATAGATTATTTAAATTAATAATCATTACTTATGATGAAAATTTACCGATAAGAATTCGTATTTACATTTTCGATCAATTGATTGGAAGCAAATTAATCGCGAATTGTTGTACACTTGTACCCAAATAAAATGAAAAAACCGGACCCACACTAAATTAAAGTCTTTTTTGGTATTACCATAAAACTCATTACTCTAGCTTTGATATTTAGATTTTGTTGCGAATATTCCGGTATTGTCCAAGTATTAAGCTGATCACGCAAATTCAATCCAACAACGTGCTCATTTATGGTATAAAAAACTTTATACGAATCCACATAGTGAAAAGGGCTACGTTCATGTTTTTTCAGCTGGACAAACCGTGGCATTGCTCGAGACAAATACTAAGCGTCGTATTGCTGCGGTCCTGGTACCTAAAACAAAATTGAGCTCAGAAACGTCCACTAAAACCAGGTAAAATCAGGTAAAGAAGAAAGTTAAAGTAAAGGTGAACTGAATAAAATAAAGATCTCCTTCCAAAATAATTATAAAATAGTAGTTTCATATACCAGAGGAATAAAATATTAAGGAAAAAAATGAATTTTAGGAATTTAGGTACATAAATCAACCGTTTTGTATAACAACAATGCACTGATAAAAAGTACGTTTATGATATGTTTCTGTTTGAACTTTTAAACTGAACAAATTACTTTATGAGCATCGAGTGTTTAAAAAAACTAATATTTGTAATGATTACATGTATGGATAGAAAAATGTTCTGTTTGTATCACCACTTGCTTGCGGTACTTCTGGTACTCGTACTATACATTGTAAAATGCTGTGATAGAGAATGGTAAATAATTATCTACTAAAGTCAATTGATGACATTATTATGATATTATGAAATTATTATTTTTATAAATGTATTGTTTTCATTTTCTTATATACATCTTAGTGAAGGTGAGACGTCATATACAATGCACGAATAGTATATACTGCACTAAAGGCTGATTTGTGTACTTGAAATTTTAAAATTTGATTTGAGTCTTCATATACAATGTACGAATATATGGCACGAAAAGCTGATTTGATTTTTTCATATTATTTCATTTCTATTATAGAACAATTATATTTGATAATTACATAGGAGGATAGGACATACCGCGGAATTGCCCGAGACAAATACTACGCGTTGTACTGCTGAGCTCCTGGTAGATATTTTAAGTAGACACATTTTAGGGTACAAATGATTTGAATTTCTGTGCTCAATTGTGTTTTCGATACCAGGAGCGCAGCGATACAACGCGTAGTATTCGACTCGGGCATTGCCGAAAAAAACACGAACGTTTCCCTGCTACCTGTGTGAACTAATATAAATTTTTAAGCCGGAGTGAAGCGAAATAGTTATTGGATTTATTATGATGTTTGAGTTTTTCAATTATATTTTTGTAACAAGAATTTGTTTAATAACAATGCACTGATGAAAAGTTAAAAATAAAACAATAGTTACAGCACACTTGTTTTTGAAAAATCGATTAATCACCACTAAAATAATAATAATCGTATATACTTGAAATTTCCATTGCACGGTTGTTCGTTTTAGATGTTATAAATTTATAAAATTCAAAGGTATTAACCGGTTTTTTTTAGCTAACTACAGTATTTTTGAATGATTAATATTTTTGTAAAATGTCGATAATATTATACAGGTTTTAAAAAAAAATTGTAATATATAATTACAAAAATTGACATACATGTTTCTTACTGGTTAATACAAGAAAATTCATCGGTATTTAAAAAAAAAATTTGTGCGTTTCGTTTTTTAATTTTGACAAAAGACAAATAATCCGAAACGTTTTTGTAGTTAGAGTAAATAATGAGTAAATGTCACGGTCCGGGGTAGTGTAGGTACATTATGTACACCACTCTCCCGGACTGCGTCACTCTTTACCCAGCCACAACCCGGATAACGATAGCACCGGTTCGGCAAAAGCCCCCACCTACCTCGTACACCGGGCAGAGGAAGGAGGCCTTTGCCGGAGCCGATGTGGTCGCACGAGCCGACCGATCGCTCTCTGGCCCGTGATCCGTCGACCCAACAACAACAGTGAATAATCCGACAATCCGATATCGAACACCACATGATATATTTTTTGTGACTCCCAGTAATAATTACTGTTCACCATTATAATCAGCGTTTTGTTATTGTTGTGAAATATAATAACTTCAAACTACTAAATTTCCAATTGACTTCTATTCCATCACTTTCATTATATTGACCGGCACCAGCCACCACCGAGGACAACCAGTGCCGCGTCAAATTGGCTCCCCGTAAGGAATCACCCGGTACAATAAAATAAGGTAAGAGCATTTTTTTCTCACCGTCACTACCTCGGATTTGGTATAATATTGCGTATTTTACAAATATTCGAGGTGTGCTTTGTATTTTTGGTTAGGCAAAGACATCGCGTTTTCACTATTAGTAGTATTAACGAGTAGGGAAATACGCGCGACCGAAAATATCAGTGAGATAGCCGGTTGGGGTATTGTAGTTCCGAACGATCTAACGACCCACCACCGCGGCCCAACCTTCCAAACCGGTCCACCGTCCGCCGATAAGATAGACTCGTGCGAGCGCGACACTAACGACCACACGCGCTCCGCTGTCCGATCGCCGCCGCCGTGACTTGTGATTATCGTAAATAATTATCGCACGGCGTGATATCACATTTTCGACAAAATCGATAGTCGGCGGACATCACTATCACCACCACAACATCAACAACAACAACTACGTGATAAACAGTTGTGTTGTTCCAATTCGTTGTTTTTAAAATTTTTATTCCGTTGATGTACGTACAACGACGACAACGTGTAATTTTTCCGCAATCTAATAAGTGACGCGATATTCTACATCTGCCATTCCGTGTAGGTACTCCAATCAATAAAGTACATTCAAATTGTCGTAATTAGAATTAGTAATAATTAATTTTTACACAATGGCGAATAAAAATATTGATCAACTGACGTTGAGGGAGTTACGCCACGAATGCGAGAGTAGAAAATTGTCGTCATCGGGATCCAAGGCGGATCTTGAAATTATTTTAGCGGAATATTTACGCGCTACCGGTGTCGACCCAACGAGGGTACTTTTTACGACCTCTCGCGTGTCATTTAACACGGGGCAGAGCGTTGAGACTGATGAAGTACGGGAAGCAGCGACTGTAAGCGTCGACGCTGCGCCACCTACGAACGTGAGTTTGTTGGGAGGCGACTTCGTCACTAACCGAGCACAGTCGACATCGCCGAATCCACTCGACACCGCACACATCGGGAATATTTTTTCTTCTGCCGCAGAACAACTCGGGCCCCTACGTAGGTCATTAGATCGGGAAACCGAAAGAGCCACGTACGAGGCACGCATAGCGACGCTGGAAGCGGGTTTGGCTCGTCTATTAGACGAACGCCAAAACTCGCAGGGGGGCCGTCGGGGCGAACTCGACGTACCCACTCAGCAACAGCAGCATACCGGAACGACGCGTCAACCTGTAATCACGTTCGATAACACGTACGCGCACGACCGGTCAAGACAAAATGTCCCGAACGATAACTACGCTCCCGCGCAAACGAATTACGGCTGTGCCAGCGCCGTAACGAGTACGCCGTATTGCACGCGTAGATTGCCCGGCGGACAAACCGGTAGCGCCGGTATTGCACAACATCCCCCGATATTTGCACCGCAACCACGGGAACGTGCCGCGTTAACGCCGTATGAGGACTTGCGTACCGCGAGAGCTTCGATTCCCGAATTCTCCGGAACACGAACCGAAGACCCCATACGGTTTATAAACGATGCGGAATCTGTCCTAACGCAGGCAAATATCCACATATCCGGCTGGTGTAGGGCGATCGAACCGCAATTAAAGGGTACAGCCGCGACTTGGTGGAGATCCATTAAGGTCCTGGAACTATCCTGGGAAGAATTTCTAGTCGACTTTCTCACGAATTTCGATAACGACGAAATTCAACTACAATTGCGCGCCGATATGCTATCCACACGTCAGTCAGCGACACAGTCGCTTACGGAATTTGTGTTGCAAAAGAATCAACTCGCGCGCCGAGTACCTATAGGCTTATCCGAAGCGGAATTAGTCTTGTACATTACCGGGTTAACGCGCGAAAACTTCCGAACGCACATACGCTTAAGGCAGCCGTCTACTTTCGCTGAGCTCCGCCGCATCGCGAGTTTATTAGATCCTGCCGTAGCCACAACCACCCCCACCCCGCGATGTGACAAAAATCAACCCGGGCGCAGGGGGCTACGTGACAAACACACAGACCCACCTGGGCGACAGCCACGCGTGAATTCCACAAACGGAAAGCCGCCGAGGCCGTGTAAGTACTGTGGCGATATGCATTGGCACAGCGAGTGCCCACACAGACCGACCACGTCGGGAAACTGAAGCGGAGGCAAGGGGAACTAGTCCACCCCATTGACTCCGATCAACCACACCACACTTCAACACCACAATTCGGTATTACGGGCAGGAAAATTTTATGCGATCCATACGCTAGAGATTCGGTATTCCGTCACAACGAACGACCAGTTTCTCAAAAATTTTTCGCCAAATCGTCCGCGAACTCAGCTCTCGCTACGGACAACACGCCACATAACGACACCCAGTCTCAGATCCCCAACCTACACCATCCCACCACACATCTTGCTCACCTCACCGGTGACACGCAAGACCACCAAAACCCGGCTTCAGGGAAAGCCATAGGTGTAGGGACAAAGGCAACAGAGACACGGGTGCTCACCACCACAGGTGACAGGGGCGAAGACACACACACTTCACACACCCCTGCGTTAGGCGAACCTGTATTAGATAGGCTACGCACAGAGACAACCGAAATGGAGGATTTGGTTATGGCGGTTCAACCCGCACACCAAAAACCGACTTTCGCGGTTCAGAACCAGTTGTCCCGCTGCGCTCAGTCATCTAGGTCCAATAACGTCTCGCGAACACGCCCGGACAAAATTCCGACCCCCGCGGTCGAACTCGAATTTCCGTCAGGCTTCGTAACAGCACTATTAGACTCACAGGCACACAAATCGTATGTAAAACCGACTATTGCCAAACAATTCGGCACAAATATCCATGGACTAAAATCATCAGTTCGAATGGCAGACGGCCACTTAGCACACACTAGTGGTTCAGCTACATTCGAAACTAGGATAGGCGCGTTAGACATATCTTTCGAAGCGACCATCTTAGATGAGCTGTACTGCGACGTATTACTCGGACACGACTTTCTCGTTGATAACGAAGTCTCTTGGGATTACGCCGCATGCACAATTCACATGGGTTCACAGATTAGGACGTCGACATGCTGGAAGGGTAAATCACAACCACCCAGCACGATCCCTGATTTAGGTCTCTTAGAAATCGGGGGCGGCCAACAAACTCGTGCGTGACTCACTGTTGTATTGAATAAATATCCAGTAGTATTCAGCGATAAGGTAGGCCGCACAAAACTGATTGAACACGAGATCATACTGAAGGACCCAACACCCATTGCGCTCAGACCGTACTCGTCAAGGGACAGGTCAGCGCGCAAAATACATGTTTTAGGCAGCAACCCGACTACAGGTGGTAGCGATGACACGAAGTTTTGCGAGGGCGACGTAGTCTACTACAAGTCACACCACCTGTCCAAAGCACAAGAAGATTTTCACGCCGGTTTCGCACCGAAATGGTGAGGACCGGTGACACCCAAACAACGTGTCGGTAGTCAGCAGTCACCAGCACGAAAACTTCATGTGTCATGCCTAAAACGGACAAAGAGAAAACTAGCAAACACGTAACGGTAAAAATTATTGATAAAACAAATTAGTAACCATACGTTGTTTTTAGAAATTTCCAAACGAGCAGCCGCCCAACCGACGAGCAAGTGACGGGGATGCTGCGACGCGCCACCGAGGCGTTAACGACTCATCACCCACGCACTGCAGAGTCGGTCAGGGCTATGCGGGAGGAGGACCTGCGGAACGACCCAATCATGGGAGCAGCATACCAGCGTGGATGGGACACCTGCAGAGGGGCCGTTCACCAGGTGTCCGCAGCGACCAAGGATGAGTGGGAAGCCAGCAGGCAGAGGTCCCAATCGACCGACCCCACGGACCGCCAGGACTCCGCCGACACCACCCTCACTGCAATTCAACGCACCACCCACGTCCCCAGGGCAGGGACACCAGTAGAGGACGGTCAATCGTAACCGGTAGTGTGGCTTGGCGGGGGAGTATGTCACGGTCCGGGGTAGTGTAGGTACATTATGTACACCACTCTCCCGGACTGCGTCGCTCTTTACCCAGCCACAACCCGGATAACGATAGCACCGGTTCGGCAAAAGCCCCCACCTACCTCGTATACCGGGCAGAGGAAGGAGGCCTTTGCCGGAGCCGATGTGGTCGCACGAGCCGACCGATCGCTCTCTGGCCCGTGATCCGTCGACCCAACAACAACAGTGAATAATCCGACAATCCGATATCGAACACCACATGATATATTTTTTGTGACTCCCAGTAATAATTACTGTTCACCATTATAATCAGCGTTTTGTTATTGTTGTGAAATATAATAACTTCAAACTACTAAATTTCCAATTGACTTCTATTCCATCACTTTCATTATATTGACCGGCACCAGCCACCACCGAGGACAACCAGTGCCGCGTCATAAACTTTTATTATTATGAAAGTTTACTCTTTATTTGTGTTATTATTGTCGTTATGTTATTGTTATTATGTCGTTATTAGTGTGTTGAGTTTAATAGAATTAAGAATAGAAGTTGAATTTAATGAAATATATTAAATTGAATTTGGTATGTCTCGTATACATACTCGTATGTCTTTTAGCAAAGCAAAACACTAATTTTTTGAAATTCAATTATTCATATACTAAATTCAATTATATTATTATCAAAATTCAAAGCAATATTTGTGTTGCGCAATGAAATTCCATATAATATTCTTATATAATTTCAAGTTCAACATGTACTTTATTCAGCTTCTTTACTGTTGAAAATGGTATTCAATCTTTTTACTGTAAGCTAGACACCATATCAATTGAAAATGTAAATTGTAGACACTTTTTGGATTGAATTACAAATAAAATCATCATCAAAGATTACTTACAAAGGCACACTTATTCTGCTGCCCATGTTTGCGTATAAATCAGCGATATCATATTTTGAAATTAATAGTCCTTCAATTTCAGTTGAAATTCAAGGCAGCAAAATGTAGGCAAATGGATATTGCAACTTGAATCACATAAATCTAATATCTTGATAAACTTCAATATAATCCAAAAGAACAAGTTGACATATTTTTTTTATTAAATAAATAGAACAAAAATTCACTAACTCTTTCGGTGAAGTCAGGCTAAATATTTCCAGTCTTTGCTATTTGAGCTTATCAAATAACACTGTTTGATAATCTTTGCCGCATATCAAATCACCTGAAAATAATATGTAAGATAGAAGAGAAATGTTAATTTTTTTTTGATAGTTTTCAGTACAGTCTAATTTTATAAATTAAATTTGCCATTCTACATTAAATAATGTGTACTACAAAATTATACATTTATCTGATACTGGACTTTGTTTTAAGCTTTTATAGTAGTTATTGTGATGGCATAATCAATAGTTAAGCAATGGACTTGTATATAGTGGAGTGGTCTTCGACAATCCAGTTCAACATGTACGTTAGTCAGATACTTCACTTTTGAAATTAGAACTGAATCTTTTATATGTCTGCTTTGCACCAGATCAAATAAATCTGTACAGATATAATATGTTCATTTTTTTTTTTTTTGATTTTCTGAAGAGCGTAATGGTAAAATGCATACGACATTCTTCTACATTAAATATTATTTAATTCAAATTATTATTTTTTACTGTCACTGGAATTTTCCTTAATTTATTTTCATAAATAAGTAGCAACAGAAGATTATATTAATTAGTTCAATATTTTTATACATTGTTAATTTATACAAAGACATTGTTTACAAGAAATTACATATACAATCATCATCAAAGAATACTTACAAAATATCACATATTCTGCTGCTCGTATTTGTGTATAAATCAGCGATATCAGATTTTGACTTTAAATAAATAGTTTTTCAGACGACAATCAAAGCAGCTATGTATAGGCACAAAGATATTGCTAGTTGAATCACCTTTATCGAACATCTTGTAGAACTTCAACATAATTCAACAGAAGAATAAGATATCAGTGAAATGACATATTTTAATATAGTTATATATTAGTAATGTATAGTTAATTATTTAATGTCAACACTAAATAATACTCACAGGTTTCATATTTCCAGTCTTCGTAATGCGAGCATCTCAATAATGTGGTTGGAAATTCCATTCCAAACATCAAATTGTCTGAAAGCAATAATATTTAAGAGATAAATTCATTTTTTTGATACTTTACAACATAGTCAAATGGTGCGCAATATATATGTATTGATGTACCAGGAACGAACTTGAATGATCTAAACAAACAAATCAGCGTTAACAACAATATACTTTATATACTTACCATATTCGATGGTGTTTTATATTATTTTACATTTATGGTAGTCCAGAGTTCTGATGCAGTATAATCGTGTAGGAAAAAAAAGAAAAATGTTTACTAGAAGTCGATCATTGTGATCCGAAGAGTGCTTAGGTGTTAAATGATACACTGGTGGTACTTGGTTTCTATACCCCATTTCGATTTTCGATTTCGTTTTTTTCGAATTTTCGTTTAAAAGTACAAAAATCTTAAAACTTTCGCCTACTTTATATCTATGCATGATAACAATCTGCACTGATAACGAGATAACACAAGCCATTGATAATATTATTGATTCTTAATATGTACTGAACTTTTTGGTAAAATGCATAGGGCACCAACTGTAATTTTTTTTAATTTCTTTTGAAGATTGGTTTGAAGTTTCTGTATCTTATATTTTAGTAAATAAAAATTATAGATGTTATTCTATGTTTTTTTTTAACTTTGACAGACTTTACAATGTGTTTAATGCGACTATCATAATACATAGAATTTTCTCATCTATTAAATAATATAGTTTTTGTTTCCTGATGTGCACATATTTAGGGTTCAGAAATTATTTATTATCAGCAAATTAGTTTAACAAGTCAGAAATACATCATACACACATTTTTTGTTCTATTACAACTAGTCATCAACAACATAAGGCTAAATTTATCGTGCCTCATACACAAGTTTTGTGACATATTCTTGGTCCAGTTTAAGCAGCAAAAAATTATCAAAAATTTTCCAAAGTATGAACATAATTGTACTTTTATGTCACGGGGATGAAATATTAAGCAAAAAATACAATGATGATAGACAAAAGACACAAATCAGCCTTTTGTTCATCATGTGAACTGTACATTGTACATATACATGAGAAATATAGTGTTCAAAAATCAACATACTTCAAATAGGAATCAGATTAAACTGTGAGGTTTTTTTACGACCTTAAAGTATAACACATAATTTATAGGAAAAAAAACCTTTTATACTATAACAAACATAAAATTAGGAAGTCTCTCACGACATTAAACACATACATGGTTCCATCGAAGATACAGACATTCTCCTACGTCTTAAATATTATAACAAGACCTCAGCTCATTTGCTTCATTGGCCTAGGTTAAACTATTAAAATGTTTCTAATCAAAGCAATATTTGTGTTGCGCAAGGAAATTCTGTATAGTATTCCTATATAATTTCAAGTTCAACATGTACTTTATGCAGTTTCTTCACTGTTGAAAATGGAATTCAATCTTTTTACCATAAGCTAGACACCAAATCAGTTGAAACTGTAAATTGTAAAGACAATGTTTAGAATGAAATACAAATACAATCATCATCAAATAATACTTACAAAGGAATATTTATTCTGCTGCCTATGTTTGTGTATAAATCAGCGAATCATGTTTTGAAAATAATAGTCCTTCAATTTCAGTAGAAATTCAAGGCAGCAAAATGTAGGTAAATGGATATTGCAACTTGAATCACATAAATCTAATAGCATGATAAACTTCAATATAATTCAAAAGAACAAGTTGACATATTTTTTTTATTAAATAAATAGAACAAAAATTCACTAACTCTTTCGGTGAAGTCAGGCTAAATATTTCCAGTCTTTGCTATTTGAGCTTATCAAATAACACTGCTTGATAATCTTTGCCGCATATCAAATCACCTGAAAATAATATGTAAGATAGAAGAGAAATGTTAATTTTTTTTTGATAGTTTTCAGTACAGTCTAATTTTATAAATTAAATTTGCCATTCTACATTAAATAATGTGTTTACAAATTGATACATTTTTCTGAAACTGGAATTTTCTTAAAGATTTTATTTTGATAGGTTATTATTTTCATAAATATAAGTAGAAACAGAAAAGTATATTTATTAGTCCAGTATTTTTATTGGAAGAATATGTGAGCCACAACATTTTTAATAAATACCTTAAATTAAGAATCAAATGGAGCTTACATCATGTTAAATGTATTATTAAAGCATTGAAATTGCAATAAATAATGATGAAAAAATAAATATAATGTTTCTGACATAGGAGTATAACTAAGGCAAAATGTCTACAAGGAGATTAAGACAATTTATAGTGAATTAATTCATTAGACCTGAATACAATAATCCTATTTAACCTAATTGCTACATAGTTGTATTGTCTTTAACAACGTTTCTTAATTTGATGTAGGAGCACCACTAGTAGTAAATGTATTTAGCCTCATGCTTTTTACAGATGTAAAACATTTTGGATATTTAATAAATAATAGTTGTTTTAATACCTACTCAATGATTTAAAAGTTGATTTGATGCAGTTTATAAAGTCAGGAACATCTTATCCTCGTTTTATACATTGAACTATAATCTTATGATAACTGAAATCAGGAATGCGCACCAGCCATTAGACCAATGTAAACATGGTCGTGATAGCGTGTCAGAAAGAGACTGCAGATAAGAACGGTGGTACTATCTTTTTTTATCACACATAACAATAAGATTGTTTGCCAATAAATAATAAATGTGTTCATTTTACAACAACGTAGGAAATCATTTGCATTAGGTATTTTGGTAAATATTTTGAGATAAAAAATTTAGAATTTGATTTATTAACAAGAGAAAATGAACCATTAATATATTTGTGTACGTTAAACATTGTCACTTCAATTCTGTATTTGATAGCCTTGTAGAAATTATCACATAGTAACAGATGAATGTGTAATGTATTTGATCAAGAAAATTGTAAGTAAATTGTATCGTTCATATTGAATTCTAAATAAAAATTAATTAAATAAAAATTATAATTAAATTAAAAATGTATTAGCCATAATGATTAGATCCAAAAATATAACGACCAGCAGAGGTGTTGAAACTTTTCATCCTATTCAAAATATTATGACGACTTACAAATTATTAATGGCAATTCAATAAAGATTATAATAATATGTATGTAGTAGGTAAGTTTATTTATTTATCATAAGTGGTGTAGTAACCAGTCGCTCTTACCACTTGGCTGTTACACGCTTCTTTTACGTCGAATGCACCTACACGTAGTAAGCAGGATCTAGGACAACTAATTGTGTGTTGTACATTAAGGTACTATAAATACATCATAGTATAATCTGAGTCCCATCTGAAATATATCATTATTTGAAGGCTTTGTTTATCATGTATTAGTACAGTTCATTTGTAGATAAAAAGGCTGAATTATGTCCATTGTTGATCATAGTAAGTGTTTTTCGCTTAATATTTCATTCCTGTTATATGAGAGTAACATTTTTTTCATTCTATAAGGTAGTATAAAACACTCACAGTTTAATCTTATTCCAATTTGACATATGTAAATATTTGGAGGCATTATTTCTTATTTATTAGAATGTTTCACATATAGAGCAAAATGCTCATTTATATATTTAGTTGTTCATAATTTGGGTTTTTCGCTTAATATTTCATTTCTCATTTATGAATGTACCATTTAATTAATTCTTTTACGTAGTATAAAACACTCAAAGTTTAATCTGATTCAAGTTTGTTCAATATTTCAGTATTTAGAGGTTATCTTGATCATTTATTAGAACAATTCACATGAAGAGCAAAATGCTCAATTATGTATTTAGTAGTTCATAATTTGTAGTTTTCGCTTAACATTTCATTTCTCTTATCTGACTGTACCATTTTATTCATTATTTTCGTTAGTATAAAACTCTCACAGTTTAATCGGATCCAATTAGAAATGTGTTAATATTTGGAGGCTTTATTTTTCATGGATTAGTACAGTTCACTAGAATAGCAAAATGCTCATTTATGTACTTAGTTGTTCATAATTTGTATTTTTCGATTAATATTGCATTACTCTTTTATGAATGGACCATTTTATTCATTTTTATACGTAGTATAAAACCCTCACAGTTTAATCTGATTCAAGTTTGTTCAATATTTCAATATTTAGAGGTTTTCTTGAACATTTATTGAAACAATCCACATGAAGAGCAAAATGCTCAATTATGTATTTTGTTGTTCATAATTTGTAGTTTTCGCTTAATATTTAATTTCCCTTTTATGAATGTACCATTTAATTCATTCTTTTACATAGTATAAAACCCTCAAAAATTATTCTCATTCCAATTTGACAAATGTAAATATTTGGAAGCTTTACTTCTTATTTATTAGAACAGTTCACATCTAGAGCAAAATGCTCATTTATGTATTTTGTTGACAAATTAATTGCTTTTTTTCGCATAATATATCATTTCTCTTATCTCAATATAACATTTTATTCATTATTTTCGTTAGTATAAAACTCTCACAGTTTAATCTGGTTCCATTTTAAATTATGTAAATCTTTGGAGGCTTTATTTACCATTTATTAGAAAAGTTCACATGTAGAGCAAAATGATCAGTTATGTATTTTGTTGATCATTATTTGTTATTTTTGCTTAATATTTCACTTAACTTTTGTGATTGTACCATTTTAGTCATTCTTTTAGTTAGTATAAACCTCTCATAGTTTAATCGGATCCAATTAGAAATATGTCAATATATAGAGGCTTTCTTGATCATTTATTAGAACAATTCACATGTAGAGCAAAATGCTCATTTATGTATTTGTTGTTCATAATTTGTATTTTTCGCTTAATATTTCATTTCTCTTTTTTGAAAGTACCTTATTAATCATTCTTTTAGTTAGTATAAAACCCTCACAGTTTAATCGGATCCAATTAGAAATATGTTAATATTTCGAGACTTTATTTCTAATGTATTAGTACAGTTCACTAGTAGAGCAAAATGTTCATTTATGTATTTAGTTGTTCATAAATTGAATTTTTCGCTTTATATTTAATTCCTGTTATATGAAAGTACCTTATTATTCATTCTTAAAGGTGGTATAAATCCCTCACAAATTAATTGGATCCAATTAGAAATATGTTAATATTTAGAGGCTTTCTTGATCATTTATTAGAACAATTCAGATGTAGAGCAAAATGCTCATTTATTTCCTTTGTAAGTATTCATTAATGATGATTGTATTTATTATTTATTCCAAGCAATATTTCTACGATTTATAGTTTCAACTGATTTGGTGTCAAACATATTATAAACAGATTGAATTTTATTTCCAACACTGAAGAAGTTGAATAAAGTACATGTTGAACTGGAGATCAAAAAAGACTACTCTTTGGAAGTTTATTGCGCAACAGGAATATGTCTTTGGTTAGAAACATTTAAATAGTAGAACGTAGGCCAATGAAGCAAATTAGCTGAGGTTTTGTTATTATATTTAAGACCTAGGAAAATGTCAGTATCTTTGATTAACCATGGATGTGTTATATGTCACGAAAGCCCTTCTTAGTTTATTTTTTTTATTGTATAAAAGGTTTTTATTACAACTTATTTTGTATTGTACATTAAGTTACTATAAAAACTTCATAGTATAATCCGAGTCCCGTCTGACATATATCATTATTTGGAAGCTTTGTTTCTCATGTAATAGTACATTTCATTCCTAGATATAAAGGCTTATGTCCCTTGTTGATCATAATTTATGTTTTTCGCTTAATTTTTCATTCTTGTTTTATGAAAGTAAAATTTTATTTATTCCATAAGGTTGTATAGAACCTTCATTGTTAAATATGATTCCAATTTGAAATATGTTAATATTTGGAGGCTTTATTTACCATTTATTAGAACAGTTCACATGTAGGGCAAAATGATCGGTTATGTATTTTGTTGATCAATTTTTGTTATTTTTGCTTAATATTTCACTTCTCTTTTATGATTGTACCATTTTAGTCATTCTTTTAGTTAGTATAAAACTCTCATATTTTGATCGGATCCAATTAGAAATATGTTTATATTTGGAGGTTTTATTTTTCATGTATTAGTCCAGTTCACTAGAACAGCAAAATGCTCATGTATGTAATTAGTTGTTCATAATATGTATTTTTCGATTAATATTTCACTTCTCTTTTATGATTGTATCATTTTAGTCATTCTTTTAGTTAGTATAAAACTCTCATAGTTTAAACGGATCCAATTAGAAATATGTTTATATTTGGAGGCTTTATTTCTAATTTATAAGAATGTTTCACATGTAGAGGGAAATCTTCATATATGTATTTTGTTGATCATAATTTGTATTTTTTGCATAATTCTTCATTCCTGTTATATGAAAGTACCATTTTATTCATTCTTTAAGGTAGTTTATAAAACCCTCACAGTTTAATCTGATTCCATTTTGAATTATGTAAATCTTTGGAGGCTTTCTTGATCATAGTTGAGTTGATTAAAGTTGATATCACATATTATTGCTTTCAGATGATTTGATCTTTGGAATGGAAAATCCAACAACATTATAGAGATGATTGCATTACAAAGACTGGCAATATGAAACCTGTGAGTATTCTTTTGAATTGACGATAAATAATCAACTAACTGAAATTTTATTTCATATCACTGATATCATATTCTTCTGTAGAATTACGTTGAAGTTCTACAAATTGTTTGATGAAAATTTTTCAACTGGCAAGGTCTATGTGCCTATTCATTGGTGCTTGATTTTCGTCTGATCAACTATAAATTGTCAAAATATTAAATCACTGATTTACTTACAAGAAGGGACAGCAGAATATGATTTCCTTTGTAAGTATTCATTAATGATGATTGTATTTATTATTTATTCCAAGCAATGTCTCTACGATTTATAGTTTCAAATGATTTGGTGTCAAACATATTACAAACAGATTGAATTTTATTTCCAACACTGAAGAAGTTGAATAAAGTACATGTTGAACTGGAGATCAAAAAAGACTACTCTTTGGAAGTTTATTGCGCAACAGGAATATGTCTTTGGTTAGAAACATTTAAATAGTAGAACGTAGGCCAATGAAGCAAATGAGCTGAGGTTTTGTTATTATATTTAAGACCTAGGAGAATGTCAGTATCTTTGATTAACCATGGATGTGTTATATGTCACGAGAGCCCTTCTTACTTTATTTTTTTTATTGTATAAAAGGTTTTTATTACAACTAATTGTGTGTTGTACATTAAGGTACTATAAGTACATCATAGTATAATCCGAGTCCCGTCTGACATATATCATTATTTGGAAGCTTTGTTTCTCATGTAATAGTACATTTCATTCGTAGATATAAAGGCTTATGTCCCTTGTTGATCATAATTTATGTTTTTCCCTTAATTTTTCATTCGTGTTTTATGAAAGTAAAATTTTATTTATTCCATAAGGTTGTATAGAACCTTCATTGTTAAATATGATTCCAATTTGAAATATGTTAATATTTGGAGGCTTTATTTACCATCTATAAGAACAGTTCACATGTAGGTCAAAATGATCAGTTATATATTTTGTTGATCATTATTTGTTATTTTTGCTTAATATTTCACTTCTCTTTTATGATTGTACCATTTTAGTCATTCTTTTAGTTAGTATAAAACTCTCATATTTTGATCGGATCCAATTAGAAATATGTTTATATTTGGAGGCTTTATTTTTCATGTATTAGTCCAGTTCACTAGAACAGCAAAATGCTCATGTATGTAATTAGTTGTTCATAATATGTATTTTTCGATTAATATTTCACTTCTCTTTTATGATTGTATCATTTTAGTCATTCTTTTAGTTAGTATAAAACTCTCATAGTTTAAACGGATCCAATTAGAAATATGTTTATATTTGGAGGCTTTATTTCTAATTTATAAGAATGTTTCACATGTAGAGGGAAATCTTCATTTATGTATTTTGTTGATCATAATTTGTATTTTTCGCATAATTCTTCATTCCTGTTATATGAAAGTACCATTTTATTCATTCTTTAAGGTAGTATATAAAACCCTCACAGTTTAATCTGATTCCATTTTGAATTATGTAAATCTTTGGAGGCTTTCTTGATCATAGTTGAGTTGATTAAAGTTGATATCACTTATTATTGCTTTCAGATGATTTGATCTTTGGAATGGAAAATCCAACAACATAATAGAGATGCTTGCATTACAAGGACTGGCAATATGAAACCTGTGAGTATTCTTATGGTTGACGATAAATAATCAACTAACTGAAATTTTATTTCAAATCACTGATATCATATTCTTCTGTAGAATTACGTTGAAGTTCTACAAATTGTTTGATGAAAATTTTTCAACTGGCAAGGTCTATGTGCCTTTTCATTGGTGCTTTGATTTTCGTCTGATCAACTATAAATTGTCAAAATCTTAAATCACTGATTTACTTACAAGAAGGGACAGCAGAATATGATTTCCTTTGTAAGTATTCATTAATGATGATTGTATTTATTATTTATTCCAAGCAATGTCTCTACGATTTATAGTTTCAACAGATTTGGTGTCAAACATATTATAAACAGATTGAATTTTATTTCCAACACTGAAGAAGTTGAATAAAGTACATGTTGAACTGGAGATCAAAAAAGACTACTCTTTGGAAGTTTATTGCGCAACAGGAATATGTCTTTGGTTAGAAACATTTAAAGAGTAGAACGTAGGCCAATGAAGCAAATGAGCTGAGGTTTTGTTATTATATTTAAGACCTAGGAGAATGTCAGTATCATTGATTAAACATGGATGTGTTAAATGTCACGAGAGCCCTTCTTACTTTATTTTTTTTATTGTATAAAAGGTTTTTATTACAACTTATTGTGTGTTGTACATTAAGTTACTATAAAAACTTCATAGTATAATCCGAGTCCCGTCTGACATATATCATTATTTGGAAGCTTTGTTTCTCATGTAATAGTACATTTCATTCGTAGATATAAAGGCTTATGTCCCTTGTTGATCATAATTTATGTTTTTCCCTTAATTTTTCATTCGTGTTTTATGAAAGTAAAATTTTATTTATTCCATAAGGTTGTATAGAACCTTCATTGTTAAATATGATTCCAATTTGAAATATGTTAATATTTGGAGGCTTTATTTACCATCTATAAGAACAGTTCACATGTAGGTCAAAATGATCAGTTATATATTTTGTTGATCATTATTTGTTATTTTTGCTTAATATTTCACTTCTCTTTTATGATTGTACCATTTTAGTCATTCTTTTACTTAGTATAAAACTCTCATAGTTTAATGGTTCCAATTATAAATATGTTTATATTTGGAGGCTTTATTTCTAATTTATAAGAATGTTTCACATGTAGAGGGAAATCTTCATTTATGTATTTTGTTGATCATAATTTGTATTTTTCGCATAATTCTTCATTCCTGTTATATGAAAGTACCATTTTATTCATTCTTTAAGGTAGTATATAAAACCCTCACAGTTTAATCTGGTTCCCTTTTGAATTATGTAAATCTTTGGAGGCTTTCTTGATCATAGTTGAGTTGATTAAAGTTGATATCACATATTATTGCTTTCAGATGATTTGATCTTTGGAATGGAAAATCCAACAACATTATAGAGATGATTGCATTACAAGGACTGGCAATATGAAAACTGTGAGGATTCTTTTGTGTTGACGATAAATAATCAACTAACTGAAATTTTATTTCATATCACTGATATCATATTCTTCTGTAGAATTACGTTGAAGTTCTACAAGATTTTTGATGAAAATTTTTTAACTGGCAAGGTCTAAGTGCCTTTTCATTGGTGCTTTGATTTTCGTCTGATCAACTATAAATTGTCAAAATCTTAAATCACTGATTTACTTACAAGAAGGGACAGCAGAATATGATTTCCTTTGTAAGTATTCATTAATGATGATTTTATTTATTATTTATTCCAAGCAATGTCTCTACGATTTATAGTTTCAACAGATTTGGTGTCAAACATATTATAAACAGATTGAATTTTATTTCCAACACTGAAGAAGTTGAATAAAGTACATGTTGAACTGGAGATAAATGAAGACTACTCTTTGGAAGTTTATTGCGCAACAGGAATATGTCTTTGGTTAGAAAAATTTAAATAGTAGAACGTAGGCCAATGAAGCAAATGAGCTGAGGTTTTGTTATTATATTAAAGACCTAGGAGAATGTCAGTATCTTTGATTAACCATGGATGTGTTATATGTCACGAGAGCCCTTCTTACTTTATTTTTTTTATTGTATAAAAGGTTTTTATTACAACTAATTGTGTGACGTACATTAAGGTACTATAAGTACATCATAGTATAATCCGAGTCCCGTCTGACATATATCATTATTTGGAGGCTTTGTTTCTCATGTAATAGTACATTTCATTCGTAGATTTAAAGGCTGATTTATGTCCCTTGTTGATCATAATTTATGTTTTTCGCTTAATATTTCATTCCTGTTTTATGAAAGTAAAATTTTATTTATTCCATAAGGTTGTATAGAACTTTCATTGTTAAATATGATTCCAATTTGAAATATGTTAATATTTGGAGGCTTTATTTACCATTTATTAGAACAGTTCACATGTAGGGCAAAATGATCAGTTATGTATTTTGTTGATCATTATTTGTTATTATCGCTTTATATTTAATTTCTCTGTTATGAATGTACCATTTTATTCATTATATTCGTTAGTATAAAACTCTCACAGTTTAATCGGATCCAATTAGAAATGTGTTAATATTTGGAGGCTTTATTTTTCATGGATAAGTACAGTTCACTAGAAGAGCAAAATGCTCATTTATGTACTTAGTTGTTCATATTTTGTATTTTTCGATTAATATTTCATTACTCTTTTATGAATGGACCATTTTATTTATTCTTAAAGGTTGTATCGAACCCTAATTATTAATTATGATTCCAATTTGAAATATATTAATATTTGGAGGCTTTATTTCTCATGTATTAGTACAGTTCAATAGTAGAGCAAAATGCTCATTTATGTATTTAGTTGTTCATAATTTGTATTTTTTGCTTCATATTTCATTCCTGTTATATGAAAGTATCATAATATTCATTCTTTAAGATAGTATAAAACCCTCATAGTTTAATCGGATCCAATTAGAAATATGTTAGTATTTAGAGGCTTTCTTGATCATTTATTAGAAAAATTCACATGAAGAGTAAAATACTCATTTATGTATTTTGTTGATCATTATTTGTTATTTTCGCTTAATATTTCATTTCTCATTTATGAATGTACCATTTAATTCATTCTTTTACGTAGTATAAAACACTCAAAGTTTAATCTGATTCAAGTTTGTTCAATATTTCAGTATTTAGAGGTTATCTTGATCATTTATTAGAACAATTCACATGAAGAGCAAAATGCTCAATTATGTATTTAGTAGTTCATAATTTGTAGTTTTCGCTTAATATTTCATTTCTCTTATCTGACTGTACCATTTTATTCATTATTTTCGTTAGTATAAAACTCTCATAGTTTAATCGGATCCAATTAGAAATATGTCAATATATAGAGGCTTTCTTGATCATTTATTAGAACAATTCACATGTAGAGCAAAATGCTCATTTATGTATTTGTTGTTCATAATTTGTATTTTTCGCTTAATATTTCATTTCTCTTTTTTGAAAGTACCTTATTAATCATTCTTTTAGTTAGTATTTAGAGGCTTTCTTGATCATTTATTAGAAAAATTCACATGAAGAGTAAAATACTCATTTATGTATTTTGTTGATCATTATTTGTTATTTTCGCTTAATATTTCATTTCTCATTTATGAATGTACCATTTAATTCATTCTTTTACGTAGTATAAAACACTCAAAATTTAATCTGATTCAAGTTTGTTCAATATTTCAGTATTTAGAGGTTATCTTGATCATTTATTAGAACAATTCACATGAAGAGCAAAATGCTCAATTATGTATTTAGTAGTTCATAATTTGTAGTTTTCGCTTAATATTTCATTTCTCTTATCTGACTGTACCATTTTATTCATTATTTTCGTTAGTATAAAACTCTCACAGTTTAATCGGATCCAATTAGAAATGTGTTAATATTTGGAGGCTTTATTTTTCATGGATTAGTACAGTTCACTCAAAGTTTAATCTGATTCAAGTTTGTTCAATATTTCAGTATTTAGAGGTTATCTTGATCATTTATTAGAACAATTCACATGAAGAGCAAAATGCTCAATTATGTATTTAGTAGTTCATAATTTGTAGTTTTCGCTTAATATTTCATTTCTCTTATCTGACTGTACCATTTTATTCATTATTTTCGTTAGTATAAAACTCTCATAGTTTAATCGGATTCAATTATAAATATGTTTATATTTGGAGGCTTTATTTCTCATTTATAAGAATGTTTCACATGTAGAGGGAAATCTTCATTTATGTATTTTGTTGATCATAATTTGTATTTTTCGCATAATTCTTCATTGCTGTTATATGAAAGTACCATTTTATTTATTCTTTAAGGTAGCATATAAAACCCTCACAGTTTAATCTGGTTCCATTTTGAATTATGTAAATCTTTGGAGGCATTATTTACCATTTATTAGAACAGTTCACATGTGGAGCAAAATAATCAGTTATGTATTTTGTTGATCATAATTCGTTATTTTTGCTTAATATTTTACTTCTCTTTTATGATTGTACCATTTTAGTCATTCTTTTAGTTAGTATAAAACTCTCATATTTTGATCGGATCCAATTAGAAATATGTTTATATTTGGAGGCTTTATTTTTCATGTATTAGTCCAGTTCACTAGAAGAGCAAAATGCTCATGTATGTAATTAGTTGTTCATAATATGTATTTTTCGATTAATATTTCACTTCTCTTTTATGATTGTATCATTTTAGTCATTCTTTTAGTTAGTATAAAACTCTCATAGTTTAAACGGATCCAATTAGAAATATGTTTATATTTGGAGGCTTTATTTCTAATTTATAAGAATGTTTCACATGTAGAGGGAAATCTTCATATATGTATTTTGTTGATCATAATTTGTATTTTTTGCATAATTCTTCATTCCTGTTATATGAAAGTACCATTTTATTCATTCTTTAAGGTAGTTTATAAAACCCTCACAGTTTAATCTGATTCCATTTTGAATTATGTAAATCTTTGGAGGCTTTCTTGATCATAGTTGAGTTGATTAAAGTTGATATCACATATTATTGCTTTCAGATGATTTGATCTTTGGAATGGAAAATCCAACAACATTATAGAGATGATTGCATTACAAGGACTGGCAATATGAAAACTGTGAGTATTCTTTTGTGTTGACGATAAATAATCAACTAACTGAAATTTTATTTCATATCACTGATATCATATTCTTCTGTGGAATTACGTTGAAGTTCTACAAATTGTTTGATGAAAATTTTTCAACTGGCAAGGTCTATGTGCCTATTCATTGGTGCTTTGATTTTCGTCTGATCAACTATAAATTGTCAAAAACTTAAATCACTGATTTACTTACAAGAAGGGACAGCAGAATATGATTTCCTTTGTAAGTATTCATTAATGATGATTGTATTTATTATTTATTCCAAGCAATGTCTCTACGATTAATAGTTTCAACAGATTTGGTGTCAAACATATTATAAACAGATTAAATTTTATTTCCAACACTGAAGAAGTTGAATAAAGTACATGTTGAACTGGAGATAAAAGAAGACTACTCTTTGGAAGTTTATTGCGCAACAGGAATATGTCTTTGGTTAGAAACATTTAAATAGTAGAACGTAGGCCAATGAAGCAAATGAGCTGAGGTTTTGTTATTATTTTTAAGACCTAGGAGAATGTCAGTATCTTTGATTAACCATGGATGTGTTATATGTCACGAAAGCCCTTCTTAGTTTATTTTTTTTATTGTATAAAGAGTTTTTATTACAACTTATTGTGTGTTGTACATTAAGTTACTATAAAAACTTCATAGTATAATCCGAGTCCCGTCTGACATATATCATTATTTGGAAGCTTTGTTTCTCATGTAATAGTACATTTCATTCGTAGATATAAAGGCTTATGTCCCTTGTTGATCATAATTTATGTTTTTCGCTTAATTTTTCATTCCTGTTTTATGAAAGTAAAATTTTATTTATTCCATAAGGTTGTATAGAACCTTCATTGTTAAATATGATTCCAATTTTAAATATGTTAATATTTGGAGGCTTTATTTACCATTTATTAGAGCAGTTCACATGTAGGGCAAAATGATCAGTTATGTATTTTGTTGATCATTATTTGTTATTTTTGCTTAATATTTCACTTCTCTTTTATGATTGTACCATTTTAGTCATTCTTTTAGTTAGTATAAAACTGTCATAGTTTAATCGGATCCAATTATAAATATGTTTATATTTGGAGGCTTTATTTCTCATTTATAAGAATGTTTCACATGTAGAGGGAAATCTTCATTTATGTATTTTGTTGATCATAATTTGTATTTTTCGCATAATTCTTCATTGCTGTTATATGAAAGTACCATTTTATTCATTCTTTAAGGTAGCATATAAAACCCTCACAGTTTAATCTGGTTCCATTTTGAATTATGTAAATCTTTGGAAGCATTATTTACCATTTATTAGAACAGTTCACATGTAGAGCAAAATAATCAGTTATGTATTTTGTTGATCATAATTCGTTATTTTTGCTTAATATTTCACTTCTCTTTTATGATTGTACCATTTTAGTCATTCTTTTAGTTAGTATAAAACTCTCATATTTTGATCGGATCCAATTAGAAATATGTTTATATTTGGAGGCTTTATTTTTCATGTATTAGTCCAGTTCACTAGAAGAGCAAAATGCTCATGTATGTAATTAGTTGTTCATAATATGTATTTTTCGATTAATATTTCACTTCTCTTTTATGATTGTATCATTTTAGTCATTCTTTTAGTTAGTATAAAACTCTCATAGTTTAAACGGATCCAATTAGAAATATGTTTATATTTGGAGGCTTTATTTCTAATTTATAAGAATGTTTCACATGTAGAGGGAAATCTTCATTTATGTATTTTGTTGATCATAATTTGTATTTTTCGCATAATTATTCATTCCTGTTATATGAAAGTACCATTTTATTCATTCTTTAACACGTTCAATGCCAACGTCGGATACGCTCCGACAGTGGCTACGAACGCGCCTGGCCGACGTCGGATGGTATCCGACGATGGTTATATGTATTTTCATAGTGTTTTAAAATACTCCGACGACGTCCATGTTTTACAAATATTGGCTTGGCGTGTGGCGCGATACACCAAGATAACGTCGGCACTGAACGTGTTAAGGTAGTATATAAAACCCTCACAGTTTAATCTGATTCCATTTTGAATTATGTAAATCTTTGGAGGCTTTCTTGATCATAGTTGAGTTGATTAAAGTTGATATCACATATTATTGCTTTCAGATGATTTGATCTTTGGAATGGAAAATCCAACAACATTATAGAGATGATTGCATTACAAGGACTGGCAATATGAAAACTGTGAGTATTCTTTTGTGTTGACGATAAATAATCAACTAACTGAAATTTTATTTCATATCACTGATATCATATTCTTCTGTGGAATTACGTTGAAGTTCTACAAATTGTTTGATGAAAATTTTTCAACTGGCAAGGTCTATGTGCCTATTCATTGGTGCTTTGATTTTCGTCTGATCAACTATAAATTGTCAAAAACTTAAATCACTGATTTACTTACAAGAAGGGACAGCAGAATATGATTTCCTTTGTAAGTATTCATTAATGATGATTGTATTTATTATTTATTCCAAGCAATGTCTCTACGATTTATAGTTTCAACAGATTTGGTGTCAAACATATTATAAACAGATTAAATTTTATTTCCAACACTGAAGAAGTTGAATAAAGTACATGTTGAACTGGAGATAAAAGAAGACTACTCTTTGGAAGTTTATTGCGCAACAGGAATATGTCTTTGGTTAGAAACATTTAAATAGTAGAACGTAGGCCAATGAAGCAAATGAGCTGAGGTTTTGTTATTATTTTTAAGACCTAGGAGAATGTCAGTATCTTTGATTAACCATGGATGTGTTATATGTCACGAAAGCCCTTCTTAGTTTATTTTTTTTATTGTATAAAGAGTTTTTATTACAACTTATTGTGTGTTGTACATTAAGTTACTATAAAAACTTCATAGTATAATCCGAGTCCCGTCTGACATATATCATTATTTGGAAGCTTTGTTTCTCATGTAATAGTACATTTCATTCGTAGATATAAAGGCTTATGTCCCTTGTTGATCATAATTTATGTTTTTCGCTTAATTTTTCATTCCTGTTTTATGAAAGTAAAATTTTATTTATTCCATAAGGTTGTATAGAACCTTCATTGTTAAATATGATTCCAATTTTAAATATGTTAATATTTGGAGGCTTTATTTACCATTTATTAGAGCAGTTCACATGTAGGGCAAAATGATCAGTTATGTATTTTGTTGATCATTATTTGTTATTTTTGCTTAATATTTCACTTCTCTTTTATGATTGTACCATTTTAGTCATTCTTTTAGTTAGTATAAAACTGTCATAGTTTAATCGGATCCAATTATAAATATGTTTATATTTGGAGGCTTTATTTCTCATTTATAAGAATGTTTCACATGTAGAGGGAAATCTTCATTTATGTATTTTGTTGATCATAATTTGTATTTTTCGCATAATTCTTCATTGCTGTTATATGAAAGTACCATTTTATTCATTCTTTAAGGTAGCATATAAAACCCTCACAGTTTAATCTGGTTCCATTTTGAATTATGTAAATCTTTGGAGGCATTATTTACCATTTATTAGAACAGTTCACATGTAGAGCAAAATAATCAGTTATGTATTTTGTTGATCATAATTCGTTATTTTTGCTTAATATTTCACTTCTCTTTTATGATTGTACCATTTTAGTCATTCTTTTAGTTAGTATAAAACTCTCATATTTTGATCGGATCCAATTAGAAATATGTTTATATTTGGAGGCTTTATTTTTCATGTATTAGTCCAGTTCACTAGAAGAGCAAAATGCTCATGTATGTAATTAGTTGTTCATAATATGTATTTTTCATTCCTGTTTTATGAAAGTAAAATTTTATTTATTCTATAAGGTTGTATAGAACCTTCATTGTTAAATATGATTCCAATATGAAATATGTTAATATTTGGAGTCTTTATTTACCATTTATTAGAACAGTTCACATGTAGGGGGAAATCTTCATTTATGTATTTTGTTGATCATAATTTGTATTTTTCGCATAATTCTTCATTGCTGTTATATGAAAGTACCATTTTATTCATTCTTTAAGGCAGCATATAAAACCCTCACAGTTTAATCTGGTTCCATTTTGAATTATGTAAATCTTTGGAGGCTTTATTTACCATTTATTTGAACAGTTCACATGTAGAGCAAAATAATCAGTTATGTATTTTGTTGATCATTATTCGTTATTTTTGCTTAATATTTCACTTCTCTTTTATGATTGTACCATTTTAGTCATTCTTTTAGTTAGTATAAAACTGTCATAGCTTAATCGGATCCAACTATAAATATGTTTATATTTGGAGGCTTTATTTCTCATTTATAAGAATGTTTCACATGTAGAGGGAAATCTTCATTTATGTATTTTGTTGATCATAATTTGTATTTTTCGCATAATTCTTCATTGCTGTTATATGAAAGTACCATTTTATTCATTCTTTAAGGTAGCATATAAAACCCTCACAGTTTAATCTGGTTCCATTTTGAATTATGTAAATCTTTGGAGGCATTATTTACCATTTATTAGAACAGTTCACATGTAGAGCAAAATAATCAGTTATGTATTTTGTTGATCATAATTCGTTATTTTTGCTTAATATTTCACTTCTCTTTTATGATTGTACCATTTTAGTCATTCTTTTAGTTAGTATAAAACTCTCATATTTTGATCGGATGCAATTAGAAATATGTTTATATTTGGAGGCTTTATTTTTCATGTATTAGTCCAGTTCACTAGAAGAGCAAAATGCTCATGTATGTAATTAGTTGTTCATAATATGTATTTTTCGATTAATATTTCACTTCTCTTTTATGATTGTATCATTTTAGTCATTCTTTTAGTTAGTATAAAACTCTCATAGTTTAAACGGATCCAATTAGAAATATGTTTATATTTGGAGGCTTTATTTCTAATTTATAAGAATGTTTCACATGTAGAGGGAAATCTTCATTTATGTATTTTGTTGATCATAATTTGTATTTTTCGCATAATTCTTCATTCCTGTTATATGAAAGTACCATTTTATTCATTCTTTAACACGTTCAATGCCAACGTCGGATACGCTCCGACAGTGGCTACGAACGCGCCTGGCCGACGTCGGATGGTATCCGACGATGGTTATATGTATTTTCATAGTGTTTTAAAATACTCCGACGACGTCCATGTTTTACAAATATTGGCTTGGCGTGTGGCGCGATACACCAAGATAACGTCGGCACTGAACGTGTTAAGGTAGTATATAAAACCCTCACAGTTTATTCTGATTCCATTTTGAATTATGTAAATCTTTGGAGGCTTTCTTGATCATAGTTGAGTTGATTAAAGTTGATATCACATATTATTGCTTTCAGATGATTTGATATTTGGAATGGAAAATCCAACAACATTATAGAGATGATTGCATTACAAGGACTGGCAATATGAAAACTGTGAGTATTCTTTTGTGTTGACGATAAATAATCAACTAACTGAAATTTTATTTCATATCACTGATATCATATTCTTCTGTAGAATTACGTTGAAGTTCTATAAAATTGTTTGATGAAAATTTTTCAACTGGCAAGGTCTATGTGCCTATTCATTGGTGCTTTGATTTTCGTCTGATCAACTATAAATTGTCAAAAACTTAAATCACTGATTTACTTACAAGAAGGGACAGCAGAATATGATTTCCTTTGTAAGTATTCATTAATGATGATTGTATTTATTATTT
Organism: Periphyllus acericola; assembly: GCA_949715065.1. Classification (NCBI taxonomy): domain Eukaryota; kingdom Metazoa; phylum Arthropoda; class Insecta; order Hemiptera; family Aphididae; genus Periphyllus; species Periphyllus acericola. The sequence continues at coordinate 19,589,300 of OX454264.1, forward strand.
ATTCCAAGCAATGTCTCTACGATTTATAGTTTCAACAGATTTGGTGTCAAACATATTATAAACAGATTGAATTTTATTTCCAACACTGAAGAAGTTGAATAAAGTACATGTTGAACTGGAGATAAAAGAAGACTACTCTTTGGAAGTTTATTGCGCAACAGGAATATGTCTTTGGTTAGAAACATTTAAATAGTAGAACGTAGGCCAATGAAGCAAATGAGCTGAGGTTTTGTTATTATTTTGAAGACCTAGGAGAATGTCAGTATCTTTGATTAACCATGGATGTGTTATATGTCACGAAAGCCCTTCTTAGTTTATTTGTTTTATTGTATAAAGAGTTTTTATTACAACTTATTGTGTGTTGTACATTAAGTTACTATAAAAACTTCATAGTATAATCCGAGTCCCGTCTGACATATATCATTATTTGGAAGCTTTGTTTCTCATGTAATAGTACATTTCATTCGTAGATATAAAGGCTTATGTCCCTTGTTGATCATAATTTATGTTTTCGCTTAATTTTTCATTCCTGTTTTATGAAAGTAAAATTTTATTTATTCCATAAGGTTGTATAGAACCTTCATTGTTAAATCTGGTTCCATTTTGAATTATGTAAATCTTTGGAGGCATTATTTACCATTTATTAGAACAGTTCACATGTAGGGCAAAATGATCAGTTATGTATTTTGTTGATCATTATTTGTTATTTTTGCTTAATATTTCACTTCTCTTTTATGATTGTACCATTTTAGTCATTCTTTTAGTTAGTATAAAACTCTCATATTTTGATCAGATCCAATTAGAAATATGTTTATATTTGGAGGCTTTATTTTTCATGTATTAGTCCAGTTCACTAGAAGAGCAAAATGCTCATGTATGTAATTAGTTGTTCATAATATGTATTTTTCATTCCTGTTTTATGAAAGTAAAATTTTATTTATTCTATAAGGTTGTATAGAACCTTCATTGTTAAATATGATTCCAATATGAAATATGTTAATATTTGGAGTCTTTATTTACCATTTATTAGAACAGTTCACATGTAGGGGGAAATCTTCATTTATGTATTTTGTTGATCATAATTTGTATTTTTCGCATAATTCTTCATTGCTGTTATATGAAAGTACCATTTTATTCATTCTTTAAGGCAGCATATAAAACCCTCACAGTTTAATCTGGTTCCATTTTGAATTATGTAAATCTTTGGAGGCTTTATTTACCATTTATTTGAACAGTTCACATGTAGAGCAAAATAATCAGTTATGTATTTTGTTGATCATTATTCGTTATTTTTGCTTAATATTTCACTTCTCTTTTATGATTGTACCATTTTAGTCATTCTTTTAGTTAGTATAAAACTGTCATAGCTTAATCGGATCCAACTATAAATATGTTTATATTTGGAGGCTTTATTTCTCATTTATAAGAATGTTTCACATGTAGAGGGAAATCTTCATTTATGTATTTTGTTGATCATAATTTGTATTTTTCGCATAATTCTTCATTGCTGTTATATGAAAGTACCATTTTATTCATTCTTTAAGGTAGCATATAAAACCCTCACAGTTTAATCTGGTTCCATTTTGAATTATGTAAATCTTTGGAGGCATTATTTACCATTTATTAGAACAGTTCACATGTAGAGCAAAATAATCAGTTATGTATTTTGTTGATCATAATTCGTTATTTTTGCTTAATATTTCACTTCTCTTTTATGATTGTACCATTTTAGTCATTCTTTTAGTTAGTATAAAACTCTCATATTTTGATCGGATGCAATTAGAAATATGTTTATATTTGGAGGCTTTATTTTTCATGTATTAGTCCAGTTCACTAGAAGAGCAAAATGCTCATGTATGTAATTAGTTGTTCATAATATGTATTTTTCGATTAATATTTCACTTCTCTTTTATGATTGTATCATTTTAGTCATTCTTTTAGTTAGTATAAAACTCTCATAGTTTAAACGGATCCAATTAGAAATATGTTTATATTTGGAGGCTTTATTTCTAATTTATAAGAATGTTTCACATGTAGAGGGAAATCTTCATTTATGTATTTTGTTGATCATAATTTGTATTTTTCGCATAATTCTTCATTCCTGTTATATGAAAGTACCATTTTATTCATTCTTTAACACGTTCAATGCCAACGTCGGATACGCTCCGACAGTGGCTACGAACGCGCCTGGCCGACGTCGGATGGTATCCGACGATGGTTATATGTATTTTCATAGTGTTTTAAAATACTCCGACGACGTCCATGTTTTACAAATATTGGCTTGGCGTGTGGCGCGATACACCAAGATAACGTCGGCACTGAACGTGTTAAGGTAGTATATAAAACCCTCACAGTTTATTCTGATTCCATTTTGAATTATGTAAATCTTTGGAGGCTTTCTTGATCATAGTTGAGTTGATTAAAGTTGATATCACATATTATTGCTTTCAGATGATTTGATATTTGGAATGGAAAATCCAACAACATTATAGAGATGATTGCATTACAAGGACTGGCAATATGAAAACTGTGAGTATTCTTTTGTGTTGACGATAAATAATCAACTAACTGAAATTTTATTTCATATCACTGATATCATATTCTTCTGTAAAATTACGTTGAAGTTCTACAAATTGTTTGATGAAAATTTTTCAACTGGCAAGGTCTATGTGCCTTTTCATTGGTGCTTTGATTTTCGTCTGATCAACTATAAATTGTCAAAAACTTAAATCACTGATTTACTTACAAGAAGGGACAGCAGAATATGATTTCCTTTGTAAGTATTCATTAATGATGATTGTATTTATTATTTATTCCAAGCAATGTCTCTACGATTTATAGTTTCAACAGATTTGGTGTCAAACATATTATAAACAGATTGAATTTTATTTCCAACACTGAAGAAGTTGAATAAAGTACATGTTGAACTGGAGATAAAAGAAGACTACTCTTTGGAAGTTTATTGCGCAACAGGAATATGTCTTTGGTTAGAAACATTTAAATAGTAGAACGTAGGCCAATGAAGCAAATGAGCTGAGGTTTTGTTATTATTTTGAAGACCTAGGAGAATGTCAGTATCTTTGATTAACCATGGATGTGTTATATGTCACGAAAGCCCTTCTTAGTTTATTTTTTTTATTGTATAAAGAGTTTTTATTACAATTTATTGTGTGTTGTACATTAAGTTACTATAAAAACTTCATAGTATAATCCGAGTCCCGTCTGACATATATCATTATTTTGAAGCATTGTTTCTCATATAATAGTACATTTCATTCGTAGATATAAAGGCTTATGTCCCTTGTTGATCATAATTTATGTTTTCGCTTAATTTTTCATTTCTGTTTTATGAAAGTAATATTTTATTTATTCCATAAGGTTGTATAGAACCTTCATTGTTAAATATGATTCTAATTTTAAATATGTTAATATTTGGAGGCTTTATTTACCATTTATTAGAGCAGTTCACATGTAGGGCAAAATGATCAGTTATGTATTTTGTTGATCATTATTTGTTATTTTTGCTTAATATTTCACTTCTCTTTTATGATTGTACCATTTTAGTCATTCTTTTAGTTAGTATAAAACTGTCATAGTTTAATCGGATCCAATTATAAATATGTTTATATTTGGAGGCTTTATTTCTCATTTATAAGAATGTTTCACATGTAGAGGGAAATCTTCATTTATGTATTTTGTTGATCATAATTTGTATTTTTCGCATAATTCTTCATTGCTGTTATATGAAAGTACCATTTTATTCATTCTTTAAGGTAGCATATAAAACCCTCACAGTTTAATCTGGTTCAATTTTGAATTATGTAAATCTTTGGAGGCATTATTTACCATTTATTAGAACAGTTCACATGTAGAGCAAAATAATCAGTTATGTATTTTGTTGATTATAATTCGTTATTTTTGCTTAATATTTCACTTCTCTTTTATGATTGTACCATTTTAGTCATTCTTTTAGTTAGTATAAAACTCTCATATTTTGATCGGATCCAATTAGAAATATGTTTATATTTGGAGGCTTTATTTTTCATGTATTAGTCCAGTTCACTAGAAGAGCAAAATGCTCATGTATGTAATTAGTTGTTCATAATATGTATTTTTCATTCCTGTTTTATGAAAGTAAAATTTTATTTATTCTATAAGGTTGTATAGAACCTTCATTGTTAAATATGATTCCAATATGAAATATGTTAATATTTGGAGTCTTTATTTACCATTTATTAGAACAGTTCACATGTAGGGGGAAATCTTCATTTATGTATTTTGTTGATCATAATTTGTATTTTTCGCATAATTCTTCATTGCTGTTATATGAAAGTACCATTTTATTCATTCTTTAAGGTAGCATATAAAACCCTCACAGTTTAATCTGGTTCAATTTTGAATTATGTAAATCTTTGGAGGCATTATTTACCATTTATTAGAACAGTTCACATGTAGAGCAAAATAATCAGTTATGTATTTTGTTGATCATTATTCGTTATTTTTGCTTAATATTTCACTTCTCTTTTATGATTGTACCATTTTTAACATTTAAATAGTAGAACGTAGGCCAATGAAGCAAATGAGCTGAGATTTTGGTATTATATTTAAGACCTAGGAGAATGTCAGTATAATTGATTAAACATGGATGTGTTAAATGTCACAAGAGCCCTTCTTACTTTATTTTTTTTTTGTATAAAAAGTTTTTACTACAACTAATTGTGTGTTGTACATTAAGGTACTATAAGTACATCATAGTATAATCCGAGTCCCGTCTGACATATATCATTATTTGGAGGCTTTGTTTCTCATGTAATAGTACATTTCATTCGTATATATAAAGACTGATTTATGTCCCTTGTTGATCATAATTTTTGTTTTTCGCTTAATATTTCATTCCTGTTTTAATAAAGTAAAATTTTATTTATTCTATAAGGTTGTATAGAACCTTCATTGTTAAATATGATTCCAATATGAAATATGTTAATATTTGGAGGCTTTATTTACCATTTATTAGAACAGTTCACATGTAGGGCAAAATGATCAGTTATGTATTTTGTTGATCATTATTTGTTATTTTTGCTTAATATTTCACTTCTCTTTAATGATTGTACCATTTTGGTCATTCTTTTAGTTAGTATAAAACTCTCATAGTTTAATCGGATCCAATTATAAATATGTTTATATTTGGAGTTTTTATTTCTCATTTATAAGAATGTTTCACATGTAGAGGGAAATCTTCATTTATGTAATTTGTTGATCATAATTTGTATTTTTCGCATAATTCTTCATTCCTGTTATATGAAAGTACCATTTTATTCATTCTTTAAGGTAGTATATAAAACCCTCACAGTTTAATCTGTTTCCATTTTGAATTATGTAAATCTTTGGAGGCTTTCTTGATCATAGTTGAGTTGATTAAAGTTGATATCACATATTATTGCTTTCAGATGATTTGATCTTTGGAATGGAAAATCCAACAACATAATAGAGATGCTTGCATTACAAGGACTGGCAATATGAAACCTGTGAGTATTCTTTTGTGTTGACGATAAATAATCAATTAACTGAAATTTTATTTCATATCACTGATATCATATTCTTCTGTAGAATTACGTTGAAGTTCTACAAATTGTTTGATGAAAATTTTTCAACTGGCAAGGTCTATGTGCCTTTTCATTGGTGCTTTGATTTCCGTCTGATCAACTATAAATTGTCAAAATCTTATATCACTGATTTACTTACAAGAACGGACAGCAGAATATGATTTCCTTTGTAAGTGTTCATTAATTATGATTATATTTATTATTTATTCCAAGCAACGTCTCTACGATTTATAGTTTCAACTGATTTTGTGTCAAACATATTATAAACAGATTGAATTGTATTTCTAACACTGAAGAAGTTAAATAAAGTACATGTTGATCTGGAGATCAAAAAAGACTACTCTTTGGAAGTTTATTGCGCAACAGGAATATGTCTTTGGTTAGAAACATTTAAATATTAGAACGTAGGCCAATGAAGCAAATGAGCTGAGGTTTTGTTATTATATTTAAGACCTAGGAGAATGTCAGTATCATTGATTAAACATGGATGTGTTAAATGTCACGAGAGCCCTTCTTACTTTATTTTTTTTTTGTATAAAAAGTGTTTATTACAACTAATTGTGTGTGGTACATTAAGTTACTATAAGTACATCATAGTATAATCCGAGTCCCGTCTGACATATATCATTATTTGGAGGCTTTGTTTCTCATGTAATAGTACATTTCATTCGTATATATAAAGACTGATTTATGTCCCTTGTTGATCATAATTTTTGTTTTTCGCTTAATATTTCATTCCTGTTTTATGAAAGTAAAATTTTATTTATTCTATAAGGTTGTATAGAACCTTCATTGTTAAATATGATTCCAATATGAAATATGTTAATATTTGGAGGCTTTATTTACCATTTATTAGAACAGTTCACATGTAGGGCAAAATGATCAGTTATGTATTTTGTTGATCATTATTCGTTATTTTTGCTTAATATTTCACTTCTCTTTTATGATTGTACCATTTTAGTCATTATTTTAGTTAGTATAAAACTCTCATATTTTGATCGGATCCAATTAGAAATATGTTTATATTTGGAGGCTTTATTTTTCATGTATTAGTCCAGTTCACAAGAAGAGCAAAATGCTCATGTATGTAATTAGTTGTTCATAATATGTATTTTTAGATTAATATTTAATTTCTCTTTTCTGAATGTACCATTTTAGTCATTCTTTTAGTTAGTATAAAACTCTCATAGTTTAAACGGATCCAATTAGAAATATGTTTATATTTGGAGGCTTTATTTCTAATTTATAAGAATGTTTCACATGTAAAGGGAAATCTTCATTTATGTATTTTGTTGATCATAATTTGTATTTTTCGCATAATTCTTCATTCCTGTTATATGAATGTACCATTTTATTCATTCTTTAAGGTAGTATATAAAACCCTCACAGTTTAATCTGGTTCCATTTTAAATTATGTAAATCTTTGGAGGCTTTCTTGATCATAGTTGAGTTGATTAAAGTTGATATCACATATTATTGCTTACAGATGATTTGATCTTTGGAATGGAAAATCCAACAACATAATAGAGATGCTTGCATTACAAGGACTGGCAATATGAAACCTGTGAGTATTCTTTTGTGTTGACGATAAATAATCAACTAACTGAAATTTTATTTCATATCACTGATATCATATTCTTCTGTAGAATTACGTTGAAGTTCTACAAATTGTTTGATGAAAATTTTTCAACTGGCAAGGTCTATGTGCCTTTTCATTGGTGCTTTGATTTTCGTCTGATCAACTATAAATTGTCAAAATCTTATATCACTGATTTACTTACAAGAACGGACAGCAGAATATGATTTCCTTTGTAAGTGTTCATTAATGATGATTATATTTATTATTTATTCCAAGCAACGTCTCTACGATTTATAGTTTCAACTGATTTGGTGTCAAACATATTATAAACAGATTGAATTTTATTTCTAACACTGAAGAAGTTGAATAAATTACATGTTGAACTGGAGATCAAAAAAGACTACTCTTTGGAAGTTTATTGCGCAACAGGAATATGTCTTTGGTTAGAAACATTTAAATAGTAGAACGTAGGCTAATGAAGCAAATGAGCTGAGGTTTTGTTATTATATTTAAGACCTAGGAGAATGTCAGTATCATTGATTAAACACGGATGTGTTAAATGTCACGATAGCCCTTCTTACTTTATTTTTTTTTTGTATAAAAAGTTTTTATTACAACTAATTGTGTGTTGTACATTAAGTTACTATAAATACATCATAGTATAATCCGAGTCCCGTCTGACATATATCATTATTTCGAGGCTTTGTTTATCATGTAATAGTACATTTCATTCGTATATATATAAAGACTGATTTATGTCCCTTGTTGATCATAATTTTTGTTTTTCGCTTAATATTTCATTCCTGTTTTATGAAAGTAAAATTTTATTTATTCTATAAGGTTGTATAGAACCTTCATTGTTAAATATGATTCCAATATGAAATATGTTAATATTTGGAGGCTTTATTTACCATTTATTAGAACAGTTCACATGTAGGGCAAAATGATCAGTTATGTATTTTGTTGATCATTATTTGTTATTTTTGCTTAATATTTCACTTCTCTTTTATGATTGTACCATTTTGGTCATTCTTTTAGTTAGTATAAAACTGTCATAGTTTAATCGGATCCAATTATAAATATGTTTATATTTGGAGGCTTTATTTTTCATGTATTAGTCCAGTTCACTAGAAGAGCAAAATGCTCATGTCTGTAATTAGTTGTTCATAATATGTATTTTTCGATAAATATTTCATTTCTCTTTTCTGAATGTACCATTTTAGTCATTCTTTTAGTTAGTATAAAACTCTCATAGTTTAATCGGATCCAATTAGAAATATGTTTATATTTGGAGTTTTTATTTCTCATTTATAAGAATGTTTCACATGTAGAGGGAAATCTTCATTTATGTATTTTGTTGATCATAATTTGTATTTTTCGCATAATTCTTCATTCCTGTTATATGAAAGTACCATTTTATTCATTCTTTAAGGTAGTATATAAAACCCTCACAGTTTAATCTGGTTCCATTTTGAATTATGTAAATCTTTGGAGGCTTTCTTGATCATAGTTGAGTTGATTAAAGTTGATATCACATATTATTGCTTACAGATGATTTGATCTTTGGAATGGAAAATCCAACAACATAATAGAGATGCTTGCTTGCATTACAAGGACTGGCAATATGAAACCTGTGAGTATTCTTTTGTGTTGACGATAAATAATCAACTAACTGAAATTTTATTTCATATCACTGATATCATATTCTTCTGTAGAATTACGTTGAAGTTCTACAAATTGTTTGATGAAAATTTTTCAACTGGCAAGGTCTATGTGCCTTTTCATTGGTGCTTTGATTTTCGTCTGATCAACTATAAATTGTCAAAATCTTATATCACTGATTTACTTACAAGAACGGACAGCAGAATATGATTTCCTTTGTAAGTGTTCATTAATGATGATTATATTTATTATTTATTCCAAGCAACGTCTCTACGATTTATAGTTTCAACTGATTTGGTGTCAAACATATTATAAACAGATTGAATTTTATTTCTAACACTGAAGAACTTGAATAAATTACATGTTGAACTGGAGATCAAAAAAGACTACTCTTTGGAAGTTTATTGCGCAACAGGAATATGTCTTTGGTTAGAAACATTTAAATAGTAGAACGTAGGCTTATGAAGCAAATGAGCTGAGGTTTTGTTATTATATTTAAGACCTAGGAGAATGTCAGTATCATTGATTAAACACGGATGTGTTAAATGTCACGATAGCCCTTCTTACTTTATTTTTTTTTTGTATAAAAAGTTTTTATTACAACTAATTGTGTGTTGTACATTAAGTTACTATAAATACATCATAGTATAATCCGAGTCCCGTCTGACATATATCATTATTTCGAGGCTTTGTTTATCATGTAATAGTACATTTAATTCGTAGATATAAAGACTGATTTATGTCCCTTGTTGATCATAATTTTTGTTTTTCGCTTAATATTTCATTCCTGTTTTATGAAAGTAAAATTTTATTTATTCTATAAGGTTGTATAGAACCTTCATTGTTAAATATGATTCCAATATGAAATATGTTAATATTTGGAGGCTTTATTTACCATTTATTAGAACAGTTCACATGTAGGGCAAAATGATCAGTTATGTAATTAATTGTTCATAATATGTATTTTTCGATTAATATTTCATTTCTCTTTTCTGAATGTACCATTTTAGTCATTCTTTTAGTTAGTATAAAACTCTCATAGTTTAATCGGATCCAATTATAAATATGTTTATATTTGGAGTTTTTATTTCTCATTTATAAGAATGTTTCACATGTAGAGGGAAATCTTCATTTATGTATTTTGTTGATCATAATTTGTATTTTTCGCATAATTCTTCATTCCTGTTATATGAAAGTACCATTTTATTCATTCTTTAAGGTAGTATATAAAACCCTCACAGTTTAATCTGGTTCCATTTTGAATTATGTAAATCTTTGGAGGCTTTCTTGATCATAGTTGAGTTGATTAAAGTTGATATCACATATTATTGCTTTCAGATGATTTGATCTTTGGAATGGAAAATCCAACAACATAATAGAGATGCTTGCATTACAAGGACTGGCAATATGAAACCTGTGAGTATTCTTTTGTGTTGACGATAAATAATCTACTAACTGAAATTTTATTTCATATCACTGATATCATATTCTTCTGTAGAATTACGTTGAACTTCTACAAATTGTTTGATGAAAATTTTTCAACTGGCAAGGTCTATGTGCCTGTTCATTGGTGCTATGATTTTCGTCTGATCAACTATAAATTGTCAAAATCTTATATCACTGATTTACTTACAAGAACGGACAGCAGAATATGATTTCCTTTGTAAGTGTTCATTAATGATGATTATATTTATTATTTATTCCAAGCAACGTCTCTACGATTTATAGTTTCAACTGATTTGGTGTCAAACATATTATAAACAGATTGAATTTTATTTCTAACACTGAAGAAGTTGAATAAATTACATGTTGAACTGGAGATCAAAAAAGACTACTCTTTGGAAGTTTATTGCGCAACAGGAATATGTCTTTGGTTAGAAACATTTAAATTGTAGAACGTAGGCTAATGAAGCAAATGAGCTGAGGTTTTGTTATTATATTTAAGACCTAGGAGAATGTCAGTATCATTGATTAAACACGGATGTGTTAAATGTCACGATAGCCCTTCTTACTTTATTTTTTTTTTGTATAAAAAGTTTTTATTACAACTAATTGTGTGTTGTACATTAAGTTACTATAAATACATCATAGTATAATCCGAGTCCCGTCTGACATATATCATTATTTCGAGGCTTTGTTTATCATGTAATAGTACATTTCATTCGTATATATAAAGACTGATTTATGTCCCTTGTTGATCATAATTTTTGTTTTTCGCTTAATATTTCATTCCTGTTTTATGAAAGTAAAATTTTATTTATTCTATAAGGTTGTATAGAACCTTCATTGTTAAATATGATTCCAATATGAAATATGTTAATATTTGGAGGCTTTATTTACCATTTATTAGAACAGTTCACATGTAGGGCAAAATGATCTGTTATGTAATTAGTTGTTCATAATATGTATTTTTCGATTAATATTTCATTTCTCTTTTCTGAATGTACCATTTTAGTCATTCTTTTAGTTAGTATAAAACTCTCATAGTTTAATCGGATCCAATTAGAAATATGTTTATATTTGGAGTTTTTATTTCTCATTTATAAGAATGTTTCACATGTAGAGGGAAATCTTCATTTATGTATTTTGTTGATCATAATTTGTATTTTTCGCATAATTCTTCATTCCTGTTATATGAAAGTACCATTTTATTCATTCTTTAAGGTAGTATATAAAACCCTCACAGTTTAATCTGGTTCCATTTTGAATTATGTAAATCTTTGGAGGCTTTCTTGATCATAGTTGAGTTGATTAAAGTTGATATCACATATTATTGCTTTCAGATGATTTGATCCTTGGAATGGAAAATCCAACAACATAATAGAGATGCTTGCTTGCATTACAAGGACTGGCAATATGAAACCTGTGAGTATTCTTTTGTGTTGACGATAAATAATCAACTAACTGAAATTTTATTTCATATCACTGATATCATATTCTTCTGTAGAATTACGTTGAAGTTCTACAAATTGTTTGATGAAAATTTTTCAACTGGCAAGGTCTATGTGCCTTTTCATTGGTGCTTTGATTTTCGTCTGATCAACTATAAATTGTCAAAATCTTATATCACTGATTTACTTACAAGAACGGACAGCAGAATATGATTTCCTTTGTAAGTGTTCATTAATGATGATTATATTTATTATTTATTCCAAGCAACGTCTCTATGATTTATAGTTTCAACTGATTTGGTGTCAAACATATTATAAACAGATTGAATTTTATTTCTAACACTGAAGAAGTTGAATAAATTACATGTTGAACTGGAGATCAAAAAAGACTACTCTTTGGAAGTTTATTGCGCAACAGGAATATGTCTTTGGTTAGAAACATTTAAATAGTAGAACGTAGGCTAATGAAGCAAATGAGCTGAGGTTTTGTTATTATATTTAAGACCTAGGAGAATGTCAGTATCATTGATTAAACACGGATGTGTTAAATGTCACGATAGCCCTTCTTACTTTATTTTTTTTTTGTATAAAAAGTTTTTATTACAACTAATTGTGTGTTGTACATTAAGTTACTATAAATACATCATAGTATAATCCGAGTCCCGTCTGACATATATCATTATTTGGAGGCTTTGTTTCTCATGTAATAGTACATTTCATTCGTATATATAAAGACTGATTTATGTCCCTTGTTGATCATAATTTTTGTTTTTCGCTTAATATTTCATTCCTGTTTTATGAAAGTAAAATTTTATTTATTCTATAAGGTTGTATAGAACCTTCATTGTTAAATATGATTCCAATATGAAATATGTTAATATTTGGAGGCTTTATTTACCATTTATTAGAACAGTTCACATGTAGGGCAAAATGATCAGTTATGTATTTTGTTGATCATTATTTGTTATTTTTGCTTAATATTTCACTTCTCTTTTATGATTGTACCATTTTGGTCATTCTTTTAGTTAGTATAAAACTGTCATAGTTTAATCGGATCCAATTATAAATATGTTTATATTTGGAGGCTTTATTTTTCATGTATTAGTCCAGTTCACTAGAAGAGCAAAATGCTCATGTATGTAATTAGTTGTTCATAATATGTATTTTTCGATAAATATTTCATTTCTCTTTTCTGAATGTACCATTTTAGTCATTCTTTTAGTTAGTATAAAACTCTCATAGTTTAATCGGATCCAATTAGAAATATGTTTATATTTGGAGTTTTTATTTCTCATTTATAAGAATGTTTCACATGTAGAGGGAAATCTTCATTTATGTATTTTGTTGATCATAATTTGTATTTTTCGCATAATTCTTCATTCCTGTTATATGAAAGTACCATTTTATTCATTCTTTAAGGTAGTATATAAAACCCTCACAGTTTAATCTGGTTCCATTTTGAATTATGTAAATCTTTGGAGGCTTTCTTGATCATAGTTGAGTTGATTAAAGTTGATATCACATATTATTGCTTACAGATGATTTGATCTTTGGAATGGAAAATCCAACAACATAATAGAGATGCTTGCATTACAAGGACTGGCAATATGAAACCTGTGAGTATTCTTTTGTGTTGACGATAAATAATCAACTAACTGAAATTTTATTTCATATCACTGATATCATCTTCTTCTGTAGAATTACGTTGAAGTTCTACAAATTGTTTGATGAAAATTTTTCAACTGGCAAGGTCTATGTGCCTTTTCATTGGTGCTTTGATTTTCGTCTGATCAACTATAAATTGTCAAAATCTTATATCACTGATTTACTTACAAGAACGGACAGCAGAATATGATTTCCTTTGTAAGTGTTCATTAATGATGATTATATTTATTATTTATTCCAAGCAACGTCTCTACGATTTATAGTTTCAACTGATTTGGTGTCAAACATATTATAAACAGATTGAATTTTATTTCTAACACTGAAGAAGTTGAATAAATTACATGTTGAACTGGAGATCAAAAAAGACTACTCTTTGGAAGTTTATTGCGCAACAGGAATATGTCTTTGGTTAGAAACATTTAAATAGTAGAACGTAGGCTTATGAAGCAAATGAGCTGAGGTTTTGTTATTATATTTAAGACCTAGGAGAATGTCAGTATCATTGATTAAACACGGATGTGTTAAATGTCACGATAGCCCTTCTTACTTTATTTTTTTTTTGTATAAAAAGTTTTTATTACAACTAATTGTGTGTTGTACATTAAGTTACTATAAATACATCATAGTATAATCCGAGTCCCGTCTGACATATATCATTATTTCGAGGCTTTGTTTATCATGTAATAGTACATTTCATTCGTAGATATAAAGACTGATTTATGTCCCTTGTTGATCATAATTTTTGTTTTTCGCTTAATATTTCATTCCTGTTTTATGAAAGTAAAATTTTATTTATTCTATAAGGTTGTATAGAACCTTCATTGTTAAATATGATTCCAATATGAAATATGTTAATATTTGGAGGCTTTATTTACCATTTATTAGAACAGTTCACATGTAGGGCAAAATGATCAGTTATGTAATTAATTGTTCATAATATGTATTTTTCGATTAATATTTCATTTCTCTTTTCTGAATGTACCATTTTAGTCATTCTTTTAGTTAGTATAAAACTCTCATAGTTTAATCGGATCCAATTATAAATATGTTTATATTTGGAGTTTTTATTTCTCATTTATAAGAATGTTTCACATGTAGAGGGAAATCTTCATTTATGTATTTTGTTGATCATAATTTGTATTTTTCGCATAATTCTTCATTCCTGTTATATGAAAGTACCATTTTATTCATTCTTTAAGGTAGTATATAAAACCCTCACAGTTTAATCTGGTTCCATTTTGAATTATGTAAATCTTTGGAGGCTTTCTTGATCATAGTTGAGTTGATTAAAGTTGATATCACATATTATTGCTTTCAGATGATTTGATCTTTGGAATGGAAAATCCAACAACATAATAGAGATGCTTGCATTACAAGGACTGGCAATATGAAACCTGTGAGTATTCTTTTGTGTTGACGATAAATAATCTACTAACTGAAATTTTATTTCATATCACTGATATCATATTCTTCTGTAGAATTACGTTGAAGTTCTACAAATTGTTTGATGAAAATTTTTCAACTGGCAAGGTCTATGTGCCTGTTCATTGGTGCTATGATTTTCGTCTGATCAACTATAAATTGTCAAAATCTTATATCACTGATTTACTTACAAGAACGGACAGCAGAATATGATTTCCTTTGTAAGTGTTCATTAATGATGATTATATTTATTATTTATTCCAAGCAACGTCTCTACGATTTATAGTTTCAACTGATTTGGTGTCAAACATATTATAAACAGATTGAATTTTATTTCTAACACTGAAGAAGTTGAATAAAGTACATGTTGAACTGGAGATCAAAAAAGACTACTCTTTGGAAGTTTATTGCGCAACAGGAATATGTCTTTGGTAAGAAACATTTAAATATTAGAACGTAGGCCAATGAAGCAAATGAGCTGAGGTTTTGTTATTATATTTAAGACCTAGGAGAATGTCAGTATCATTGATTAAACACGGATGTGTTAAATGTCACGATAGCCCTTCTTACTTTATTTTTTTTTTGTATAAAAAGTTTTTATTACAACTAATTGTGTGTTGTACATTAAGTTACTATAAGTACATCATAGTATAATCCGAGTCCCGTCTGACATATATCATTATTTGGAGGCTTTGTTTCTCATGTAATAGTACATTTCATTCGTATATATAAAGACTGATTTATGTCCCTTGTTGATCATAATTTTTGTTTTTCGCTTAATATTTCATTCCTGTTTTATGAAAGTAAAATTTTATTTATTCTATAAGGTTGTATAGAACCTTCATTGTTAAAT
Organism: Periphyllus acericola; assembly: GCA_949715065.1. Lineage (NCBI taxonomy): Eukaryota > Metazoa > Arthropoda > Insecta > Hemiptera > Aphididae > Periphyllus > Periphyllus acericola. The sequence continues at coordinate 19,604,975 of OX454264.1, forward strand.
ATGATTCCAATATGAAATATGTTAATATTTGGAGGCTTTATTTTCCATTTATTAGAACAGTTCACATGTAGGGCAAAATGATCAGTTATGTATTTTGTTGATCATTATTTGTTATTTTTGCTTAATATTTCACTTCTCTTTTATGATTGTACCATTTTAGTCATTCTTTTAGTTGGTATAAAACTCTCATAGTTTAATCGGATCCAATTAGAAATATGTTTATATTTGGAGTTTTTATTTCTCATTTATAAGAATGTTTCACATGTAGAGGGAAATCTTCATTTATGTATTTTGTTGATCATAATTTGTATTTTTCGCATAATTCTTCATTCCTGTTATATGAAAGTACCATTTTATTCATTCTTTAAGGTAGTATATAAAACCCTCACAGTTTAATCTGGTTCCATTTTGAATTATGTAAATCTTTGGAGGCTTTCTTGATCATAGTTGAGTTGATTAAAGTTGATATCACATATTATTGCTTACAGATGATTTGATCTTTGGAATGGAAAATCCAACAACATAATAGAGATGCTTGCATTACAAGGACTGGCAATATGAAACCTGTGAGTATTCTTTTGTGTTGACGATAAATAATCAACTAACTGAAATTTTATTTCATATCACTGATATCATATTCTTCTGTAGAATTACGTTGAAGTTCTACAAATTGTTTGATGAAAATTTTTCAACTGGCAAGGTCTATGTGCCTTTTCATTGGTGCTTTGATTTTCGTCTGATCAACTATAAATTGTCAAAATCTTATATCACTGATTTACTTACAAGAACGGACAGCAGAATATGATTTCCTTTGTAAGTGTTCATTAATGATGATTATATTTATTATTTATTCCAAGCAACGTCTCTACGATTTATAGTTTCAACTGATTTGGTGTCAAACATATTATAAACAGATTGAATTTTATTTCTAACACTGAAGAACTTGAATAAATTACATGTTGAACTGGAGATCAAAAAAGACTACTCTTTGGAAGTTTATTGCGCAACAGGAATATGTCTTTGGTTAGAAACATTTAAATAGTAGAACGTAGGCTTATGAAGCAAATGAGCTGAGGTTTTGTTATTATATTTAAGACCTAGGAGAATGTCAGTATCATTGATTAAACACGGATGTGTTAAATGTCACGATAGCCCTTCTTACTTTATTTTTTTTTTGTATAAAAAGTTTTTATTACAACTAATTGTGTGTTGTACATTAAGTTACTATAAATACATCATAGTATAATCCGAGTCCCGTCTGACATATATCATTATTTCGAGGCTTTGTTTATCATGTAATAGTACATTTCATTCGTAGATATAAAGACTGATTTATGTCCCTTGTTGATCATAATTTTTGTTTTTCGCTTAATATTTCATTCCTGTTTTATGAAAGTAAAATTTTATTTATTCTATAAGGTTGTATAGAACCTTCATTGTTAAATATGATTCCAATATGAAATATGTTAATATTTGGAGGCTTTATTTACCATTTATTAGAACAGTTCACATGTAGGGCAAAATGATCAGTTATGTAATTAATTGTTCATAATATGTATTTTTCGATTAATATTTCATTTCTCTTTTCTGAATGTACCATTTTAGTCATTCTTTTAGTTAGTATAAAACTCTCATAGTTTAATCGGATCCAATTATAAATATGTTTATATTTGGAGTTTTTATTTCTCATTTATAAGAATGTTTCACATGTAGAGGGAAATCTTCATTTATGTATTTTGTTGATCATAATTTGTATTTTTCGCATAATTCTTCATTCCTGTTATATGAAAGTACCATTTTATTCATTCTTTAAGGTAGTATATAAAACCCTCACAGTTTAATCTGGTTCCATTTTGAATTATGTAAATCTTTGGAGGCTTTCTTGATCATAGTTGAGTTGATTAAAGTTGATATCACATATTATTGCTTTCAGATGATTTGATCTTTGGAATGGAAAATCCAACAACATAATAGAGATGCTTGCATTACAAGGACTGGCAATATGAAACCTGTGAGTATTCTTTTGTGTTGACGATAAATAATCTACTAACTGAAATTTTATTTCATATCACTGATATCATATTCTTCTGTAGAATTACGTTGAAGTTCTACAAATTGTTTGATGAAAATTTTTCAACTGGCAAGGTCTATGTGCCTGTTCATTGGTGCTATGATTTTCGTCTGATCAACTATAAATTGTCAAAATCTTATATCACTGATTTACTTACAAGAACGGACAGCAGAATATGATTTCCTTTGTAAGTGTTCATTAATGATGATTATATTTATTATTTATTCCAAGCAACGTCTCTACGATTTATAGTTTCAACTGATTTGGTGTCAAACATATTATAAACAGATTGAATTTTATTTCTAACACTGAAGAAGTTGAATAAAGTACATGTTGAACTGGAGATCAAAAAAGACTACTCTTTGGAAGTTTATTGCGCAACAGGAATATGTCTTTGGTTAGAAACATTTAAATCTTAGAACGTAGGCCAATGAAGCAAATGAGCTGAGGTTTTGTTATTATATTTAAGACCTAGGAGAATGTCAGTATCATTGATTAAACACGGATGTGTTAAATGTCACGATAGCCCTTCTTACTTTATTTTTTTTTTGTATAAAAAGTTTTTATTACAACTAATTGTGTGTTGTACATTAAGTTACTATAAGTACATCATAGTATAATCCGAGTCCCGTCTGACATATATCATTATTTGGAGGCTTTGTTTCTCATGTAATAGTACATTTCATTCGTATATATAAAGACTGATTTATGTCCCTTGTTGATCATAATTTTTGTTTTTCGCTTAATATTTCATTCCTGTTTTATGAAAGTAAAATTTTATTAATTCTATAAGGTTGTATAGAACCTTCATTGTTAAATATGATTCCAATATGAAATATGTTAATATTTGGAGGCTTTATTTACCATTTATTAGAACAGTTCACATGTAGGGCAAAATGATCAGTTATGTAATTAGTTGTTCATAATATGTATTTTTCGATTAATATTTCATTTCTCTTTTCTGAATGTACCATTTTAGTCATTCTTTTAGTTAGTATAAAACTCTCATAGTTTAATCGGATCCAATTATAAATATGTTTATATTTGGAGTTTTTATTTCTCATTTATAAGAATGTTTCACATGTAGAGGGAAATCTTCATTTATGTATTTTGTTGATCATAATTTGTATTTTTCGCATAATTCTTCATTCCTGTTATATGAAAGTACCATTTTATTCATTCTTTAAGGTAGTATATAAAACCCTCACAGTTTAATCTGGTTCCATTTTGAATTATGTAAATCTTTGGAGGCTTTCTTGATCATAGTTGAGTTGATTAAAGTTGATATCACATATTATTGCTTTCAGATGATTTGATCTTTGGAATGGAAAATCCAACAACATAATAGAGATGCTTGCATTACAAGGACTGGCAATATGAAACCTGTGAGTATTCTTTTGTGTTGACGATAAATAATCAACTAACTGAAATTTTATTTCATATCACTGATATCATATTCTTCTGTAGAATTACGTTGAAGTTCTACAAATTGTTTGATGAAAATTTTTCAACTGGCAAGGTCTATGTGCCTTTTCATTGGTGCTTTGATTTTCGTCTGATCAACTATAAATTGTCAAAATCTTATATCACTGATTTACTTACAAGAACGGACAGCAGAATATGATTTCCTTTGTAAGTGTTCATTAATGATGATTATATTTATTATTTATTCCAAGCAAAGTCTCTACGATTTATAGTTTCAACTGATTTGGTGTCAAACATATTATAAACAGATTGAATTTTATTTCTAACACTGAAGAAGTTGAATAAATTACATGTTGAACTGGAGATCAAAAAAGACTACTCTTTGGAAGTTTATTGCGCAACAGGAATATGTCTTTGGTTAGAAACATTTAAATAGTAGAACGTAGGCTAATGAAACAAATGAGCTGAGGTTTTGTTATTATATTTAAGACCTAGGAGAATGTCAGTATCATTGATTAAACACGGATGTGTTAAATGTCACGATAGCCCTTCTTACTTTATTTTTTTTTTGTATAAAAAGTTTTTATTACAACTAATTGTGTGTTGTACATTAGGTTACTATAAATACATCATAGTATAATCCGAGTCCCGTCTGACATATATCATTATTTCGAGGCTTTGTTTATCATGTAATAGTACATTTCATTCGTATATATAAAGACTGATTTATGTCCCTTGTTGATCATAATTTTTGTTTTTCGCTTAATATTTCATTCCTGTTTTATGAAAGTAAAATTTTATTTATTCTATAAGGTTGTATAGAACCTTCATTGTTAAATATGATTCCAATATGAAATATGTTAATATTTGGAGGCTTTATTTACCATTTATTAGAACAGTTCACATGTAGGGCAAAATGATCAGTTATGTATTTTGTTGATCATTATTTGTTATTTTTGCTTAATATTGCACTTCTCTTTTATGATTGTACCATTTTGGTCATTCTTTTAGTTAGTATAAAACTGTCATAGTTTAATCGGATCCAATTATAAATATGTTTATATTTGGAGGCTTTATTTTTCATGTATTAGTCCAGTTCACTAGAAGAGCAAAATGCTCATGTATGTAATTAGTTGTTCATAATATGTATTTTTCGATTAATATTTCATTTCTCTTTTCTGAATGTACCATTTTAGTCATTCTTTTAGTTAGTATAAAACTCTCATAGTTTAATCGGATCCAATTAGAAATATGTTTATATTTGGAGTTTTTATTTCTCATTTATAAGAATGTTTCACATGTAGAGGGAAATCTTCATTTATGTATTTTGTTGATCATAATTTGTATTTTTCGCATAATTCTTCATTCCTGTTATATGAAAGTACCATTTTATTCATTCTTTAAGGTAGTATATAAAACCCTCACAGTTTAATCTGGTTCCATTTTGAATTATGTAAATCTTTGGAGGCTTTCTTGATCATAGTTGAGTTGATTAAAGTTGATATCACATATTATTGCTTACAGATGATTTGATCTTTGGAATGGAAAATCCAACAACATAATAGAGATGCTTGCATTACAAGGACTGGCAATATGAAACCTGTGAGTATTCTTTTGTGTTGACGATAAATAATCAACTAACTGAAATTTTATTTCATATCACTGATATCATATTCTTCTGTAGAATTACGTTGAAGTTCTACAAATTGTTTGATGAAAATTTTTCAACTGGCAAGGTCTATGTGCCTTTTCATTGGTGCTTTGATTTTCGTCTGATCAACTATAAATTGTCAAAATCTTATATCACTGATTTACTTACAAGAACGGACAGCAGAATATGATTTCCTTTGTAAGTGTTCATTAATGATGATTATATTTATTATTTATTCCAAGCAAAGTCTCTACGATTTATAGTTTCAACTGATTTGGTGTCAAACATATTATAAACAGATTGAATTTTATTTCTAACACTGAAGAAGTTGAATAAATTACATGTTGAACTGGAGATCAAAAAAGACTACTCTTTGGAAGTTTATTGCGCAACAGGAATATGTCTTTGGTTAGAAACATTTAAATAGTAGAACGTAGGCTAATGAAACAAATGAGCTGAGGTTTTGTTATTATATTTAAGACCTAGGAGAATGTCAGTATCATTGATTAAACACGGATGTGTTAAATGTCACGATAGCCCTTCTTACTTTATTTTTTTTTTGTATAAAAAGTTTTTATTACAACTAATTGTGTGTTGTACATTAAGTTACTATAAATACATCATAGTATAATCCGAGTCCCGTCTGACATATATCATTATTTCGAGGCTTTGTTTATCGTGTAATAGTACATTTCATTCGTATATATAAAGACTGATTTATGTCCCTTGTTGATCATAATTTTTGTTTTTCGCTTAATATTTCATTCCTGTTTTATGAAAGTAAAATTTTATTTATTCTATAAGGTTGTATAGAACCTTCATTGTTAAATATGATTCCAATATGAAATATGTTAATATTTGGAGGCTTTATTTACCATTTATTAGAACAGTTCACATGTAGGGCAAAATGATCAGTTATGTATTTTGTTGATCATTATTTGTTATTTTTGCTTAATATTTCACTTCTCTTTTATGATTGTACCATTTTGGTCATTCTTTTAGTTAGTATAAAACTGTCATAGTTTAATCGGATCCAATTATAAATATGTTTATATTTGGAGGCTTTATTTTTCATGTATTAGTCCAGTTCACTAGAAGAGCAAAATGCTCATGTATGTAATTAGTTGTTCATAATATGTATTTATTGATTAATATTTCATTTCTCTTTTCTGAATGTACCATTTTAGTCATTCTTTTAGTTAGTATAAAACTCTCATAGTTTAATCGGATCCAATTATAAATATGTTTATATTTGTAGTTTTTATTTCTCATTTATAAGAATGTTTCACATGTAGAGGGAAATCTTCATTTATGTATTTTGTTGATCATAATTTGTATTTTTCGCATAATTCTTCATTCCTGTTATATGAAAGTACCATTTTATTCATTCTTTAAGGTAGTATATAAAACCCTCACAGTTTAATCTGGTTCCATTTTGAATTATGTAAATCTTTGGAGGCTTTCTTGATCATAGTTGAGTTGATTAAAGTTGATATCACATATTATTGCTTTCAGATGATTTGATCTTTGGAATGGAAAATCCAACAACATAATAGAGATGCTTGCATTACAAGGACTGGCAATATGAAACCTGTGAGTATTCTTTTGTGTTGACGATAAATAATCAACTAACTGAAATTTTATTTCATATCACTGATATCATATTCTTCTGTAGAATTACGTTGAAGTTCTACAAATTGTTTGATGAAAATTTTTCAACTGGCAAGGTCTATGTGCCTTTTCATTGGTGCTTTGATTTTCGTCTGATCAACTATAAATTGACAAAATCTTATATCACTGATTTACTTACAAGAACGGACAGCAGAATATGATTTCCTTTGTAAGTGTTCATTAATGATGATTATATTTATTATTTATTCCAAGCAACGTCTCTACGATTTATAGTTTCAACTGATTTGGTGTCAAACATATTATAAACAGATTGAATTTTATTTCTAACACTGAAGAAGTTGAATAAATTACATGTTGAACTGGAGATCAAAAAAGACTACTCTTTGGAAGTTTATTGCGCAACAGGAATATGTCTTTGGTTAGAAACATTTAAATAGTAGAACGTAGGCTAATGAAGCAAATGAGCTGAGGTTTTGTTATTATATTTAAGACCTAGGAGAATGTCAGTATCATTGATTAAACACGGATGTGTTAAATGTCACGATAGCCCTTCTTACTTTATTTTTTTTTTGTATAAAAAGTTTTTATTACAACTAATTGTGTGTTGTACATTAAGTTACTATAAATACATCATAGTATAATCCGAGTCCCGTCTGACATATATCATTATTTCGAGGCTTTGTTTATCATGTAATAGTACATTTCATTCGTATATATAAAGACTGATTTATGTCCCTTGTTGATCATAATTTTTGTTTTTCGCTTAATATTTCATTCCTGTTTTATGAAAGTAAAATTTTATTTATTCTATAAGGTTGTATAGAACCTTCATTGTTAAATATGATTCCAATATGAAATATGTTAATATTTGGAGGCTTTATTTACCATTTATTAGAACAGTTCACATGTAGGGCAAAATGATCAGTTATGTATTTTGTTGATCATTATTTGTTATTTTTGCTTAATATTTCACTTCTCTTTTATGATTGTACCATTTTGGTCATTCTTTTAGTTAGTATAAAACTGTCATAGTTTAATCGGATCCAATTATAAATATGTTTATATTTGGAGGCTTTATTTTTCATGTATTAGTCCAGTTCACTAGAAGAGCAAAATGCTCATGTATGTAATTAGTTGTTCATAATATGTATTTTTCGATTAATATTTCATTTCTCTTTTCTGAATGTACCATTTAAGTCATTCTTTTAGTTAGTATAAAACTCTCATAGTTTAATCGGATCCAATTAGAAATATGTTTATATTTGGAGTTTTTATTTCTCATTTATAAGAATGTTTCACATGTAGAGGGAAATCTTCATTTATGTATTTTGTTGATCATAATTTGTATTTTTCGCATAATTCTTCATTCCTGTTATATGAAAGTACCATTTTATTCATTCTTTAAGGTAGTATATAAAACCCTCACAGTTTAATCTGGTTCCATTTTGAATTATGTAAATCTTTGGAGGCTTTCTTGATCATAGTTGAGTTGATTAAAGTTGATATCACATATTATTGCTTACAGATGATTTGATCTTTGGAATGGAAAATCCAACAACATAATAGAGATGCTTGCATTACAAGGACTGGCAATATGAAACCTGTGAGTATTCTTTTGTGTTGACGATAAATAATCAACTAACTGAAATTTTATTTCATATCACTGATATCATATTCTTCTGTAGAATTACGTTGAAGTTCTACAAATTGTTTGATGAAAATTTTTCAACTGGCAAGGTCTATGTGCCTTTTCATTGGTGCTTTGATTTTCGTCTGATCAACTATAAATTGTCAAAATCTTATATCACTGATTTACTTACAAGAACGGACAGCAGAATATGATTTCCTTTGTAAGTGTTCATTAATGATGATTATATTTATTATTTATTCCAAGCAACGTCTCTACGATTTATAGTTTCAACTGATTTGGTGTCAAACATATTATAAACAGATTGAATTTTATTTCTAACACTGAAGAAGTTGAATAAATTACATGTTGAACTGGAGATCAAAAAAGACTACTCTTTGGAAGTTTATTGCGCAACAGGAATATGTCTTTGGTTAGAAACATTTAAATAGTAGAACGTAGGCTAATGAAGCAAATGAGCTGAGGTTTTGTTATTATATTTAAGACCTAGGAGAATGTCAGTATCATTGATTAAACACGGATGTGTTAAATGTCACGATAGCCCTTCTTACTTTATTTTTTTTTTGTATAAAAAGTTTTTATTACAACTAATTGTGTGTTGTACATTAAGTTACTATAAATACATCATAGTATAATCCGAGTCCCGTCTGACATATATCATTATTTCGAGGCTTTGTTTATCATGTAATAGTACATTTCATTCGTATATATAAAGACTGATTTATGTCCCTTGTTGATCATAATTTTTGTTTTTCGCTTAATATTTCATTCCTGTTTTATGAAAGTAAAATTTTATTTATTCTATAAGGTTGTATAGAACCTTCATTGTTAAATATGATTCCAATATGAAATATGTTAATATTTGGAGGCTTTATTTACCATTTATTAGAACAGTTCACATGTAGGGCAAAATGATCAGTTATGTATTTTGTTGATCATTATTTGTTATTTTTGCTTAATATTTCACTTCTCTTTTATGATTGTACCATTTTGGTCATTCTTTTAGTTAGTATAAAACTGTCATAGTTTAATCGGATCCAATTATAAATATGTTTATATTTGGAGGCTTTATTTTTCATGTATTAGTCCAGTTCACTAGAAGAGCAAAATGCTCATGTATGTAATTAGTTGTTCATAATATGTATTTTTCGATTAATATTTCATTTCTCTTTTCTGAATGTACCATTTTAGTCATTCTTTTAGTTAGTATAAAACTCTCATAGTTTAATCGGATCCAATTAGAAATATGTTTATATTTGGAGTTTTTATTTCTCATTTATAAGAATGTTTCACATGTAGAGGGAAATCTTCATTTATGTATTTTGTTGATCATAATTTGTATTTTTCGCATAATTCTTCATTCCTGTTATATGAAAGTACCATTTTATTCATTCTTTAAGGTAGTATATAAAACCCTCACAGTTTAATCTGGTTCCATTTTGAATTATGTAAATCTTTGGAGGCTTTCTTGATCATAGTTGAGTTGATTAAAGTTGATATCACATATAATTGCTTACAGATGATTTGATCTTTGGAATGGAAAATCCAACAACATAATAGAGATGCTTGCATTACAAGGACTGGCAATATGAAACCTGTGAGTATTCTTTTGTGTTGACGATAAATAATCAACTAACTGAAATTTTATTTCATATCACTGATATCATATTCTTCTGTAGAATTACGTTGAAGTTCTACAAATTGTTTGATGAAAATTTTTCAACTGGCAAGGTCTATGTGCCTTTTCATTGGTGCTTTGATTTTCGTCTGATCAACTATAAATTGTCAAAATCTTATATCACTGATTTACTTACAAGAACGGACAGCAGAATATGATTTCCTTTGTAAGTGTTCATTAATGATGATTATATTTATTATTTATTCCAAGCAACGTCTCTACGATTTATAGTTTCAACTGATTTGGTGTCAAACATATTATAAACAGATTGAATTTTATTTCTAACACTGAAGAAGTTGAATAAATTACATGTTGAACTGGAGACCAAAAAGACTACTCTTTGGAAGTTTATTGCGCAACAGGAATATGTCTTTGGTTAGAAACATTTAAATAGTAGAACGTAGGCTAATGAAGCAAATGAGCTGAGGTTTTGTTATTATATTTAAGACCTAGGAGAATGTCAGTATCATTGATTAAACACGGATGTGTTAAATGTCACGATAGCCCTTCTTACTTTATTTTTTTTTTGTATAAAAAGTTTTTATTACAACTAATTGTGTGTTGTACATTAAGTTACTATAAATACATCATAGTATAATCCGAGTCCCGTCTGACATATATCATTATTTCGAGGCTTTGTTTCTCATGTAATAGTACATTTCATTCGTATATATAAAGACTGATTTATGTCCCTTGTTGATCATAATTTTTGTTTTTCGCTTAATATTTCATTCCTGTTTTATGAAAGTAAAATTTTATTTATTCTATAAGGTTGTATAGAACCTTCATTGTTAAATATGATTCCAATATGAAATATGTTAATATTTGGAGGCTTTATTTACCATTTATTAGAACAGTTCACATGTAGGGCAAAATGATCAGTTATGTATTTTGTTGATCATTATTTGTTATTTTTACTTAATATTTCACTTCTCTTTTATGATTGTACCATTTTAGTCATTCTTTTAGTTAGTATAAAACTGTCATAGTTTAATCGGATCCAATTATAAATATGTTTATATTTGGAGGCTTTATTTTTCATGTATTAGTCCAGTTCACTAGAAGAGCAAAATGCTCATGTATGTAATTAGTTGTTCATAATATGTATTTTTCGATTAATATTTCATTTTCTTTTCTGAATGTACCATTTTAGTCATTCTTTTAGTTAGTATAAAACTCTCATAGTTTAATCGGATCCAATTAGAAATATGTTTATATTTGGAGTTTTTATTTCTCATTTATAAGAATGTTTCACATGTAGAGGGAAATCTTCATTTATGTATTTTGTTGATCATAATTTGTATTTTTCGCATAATTCTTCATTCCTGTTATATGAAAGTACCATTTTATTCATTCTTTAAGGTAGTATATAAAACCCTCACAGTTTAATCTGTTTCCATTTTGATTTATAGATATCTTTGGAGGCTTTCTTGATCATAGTTGAGTTGATTAAAGTTGATATCACATATTATTGCTTTCAGATGATTTGATCTTTGGAATGGAAAATCCAACAACATAATAGAGATGCTTGCATTACAAGGACTGGCAATATGAAACCTGTGAGTATTCTTTTGTGTTGACGATAAATAATCAACTAACTGAAATTTTATTTCATATCACTGATATCATATTCTTCTGTAGAATTACGTTGAAGTTCTACAAATTATTTGATGAAAATTTTTCAACTGGAAAGGTCTATGTGCCTTTTCATTGGTGCTTTGATTTCCGTCTGATCAACTATAAATTGTCAAAATCTTATATCACTGATTTACTTATAAGAACGGACAGCAGAATATGATTTCCTTTGTAAGTGTTCATTAATGATGATTATATTTATTATTTATTCCAAGCAACGTCTCTACGATTTATAGTTTCAACTGATTTGGTGTCAAACATATTATAAACAGATTGAATTTTATTTCTAACACTGAAGAAGTTGAATAAAGTACATGTTGAACTGGAGATCAAAAAAGACTACTCTTTGGAAGTTTATTGCGCAACAGGAATATGTCTTTGGTTAGAAACATTTAAATAGTAGAACGTAGGCTAATGAAGCAAATGAGCTGAGGTTTTGTTATTATATTTAAGACCTAGGAGAATGTCAGTATCATTGATTAAACACGGATGTGTTAAATGTTACGATAGCCCTTCTTAGTTTATTTTTTTTTTGTATAAAAAGTTTTTATTACAACTAATTGTGTGTTGTACATTAAGTTACTATAAATACATCATAGTATAATCCGAGTCCCGTCTGACATATATCATTATTTCGAGGCTTTGTTTATCATGTAATAGTACATTTCATTCGTATATATAAAGACTGATATATGTCCCTTGTTGATCATAATTTTTGTTTTTCGCTTAATATTTCATTCCTGTTTTATGAAAGTAAAATTTTATTTATTCTATAAGGTTGTATAGAACCTTCATTGTTAAATATGATTCCAATATGAAATATGTTAATATTTGGATGCTTTATTTACTATTTATTAGAACAGTTCACATGTAGGGCAAAATGATCAGTTATGTATTTTGTTGATCATTATTTGTTATTTTTGCTTAATATTTCACTTCTCTTTTATGATTGTACCATTTTGGTCATTCTTTTAGTTAGTATAAAACTGTCATAGTTTAATCGGATCCAATTATAAATATGTTTATATTTGGAGGCTTTATTTTTCATGTATTAGTCCAGTTCACTAGAAGAGCAAAATGCTCATGTATGTAATTAGTTGTTCATAATATGTATTTTTCGATTAATATTTCATTTTCTTTTCTGAATGTACCATTTTAGTCATTCTTTTAGTTAGTATAAAACTCTCATAGTTTAATCGGATCCAATTAGAAATATGTTTATATTTGGAGTTTTTATTTCTCATTTATAAGAATGTTTCACATGTAGAGGGAAATCTTCATTTATGTATTTTGTTGATCATAATTTGTATTTTTCGCATAATTCTTCATTCCTGTTATATGAAAGTACCATTTTATTCATTCTTTAAGGTAGTATATAAAACCCTCACAGTTTAATCTGTTTCCATTTTGAATTATAGATATCTTTGGAGGCTTTCTTGATCATAGTTGAGTTGATTAAAGTTGATATCACATATTATTGCTTTCAGATGATTTGATCTTTGGAATGGAAAATCCAACAACATAATAGAGATGCTTGCATTACAAGGACTGGCAATATGAAACCTGTGAGTATTCTTTTGTGTTGACGATAAATAATCAACTAACTGAAATTTTATTTCATATCACTGATATCATATTCTTCTGTAGAATTACGTTGAAGTTCTACAAATTGTTTGATGAAAATTTTTCAACTGGAAAGGTCTATGTGCCTTTTCATTGGTGCTTTGATTTCCGTCTGATCAACTATAAATTGTCAAAATCTTATATCACTGATTTACTTACAAGAACGGACAGCAGAATATGATTTCCTTTGTAAGTGTTCATTAATGATGTTTATATTTATTATTTATTCCAAGCAACGTCTCTACGATTTATAGTTTCAACTGATTTGGTGTCAAACATATTATAAACAGATTGAATTTTATTTCTAACACTGAAGAAGTTGAATAAAGTACATGTTGAACTGGAGATCAAAAAAGACTACTCTTTGGAAGTTTATTGCGCAACAGGAATATGTCTTTGGTTAGAAACATTTAAATAGTAGAACGTAGGCTAATGAAGCAAATGAGCTGAGGTTTTGTTATTATATTTAAGACCTAGGAGAATGTCAGTATCATTGATTAAACACGGATGTGTTAAATGACACGATAGCCCTTCTTACTTTATTTTTTTTTTGTATAAAAAGTTTTTATTACAACTAATTGTGTGTGGTACATTAAGTTACTATAAGTACATCATAGTATAATCCGAGTCCCGTCTGACATATATCATTATTTGGAGGCTTTGTTTCTCATGTAATAGTACATTTCATTCGTATATATAAAGACTGATTTATGTCCCTTGTTGATCATAATTTTTGTTTTTCGCTTAATATTTCATTCCTGTTTTATGAAAGTAAAATTTTATTTATTCTATAAGGTTGTATAGAACCTTCATTGTTAAATATGATTCCAATATGAAATATGTTAATATTTGGAGGCTTTATTTACCATTTATTAGAACAGTTCACATGTAGGGCAAAATGATCAGTTATGTATTTTGTTGATCATTATTTGTTATTTTTACTTAATATTTCACTTCTCTTTTATGATTGTACCATTTTAGTCATTCTTTTAGTTAGTATAAAACTGTCATAGTTTAATCGGATCCAATTATAAATATGTTTATATTTGGAGGCTTTATTTTTCATGTATTAGTCCAGTTCACTAGAAGAGCAAAATGCTCATGTATGTAATTAGTTGTTCATAATATGTATTTTTCGATTAATATTTCATTTTCTTTTCTGAATGTACCATTTTAGTCATTCTTTTAGTTAGTATAAAACTCTCATAGTTTAATCGGATCCAATTAGAAATATGTTTATATTTGGAGTTTTTATTTCTCATTTATAAGAAGTTTCACATGTAGAGGGAAATCTTCATTTATGTATTTTGTTGATCATAATTTGTATTTTTCGCATAATTCTTCATTCCTGTTATATGAAAGTACCATTTTATTCATTCTTTAAGGTAGTATATAAAACCCTCACAGTTTAATCTGTTTCCATTTTGATTTATAGATATCTTTGGAGGCTTTCTTGATCATAGTTGAGTTGATTAAAGTTGATATCACATATTATTGCTTTCAGATGATTTGATCTTTGGAATGGAAAATCCAACAACATAATAGAGATGCTTGCATTACAAGGACTGGCAATATGAAACCTGTGAGTATTCTTTTGTGTTGACGATAAATAATCAACTAACTGAAATTTTATTTCATATCACTGATATCATATTCTTCTGTAGAATTACGTTGAAGTTCTACAAATTGTTTGATGAAAATTTTTCAACTGGAAAGGTCTATGTGCCTTTTCATTGGTGCTTTGATTTCCGTCTGATCAACTATAAATTGTCAAAATCTTATATCACTGATTTACTTATAAGAACGGACAGCAGAATATGATTTCCTTTGTAAGTGTTCATTAATGATGATTATATTTATTATTTATTCCAAGCAACGTCTCTACGATTTATAGTTTCAACTGATTTGGTGTCAAACATATTATAAACAGATTGAATTTTATTTCTAACACTGAAGAAGTTGAATAAAGTACATGTTGAACTGGAGATCAAAAAAGACTACTCTTTGGAAGTTTATTGCGCAACAGGAATATGTCTTTGGTTAGAAACATTTAAATAGTAGAACGTAGGCTAATGAAGCAAATGAGCTGAGGTTTTGTTATTATATTTAAGACCTAGGAGAATGTCAGTATCATTGATTAAACACGGATGTGTTAAATGTTACGATAGCCCTTCTTACTTTATTTTTTTTTTGTATAAAAAGTTTTTATTACAACTAATTGTGTGTTGTACATTAAGTTACTATAAATACATCATAGTATAATCCGAGTCCCGTCTGACATATATCATTATTTCGAGGCTTTGTTTATCATGTAATAGTACATTTCATTCGTATATATAAAGACTGATATATGTCCCTTGTTGATCATAATTTTTGTTTTTCGCTTAATATTTCATTCCTGTTTTATGAAAGTAAAATTTTATTTATTCTATAAGGTTGTATAGAACCTTCATTGTTAAATATGATTCCAATATGAAATATGTTAATATTTGGATGCTTTATTTACTATTTATTAGAACAGTTCACATGTAGGGCAAAATGATCAGTTATGTATTTTGTTGATCATTATTTGTTATTTTTGCTTAATATTTCACTTCTCTTTTATGATTGTACCATTTTGGTCATTCTTTTAGTTAGTATAAAACTGTCATAGTTTAATCGGATCCAATTATAAATATGTTTATATTTGGAGGCTTTATTTTTCATGTATTAGTCCAGTTCACTAGAAGAGCAAAATGCTCATGTATGTAATTAGTTGTTCATAATATGTATTTTTCGATTAATATTTCATTTTCTTTTCTGAATGTACCATTTTAGTCATTCTTTTAGTTAGTATAAAACTCTCATAGTTTAATCGGATCCAATTAGAAATATGTTTATATTTGGAGTTTTTATTTCTCATTTATAAGAATGTTTCACATGTAGAGGGAAATCTTCATTTATGTATTTTGTTGATCATAATTTGTATTTTTCGCATAATTCTTCATTCCTGTTATATGAAAGTACCATTTTATTCATTCTTTAAGGTAGTATATAAAACCCTCACAGTTTAATCTGTTTCCATTTTGAATTATAGATATCTTTGGAGGCTTTCTTGATCATAGTTGAGTTGATTAAAGTTGATATCACATATTATTGCTTTCAGATGATTTGATCTTTGGAATGGAAAATCCAACAACATAATAGAGATGCTTGCATTACAAGGACTGGCAATATGAAACCTGTGAGTATTCTTTTGTGTTGACGATAAATAATCAACTAACTGAAATTTTATTTCATATCACTGATATCATATTCTTCTGTAGAATTACGTTGAAGTTCTACAAATTGTTTGATGAAAATTTTTCAACTGGAAAGGTCTATGTGCCTTTTCATTGGTGCTTTGATTTCCGTCTGATCAACTATAAATTGTCAAAATCTTATATCACTGATTTACTTACAAGAACGGACAGCAGAATATGATTTCCTTTGTAAGTGTTCATTAATGATGATTATATTTATTATTTATTCCAAGCAACGTCTCTACGATTTATAGTTTCAACTGATTTGGTGTCAAACATATTATAAACAGATTGAATTTTATTTCTAACACTGAAGAAGTTGAATAAAGTACATGTTGAACTGGAGATCAAAAAAGACTACTCTTTGGAAGTTTATTGCGCAACAGGAATATGTCTTTGGTTAGAAACATTTAAATATTAGAACGTAGGCCAATGAAGCAAATGAGCTGAGGTTTTGTTATTATATTTAAGACCTAGGAGAATGTCAGTATCATTGATTAAACACGGATGTGTTAAATGACACGATAGCCCTTCTTACTTTATTTTTTTTTTGTATAAAAAGTTTTTATTACAACTAATTGTGTGTGGTACATTAAGTTACTATAAGTACATCATAGTATAATCCGAGTCCCGTCTGACATATATCATTATTTGGAGGCTTTGTTTCTCATGTAATAGTACATTTCATTCGTATATATAAAGACTGATTTATGTCCCTTGTTGATCATAATTTTTGTTTTTCGCTTAATATTTCATTCCTGTTTTATGAAAGTAAAATTTTATTTATTCTATAAGGTTGTATAGAACCTTCATTGTTAAATATGATTCCAATATGAAATATGTTAATATTTGGAGGCTTTATTTACCATTTATTAGAACAGTTCACATGTAGGGCAAAATGATCAGTTATGTATTTTGTTGATCATTATTTGTTATTTTTGCTTAATATTTCACTTCTCTTTTATGATTGTACCATTTTGGTCATTCTTTTAGTTAGTATAAAACTGTCATAGTTTAATCGGATCCAATTAGAAATATGTTTATATTTGGAGTTTTTATTTCTCATTTATAAGAATGTTTCACATGTAGAGGGAAATCTTCATTTATGTATTTTGTTGATCATAATTTGTATTTTTCGCATAATTCTTCATTCCTGTTATATGAAAGTACCATTTTATTCATTCTTTAAGGTAGTATATAAAACCCTCACAGTTTAATCTGTTTCCATTTTGAATTATAGATATCTTTGGAGGCTTTCTTGATCATAGTTGAGTTGATTAAAGTTGATATCACATATTATTGCTTTCAGATGATTTGATCTTTGGAATGGAAAATCCAACAACATAAAAGAGATGCTTGCATTACAAGGACTGGCAATATGAAACCTGTGAGTATTCTTTTGTGTTGACGATAAATAATCAACTAACTGAAATTTTATTTCATATCACTGATATCATATTCTTCTGTAGAATTACGTTGAAGTTCTACAAATTGTTTGATGAAAATTTTTCAACTGGAAAGGTCTATGTGCCTTTTCATTGGTGCTTTGATTTCCGTCTGATCAACTATAAATTGTCAAAATCTTATATCACTGATTTACTTACAAGAACGGACAGCAGAATATGATTTCCTTTGTAAGTGTTCATTAATGATGATTATATTTATTATTTATTCCAAGCAACGTCTCTACGATTTATAGTTTCAACTGATTTGGTGTCAAACATATTATAAACAGATTGAATTTTATTTCTAACACTGAAGAAGTTGAATAAAGTACATGTTGAACTGGAGATCAAAAAAGACTACTCTTTGGAAGTTTATTGCGCAACAGGAATATGTCTTTGGTTAGAAACATTTAAATATTAGAACGTAGGCCAATGAAGCAAATGAGCTGAGGTTTTGTTATTATATTTAAGACCTAGGAGAATGTCAGTATCATTGATTAAACATGGATGTGTTAAATGTCACGAGAGCCCTTCTTACTTTATTTTTTTTTAGTATAAAAAGTTTTTATTACAACTAATTGTGTGTGGTACATTAAGTTACTATAAGTACATCATAGTATAATCCGAGTCCCGTCTGACATATATCATTATTTGGAGGCTTTGTTTCTCATGTAATAGTACATTTCATTCGTATATATAAAGACTGATTTATGTCCCTTGTTGATCATAATTTTTGTTTTTCGCTTAATATTTCATTCCTGTTTTATGAAAGTAAAATTTTATTTATTCTATAAGGTTGTATAGAACCTTCATTGTTAAATATGATTCCAATATGAAATATGTTAATATTTGGAGGCTTTATTTACCATTTATTAGAACAGTTCACATGTAGGGCAAAATGATCAGTTATGTATTTTGTTGATCATTATTTGTTATTTTTGCTTAATATTTCACTTCTCTTTTATGATTGTACCATTTTGGTCATTCTTTTAGTTAGTATAAAACTGTCATAGTTTAATCGGATCCAATTATAAATATGTTTATATTTGGAGGCTTTATTTTTCATGTATTAGTCCAGTTCACTAGAAGAGCAAAATGCTCATGTATGTAATTAGTTGTTCATAATATGTATTTTTCGATTAATATTTCATTTCTCTTTTCTGAATGTACCATTTTAGTCATTCTTTTAGTTAGTATAAAACTGTCATAGTTTAATCGGATCCAATTAGAAATATGTTTATATTTGGAGTTTTTATTTCTCATTTATAAGAATGTTTCACATGTAGAGGGAAATCTTCATTTATGTATTTTGTTGATCATAATTTGTATTTTTCGCATAATTCTTCATTCCTGTTATATGAAAGTACCATTTTATTCATTCTTTAAGGTAGTATATAAAACCCTCACAGTTTAATCTGTTTCCATTTTGAATTATAGATATCTTTGGAGGCTTTCTTGATCATAGTTGAGTTGATTAAAGTTGATATCACATATTATTGCTTTCAGATGATTTGATCTTTGGAATGGAAAATCCAACAACATAAAAGAGATGCTTGCATTACAAGGACTGGCAATATGAAACCTGTGAGTATTCTTTTGTGTTGACGATAAATAATCAACTAACTGAAATTTTATTTCATATCACTGATATCATATTCTTCTGTAGAATTACGTTGAAGTTCTACAAATTGTTTGATGAAAATTTTTCAACTGGAAAGGTCTATGTGCCTTTTCATTGGTGCTTTGATTTCCGTCTGATCAACCATAAATTGTCAAAATCTTATATCACTGATTTACTTACAAGAACGGACAGCAGAATATGATTTCCTTTGTAAGTGTTCATTAATGATGATTATATTTATTATTTATTCCAAGCAACGTCTCTACGATTTATAGTTTCAACTGATTTGGTGTCAAACATATTATAAACAGATTGAATTTTATTTCTAACACTGAAGAAGTTGAATAAAGTACATGTTGAACTGGAGATCAAAAAAGACTACTCTTTGGAAGTTTATTGCGCAACAGGAATATGTCTTTGGTTAGAAACATTTAAATATTAGAACGTAGGCCAATGAAGCAAATGAGCTGAGGTTTTGTTATTATATTTAAGACCTAGGAGAATGTCAGTATCATTGATTAAACATGGATGTGTTAAATGTCACGAGAGCCCTTCTTACTTTATTTTTTTTTTGTATAAAAAGTTTTTATTACAACTAATTGTGTGTGGTACATTAAGTTACTATAAGTACATCATAGTATAATCCGAGTCCCGTCTGACATATATCATTATTTGGAGGCTTTGTTTCTCATGTAATAGTACATTTCATTCGTATATATAAAGACTGATTTATGTCCCTTGTTGATCATAATTTTTGTTTTTCGCTTAATATTTCATTCCTGTTTTATGAAAGTAAAATTTTATTTATTCTATAAGGTTGTATAGAACCTTCATTGTTAAATATGATTCCAATATGAAATATGTTAATATTTGGAGGCTTTATTTACCATTTATTAGAACAGTTCACATGTAGGGCAAAATGATCAGTTATGTATTTTGTTGATCATTATTTGTTATTTTTGCTTAATATTTCACTTTTCTTTTATGATTGTACCATTTTGGTCATTCTTTTAGTTAGTATAAAACTGTCATAGTTTAATCGGATCCAATTAGAAATATGTTTATATTTGGAGTTTTTATTTCTCATTTATAAGAATGTTTCACATGTAGAGGGAAATCTTCATTTATGTATTTTGTTGATCATAATTTGTATTTTTCGCATAATTCTTCATTCCTGTTATATGAAAGTACCATTTTATTCATTCTTTAAGGTAGTATATAAAACCCTCACAGTTTAATCTGTTTCCATTTTGAATTATAGATATCTTTGGAGGCTTTCTTGATCATAGTTGAGTTGATTAAAGTTGATATCACATATTATTGCTTTCAGATGATTTGATCTTTGGAATGGAAAATCCAACAACATAAAAGAGATGCTTGCATTACAAGGACTGGCAATATGAAACCTGTGAGTATTCTTTTGTGTTGACGATAAATAATCAACTAACTGAAATTTTATTTCATATCACTGATATCATATTCTTCTGTAGAATTACGTTGAAGTTCTACAAATTGTTTGATGAAAATTTTTCAACTGGAAAGGTCTATGTGCCTTTTCATTGGTGCTTTGATTTCCGTCTGATCAACTATAAATTGTCAAAATCTTATATCACTGATTTACTTACAAGAACGGACAGCAGAATATGATTTCCTTTGTAAGTGTTCATTAATGATGATTATATTTATTATTTATTCCAAGCAACGTCTCTACGATTTATAGTTTCAACTGATTTGGTGTCAAACATATTATAAACAGATTGAATTTTATTTCTAACACTGAAGAAGTTGAATAAAGTACATGTTGAACTGGAGATCAAAAAAGACTACTCTTTGGAAGTTTATTGCGCAACAGGAATATGTCTTTGGTTAGAAACATTTAAATATTAGAACGTAGGCCAATGAAGCAAATGAGCTGAGGTTTTGTTATTATATTTAAGACCTAGGAGAATGTCAGTATCATTGATTAAACATGGATGTGTTAAATGTCACGAGAGCCCTTCTTACTTTATTTTTTTTTTGTATAAAAAGTTTTTATTACAACTAATTGTGTGTGGTACATTAAGTTACTATAAGTACATCATAGTATAATCCGAGTCCCGTCTGACATATATCATTATTTGGAGGCTTTGTTTCTCATGTAATAGTACATTTCATTCGTATATATAAAGACTGATTTATGTCCCTTGTTGATCATAATTTTTGTTTTTCGCTTAATATTTCATTCCTGTTTTATGAAAGTAAAATTTTATTTATTCTATAAGGTTGTATAGAACCTTCATTGTTAAATATGATTCCAATATGAAATATGTTAATATTTGGAGGCTTTATTTACCATTTATTAGAACAGTTCACATGTAGGGCAAAATGATCAGTTATGTATTTTGTTGATCATTATTTGTTATTTTTGCTTAATATTTCACTTCTCTTTTATGATTGTACCATTTTGGTCATTCTTTTAGTTAGTATAAAACTGTCATAGTTTAATCGGATCCAATTAGAAATATGTTTATATTTGGAGTTTTTATTTCTCATTTATAAGAATGTTTCACATGTAGAGGGAAATCTTCATTTATGTATTTTGTTGATCATAATTTGTATTTTTCGCATAATTCTTCATTCCTGTTATATGAAAGTACCATTTTATTCATTCTTTAAGGTAGTATATAAAACCCTCACAGTTTAATCTGTTTCCATTTTGAATTATAGATATCTTTGGAGGCTTTCTTGATCATAGTTGAGTTGATTAAAGTTGATATCACATATTATTGCTTTCAGATGATTTGATCTTTGGAATGGAAAATCCAACAACATAAAAGAGATGCTTGCATTACAAGGACTGGCAATATGAAACCTGTGAGTATTCTTTTGTGTTGACGATAAATAATCAACTAACTGAAATTTTATTTCATATCACTGATATCATATTCTTCTGTAGAATTACGTTGAAGTTCTACAAATTGTTTGATGAAAATTTTTCAACTGGAAAGGTCTATGTGCCTTTTCATTGGTGCTTTGATTTCCGTCTGATCAACTATAAATTGTCAAAATCTTATATCACTGATTTACTTACAAGAACGGACAGCAGAATATGATTTCCTTTGTAAGTGTTCATTAATGATGATTATATTTATTATTTATTCCAAGCAACGTCTCTACGATTTATAGTTTCAACTGATTTGGTGTCAAACATATTATAAACAGATTGAATTTTATTTCTAACACTGAAGAAGTTGAATAAAGTACATGTTGAACTGGAGATCAAAAAAGACTACTCTTTGGAAGTTTATTGCGCAACAGGAATATGTCTTTGGTTAGAAACATTTAAATATTAGAACGTAGGCCAATGAAGCAAATGAGCTGAGGTTTTGTTATTATATTTAAGACCTAGGAGAATGTCAGTATCATTGATTAAACATGGATGTGTTAAATGTCACGAGAGCCCTTCTTACTTTATTTTTTTTTAGTATAAAAAGTTTTTATTACAACTAATTGTGTGTGGTACATTAAGTTACTATAAGTACATCATAGTATAATCCGAGTCCCGTCTGACATATATCATTATTTGGAGGCTTTGTTTCTCATGTAATAGTACATTTCATTCGTATATATAAAGACTGATTTATGTCCCTTGTTGATCATAATTTTTGTTTTTCGCTTAATATTTCATTCCTGTTTTATGAAAGTAAAATTTTATTTATTCTATAAGGTTGTATAGAACCTTCATTGTTAAATATGATTCCAATATGAAATATGTTAATATTTGGAGGCTTTATTTACCATTTATTAGAACAGTTCACATGTAGGGCAAAATGATCAGTTATGTATTTTGTTGATCATTATTTGTTATTTTTGCTTAATATTTCACTTCTCTTTTATGATTGTACCATTTTGGTCATTCTTTTAGTTAGTATAAAACTGTCATAGTTTAATCGGATCCAATTATAAATATGTTTATATTTGGAGGCTTTATTTTTCATGTATTAGTCCAGTTCACTAGAAGAGCAAAATGCTCATGTATGTAATTAGTTGTTCATAATATGTATTTTTCGATTAATATTTCATTTCTCTTTTCTGAATGTACCATTTTAGTCATTCTTTTAGTTAGTATAAAACTGTCATAGTTTAATCGGATCCAATTAGAAATATGTTTATATTTGGAGTTTTTATTTCTCATTTATAAGAATGTTTCACATGTAGAGGGAAATCTTCATTTATGTATTTTGTTGATCATAATTTGTATTTTTCGCATAATTCTTCATTCCTGTTATATGAAAGTACCATTTTATTCATTCTTTAAGGTAGTATATAAAACCCTCACAGTTTAATCTGTTTCCATTTTGAATTATAGATATCTTTGGAGGCTTTCTTGATCATAGTTGAGTTGATTAAAGTTGATATCACATATTATTGCTTTCAGATGATTTGATCTTTGGAATGGAAAATCCAACAACATAATAGAGATGCTTGCATTACAAGGACTGGCAATATGAAACCTGTGAGTATTCTTTTGTGTTGACGATAAATAATCAACTAACTGAAATTTTATTTCATATCACTGATATCATATTCTTCTGTAGAATTACGTTGAAGTTCTACAAATTGTTTGATGAAAATTTTTCAACTGGTAAGGTCTATGTGCCTTTTCATTGGTGCTTTGATTTCCGTCTGATCAACTATAAATTGTCAAAATCTTATATCACTGATTTACTTACAAGAACGGACAGCAGAATATGATTTCCTTTGTAAGTGTTCATTTATGATGATTATATTTATTATTTATTCCAAGCAACGTCTCTACGATTTATAGTTTCAACTGATTTGTTGTCAAACATATTATAAACAGATTGAATTTTATTTCTAACACTGAAGAAGTTGAATAAATTACATGTTGAACTGGAGATCAAAAAAGACTACTCTTTGGAAGTTTATTGCGCAACAGGAATATGTCTTTGGTTAGAAACATTTAAATATTAGAACGTAGGCCAATGAAGCAAATGAGCTGAGGTTTTGTTATTATATTTAAGACCTAGGAGAATGTCAGTATCATTGATTAAACATGGATGTGTTAAATGTCACGAGAGCCCTTCTTACTTTATTTTTTTTTTGTATAAAAAGTTTTTATTACAACTAATTGTGTGTGGTACATTAAGTTACTATAAGTACATCATAGTATAATCCGAGTCCCGTCTGACATATATCATTATTTGGAGGCTTTGTTTCTCATGTAATAGTACATTTCATTCGTATATATAAAGACTGATTTATGTCCCTTGTTGATCATAATTTTTGTTTTTCGCTTAATATTTCATTCCTGTTTTATGAAAGTAAAATTTTATTTATTCTATAAGGTTGTATAGAACCTTCATTGTTAAATATGATTCCAATATGAAATATGTTAATATTTGGAGGCTTTATTTACCATTTATTAGAACAGTTCACATGTAGGGCAAAATGATCAGTTATGTATTTTGTTGATCATTATTTGTTATTTTTGCTTAATATTTCACTTTTCTTTTATGATTGTACCATTTTGGTCATTCTTTTAGTTAGTATAAAACTGTCATAGTTTAATCGGATCCAATTAGAAATATGTTTATATTTGGAGTTTTTATTTCTCATTTATAAGAATGTTTCACATGTAGAGGGAAATCTTCATTTATGTATTTTGTTGATCATAATTTGTATTTTTCGCATAATTCTTCATTCCTGTTATATGAAAGTACCATTTTATTCATTCTTTAAGGTAGTATATAAAACCCTCACAGTTTAATCTGTTTCCATTTTGAATTATAGATATCTTTGGAGGCTTTCTTGATCATAGTTGAGTTGATTAAAGTTGATATCACATATTATTGCTTTCAGATGATTTGATCTTTGGAATGGAAAATCCAACAACATAAAAGAGATGCTTGCATTACAAGGACTGGCAATATGAAACCTGTGAGTATTCTTTTGTGTTGACGATAAATAATCAACTAACTGAAATTTTATTTCATATCACTGATATCATATTCTTCTGTAGAATTACGTTGAAGTTCTACAAATTGTTTGATGAAAATTTTTCAACTGGAAAGGTCTATGTGCCTTTTCATTGGTGCTTTGATTTCCGTCTGATCAACTATAAATTGTCAAAATCTTATATCACTGATTTACTTACAAGAACGGACAGCAGAATATGATTTCCTTTGTAAGTGTTCATTAATGATGATTATATTTATTATTTATTCCAAGCAACGTCTCTACGATTTATAGTTTCAACTGATTTGGTGTCAAACATATTATAAACAGATTGAATTTTATTTCTAACACTGAAGAAGTTGAATAAAGTACATGTTGAACTGGAGATCAAAAAAGACTACTCTTTGGAAGTTTATTGCGCAACAGGAATATGTCTTTGGTTAGAAACATTTAAATATTAGAACGTAGGCCAATGAAGCAAATGAGCTGAGGTTTTGTTATTATATTTAAGACCTAGGAGAATGTCAGTATCATTGATTAAACATGGATGTGTTAAATGTCACGAGAGCCCTTCTTACTTTATTTTTTTTTTGTATAAAAAGTTTTTATTACAACTAATTGTGTGTGGTACATTAAGTTACTATAAGTACATCATAGTATAATCCGAGTCCCGTCTGACATATATCATTATTTGGAGGCTTTGTTTCTCATGTAATAGTACATTTCATTCGTATATATAAAGACTGATTTATGTCCCTTGTTGATCATAATTTTTGTTTTTCGCTTAATATTTCATTCCTGTTTTATGAAAGTAAAATTTTATTTATTCTATAAGGTTGTATAGAACCTTCATTGTTAAATATGATTCCAATATGAAATATGTTAATATTTGGAGGCTTTATTTACCATTTATTAGAACAGTTCACATGTAGGGCAAAATGATCAGTTATGTATTTTGTTGATCATTATTTGTTATTTTTGCTTAATATTTCACTTCTCTTTTATGATTGTACCATTTTGGTCATTCTTTTAGTTAGTATAAAACTGTCATAGTTTAATCGGATCCAATTAGAAATATGTTTATATTTGGAGTTTTTATTTCTCATTTATAAGAATGTTTCACATGTAGAGGGAAATCTTCATTTATGTATTTTGTTGATCATAATTTGTATTTTTCGCATAATTCTTCATTCCTGTTATATGAAAGTACCATTTTATTCATTCTTTAAGGTAGTATATAAAACCCTCACAGTTTAATCTGTTTCCATTTTGAATTATAGATATCTTTGGAGGCTTTCTTGATCATAGTTGAGTTGATTAAAGTTGATATCACATATTATTGCTTTCAGATGATTTGATCTTTGGAATGGAAAATCCAACAACATAAAAGAGATGCTTGCATTACAAGGACTGGCAATATGAAACCTGTGAGTATTCTTTTGTGTTGACGATAAATAATCAACTAACTGAAATTTTATTTCATATCACTGATATCATATTCTTCTGTAGAATTACGTTGAAGTTCTACAAATTGTTTGATGAAAATTTTTCAACTGGAAAGGTCTATGTGCCTTTTCATTGGTGCTTTGATTTCCGTCTGATCAACTATAAATTGTCAAAATCTTATATCACTGATTTACTTACAAGAACGGACAGCAGAATATGATTTCCTTTGTAAGTGTTCATTAATGATGATTATATTTATTATTTATTCCAAGCAACGTCTCTACGATTTATAGTTTCAACTGATTTGGTGTCAAACATATTATAAACAGATTGAATTTTATTTCTAACACTGAAGAAGTTGAATAAAGTACATGTTGAACTGGAGATCAAAAAAGACTACTCTTTGGAAGTTTATTGCGCAACAGGAATATGTCTTTGGTTAGAAACATTTAAATATTAGAACGTAGGCCAATGAAGCAAATGAGCTGAGGTTTTGTTATTATATTTAAGACCTAGGAGAATGTCAGTATCATTGATTAAACATGGATGTGTTAAATGTCACGAGAGCCCTTCTTACTTTATTTTTTTTTAGTATAAAAAGTTTTTATTACAACTAATTGTGTGTGGTACATTAAGTTACTATAAGTACATCATAGTATAATCCGAGTCCCGTCTGACATATATCATTATTTGGAGGCTTTGTTTCTCATGTAATAGTACATTTCATTCGTATATATAAAGACTGATTTATGTCCCTTGTTGATCATAATTTTTGTTTTTCGCTTAATATTTCATTCCTGTTTTATGAAAGTAAAATTTTATTTATTCTATAAGGTTGTATAGAACCTTCATTGTTAAATATGATTCCAATATGAAATATGTTAATATTTGGAGGCTTTATTTACCATTTATTAGAACAGTTCACATGTAGGGCAAAATGATCAGTTATGTATTTTGTTGATCATTATTTGTTATTTTTGCTTAATATTTCACTTCTCTTTTATGATTGTACCATTTTGGTCATTCTTTTAGTTAGTATAAAACTGTCATAGTTTAATCGGATCCAATTATAAATATGTTTATATTTGGAGGCTTTATTTTTCATGTATTAGTCCAGTTCACTAGAAGAGCAAAATGCTCATGTATGTAATTAGTTGTTCATAATATGTATTTTTCGATTAATATTTCATTTCTCTTTTCTGAATGTACCATTTTAGTCATTCTTTTAGTTAGTATAAAACTGTCATAGTTTAATCGGATCCAATTAGAAATATGTTTATATTTGGAGTTTTTATTTCTCATTTATAAGAATGTTTCACATGTAGAGGGAAATCTTCATTTATGTATTTTGTTGATCATAATTTGTATTTTTCGCATAATTCTTCATTCCTGTTATATGAAAGTACCATTTTATTCATTCTTTAAGGTAGTATATAAAACCCTCACAGTTTAATCTGTTTCCATTTTGAATTATAGATATCTTTGGAGGCTTTCTTGATCATAGTTGAGTTGATTAAAGTTGATATCACATATTATTGCTTTCAGATGATTTGATCTTTGGAATGGAAAATCCAACAACATAATAGAGATGCTTGCATTACAAGGACTGGCAATATGAAACCTGTGAGTATTCTTTTGTGTTGACGATAAATAATCAACTAACTGAAATTTTATTTCATATCACTGATATCATATTCTTCTGTAGAATTACGTTGAAGTTCTACAAATTGTTTGATGAAAATTTTTCAACTGGTAAGGTCTATGTGCCTTTTCATTGGTGCTTTGATTTCCGTCTGATCAACTATAAATTGTCAAAATCTTATATCACTGATTTACTTACAAGAACGGACAGCAGAATATGATTTCCTTTGTAAGTGTTCATTTATGATGATTATATTTATTATTTATTCCAAGCAACGTCTCTACGATTTATAGTTTCAACTGATTTGTTGTCAAACATATTATAAACAGATTGAATTTTATTTCTAACACTGAAGAAGTTGAATAAATTACATGTTGAACTGGAGATCAAAAAAGACTACTCTTTGGAAGTTTATTGCGCAACAGGAATATGTCTTTGGTTAGAAACATTTAAATATTAGAACGTAGGCCAATGAAGCAAATGAGCTGAGGTTTTGTTATTATATTTAAGACCTAGGAGAATGTCAGTATCATTGATTAAACATGGATGTGTTAAATGTCACGAGAGCCCTTCTTACTTTATTTTTTTTTTGTATAAAAAGTTTTTATTACAACTAATTGTGTGTAGTACATTAAGTTACTATAAGTACATCATAGTATAATCCGAGTCCCGTCTGACATATATCATTATTTGGAGGCTTTGTTTCTCATGTAATAGTACATTTCATTCGTATATATAAAGACTGATTTATGTCCCTTGTTGATCATAATTTTTGTTTTTCGCTTAATATTTCATTCCTGTTTTATGAAAGTAAAATTTTATTTATTCTATAAGGTTGTATAGAACTATCATTGTTAAATATGATTCCAATATGAAATATGTTAATATTTGGAGGCTTTATTTACCATTTATTAGAACAGTTCACATGTAGGGCAAAATGATCAGTTATGTATTTTGTTGATCATTATTTGTTATTTTTGCTTAATATTTCACTTCTCTTTTATGATTGTACCATTTTAGTCATTCTTTTAGTTAGTATAAAACTCTCATAGTTTAATCGGATCCAATTATAAATATGTTTATATTTGGAGGCTTTATTTTTCATGTATTAGTCCAGTTCACTAGAAGAGCAAAATGCTCATGTATGTAATTAGTTGTTCATAATATGTATTTTTCGATTAATATTTCATTTTTCTTTTCTGAATGTACCATTTTAGTCATTCTTTTAGTTAGTATAAAACTCTCATAGTTTAATCGGATCCAATTAGAAATATGTTTATATTTGGAGTTTTTATTTCTCATTTATAAGAATGTTTCACATGTAGAGGGAAATCTTCATTTATGTATTTTGTTGATCATAATTTGTATTTTTCGCATAATTCTTCATTCCTGTTCTATGAAAGTACCATTTTATTCATTCTTTAAGGTAGTATATAAAACCCTCACAGTTTAATCTGTTTCCATTTTGAATTATAGATATCTTTGGAGGCTTTCTTGATCATAGTTGAGTTGATTAAAGTTGATATCACATATTATTGCTTTCAGATGATTTGATCTTTGGAATGGAAAATCCAACAACATTATAGAGATGCTTGCATTACAAGGACTGGCAATATGAAACCTGTGAGTATTCTTTTGTGTTGACGATAAATAATCAACTAACTGAAATTTTATTTCATATCACTGATATCATATTCTTCTGTAGAATTATGTTGAAGTTCTACAAATTGTTTGATGAAAATTTTTCAACTGGAAAGGTCTATGTGCCTTTTCATTGGTGCTTTGATTTCCGTCTGATCAACTATAAATTGTCAAAATCTTATATCACTGATTTACTTACAAGAACGGACAGCAGAATATGATTTCCTTTGTAAGTGTTCATTAATGATGATTATATTTATTATTTATTCCAAGCAACGTCTCTACGATTTATAGTTTCAACTGATATGGTGTCAAACATATTATAAACAGATTGAATTTTATTTCTAACACTGAAGAAGTTGAATAAAGTACATGTTGAACTGGAGATCAAAAAAGACTACTCTTTGGAAGTTTATTGCGCAACAGGAATATGTCTTTGGTTAGAAACATTTAAATAGTAGAACGTAGGCCAATGAAGCAAATGAGCTGAGGTTTTGTTATTATATTTAAGACCTAGGAGAATGTCAGTATCATTGATTAAACATGGATGTGTTAAATGTCACGAGAGCCCTTCTTACTTTATTTTTTTTATTGTATAAAAGGTTTTTATTACAACTAATTGTGTGTTGTACATTAAGGTACTATAAGTACATCATAGTATAATCCGAGTCCCGTCTGACAAATATCATTATTTGGAGGCTTTGTTTCTCATGTAATAGTACATTTCATTCGTATATATAAAGACTGATTTATGTCCCTTGTTGATCATAATTTTTGTTTTTCGCTTAATATTTCATTCCTGTTTTATGAAAGTAAAATTTTATTTATTCTATAAGGTTGTATAGAACCTTCGTTGTTAAATATGATTCCAATATGAAATATGTTAATATTTGGAGGCTTTATTTACCATTTATTAGAACAGTTCACATGTAGGGCAAAATAATCAGTTATGTATTTTGTTGATCATTATTTGTTATTTTTGCTTAATATTTCACTTCTCTTTTATGATTGTACCATTTTAGTCATTATTTTAGTTAGTATAAAACTCTCATATTTTGATCGGATCCAATTAGAAATTTGTTTATATTTGGAGACTTTATTTTTCATGTATTAGTCCAGTTCACTAGAAGAGCAAAATGCTCATGTATGTAATTAGTTGTTCATAATATGTATTTTTCGATTAATATTTCATTTCTCTTTTCTGAATGTACCATTTTAGTCATTCTTTTAGTTAGTATAAAACTCTCATAGTTTAAACGGATCCAATTAGAAATATGTTTATATTTGGAGGCTTTATTTCTAATTTATAAGAATGTTTCACATGTAAAGGGAAATCTTCATTTATGTATTTTGTTGATCATAATTTGTATTTTTCGCATAATTCTTCATTCCTGTTATATGAAAGTACCATTTTATTCATTCTTTAAGGTAGTATATAAAACCCTCACAGATTAATCTGGTTCCATTTTGAATTATGTAAATCTTTGGAGGCTTTCTTGATCATAGTTGAGTTGATTAAAGTTGATATCACATATTATTGCTTTCAGATGATTTGATCTTTGGATTGGAAAATCCAACAACATAAAAGAGATGCTTGCATTACAAGGACTGGCAATATGAAACCTGTGAGTATTCTTTTGTGTTGACGATAAATAATCAACTAACTGAAATTTTATTTCATATCACTGATATCATATTCTTCTGTAGAATTACGTTGAAGTTCTACAAATTGTTTGATGAAAATTTTTCAACTGGAAAGGTCTATGTGCCTTTTCATTGGTGCTTTGATTTCCGTCTGATCAACTATAAATTGTCAAAATCTTATATCATTGATTTACTTACAAGAACGGACAGCAGAATATGATTTCCTTTGTAAGTGTTCATTAATGATGATTATATTTATTATTTATTCCAAGCAACGTCTCTACGATTTATAGTTTCAACTGATTTGGTGTCAAACATATTATATTCAGATTTAATTTTATTTCTAACACTGAAGAAGTTGAATAAAGTACATGTTGAACTGGAGATCAAAAAAGACTACTCTTTGGAAGTTTATTGCGCAACAGGAATATGTCTTTGGTTAGAAACATTTAAATAGTAGAACGTAGGCCAATGAAGCAAATGAGCTGAGGTTTTGTTATTATATTTAAGACCTAGGAGAATGTCAGTATCATTGATTAAACATGGATTTGTTAAATGTCACGAGAGCCCTTCTTACTTTATTTTTTTTTTGTATAAAAAGCTTTTATTACAACTAATTGTGTGTTGTACATTAAGGTACTATAAGTACATCATAGTATAATCCGAGTCCCGTCTGACATATATCATTATTTGGAGGCTTTGTTTCTCATGTAATAGTACATTTCATTCGTATATATAAAGACTGATTTATGTCCCTTGTTGATCATAATTTTTGTTTTTCGCTTAATATTTCATTCCTGTTTTATGAAAGTAAAATTTTATTTATTCTATAAGGTTGTATAGAACCTTCATTGTTAAATATGATTCCAATATGAAATATGTTAATATTTGGAGGCTTTATTTACTATTTATTAGAACAGTTCACATTTAGGGCAAAATGATCAGTTATGTATTTTGTTGATCATTATTTGTTATTTTTGCTTAATATTTCACTTCTCTTTTATGATTGTACCATTTTGGTCATTCTTTTAGTTAGTATAAAACTCTCATAGTTTAATCGGATCCAATTATAAATATGTTTATATATGGAGGCTTTATTTTTCATGTATTAGTCCAGTTCACTAGAAGAGCAAAATGCTCATGTATGTAATTAGTTGTTCATAATATGTATTTTTCGATTAATATTTCATTTCTCTTTTCTGAATGTACCATTTTAGTCATTCTTTTAGTTAGTATAAAACTCTCATAGTTTAATCGGATCCAATTAGAAATATGTTTATATTTGGAGTTTTTATTTCTCATTTATAAGAATGTTTCACATGTAGAGGGAAATCTTCATTTATGTATTTTGTTGATCATAATTTGTATTTTTCGCATAATTCTTCATTGCTGTTATATGAAAGTACCATTTTATTCATTCTTTAAGGTAGTATATAAAACCCTCACAGTTTAATCTGGTACCATTTTGAATTATGTAAATCTTTGGAGGCTTTATTTACCATTTATTAGATCAGTTTACATGTAGAGCAAAATAATCAGTTATGTATTTTGTTGATCATTATTCGTTATTTTTGCTTAATATTTCACTTCTCTTTTATGATTGTACCATTTTAGTCATTATTTTAGTTAGTATAAAACTCTCATATTTTGATCGGATCCAATTAGAAATATGTTTATATTTGGAGGCTTTATTTCTCATTTATAAGAATGTTTCACATGTAAAGGGAAATCTTCATTTATGTATTTTGTTGATCATAATTTGTATTTTTCTCATAATTCTTCATTCCTGTTATATGAAAGTACCATTTTATTCATTCTTTAAGGTAGTATATAAAACCCTCACAGTTTAATCTGGTTCCATTTTGAATTATGTAAATCTTTGGAGGCTTTCTTGATCATAGTTGAGTTGATTAAAGTTGATATCACATATTATTGCTTTCAGATGATTTGATCTTTGGATTGGAAAATCCAACAACATAATAGAGATGCTTGCATTACAATTTTACGAAATTTAGCCTCTTTTTCAATCGTGTTTTAGCTTCTTTTTTATTTCAAATTTTTTATTTGCCGAGGTAGTTTCACTGCGGTAAATTTATTAAATTTACCTTATTTTTTAAATAATTTAACAATTTTATATTATTTTACTTCTGACGATAGCTACCTGGATTATACTCTTATACAGTTTTGTAATATTTGTAAAAATAATAAATTTTCAGCAATTTGTTTAATTGGTAGATATTTTTTACTACGGTAAAATTATTTTTTAGTTAACTAGATGTCGTTTGTAAATAATATAACTTTTTAAATATATCTATACATTTTTATTTTTTTATAAATATTTATTACTTTAGAATAAGTTCATCAGTCAGTATACTGTTACTAGTCAACAAATAATTACTTATGGTTTTTTAAATTATATTTTATTTTTTTATAAGTCATGTTTTCTTCTAATACTGTTGTTAGTGTCGATTTTAAAAATATATATGTAAAAAAATTTATATTATTAAAATATAATTTAGAGAACAAAACTGAAACTATTAGGAAGTCTACAAGGATTTCAAAACCACCAATACGTTTTCACGATGAATTTGGTTATTAACATTTTTTAATTATTTTCTACAATATATTATTAAAAATTAATGAGCTTAACAGTGGTATGTGAATCAATTTTCAGTATTCAGCCTTATAATAATAAAAAAAAAATTTCAATTGGATTTTTAGATAATTATCAAATTACAATTGTTATTCTACTCGAGTGTGAATTAACAAAACAGACTTTGAAATTAGATGAAGAAAAATGGAATCACATAATGGCTGAATCTAATTTTAATATGATTCTTAATAAACTTTATACTCATTCTAAACGAACTGTACTAACCGATGATATTTTTTATTCAATTAATGCAAATAATGAAACTATTACATTACGAGTCAATAACAACCGTATAACATTATCTCGCTACAATTTATCACGATTAAAACAATTACAATATTGTGTTAATGCATGTATTCTTACAAAACAAAAACAGTTGAATTTGTATCAAACATGTTTCGATTTAGTATTATCATTAATCAAACAAGATATTACAGATTTACCAGTATCGTGTCAAAAGAAAGAATTAGTAAATGCATATGTTCAAAATTATGAATTCAATTTAAGTAATGTGCGCTGTGAAGATAAATATTTTATTCTTGAATTACAACAGTTTCACTGTGAAAAAATTTCAGATATGGTATTGAAAGAAATATACAAATAATATGTTTCGATTGAGTTTTTTCATTATCAAATTGAGACGATTAACTTTTACCAATAAAACTTTAAAGAAATGAATAATTGTTAAATGCATGCGTTCAAAATTATTAATTTAACCTTAGTTATGTAAATTAATATTTTATTTTTTAATTGTAATATTTCAATGACGATTATTGTTAGACATGTTTTTTAAAAGATTTACGTGTTATATCACTTGTTTTTTATATTATAATTTCGATTTTTCAATAATATTAATTATTATTAATATGTTAAGTATGTTTATTAGTATAAGTATGTTATCAATATAATAAAAAAATAAAATGTTAATAGTACTTTTTTATTTTTCAAACAATTAATTAAAAATATTCTACATCAATCAATCATAATTTATCATTTTTTCGCTTTGTTACTTTTCTGTCCGGGTCAGAAGTGAATCTTCCTGTTATTATTTCAATCAAATTAGTAAATTCATTTGTAATATTCACATCTCTAGAATTGTCATTTGATGTATATACTTTAATTGAACAGTTTGAATGTTTCCACCTAATAATACAAAATTATTATTATAACTGATATTGTTTAATAAAAAAACGTATCATAGGAGTTTAAATAGAAATATTATAATGGAAATGATCACAAATTATTTACAAATATGAAGTCATAATATACAAATTGAAACAGATTCATTATGTTTAGAAATGATTTAACTATATATTTATTACCTGTCATTAACCGATATATCTTTTATGTCTTTCATTTTATAATGTTGCAATACCCAATAGTCCTTTCCATTATTTACCGGACATTTAAACGTGAAATTATATCCATCCTGTTTTACAGTCATTGAGTTCTCTTTTTCATCAAATACACTCGTATTTTCATTTTCAATGAATTTTTCAATTTTGTCCATATAAGATTTCATCTAAAAAAAGAAAAAATGGATTAGAAAAACATATTTTATTAAAGTTTTTTAAAACGTACCTTCAATGGTTTAATTTTTTTTTGATGGTGATAATGATATCGATGGTTGTGTTTTTATTTTTTTATGACCTTAGATTTACTTTTTGAAGTTTTACTTTTCTCGTCAGTTTCTGTATACTTAAATAATAAAAACAAAATAATTAAAAAATAGTTTTTATATTTTAAGTAGGTATCTATATACTTACATCACTAGAATCATCCTCTGTTACTGCAGTATATTTCTTTATATTTTCCATTTTTTTTTTTAAATTAATTATTATTTAAATGAATGATTAAAAGTACAAAAATGTATAATTTAAAATTAAAATAACACTATTATAGAAATAACACCAAGTATATATAATATATTCAATACTCTTTTATAGCAATAGAGAGAGAGAAACAACTTTTATTAAAGCGTAGTTAATAGTTATCAAAAGTTTTGACCTTAAAGAAGTGGTATGATTTAAATCAGATATATAAAAGTAAAAATAGTATTTAAACCTTTCAATAGAATTATATAAGCAAAAAAAATACAATAATATGTTAATTACGTATTAGTTAAAATATAATGAAGGAAAAAATAGTACTTTTATTATAATTAACGTAAAATATCATATTGCAAATTATTCCTATTAAAAGTTATCATCTAATATGATTTGATATAACAAATTAAAATCAATAATCATATTATAATAGTTCAACCTTCACGATTTATGCTAAAATCTAAAAATCGATAAACATGCAAATTATTATGCGCCTTATGTTATTTGATTACCGAATTTATTATTAATAGTTTTTTATGAAAAGGAAATAATGATAATATTAATATTAATTATTTTTATAATGATTCAACACAATTTAAAAAAATTAAATTTTATCGCATCTTATGATTTACAATTCAATATACATTAGACTAAATTAAAAAAAGTTTTCAATAATTGCCTGCTATTTCTATACGTCTTGGGTGAACTTTGCACATAGCTCGTTGTTCCACTCGTCTTTTCATTATCAACTTAGATATCATATTCATTAAATCCCCCAATATTCCACCGAAAAACGCAATATTACCGAAACTGACGCTTGCCCCGTTGTTCGGCCGAGCGCTTCAATTGTGAATGGATTTAGAACACTATAAAATTAATCATGAAAGTTGTCACTTGCTATTTACTTTTTTATGTTATAGAATATAGATTATTTAAATTAATAATCATTACTTATGATGAAAATTTACCGATAAGAATTCGTATTTACATTTTCGATCAATTGATTGGAAGCAAATTTTTTTTTTTTTTTTATTTTTTTTATTTTTACAAGTAATATACAATCTGTATCATTAATACAATAAGAATATATGCTAAGAGTAATATGACAGGAAAATAATTTGATGAAAGGAGCCACCCATTGATGACACTTTCTGTGATTCTTAATTATTTACTTTTTTTTATTACTATAACAAATCACGACACCACTTGCGCTTTAGGCGTCTTGGGGGATTACCTGGTATAGTAGCGGAGGCCAATTTTTTGATAAGTGGATTCGAATGAGTGCTTAGGTGGTTGTAGAGGAAGCAAATTAATCGCGAATTGTTGTACACTTGTACCCAAATAAAATGAAAAAACCGGACCCACACTAAATTAAAGTCTTTTTTGGTATTACCATAAAACTCATTACTCTAGCTTTGATATTTAGATTTTGTTGCGAATATTCCGGTATTGTCCAAGTATTAAGCTGATCACGCAAATTCAATCCAACAACTTGCTCATTTATGGTATAAAAAACTTTATACGAATCCACATAGTGAAAAGGGCTACGTTCATGTTTTTTCAGCTGGACAAACCGTGGCATTGCTCGAGACAAATACTAAGCGTCGTATTGCTGCGGTCCTGGTACCTAAAACAAAATTGAGCTCAGAAACGTCCACTAAAACCAGGTAAAATCAGGTAAAGAAGAAAGTTAAAGTAAAGGTGAACTGAATAAAATAAAGATCTCCTTCCAAAATAATTATAAAATAGTAGTTTCATATACCAGAGGAATAAAATATTAAGGAAAAAAAAAAAAAAAATGAATTTTAGGAATTTAGGTACATAAATCAACCGTTTTGTATAACAACAATGCACTGATAAAAAGTACGTTTATGATATGTTTCTGTTTGAACTTTTAAACTGAACAAATTACTTTATGAGCATCGAGTGTTTAAAAAAAAAAAAAACTAATATTTGTAATGATTACATGTATGGATAGAAAAATGTTCTGTTTGTATCACCACTTGCTTGCGGTACTTCTGGTACTCGTACTATACATTGTAAAATGCTGTGATAGAGAATGGTAAATAATTATCTACTAAAGTCAATTGATGACATTATTATGATATTATGAAATTATTATTTTTATAAATGTATTGTTTTCATTTTCTTATATACATCTTAGTGAAGGTGAGACGTCATATACAATGCACGAATAGTATATACTGCAATAAAGGCTGATTTGTGTACTTGAAATTTAAAAATTTTATTTGAGTCTTCATATACAATGTACGAATATATGGCACGAAAAGCTGATTTGATTTTTTCATATTATTTCATTTCTATTATAGAACAATTATATTTGATAATTACATAGGAGGATAGGACATACCGCGGAATTGCCCGAGACAAATACTACGCGTTGTACTGCTGAGCTCCTGGTAGATATTTTAAGTAGACACATTTTAGGGTACAAATGATTTGAATTTCTGTGCTCAATTGTGTTTTCGATACCACGAGCGCAGCGATACAACGCGTAGTATTCGACTCGGGCATTGCCGAAAAAAACACGAACGTTTCCCTGCCACCTGTGTGAACTAATATAAATTTTTAAGCCGGAGTGAAGCGAAATAGTTATTGGATTTATTATGATGTTTGAGTTTTTCAATTATATTTTTGTAACAAGAATTTGTTTAATAACAATGCACTGATGAAAAGTTAAAAATAAAACAATAGTTACAGCACACTTGTTTTTGAAAAATCGATTAATCACCACTAAAATAATAATAATCGTATATACTTGAAATTTCCATTGCACGGTTGTTCGTTTTAGATGTTATAAATTTATAAAATTCAAAGGTATTAACCGGTTTTTTTTAGCTAACTACAGTATTTTTGAATGATTAATATTTTTGTAAAATGTCGATAATATTATACAGGTTTTAAAAAAAATTGTAATATATAATTACAAAAATTGACATACATGTTTCTTACTGGTTAATACAAGAAAATTCATCGGTATTTAAAAAAAAAATTTGTGCGTTTCGTTTTTTAATTTTGACAAAAGACAAATAATCCGAAACGTTTTTGTAGTTAGAGTAAATAATGAGTAAACTTTTATTATTATGAAAGTTTACTCTTTATTTGTGTTATTATTGTCGTTATGTTATTGTTATTATGTCGTTATTAGTGTGTTGAGTTTAATAGAATTAAGAATAGAAGTTGAATTTAATGAAATATATTAAATTGAATTTGGCATGTCTCGTATACATACTCGTATGTCTTTTAGCAAAGCAAAACACTAATTTTTTGAAATTCAATTATTCATATACTAAATTCAATTATATTATTATCAAAATTCAAAGCAATATTTGTGTTGCGCAATGA
Organism: Periphyllus acericola; assembly: GCA_949715065.1. Taxonomy (NCBI): domain Eukaryota; kingdom Metazoa; phylum Arthropoda; class Insecta; order Hemiptera; family Aphididae; genus Periphyllus; species Periphyllus acericola. Next base: position 19,644,861 of record OX454264.1, read on the forward strand.
AATTCCATATAATATTCTTATATAATTTCAAGTTCAACATGTACTTTATTCAGCTTCTTCACTGTTGAAAATGGTATTCAATCTTTTTACTGTAAGCTAGACACCATATCAATTGAAAATGTAAATTGTAGACACTTTTTGGATTGAATTACAAATAAAATCATCATCAAAGATTACTTACAAAGGCACACTTATTCTGCTGCCCATGTTTGCGTATAAATCAGCGATATCATATTTTGAAATTAATAGTCCTTCAATTTCAGTTGAAATTCAAGGCAGCAAAATGTAGGCAAATGGATATTGCAACTTGAATCACATAAATCTAATATCTTGATAAACTTCAATATAATCCAAAAGAACAAGTTGACATATTTTTTTTATTAAATAAATAGAACAAAAATTCACTAACTCTTTCGGTGAAGTCAGGCTAAATATTTCCAGTCTTTGCTATTTGAGCTTATCAAATAACACTGTTTGATAATCTTTGCCGCATATCAAATCACCTGAAAATAATATGTAAGATAGAAGAGAAATGTTAATTTTTTTTTGATAGTTTTCAGTACAGTCTAATTTTATAAATTAAATTTGCCATTCTACATTAAATAATGTGTACTACAAAATTATACATTTATCTGATACTGGACTTTGTTTTAAGCTTTTATAGTAGTTATTGTGATGGCATAATCAATAGTTAAGCAATGGACTTGTATATAGTGGAGTGGTCTTCGACAATCCAGTTCAACATGTACGTTAGTCAGATACTTCACTTTTGAAATTAGAACTGAATCTTTTATATGTCTGCTTTGCACCAGATCAAATAAATCTGTACAGATATATGTTCATTTTTTTTTTTTTTGATTTTCTGAAGAGCGTAATGGTAAAATGCATACGACATTCTTCTACATTAAATATTATTTAATTCAAATTATTATTTTTTACTGTCACTGGAATTTTCCTTAATTTATTTTCATAAATAAGTAGCAACAGAAGATTATATTAATTAGTTCAATATTTTTATACATTGTTAATTTATACAAAGACATTGTTTACAAGAAATTACATATACAATCATCATCAAAGAATACTTACAAAATATCACATATTCTGCTGCTCGTATTTGTGTATAAATCAGCGATATCAGATTTTGACTTTAAATAGTTTTTCAGACGACAATCAAAGCAGCTATGTATAGGCACAAAGATATTGCTAGTTGAATCACCTTTATCGAACATCTTGTAGAACTTCAACATAATTCAACAGAAGAATAAGATATCAGTGAAATTACATATTTTAATATAGTTATATATTAGTAATGTATAGTAGTGTTTACAAATTGATACATTTTTCTGAAACTGGAATTTTCTTAAAGATTTTATTTTGATAGGTTATTATTTTCATAAATATAAGTAGAAACAGAAAAGTATATTTATTAGTCCAGTATTTTTATTGGAAGAATATGTGAGCCACAACATTTTTAATAAATACCTTAAATTAAGAATCAAATGGAGCTAACATCATGTTAAATGTATTATTAAAGCATTGAAATTGCAATAAATAATGATGAAAAAATAAATATAATGTTTCTGACATAGGAGTATAACTAAGGCAAAATGTCTACAAGGAGATTAAGACAATTTATAGTGAATTAATTCATTAGACCTGAATACAATAATCCTATTTAACCTAATTGCTACATAGTTGTATTGTCTTTAACAACGTTTCTTAATTTGATGTAGGAGCACCACTAGTAGTAAATGTATTTAGCCTCATGCTTTTTACAGATGTAAAACATTTTGGATATTTAATAAATAATAGTTGTTTTAATACCTACTCAATGATTTAAAAGTTGATTTGATGCAGTTTATAAAGTCAGGAACATCTTATCCTCGTTTTATACATTGAACTATAATATTATGATAACTGAAATCAGGAATGCGCACCAGCCATTAGACCAATGTAAACATGGTCGTGATAGCGTGTCAGAAAGAGACAGCAGATAAGAACGGTGGTACTATCTTTTTTTATCACACATAACAATAAGATTGTTTGCCAATAAATAATAAATGTGTTCATTTTACAACAACGTAGGAAATCATTTGCATTAGGTATTTTGGTAAATATTTTGAGATAAAAAATTTAGAATTTGATTTATTAACAAGAGAAAATGAACCATTAATATATTTGTGTACGTTAAACATTGTCACTTCAATTCTGTATTTGATAGCCTTGTAGAAATTATCACATAGTAACAGATGAATGTGTAATGTATTTGATCAAGAAAATTGTAAGTAAATTGTATCGTTCATATTGAATTCTAAATAAAAATTAATTAAATTAAAAATTATAATTAAATTAAAAATGTATTAGCCATAATGATTAGATCCAAAAATATAACGACCGGCAGAGGTGTTGAAAATTTTCATCCTATTCAAAATATTATGACGACTTACAAATTATTAATGGCAATTCAATAAAGATTATAATAATATGTATGTAGTTGGTAAGTTTATTTATTTATCATAAGTGGTGTAGTAACCAGTCGCTCTTACCACTTGGCTGTTACACGCTTCTTTTACGTCGAATGCACCTACACGTAGTAAGCAGGATCTAGGACAACTAATTGTGTGTTGTACATTAAGGTACTATAAATACATCATAGTATAATCTGAGTCCCATCTGAAATATATCATTATTTGAAGGCTTTGTTTATCATGTATTAGTACAGTTCATTTGTAGATAAAAAGGCTGAATTATGACCATTGTTGATCATAGTAAGTGTTTTTCGCTTAATATTTCATTCCTGTTATATGAGAGTAACATTTTATTCATTCTATAAGGTAGTATAAAACACTCACAGTTTAATCTTATTCCAATTTGACATATGTAAATATTTGGAGGCATTATTTCTTATTTATTAGAATGTTTCACATATAGAGCAAAATGCTCATTTATGTATTTAGTTGTTCATAATTTGGGTTTTTCGCTTAATATTACATTCCTATTACATGAAAGTACCATTTAATTCATTCTTTTACGTAGTATAAAACACTCAAAGTTTAATCTGATTCAAGTTTGTTCAATATTTCAGTATTTAGAGGTTATCTTGATCATTTATTAGAACAATTCACATGAAGAGCAAAATGCTCAATTATGTATTTAGTAGTTCATAATTTGTAGTTTTCGCTTAATATTTCATTTCTCTTATCTGACTGTACCATTTTATTCATTATTTTCGATAGTATAAAACTCTCACAGTTTAATCGGATCCAATTAGAAATGTGTTAATATTTGGAGGCTTTATTTTTCATGGATTAGTACAGTTCACTAGAATAGCAAAATGCTCATTTATGTACTTAGTTGTTCATAATTTGTATTTTTCGATTAATGCATTACTCTTTTATGAATGAACCATTTTATTCATTCTTATATGAGTATAAAACCCTCACAGTTTAATCTGATTCAAGTTTGTTCAATATTTCAATATTTAGAGGTTTTCTTGAACATTTATTGAAACAATCCACATGAAGAGCAAAATGCTCAATTATGTATTTTGTTGTTCATAATTTGTAGTGTTCGCTTAATATTTAATTTCCCTTTTATGAATGTACCATTTAATTCATTCTTTTACATAGTATAAAACCCTCAAAAATTATTCTCATTCCAATTTGACAAATGTAAATATTTGGAAGCTTTACTTCTTATTTATTAGAACAGTTCACATCTAGAGCAAAATGCTCATTTAAGTATTTTGTTGACAAATTAATTGCTTTTTTTCGCATAATATATCATTTCTCTTATCTCAATATAACATTTTATTCATTATTTTCGTTAGTATAAAACTCTCACAGTTTAATCTGGTTCCATTTTAAATTATGTAAATCTTTGGAGGCTTTATTTACCATTTATTAGAAAAGTTCACATGTAGAGCAAAATGATCAGTTATGTATTTTGTTGATCATTATTTGTTATTTTTGCTTAATATTTCACTTAACTTTTATGATTGTACCATTTTAGTCATTCTTTTAGTTAGTATAAAACTCTCATAGTTTGATCGGATCCAATTAGAAATATGTTTATATTTGGAGGCTTTATTTTTCATGTATTAGTCCAGTTCACTAGAAGAGCAAAATGCTCATGTATGTAATTAGTTGTTCATAATATGTATTTTTCGATTAATATTTATTTCTCTTTTCTTAATGTACCATTTTAGTCATTCTTTTAGTTAGTATAAAACTCTCATAGTTTAATCGGATCCAATTAGAAATATGTTTATATTTGGAGTTTTTTTTTTTCATTTATAAGAATGTTTCACATGTAGAGGGAAATCTTCATTTATGTATTTTGTTGATCATAATTTGTATTTTTCGCATAATTCTTCATTCCTGTTATATGAAAGTACCATTTTATTCATTCTTTAAGGTAGTATATAAAACCCTCACAGTTTAATCTGGTTCCATTTTGAATTATGTAAATCTTTGGAGGCTTTCTTGATCATAGTTGAGTTGATTAAAGTTGATATCACATATTATTGCTTTCAGATGATTTGATCTTTGGAATGGAAAATCCAACAACATAATAGAGATGCTTACATTACAAGGACTGGCAATATGAAACCTGTGAGTATTCTTTTGTGTTGACGATAAATAATCAACTAACTGAAATTTTATTTCATATCACTGATATCATATTCTTCTGTAGAATTACGTTGAAGTTCTACAAGATTTTTGATGAAAATTTTTCAACTGGCAAGGTCTATATGCCTATTCATTGGTGCTTTGATTTTCGTCTGATCAACTATAAATTGTCAAAATCTTAAATCACTGATTTACTTACAAGAACGAACAGCAGAATATTATGTCCTTTGTAAGTATTCATTAATGATGATTGTATTTATTATTTATTCCAAGCAATATCTCTACGATTTATAGTTTTAACTGATTTTGTGTCAAACATATAATAAACAGATTGAATTTAATATCCAACACTTAAGAAGTTGAATAAAGTACATGTTGAACTGGAGATCAAAAAAGACTACTCTTTGGAAGTTTATTGCGCAACAGGAATATGTCTTTGGTTAGAAACATTTAAATAGTAGAACGTAGGCCAATGAAGCAAATGAGCTGAGGTTTTGTTATTATATTTAAGACCTAGGAGAATGTCAGTATCATTGATAAAACATGGATGTGTTAAATGTCACGAGAGCCCTTCTTACTTTATTTTTTTTTTGTATAAAAAGTTTTTATTACAATTAATTGTGTGTTGTACATTAAGGTACTATAAGTACATCATAGTATAATCCGAGTCCCGTCTGACAAATATCATTATTTGGAGGCTTTGTTTCTCATGTAATAGTACATTTCATTCGTAGATATAAAGACTGATTTATGTCCCTTGTTGAACATAATTTTTGTTTTTCGCTTAATATTTCATTCCTGTTTTATGAAAGTAAAATTTTATTTATTCCATAAGGTTGTATAGAACCTTCATTGTTAAATATTATTCCAATATGAAATATGTTAATATCTGGAGGCTTTATTTACCATTTATTAGAACAGTTCACATGTAGGGCAAAATGATCAGTTATGTATTTTGTTGATCATTATTCGTTATTTTTGCTTAATATTTTACTTCTCTTTTATGATTGTACCATTTTAGTCATTCTTTTAGTTAGTATAAAACTCTCATAGTTTGATCGGATCCAATTAGAAATATGTTTATATTTGGAGGCTTTATTTTTCATGTATTAGTCCAGTTCACTAGAAGAGCAAAATGCCCATGTATGTAATTAGTTGTTCATAATATGTATTTTTCGATTAATATTTATTTCTCTTTTCTTAATGTACCATTTTAGTCATTCTTTTAGTTAGTATAAAACTCTCATAGTTTAATCGGATCCAATTAGAAATATGTTTATATTTGGAATTTTTATTTTTCATTTATAAGAATGTTTCACATGTAGAGGGAAATCTTCTTTTATGTATTTTGTTGATCATAATTTGTATTTTTCGCATAATTCTTCATTGCTGTTATATTAAAGTACCATTTTATTCATTCTTTAAGGTAGCATATAAAACACTCACAGTTTAATCTGGTTCCATTTTGAATTATGTAAATCTTTGGAGGCTTTATTTACCATTTATTAGAACAGTTCACATGTAGAGCAAAATAATCAGTTATGTATTTTGTTGATCATTATTCGTTATTTTTGCTTAATATTTTACTTCTCTTTTATGATTGTACCATTTTAGTCATTCTTTTAGTTAGTATAAAACTCTCATAGTTTGATCGGATCCAATTAGAAATATGTTTATATTTGGAGGCTTTATTTTTCATGTATTAGTCCAGTTCACTAGAAGAGCAAAATGCTCATGTATGTAATTAGTTGTTCATAATATGTATTTTTCGATTAATATTTATTTCTCTTTTCTTAATGTACCATTTTAGTCATTCTTTTAGTTAGTATAAAACTCTCATAGTTTAATCGGATCCAATTAGAAATATGTTTATATTTGGAGTTTTTATTTTTCATTTATAAGAATGTTTCACATGTAGAGGGAAATCTTCTTTTATGTATTTTGTTGATCATAATTTGTATTTTTCGCATAATTCTTCATTCCTGTTATATGAAAGTACCATTTTATTCATTCTTTAAGGTAGTATATAAAACCCTCACAGATTAATCTGGTTCCATTTTGAATTATGTAAATCTTTGGAGGCTTTCTTGATCATAGTTGAGTTGATTAAAGTTGATATCACATATTATTGCTTTCAGATGATTTGATCTTTGGAATGGAAAATCCAACAACATTATAGAGATGATTGCATTACAAGGACTGGCAATAAGAAAACTGTGAGTATTCTTTTGTGTTGACGATAAATAATCAACTAACTGAAATTTTATTTCATATCACTGATATCATATTCTTCTGTAGAATTACGTTGAAGTTCTACAAGATTTTTGATGAAAATTTTTCAACTGGCAAGGTCTATATGCCTATTCATTGGTGCTTTGATTTTCGTCTGATCAACTATAAATTGTCAAAATCTTATATCACTGATTTACTTACAAGAACGGACAGCAGAATATGATTTCCTTTGTAAGTATTCATAAATTATGATTGTATTTATTAGTTATTCCAAGCAATATCTCTACGATTTATAGTTTTAACTGATATGGTGTCAAACATATTATAATCAGATTGAATTTTATTTCCAACACTTAAGAAGTTGAATAAAGTACATGTTGAACTTGAGATCAAAAAAGACTACTCTTTGGAAGTTTATTGCGCACCAGGAATATGTCTTTGGTTAGAAACATTTAAATAGTAGAACGTAGGCCAATGAAGCAAATGAGCTGAGGTTTTGTTATTATATTTAAGACCTAGGAGAATGTCAGTATCATTGATAAAACATGGATGTGTTAAATGTCACGAGAGCCCTTCTTACTTTATTTTTTTTTTGTATAAAAAGTTTTTATTACAATTAATTGTGTGTTGTACATTAAGGTACTATAAGTACATCATAGTATAATCCGAGTCCCGTCTGACAAATACCATTATTTGGAGGCTTTGTTTCTCATGTAATAGTACATTTCATTCGTAGATATAAAGACTGATTTATGTCCCTTGTTGAACATAATTTTTGTTTTTCGCTTAATATTTCATTCCTGTTTTATGAAAGTAAAATTTTATTTATTCCATAAGGTTGTATAGAACCTTCATTGTTAAATATTATTCCAATATGAAATATGTTAATATCTGGAGGCTTTATTTACCATTTATTAGAACAGTTCACATGTAGGGCAAAATGATCAGTTATGTATTTTGTTGATCATTATTCGTTATTTTTGCTTAATATTTTACTTCTCTTTTATGATTGTACCATTTTAGTCATTCTTTTAGTTAGTATAAAACTCTCATAGTTTGATCGGATCCAATTAGAAATATGTTTATATTTGGAGGCTTTATTTTTCATGTATTAGTCCAGTTCACTAGAAGAGCAAAATGCCCATGTATGTAATTAGTTGTTCATAATATGTATTTTTCGATTAATATTTATTTCTCTTTTCTTAATGTACCATTTTGATCATTCTTTTAGTTAGTATAAAACTCTCATAGTTTAATCGGATCCAATTAGAAATATGTTTATATTTGGAATTTTTATTTTTCATTTATAAGAATGTTTCACATGTAGAGGGAAATCTTCTTTTATGTATTTTGTTGATCATAATTTGTATTTTTCGCATAATTCTTCATTGCTGTTATATTAAAGTACCATTTTATTCATTCTTTAAGGTAGCATATAAAACACTCACAGTTTAATCTGGTTCCATTTTGAATTATGTAAATCTTTGGAGGCTTTATTTACCATTTATTAGAACAGTTCACATGTAGAGCAGAATAATCAGTTATGTATTTTGTTGATCATTATTCGTTATTTTTGCTTAATATTTTACTTCTCTTTTATGATTGTACCATTTTAGTCATTCTTTTAGTTAGTATAAAACTCTCATAGTTTGATCGGATCCAATTAGAAATATGTTTATATTTGGAGGCTTTATTTTTCATGTATTAGTCCAGTTCACTAGAAGAGCAAAATGCTCATGTATGTAATTAGTTGTTCATAATATGTATTTTTCGATTAATATTTATTTCTCTTTTCTTAATGTACCATTTTAGTCATTCTTTTAGTTAGTATAAAACTCTCATAGTTTAATCGGATCCAATTAGAAATATGTTTATATTTGGAGTTTTTTTTTTTCATTTATAAGAATGTTTCAGATGTAGAGGGAAATCTTCATTTATGTATTTTGTTGATCATAATTTGTATTTTTCGCATAATTCTTCATTCCTGTTATATGAAAGTACCATTTTATTCATTCTTTAAGGTAGTATATAAAACCCTCACAGTTTAATCTGGTTCCATTTTGAATTATGTAAATCTTTGGAGGCTTTCTTGATCATAGTTGAGTTGATTAAAGTTGATATCACATATTATTGCTTTCAGATGATTTGATCTTTGGAATGGAAAATCCAACAACATAATAGAGATGCTTACATTACAAGGACTGGCAATATGAAACCTGTGAGTATTCTTTTGTGTTGACGATAAATAATCAACTAACTGAAATTTTATTTCATATCACTGATATCATATTCTTCTGTAGAATTACGTTGAAGTTCTACAAGATTTTTGATGAAAATTTTTCAATTGGCAAGGTCTATATGCCTATACATTGGTGCTTTGATTTTCGTCTGATCAACTATAAATTGTCAAAATCTTAAATCACTGATTTACTTACAAGAACGAACAGCAGAATATTATGTCCTTTGTAAGTATTCATTAATGATGATTGTATTTATTATTTATTCCAAGCAATATCTCTACGATTTATAGTTTTAACTGATTTTGTGTCAAACATATAATAAACAGATTGAATTTAATATCCAACACTTAAGAAGTTGAATAAAGTACATGTTGAACTGGAGATCAAAAAAGACTACTCTTTGGAAGTTTATTGCGCAACAGGAATATGTCTTTGGTTAGAAACATTTAAATAGTAGAACGTAGGCCAATGAAGCAAATGAGCTGAGGTTTTGTTATTATATTTAAAACCTAGGAGAATGTCAGTATCATTGATAAAACATGGATGTGTTAAATGTCACGAGAGCCCTTCTTACTTTATTTTTTTTTTGTATAAAAAGTTTTTATTACAATTAATTGTGTGTTGTACATTTAGGTACTATAAGTACATCATAGTATAATCCGAGTCCCGTCTGACAAATATCATTATTTGGAGGCTTTGTTTCTCATGTAATAGTACATTTCATTCGTAGATATAAAGACTGATTTATGTCCCTTGTTGAACATAATTTTTGTTTTTCGCTTAATATTTCATTCCTGTTTTATGAAAGTAAAATTTTATTTATTCCATAAGGTTGTATAGAACCTTCATTGTTAAATATTATTCCAATATGAAATATGTTAATATCTGGAGGCTTTATTTACCATTTATTAGAACAGTTCACATGTACGGCAAAATGATCATTTATGTATTTTGTTGATCATTTTTTGTTATTTTTGCTTAATATTTCACTTCTCTTTTATGATTGTACCATTTTAGTCATTATTTTAGTTAGTATAAAACTCTCATAGTTTAATCAGATCCAATTATAAATATGTTTATATTTGGAGGCTTTATTTCTCATTTATAAGAATGTTTCACATGTAGAGGGAAATCTTCATTTATGTATTTTGTTGATCATAATTTGTATTTTTCGCATAATTCTTCATTGCTGTTATATGAAAGTACCATTTTATTCATTCTTTAAGGTAGCATATAAAACACTCACAGTTTAATCTGGTTCCATTTTGAATTATGTAAATCTTTGGAGGCTTTATTTACCATTTATTAGAACAGTTCACATGTAGAGCAAAATAATCAGTTATGTATTTTGTTGATCATTATTCGTTATTTTTGCTTAATATTTTACTTCTCTTTTATGATTGTACCATTTTAGTCATTCTTTTAGTTAGTATAAAACTCTCATAGTTTGATCGGATCCAATTAGAAATATGTTTATATTTGGAGGCTTTATTTTTCATGTATTAGTCCAGTTCACTAGAAGAGCAAAATGCTCATGTATGTAATTAGTTGTTCATAATATGTATTTTTCGATTAATATTTATTTCTCTTTTCTTAATGTACCATTTTAGTCATTCTTTTAGTTAGTATAAAACTCTCATAGTTTAATCGGATCCAATTAGAAATATGTTTATATTTGGAGTTTTTTTTTTTCATTTATAAGAATGTTTCACATGTAGAGGGAAATCTTCATTTATGTATTTTGTTGATCATAATTTGTATTTTTCGCATAATTCTTCATTCCTGTTATATGAAAGTACCATTTTATTCATTCTTTAAGGTAGTATATAAAACCCTCACAGTTTAATCTGGTTCCATTTTGAATTATGTAAATCTTTGGAGGCTTTCTTGATCATAGTTGAGTTGATTAAAGTTGATATCACATATTATTGCTTTCAGATGATTTGATCTTTGGAATGGAAAATCCAACAACATAATAGAGATGCTTACATTACAAGGACTGGCAATATGAAACCTGTGAGTATTCTTTTGTGTTGACGATAAATAATAAACTAACTGAAATTTTATTTCATATCACTGATATCATATTCTTCTGTAGAATTACGTTGAAGTTCTACAAGATTTTTGATGAAAATTTTTCAACTGGCAAGGTCTATATGCCTATACATTGGTGCTTTGATTTTCGTCTGATCAACTATAAATTGTCAAAATCTTAAATCACTGATTTACTTACAAGAACGAACAGCAGAATATTATGTCCTTTGTAAGTATTCATTAATGATGATTGTATTTATTATTTATTCCAAGCAATATCTCTACGATTTATAGTTTTAACTGATTTTGTGTCAAACATATAATAAACAGATTGAATTTAATATCCAACACTTAAGAAGTTGAATAAAGTACATGTTGAACTGGAGATCAAAAAAGACTACTCTTTGGAAGTTTATTGCGCAACAGGAATATGTCTTTGGTTAGAAACATTTAAATAGTAGAACGTAGGCCAATGAAGCAAATGAGCTGAGGTTTTGTTATTATATTTAAGACCTAGGAGAATGTCAGTATCATTGATAAAACATGGATGTGTTAAATGTCACGAGAGCCCTTCTTACTTTATTTTTTTTTTGTATAAAAAGTTTTTATTACAATTAATTGTGTGTTGTACATTTAGGTACTATAAGTACATCATAGTATAATCCGAGTCCCGTCTGACAAATATCATTATTTGGAGGCTTTGTTTCTCATGTAATAGTACATTTCATTCGTAGATATAAAGACTGATTTATGTCCCTTGTTGAACATAATTTTTGTTTTTCGCTTAATATTTCATTCCTGTTTTATGAAAGTAAAATTTTATTTATTCCATAAGGTTGTATAGAACCTTCATTGTTAAATATTATTCCAATATGAAATATGTTAATATCTGGAGGCTTTATTTACCATTTATTAGAACAGTTCACATGTACGGCAAAATGATCATTTATGTATTTTGTTGATCATTTTTTGTTATTTTTGCTTAATATTTCACTTCTCTTTTATGATTGTACCATTTTAGTCATTATTTTAGTTAGTATAAAACTCTCATAGTTTAATCAGATCCAATTATAAATATGTTTATATTTGGAGGCTTTATTTCTCATTTATAAGAATGTTTCACATGTAGAGGGAAATCTTCATTTATGTATTTTGTTGATCATAATTTGTATTTTTCGCATAATTCTTCATTGCTGTTATATGAAAGTACCATTTTATTCATTCTTTAAGGTAGCATATAAAACACTCACAGTTTAATCTGGTTCCATTTTGAATTATGTAAATCTTTGGAGTCTTTATTTACAATTTATTAGAACAGTTCACATGTAGAGCAAAATAATCAGTTATGTATTTTGTTGATCATTATTCGTTATTTTTGCTTAATATTTTACTTCTCTTTTATGATTGTACCATTTTAGTCATTCTTTTAGTTAGTATAAAACTCTCATAGTTTGATCGGATCCAATTAGAAATATGTTTATATTTGGAGGCTTTATTTTTCATGTATTAGTCCAGTTCACTAGAAGAGCAAAATGCTCATGTATGTAATTAGTTGTTCATAATATGTATTTTTCGATTAATATTTATTTCTCTTTTCTTAATGTACCATTTTAGTCATTCTTTTAGTTAGTATAAAACTCTCATAGTTTAATCGGATCCAATTAGAAATATGTTTATATTTGGAGGCTTTATTTTTCATGTATTAGTCCAGTTCACTAGAAGAGCAAAATGCTCATGTATGTAATTAGTTGTTCATAATATGTATTTTTCGATTAATATTTATTTCTCTTTTCTTAATGTACCATTTTAGTCATTCTTTTAGTTAGTATAAAACTCTCATAGTTTAATCGGATCCAATTAGAAATATGTTTATATTTGGAGTTTTTTTTTTTCATTTATAAGAATGTTTCACATGTACAGGGAAATCTTCATTTATGTATTTTGTTGATCATAATTTGTATTTTTCGCATAATTCTTCATTCCTGTTATATGAAAGTACCATTTTATTCATTCTTTAATGTAGTATATAAAACCCTCACAGTTTAATCTGGTTCCATTTTGAATTATGTAAATCTTTGGAGGCTTTCTTGATCATAGTTGAGTTGATTAAAGTTGATATCACATATTATTGCTTTCAGATGATTTGATCTTTGGAATGGAAAATCCAACAACATAATAGAGATGCTTACATTACAAGGACTGGCAATATGAAACCTGTGAGTATTCTTTTGTGTTGACGATAAATAATCAACTAACTGAAATTTTATTTCATATCACTGATATCATATTCTTCTGTAGAATTACGTTGAAGTTCTACAAGATTTTTGATGAAAATTTTTCAACTGGCAAGGTCTATATGCCTATTCATTGGTGCTTTGATTTTCGTCTGATCAACTATAAATTGTCAAAATCTTAAATCACTGATTTACTTACAAGAACGAACAGCAGAATATTATGTCCTTTGTAAGTATTCATTAATGATGATTGTATTTATTATTTATTCCAAGCAATATCTCTACGATTTATAGTTTTAACTGATTTTGTGTCAAACATATAATAAACAGATTGAATTTAATATCCAACACTTAAGAAGTTGAATAAAGTACATGTTGAACTGGAGATCAAAAAAGACTACTCTTTGGAAGTTTATTGCGCAACAGGAATATGTCTTTGGTTAGAAACATTTAAATAGTAGAACGTAGGCCAATGAAGCAAATGAGCTGAGGTTTTGTTATTATATTTAAGACCTAGGAGAATGTCAGTATCATTGATAAAACATGGATGTGTTAAATGTCACGAGAGCCCTTCTTACTTTATTTTTTTTTTGTATAAAAAGTTTTTATTACAATTAATTGTGTGTTGTACATTTAGGTACTATAAGTACATCATAGTATAATCCGAGTCCCGTCTGACAAATATCATTATTTGGAGGCTTTGTTTCTCATGTAATAGTACATTTCATTCGTAGATATAAAGACTGATTTATGTCCCTTGTTGAACATAATTTTTGTTTTTCGCTTAATATTTCATTCCTGTTTTATGAAAGTAAAATTTTATTTATTCCATAAGGTTGTATAGAACCTTCATTGTTAAATATTATTCCAATATGAAATATGTTAATATCTGGAGGCTTTATTTACCATTTATTAGAACAGTTCACATGTACGGCAAAATGATCATTTATGTATTTTGTTGATCATTTTTTGTTATTTTTGCTTAATATTTCACTTCTCTTTTATGATTGTACCATTTTAGTCATTATTTTAGTTAGTATAAAACTCTCATAGTTTAATCAGATCCAATTATAAATATGTTTATATTTGGAGGCTTTATTTCTCATTTATAAGAATGTTTCACATGTAGAGGGAAATCTTCATTTATGTATTTTGTTGATCATAATTTGTATTTTTCGCATAATTCTTCATTGCTGTTATATGAAAGTACCATTTTATTCATTCTTTAAGGTAGCATATAAAACACTCACAGTTTAATCTGGTTCCATTTTGAATTATGTAAATCTTTGGAGGCTTTATTTACCATTTATTAGAACAGTTCACATGTAGAGCAAAATAATCAGTTATGTATTTTGTTGATCATTATTCGTTATTTTTGCTTAATATTTTACTTCTCTTTTATGATTGTACCATTTTAGTCATTCTTTTAGTTAGTATAAAACTCTCATAGTTTGATCGGATCCAATTAGAAATATGTTTATATTTGGAGGCTTTATTTTTCATGTATTAGTCCAGTTCACTAGAAGAGCAAAATGCTCATGTATGTAATTAGTTGTTCATAATATGTATTTTTCGATTAATATTTATTTCTCTTTTCTTAATGTACCATTTTAGTCATTCTTTTAGTTAGTATAAAACTCTCATAGTTTAATCGGATCCAATTAGAAATATGTTTATATTTGGAGTTTTTTTTTTTCATTTATAAGAATGTTTCACATGTAGAGGGAAATCTTCATTTATGTATTTTGTTGATCATAATTTGTATTTTTCGCATAATTCTTCATTCCTGTTATATGAAAGTACCATTTTATTCATTCTTTAAGGTAGTATATAAAACCCTCACAGTTTAATCTGGTTCCATTTTGAATTATGTAAATCTTTGGAGGCTTTCTTGATCATAGTTGAGTTGATTAAAGTTGATATCACATATTATTGCTTTCAGATGATTTGATCTTTGGAATGGAAAATCCAACAACATAATAGAGATGCTTACATTACAAGGACTGGCAATATGAAACCTGTGAGTATTCTTTTGTGTTGACGATAAATAATCAACTAACTGAAATTTTATTTCATATCACTGATATCATATTCTTCTGTAGAATTACGTTGAAGTTCTACAAGATTTTTGATGAAAATTTTTCAATTGGCAAGGTCTATATGTCTATACATTGGTGCTTTGATTTTCGTCTGATCAACTATAAATTGTCAAAATCTTAAATCACTGATTTACTTACAAGAACGAACAGCAGAATATTATGTCCTTTGTAAGTATTCATTAATGATGATTGTATTTATTATTTATTCCAAGCAATATCTCTACGATTTATAGTTTTAACTGATTTTGTGTCAAACATATAATAAACAGATTGAATTTTATATCCAACACTTAAGAAGTTGAATAAAGTACATGTTGAACTGGAGATCAAAAAAGACTACTCTTTGGAAGTTTATTGCGCAACAGGAATATGTCTTTGGTTAGAAACATTTAAATAGTAGAACGTAGGCCAATGAAGCAAATGAGCTGAGGTTTTGTTATTATATTTAAGACCTAGGAGAATGTCAGTATCATTGATAAAACATGGATGTGTTAAATGTCACGAGAGCCCTTCTTACTTTATATTTTTTTTGTATAAAAAGTTTTTATTACAATTAATTGTGTGTTGTACATTAAGGTACTATAAGTACATCATAGTATAATCCGAGTCCCGTCTGACAAATATCATTATTTGGAGGCTTTGTTTCTCATGTAATAGTACATTTCATTCGTAGATATAAAGACTGTTTTATGTCCCTTGTTGAACATAATTATTGTTTTTCGCTTAATATTTCATTCCTGTTTTATGAAAGTAAAATTTTATTTATTCCATAAGGTTGTATAGAACCTTCATTGTTAAATATTATTCCAATATGAAATATGTTAATATCTGGAGGCTTTATTTACCATTTATTAGAACAGTTCACATGTAGGGCAAAATAATCAGTTATGTATTTTGTTGATCATTATTCGTTATTTTTGCTTAATATTTTACTTCTCTTTTATGATTGTACCATTTTAGTCATTCTTTTAGTTAGTATAAAACTCTCATAGTTTGATCGGATCCAATTAGAAATATGTTTATATTTGGAGGCTTTATTTTTCATGTATTAGTCCAGTTCACTAGAAGAGCAAAATGCTCATGTATGTAATTAGTTGTTCATAATATGTATTTTTCGATTAATATTTATTTCTCTTTTCTTAATGTACCATTTTAGTCATTCTTTTAGTTAGTATAAAACTCTCATAGTTTAATCGGATTCTATTATAAATATGTTTATATTTGGAGTATTTATTTCTCATTTATAAGAATGTTTCACATGTAGAGGGAAATCTTCATTTATGTATTTTGTTGATCATAATTTGTATTTTTCGCATAATTCTTCATTGCTGTTATATGAAAGTACCATTTTATTCATTCTTTAAGGTAACATATAAAACACTCACAGTTTAATCTGGTTCCATTTTTAATTATGTAAATCTTTGGAGACTTTCTTGATTATAGTTGAGTTGATTAAAGTTGATATCACATATTATTGCTTTCAGATGATTTGATCTTTGGAATGGAAAATCCAACAACATAATAGAGATGCTTGCATTATAAGGACTGGCAATATGAAACCTGTGAGTATTCTTTTGTGTTGACGATAAATAATCAACTAACTGAAATTCTATTTCATATCACTGATATCATATTCTTCTGTAGAATTACGTTGAAGTTCTACAAATTGTTTGATGAAAATTTTTCAACTGGCAAGGTCTATGTGCCTTTTCATTGGTGCTTTGATTTTCGTCTGATCAACTATAAATTGTCAAAATCTTATATCACTGATTTACTTATAAGAACGGACAGCAGAATATGATTTCCTTTGTAAGTATTCATTAATGATGATTGTATTTATTAGTTATTCCAAGCAATATCTCTACGATTTATAGTTTTAACTGATATGGTGTCAAACATATTATAAACAGATTGAATTTTATTTCCAACACTTAAGAAGTTGAATAAAGTACATGTTGAACTTGAGATCAAAAAAGACTACTCTTTGGAAGTTTATTGCGCACCAGGAATATGTCTTTGGTTAGAAACATTTAAATAGTAGAACGTAGGCCAATGAAGCAAATGAGCTGAGGTTTTGTTATTATATTTAAGACCTAGGAGAATGTCAGTATCTTTGATTAACCATGGATGTGTTACATGTCACGAGAGCCCTTCTTACTTTATTTTTTTTATTGTATAAAAGGTTTTTATTACAACTAATTGTGTGTTGTACATTAAGGTACTATAAGTACATCATAGTATAATCCGAGTCCCGTCTGACAAATATCATTATTTGGAGGCTTTGTTTCTCATGTAATAGTACATTTCATTTGTAGATATAAAGACTGATTTATGTCACTTTTTGATCATAATTTTTGTTTTTCGCTTAATATTTCATTCCTGTTTTATGAAAGTAAAATTGTATTTATTCCATAAGGTTGTATAGAACCTTCAATGTTAAATATGATTCCAATATGAAATATGTTAATATCTGGAGGCTTGATTTACCATTTATTAGAACAGTTCACATGTAGGGCAAAATGATCAGTTATGTATTTTGTTGATCATTATTTGTTATTTTTGCTTAATATTTCACTTCTCTTTTATGATTGTACCATTTTAGTCATTCTTTTAGTTAGTATAAAACTCTCATAGTTTAATCGGATCCAATTATAAATATGTTTATATTTGGAGGCTTTATTTCTCATTTATAAGAATGTTTCACATGTAGAGGGAAATCTTCATTTATGTATTTTGTTGATCATAATTTGTATTTTTCGCATAATTCTTCATTGCTGTTATATGAAAGTACCATTTTATTCATACTTTAAGGTAGCATATAAAACACTCACAGTTTAATCTGGTTCCATTTTGAATTATGTAAATCTTTGGAGGCTTTCTTGATCATAGTTGAGTTGATTAAAGTTGATATCACATATTATTGCTTTCAGATGATTTGATCTTTGGAATGGAAAATCCAACAACATTATAGAGATGATTGCATTACAAGGACTGGCCATAAGAAAACTGTGAGTATTCTTTTGTGTTGACGATAAATAATCAACTAACTGAAATTTTATTTCATATCACTGATATCATATTCTTCTGTAGAATTACGTTGAAGATCTACAAGATTTTTGATGAAAATTTTTCAATTGGCAAGGTCTATATGCCTATACATTGGTGCTTTGATTTTCGTCTGATCAACTATAAATTGTCAAAATCTTATATCACTGATTTACTTACAAGAACGGACAGCAGAATATTATGTCCTTTGTAAGTATTCATTAATGATGATTGTATTTATTATTTATTCCAAGCAATATCTCTACGATTTATAGTTTTAACTGATTTGGTGTAAAACATATAATAAACAGATTGAATTTTATATCCAACACTGAAGAAGTTGAATAAAGTACATGTTGAACTGGAGATCAAAAAAGACTACTCTTTGGAAGTTTATTGCGCAACAGGAATATGTCTTTGGTTAGAAACATTTAAATAGTAGAACGTAGGCCAATGAAGCAAATGAGCTGAGGTTTTGTTATTATATTTAAGACCTAGGAGAATGTCAGTATCTTTGATTAACCATGGATGTGTTATATGTCACGAGAGCCCTTCTTACTTTATTTTTTTTATTGTATAAAAGGTTTTTATTACAACTAATTGTGTGTTGTACATTAAGGTACTATAAGTACATCATAGTATAATCCGAGTCCCGTCTGACAAATATCATTATTTGCAGGCTTTGTTTCTCATGTAATAGTACATTTCATTCGTAGATATAAAGACTGATTTATGTCCCTTGTTGATCATCATTTTTGTTTTTCGCTTAATATTTCATTCCTGTTTTATGAAAGTAAAATTGTATTTATTCCATAAGGTTGTATAGAACCTTCAATGTTAAATATGATTCCAATATGAAATATGTTAATATCTGGAGGCTTGATTTACCATTTATTAGAACAGTTCACATGTAGGGCAAAATGATCAGTTATGTATTTTGTTGATCATTATTTGTTATTTTTGCTTAATATTTCACTTCTCTTTTATGATTGTACCATTTTAGTCATTCTTTTAGTTAGTATAAAACTCTCATAGTTTGATCGGATCCAATTAGAAATATGTTTATATTTGGAGGCTTTATTTTTCATGTATTAGTCCAGTTCACTAGAAGAGCAAAATGCTCATGTATGTAATTAGTAGTTCATAATATGTATTTTTCGATTAATATTTATTTCTCTTTTCTTAATGTACCATTTTAGTCATTCTTTAAGTTAGTATAAAACTCTCATAGTTTAATCGGATCCAATTAGAAATTTGTTTATATTTGGAGTTTTTATTTTTCATTTATAAGAATGTTTCACATGTAGAGGGAAATCTTCTTTTATGTATTTTGTTGATCATAATTTGTATTTTTCGCATAATTCTTCATTCCTGTTATATGAAAGAACCATTTTATTCATTCTTTAAGGTAGTATATAAAACCCTCACAGTTTAATCTGGTTCCATTTTGAATTATGTAAATCTTTGGAGGCTTTCTTGATCATAGTTGAGTTGATTAAAGTTGATATCACATATTATTGCTTTCAGATGATTTGATCTTTGGAATGGAAAATCCAACAACATTATAGAGATGATTGCATTACAAGGACTGGCAATAAGAAAACTGTGAGTATTCTTTTGTGTTGACGATAAATAATCAACAAACTGAAATTTTATTTCATATCACTGATATCATATTCTTCTGTAGAATTACGTTGAAGTTCTACAAGATTTTTGATGAAAATTTTTCAACTGGCAAGGTCTAAGTGCCTTTTCATTGGTGCTTTGATTTTCGTCTGATCAACTATAAATTGTCAAAATCTTATATCACTGATTTACTTACAAGAACGGACAGCAGAATATGATTTCCTTTGTAAGTATTCATAAATTATGATTGTATTTATTAGTTATTCCAAGCAATATCTCTACGATTTATAGTTTTAACTGATATGGTGTCAAACATATTATAAACAGATTGAATTTTATTTCCAACACTTAAGAAGTTGAATAAAGTACATGTTGAACTTGAGATAAAAAAAGACTACTCTTTGGAAGTTTATTGCGCACCAGGAATATGTCTTTGGTTAGAAACATTTAAATAGTAGAACGTAGGCCAATGAAGCAAATGAGCTGAGGTTTTGTTATTATATTTAAGACCTAGGAGAATGTCAGTATCTTTGATTAACCATGGATGTGTTACATGTCACGAGAGCCCTTCTTACTTTATTTTTTTTATTGTATAAAAGGTTTTTATTACAACTAATTGTGTGTTGTACATTAAGGTACTATAAGTACATCATAGTATAATCCGAGTCCCGTCTGACAAATATCATTATTTGGAGGCTTTGTTTCTCATGTAATAGTACATTTCATTTGTAGATATAAAGACTGATTTATGTCACTTTTTGATCATAATTTTTGTTTTTCGCTTAATATTTCATTCCTGTTTTATGAAAGTAAAATTGTATTTATTCCATAAGGTTGTATAGAACCTTCAATGTTAAATATGATTCCAATATGAAATATGTTAATATCTGGAGGCTTGATTTACCATTTATTAGAACAGTTCACATGTAGGGCAAAATGATCAGTTATGTATTTTGTTGATCATTATTTGTTATTTTTGCTTAATATTTCACTTCTCTTTTATGATTGTACCATTTTAGTCATTCTTTTAGTTAGTATAAAACTCTCATAGTTTAATCGGATCCAATTATAAATATGTTTATATTTGGAGGCTTTATTTCTCATTTATAAGAATGTTTCACATGTAGAGGGAAATCTTCATTTATGTATTTTGTTGATCATAATTTGTATTTTTCGCATAATTCTTCATTGCTGTTATATGAAAGTACCATTTTATTCATACTTTAAGGTAGCATATAAAACACTCACAGTTTAATCTGGTTCCATTTTGAATTATGTAAATCTTTGGAGGCTTTCTTGATCATAGTTGAGTTGATTAAAGTTGATATCACATATTATTGCTTTCAGATGATTTGATCTTTGGAATGGAAAATCCAACAACATTATAGAGATGATTGCATTACAAGGACTGGCCATAAGAAAACTGTGAGTATTCTTTTGTGTTGACGATAAATAATCAACTAACTGAAATTTTATTTCATATCACTGATATCATATTCTTCTGTAGAATTACGTTGAAGATCTACAAGATTTTTGATGAAAATTTTTCAATTGGCAAGGTCTATATGCCTATACATTGGTGCTTTGATTTTCGTCTGATCAACTATAAATTGTCAAAATCTTATATCACTGATTTACTTACAAGAACGGACAGCAGAATATTATGTCCTTTGTAAGTATTCATTAATGATGATTGTATTTATTATTTATTCCAAGCAATATCTCTACGATTTATAGTTTTAACTGATTTGGTGTAAAACATATAATAAACAGATTGAATTTTATATCCAACACTGAAGAAGTTGAATAAAGTACATGTTGAACTGGAGATCAAAAAAGACTACTCTTTGGAAGTTTATTGCGCAACAGGAATATGTCTTTGGTTAGAAACATTTAAATAGTAGAACGTAGGCCAATGAAGCAAATGAGCTGAGGTTTTGTTATTATATTTAAGACCTAGGAGAATGTCAGTATCTTTGATTAACCATGGATGTGTTATATGTCACGAGAGCCCTTCTTACTTTATTTTTTTTATTGTATAAAAGGTTTTTATTACAACTAATTGTGTGTTGTACATTAAGGTACTATAAGTACATCATAGTATAATCCGAGTCCCGTCTGACAAATATCATTATTTGCAGGCTTTGTTTCTCATGTAATAGTACATTTCATTCGTAGATATAAAGACTGATTTATGTCCCTTGTTGATCATCATTTTTGTTTTTCGCTTAATATTTCATTCCTGTTTTATGAAAGTAAAATTGTATTTATTCCATAAGGTTGTATAGAACCTTCAATGTTAAATATGATTCCAATATGAAATATGTTAATATCTGGAGGCTTGATTTACCATTTATTAGAACAGTTCACATGTAGGGCAAAATGATCAGTTATGTATTTTGTTGATCATTATTTGTTATTTTTGCTTAATATTTCACTTCTCTTTTATGATTGTACCATTTTAGTCATTCTTTTAGTTAGTATAAAACTCTCATAGTTTGATCGGATCCAATTAGAAATATGTTTATATTTGGAGGCTTTATTTTTCATGTATTAGTCCAGTTCACTAGAAGAGCAAAATGCTCATGTATGTAATTAGTAGTTCATAATATGTATTTTTCGATTAATATTTATTTCTCTTTTCTTAATGTACCATTTTAGTCATTCTTTAAGTTAGTATAAAACTCTCATAGTTTAATCGGATCCAATTAGAAATTTGTTTATATTTGGAGTTTTTATTTTTCATTTATAAGAATGTTTCACATGTAGAGGGAAATCTTCTTTTATGTATTTTGTTGATCATAATTTGTATTTTTCGCATAATTCTTCATTCCTGTTATATGAAAGAACCATTTTATTCATTCTTTAAGGTAGTATATAAAACCCTCACAGTTTAATCTGGTTCCATTTTGAATTATGTAAATCTTTGGAGGCTTTCTTGATCATAGTTGAGTTGATTAAAGTTGATATCACATATTATTGCTTTCAGATGATTTGATCTTTGGAATGGAAAATCCAACAACATTATAGAGATGATTGCATTACAAGGACTGGCAATAAGAAAACTGTGAGTATTCTTTTGTGTTGACGATAAATAATCAACTAACTGAAATTTTATTTCATATCACTGATATCATATTCTTCTGTAGAATTACGTTGAAGTTCTACAAGATTTTTGATGAAAATTTTTCAACTGGCAAGGTCTAAGTGCCTTTTCATTGGTGCTTTGATTTTCGTCTGATCAACTATAAATTGTCAAAATCTTATATCACTGATTTACTTACAAGAACGGACAGCAGAATATGATTTCCTTTGTAAGTATTCATAAATTATGATTGTATTTATTAGTTATTCCAAGCAATATCTCTACGATTTATAGTTTTAACTGATATGGTGTCAAACATATTATAAACAGATTGAATTTTATTTCCAACACTTAAGAAGTTGAATAAAGTACATGTTGAACTTGAGATAAAAAAAGACTACTCTTTGGAAGTTTATTGCGCACCAGGAATATGTCTTTGGTTAGAAACATTTAAATAGTAGAACGTAGGCCAATGAAGCAAATGAGCTGAGGTTTTGTTATTATATTTAAGACCTAGGAGAATGTCAGTATCTTTGATTAACCATGGATGTGTTATATGTCACGAGAGCCCTTCTTACTTTATTTTTTTTATTGTATAAAAGGTTTTTATTACAACTAATTGTGTGTTGTACATTAAGGTACTATAAGTACATCATAGTATAATCCGAGTCCCGTCTGACAAATATCATTATTTGGAGGCTTTGTTTCTCATGTAATAGTACATTTCATTTGTAGATATAAAGACTGATTTATGTCCCTTTTTGATCATAATTTTTGTTTTTCGCTTAATATTTCATTCCTGTTTTATGAAAGTAAAATTGTATTTATTCCATAAGGTTGTATAGAACCTTCAATGTTAAATATGATTCCAATATGAAATATGTTAATATCTGGAGGCTTGATTTACCATTTATTAGAACAGTTCACATGTAGGGCAAAATGATCAGTTATGTATTTTGTTGATCATTATTTGTTATTTTTGCTTAATATTTCACTTCTCTTTTATGATTGTACCATTTTAGTCATTCTTTTAGTTAGTATAAAACTCTCATAGTTTAATCGGATCCAATTATAAATATGTTTATATTTGGAGGCTTTATTTCTCATTTATAAGAATGTTTCACATGTAGAGGGAAATCTTCATTTATGTATTTTGTTGATCATAATTTGTATTTTTCGCATAATTCTTCATTGCTGTTATATGAAAGTACCATTTTATTCATACTTTAAGGTAGCATATAAAACACTCACAGTTTAATCTGGTTCCATTTTGAATTATGTAAATCTTTGGAGGCTTTCTTGATCATAGTTGAGTTGATTAAAGTTGATATCACATATTATTGCTTTCAGATGATTTGATCTTTGGAATGGAAAATCCAACAACATTATAGAGATGATTGCATTACAAGGACTGGCCATAAGAAAACTGTGAGTATTCTTTTGTGTTGACGATAAATAATCAACTAACTGAAATTTTATTTCATATCACTGATATCATATTCTTCTGTAGAATTACGTTGAAGATCTACAAGATTTTTGATGAAAATTTTTCAATTGGCAAGGTCTATATGCCTATACATTGGTGCTTTGATTTTCGTCTGATCAACTATAAATTGTCAAAATCTTATATCACTGATTTACTTATAAGAACGGACAGCAGAATATTATGTCCTTTGTAAGTATTCATTAATGATGATTGTATTTATTATTTATTCCAAGCAATATCTCTACGATTTATAGTTTTAACTGATTTGGTGTAAAACATATAATAAACAGATTGAATTTTATATCCAACACTGAAGAAGTTGAATAAAGTACATGTTGAACTGGAGATCAAAAAAGACTACTCTTTGGAAGTTTATTGCGCAACAGGAATATGTCTTTGGTTAGAAACATTTAAATAGTAGAACGTAGGCCAATTAAGCAAATGAGCTGAGGTTTTGTTATTATATTTAAGACCTAGGAGAATGTCAGTATCTTTGATTAACCATGGATGTGTTATATGTCACGAGAGCCTTTCTTACTTTATTTTTTTTATTGTATAAAAGGTTTTTATTACAACTAATTGTGTGTTGTACATTAAGGTACTATAAGTACATCATAGTATAATCCGAGTCCCGTCTGACAAATATCATTATTTGAAGGCTTTGTTTCTCATGTAATAGTACATTTCATTCGTAGATATAAAGACTGATTTATGTCCCTTGTTGATCATCATTTTTGTTTTTCGCTTAATATTTCATTCCTGTTTTATGAAAGTAAAATTGTATTTATTCCATAAGGTTGTATAGAACCTTCAATGTTAAATATGATTCCAATATGAAACATGTTAATATCTGGAGGCTTGATTTACCATTTATTAGAACAGTTCACATGTAGGGCAAAATGATCAGTTATGTATTTTGTTGATCATTATTTGTTTTTTTTGCTTAATATTTCACTTCTCTTTTATGATTGTACCATTTTAGTCATTCTTTTAGTTAGTATAAAACTCTCATAGTTTAATCGGATCCTATTATAAATATGTTTATATTTGGAGGCTTTATTTCTCATTTATAAGAATGTTTCACATGTAGAGGGAAATCTTCATTTATGTATTTTGTTGATCATAATTTGTATTTTTCGCATAATTCTTCATTGCTGTTATATGAAAGTACCATTTTATTCATTCTTTAAGGTAACATATAAAACACTCACAGTTTAATCTGGTTCCATTTTTAATTATGTAAATCTTTGGAGACTTTCTTGATTATAGTTGAGTTGATTAAAGTTGATATCACATATTATTGCTTTCAGATGATTTGATCTTTGGAATGGAAAATCCAACAACATAATAGAGATGCTTGCATTATAAGGACTGGCAATATGAAACCTGTGAGTATTCTTTTGTGTTGACGATAAATAATCAACTAACTGAAATTCTATTTCATATCACTGATATCATATTCTTCTGTAGAATTACGTTGAAGTTCTACAAATTGTTTGATGAAAATTTTTCAACTGGCAAGGTCTATGTGCCTTTTCATTGGTGCTTTGATTTTCGTCTGATCAACTATAAATTGTCAAAATCTTATATCACTGATTTACTTATAAGAACGGACAGCAGAATATGATTTCCTTTGTAAGTATTCATTAATGATGATTGTATTTATTAGTTATTCCAAGCAATATCTCTACGATTTATAGTTTTAACTGATATGGTGTCAAACATATTAAAAACAGATTGAATTTTATTTCCAACACTTAAGAAGTTGAATAAAGTACATGTTGAACTTGAGATCAAAAAAGACTACTCTTTGGAAGTTTATTGCGCACCAGGAATATGTCTTTGGTTAGAAACATTTAAATAGTAGAACGTAGGCCAATGAAGCAAATGAGCTGAGGTTTTGTTATTATATTTAAGACCTAGGAGAATGTCAGTATCTTTGATTAACCATGGATGTGTTATATGTCACGAGAGCCCTTCTTACTTTATTTTTTTTATTGTATAAAAGGTTTTTATTACAACTAATTGTGTGTTGTACATTAAGGTACTATAAGTACATCATAGTATAATCCGAGTCCCGTCTGACAAATATCATTATTTGGAGGCTTTGTTTCTCATGTAATAGTACATTTCATTTGTAGATATAAAGACTGATTTATGTCACTTTTTGATCATAATTTTTGTTTTTCGCTTAATATTTCATTCCTGTTTTATGAAAGTAAAATTGTATTTATTCCATAAGGTTGTATAGAACCTTCAATGTTAAATATGATTCCAATATGAAATATGTTAATATCTGGAGGCTTGATTTACCATTTATTAGAACAGTTCACATGTAGGGCAAAATGATCAGTTATGTATTTTGTTGATCATTATTTGTTATTTTTGCTTAATATTTCACTTCTCTTTTATGATTGTACCATTTTAGTCATTCTTTTAGTTAGTATAAAACTCTCATAGTTTAATCGGATCCAATTATAAATATGTTTATATTTGGAGGCTTTATTTCTCATTTATAAGAATGTTTCACATGTAGAGGGAGATCTTCATTTATGTATTTTGTTGATCATAATTTGTATTTTTCGCATAATTCTTCATTGCTGTTATATGAAAGTACCATTTTATTCATACTTTAAGGTAGCATATAAAACACTCACAGTTTAATCTGGTTCCATTTTGAATTATGTAAATCTTTGGAGGCTTTCTTGATCATAGTTGAGTTGATTAAAGTTGATATCACATATTATTGCTTTCAGATGATTTGATCTTTGGAATGGAAAATCCAACAACATTATAGAGATGATTGCATTACAAGGACTGGCCATAAGAAAACTGTGAGTATTCTTTTGTGTTGACGATAAATAATCAACTAACTGAAATTTTATTTCATATCACTGATATCATATTCTTCTGTAGAATTACGTTGAAGATCTACAAGATTTTTGATGAAAATTTTTCAACTGGCAAGGTCTAAGTGCCTTTTCATTGGTGCTTTGATATTTTCGTCTGATGAACTATAAATTGTCAAAATCTTATATCACTGATTTACTTACAAGAACGGACAGCAGAATATTATGTCCTTTGTAAGTATTCATTAATGATGATTGTATTTATTATTTATTCCAAGCAATATCTCTACGATTTATAGTTTTAACTGATTTGGTGTAAAACATATAATAAACAGATTGAATTTTATATCCAACACTGAAGAAGTTGAATAAAGTACATGTTGAACTGGAGATCAAAAAAGACTACTCTTTGGAAGTTTATTGCGCAACAGGAATATGTCTTTGGTTAGAAACATTTAAATAGTAGAACGTAGGCCAATGAAGCAAATGAGCTGAGGTTTTGTTATTATATTTAAGACCTAGGAGAATGTCAGTATCTTTGATTAACCATGGATGTGTTATATGTCACGAGAGCCCTTCTTACTTTATTTTTTTTATTGTATAAAAGGTTTTTATTACAACTAATTGTGTGTTGTACATTAAGGTACTATAAGTACATCATAGTATAATCCGAGTCCCGTCTGACAAATATCATTATTTGGAGGCTTTGTTTCTCATGTAATAGTACATTTCATTCGTAGATATAAAGACTGATTTATGTCCCTTGTTGATCATCATTTTTGTTTTTCGCTTAATATTTCATTCCTGTTTTATGAAAGTAAAATTGTATTTATTCCATAAGGTTGTATAGAACCTTCAATGTTAAATATGATTCCAATATGAAATATGTTAATATCTGGAGGCTTGATTTACCATTTATTAGAACAGTTCACATGTAGGGCAAAATGATCAGTTATGTATTTTGTTGATCATTATTTGTTATTTTTGCTTAATATTTCACTTCTCTTTTATGATTGTACCATTTTAGTCATTCTTTTAGTTAGTATAAAACTCTCATAGTTTAATCGGATCCAATTATAAATATGTTTATATTTGGAGGCTTTATTTCTCATTTATAAGAATGTTTCACATGTAGAGGGAAATCTTCATTTATGTATTTTGTTGATCATAATTTGTATTTTTCGCATAATTCTTCATTGCTGTTATATGAAAGTACCATTTTATTCATACTTTAAGGTAGCATATAAAACACTCACAGTTTAATCTGGTTCCATTTTGAATTATGTAAATCTTTGGAGGCTTTCTTGATCATAGTTGAGTTGATTAAAGTTGATATCACATATTATTGCTTTCAGATGATTTGATCTTTGGAATGGAAAATCCAACAACATTATAGAGATGATTGCATTACAAGGACTGGCCATAAGAAAACTGTGAGTATTCTTTTGTGTTGACGATAAATAATCAACTAACTGAAATTTTATTTCATATCACTGATATCATATTCTTCTGTAGAATTACGTTGAAGATCTACAAGATTTTTGATGAAAATTTTTCAACTGGCAAGGTCTAAGTGCCTTTTCATTGGTGCTTTGATTTTCGTCTGATGAACTATAAATTGTCAAAATCTTATATCACTGATTTACTTACAAGAACGGACAGCAGAATATTATGTCCTTTGTAAGTATTCATTAATGATGATTGTATTTATTATTTATTCCAAGCAATATCTCTACGATTTATAGTTTTAACTGATTTGGTGTAAAACATATAATAAACAGATTGAATTTTATATCCAACACTGAAGAAGTTGAATAAAGTACATGTTGAACTGGAGATCAAAAAAGACTACTCTTTGGAAGTTTATTGCGCAACAGGAATATGTCTTTGGTTAGAAACATTTAAATAGTAGAACGTAGGCCAATGAAGCAAATGAGCTGAGGTTTTGTTATTATATTTAAGACCTAGGAGAATGTCAGTATCTTTGATTAACCATGGATGTGTTATATGTCACGAGAGCCCTTCTTACTTTATTTTTTTTATTGTATAAAAGGTTTTTATTACAACTAATTGTGTGTTGTACATTAAGGTACTATAAGTACATCATAGTATAATCCGAGTCCCGTCTGACAAATATCATTATTTGGAGGCTTTGTTTCTCATGTAATAGTACATTTCATTCGTAGATATAAAGACTGATTTATGTCCCTTGTTGATCATCATTTTTGTTTTTCGCTTAATATTTCATTCCTGTTTTATGAAAGTAAAATTGTATTTATTCCATAAGGTTGTATAGAACCTTCAATGTTAAATATGATTCCAATATGAAATATGTTAATATCTGGAGGCTTGATTTACCATTTATTAGAACAGTTCACATGTAGGGCAAAATGATCAGTTATGTATTTTGTTGATCATTATTTGTTATTTTTGCTTAATATTTCACTTCTCTTTTATGATTGTACCATTTTAGTCATTCTTTTAGTTAGTATAAAACTCTCATAGTTTAATCGGATCCAATTATAAATATGTTTATATTTGGAGGCTTTATTTCTCATTTATAAGAATGTTTCACATGTAGAGGGAAATCTTCATTTATGTATTTTGTTGATCATAATTTGTATTTTTCGCATAATTCTTCATTGCTGTTATATGAAAGTACCATTTTATTCATACTTTAAGGTAGCATATAAAACACTCACAGTTTAATCTGGTTCCATTTTGAATTATGTAAATCTTTGGAGGCTTTCTTGATCATAGTTGAGTTGATTAAAGTTGATATCACATATTATTGCTTTCAGATGATTTGATCTTTGGAATGGAAAATCCAACAACATTATAGAGATGATTGCATTACAAGGACTGGCCATAAGAAAACTGTGAGTATTCTTTTGTGTTGACGATAAATAATCAACTAACTGAAATTTTATTTCATATCACTGATATCATATTCTTCTGTAGAATTACGTTGAAGATCTACAAGATTTTTGATGAAAATTTTTCAACTGGCAAGGTCTAAGTGCCTTTTCATTGGTGCTTTGATTTTCGTCTGATGAACTATAAATTGTCAAAATCTTATATCACTGATTTACTTACAAGAACGGACAGCAGAATATTATGTCCTTTGTAAGTATTCATTAATGATGATTGTATTTATTATTTATTCCAAGCAATATCTCTACGATTTATAGTTTTAACTGATTTGGTGTAAAACATATAATAAACAGATTGAATTTTATATCCAACACTGAAGAAGTTGAATAAAGTACATGTTGAACTGGAGATCAAAAAAGACTACTCTTTGGAAGTTTATTGCGCAACAGGAATATGTCTTTGGTTAGAAACATTTAAATAGTAGAACGTAGGCCAATGAAGCAAATGAGCTGAGGTTTTGTTATTATATTTAAGACCTAGGAGAATGTCAGTATCTTTGATTAACCATGGATGTGTTATATGTCACGAGAGCCCTTCTTACTTTATTTTTTTTATTGTATAAAAGGTTTTTATTACAACTAATTGTGTGTTGTACATTAAGGTACTATAAGTACATCATAGTATAATCCGAGTCCCGTCTGACAAATATCATTATTTGGAGGCTTTGTTTCTCATGTAATAGTACATTTCATTCGTAGATATAAAGACTGATTTATGTCCCTTGTTGATCATCATTTTTGTTTTTCGCTTAATATTTCATTCCTGTTTTATGAAAGTAAAATTGTATTTATTCCATAAGGTTGTATAGAACCTTCAATGTTAAATATGATTCCAATATGAAATATGTTAATATCTGGAGGCTTGATTTACCATTTATTAGAACAGTTCACATGTAGGGCAAAATGATCAGTTATGTATTTTGTTGATCATTATTTGTTATTTTTGCTTAATATTTCACTTCTCTTTTATGATTGTACCATTTTAGTCATTCTTTTAGTTAGTATAAAACTCTCATAGTTTAATCGGATCCAATTATAAATATGTTTATATTTGGAGGCTTTATTTCTCATTTATAAGAATGTTTCACATGTAGAGGGAAATCTTCATTTATGTATTTTGTTGATCATAATTTGTATTTTTCGCATAATTCTTCATTGCTGTTATATGAAAGTACCATTTTATTCATTCTTTAAGGTAACATATAAAACACTCACAGTTTAATCTGGTTCCATTTTTAATTATGTAAATCTTTGGAGACTTTCTTGATTATAGTTGAGTTGATTAAAGTTGATATCACATATTATTGCTTTCAGATGATTTGATCTTTGGAATGGAAAATCCAACAACATAATAGAGATGCTTGCATTATAAGGCCTGGCAATATGAAACCTGTGAGTATTCTTTTGTGTTGACGATAAATAATCAACTAACTGAAATTCTATTTCATATCACTGATATCATATTCTTCTGTAGAATTACGTTGAAGTTCTACAAATTGTTTGATGAAAATTTTTCAACTGGCAAGGTCTATGTGCCTTTTCATTGGTGCTTTGATTTTCGTCTGATCAACTATAAATTGTCAAAATCTTATATCACTGATTTACTTATAAGAACGGACAGCAGAATATGATTTCCTTTGAAAGTATTCATTAATGATGATTGTATTTATTAGTTATTCCAAGCAATATCTCTACGATTTATAGTTTTAACTGATATGGTGTCAAACATATTATAAACAGATTGAATTTTATTTCCAACACTTAAGAAGTTGAATAAAGTACATGTTGAACTTGAGATCAAAAAAGACTACTCTTTGGAAGTTTATTGCGCACCAGGAATATGTCTTTGGTTAGAAACATTTAAATAGTAGAACGTAGGCCAATGAAGCAAATGAGCTGAGGTTTTGTTATTATATTTAAGACCTAGGAGAATGTCAGTATCTTTGATTAACCATGGATGTGTTATATGTCACGAGAGCCCTTCTTACTTTATTTTTTTTATTGTATAAAAGGTTTTTATTACAACTAATTGTGTGTTGTACATTAAGGTACTATAAGTAAATCATAGTATAATCCGAGTCCCGTCTGACAAATATCATTATTTGGAGGCTTTGTTTCTCATGTAATAGTACATTTCATTTGTAGATATAAAGACTGATTTATGTCACTTTTTGATCATAATTTTTGTTTTTCGCTTAATATTTCATTCCTGTTTTATGAAAGTAAAATTGTATTTATTCCATAAGGTTGTATAGAACCTTCAATGTTAAATATGATTCCAATATGAAATATGTTAATATCTGGAGGCTTGATTTACCATTTATTAGAACAGTTCACATGTAGGGCAAAATGATCAGTTATGTATTTTGTTGATCATTATTTGTTATTTTTGCTTAATATTTCACTTCTCTTTTATGATTGTACCATTTTAGTCATTCTTTTAGTTAGTATAAAACTCTCATAGTTTAATCGGATCCAATTATAAATATGTTTATATTTGGAGGCTTTATTTCTCATTTATAAGAATGTTTCACATGTAGAGGGAAATCTTCATTTATGTATTTTGTTGATCATAATTTGTATTTTTCGCATAATTCTTCATTGCTGTTATATGAAAGTACCATTTTATTCATACTTTAAGGTAGCATATAAAACACTCACAGTTTAATCTGGTTCCATTTTGAATTATGTAAATCTTTGGAGGCTTTCTTGATCATAGTTGAGTTGATTAAAGTTGATATCACATATTATTGCTTTCAGATGATTTGATCTTTGGAATGGAAAATCCAACAACATTATAGAGATGATTGCATTACAAGGACTGGCCATAAGAAAACTGTGAGTATTCTTTTGTGTTGACGATAAATAATCAACTAACTGAAATTTTATTTCATATCACTGATATCATATTCTTCTGTAGAATTACGTTGAAGTTCTACAAGATTTTTGATGAAAATTTTTCAACTGGCAAGGTCTAAGTGCCTTTTCATTGGTGCTTTGATTTTCGTCTGATGAACTATAAATTGTCAAAATCTTATATCACTGATTTACTTACAAGAACGGACAGCAGAATATTATGTCCTTTGTAAGTATTCATTAATGATGATTATATTTATTATTTATTCCAAGCAACGTCTCTACGATTTATAGTTTCAACTGATTTTGTGTCAAACATATTAAAAACAGATTGAATTTTATTTCCAACACTTAAGAAGTTGAATAAAGTACATGTTGAACTTGAGATCAAAAAAGACTACTCTTTGGAAGTTTATTGCGCACCAGGAATATGTCTTTGGTTAGAAACATTTAAATAGTAGAACGTAGGCCAATGAAGCAAATGAGCTGAGGTTTTGTTATTATATTTAAGACCTAGGAGAATGTCAGTATCTTTGATTAACCATGGATGTGTTATATGTCACGAGA
This sequence comes from Periphyllus acericola, assembly GCA_949715065.1. Taxonomy (NCBI): domain Eukaryota; kingdom Metazoa; phylum Arthropoda; class Insecta; order Hemiptera; family Aphididae; genus Periphyllus; species Periphyllus acericola. The sequence goes on from OX454264.1 coordinate 19,678,781, forward strand.
GCCCTTCTTACTTTATTTTTTTTATTGTATAAAAGGTTTTTATTACAACTAATTGTCTGTTGTACATTAAGGTACTATAAGTACATCATAGTATAATCCGAGTCCCGTCTGACAAATATCATTATTTGGAGGCTTTGTTTCTCATGTAATAGTACATTTCATTTGTAGATATAAAGACTGATTTATGTCACTTTTTGATCATAATTTTTGTTTTTCGCTTAATATTTCATTCCTGTTTTATGAAAGTAAAATTGTATTTATTCCATAAGGTTGTATAGAACCTTCAATGTTAAATATGATTCCAATATGAAATATGTTAATATCTGGAGGCTTGATTTACCATTTATTAGAACAGTTCACATGTAGGGCAAAATGATCAGTTATGTATTTTGTTGATCATTATTTGTTATTTTTGCTTAATATTTCACTTCTCTTTTATGATTGTACCATTTTAGTCATTCTTTTAGTTAGTATAAAACTCTCATAGTTTAATCGGATCCAATTATAAATATGTTTATATTTGGAGGCTTTATTTCTCATTTATAAGAATGTTTCACATGTAGAGGGAGATCTTCATTTATGTATTTTGTTGATCATAATTTGTATTTTTCGCATAATTCTTCATTGCTGTTATATGAAAGTACCATTTTATTCATACTTTAAGGTAGCATATAAAACACTCACAGTTTAATCTGGTTCCATTTTGAATTATGTAAATCTTTGGAGGCTTTCTTGATCATAGTTGAGTTGATTAAAGTTGATATCACATATTATTGCTTTCAGATGATTTGATCTTTGGAATGGAAAATCCAACAACATTATAGAGATGATTGCATTACAAGGACTGGCCATAAGAAAACTGTGAGTATTCTTTTGTGTTGACGATAAATAATCAACTAACTGAAATTTTATTTCATATCACTGATATCATATTCTTCTGTAGAATTACGTTGAAGATCTACAAGATTTTTGATGAAAATTTTTCAACTGGCAAGGTCTAAGTGCCTTTTCATTGGTGCTTTGATATTTTCGTCTGATGAACTATAAATTGTCAAAATCTTATATCACTGATTTACTTACAAGAACGGACAGCAGAATATTATGTCCTTTGTAAGTATTCATTAATGATGATTGTATTTATTATTTATTCCAAGCAATATCTCTACGATTTATAGTTTTAACTGATTTGGTGTAAAACATATAATAAACAGATTGAATTTTATATCCAACACTGAAGAAGTTGAATAAAGTACATGTTGAACTGGAGATCAAAAAAGACTACTCTTTGGAAGTTTATTGCGCAACAGGAATATGTCTTTGGTTAGAAACATTTAAATAGTAGAACGTAGGCCAATGAAGCAAATGAGCTGAGGTTTTCTTATTATATTTAAGACCTAGGAGAATGTCAGTATCTTTGATTAACCATGGATGTGTTATATGTCACGAGAGCCCTTCTTACTTTATTTTTTTTATTGTATAAAAGGTTTTTATTACAACTAATTGTGTGTTGTACATTAAGGTACTATAAGTACATCATAGTATAATCCGAGTCCCGTCTGACAAATATCATTATTTGGAGGCTTTGTTTCTCATGTAATAGTACATTTCATTCGTAGATATAAAGACTGATTTATGTCCCTTGTTGATCATCATTTTTGTTTTTCGCTTAATATTTCATTCCTGTTTTATGAAAGTAAAATTGTATTTATTCCATAAGGTTGTATAGAACCTTCAATGTTAAATATGATTCCAATATGAAATATGTTAATATCTGGAGGCTTGATTTACCATTTATTAGAACAGTTCACATGTAGGGCAAAATGATCAGTTATGTATTTTGTTGATCATTATTTGTTATTTTTGCTTAATATTTCACTTCTCTTTTATGATTGTACCATTTTAGTCATTCTTTTAGTTAGTATAAAACTCTCATAGTTTAATCGGATCCAATTATAAATATGTTTATATTTGGAGGCTTTATTTCTCATTTATAAGAATGTTTCACATGTAGAGGGAAATCTTCATTTATGTATTTTGTTGATCATAATTTGTATTTTTCGCATAATTCTTCATTGCTGTTATATGAAAGTACCATTTTATTCATACTTTAAGGTAGCATATAAAACACTCACAGTTTAATCTGGTTCCATTTTGAATTATGTAAATCTTTGGAGGCTTTCTTGATCATAGTTGAGTTGATTAAAGTTGATATCACATATTATTGCTTTCAGATGATTTGATCTTTGGAATGGAAAATCCAACAACATTATAGAGATGATTGCATTACAAGGACTGGCCATAAGAAAACTGTGAGTATTCTTTTGTGTTGACGATAAATAATCAACTAACTGAAATTTTATTTCATATCACTGATATCATATTCTTCTGTAGAATTACGTTGAAGATCTACAAGATTTTTGATGAAAATTTTTCAATTGGCAAGGTCTATATGCCTATACATTGGTGCTTTGATTTTCGTCGGATCAACTATAAATTGTCAAAATCTTATATCACTGATTTACTTACAAGAACGGACAGCAGAATATTATGTCCTTTGTAAGTATTCATTAATGATGATTGTATTTATTATTTATTCCAAGCAATATCTCTACGATTTATAGTTTTAACTGATATGGTGTCAAACATATTATAAACAGATTGAATTTTATTTCCAACACTTAAGAAGTTGAATAAAGTACATGTTGAACTTGAGATCAAAAAAGACTACTCTTTGGAAGTTTATTGCGCACCAGGAATATGTCTTTGGTTAGAAACATTTAAATAGTAGAACGTAGGCCAATGAAGCAAATGAGCTGAGGTTTTGTTATTATATTTAAGACCTAGGAGAATGTCAGTATCTTTGATTAACCATGGATGTGTTATATGTCACGAGAGCCCTTCTTACTTTATTTTTTTTATTGTATAAAAGGTTTTTATTACAACTAATTGTGTGTTGTACATTAAGGTACTATAAGTAAATCATAGTATAATCCGAGTCCCGTCTGACAAATATCATTATTTGGAGGCTTTGTTTCTCATGTAATAGTACATTTCATTTGTAGATATAAAGACTGATTTATGTCACTTTTTGATCATAATTTTTGTTTTTCGATTAATATTTCATTCCTGTTTTATGAAAGTAAAATTGTATTTATTCCATAAGGTTGTATAGAACCTTCAATGTTAAATATGATTCCAATATGAAATATGTTAATATCTGGAGGCTTGATTTACCATTTATTAGAACAGTTCACATGTAGGGCAAAATGATCAGTTATGTATTTTGTTGATCATTATTTGTTATTTTTGCTTAATATTTCACTTCTCTTTTATGATTGTACCATTTTAGTCATTCTTTTAGTTAGTATAAAACTCTCATAGTTTAATCGGATCCAATTATAAATATGTTTATATTTGGAGGCTTTATTTCTCATTTATAAGAATGTTTCACATGTAGAGGGAAATCTTCATTTATGTATTTTGTTGATCATAATTTGTATTTTTCGCATAATTCTTCATTGCTGTTATATGAAAGTACCATTTTATTCATACTTTAAGGTAGCATATAAAACACTCACAGTTTAATCTGGTTCCATTTTGAATTATGTAAATCTTTGGAGGCTTTCTTGATCATAGTTGAGTTGATTAAAGTTGATATCACATATTATTGCTTTCAGATGATTTGATCTTTGGAATGGAAAATCCAACAACATTATAGAGATGATTGCATTACAAGGACTGGCCATAAGAAAACTGTGAGTATTCTTTTGTGTTGACGATAAATAATCAACTAACTGAAATTTTATTTCATATCACTGATATCATATTCTTCTGTAGAATTACGTTGAAGATCTACAAGATTTTTGATGAAAATTTTTCAACTGGCAAGGTCTAAGTGCCTTTTCATTGGTGCTTTGATTTTCGTCTGATGAACTATAAATTGTCAAAATCTTATATCACTGATTTACTTACAAGAACGGACAGCAGAATATTATGTCCTTTGTAAGTATTCATTAATGATGATTGTATTTATTATTTATTCCAAGCAATATCTCTACGATTTATAGTTTTAACTGATTTGGTGTAAAACATATAATAAACAGATTGAATTTTATATCCAACACTGAAGAAGTTGAATAAAGTACATGTTGAACTGGAGATCAAAAAAGACTACTCTTTGGAAGTTTATTGCGCAACAGGAATATGTCTTTGGTTAGAAACATTTAAATAGTAGAACGTAGGCCAATGAAGCAAATGAGCTGAGGTTTTGTTATTATATTTAAGACCTAGGAGAATGTCAGTATCTTTGATTAACCATGGATGTGTTATATGTCACGAGAGCCCTTCTTACTTTATTTTTTTTATTGTATAAAAGGTTTTTATTACAACTAATTGTGTGTTGTACATTAAGGTACTATAAGTAAATCATAGTATAATCCGAGTCCCGTCTGACAAATATCATTATTTGGAGGCTTTGTTTCTCATGTAATAGTACATTTCATTTGTAGATATAAAGACTGATTTATGTCACTTTTTGATCATAATTTTTGTTTTTCGATTAATATTTCATTCCTGTTTTATGAAAGTAAAATTGTATTTATTCCATAAGGTTGTATAGAACCTTCAATGTTAAATATGATTCCAATATGAAATATGTTAATATCTGGAGGCTTGATTTACCATTTATTAGAACAGTTCACATGTAGGGCAAAATGATCAGTTATGTATTTTGTTGATCATTATTTGTTATTTTTGCTTAATATTTCACTTCTCTTTTATGATTGTACCATTTTAGTCATTCTTTTAGTTAGTATAAAACTCTCATAGTTTAATCGGATCCAATTATAAATATGTTTATATTTGGAGGCTTTATTTCTCATTTATAAGAATGTTTCACATGTAGAGGGAAATCTTCATTTATGTATTTTGTTGATCATAATTTGTATTTTTCGCATAATTCTTCATTGCTGTTATATGAAAGTACCATTTTATTCATACTTTAAGGTAGCATATAAAACACTCACAGTTTAATCTGGTTCCATTTTGAATTATGTAAATCTTTGGAGGCTTTCTTGATCATAGTTGAGTTGATTAAAGTTGATATCACATATTATTGCTTTCAGATGATTTGATCTTTGGAATGGAAAATCCAACAACATTATAGAGATGATTGCATTACAAGGACTGGCCATAAGAAAACTGTGAGTATTCTTTTGTGTTGACGATAAATAATCAACTAACTGAAATTTTATTTCATATCACTGATATCATATTCTTCTGTAGAATTACGTTGAAGATCTACAAGATTTTTGATGAAAATTTTTCAACTGGCAAGGTCTAAGTGCCTTTTCATTGGTGCTTTGATTTTCGTCTGATGAACTATAAATTGTCAAAATCTTATATCACTGATTTACTTACAAGAACGGACAGCAGAATATTATGTCCTTTGTAAGTATTCATTAATGATGATTGTATTTATTATTTATTCCAAGCAATATCTCTACGATTTATAGTTTTAACTGATTTGGTGTAAAACATATAATAAACAGATTGAATTTTATATCCAACACTGAAGAAGTTGAATAAAGTACATGTTGAACTGGAGATCAAAAAAGACTACTCTTTGGAAGTTTATTGCGCAACAGGAATATGTCTTTGGTTAGAAACATTTAAATAGTAGAACGTAGGCCAATGAAGCAAATGAGCTGAGGTTTTGTTATTATATTTAAGACCTAGGAGAATGTCAGTATCTTTGATTAACCATGGATGTGTTATATGTCACGAGAGCCCTTCTTACTTTATTTTTTTTATTGTATAAAAGGTTTTTATTACAACTAATTGTGTGTTGTACATTAAGGTACTATAAGTACATCATAGTATAATCCGAGTCCCGTCTGACAAATATCATTATTTGGAGGCTTTGTTTCTCATGTAATAGTACATTTCATTCGTAGATATAAAGACTGATTTATGTCCCTTGTTGATCATCATTTTTGTTTTTCGCTTAATATTTCATTCCTGTTTTATGAAAGTAAAATTGTATTTATTCCATAAGGTTGTATAGAACCTTCAATGTTAAATATGATTCCAATATGAAATATGTTAATATCTGGAGGCTTGATTTACCATTTATTAGAACAGTTCACATGTAGGGCAAAATGATCAGTTATGTATTTTGTTGATCATTATTTGTTATTTTTGCTTAATATTTCACTTCTCTTTTATGATTGTACCATTTTAGTCATTCTTTTAGTTAGTATAAAACTCTCATAGTTTAATCGGATCCAATTATAAATATGTTTATATTTGGAGGCTTTATTTCTCATTTATAAGAATGTTTCACATGTAGAGGGAAATCTTCATTTATGTATTTTGTTGATCATAATTTGTATTTTTCGCATAATTCTTCATTGCTGTTATATGAAAGTACCATTTTATTCATTCTTTAAGGTAACATATAAAACACTCACAGTTTAATCTGGTTCCATTTTTAATTATGTAAATCTTTGGAGACTTTCTTGATTATAGTTGAGTTGATTAAAGTTGATATCACATATTATTGCTTTCAGATGATTTGATCTTTGGAATGGAAAATCCAACAACATAATAGAGATGCTTGCATTATAAGGACTGGCAATATGAAACCTGTGAGTATTCTTTTGTGTTGACGATAAATAATCAACTAACTGAAATTCTATTTCATATCACTGATATCATATTCTTCTGTAGAATTACGTTGAAGTTCTACAAATTGTTTGATGAAAATTTTTCAACTGGCAAGGTCTATGTGCCTTTTCATTGGTGCTTTGATTTTCGTCTGATCAACTATAAATTGTCAAAATCTTATATCACTGATTTACTTATAAGAACGGACAGCAGAATATGATTTCCTTTGAAAGTATTCATTAATGATGATTGTATTTATTAGTTATTCCAAGCAATATCTCTACGATTTATAGTTTTAACTGATATGGTGTCAAACATATTATAAACAGATTGAATTTTATTTCCAACACTTAAGAAGTTGAATAAAGTACATGTTGAACTTGAGATCAAAAAAGACTACTCTTTGGAAGTTTATTGCGCACCAGGAATATGTCTTTGGTTAGAAACATTTAAATAGTAGAACGTAGGCCAATGAAGCAAATGAGCTGAGGTTTTGTTATTATATTTAAGACCTAGGAGAATGTCAGTATCTTTGATTAACCATGGATGTGTTATATGTCACGAGAGCCCTTCTTACTTTATTTTTTTTATTGTATAAAAGGTTTTTATTACAACTAATTGTGTGTTGTACATTAAGGTACTATAAGTAAATCATAGTATAATCCGAGTCCCGTCTGACAAATATCATTATTTGGAGGCTTTGTTTCTCATGTAATAGTACATTTCATTTGTAGATATAAAGACTGATTTATGTCACTTTTTGATCATAATTTTTGTTTTTCGCTTAATATTTCATTCCTGTTTTATGAAAGTAAAATTGTATTTATTCCATAAGGTTGTATAGAACCTTCAATGTTAAATATGATTCCAATATGAAATATGTTAATATCTGGAGGCTTGATTTACCATTTATTAGAACAGTTCACATGTAGGGCAAAATGATCAGTTATGTATTTTGTTGATCATTATTTGTTATTTTTGCTTAATATTTCACTTCTCTTTTATGATTGTACCATTTTAGTCATTCTTTTAGTTAGTATAAAACTCTCATAGTTTAATCGGATCCAATTATATATATGTTTATATTTGGAGGCTTTATTTCTCATTTATAAGAATGTTTCACATGTAGAGGTAAATCTTCATTTATGTATTTTGTTGATCATAATTTGTATTTTTCGCATAATTCTTCATTGCTGTTATATGAAAGTACCATTTTATTCATACTTTAAGGTAGCATATAAAACACTCACAGTTTAATCTGGTTCCATTTTGAATTATGTAAATCTTTGGAGGCTTTCTTGATCATAGTTGAGTTGATTAAAGTTGATATCACATATTATTGCTTTCAGATGATTTGATCTTTGGAATGGAAAATCCAACAACATTATAGAGATGATTGCATTACAAGGACTGGCCATAAGAAAACTGTGAGTATTCTTTTGTGTTGACGATAAATAATCAACTAACTGAAATTTTATTTCATATCACTGATATCATATTCTTCTGTAGAATTACGTTGAAGATCTACAAGATTTTTGATGAAAATTTTTCAACTGGCAAGGTCTAAGTGCCTTTTCATTGGTGCTTTGATTTTCGTCTGATGAACTATAAATTGTCAAAATCTTATATCACTGATTTACTTACAAGAACGGACAGCAGAATATTATGTCCTTTGTAAGTATTCATTAATGATGATTGTATTTATTATTTATTCCAAGCAATATCTCTACGATTTATAGTTTTAACTGATTTGGTGTAAAACATATAATAAACAGATTGAATTTTATATCCAACACTGAAGAAGTTGAATAAAGTACATGTTGAACTGGAGATCAAAAAAGACTACTCTTTGGAAGTTTATTGCGCAACAGGAATATGTCTTTGGTTAGAAACATTTAAATAGTAGAACGTAGGCCAATGAAGCAAATGAGCTGAGGTTTTGTTATTATATTTAAGACCTAGGAGAATGTCAGTATCTTTGATTAACCATGGATGTGTTATATGTCACGAGAGCCCTTCTTACTTTATTTTTTTTATTGTATAAAAGGTTTTTATTACAACTAATTGTGTGTTGTACATTAAGGTACTATAAGTACATCATAGTATAATCCGAGTCCCGTCTGACAAATATCATTATTTGGAGGCTTTGTTTCTCATGTAATAGTACATTTCATTCGTAGATATAAAGACTGATTTATGTCCCTTGTTGATCATCATTTTTGTTTTTCGCTTAATATTTCATTCCTGTTTTATGAAAGTAAAATTGTATTTATTCCATAAGGTTTTATAGAACCTTCAATGTTAAATATGATTCCAATATGAAATATGTTACTATCTGGAGGCTTGATTTACCATTTATTAGAACAGTTCACATGTAGGGCAAAATGATCAGTTATGTATTTTGTTGATCATTATTTGTTATTTTTGCTTAATATTTCACTTCTCTTTTATGATTGTACCATTTTAGTCATTCTTTTAGTTAGTATAAAACTCTCATAGTTTAATCGGATCCAATTATAAATATGTTTATATTTGGAGGCTTTATTTCTCATTTATAAGAATGTTTCACATGTAGAGGGAAATCTTCATTTATGTATTTTGTTGATCATAATTTGTATTTTTCGCATAATTCTTCATTGCTGTTATATGAAAGTACCATTTTATTCATTCTTTAAGGTAACATATAAAACACTCACAGTTTAATCTAGTTCCATTTTTAATTATGTAAATCTTTGGAGACTTTCTTGATTATAGTTGAGTTGATTAAAGTTGATATCACATATTATTGCTTTCAGATGATTTGATCTTTGGAATGGAAAATCCAACAACATAATAGAGATGCTTGCATTATAAGGACTGACAATATGAAACCTGTGAGTATTCTTTTGTGTTGACGATAAATAATCAACTAACTGAAATTCTATTTCATATCACTGATATCATATTCTTCTGTAGAATTACGTTGAAGTTCTACAAATTGTTTGATGAAAATTTTTCAACTGGCAAGGTCTATGTGCCTTTTCATTGGTGCTTTGATTTTCGTCTGATCAACTATAAATTGTCAAAATCTTATATCACTGATTTACTTATAAGAACGGACAGCAGAATATGATTTCCTTTGAAAGTATTCATTAATGATGATTGTATTTATTAGTTATTCCAAGCAATATCTCTACGATTTATAGTTTTAACTGATATGGTGTCAAACATATTATAAACAGATTGAATTTTATTTCCAACACTTAAGAAGTTGAATAAAGTACATGTTGAACTTGAGATCAAAAAAGACTACTCTTTGGAAGTTTATTGCGCACCAGGAATATGTCTTTGGTTAGAAACATTTAAATAGTAGAACGTAGGCCAATGAAGCAAATGAGCTGAGGTTTTGTTATTATATTTAAGACCTAGGAGAATGTCAGTATCTTTGATTAACCATGGATGTGTTATATGTCACGAGAGCCCTTCTTACTTTATTTTTTTTATTGTATAAAAGGTTTTTATTACAACTAATTGTGTGTTGTACATTAAGGTACTATAAGTAAATCATAGTATAATCCGAGTCCCGTCTGACAAATATCATTATTTGGAGGCTTTGTTTCTCATGTAATAGTACATTTCATTTGTAGATATAAAGACTGATTTATGTCACTTTTTGATCATAATTTTTGTTTTTCGCTTAATATTTCATTCCTGTTTTATGAAAGTAAAATTGTATTTATTCCATAAGGTTGTATAGAACCTTCAATGTTAAATATGATTCCAATATGAAATATGTTAATATCTGGAGGCTTGATTTACCATTTATTAGAACAGTTCACATGTAGGGCAAAATGATCAGTTATGTATTTTGTTGATCATTATTTGTTATTTTTGCTTAATATTTCACTTCTCTTTTATGATTGTACCATTTTAGTCATTCTTTTAGTTAGTATAAAACTCTCATAGTTTAATCGGATCCAATTATAAATATGTTTATATTTGGAGGCTTTATTTCTCATTTATAAGAATGTTTCACATGTAGAGGGAAATCTTCATTTATGTATTTTGTTGATCATAATTTGTATTTTTCGCATAATTCTTCATTGCTGTTATATGAAAGTACCATTTTATTCATACTTTAAGGTAGCATATAAAACACTCACAGTTTAATCTGGTTCCATTTTGAATTATGTAAATCTTTGGAGGCTTTCTTGATCATAGTTGAGTTGATTAAAGTTGATATCACATATTATTGCTTTCAGATGATTTGATCTTTGGAATGGAAAATCCAACAACATTATAGAGATGATTGCATTACAAGGACTGGCCATAAGAAAACTGTGAGTATTCTTTTGTGTTGACGATAAATAATCAACTAACTGAAATTTTATTTCATATCACTGATATCATATTCTTCTGTAGAATTACGTTGAAGATCTACAAGATTTTTGGTGAAAATTTTTCAACTGGCAAGGTCTAAGTGCCTTTTCATTGGTGCTTTGATTTTCGTCTGATGAACTATAAATTGTCAAAACCTTATATCACTGATTTACTTACAAGAACGGACAGCAGAATATTATGTCCTTTGTAAGTATTCATTAATGATGATTGTATTTATTATTTATTCCAAGCAATATCTCTACGATTTATAGTTTTAACTGATTTGGTGTAAAACATATAATAAACAGATTGAATTTTATATCCAACACTGAAGAAGTTGAATAAAGTACATGTTGAACTGGAGATCAAAAAAGACTACTCTTTGGAAGTTTATTGCGCAACAGGAATATGTCTTTGGTTAGAAACATTTAAATAGTAGAACGTAGGCCAATGAAGCAAATGAGCTGAGGTTTTGTTATTATATTTAAGACCTAGGAGAATGTCAGTATCTTTGATTAACCATGGATGTGTTATATGTCACGAGAGCCCTTCTTACTTTATTTTTTTTATTGTATAAAAGGTTTTTATTACAACTAATTGTGTGTTGTACATTAAGGTACTATAAGTACATCATAGTATAATCCGAGTCCCGTCTGACAAATATCATTATTTGGAGGCTTTGTTTCTCATGTAATAGTACATTTCATTCGTAGATATAAAGACTGATTTATGTCCCTTGTTGATCATCATTTTTGTTTTTCGCTTAATATTTCATTCCTGTTTTATGAAAGTAAAATTGTATTTATTCCATAAGGTTGTATAGAACCTTCAATGTTAAATATGATTCCAATATGAAATATGTTAATATCTGGAGGCTTGATTTACCATTTATTAGAACAGTTCACATGTAGGGCAAAATGATCAGTTATGTATTTTGTTGATCATTATTTGTTATTTTTGCTTAATATTTCACTTCTCTTTTATGATTGTACCATTTTAGTCATTCTTTTAGTTAGTATAAAACTCTCATAGTTTAATCGGATCCAATTATAAATATGTTTATATTTGGAGGCTTTATTTCTCATTTATAAGAATGTTTCACATGTAGAGGGAAATCTTCATTTATGTATTTTGTTGATCATAATTTGTATTTTTCGCATAATTCTTCATTGCTGTTATATGAAAGTACCATTTTATTCATTCTTTAAGGTAACATATAAAACACTCACAGTTTAATCTGGTTCCATTTTTAATTATGTAAATCTTTGGAGACTTTCTTGATTATAGTTGAGTTGATTAAAGTTGATATCACATATTATTGCTTTCAGATGATTTGATCTTTGGAATGGAAAATCCAACAACATTATAGAGATGATTGCATTACAAGGACTGGCCATAAGAAAACTGTGAGTATTCTTTTGTGTTGACGATAAATAATCAACTAACTGAAATTTTATTTCATATCACTGATATCATATTCTTCTGTAGAATTACGTTGAAGATCTACAAGATTTTTGATGAAAATTTTTCAACTGGCAAGGTCTAAGTGCCTTTTCATTGGTGCTTTGATTTTCGTCTGATGAACTATAAATTGTCAAAATCTTATATCACTGATTTACTTACAAGAACGGACAGCAGAATATTATGTCCTTTGTAAGTATTCATTAATGATGATTGTATTTATTATTTATTCCAAGCAATATCTCTACGATTTATAGTTTTAACTGATTTGGTGTAAAACATATAATAAACAGATTGAATTTTATATCCAACACTGAAGAAGTTGAATAAAGTACATGTTGAACTGGAGATCAAAAAAGACTACTCTTTGGAAGTTTATTGCGCAACAGGAATATGTCTTTGGTTAGAAACATTTAAATAGTAGAACGTAGGCCAATGAAGCAAATGAGCTGAGGTTTTGTTATTATATTTAAGACCTAGGAGAATGTCAGTATCTTTGATTAACCATGGATGTGTTATATGTCACGAGAGCCCTTCTTACTTTATTTTTTTTATTGTATAAAAGGTTTTTATTACAACTAATTGTGTGTTGTACATTAAGGTACTATAAGTACATCATAGTATAATCCGAGTCCCGTCTGACAAATATCATTATTTGGAGGCTTTGTTTCTCATGTAAAAGTACATTTCATTTGTAGATATAAAGACTGATTTATGTCACTTTTTGATCATAATTTTTGTTTTTCGCTTAATATTTCATTCCTGTTTTATGAAAGTAAAATTGTATTTATTCCATAAGGTTGTATAGAACCTTCAATGTTAAATATGATTCCAATATGAAATATGTTAATATCTGGAGGCTTGATTTACCATTTATTAGAACAGTTCACATGTAGGGCAAAATGATCAGTTATGTATTTTGTTGATCATTATTTGTTATTTTTGCTTAATATTTCACTTCTCTTTTATGATTGTACCATTTTAGTCATTCTTTTAGTTAGTATAAAACTCTCATAGTTTAATCGGATCCAATTAGAAATATGTTTATATTTGGAGGCTTTATTTCTCATTTATAAGAATGTTTCACATGTAGAGGGAAATCTTCATTTATGTATTTTGTTGATCATAATTTGTATTTTTCGCATATTTCTTCATTGCTGTTATATGAAAGTACCATTTTATTCATACTTTAAGGTAGCATATAAAACACTCACAGTTTAATCTGGTTCCATTTTGAATTATGTAAATCTTTGGAGGCTTTCTTGATCATAGTTGAGTTGATTAAAGTTGATATCACATATTATTGCTTTCAGATGATTTGATCTTTGGAATGGAAAATCCAACAACATTATAGAGATGATTGCATTACAAGGACTGGCCATAAGAAAACTGTGAGTATTCTTTTGTGTTGACGATAAATAATCAACTAACTGAAATTTTATTTCATATCACTGATATCATATTCTTCTGTAGAATTACGTTGAAGATCTACAAGATTTTTGGTGAAAATTTTTCAACTGGCAAGGTCTAAGTGCCTTTTCATTGGTGCTTTGATTTTCGTCTGATGAACTATAAATTGTCAAAACCTTATATCACTGATTTACTTACAAGAACGGACAGCAGAATATTATGTCCTTTGTAAGTATTCATTAATGATGATTGTATTTATTATTTATTCCAAGCAATATCTCTACGATTTATAGTTTTAACTGATTTGGTGTAAAACATATAATAAACAGATTGAATTTTATATCCAACACTGAAGAAGTTGAATAAAGTACATGTTGAACTGGAGATCAAAAAAGACTACTCTTTGGAAGTTTATTGCGCAACAGGAATATGTCTTTGGTTAGAAACATTTAAATAGTAGAACGTAGGCCAATGAAGCAAATGAGCTGAGGTTTTGTTATTATATTTAAGACCTAGGAGAATGTCAGTATCTTTGATTAACCATGGATGTGTTATATGTCACGAGAGCCCTTCTTACTTTATTTTTTTTATTGTATAAAAGGTTTTTATTACAACTAATTGTGTGTTGTACATTAAGGTACTATAAGTACATCATAGTATAATCCGAGTCCCGTCTGACAAATATCATTATTTGGAGGCTTTGTTTCTCATGTAATAGTACATTTCATTCGTAGATATAAAGACTGATTTATGTCCCTTGTTGATCATCATTTTTGTTTTTCGCTTAATATTTCATTCCTGTTTTATGAAAGTAAAATTGTATTTATTCCATAAGGTTGTATAGAACCTTCAATGTTAAATATGATTCCAATATGAAATATGTTAATATCTGGAGGCTTGATTTACCATTTATTAGAACAGTTCACATGTAGGGCAAAATGATCAGTTATGTATTTTGTTGATCATTATTTGTTATTTTTGCTTAATATTTCACTTCTCTTTTATGATTGTACCATTTTAGTCATTCTTTTAGTTAGTATAAAACTCTCATAGTTTAATCGGATCCAATTATAAATATGTTTATATTTGGAGGCTTTATTTCTCATTTATAAGAATGTTTCACATGTAGAGGGAAATCTTCATTTATGTATTTTGTTGATCATAATTTGTATTTTTCGCATAATTCTTCATTGCTGTTATATGAAAGTACCATTTTATTCATTCTTTAAGGTAACATATAAAACACTCACAGTTTAATCTGGTTCCATTTTTAATTATGTAAATCTTTGGAGACTTTCTTGATTATAGTTGAGTTGATTAAAGTTGATATCACATATTATTGCTTTCAGATGATTTGATCTTTGGAATGGAAAATCCAACAACATAATAGAGATGCTTGCATTATAAGGACTGGCAATATGAAACCTGTGAGTATTCTTTTGTGTTGACGATAAATAATCAACTAACTGAAATTCTATTTCATATCACTGATATCATATTCTTCTGTAGAATTACGTTGAAGTTCTACAAATTGTTTGATGAAAATTTTTCAACTGGCAAGGTCTATGTGCCTTTTCATTGGTGCTTTGATTTTCGTCTGATCAACTATAAATTGTCAAAATCTTATATCACTGATTTACTTATAAGAACGGACAGCAGAATATGATTTCCTTTGTAAGTATTCATTAATGATGATTGTATTTATTAGTTATTCCAAGCAATATCTCTACGATTTATAGTTTTAACTGATATGGTGTCAAACATATTATAAACAGATTGAATTTTATTTCCAACACTTAAGAAGTTGAATAAAGTACATGTTGAACTTGAGATCAAAAAAGACTACTCTTTGGAAGTTTATTGCGCACCAGGAATATGTCTTTGGTTAGAAACATTTAAATAGTAGAACGTAGGCCAATGAAGCAAATGAGCTGAGGTTTTGTTATTATATTTAAGACCTAGGAGAATGTCAGTATCTTTGATTAACCATGGATGTGTTATATGTCACGAGAGCCCTTCTTACTTTATTTTTTTTATTGTATAAAAGGTTTTTATTACAACTAATTGTGTGTTGTACATTAAGGTACTATAAGTACATCATAGTATAATCCGAGTCCCGTCTGACAAATATCATTATTTGGAGGCTTTGTTTCTCATGTAATAGTACATTTCATTTGTAGATATAAAGACTGATTTATGTCACTTTTTGATCATAATTTTTGTTTTTCGCTTAATATTTCATTCCTGTTTTATGAAAGTAAAATTGTATTTATTCCATAAGGTTGTATAGAACCTTCAATGTTAAATATGATTCCAATATGAAATATGTTAATATCTGGAGGCTTGATTTACCATTTATTAGAACAGTTCACATGTAGGGCAAAATGATCAGTTATGTATTTTGTTGATCATTATTTGTTATTTTTGCTTAATATTTCACTTCTCTTTTATGATTGTACCATTTTAGTCATTCTTTTAGTTAGTATAAAACTCTCATAGTTTAATCGGATCCAATTATAAATATGTTTATATTTGGAGGCTTTATTTCTCATTTATAAGAATGTTTCACATGTAGAGGGAAATCTTCATTTATGTATTTTGTTGATCATAATTTGTATTTTTCGCATAATTCTTCATTGCTGTTATATGAAAGTACCATTTTATTCATTCTTTAAGGTAACATATAAAACACTCACAGTTTAATCTGGTTCCATTTTTAATTATGTAAATCTTTGGAGACTTTCTTGATTATAGTTGAGTTGATTAAAGTTGATATCACATATTATTGCTTTCAGATGATTTGATCTTTGGAATGGAAAATCCAACAACATTATAGAGATGATTGCATTACAAGGACTGGCAATAAGAAAACTGTGAGTATTCTTTTGTGTTGACGATAAATAATCAACTAACTGAAATTCTATTTCATATCACTGATATCATATTCTTCTGTAGAATTACGTTGAAGTTCTACAAATTGTTTGATGAAAATTTTTCAACTGGCAAGGTCTATGTGCCTTTTCATTGGTGCTTTGATTTTCGTCTGATCAACTATAAATTGTCAAAATCTTATATCACTGATTTACTTATAAGAACGGACAGCAGAATATGATTTCCTTTGTAAGTATTCATTAATGATGATTGTATTTATTAGTTATTCCAAGCAATATCTCTACGATTTATAGTTTTAACTGATATGGTGTCAAACATATTATAAACAGATTGAATTTTATTTCCAACACTTAAGAAGTTGAATAAAGTACATGTTGAACTTGAGATCAAAAAAGACTACTCTTTGGAAGTTTATTGCGCACCAGGAATATGTCTTTGGTTAGAAACATTTAAATAGTAGAACGTAGGCCAATGAAGCAAATGAGCTGAGGTTTTGTTATTATATTTAAGACCTAGGAGAATGTCAGTATCTTTGATTAACCATGGATGTGTTATATGTCACGAGAGCACTTCTTACTTTATTTTTTTTATTGTATAAAAGGTTTTTATTACAACTAATTGTGTGTTGTACATTAAGGTACTATAAGTACATCATAGTATAATCCGAGTCCCGTCTGACAAATATCATTATTTGGAGGCTTTGTTTCTCATGTAATAGTACATTTCATTTGTAGATATAAAGACTGATTTATGTCCCTTTTTGATCATAATTTTTGTTTTTCGCTTAATATTTCATTCCTGTTTTATGAAAGTAAAATTGTATTTATTCCATAAGGTTGTATAGAACCTTCAATGTTAAATATGATTCCAATATGAAATATGTTAATATCTGGAGGCTTGATTTACCATTTATTAGAACAGTTCACATGTAGGGCAAAATGATCAGTTATGTATTTTGTTGATCATTATTTGTTATTTTTGCTTAATATTTCACTTCTCTTTTATGATTGTACCATTTTAGTCATTCTTTTAGTTAGTATAAAACTCTCATAGTTTAATCGGATCCAATTATAAATATGTTTATATTTGGAGGCTTTATTTCTCATTTATAAGAATGTTTCACATGTAGAGGGAAATCTTCATTTATGTATTTTGTTGATCATAATTTGTATTTTTCGCATATTTCTTCATTGCTGTTATATGAAAGTACCATTTTATTCATACTTTAAGGTAGCATATAAAACACTCACAGTTTAATCTGGTTCCATTTTGAATTATGTAAATCTTTGGAGGCTTTCTTGATCATAGTTGAGTTGATTAAAGTTGATATCACATATTATTGCTTTCAGATGATTTGATCTTTGGAATGGAAAATCCAACAACATTATAGAGATGATTGCATTACAAGGACTGGCCATAAGAAAACTGTGAGTATTCTTTTGTGTTGACGATAAATAATCAACTAACTGAAATTTTATTTCATATCACTGATATCATATTCTTCTGTAGAATTACGTTGAAGATCTACAAGATTTTTGGTGAAAATTTTTCAACTGGCAAGGTCTAAGTGCCTTTTCATTGGTGCTTTGATTTTCGTCTGATGAACTATAAATTGTCAAAATCTTATATCACTGATTTACTTACAAGAACGGACAGCAGAATATTATGTCCTTTGTAAGTATTCATTAATGATGATTGTATTTATTATTTATTCCAAGCAATATCTCTACGATTTATAGTTTTAACTGATTTGGTGTAAAACATATAATAAACAGATTGAATTTTATATCCAACACTGAAGAAGTTGAATAAAGTACATGTTGAACTGGAGATCAAAAAAGACTACTCTTTGGAAGTTTATTGCGCAACAGGAATATGTCTTTGGTTAGAAACATTTAAATAGTAGAACGTAGGCCAATGAAGCAAATGAGCTGAGGTTTTGTTATTATATTTAAGACCTAGGAGAATGTCAGTATCTTTGATTAACCATGGATGTGTTATATGTCACGAGAGCCCTTCTTACTTTATTTTTTTTATTGTATAAAAGGTTTTTATTACAACTAATTGTGTGTTGTACATTAAGGTACTATAAGTACATCATAGTATAATCCGAGTCCCGTCTGACAAATATCATTATTTGGAGGCTTTGTTTCTCATGTAATAGTACATTTCATTCGTAGATATAAAGACTGATTTATGTCCCTTGTTGATCATCATTTTTGTTTTTCGCTTAATATTTCATTCCTGTTTTATGAAAGTAAAATTGTATTTATTCCATAAGGTTGTATAGAACCTTCAATGTTAAATATGATTCCAATATGAAATATGTTAATATCTGGAGGCTTGATTTACCATTTATTAGAACAGTTCACATGTAGGGCAAAATGATCAGTTATGTATTTTGTTGATCATTATTTGTTATTTTTGCTTAATATTTCACTTCTCTTTTATGATTGTACCATTTTAGTCATTCTTTTAGTTAGTATAAAACTCTCATAGTTTAATCGGATCCAATTATAAATATGTTTATATTTGGAGGCTTTATTTCTCATTTATAAGAATGTTTCACATGTAGAGGGAAATCTTCATTTATGTATTTTGTTGATCATAATTTGTATTTTTCGCATAATTCTTCATTGCTGTTATATGAAAGTACCATTTTATTCATTCTTTAAGGTAACATATAAAACACTCACAGTTTAATCTGGTTCCATTTTGAATTATGTAAATCTTTGGAGGCTTTCTTGATCATAGTTGAGTTGATTAAAGTTGATATCACATATTATTGCTTTCAGATGATTTGATCATTGGAATGGAAAATCCAACAACATAATAGAGATGCTTGCATTACAAGGACTGGCAATATGAAACCTGTGAGTATTCTTTTGTGTTGACGATAAATAATCAACTAACTGAAATTCTATTTCATATCACTGATATCATATTCTTCTGTAGAATTACGTTGAAGTTCTACAAATTGTTTGATGAAAATTTTTCAACTGGCAAGGTCTATGTTCCTTTTCATTGGTGCTTTGATTTTCGTCTGATCAACTATAAATTGTCAAAATCTTATATCACTGATTTACTTATAAGAACGGACAGCAGAATATGATTTCCTTTAAAGTATTCATTAATGATGATTGTATTTATTATTTATTCCAAGCAATGTCTCTACGATTTATAGTTTCAACTGATTTGGTGTCAAACATATTATAAACAGATTGAATTTTATTTCCAACACTGAAGAAGTTGAATAAAGTACATGTTGAACTTGAGATCAAAAAAGACTACTCTTTGGAAGTTTATTGCGCACCAGGAATATGTCTTTGGTTAGAAACATTTAAATAGTAGAACGTAGGCCAATGAAGCAAATGAGCTGAGGTTTTGTTATTATATTTAAGACCTAGGAGAATGTCAGTATCTTTGATTAACCATGGATGTGTTATATGTCACGAGAGCACTTCTTACTTTATTTTTTTTATTGTATAAAAGGTTTTTATTACAACTAATTGTGTGTTGTACATTAAGGTACTATAAGTACATCATAGTATAATCCGAGTCCCGTCTGACAAATATCATTATTTGGAGGCTTTGTTTCTCATGTAATAGTACATTTCATTTGTAGATATAAAGACTGATTTATGTCCCTTGTTGATCATAATTTTTGTTTTTCGCTTAATATTTCAATCCTATTTTATGAAAGTAAAATTGTATTTATTCCATAAGGTTGTATAGAACCTTCAATGTTAAATATGATTCCAATATGAAATATGTTAATATCTGGAGGCTTGATTTACCATTTATTAGAACAGTTCACATGTAGGGCAAAACTCCCATGTATGTAATTAGTTGTTCATAATATGTATTTTTCGATTAATATTTATTTCTATTTTCTTAATGTACCATTTTAGTCATTCTTTTAGTTAGTATAAAACTCTCATAGTTTAATCGGATCCAATTAGAAATATGTTTAAATTTGGAGTTTTTATTTTTCATTTATAAGAATGTTTCACATGTAGAGGGAAATCTTCTTTTATGTATTTTGTTGATCATAATTTGTATTTTTCGCATAATGCTTCATTCCTGTTATATGAAAGTACCATTTTATTCATTCTTTAAGGTAGTATATAAAACCCTCACAGTTTAATCTGGTTCCATTTTGAATTATGTAAATCTTTGGAGGCTTTCTTGATCATAGTTGAGTTGATTAAAGTTGATATCACATATTATTGCTTTCAGATGATTTGATCTTTGGAATGGAAAATCCAACAACATAATAGAGATGCTTGCATTATAAGGACTGGCAATATGAAACCTGTGAGTATTCTTTTGTGTTGACGATAAATAATCAACTAACTGAAATTCTATTTCATATCACTGATATCATATTCTTCTGTAGAATTACGTTGAAGTTCTACAAATTGTTTGATGAAAATTTTTCAACTGGCAAGGTCTATGTGCCTTTTCATTGGTGCTTTGATTTTCGTCTGATCAACTATAAATTGTCAAAATCTTATATCACTGATTTACTTATAAGAACGGACAGCAGAATATGATTTCCTTTGTAAGTATTCATTAATGATGATTGTATTTATTAGTTATTCCAAGCAATATCTCTACGATTTATAGTTTTAACTGATATGGTGTCAAACATATTATAAACAGATTGAATTTTATTTCCAACACTTAAGAAGTTGAATAAAGTACATGTTGAACTGGAGATCAAAAAAGACTACTCTTTGGAAGTTTATTGCGCAACAGGAATATGTCTTTGGTTAGAAACATTTAAATAGTAGAACGTAGGCCAATGAAGCAAATGAGCTGAGGTTTTGTTGTTATATTTAAGACCTAGGAGAATTTCAGTATCTTTGATTAACCATGGATGTGTTATATGTCACGAGAGCCCTTCTTACTTTATTTTTTTTATTGTATAAATAGTTTTTAATACAACTAATTGTGTGAAGTACATTAAGGTACTATAAGTACATCATAGTATAATCCGAGTCCCGTCTGACATATATCATTATTTGGAGGCTTTGTTTATCATGTAATAGTACATTTCATTCGTAGATATAAAGACTGATTTATGTCCATTGTTGATCATAATTTTTGTTTTTCGCTTAATATTTCATTCCTGTTTTATGAAAGTAAAATTTTATTTATTCCATAAGGTTGTATAGAACCTTCATTGTTAAATATGATTCCAATATGAAATATGTTAATATTTGGAGGCTTTATTTACCATTTATTAGAACAGTTCACATGTACGGCAAAATGATCAGTTATGTATTTTGTTGATCATTATTTGTTATTTTTGCTTAATATTTCACTTCTCTTTTATGATTGTACCATTTTAGTCATTATTTTAGTTAGTATAAAACTCTCATAGTTTAATCGGATCCAATTATAAATATGTTTATATTTGGAAGCTTTATTTCTCATTTATAAGAATGTTTCACATGTAGAGGGAAATCTTCATTTATGTAATTTGGTGATCATAATTTGTATTTTTGGCATAATTCTTCATTGCTGTTATATGAAAGTACCATTTTATTCATTCTTTAAGGTAGCATTTAAAACACTCACAGTTTAATCTGGTTCCATTTTGAATTATGTAAATCTTTGGAGGCTTTATTTACCATTTTTTAGAACAGTTCACATGTAGAGCAAAATAATCAGTTATGTATTTTGTTGATCATTATTCGTTATTTTTGCTTAATATTACACTTCTCTTTTATGATTGTACCATTTTAGTCATTCTTTTAGATAGTATAAAACTCTCATAGTTTGATCGGATCCAATTAGAAATATGTTTATATTTGGAGGCTTTATATTTCATGTATTAGTCCAGTTCATTAGAAGAGCAAAATACTCATGTATGTAATTAGTTGTTCATAATATGTATTTTTTGATAAATATTTCATTTCTCTTTTCTGAATGTACCATTTTAGTCATTCTTTTAGTTAGTATAAAACTCTCATAGTTTAATCGGATCCAATTAGAAATATGTTTATATTTGGAGTTTTTATTTTTCATTTATAAGAATGTTTCACATGTAGAGGGAAATCTTCTTTTATGTATTTTGTTGATCATAATTTGTATTTTTCGCATAATTCTTCATTCCTGTTATATGAAAGTACCATTTTATTCATTCTTTAAGGTAACATATAAAACACTCACAGTTTAATCTGGTTCCATTTTTAATTATGTAAATCTTTGGAGACTTTCTTGATTATAGTTGAGTTGATTAAAGTTGATATCACATATTATTGCTTTCAGATGATTTGATCTTTGGAATGGAAAATCCAACAACATAATAGAGATGATTGCATTACAAGGACTGGCAATAAGAAAACTGTGAGTATTCTTTTGTGTTGACGATAAATAATCAACTAACTGAAATTTTATTTCATATCACTGATATCATATTCTTCTGTAGAATTACGTTGAAGTTCTACAAGATTTTTGATGAAAATTTTTCAACTGGCAAGGTCTATATGCCTATACATTGGTGCTTTGATTTTCGTCTGATCAACTATAAATTGTCAAAATCTTATATCACTGATTTACTTATAAGAACGGACAGCAGAATATGATTTCCTTTGTAAGTATTCATTAATGATGATTGTATTTATTATTTATTCCAAGCAATGTCTCTACGATTTATAGTTTCAACTGATTTGGTGTCAAACATATTATAAACAGATTGAATTTTATTTCCAACACTGAAGAAGTTGAATAAAGTACATGTTGAACTGGAGATCAAAAAAGACTACTCTTTGGAAGTTTATTGCGCAACAGGAATATGTCTTTGGTTAGAAACATTTAAATAGTAGAACGTAGGCCAATGAAGCAAATGAGCTGAGGTTTTGTTGTTATATTTAAGACCTAGGAGAATTTCAGTATCTTTGATTAACCATGGATGTGTTATATGTCACGAGAGCCCTTCTTACTTTATTTTTTTTATTGTATAAATAGTTTTTAATACAACTAATTGTGTGAAGTACATTAAGGTACTATAAGTACATCATAGTATAATCCGAGTCCCGTCTGACATATATCATTATTTGGAGGCTTTGTTTCTCATGTAATAGTACATTTCATTCGTAGATATAAAGACTGATTTATGTCCCTTGTTGATCATAATTTTTGTTTTTCGCTTAATATTTCAATCCTATTTTATGAAAGTAAAATTTTATTTATTCCATAAGGTTGTATAGAACCTTCATTGTTAAATATGATTCCAATATGAAATATGTTAATATTTGGAGGCTTTATTTACCATTTATTAGAACAGTTCACATGTAGAGCAAAATAATCAGTTATGTATTTTGTAGATCATTATTCGTTATTTTTGCTTAATATTTCACTTCTCTTTTATGATTGTACCATTTTAGTCATTCTTTTAGTTAGTATAAAACTCTCATATTTTGATCGGATCCAATTAGAAATATGTTTATATTTGGAGGCTTTATATTTCATGTATTAGTCCAGTTCATTAGAAGAGCAAAATGCTCATGTATGTAATTAGTTGTTCATAATATGTATTTTTTGATTAATATTTCATTTCTCTTTTCTGAATGTACCATTTTAGTCATTCTTTTAGTTAGTATAAAACTCTCATAGTTTAAACGGATCCAATTAGAAATATGTTTTTATTTGGAGGCTTTATTTCTAATTTATAAGAATGTTTCACATGTAGAGGGAAATCTTCATTTATGTATTTTGTTGATCTAAATTTGTATTTTTCGCATAATTCTTCATTCCTGTTATATGAAAGTACCATTTTATTCATTCTTTAAGGTAGTATTTAAAACCCTCACAGTTTAATCTGGTTCCATTTTGAATTATGTAAATCTTTGGAGGCTTTCTTGATCATAGTTGAGTTGATTAAAGTTGATATCACATATTATTGCTTTCAGATGATTTGATCATTGGAATGGAAAATCCAACAACATAATAGAGATGCTTGCATTACAAGGACTGGCAATATGAAACCTGTGAGTATTCTTTTGTGTTGACGATAAATAATCAACTAACTGAAATTCTATTTCATATCACTGATATCATATTCTTCTGTAGAATTACGTTGAAGTTCTACAAATTGTTTGATGAAAATTTTTCAACTGGCAAGGTCTATGTTCCTTTTCATTGGTGCTTTGATTTTCGTCTGATCAACTATAAATTGTCAAAATCTTATATCACTGATTTACTTATAAGAACGGACAGCAGAATATGATTTCCTTTAAAGTATTCATTAATGATGATTGTATTTATTATTTATTCCAAGCAATGTCTCTACGATTTATAGTTTCAACTGATTTGGTGTCAAACATATTATAAACAGATTGAATTTTATTTCCAACACTGAAGAAGTTGAATAAAGTACATGTTGAACTGGAGATCAAAAAAGACTACTCTTTGGAAGTTTATTGCGCACCAGGAATATGTCTTTGGTTAGAAACATTTAAATAGTAGAACGTAGGCCAATGAAGCAAATGAGCTGAGGTTTTGTTATTATATTTAAGACCTAGGAGAATGTCAGTATCTTTGATTAACCATGGATGTGTTAAATGTCACAAGAGCCCTTCTTACTTTATTTTTTTGTATAAAAAGTTTTTATTACAACTAATTGTGTGTTGTACATTAAGTTACTATAAATACATCATAGTATAATCCGAGTCCTGTCTGACATATATCATTATTTGGAGGCTTTGTTTATCATGTAATAGTACATTTCATTCGTAGATATAAAGACTGATTTATGTCCATTGTTGATCATAATTTTTGTTTTTCGCTTAATATTTCATTCCTGTTTTATGAAAGTAAAATTTTATTTATTCCATAAGGTTGTATAGAACCTTCATTGTTAAATATGATTCCAATATGAAATATGTTAATATTTGGAGGCTTTATTTACCATTTATTAGAACAGTTCACATGTACGGCAAAATGATCAGTTATGTATTTTGTTGATCATTATTTGTTATTTTTGCTTAATATTTCACTTCTCTTTTATGATTGTACCATTTTAGTCATTATTTTAGTTAGTATAAAACTCTCATAGTTTAATCGGATCCAATTATAAATATGTTTATATTTGGAAGCTTTATTTCTCATTTATAAGAATGTTTCACATGTAGAGGGAAATCTTCATTTATGTAATTTGGTGATCATAATTTGTATTTTTGGCATAATTCTTCATTGCTGTTATATGAAAGTACCATTTTATTCATTCTTTAAGGTAGCATTTAAAACACTCACAGTTTAATCTGGTTCCATTTTGAATTATGTAAATCTTTGGAGGCTTTATTTACCATTTTTTAGAACAGTTCACATGTAGAGCAAAATAATCAGTTATGTATTTTGTTGATCATTATTCGTTATTTTTGCTTAATATTACACTTCTCTTTTATGATTGTACCATTTTAGTCATTCTTTTAGATAGTATAAAACTCTCATAGTTTGATCGGATCCAATTAGAAATATGTTTATATTTGGAGGCTTTATATTTCATGTATTAGTCCAGTTCATTAGAAGAGCAAAATACTCATGTATGTAATTAGTTGTTCATAATATGTATTTTTTGATAAATATTTCATTTCTCTTTTTTGAATGTACCATTTTAGTCATTCTTTTAGTTAGTATAAAACTCTCATAGCTTAATCGGATCCAATTAGAAATATGTTTATATTTGGAGTTTTTATTTTTCATTTATAAGAATGTTTCACATGTAGAGGGAAATCTTCTTTTATGTATTTTGTTGATCATAATTTGTATTTTTCGCATAATTCTTCATTCCTGTTATATGAAAGTACCATTTTATTCATTCTTTAAGGTAGTATATAAAACCCTCACAGTTTAATCTGGTTCCATTTTGAATTATGTAAATCTTTGGAGGCTTTCTTGATCATAGTTGAGTTGATTAAAGTTGATATCACATATTATTGCTTTCAGATGATTTGATCTTTGGAATGGAAAATCCAACAACATTATAGAGATGATTGCATTACAAGGACTGGCAATAAGAAAACTGTGAGTATTCTTTTGTGTTGACGATAAATAATCAACTAACTGAAATTTTATTTCATATCACTGATATCATATTCTTCTGTAGAATTACGTTGAAGTTCTACAAGATTTTTGATGAAAATTTTTCAACTGGCAAGGTCTATATGCCTATACATTGGTGCTTTGATTTTCGTCTGATCAACTATAAATTGTCAAAATCTTATATCACTGATTTACTTATAAGAACGGACAGCAGAATATGATTTCCTTTGTAAGTATTCATTAATGATGATTGTATTTATTATTTATTCCAAGCAATGTCTCTACGATTTATAGTTTCAACTGATTTGGTGTCAAACATATTATAAACAGATTGAATTTTATTTCCAACACTGAAGAAGTTGAATAAAGTACATGTTGAACTGGAGATCAAAAAAGACTACTCTTTGGAAGTTTATTGCGCAACAGGAATATGTCTTTGGTTAGAAACATTTAAATAGTAGAACGTAGGCCAATGAAGCAAATGAGCTGAGGTTTTGTTGTTATATTTAAGACCTAGGAGAATTTCAGTATCTTTGATTAACCATGGATGTGTTATATGTCACGAGAGCCCTTCTTACTTTATTTTTTTTATTGTATAAATAGTTTTTAATACAACTAATTGTGTGAAGTACATTAAGGTACTATAAGTACATCATAGTATAATCCGAGTCCCGTCTGACATATATCATTATTTGGAGGCTTTGTTTCTCATGTAATAGTACATTTCATTCGTAGATATAAAGACTGATTTATGTCCCTTGTTGATCATAATTTTTGTTTTTCGCTTAATATTTCAATCCTATTTTATGAAAGTAAAATTTTATTTATTCCATAAGGTTGTATAGAACCTTCATTGTTAAATATGATTCCAATATGAAATATGTTAATATTTGGAGGCTTTATTTACCATTTATTAGAACAGTTCACATGTAGAGCAAAATAATCAGTTATGTATTTTGTAGATCATTATTCGTTATTTTTGCTTAATATTTCACTTCTCTTTTATGATTGTACCATTTTAGTCATTCTTTTAGTTAGTATAAAACTCTCATATTTTGATCGGATCCAATTAGAAATATGTTTATATTTGGAGGCTTTATATTTCATGTATTAGTCCAGTTCATTAGAAGAGCAAAATGCTCATGTATGTAATTAGTTGTTCATAATATGTATTTTTTGATTAATATTTCATTTCTCTTTTCTGAATGTACCATTTTAGTCATTCTTTTAGTTAGTATAAAACTCTCATAGTTTAAACGGATCCAATTAGAAATATGTTTTTATTTGGAGGCTTTATTTCTAATTTATAAGAATGTTTCACATGTAGAGGGAAATCTTCATTTATGTATTTTGTTGATCTAAATTTGTATTTTTCGCATAATTCTTCATTCCTGTTATATGAAAGTACCATTTTATTCATTCTTTAAGGTAGTATATAAAACCCTCACAGTTTAATCTGGTTCCATTTTGAATTATGTAAATCTTTGGAGGCTTTCTTGATCATAGTTGAGTTGATTAAAGTTGATATCACATATTATTGCTTTCAGATGATTTGATCATTGGAATGGAAAATCCAACAACATAATAGAGATGCTTGCATTACAAGGACTGGCAATATGAAACCTGTGAGTATTCTTTTGTGTTGACGATAAATAATCAACTAACTGAAATTCTATTTCATATCACTGATATCATATTCTTCTGTAGAATTACGTTGAAGTTCTACAAATTGTTTGATGAAAATTTTTCAACTGGCAAGGTCTATGTTCCTTTTCATTGGTGCTTTGATTTTCGTCTGATCAACTATAAATTGTCAAAATCTTATATCACTGATTTACTTATAAGAACGGACAGCAGAATATGATTTCCTTTAAAGTATTCATTAATGATGATTGTATTTATTATTTATTCCAAGCAATGTCTCTACGATTTATAGTTTCAACTGATTTGGTGTCAAACATATTATAAACAGATTGAATTTTATTTCCAACACTGAAGAAGTTGAATAAAGTACATGTTGAACTGGAGATCAAAAAAGACTACTCTTTGGAGGTTTATTGCGCACCAGGAATATGTCTTTGGTTAGAAACATATAAATAGTAGAACGTAGGCCAATGAAGCAAATGAGCTGAGGTTTTGTTATTATATTTAAGACCTAGGAGAATGTCAGTATCTTTGATTAACCATGGATGTGTTAAATGTCACAAGAGCCCTTCTTACTTTATTTTTTTGTATAAAAAGTTTTTATTACAACTAATTGTGTGTTGTACATTAAGTTACTATAAATACATCATAGTATAATCCGAGTCCTGTCTGACATATATCATTATTTGGAGGCTTTGTTTATCATGTAATAGTACATTTCATTCGTAGATATAAAGACTGATTTATGTCCATTGTTGATCATAATTTTTGTTTTTCGCTTAATATTTCATTCCTGTTTTATGAAAGTAAAATTTTATTTATTCCATAAGGTTGTATAGAACCTTCATTGTTAAATATGATTCCAATATGAAATATGTTAATATTTGGAGGCTTTATTTACCATTTATTAGAACAGTTCACATGTACGGCAAAATGATCAGTTATGTATTTTGTTGATCATTATTTGTTATTTTTGCTTAATATTTCACTTCTCTTTTATGATTGTACCATTTTAGTCATTATTTTAGTTAGTATAAAACTCTCATAGTTTAATCGGATCCAATTATAAATATGTTTATATTTGGAAGCTTTATTTCTCATTTATAAGAATGTTTCACATGTAGAGGGAAATCTTCATTTATGTAATTTGGTGATCATAATTTGTATTTTTGGCATAATTCTTCATTGCTGTTATATGAAAGTACCATTTTATTCATTCTTTAAGGTAGCATTAAAAACACTCACAGTTTAATCTGGTTCCATTTTGAATTATGTAAATCTTTGGAGGCTTTATTTACCATTTTTTAGAACAGTTCACATGTAGAGCAAAATAATCAGTTATGTATTTTGTTGATCATTATTCGTTATTTTTGCTTAATATTACACTTCTCTTTTATGATTGTACCATTTTAGTCATTCTTTTAGATAGTATAAAACTCTCATAGTTTGATCGGATCCAATTAGAAATATGTTTATATTTGGAGGCTTTATATTTCATGTATTAGTCCAGTTCATTAGAAGAGCAAAATACTCATGTATGTAATTAGTTGTTCATAATATGTATTTTTTGATAAATATTTCATTTCTCTTTTCTGAATGTACCATTTTAGTCATTCTTTTAGTTAGTATAAAACTCTCATAGTTTAATCGGATCCAATTAGAAATATGTTTATATTTGGAGTTTTTATTTTTCATTTATAAGAATGTTTCACATGTAGAGGGAAATCTTCTTTTATGTATTTTGTTGATCATAATTTGTATTTTTCGCATAATTCTTCATTCCTGTTATATGAAAGTACCATTTTATTCATTCTTTAAGGTAGTATATAAAACCCTCACAGTTTAATCTGGTTCCATTTTGAATTATGTAAATCTTTGGAGGCTTTCTTGATCATAGTTGAGTTGATTAAAGTTGATATCACATATTATTGCTTTCAGATGATTTGATCTTTGGAATGGAAAATCCAACAACATTATAGAGATGATTGCATTACAAGGACTGGCAATAAGAAAACTGTGAGTATTCTTTTGTGTTGACGATAAATAATCAACTAACTGAAATTTTATTTCATATCACTGATATCATATTCTTCTGTAGAATTACGTTGAAGTTCTACAAGATTTTTGATGAAAATTTTTCAACTGGCAAGGTCTATATGCCTATACATTGGTGCTTTGATTTTCGTCTGATCAACTATAAATTGTCAAAATCTTATATCACTGATTTACTTATAAGAACGGACAGCAGAATATGATTTCCTTTGTAAGTATTCATTAATGATGATTGTATTTATTATTTATTCCAAGCAATGTCTCTACGATTTATAGTTTCAACTGATTTGGTGTCAAACATATTATAAACAGATTGAATTTTATTTCCAACACTGAAGAAGTTGAATAAAGTACATGTTGAACTGGAGATCAAAAAAGACTACTCTTTGGAAGTTTATTGCGCAACAGGAATATGTCTTTGGTTAGAAACATTTAAATAGTAGAACGTAGGCCAATGAAGCAAATGAGCTGAGGTTTTGTTGTTATATTTAAGACCTAGGAGAATTTCAGTATCTTTGATTAACCATGGATGTGTTATATGTCACGAGAGCCCTTCTTACTTTATTTTTTTTATTGTATAAATAGTTTTTAATACAACTAATTGTGTGAAGTACATTAAGGTACTATAAGTACATCATAGTATAATCCGAGTCCCGTCTGACATATATCATTATTTGGAGGCTTTGTTTCTCATGTAATAGTACATTTCATTCGTAGATATAAAGACTGATTTATGTCCCTTGTTGATCATAATTTTTGTTTTTCGCTTAATATTTCAATCCTATTTTATGAAAGTAAAATTTTATTTATTCCATAAGGTTGTATAGAACCTTCATTGTTAAATATGATTCCAATATGAAATATGTTAATATTTGGAGGCTTTATTTACCATTTATTAGAACAGTTCACATGTAGAGCAAAATAATCAGTTATGTATTTTGTAGATCATTATTCGTTATTTTTGCTTAATATTTCACTTCTCTTTTATGATTGTACCATTTTAGTCATTCTTTTAGTTAGTATAAAACTCTCATATTTTGATCGGATCCAATTAGAAATATGTTTATATTTGGAGGCTTTATATTTCATGTATTAGTCCAGTTCATTAGAAGAGCAAAATGCTCATGTATGTAATTAGTTGTTCATAATATGTATTTTTTGATTAATATTTCATTTCTCTTTTCTGAATGTACCATTTTAGTCATTCTTTTAGTTAGTATAAAACTCTCATAGTTTAAACGGATCCAATTAGAAATATGTTTTTATTTGGAGGCTTTATTTCTAATTTATAAGAATGTTTCACATGTAGAGGGAAATCTTCATTTATGTATTTTGTTGATCTAAATTTGTATTTTTCGCATAATTCTTCATTCCTGTTATATGAAAGTACCATTTTATTCATTCTTTAAGGTAGTATATAAAACCCTCACAGTTTAATCTGGTTCCATTTTGAATTATGTAAATCTTTGGAGGCTTTCTTGATCATAGTTGAGTTGATTAAAGTTGATATCACATATTATTGCTTTCAGATGATTTGATCATTGGAATGGAAAATCCAACAACATAATAGAGATGCTTGCATTACAAGGACTGGCAATATGAAACCTGTGAGTATTCTTTTGTGTTGACGATAAATAATCAACTAACTGAAATTCTATTTCATATCACTGATATCATATTCTTCTGTAGAATTACGTTGAAGTTCTACAAATTGTTTGATGAAAATTTTTCAACTGGCAAGGTCTATGTTCCTTTTCATTGGTGCTTTGATTTTCGTCTGATCAACTATAAATTGTCAAAATCTTATATCACTGATTTACTTATAAGAACGGACAGCAGAATATGATTTCCTTTGTAAGTATTCATTAATGATGATTGTATTTATTATTTATTCCAAGCAATGTCTCTACGATTTATAGTTTCAACTGATTTGGTGTCAAACATATTATAAACAGATTGAATTTTATTTCCAACACTGAAGAAGTTGAATAAAGTACATGTTGAACTGGAGATCAAAAAAGACTACTCTTTGGAAGTTTATTGCGCAACAGGAATATGTCTTTGGTTAGAAACATTTAAATAGTAGAACGTAGGCCAATGAAGCAAATGAGCTGAGGTTTTGTTGTTATATTTAAGACCTAGGAGAATGTCAGTATCTTTGATTAACCATGGATGTGTTATATGTCACGAGAGCCCTTCTTACTTTATTTTTTTTATTGTATAAATAGTTTTTAATACAACTAATTGTGTGATGTACATTAAGGTACTATAAGTACATCATAGTATAATCCGAGTCCCGTCTGACATATATCATTATTTGGAGGCTTTGTTTCTCATGTAATAGTACATTTCATTCGTAGATATAAAGACTGATTTATGTCCCTTGTTGATCATAATTTTTGTTTTTCGCTTAATATTTCAATCCTATTTTATGAGAGTAAAATTTTATTTATTCCATAAGGTTGTATAGAACCTTCATTGTTAAATATGATTCCAATATGAAATATGTTAATATCTGGAGGCTTTATTTACCATTTATTAGAACAGTTCACATGTAGGGCAAAATGATCATTTATGTATTTTGTTGATCATTATTTGTTATTTTTGCTTAATATTTCACTTCTCTTTTATGATTGTACCATTTTGGTCATTCTTTTAGTTAGTATAAAACTCTCATAGTTTAATCGGATCCAATTATAAATATGTTTATATTTGGAGGCTTTATTTCTCATTTATAAGAATGTTTCACATGTAGAGGGAAATCTTCATTTATGTATTTTGTTGATCATAATTTGTATTTTTCGCATAATTCTTCATTGCTGTTATATGAAAGTACCATTTTATTCATTCTTTAAGGTAGCATTTAAAACACTCACAGTTTAATCTGGTTCCATTTTGAATTATGTAAATCTTTGGAGGCTTTATTTACCATTTATTAGAACAGTTCACATGTAGAGCAAAATAATCAGTTATGTATTTTGTTGATCATTATTCGTTATTTTTGCTTAATATTTCTCTTCTCTTTTATGATTGTACCATTTTAGTCATTCTTTTAGTTAGTATAAAACTCTCATAGTTTGATCGGATCCAATTAGAAATATGTTTATATTTGGAGGCTTTATTTATCATGTATTAGTCCAGTTCACTAGAAGAGCAAAATGCTCATGTATGTAATTAGTTGTTCATAATATGTATTTTTCGATTAATATTTATTTCTCTTTTCTTAATGTACCATTTTAGTCATTCTTTTAGTTAGTATAAAACTCTCATAGTTTAATCGGATCCAATTAGAAATATGTTTATATTTGGAGTTTTTATTTTTCATTTATAAGAATGTTTCACATGTAGAGGGAAATCTTCTTTTATGTATTTTGTTGATCATAATTTGTATTTTTCGCATAATTCTTCATTGCTGTTATATGAAAGTACCATTTTATTCATTCTTTAAGGTAGTATATAAAACCCTCACAGTTTAATCTGGTTCCATTTTTAATTAGGTAAATCTTTGGAGGCTTTCTTGATCATAGTTGAGTTGATTAAAGTTGATATCACATATTATTGCTTTCAGATGATTTGATCATTGGAATGGAAAATCCAACAACATAATAGAGATGCTTGCATTACAAGGACTGGCAATATGAAACCTGTGAGTATTCTTTTGTGTTGACGATAAATAATCAACTAACTGAAATTCTATTTCATATCACTGATATCATATTCTTCTGTAGAATTACGTTGAAGTTCTACAAATTGTTTGATGAAAATTTTTCAACTGGCAAGGTCTATGTTCCTTTTCATTGGTGCTTTGATTTTCGTCTGATCAACTATAAATTGTCAAAATCTTATATCACTGATTTACTTATAAGAACGGACAGCAGAATATGATTTCCTTTGTAAGTATTCATTAATGATGATTGTATTTATTATTTATTCCAAGCAATGTCTCTACGATTTATAGTTTCAACTGATTTGGTGTCAAACATATTATAAACAGATTGAATTTTATTTCCAACACTGAAGAAGTTGAATAAAGTACATGTTGAACTGGAGATCAAAAAAGACTACTCTTTGGAAGTTTATTGCGCAACAGGAATATGTCTTTGGTTAGAAACATTTAAATAGTAGAACGTAGGCCAATGAAGCAAATGAGCTGAGGTTTTGTTGTTATATTTAAGACCTAGGAGAATGTCAGTATCTTTGATTAACCATGGATGTGTTATATGTCACGAGAGCCCTTCTTACTTTATTTTTTTTATTGTATAAATAGTTTTTAATACAACTAATTGTGTGATGTACATTAAGGTACTATAAGTACATCATAGTATAATCCGAGTCCCGTCTGACATATATCATTATTTGGAGGCTTTGTTTCTCATGTAATAGTACATTTCATTCGTAGATATAAAGACTGATTTATGTCCCTTGTTGATCATAATTTTTGTTTTTCGCTTAATATTTCAATCCTATTTTATGAGAGTAAAATTTTATTTATTCCATAAGGTTGTATAGAACCTTCATTGTTAAATATGATTCCAATATGAAATATGTTAATATCTGGAGGCTTTATTTACCATTTATTAGAACAGTTCACATGTAGGGCAAAATGATCATTTATGTATTTTGTTGATCATTATTTGTTATTTTTGCTTAATATTTCACTTCTCTTTTATGATTGTACCATTTTGGTCATTCTTTTAGTTAGTATAAAACTCTCATAGTTTAATCGGATCCAATTATAAATATGTTTATATTTGGAGGCTTTATTTCTCATTTATAAGAATGTTTCACATGTAGAGGGAAATCTTCATTTATGAATTTTGTTGATCATAATTTGTATTTTTCGCATAATTCTTCATTGCTGTTATATGAAAGTACCATTTTATTCATTCTTTAAGGTAGCATATAAAACACTCACAGTTTAATCTGGTTCCATTTTGAATTATGTAAATCTTTGGAGGCTTTATTTACCATTTATTAGAACAGTTCACATGTAGAGCAAAATAATCAGTTATGTATTCTGTAGATCATTATTCGTTATTTTTGCTTAATATTTCACTTCTCTTTTATGATTGTACCATTTTAGTCATTCTTTTAGTTAGTATAAAACTCTCATATTTTGATCGGATCCAATTAGAAATATGATTATATTTGGAGGCTTTATATTTCATGTATTAGTCCAGTTCATTAGAAGAGCAAAATGCTCATGTATGTAATTAGTTGTTCATAATATGTATTTTTTGATTAATATTTCATTTCTCTTTTCTGAATGTACCATTTTAATCATTCTTTTAGTTAGTATAAAACTCTCATAGTTTAAACGGATCCGATTAGAAATATGTTTATATTTGGAGGCTTTATTTCTAATTCATAAGAATGTTTCACATGTAGAGGGAAATCTTCATTTATGTATTTTGTTGATCTAAATTTGTATTTTTCGCATAATTCTTCATTCCTGTTATATGAAAGTACCATTTTATTCATTCTTTAAGGTAGCATATAAAACACTCACAGTTTAATCTGGTTCCATTTTGAATTATGTAAATCTTTGGAGGCTTTCTTGATCATAGTTGAGTTGATTAAAGTTGATATCACATATTATTGCTTTCAGATGATTTGATCTTTGGAATGGAAAATCCAACAACATAATAGAGATGCTTGCATTATAAGGACTGGCAATATGAAACCTGTGAGTATTCTTTTGTGTTGACGATAAATAATCAACTAACTGAAATTCTATTTCATATCACTGATATCATATTCTTCTGTAGAATTACGTTGAAGTTCTACAAATTGTTTGATGAAAATTTTTCAACTGGCAAGGTCTATGTGCCTTTTCATTGGTGCTTTGATTTTCGTCTGATCAACTATAAATTGTCAAAATCTTATATCACTGATTTACTTATAAGAACGGACAGCAGAATATGATTTCCTTTGTAAGTATTCATTAATGATGATTGTATTTATTAGTTATTCCAAGCAATATCTCTACGATTTATAGTTTTAACTGATATGGTGTCAAACATATTATAAACAGATTGAATTTTATTTCCAACACTTAAGAAGTTGAATAAAGTACATGTTGAACTTGAGATCAAAAAAGACTACTCTTTGGAAGTTTATTGCGCACCAGGAATATGTCTTTGGTTAGAAACATTTAAATAGTAGAACGTAGGCCAATGAAGCAAATGAGCTGAGGTTTTGTTATTATATTTAAGACCTAGGAGAATGTCAGTATCTTTGATTAACCATGGATGTGTTATATGTCACGAGAGCCCTTCTTACTTTATTTTTTTTATTGTATAAAAGGTTTTTATTACAACTAATTGTGTGAAGTACATTAAGGTACTATAAGTACATCATAGTATAATCCGAGTCCCGTCTGACATATATCATTATTTGGAGGCTTTGTTTCTCATGTAATAGTACATTTCATTCGTAGATATAAAGACTGATTTATGTCCCTTGTTGATCATAATTTTTGTTTTTCGCTTAATATTTCAATCCTATTTTATGAAAGTAAAATTTTATTTATTCCATAAGGTTGTATAGAACCTTCATTGTTAAATATGATTCCAATATGAAATATGTTAATATTTGGAGGCTTTATTTACCATTTATTAGAACAGTTCACATGTAGAGCAAAATAATCAGTTATGTATTTTGTAGATCATTATTCGTTATTTTTGCTTAATATTTCACTTCTCTTTTATGATTGTACCATTTTAGTCATTCTTTTAGTTAGTATAAAACTCTCATATTTTGATCGGATCCAATTAGAAATATGTTTATATTTGGAGGCTTTATATTTCATGTATTAGTCCAGTTCATTAGAAGAGCAAAATGCTCATGTATGTAATTAGTTGTTCATAATATGTATTTTTTGATTAATATTTCATTTCTCTTTTCTGAATGTACCATTTTAGTCATTCTTTTAGTTAGTATAAAACTCTCATAGTTTAAACGGATCCAATTAGAAATATGTTTTTATTTGGAGGCTTTATTTCTAATTTATAAGAATGTTTCACATGTAGAGGGAAATCTTCATTTATGTATTTTGTTGATCTAAATTTGTATTTTTCGCATAATTCTTCATTCCTGTTATATGAAAGTACCATTTTATTCATTCTTTAAGGTAGTATATAAAACCCTCACAGTTTAATCTGGTTCCATTTTGAATTATGTAAATCTTTGGAGGCTTTCTTGATCATAGTTGAGTTGATTAAAGTTGATATCACATATTATTGCTTTCAGATGATTTGATCATTGGAATGGAAAATCCAACAACATAATAGAGATGCTTGCATTACAAGGACTGGCAATATGAAACCTGTGAGTATTCTTTTGTGTTGACGATAAATAATCAACTAACTGAAATTCTATTTCATATCACTGATATCATATTCTTCTGTAGAATTACGTTGAAGTTCTACAAATTGTTTGATGAAAATTTTTCAACTGGCAAGGTCTATGTTCCTTTTCATTGGTGCTTTGATTTTCGTCTGATCAACTATAAATTGTCAAAATCTTATATCACTGATTTACTTATAAGAACGGACAGCAGAATATGATTTCCTTTGTAAGTATTCATTAATGATGATTGTATTTATTATTTATTCCAAGCAATGTCTCTACGATTTATAGTTTCAACTGATTTGGTGTCAAACATATTATAAACAGATTGAATTTTATTTCCAACACTGAAGAAGTTGAATAAAGTACATGTTGAACTGGAGATCAAAAAAGACTACTCTTTGGAAGTTTATTGCGCAACAGGAATATGTCTTTGGTTAGAAACATTTAAATAGTAGAACGTAGGCCAATGAAGCAAATGAGCTGAGGTTTTGTTGTTATATTTAAGACCTAGGAGAATGTCAGTATCTTTGATTAACCATGGATGTGTTATATGTCACGAGAGCCCTTCTTACTTTATTTTTTTTATTGTATAAATAGTTTTTAATACAACTAATTGTGTGATGTACATTAAGGTACTATAAGTACATCATAGTATAATCCGAGTCCCGTCTGACATATATCATTATTTGGAGGCTTTGTTTCTCATGTAATAGTACATTTCATTCGTAGATATAAAGACTGATTTATGTCCCTTGTTGATCATAATTTTTGTTTTTCGCTTAATATTTCAATCCTATTTTATGAGAGTAAAATTTTATTTATTCCATAAGGTTGTATAGAACCTTCATTGTTAAATATGATTCCAATATGAAATATGTTAATATCTGGAGGCTTTATTTACCATTTATTAGAACAGTTCACATGTAGGGCAAAATGATCATTTATGTATTTTGTTGATCATTATTTGTTATTTTTGCTTAATATTTCACTTCTCTTTTATGATTGTACCATTTTGGTCATTCTTTTAGTTAGTATAAAACTCTCATAGTTTAATCGGATCCAATTATAAATATGTTTATATTTGGAGGCTTTATTTCTCATTTATAAGAATGTTTCACATGTAGAGGGAAATCTTCATTTATGTATTTTGTTGATCATAATTTGTATTTTTCGCATAATTCTTCATTGCTGTTA
This sequence comes from Periphyllus acericola, assembly GCA_949715065.1. Lineage (NCBI taxonomy): Eukaryota > Metazoa > Arthropoda > Insecta > Hemiptera > Aphididae > Periphyllus > Periphyllus acericola. Next base: position 19,717,865 of record OX454264.1, read on the forward strand.
TATGAAAGTACCATTTTATTCATTCTTTAAGGTAGCATTTAAAACACTCACAGTTTAATCTGGTTCCATTTTGAATTATGTAAATCTTTGGAGGCTTTATTTACCATTTATTAGAACAGTTCACATGTAGAGCAAAATAATCAGTTATGTATTTTGTTGATCATTATTCGTTATTTTTGCTTAATATTTCTCTTCTCTTTTATGATTGTACCATTTTAGTCATTCTTTTAGTTAGTATAAAACTCTCATAGTTTGATCGGATCCAATTAGAAATATGTTTATATTTGGAGGCTTTATTTATCATGTATTAGTCCAGTTCACTAGAAGAGCAAAATGCTCATGTATGTAATTAGTTGTTCATAATATGTATTTTTCGATTAATATTTATTTCTCTTTTCTTAATGTACCATTTTAGTCATTCTTTTAGTTAGTATAAAACTCTCATAGTTTAATCGGATCCAATTAGAAATATGTTTATATTTGGAGTTTTTATTTTTCATTTATAAGAATGTTTCACATGTAGAGGGAAATCTTCTTTTATGTATTTTGTTGATCATAATTTGTATTTTTCGCATAATTCTTCATTGCTGTTATATGAAAGTACCATTTTATTCATTCTTTAAGGTAGTATATAAAACCCTCACAGTTTAATCTGGTTCCATTTTTAATTAGGTAAATCTTTGGAGGCTTTCTTGATCATAGTTGAGTTGATTAAAGTTGATATCACATATTATTGCTTTCAGATGATTTGATCATTGGAATGGAAAATCCAACAACATAATAGAGATGCTTGCATTACAAGGACTGGCAATATGAAACCTGTGAGTATTCTTTTGTGTTGACGATAAATAATCAACTAACTGAAATTCTATTTCATATCACTGATATCATATTCTTCTGTAGAATTACGTTGAAGTTCTACAAATTGTTTGATGAAAATTTTTCAACTGGCAAGGTCTATGTTCCTTTTCATTGGTGCTTTGATTTTCGTCTGATCAACTATAAATTGTCAAAATCTTATATCACTGATTTACTTATAAGAACGGACAGCAGAATATGATTTCCTTTGTAAGTATTCATTAATGATGATTGTATTTATTATTTATTCCAAGCAATGTCTCTACGATTTATAGTTTCAACTGATTTGGTGTCAAACATATTATAAACAGATTGAATTTTATTTCCAACACTGAAGAAGTTGAATAAAGTACATGTTGAACTGGAGATCAAAAAAGACTACTCTTTGGAAGTTTATTGCGCAACAGGAATATGTCTTTGGTTAGAAACATTTAAATAGTAGAACGTAGGCCAATGAAGCAAATGAGCTGAGGTTTTGTTGTTATATTTAAGACCTAGGAGAATGTCAGTATCTTTGATTAACCATGGATGTGTTATATGTCACGAGAGCCCTTCTTACTTTATTTTTTTTATTGTATAAATAGTTTTTAATACAACTAATTGTGTGATGTACATTAAGGTACTATAAGTACATCATAGTATAATCCGAGTCCCGTCTGACATATATCATTATTTGGAGGCTTTGTTTCTCATGTAATAGTACATTTCATTCGTAGATATAAAGACTGATTTATGTCCCTTGTTGATCATAATTTTTGTTTTTCGCTTAATATTTCAATCCTATTTTATGAGAGTAAAATTTTATTTATTCCATAAGGTTGTATAGAACCTTCATTGTTAAATATGATTCCAATATGAAATATGTTAATATCTGGAGGCTTTATTTACCATTTATTAGAACAGTTCACATGTAGGGCAAAATGATCATTTATGTATTTTGTTGATCATTATTTGTTATTTTTGCTTAATATTTCACTTCTCTTTTATGATTGTACCATTTTGGTCATTCTTTTAGTTAGTATAAAACTCTCATAGTTTAATCGGATCCAATTATAAATATGTTTATATTTGGAGGCTTTATTTCTCATTTATAAGAATGTTTCACATGTAGAGGGAAATCTTCATTTATGTATTTTGTTGATCATAATTTGTATTTTTCGCATAATTCTTCATTGCTGTTATATGAAAGTACCATTTTATTCATTCTTTAAGGTAGCATTTAAAACACTCACAGTTTAATCTGGTTCCATTTTGAATTATGTAAATCTTTGGAGGCTTTATTTACCATTTATTAGAACAGTTCACATGTAGAGCAAAATAATCAGTTATGTATTTTGTTGATCATTATTCGTTATTTTTGCTTAATATTTCTCTTCTCTTTTATGATTGTACCATTTTAGTCATTCTTTTAGTTAGTATAAAACTCTCATAGTTTGATCGGATCCAATTAGAAATATGTTTATATTTGGAGGCTTTATTTATCATGTATTAGTCCAGTTCACTAGAAGAGCAAAATGCTCATGTATGTAATTAGTTGTTCATAATATGTATTTTTCGATTAATATTTATTTCTCTTTTCTTAATGTACCATTTTAGTCATTCTTTTAGTTAGTATAAAACTCTCATAGTTTAATCGGATCCAATTAGAAATATGTTTATATTTGGAGTTTTTATTTTTCATTTATAAGAATGTTTCACATGTAGAGGGAAATCTTCTTTTATGTATTTTGTTGATCATAATTTGTATTTTTCGCATAATTCTTCATTGCTGTTATATGAAAGTACCATTTTATTCATTCTTTAAGGTAGTATATAAAACCCTCACAGTTTAATCTGGTTCCATTTTTAATTAGGTAAATCTTTGGAGGCTTTCTTGATCATAGTTGAGTTGATTAAAGTTGATATAACATATTATTGCTTTCAGATGATTTGATCTTTGGAATGGAAAATCCAACAACATAATAGAGATGCTTGCATTACAAGGACTGGCAATATGAAACCTGTGAGTATTCTTTTGTGTTGACGATAAATAATCAACTAACTGAAATTCTATTTCATATCACTGATATCATATTCTTCTGTAGAATGACGTTGAAGTTCTACAAATTGTTTGATGAAAATTTTTCAACTGGCAAGGTCTATGTGCCTTTTCATTGGTGCTTTGATTTTCGTCTGATCAACTATAAATTGTCAAAATCTTATATCACTGATTTACTTATAAGAACGGACAGCAGAATATGATTTCTTTTGTAAGTATTCATTAATGATGATTGTATTTATTATTTATTCCAAGCAATGTCTCTACGATTTATAGTTTCAACTGATTTGGTGTCAAACATATTATAAACAGATTGAATTTTATTTCCAACACTGAAGAAGTTGAATAAAGTACATGTTGAACTGGAGATCAAAAAAGACTACTCTTTGGAAGTTTATTGCGCAACAGGAATATGTCTTTGGTTAGAAACATTTAAATAGTAGAACGTAGGCCAATGAAGCAAATGAGCTGAGGTTTTGTTGTTATATTTAAGACCTAGGAGAATGTCAGTATCTTTGATTAACCATGGATGTGTTATATGTCACGAGAGCCCTTCTTACTTTATTTTTTTTATTGTATAAATAGTTTTTAATACAACTAATTGTGTGATGTACATTAAGGTACTATAAGTACATCATAGTATAATCCGAGTCCCGTCTGACATATATCATTATTTGGAGGCTTTGTTTCTCATGTAATAGTACATTTCATTCGTAGATATAAAGACTGATTTATGTCCCTTGTTGATCATAATTTTTGTTTTTCGCTTAATATTTCAATCCTATTTTATGAGAGTAAAATTTTATTTATTCCATAAGGTTGTATAGAACCTTCATTGTTAAATATGATTCCAATATGAAATATGTTAATATCTGGAGGCTTTATTTACCATTTATTAGAACAGTTCACATGTAGGGCAAAATGATCATTTATGTATTTTGTTGATCATTATTTGTTATTTTTGCTTAATATTTCACTTCTCTTTTATGATTGTACCATTTTGGTCATTCTTTTAGTTAGTATAAAACTCTCATAGTTTAATCGGATCCAATTATAAATATGTTTATATTTGGAGGCTTTATTTCTCATTTATAAGAATGTTTCACATGTAGAGGGAAATCTTCATTTATGTATTTTGTTGATCATAATTTGTATTTTTCGCATAATTCTTCATTGCTGTTATATGAAAGTACCATTTTATTCATTCTTTAAGGTAGCATTTAAAACACTCACAGTTTAATCTGGTTCCATTTTGAATTATGTAAATCTTTGGAGGCTTTATTTACCATTTATTAGAACAGTTCACATGTAGAGCAAAATAATCAGTTATGTATTTTGTTGATCATTATTCGTTATTTTTGCTTAATATTTCTCTTCTCTTTTATGATTGTACCATTTTAGTCATTCTTTTAGTTAGTATAAAACTCTCATAGTTTGATCGGATCCAATTAGAAATATGTTTATATTTGGAGGCTTTATTTATCATGTATTAGTCCAGTTCATTAGAAGAGCAAAATGCTCATGTATGTAATTAGTTGTTCATAATATGTATTTTTTGATTAATATTTCATTTCTCTTTTCTGAATGTACCATTTTAATCATTCTTTTAGTTAGTATAAAACTCTCATAGTTTAAACGGATCCGATTAGAAATATGTTTATATTTGGAGGCTTTATTTCTAATTCATAAGAATGTTTCACATGTAGAGGGAAATCTTCATTTATGTATTTTGTTGATCTAAATTTGTATTTTTCGCATAATTCTTCATTCCTGTTATATGAAAGTACCATTTTATTCATTCTTTAAGGTAGCATATAAAACACTCACAGTTTAATCTGGTTCCATTTTGAATTATGTAAATCTTTGGAGGCTTTCTTGATCATAGTTGAGTTGATTAAAGTTGATATCACATATTATTGCTTTCAGATGATTTGATCTTTGGAATGGAAAATCCAACAACATAATAGAGATGCTTGCATTATAAGGACTGGCAATATGAAACCTGTGAGTATTCTTTTGTGTTGACGATAAATAATCAACTAACTGAAATTCTATTTCATATCACTGATATCATATTCTTCTGTAGAATTACGTTGAAGTTCTACAAATTGTTTGATGAAAATTTTTCAACTGGCAAGGTCTATGTGCCTTTTCATTGGTGCTTTGATTTTCGTCTGATCAACTATAAATTGTCAAAATCTTATATCACTGATTTACTTATAAGAACGGACAGCAGAATATGATTTCCTTTGTAAGTATTCATTAATGATGATTGTATTTATTAGTTATTCCAAGCAATATCTCTACGATTTATAGTTTTAACTGATATGGTGTCAAACATATTATAAACAGATTGAATTTTATTTCCAACACTTAAGAAGTTGAATAAAGTACATGTTGAACTTGAGATCAAAAAAGACTACTCTTTGGAAGTTTATTGCGCACCAGGAATATGTCTTTGGTTAGAAACATTTAAATAGTAGAACGTAGGCCAATGAAGCAAATGAGCTGAGGTTTTGTTATTATATTTAAGACCTAGGAGAATGTCAGTATCTTTGATTAACCATGGATGTGTTATATGTCACGAGAGCCCTTCTTACTTTATTTTTTTTATTGTATAAAAGGTTTTTATTACAACTAATTGTGTGTTGTACATTAAGGTACTATAAGTACATCATAGTATAATCCGAGTCCCGTCTGACAAATATCATTATTTGGAGGCTTTGTTTCTCATGTAATAGTACATTTCATTTGTAGATATAAAGACTGATTTATGTCCCTTGTTGATCATAATTTTTGTTTTTCGCTTAATATTTCAATCCTGTTTTATGAAAGTAAAATTTTATTTATTCCATAAGGTTGTATAGAACCTTCATTGTTAAATATGATTCCAATATGAAATATGTTAATATTTGGAGGCTTTATTTACCATTTATTAGAACAGTTCACATGTAGAGCAAAATGATCAGTTATGTATTTTGTTGATCATTATTTGTTATTTTTGCTTAATATTTCACTTCTCTTTTATGATTGTACCTTTTTAGTCATTATTTTAGTTAGTATAAAACTCTCATAGTTTAATCGGATCCAATTATAAATATGTTTATATTTGGAGGCTTTATTTTTCATTTATAAGAATGTTTCACATGTAGAGGGAAATCTTCATTTATGAATTTTGTTGATCATAATTTGTATTTTTCGCATAATTCTTCATTGCTGTTATATGAAAGTACCATTTTATTCATTCTTTAAGGTAGCATATAAAACACTCACAGTTTAATCTGGTTCCATTTTGAATTATGTAAATCTTTGGAGGCTTTATTTACCATTTATTAGAACAGTTCACATGTAGAGCAAAATAATCAGTTATGTATTTTGTAGATCATTATTCGTTATTTTTGCTTAATATTTCACTTCTCTTTTATGATTGTACCATTTTAGTCATTCTTTTAGTTAGTATAAAACTCTCATAGTTTAATCGGATCCAATTAGAAATATGTTTATATTTGGAGTTTTTATTTTTCATTTATAAGAATGTTTCACATGTAGAGGGAAATCTTCTTTTATGTATTTTGTTGATCATAATTTGTATTTTTCGCATAATTCTTCATTGCTGTTATATGAAAGTACCATTTTATTCATTCTTTAAGGTAGTATATAAAACCCTCACAGTTTAATCTGGTTCCATTTTTAATTAGGTAAATCTTTGGAGGCTTTCTTGATCATAGTTGAGTTGATTAAAGTTGATATAACATATTATTGCTTTCAGATGATTTGATCTTTGGAATGGAAAATCCAACAACATAATAGAGATGCTTGCATTACAAGGACTGGCAATATGAAACCTGTGAGTATTCTTTTGTGTTGACGATAAATAATCAACTAACTGAAATTCTATTTCATATCACTGATATCATATTCTTCTGTAGAATGACGTTGAAGTTCTACAAATTGTTTGATGAAAATTTTTCAACTGGCAAGGTCTATGTGCCTTTTCATTGGTGCTTTGATTTTCGTCTGATCAACTATAAATTGTCAAAATCTTATATCACTGATTTACTTATAAGAACGGACAGCAGAATATGATTTCTTTTGTAAGTATTCATTAATGATGATTGTATTTATTATTTATTCCAAGCAATGTCTCTACGATTTATAGTTTCAACTGATTTGGTGTCAAACATATTATAAACAGATTGAATTTTATTTCCAACACTGAAGAAGTTGAATAAAGTACATGTTGAACTGGAGATCAAAAAAGACTACTCTTTGGAAGTTTATTGCGCAACAGGAATATGTCTTTGGTTAGAAACATTTAAATAGTAGAACGTAGGCCAATGAAGCAAATGAGCTGAGGTTTTGTTGTTATATTTAAGACCTAGGAGAATGTCAGTATCTTTGATTAACCATGGATGTGTTATATGTCACGAGAGCCCTTCTTACTTTATTTTTTTTATTGTATAAATAGTTTTTAATACAACTAATTGTGTGATGTACATTAAGGTACTATAAGTACATCATAGTATAATCCGAGTCCCGTCTGACATATATCATTATTTGGAGGCTTTGTTTCTCATGTAATAGTACATCTCATTCGTAGATATAAAGACTGATTTATGTCCCTTGTTGATCATAATTTTTGTTTTTCGCTTAATATTTCAATCCTGTTTTATGAAAGTAAAATTTTATTTATTCCATAAGGTTGTATAGAACCTTCATTGTTAAATATGATTCCAATATGAAATATGTTAATATTTGGAGGCTTTATTTACCATTTATTAGAACAGTTCACATGTAGAGCAAAATGATCAGTTATGTATTTTGTTGATCATTATTTGTTATTTTTGCTTAATATTTCACTTCTCTTTTATGATTGTACCTTTTTAGTCATTATTTTAGTTAGTATAAAACTCTCATAGTTTAATCGGATCCAATTATAAATATGTTTATATTTGGAGGCTTTATTTCTCATTTATAAGAATGTTTCACATGTAGAGGGAAATCTTCATTTATGAATTTTGTTGATCATAATTTGTATTTTTCGCATAATTCTTCATTGCTGTTATATGAAAGTACCATTTTATTCATTCTTTAAGGTAGCATATAAAACACTCACAGTTTAATCTGGTTCCATTTTGAATTATGTAAATCTTTGGAGGCTTTATTTACCATTTATTAGAACAGTTCACATGTAGAGCAAAATAATCAGTTATGTATTTTGTAGATCATTATTCGTTATTTTTGCTTAATATTTCACTTCTCTTTTATGATTGTACCATTTTAGTCATTCTTTTAGTTAGTATAAAACTCTCATATTTTGATCGGATCCAATTAGAAATATGATTATATTTGGAGGCTTTATATTTCATGTATTAGTCCAGTTCATTAGAAGAGCAAAATGCTCATGTATGTAATTAGTTGTTCATAATATGTATTTTTTGATTAATATTTCATTTCTCTTTTCTGAATGTACCATTTTAATCATTCTTTTAGTTAGTATAAAACTCTCATAGTTTAAACGGATCCGATTAGAAATATGTTTATATTTGGAGGCTTTATTTCTAATTCATAAGAATGTTTCACATGTAGAGGGAAATCTTCATTTATGTATTTTGTTGATCTAAATTTGTATTTTTCGCATAATTCTTCATTCCTGTTATATGAAAGTACCATTTTATTCATTCTTTAAGGTAGCATATAAAACACTCACAGTTTAATCTGGTTCCATTTTGAATTATGTAAATCTTTGGAGGCTTTCTTGATCATAGTTGAGTTGATTAAAGTTGATATCACATATTATTGCTTTCAGATGATTTGATCTTTGGAATGGAAAATCCAACAACATAATAGAGATGCTTGCATTATAAGGACTGGCAATATGAAACCTGTGAGTATTCTTTTGTGTTGACGATAAATAATCAACTAACTGAAATTCTATTTCATATCACTGATATCATATTCTTCTGTAGAATTACGTTGAAGTTCTACAAATTGTTTGATGAAAATTTTTCAACTGGCAAGGTCTATGTGCCTTTTCATTGGTGCTTTGATTTTCGTCTGATCAACTATAAATTGTCAAAATCTTATATCACTGATTTACTTATAAGAACGGACAGCAGAATATGATTTCCTTTGTAAGTATTCATTAATGATGATTGTATTTATTAGTTATTCCAAGCAATATCTCTACGATTTATAGTTTTAACTGATATGGTGTCAAACATATTATAAACAGATTGAATTTTATTTCCAACACTTAAGAAGTTGAATAAAGTACATGTTGAACTTGAGATCAAAAAAGACTACTCTTTGGAAGTTTATTGCGCACCAGGAATATGTCTTTGGTTAGAAACATTTAAATAGTAGAACGTAGGCCAATGAAGCAAATGAGCTGAGGTTTTGTTATTATATTTAAGACCTAGGAGAATGTCAGTATCTTTGATTAACCATGGATGTGTTATATGTCACGAGAGCCCTTCTTACTTTATTTTTTTTATTGTATAAAAGGTTTTTATTACAACTAATTGTGTGTTGTACATTAAGGTACTATAAGTACATCATAGTATAATCCGAGTCCCGTCTGACAAATATCATTATTTGGAGGCTTTGTTTCTCATGTAATAGTACATTTCATTTGTAGATATAAAGACTGATTTATGTCCCTTGTTGATCATAATTTTTGTTTTTCGCTTAATATTTCAATCCTGTTTTATGAAAGTAAAATTTTATTTATTCCATAAGGTTGTATAGAACCTTCATTGTTAAATATGATTCCAATATGAAATATGTTAATATTTGGAGGCTTTATTTACCATTTATTAGAACAGTTCACATGTAGAGCAAAATGATCAGTTATGTATTTTGTTGATCATTATTTGTTATTTTTGCTTAATATTTCACTTCTCTTTTATGATTGTACCTTTTTAGTCATTATTTTAGTTAGTATAAAACTCTCATAGTTTAATCGGATCCAATTATAAATATGTTTATATTTGGAGGCTTTATTTTTCATTTATAAGAATGTTTCACATGTAGAGGGAAATCTTCATTTATGAATTTTGTTGATCATAATTTGTATTTTTCGCATAATTCTTCATTGCTGTTATATGAAAGTACCATTTTATTCATTCTTTAAGGTAGCATATAAAACACTCACAGTTTAATCTGGTTCCATTTTGAATTATGTAAATCTTTGGAGGCTTTATTTACCATTTATTAGAACAGTTCACATGTAGAGCAAAATAATCAGTTATGTATTTTGTAGATCATTATTCGTTATTTTTGCTTAATATTTCACTTCTCTTTTATGATTGTACCATTTTAGTCATTCTTTTAGTTAGTATAAAACTCTCATATTTTGATCGGATCCAATTAGAAATATGATTATATTTGGAGGCTTTATATTTCATGTATTAGTCCAGTTCATTAGAAGAGCAAAATGCTCATGTATGTAATTAGTTGTTCATAATATGTATTTTTTGATTAATATTTCATTTCTCTTTTCTGAATGTACCATTTTAATCATTCTTTTAGTTAGTATAAAACTCTCATAGTTTAAACGGATCCGATTAGAAATATGTTTATATTTGGAGGCTTTATTTCTAATTCATAAGAATGTTTCACATGTAGAGGGAAATCTTCATTTATGTATTTTGTTGATCTAAATTTGTATTTTTCGCATAATTCTTCATTCCTGTTATATGAAAGTACCATTTTATTCATTCTTTAAGGTAGCATATAAAACACTCACAGTTTAATCTGGTTCCATTTTGAATTATGTAAATCTTTGGAGGCTTTCTTGATCATAGTTGAGTTGATTAAAGTTGATATCACATATTATTGCTTTCAGATGATTTGATCTTTGGAATGGAAAATCCAACAACATAATAGAGATGCTTGCATTATAAGGACTGGCAATATGAAACCTGTGAGTATTCTTTTGTGTTGACGATAAATAATCAACTAACTGAAATTCTATTTCATATCACTGATATCATATTCTTCTGTAGAATTACGTTGAAGTTCTACAAATTGTTTGATGAAAATTTTTCAACTGGCAAGGTCTATGTGCCTTTTCATTGGTGCTTTGATTTTCGTCTGATCAACTATAAATTGTCAAAATCTTATATCACTGATTTACTTATAAGAACGGACAGCAGAATATGATTTCCTTTGTAAGTATTCATTAATGATGATTGTATTTATTAGTTATTCCAAGCAATATCTCTACGATTTATAGTTTTAACTGATATGGTGTCAAACATATTATAAACAGATTGAATTTTATTTCCAACACTTAAGAAGTTGAATAAAGTACATGTTGAACTTGAGATCAAAAAAGACTACTCTTTGGAAGTTTATTGCGCACCAGGAATATGTCTTTGGTTAGAAACATTTAAATAGTAGAACGTAGGCCAATGAAGCAAATGAGCTGAGGTTTTGTTATTATATTTAAGACCTAGGAGAATGTCAGTATCTTTGATTAACCATGGATGTGTTATATGTCACGAGAGCCCTTCTTACTTTATTTTTTTTATTGTATAAAAGGTTTTTATTACAACTAATTGTGTGTTGTACATTAAGGTACTATAAGTACATCATAGTATAATCCGAGTCCCGTCTGACAAATATCATTATTTGGAGGCTTTGTTTCTCATGTAATAGTACATTTCATTTGTAGATATAAAGACTGATTTATGTCCCTTGTTGATCATAATTTTTGTTTTTCGCTTAATATTTCAATCCTGTTTTATGAAAGTAAAATTTTATTTATTCCATAAGGTTGTATAGAACCTTCATTGTTAAATATGATTCCAATATGAAATATGTTAATATTAGGAGGCTTTATTTACCATTTATTAGAACAGTTCACATGTAGAGCAAAATGATCAGTTATGTATTTTGTTGATCATTATTTGTTATTTTTGCTTAATATTTCACTTCTCTTTTATGATTGTACCTTTTTAGTCATTATTTTAGTTAGTATAAAACTCTCATAGTTTAATCGGATCCAATTATAAATATGTTTATATTTGGAGGCTTTATTTCTCATTTATAAGAATGTTTCACATGTAGAGGGAAATCTTCATTTATGAATTTTGTTGATCATAATTTGTATTTTTCGCATAATTCTTCATTGCTGTTATATGAAAGTACCATTTTATTCATTCTTTAAGGTAGCATATAAAACACTCACAGTTTAATCTGGTTCCATTTTGAATTATGTAAATCTTTGGAGGCTTTATTTACCATTTATTAGAACAGTTCACATGTAGAGCAAAATAATCAGTTATGTATTCTGTAGATCATTATTCGTTATTTTTGCTTAATATTTCACTTCTCTTTTATGATTGTACCATTTTAGTCATTCTTTTAGTTAGTATAAAACTCTCATATTTTGATCGGATCCAATTAGAAATATGATTATATTTGGAGGCTTTATATTTCATGTATTAGTCCAGTTCATTAGAAGAGCAAAATGCTCATGTATGTAATTAGTTGTTCATAATATGTATTTTTTGATTAATATTTCATTTCTCTTTTCTGAATGTACCATTTTAATCATTCTTTTAGTTAGTATAAAACTCTCATAGTTTAAACGGATCCGATTAGAAATATGTTTATATTTGGAGGCTTTATTTCTAATTCATAAGAATGTTTCACATGTAGAGGGAAATCTTCATTTATGTATTTTGTTGATCTAAATTTGTATTTTTCGCATAATTCTTCATTCCTGTTATATGAAAGTACCATTTTATTCATTCTTTAAGGTAGCATATAAAACACTCACAGTTTAATCTGGTTCCATTTTGAATTATGTAAATCTTTGGAGGCTTTCTTGATCATAGTTGAGTTGATTAAAGTTGATATCACATATTATTGCTTTCAGATGATTTGATCTTTGGAATGGAAAATCCAACAACATAATAGAGATGCTTGCATTATAAGGACTGGCAATATGAAACCTGTGAGTATTCTTTTGTGTTGACGATAAATAATCAACTAACTGAAATTCTATTTCATATCACTGATATCATATTCTTCTGTAGAATTACGTTGAAGTTCTACAAATTGTTTGATGAAAATTTTTCAACTGGCAAGGTCTATGTGCCTTTTCATTGGTGATTTGATTTTCGTCTGATCAACTATAAATTGTCAAAATCTTATATCACTGATTTACTTATAAGAACGGACAGCAGAATATGATTTCCTTTGTAAGTATTCATTAATGATGATTGTATTTATTAGTTATTCCAAGCAATATCTCTACGATTTATAGTTTTAACTGATATGGTGTCAAACATATTATAAACAGATTGAATTTTATTTCCAACACTTAAGAAGTTGAATAAAGTACATGTTGAACTTGAGATCAAAAAAGACTACTCTTTGGAAGTTTATTGCGCACCAGGAATATGTCTTTGGTTAGAAACATTTAAATAGTAGAACGTAGGCCAATGAAGCAAATGAGCTGAGGTTTTGTTATTATATTTAAGACCTAGGAGAATGTCAGTATCTTTGATTAACCATGGATGTGTTATATGTCACGAGAGCCCTTCTTACTTTATTTTTTTTATTGTATAAAAGGTTTTTATTACAACTAATTGTGTGTTGTACATTAAGGTACTATAAGTACATCATAGTATAATCCGAGTCCCGTCTGACAAATATCATTATTTGGAGGCTTTGTTTCTCATGTAATAGTACATTTCATTTGTAGATATAAAGACTGATTTATGTCACTTTTTGATCATAATTTTTGTTTTTCGCTTAATATTTCATTCTTGTTTAATGAAAGTAAAATTGTATTTATTCCATAAGGTTGTATAGAACCTTCAATGTTAAATATGATTCCAATATGAAATATGTTAATATCTGGAGGCTTGATTTACCATTTATTAGAACAGTTCACATGTAGGGCAAAATGATCAGTTATGTATTTTGTTGATCATTATTTGTTATTATTGCTTAATATTTCACTTCTCTTTTATGATTGTACCATTTTAGTCATTCTTTTAGTTAGTATAAAACTCTCATAGTTTAATCGGATCCAATTATAAATATGTTTATATTTGGAGGCTTTATTTCTCATTTATAAGAATGTTTCACATGTAGAGGGAAATCTTCATTTATGTATTTTGTTGATCATAATTTGTATTTTTCGCATATTTCTTCATTGCTGTTATATGAAAGTACCATTTTATTCATACTTTAAGGTAGCATATAAAACACTCACAGTTTAATCTGGTTCCATTTTGAATTATGTAAATCTTTGGAGGCTTTCTTGATCATAGTTGAGTTGATTAAAGTTGATATCACATATTATTGCTTTCAGATGATTTGATCTTTGGAATGGAAAATCCAACAACATAATAGAGATGCTTGCATTACAAGGACTGGCAATATGAAACCTGTGAGTATTCTTTTGTGTTGACGATAAATAATCAACTAACTGAAATTTTATTTCATATCACTGATATCATATTCTTCTGTAGAATTACGTTGAAGATCTACAAGATTTTTGGTGAAAATTTTTCAACTGGCAAGGTCTAAGTGCCTTTTCATTGGTGCTTTGATTTTCGTCTGATGAACTATAAATTGTCAGAATCTTATATCACTGATTTACTTACAAGAACGGACAGCAGAATATTATGTCCATTGTAAGTATTCATTAATGATGATTGTATTTATTATTTATTCCAAGCAATATCTCTACGATTTATAGTTTTAACTGATTTGGTGTAAAACATATAATAAACAGATTGAATTTTATATCCAACACTGAAGAAGTTGAATAAAGTACATGTTGAACTGGAGATCAAAAAAGACTACTCTTTGGAAGTTTATTGCGCAACAGGAATATGTCTTTGGTTAGAAACATTTAAATAGTAGAACGTAGGCCAATGAAGCAAATGAGCTGAGGTTTTGTTATTATATTTAAGACCTAGGAGAATGTCAGTATCTTTGATTAACCATGGATGTGTTATATGTCACGAGAGCCCTTCTTACTTTATTTTTTTTATTGTATAAAAGGTTTTTATTACAACTAATTGTGTGTTGTACATTAAGGTACTATAAGTACATCATAGTATAATCCGAGTCCCGTCTGACAAATATCATTATTTGGAGGCTTTGTTTCTCATGTAATAGTACATTTCATTCGTAGATATAAAGACTGATTTATGTCCCTTGTTGATCATCATTTTTGTTTTTCGCTTAATATTTCATTCCTGTTTTATGAAAGTAAAATTGTATTTATTCCATAAGGTTGTATAGAACCTTCAATGTTAAATATGATTCCAATATGAAATATGTTAATATCTGGAGGCTTGATTTACCATTTATTAGAACAGTTCACATGTAGGGCAAAATGATCAGTTATGTATTTTGTTGATCATTATTTGTTATTTTTGCTTAATATTTCACTTCTCTTTTATGATTGTACCATTTTAGTCATTCTTTTAGTTAGTATAAAACTCTCATAGTTTAATCGGATCCAATTATAAATATGTTTATATTTGGAGGCTTTATTTCTCATTTATAAGAATGTTTCACATGTAGAGGGAAATCTTCATATATGTATTTTGTTGATCATAATTTGTATTTTTCGCATAATTCTTCATTGCTGTTATATGAAAGTACCATTTTATTCATTCTTTAAGGTAACATATAAAACACTCACAGTTTAATCTGGTTCCATTTTTAATTATGTAAATCTTTGGAGACTTTCTTGATTATAGTTGAGTTGATTAAAGTTGATATCACATATTATTGCTTTCAGATGATTTGATCTTTGGAATGGAAAATCCAACAACATAATAGAGATGCTTGCATTATAAGGACTGGCAATATGAAACCTGTGAGTATTCTTTTGTGTTGACGATAAATAATCAACTAACTGAAATTCTATTTCATATCACTGATATCATATTCTTCTGTAGAATTACGTTGAAGTTCTACAAATTGTTTGATGAAAATTTTTCAACTGGCAAGGTCTATGTGCCTTTTCATTGGTGCTTTGATTTTCGTCTGATCAACTATAAATTGTCAAAATCTTATATCACTGATTTACTTATAAGAACGGACAGCAGAATATGATTTCCTTTGAAAGTATTCATTAATGATGATTGTATTTATTAGTTATTCCAAGCAATATCTCTACGATTTATAGTTTTAACTGATATGGTGTCAAACATATTATAAACAGATTGAATTTTATTTCCAACACTTAAGAAGTTGAATAAAGTACATGTTGAACTTGAGATCAAAAAAGACTACTCTTTGGAAGTTTATTGCGCACCAGGAATATGTCTTTGGTTAGAAACATTTAAATAGTAGAACGTAGGCCAATGAAGCAAATGAGCTGAGGTTTTGTTATTATATTTAAGACCTAGGAGAATGTCAGTATCTTTGATTAACCATGGATGTGTTATATGTCACGAGAGCCCTTCTTACTTTATTTTTTTTATTGTATAAAAGGTTTTTATTACAACTAATTGTGTGTTGTACATTAAGGTACTATAAGTACATCATAGTATAATCCGAGTCCCGTCTGACAAATATCATTATTTGGAGGCTTTGTTTCTCATGTAATAGTACATTTCATTTGTAGATATAAAGACTGATTTATGTCCCTTTTTGATCATAATTTTTGTTTTTCGCTTAATATTTCATTCCTGTTTTATGAAAGTAAAATTGTATTTATTCCATAAGGTTGTATAGAACCTTCAATGTTAAATATGATTCCAATATGAAATATGTTAATATCTGGAGGCTTGATTTACCATTTATTAGAACAGTTCACATGTAGGGCAAAACTCCCATGTATGTAATTAGTTGTTCATAATATGTATTTTTCGATTAATATTTATTTCTATTTTCTTAATGTACCATTTTAGTCATTCTTTTAGTTAGTATAAAACTCTCATAGTTTAATCGGATCCAATTAGAAATATGTTTAAATTTGGAGTTTTTATTTTTCATTTATAAGAATGTTTCACATGTAGAGGGAAATCTTCTTTTATGTATTTTGTTGATCATAATTTGTATTTTTCGCATAATGCTTCATTCCTGTTATATGAAAGTACCATTTTATTCATTCTTTAAGGTAGTATATAAAACCCTCACAGTTTAATCTGGTTCCATTTTGAATTATGTAAATCTTTGGAGGCTTTCTTGATCATAGTTGAGTTGATTAAAGTTGATATCACATATTATTGCTTTCAGATGATTTGATCTTTGGAATGGAAAATCCAACAACATAATAGAGATGCTTGCATTACAAGGACTGGCAATATGAAACCTGTGAGTATTCTTTTGTGTTGACGATAAATAATCAACTAACTGAAATTCTATTTCATATCACTGATATCATATTCTTCTGTAGAATTACGTTGAAGTTCTACAAATTGTTTGATGAAAATTTTTCAACTGGCAAGGTCTATGTGCCTTTTCATTGGTGCTTTGATTTTCGTCTGATCAACTATAAATTGTCAAAATCTTATATCACTGATTTACTTATAAGAACGGACAGCAGAATATGATTTCCTTTGTAAGTATTCATTAATGATGATTGTATTTATTATTTATTCCAAGCAATGTCTCTACGATTTATAGTTTCAACTGATTTGGTGTCAAACATATTATAAACAGATTGAATTTTATTTCCAACACTGAAGAAGTTGAATAAAGTACATGTTGAACTGGAGATCAAAAAAGACTACTCTTTGGAAGTTTATTGCGCAACAGGAATATGTCTTTGGTTAGAAACATTTAAATAGTAGAACGTAGGCCAATGAAGCAAATGAGCTGAGGTTTTGTTATTATATTTAAGACCTAGGAGAATGTCAGTATCTTTGATTAACCATGGATGTGTTATATGTCACGAGAGCCCTTCTTACTTTATTTTTTTTATTGTATAAAAGGTTTTTATTACAACTAATTGTGTGTTGTACATTAAGGTACTATAAGTACATCATAGTATAATCCGAGTCCCGTCTGACAAATATCATTATTTGGAGGCTTTGTTTCTCATGTAATAGTACATTTCATTCGTAGATATAAAGACTGATTTATGTCCCTTGTTGATCATCATTTTTGTTTTTCGCTTAATATTTCATTCCTGTTTTATGAAAGTAAAATTGTATTTATTCCATAAGGTTGTATAGAACCTTCAATGTTAAATATGATTCCAATATGAAATATGTTAATATCTGGAGGCTTGATTTACCATTTATTAGAACAGTTCACATGTAGGGCAAAATGATCAGTTATGTATTTTGTTGATCATTATTTGTTATTTTTGCTTAATATTTCACTTCTCTTTTATGATTGTACCATTTTAGTCATTCTTTTAGTTAGTATAAAACTCTCATAGTTTAATCGGATCCAATTATAAATATGTTTATATTTGGAGGCTTTATTTCTCATTTATAAGAATGTTTCACATGTAGAGGGAAATCTTCATATATGTATTTTGTTGATCATAATTTGTATTTTTCGCATAATTCTTCATTGCTGTTATATGAAAGTACCATTTTATTCATTCTTTAAGGTAACATATAAAACACTCACAGTTTAATCTGGTTCCATTTTTAATTATGTAAATCTTTGGAGACTTTCTTGATTATAGTTGAGTTGATTAAAGTTGATATCACATATTATTGCTTTCAGATGATTTGATCTTTGGAATGGAAAATCCAACAACATAATAGAGATGCTTGCATTATAAGGACTGGCAATATGAAACCTGTGAGTATTCTTTTGTGTTGACGATAAATAATCAACTAACTGAAATTCTATTTCATATCACTGATATCATATTCTTCTGTAGAATTACGTTGAAGTTCTACAAATTGTTTGATGAAAATTTTTCAACTGGCAAGGTCTATGTGCCTTTTCATTGGTGCTTTGATTTTCGTCTGATCAACTATAAATTGTCAAAATCTTATATCACTGATTTACTTATAAGAACGGACAGCAGAATATGATTTCCTTTGAAAGTATTCATTAATGATGATTGTATTTATTAGTTATTCCAAGCAATATCTCTACGATTTATAGTTTTAACTGATATGGTGTCAAACATATTATAAACAGATTGAATTTTATTTCCAACACTTAAGAAGTTGAATAAAGTACATGTTGAACTTGAGATCAAAAAAGACTACTCTTTGGAAGTTTATTGCGCACCAGGAATATGTCTTTGGTTAGAAACATTTAAATAGTAGAACGTAGGCCAATGAAGCAAATGAGCTGAGGTTTTGTTATTATATTTAAGACCTAGGAGAATGTCAGTATCTTTGATTAACCATGGATGTGTTATATGTCACGAGAGCCCTTCTTACTTTATTTTTTTTATTGTATAAAAGGTTTTTATTACAACTAATTGTGTGTTGTACATTAAGGTACTATAAGTACATCATAGTATAATCCGAGTCCCGTCTGACAAATATCATTATTTGGAGGCTTTGTTTCTCATGTAATAGTACATTTCATTTGTAGATATAAAGACTGATTTATGTCCCTTTTTGATCATAATTTTTGTTTTTCGCTTAATATTTCATTCCTGTTTTATGAAAGTAAAATTGTATTTATTCCATAAGGTTGTATAGAACCTTCAATGTTAAATATGATTCCAATATGAAATATGTTAATATCTGGAGGCTTGATTTACCATTTATTAGAACAGTTCACATGTAGGGCAAAACTCCCATGTATGTAATTAGTTGTTCATAATATGTATTTTTCGATTAATATTTATTTCTATTTTCTTAATGTACCATTTTAGTCATTCTTTTAGTTAGTATAAAACTCTCATAGTTTAATCGGATCCAATTAGAAATATGTTTAAATTTGGAGTTTTTATTTTTCATTTATAAGAATGTTTCACATGTAGAGGGAAATCTTCTTTTATGTATTTTGTTGATCATAATTTGTATTTTTCGCATAATGCTTCATTCCTGTTATATGAAAGTACCATTTTATTCATTCTTTAAGGTAGTATATAAAACCCTCACAGTTTAATCTGGTTCCATTTTGAATTATGTAAATCTTTGGAGGCTTTCTTGATCATAGTTGAGTTGATTAAAGTTGATATCACATATTATTGCTTTCAGATGATTTGATCTTTGGAATGGAAAATCCAACAACATAATAGAGATGCTTGCATTACAAGGACTGGCAATATGAAACCTGTGAGTATTCTTTTGTGTTGACGATAAATAATCAACTAACTGAAATTCTATTTCATATCACTGATATCATATTCTTCTGTAGAATTACGTTGAAGTTCTACAAATTGTTTGATGAAAATTTTTCAACTGGCAAGGTCTATGTGCCTTTTCATTGGTGCTTTGATTTTCGTCTGATCAACTATAAATTGTCAAAATCTTATATCACTGATTTACTTATAAGAACGGACAGCAGAATATGATTTCCTTTGTAAGTATTCATTAATGATGATTGTATTTATTATTTATTCCAAGCAATGTCTCTACGATTTATAGTTTCAACTGATTTGGTGTCAAACATATTATAAACAGATTGAATTTTATTTCCAACACTGAAGAAGTTGAATAAAGTACATGTTGAACTGGAGATCAAAAAAGACTACTCTTTGGAAGTTTATTGCGCAACAGGAATATGTCTTTGGTTAGAAACATTTAAATAGTAGAACGTAGGCCAATGAAGCAAATGAGCTGAGGTTTTGTTGTTATATTTAAGACCTAGGAGAATGTCAGTATCTTTGATTAACCATGGATGTGTTATATGTCACGAGAGCCCTTCTTACTTTATTTTTTTTATTGTATAAATAGTTTTTAATACAACTAATTGTGTGATGTACATTAAGGTACTATAAGTACATCATAGTATAATCCGAGTCCCGTCTGACATATATCATTATTTGGAGGCTTTGTTTCTCATGTAATAGCACATTTCATTCGTAGATATAAAGACTGATTTATGTCCCTTGTTGATCATAATTTTTGTTTTTCGCTTAATATTTCAATCCTATTTTATGAGAGTAAAATTTTATTTATTCCATAAGGTTGTATAGAACCTTCATTGTTAAATATGATTCCAATATGAAATATGTTAATATCTGGAGGCTTTATTTACCATTTATTAGAACAGTTCACATGTAGGGCAAAATGATCATTTATGTATTTTGTTGATCATTATTTGTTATTTTTGCTTAATATTTCACTTCTCTTTTATGATTGTACCATTTTAGTCATTCTTTTAGTTAGTATAAAACTCTCATAGTTTGATCGGATCCAATTAGAAATATGTTTATATTTGGAGGCTTTATATTTCATGTATTAGTCCAGTTCATTAGAAGAGCAAAATGCTCATGTATGTAATTAGTTGTTCATAATATGTATTTTTTGATTAATATTTCATTTCTCTTTTCTGAATGTACCATTTTAGTCATTCTTTTAGTTAGTATAAAACTCTCATAGTTTAAACGGATCCAATTAGAAATATGTTTATATTTGGAGGCTTTATTTCTAATTTATAAGAATGTTTCACATGTAGAGGGAAATCTTCATTTATGTATTTTGTTGATCTAAATTTGTATTTTTCGCATAATTCTTCATTCCTGTTATATGAAAGTACCATTTTATTCATTCTTTAAGGTAGTATATAAAACCCTCACAGTTTAATCTGGTTCCATTTTTAATTAGGTAAATCTTTGGAGGCTTTCTTGATCATAGTTGAGTTGATTAAAGTTGATATAACATATTATTGCTTTCAGATGATTTGATCTTTGGAATGGAAAATCCAACAACATAATAGAGATGCTTGCATTACAAGGACTGGCAATATGAAACCTGTGAGTATTCTTTTGTGTTGACGATAAATAATCAACTAACTGAAATTCTATTTCATATCACTGATATCATATTCTTCTGTAGAATTACGTTGAAGTTCTACAAATTGTTTGATGAAAATTTTTCAACTGGCAAGGTCTATGTGCCTTTTCATTGGTGCTTTGATTTTCGTCTGATCAACTATAAATTGTCAAAATCTTATATCACTGATTTACTTATAAGAACGGACAGCAGAATATGATTTCCTTTGTAAGTATTCATTAATGATGATTGTATTTATTATTTATTCCAAGCAATGTCTCTACGATTTATAGTTTCAACTGATTTGGTGTCAAACATATTATAAACAGATTGAATTTTATTTCCAACACTGAAGAAGTTGAATAAAGTACATGTTGAACTGGAGATCAAAAAAGACTACTCTTTGGAAGTTTATTGCGCAACAGGAATATGTCTTTGGTTAGAAACATTTAAATAGTAGAACGTAGGCCAATGAAGCAAATGAGCTGAGGTTTTGTTGTTATATTTAAGACCTAGGAGAATGTCAGTATCTTTGATTAACCATGGATGTGTTATATGTCACGAGAGCCCTTCTTACTTTATTTTTTTTATTGTATAAATAGTTTTTAATACAACTAATTGTGTGATGTACATTAAGGTACTATAAGTACATCATAGTATAATCCGAGTCCCGTCTGACATATATCATTATTTGGAGGCTTTGTTTCTCATGTAATAGTACATTTCATTCGTAGATATAAAGACTGATTTATGTCCCTTGTTGATCATAATTTTTGTTTTTCGCTTAATATTTCAATCCTGTTTTATGAAAGTAAAATTTTATTTATTCCATAAGGTTGTATAGAACCTTCATTGTTAAATATGATTCCAATATGAAATATGTTAATATTTGGAGGCTTTATTTACCATTTATTAGAACAGTTCACATGTAGAGCAAAATAATCAGTTATGTATTTTGTAGATCATTATTCGTTATTTTTGCTTAATATTTCACTTCTCTTTTATGATTGTACCATTTTAGTCATTCTTTTAGTTAGTATAAAACTCTCATATTTTGATCGGATCCAATTAGAAATATGTTTATATTTGGAGGCTTTATATTTCATGTATTAGTCCAGTTCATTAGAAGAGCAAAATGCTCATGTATGTAATTAGTTGTTCATAATATGTATTTTTTGATTAATATTTCATTTCTCTTTTCTGAATGTACCATTTTAGTCATTCTTTTAGTTAGTATAAAACTCTCATAGTTTAATCGGATCCAATTAGAAATATGTTTATATTTGGAGTTTTTATTTTTCATTTATAAGAATGTTTCACATGTAGAGGGAAATCTTCTTTTATGTATTTTGTTGATCATAATTTGTATTTTTCGCATAATTCTTCATTCCTGTTATATGAAAGTACCATTTTATTCATTCTTTAAGGTAGTATATAAAACCCTCACAGTTTAATCTGGTTCCATTTTGAATTATGTAAATCTTTGGAGGCTTTCTTGATCATAGTTGAGTTGATTAAAGTTGATATCACATATTATTGCTTTCAGATGATATGATCTTTGGAATGGAAAATCCAACAACATTATAGAGATGATTGCATTACAAGGACTGGCAATAAGAAAACTGTGAGTATTCTTTTGTGTTGACGATAAATAATCAACTATCTGAAATTTTATTTCATATCACTGATATCATATTCTTCTGTAGAATTACGTGGAAGTTCTACAAATTGTTTGATGAAAATTTTTCAACTGGCAAGGTCTATGTTCCTTTTCATTGGTGCTTTGATTTTCGTCTGATCAACTATAAATTGTCAAAATCTTATATCACTGAATTACTTATAAGAACGGACAGCAGAATATGATTTCCTTTGTAAGTATTCATTAATGATGATCGTATTTATTATTTATTCCAAGCAATGTCTCTACAATTCATAGTTTCAACTGATTTGGTGTCAAACATAATATAAACAGATTTAATTTTATTTCCAACACTTAAGAAGTTGAATAAAGTACATGTTGAACTGGAGATCAAAAAAGACTACTCTTTGGAAGTTTATTGCGCAACAGGAATATGTCTTTGGTTAGAAACATTTAAATAGTAGAACGTAGGCCAATGAAGCAAATGAGCTGAGGTTTTGTTATTATATTTAAGACCTAGGAGAATGTCAGTATCATTGATTAAACATGGATGTGTTAAATGTCACGAGAGCCCTTCTTACTTTATTTTTTTTTTGTATAAAAAGTTTTTATTACAATTAATTGTGTGTTGTACATTAAGGTACTATAAGTACATCATAGTATAATCCGAGTCCCGTCCGACATATATCATTATTTGGAGGCTTTGTTTATCATGTAATAGTACATTTCATTCGTAGATATAAAGACTGATTTATGTCCCTTGTTGAACATAATTTTTGTTTTTCGCTTAATATTTCATTCCTGTTTTATGAAAGTAAATTTGTATTTATTCCATAAGGTTGTATAGAACCTTCATTGTTAAATATGATTCCAATATGAAATATGTTAATATCTGGAGGCTTTATTTACCATTTATTAGAACAGTTCACATGTAGAGCAAAATAATCAGTTATGTATTTTGTTGATCATTATTCGTTATTTTTGCTTAATATTTCACTTCTCTTTTATGATTGTACCATTTTAGTCATTCTTTTAGTTAGTATAAAACTCTCATAGTTTGATCGGATCCAATTAGAAATATGTTTATATTTGGATGCTTTATTTTTCATGTATTAGTCCAGTTCACTAGAAGAGCAAAATACTCATGTATGTAATTAGTTGTTCATAATATGTATTTTTCGATTAATATTTATTTCTCTTTTCTTAATGTACCATTTTAGTCATTCTTTTAGTTAGTATAAAACTCTCATAGTTTAATCGGATCCAATTAGAAATATGTTTATATTTGGAGTTTTTATTTTTCATTTATAAGAATGTTTCACATGTAGAGGGAAATCTTCTTTTATGTATTTTGTTGATCATAATTTGTATTTTTCGCATAATTCTTCATTCCTGTTATATGAAAGTACCATTTTATTCATTCTTTAAGGTAGTATATAAAACCCTCACAGTTTAATCTGGTTCCATTTTGAATTATGTAAATCTTTGGAGGCTTTCTTGATCATAGTTGAGTTGATTAAAGTTGATATCACATATTATTGCTTTCAGATGATTTGATCTTTGGAATGGAAAATCCAACAACATAATAGAGATGCTTGCATTACAAGGACTGGCAATATGAAACCTATGAGTATTCTTTTGTGTTGACGATAAATAATCAACTAACTGAAATTTTATTTTATATCACTGATATCATATTCTTCTGTAGAATTACGTTGAAGTTCTACAAGATTTTTGATGAAAATTTTTCAACTGGCAAGGTCTATATGCCTATTCATTGGTGCTTTGATTTATGTCTGATCAACTATAAATTGTCAAAATCTTAAATCACTGATTTACTTACAAGAACGAACAGCAGAATATTATGTCCTTTGTAAGTATTCATTAATGATGATTGTATTTATTATTTATTCCAAGCAATGTCTCTACGATTTATAGTTTCAACTGATTTGGTGTCAAACATATTATAAACAGATTGAATTTTATATCCAACACTTAAGAAGTTGAATAAAGTACATGTTGAACTGGAGATCAAAAAAGACTACTCTTTGGAAGTTTATTGCGCAACAGGAATATGTCTTTGGTTAGAAACATTTAAATAGTAGAACGTAGGCCAATGAAGCAAATGAGCTGAGGTTTTGTTATTATATTTAAGACCTAGGAGAATGTCAGTATCATTGATTAAACATGGATGTGTTAAATGTCACGAGAGCCCTTCTTACTTTATTTTTTTTTTGTATAAAAAGTTTTTATTACAATTAATTGTGTGTTGTACATTAAGGTACTATAAGTACATCATAGTATAATCCGAGTCCCGTCCGACATATATCATTATTTGGAGGCTTTGTTTATCATGTAATAGTACATTTCAATCGTAGATATAAAGACTGATTTATGTCCCTTGTTGAACATAATTTTTGTTTTTCGCTTAATATTTCAATCCTGTTTTATGAAAGTAAAATTTTATTTATT
This sequence comes from Periphyllus acericola, assembly GCA_949715065.1. Taxonomy (NCBI): domain Eukaryota; kingdom Metazoa; phylum Arthropoda; class Insecta; order Hemiptera; family Aphididae; genus Periphyllus; species Periphyllus acericola. The sequence goes on from OX454264.1 coordinate 19,743,729, forward strand.
CCATAAGGTTGTATAGAACCTTCATTGTTAAATATGATTCCAATATGAAATATGTTAATATTTGGAGGCTTTATTTACCATTTATTAGAACAGTTCACATGTAGGGCAAAATGATCAGTTATGTATTTTGTTGATCATTATTTGTTATTTTTGCTTAATATTTCACTTCTCTTTTATGATTGTACCATTTTAGTCATTCTTTTAGTTAGTATAAAACTCTCATAGTTTAATCGGATCCAATTATAAATATGTTTATATTTGGAGGCTTTATTTCTCATTTATAAGAATGTTTCACATGTAGAGGGAAATCTTCATTTATGAATTTTGTTGATCATAATTTGTATTTTTCGCATAATTCTTCATTGCTGTTATATGAAAGTACCATTTTATTCATTCTTTAAGGTAGCATATAAAACACTCACAGTTTAATCTGGTTCCATTTTGAATTATGTAAATCTTTGGAGGCTTTATTTACCATTTATTAGAACAGTTCACATGTAGAGCAAAATAATCAGTTATGTATTTTGTAGATCATTATTCGTTATTTTTGCTTAATATTTCACTTCTCTTTTATGATTGTACCATTTTAGTCATTCTTTTAGTTAGTATAAAACTCTCATAGTTTGATCGGATCCAATTAGAAATATGATTATATTTGGAGGCTTTATATTTCATGTATTAGTCCAGTTCATTAGAAGAGCAAAATGCTCATGTATGTAATTAGTTGTTCATAATATGTATTTTTTGATTAATATTTCATTTCTCTTTTCTGAATGTACCATTTTAATCATTCTTTTAGTTAGTATAAAACTCTCATAGTTTAATCGGATCCAATTAGAAATATGTTTATATTTGGAGTTTTTATTTTTCATTTATAAGAATGTTTCACATGTAGAGGGAAATCTTCATTTATGTATTTTGTTGATTATAATTTGTATTTTTCGCATAATTCTTCATTCCTGTTATATGAAAGTACCATTTTATTCATTCTTTAAGGTAGTATATAAAACCCTCACAGTTTAATCTGGTTCCATTTTGAATTATGTAAATCTTTGGAGGCTTTCTTGATCATAGTTGAGTTGATTAAAGTTGATATCACATATTATTGCTTTCAGATGATTTGATCTTTGGAATGGAAAATCCAACAACATAATAGAGATGCTTGCATTACAAGGACTGGCAATATGAAACCTGTGAGTATTCTTTTGTGTTGACGATAAATAATCAACTATCTGAAATTTTATTTCATATCACTGATATCATATTCTTCTGTAGAATTACGTTGAAGTTCTACAAATTGTTTGATGAAAATTTTTCAACTGGCAAGGTCTATGTGCCTTTTCATTGGTGCTTTGATTTTCGTCTGATCAACTATAAATTGTCAAAAACTTATATCACTGATTTACTTATAAGAACGGACAGCAGAATATGATTTCCTTTGTATGTATTCATTAATGATGATCGTATTTATTATTTATTCCAAGCAATGTCTCTACAATTCATAGTTTCAACTGATTTGGTGTCAAACATAATATAAACAGATTTAATTTTATTTCCAACACTTAAGAAGTTGAATAAAGTACATGTTGAACTGGAGATCAAAAAAGACTACTCTTTGGAAGTTTATTGCGCAACAGGAATATGTCTTTGGTTAGAAACATTTAAATAGTAGAACGTAGGCCAATGAAGCAAATGAGCTGAGGTTTTGTTATTATATTTAAGACCTAGGAGAATGTCAGTATCATTGATTAAACATGGATGTGTTAAATGTCACGAGAGCCCTTCTTACTTTATTTTTTTTTTGTATAAAAAGTTTTTATTACAATTAATTGTGTGTTGTACATTAAGTTACTATAAATACATTATATTATAATCCGTGTCCCGTCCGACATATATCATTATTTGGAGGCTTTGTTTATCATGTAATAGTACATTTCATTCGTAGATATAAAAACTGATTTATGTCCCTTGTTGAACATAATTTTTGTTTTTCGCTTAATATTTCATTCCTGTTTTATGAAAGTAAAATTGTATTTATTCCATAAGGTTGTATAGAACCTTCATTGTTAAATATGATTCCAATATGAAATATGTTAATATCTGGAGGCTTTATTTACCATTTATTAGAAAAGTTCACATGTAGGGCAAAATGATCAGTTATGTATTTTGTTGATCATTATTTGTTATTTTTGCTTAATATTTCACTTCTCTTTTATGATTGTACCATTTTAGTCATTCTTTTAGTTAGTATAAAACTCTCATAGTTTAATCGGATCCAATTATAAATATGTTTATATTTGGAGGCTTTATTTCTCATTTATAAGAATGTTTTACATGTAGAGGGAAATCTTCATTTATGTATTTTGTTGATCATAATTTGTATTTTTCGCATAATTCTTCATTGCTATTATATGAAAGTACCATTTTATTCATTCTTTAAGGTAACATATAAAACACTCACAGTTTAATCTGGTTCCATTTTGAATTATGTAAATCTTTGGAGGCTTTATTTACTATTTATTAGAACAGTTCACATGTAGAGCAAAGTAATCAGTTATGTATTTTGTTGATCATTATTCGTTATTTTTGCTTAATATTTCACTTCTCTTTTATGATTGTACCATTTTAGTCATTCTTTTAGTTAGTATAAAACTCTCATAGTTTGATCGGATCCAATTAGAAATATGTTTATATTTGGAGGCTTTATTTTTCATGTATTAGTCCAGTTCACTAGAAGAGCAAAATACTCATGTATGTAATTAGTTGTTCATAATATGTATTTTTCGATTAATATTTATTTCTCTTTTCTTAATGTACCATTTTAGTCATTCTTTTAGTTAGTATAAAACTCTCATAGTTTAATCGGATCCAATTAGAAATATGTTTATATTTGGAGTTTTTATTTTTCATTTATAAGAATGTTTCACATGTAGAGGGAAATCTTCTTTTATGTATTTTGTTGATCATAATTTGTATTTTTCGCATAATTCTTCATTCCTGTTATATGAAAGTACCATTTTATTCATTCTTTAAGGTAGTATATAAAACCCTCACAGTTTAATCTGGTTCCATTTTGAATTATGTAAATCTTTGGAGGCTTTCTTGATCATAGTTGAGTTGATTAAAGTTGATATCACATATTATTGCTTTCAGATGATTTGATCTTTGGAATGGAAAATCCAACAACATAATAGAGATGCTTGCATTACAAGGACTGGCAATATGAAACCTATGAGTATTCTTTTGTGTTGACGATAAATAATCAACTATCTGAAATTTTATTTCATATCACTGATATCATATTCTTCTGTAGAATTACGTTGAAGTTCTACAAATTGTTTGATGAAAATTTTTCAACTGGCAAGGTCTATGTTCCTTTTCATTGGTGCTTTGATTTTCGTCTGATCAACTATAAATTGTCAAAATCTTATATCACTGATTTACTTACAAGAACGGACAGCAGAATATGATTTCCTTTGTAAGTATTCATAAATTATGATTGTATTTATTAGTTATTCCAAGCAATATCTCTACGATTTATAGTTTTAACTGATTTGGTGTCAAACATATAATAAACAGATTCAATTTTATATCCAACACTTAAGAAGTTGAATAAAGTACATGTTGAACTGGAGATCAAAAAAGACTACTCTTTGGAAGTTTATTGCGCAACAGGAATATGTCTTTGGTTAGAAACATTTAAATAGTAGAACGTAGGCCAATGAAGCAAATGAGCTGAGGTTTTGTTATTATATTTAAGACCTAGGAGAATGTCAGTATCATTGATTAAACATGGATGTGTTAAATGTCACGAGAGCCCTTCTTACTTTATTTTTTTTTTGTATAAAAAGTTTTTATTACAATTAATTGTGTGTTGTACATTAAGTTACTATAAATACATTATATTATAATCCGTGTCCCGTCCGACATATATCATTATTTGGAGGCTTTGTTTATCATGTAATAGTACATTTCATTCGTAGATATAAAAACTGATTTATGTCCCTTGTTGAACATAATTTTTGTTTTTCGCTTAATATTTCATTCCTGTTTTATGAAAGTAAAATTGTATTTATTCCATAAGGTTGTATAGAACCTTCATTGTTAAATATGATTCCAATATGAAATATGTTAATATCTGGAGGCTTTATTTACCATTTATTAGAAAAGTTCACATGTAGGGCAAAATGATCAGTTATGTATTTTGTTGATCATTATTTGTTATTTTTGCTTAATATTTCACTTCTCTTTTATGATTGTACCATTTTAGTCATTCTTTTAGTTAGTATAAAACTCTCATAGTTTAATCGGATCCAATTATAAATATGTTTATATTTGGAGGCTTTATTTCTCATTTATAAGAATGTTTTACATGTAGAGGGAAATCTTCATTTATGTATTTTGTTGATCATAATTTGTATTTTTCGCATAATTCTTCATTGCTATTATATGAAAGTACCATTTTATTCATTCTTTAAGGTAACATATAAAACACTCACAGTTTAATCTGGTTCCATTTTGAATTATGTAAATCTTTGGAGGCTTTATTTACTATTTATTAGAACAGTTCACATGTAGAGCAAAGTAATCAGTTATGTATTTTGTTGATCATTATTCGTTATTTTTGCTTAATATTTCACTTCTCTTTTATGATTGTACCATTTTAGTCATTCTTTTAGTTAGTATAAAACTCTCATAGTTTGATCGGATCCAATTAGAAATATGTTTATATTTGGAGGCTTTATTTTTCATGTATTAGTCCAGTTCACTAGAAGAGCAAAATACTCATGTATGTAATTAGTTGTTCATAATATGTATTTTTCGATTAATATTTATTTCTCTTTTCTTAATGTACCATTTTAGTCATTCTTTTAGTTAGTATAAAACTCTCATAGTTTAATCGGATCCAATTAGAAATATGTTTATATTTGGAGTTTTTATTTTTCATTTATAAGAATGTTTCACATGTAGAGGGAAATCTTCTTTTATGTATTTTGTTGATCATAATTTGTATTTTTCGCATAATTCTTCATTCCTGTTATATGAAAGTACCATTTTATTCATTCTTTAAGGTAGTATATAAAACCCTCACAGTTTAATCTGGTTCCATTTTGAATTATGTAAATCTTTGGAGGCTTTCTTGATCATAGTTGAGTTGATTAAAGTTGATATCACATATTATTGCTTTCAGATGATTTGATCTTTGGAATGGAAAATCCAACAACATAATAGAGATGCTTGCATTACAAGGACTGGCAATATGAAACCTATGAGTATTCTTTTGTGTTGACGATAAATAATCAACTATCTGAAATTTTATTTCATATCACTGATATCATATTCTTCTGTAGAATTACGTTGAAGTTCTACAAATTGTTTGATGAAAATTTTTCAACTGGCAAGGTCTATGTTCCTTTTCATTGGTGCTTTGATTTTCGTCTGATCAACTATAAATTGTCAAAATCTTATATCACTGATTTACTTACAAGAACGGACAGCAGAATATGATTTCCTTTGTAAGTATTCATAAATTATGATTGTATTTATTAGTTATTCCAAGCAATATCTCTACGATTTATAGTTTTAACTGATTTGGTGTCAAACATATAATAAACAGATTCAATTTTATATCCAACACTTAAGAAGTTGAATAAAGTACATGTTGAACTGGAGATCAAAAAAGACTACTCTTTGGAAGTTTATTGCGCAACAGGAATATGTCTTTGGTTAGAAACATTTAAATAGTAGAACGTAGGCCAATGAAGCAAATGAGCTGAGGTTTTGTTATTATATTTAAGACCTAGGAGAATGTCAGTATCATTGATTAAACATGGATGTGTTAAATGTCACGAGAGCCCTTCTTACTTTATTTTTTTTTTGTATAAAAAGTTTTTATTACAATTAATTGTGTGTTGTACATTAAGTTACTATAAATACATTATATTATAATCCGTGTCCCGTCCGACATATATCATTATTTGGAGGCTTTGTTTATCATGTAATAGTACATTTCATTCGTAGATATAAAAACTGATTTATGTCCCTTGTTGAACATAATTTTTGTTTTTCGCTTAATATTTCATTCCTGTTTTATGAAAGTAAAATTGTATTTATTCCATAAGGTTGTATAGAACCTTCATTGTTAAATATGATTCCAATATGAAATATGTTAATATCTGGAGGCTTTATTTACCATTTATTAGAAAAGTTCACATGTAGGGCAAAATGATCAGTTATGTATTTTGTTGATCATTATTTGTTATTTTTGCTTAATATTTCACTTCTCTTTTATGATTGTACCATTTTAGTCATTCTTTTAGTTAGTATAAAACTCTCATAGTTTAATCGGATCCAATTATAAATATGTTTATATTTGGAGGCTTTATTTCTCATTTATAAGAATGTTTCACATGTAGAGGGAAATCTTCATTTATGTATTTTGTTGATCATAATTTGTATTTTTCGCATAATTCTTCATTGCTGTTATATGAAAGTACCATTTTATTCATTCTTTAAGGTAGCATTTAAAACACTCACAGTTTAATCTGGTTCCATTTTGAATTATGTAAATCTTTGGAGGCTTTATTTACCATTTATTAGAACAGTTCACATGTAGAGCAAAATAATCAGTTATGTATTTTGTTGATCATTATTCGTTATTTTTGCTTAATATTTCACTTCTCTTTTATGATTGTACCATTTTAGTCATTCTTTTAGTAAGTATAAAACTCTCATAGTTTGATCGGATCCAATTAGAAATATGTTTATATTTGGAGGCTTTAGTTTTCATGTATTAGTCCAGTTCACTAGAAGAGCAAAATGCTCATGTATGTAATTAGTTGTTCATAATATGTATTTTTCGATTAATATTTATTTCTCTTTTCTTAATGTACCATTTTAGTCATTCTTTTAGTTAGTATAAAACTCTCATAGTTTAATCGGATCCAATTAGAAATATGTTTATATTTGGAGTTTTTATTTTTCATTTATAAGAATGTTTCACATGTAGAGGGAAATCTTCTTTTATGTATTTTGTTGATCATAATTTGTATTTTTCGCATAATTCTTCATTCCTGTTGTATGAAAGTACCATTTTATTCATTCTTTAAGGTAGTATATAAAACCCTCACAGTTTAATCTGGTTCCATTTTGAATTATGTAAATCTTTGGAGGCTTTCTTGATCATAGTTGAGTTGATTAAAGTTGATATCACATATTATTGCTTTCAGATGATTTGATCTTTGGAATGGAAAATCCAACAACATAATAGAGATGCTTGCATTACAAGGACTGGCAATATGAAACCTATGAGTATTCTTTTGTGTTGACGATAAATAATCAACTAACTGAAATTTTATTTTATATCACTGATATCATATTCTTCTGTAGAATTACGTTGAAGTTCTACAAGATTTTTGATGAAAATTTTTCAACTGGCAAGGTCTATATGCCTATTCATTGGTGCTTTGATTTTCGTCTGATCAACTATAAATTGTCAAAATCTTAAATCACTGATTTACTTACAAGAACGAACAGCAGAATATTATGTCCTTTGTAAGTATTCATTAATGATGATTGTATTTATTATTTATTCCAAGCAATGTCTCTACGATTTATAGTTTCAACTGATTTGGTGTCAAACATATTATAAACAGATTGAATTTTATATCCAACACTTAAGAAGTTGAATAAAGTACATGTTGAACTGGAGATCAAAAAAGACTACTCTTTGGAAGTTTATTGCGTACCAGGAATATGTCTTTGGTTAGAAACATTTAAATAGTAGAACGTAGGCCAATGAAGCAAATGAGCTGAGGTTTTGTTATTATATTTAAGACCTAGGAGAATGTCAGTATCTTTGATTAACCATGGATGTGTTAAATGTCACGAGAGCCCTTCTTACTTTATTTTTTTTTTGTATAAAAAGTTTTTATTACAATTAATTGTGTGTTGTACATTAAGGTACTATAAGTACATCATAGTATAATCCGAGTCCCGTCTGACAAATATCATTATTTGGAGGCTTTGTTTCTCATGTAATAGTACATTTCATTCGTAGATATAAAGACTGATTTATGTCCCTTGTTGAACATAATTTTTGTTTTTCGCTTAATATTTCATTCCTGTTTTATGAAAGTAAAATTGTATTTATTCCATAAGGTTGTATAGAACCTTCATTGTTAAATATGATTCCAATATGAAATATGTTAATATCTGGAGGCTTTATTTACCATTTATTAGAAAAGTTCACATGTAGGGCAAAATGATCAGTTATGTATTTTGTTGATCATTATTTGTTATTTTTGCTTAATATTTCACTTCTCTTTTATGATTGTACCATTTTAGTCATTCTTTTAGTTAGTATAAAACTCTCATAGTTTAATCGGATCCAATTATAAATATGTTTATATTTGGAGGCTTTATTTCTCATTTATAAGAATGTTTTACATGTAGAGGGAAATCTTCATTTATGTATTTTGTTGATCATAATTTGTATTTTTCGCATAATTCTTCATTGCTGTTATATGAAAGTACCATTTTATTCATTCTTTAAGGTAACATATAAAACACTCACAGTTTAATCTGGTTCCATTTTGAATTATGTAAATCTTTGGAGGCTTTATTTACTATTTATTAGAACAGTTCACATGTAGAGCAAAATAAGCAGTTATGTATTTTGTTGATCATTATTCGTTATTTTTGCTTAATATTTCACTTCTCTTTTATGATTGTACCATTTTAGTCATTCTTTTAGTTAGTATAAAACTCTCATAGTTTGATCGGATCCAATTAGAAATATGTTTATATTTGGAGGCTTTATTTTTCATGTATTAGTCCAGTTCACTAGAAGAGCAAAATACTCATGTATGTAATTAGTTGTTCATAATATGTATTTTTCGATTAATATTTATTTCTCTTTTCTTAATGTACCATTTTAGTCATTCTTTTAGTTAGTATAAAACTCTCATAGTTTAATCGGATCCAATTAGAAATATGTTTAAATTTGGAGTTTTTATTTTTCATTTATAAGAATGTTTCACATGTAGAGGGAAATCTTCTTTTATGTATTTTGTTGATCATAATTTGTATTTTTCGCATAATGCTTCATTCCTGTTATATGAAAGTACCATTTTATTCATTCTTTAAGGTAGTATATAAAACCCTCACAGTTTAATCTGGTTCCATTTTGAATTATGTAAATCTTTGGAGGCTTTCTTGATCATAGTTGAGTTGATTAAAGTTGATATCACATATTATTGCTTTCAGATGATTTGATCTTTGGAATGGAAAATCCAACAACATTATAGAGATGCTTGCATTACAAGGACTGGCAATATGAAACCTGTGAGTATTCTTTTGTGTTGACGATAAATAATCAACTATCTGAAATTTTATTTCATATCACTGATATCATATTCTTCTGTAGAATTACGTTGAAGTTCTACAAATTGTTTGATGAAAATGTTTCAACTGGCAAGGTCTATGTTCCTTTTCATTGGTGCTTTGATTTTCGTCTGATCAACTATAAATTGTCAAAATCTTATATCACTGATTTACTTACAAGAACGGACAGCAGAATATGATTTCCTTTGAAGTATTCATAAATTATGATTGTATTTATTAGTTATTCCAAGCAATATCTCTACGATTTATAGTTTTAACTGATTTGGTGTCAAACATATAATAAACAGATTCAATTTTATATCCAACACTTAAGAAGTTGAATAAAGTACATGTTGAACTGGAGATCAAAAAAGACTACTCTTTGGAAGTTTATTGCGCACCAGGAATATGTCTTTGGTTAGAAACATTTAAATAGTAGAACGTAGGCCAATGAAGCAAATGAGCTGAGGTTTTGTTATTATATTTAAGACCTAGGAGAATGTCAGTATCTTTGATTAACCATGGATGTGTTAAATGTCACAAGAGCCCTTCTTAATTTATTTTTTTGTATAAAAAGTTTTTATTACAACTAATTGTGTGTTGTACATTAAGTTACTATAAATACATTATATTATAATCCGTGTCCCGTCCGACATATATCATTATTTGGAGGCTTTGTTTATCATGTAATAGTACATTTCATTCGTAGATATAAAAACTGATTTATGTCCCTTGTTGAACATAATTTTTGTTTTTCGCTTAATATTTCATTCCTGTTTTATGAAAGTAAAATTGTATTTATTCCATAAGGTTGTATAGAACCTTCATTGTTAAATATGATTCCAATATGAAATATGTTAATATCTGGAGGCTTTATTTACCATTTATTAGAAAAGTTCACATGTAGGGCAAAATGATCAGTTATGTATTTTGTTGATCATTATTTGTTATTTTTGCTTAATATTTCACTTCTCTTTTATGATTGTACCATTTTAGTCATTCTTTTAGTTAGTATAAAACTCTCATAGTTTAATCGGATCCAATTATAAATATGTTTATATTTGGAGGCTTTATTTCTCATTTATAAGAATGTTTTACATGTAGAGGGAAATCTTCATTTATGTATTTTGTTGATCATAATTTGTATTTTTCGCATAATTCTTCATTGCTATTATATGAAAGTACCATTTTATTCATTCTTTAAGGTAACATATAAAACACTCACAGTTTAATCTGGTTCCATTTTGAATTATGTAAATCTTTGGAGGCTTTATTTACTATTTATTAGAACAGTTCACATGTAGAGCAAAGTAATCAGTTATGTATTTTGTTGATCATTATTCGTTATTTTTGCTTAATATTTCACTTCTCTTTTATGATTGTACCATTTTAGTCATTCTTTTAGTTAGTATAAAACTCTCATAGTTTGATCGGATCCAATTAGAAATATGTTTATATTTGGAGGCTTTATTTTTCATGTATTAGTCCAGTTCACTAGAAGAGCAAAATACTCATGTATGTAATTAGTTGTTCATAATATGTATTTTTCGATTAATATTTATTTCTCTTTTCTTAATGTACCATTTTAGTCATTCTTTTAGTTAGTATAAAACTCTCATAGTTTAATCGGATCCAATTAGAAATATGTTTATATTTGGAGTTTTTATTTTTCATTTATAAGAATGTTTCACATGTAGAGGGAAATCTTCTTTTATGTATTTTGTTGATCATAATTTGTATTTTTCGCATAATTCTTCATTCCTGTTATATGAAAGTACCATTTTATTCATTCTTTAAGGTAGTATATAAAACCCTCACAGTTTAATCTGGTTCCATTTTGAATTATGTAAATCTTTGGAGGCTTTCTTGATCATAGTTGAGTTGATTAAAGTTGATATCACATATTATTGCTTTCAGATGATTTGATCTTTGGAATGGAAAATCCAACAACATAATAGAGATGCTTGCATTACAAGGACTGGCAATATGAAACCTATGAGTATTCTTTTGTGTTGACGATAAATAATCAACTAACTGAAATTTTATTTTATATCACTGATATCATATTCTGCTGTAGAATTACGTTGAAGTTCTACAAGATTTTTGATGAAAATTTTTCAACTGGCAAGGTCTATATGCCTATTCATTGGTGCTTTGATTTTCGTCTGATCAACTATAAATTGTCAAAATCTTATATCACTGATTTACTTACAAGAACGGACAGCAGAATATGATTTCCTTTGAAGTATTCATAAATTATGATTGTATTTATTAGTTATTCCAAGCAATATCTCTACGATTTATAGTTTCAACTGATTTGGTGTCAAACATATTATAAACAGATTGAATTTTATTTCCAACACTTAAGAAGTTGAATAAAGTACATGTTGAACTTGAGATCAAAAAAGACTACTCTTTGGAAGTTTATTGCGCACCAGGAATATGTCTTTGGTTAGAAACATTTAAATAGTAGAACGTAGGCCAATGAAGCAAATGAGCTGAGGTTTTGTTATTATATTTAAGACCTAGGAGAATGTCAGTATCTTTGATTAACCATGGATGTGTTATATGTCACGAGAGCACTTCTTACTTTATTTTTTTTATTGTATAAAAGGTTTTTATTACAACTAATTGTGTGTTGTACATTAAGGTACTATAAGTACATCATAGTATAATCCGAGTCCCGTCTGACAAATATCATTATTTGGAGGCTTTGTTTCTCATGTAATAGTACATTTCATTTGTAGATATAAAGACTGATTTATGTCCCTTTTTGATCATAATTTTTGTTTTTCGCTTAATATTTCATTCCTGTTTTATGAAAGTAAAATTGTATTTATTCCATAAGGTTGTATAGAACCTTCAATGTTAAATATGATTCCAATATGAAATATGTTAATATCTGGAGGCTTGATTTACCATTTATTAGAACAGTTCACATGTAGGGCAAAACTCCCATGTATGTAATTAGTTGTTCATAATATGTATTTTTCGATTAATATTTATTTCTATTTTCTTAATGTACCATTTTAGTCATTCTTTTAGTTAGTATAAAACTCTCATAGTTTAATCGGATCCAATTAGAAATATGTTTAAATTTGGAGTTTTTATTTTTCATTTATAAGAATGTTTCACATGTAGAGGGAAATCTTCTTTTATGTATTTTGTTGATCATAATTTGTATTTTTCGCATAATGCTTCATTCCTGTTATATGAAAGTACCATTTTATTCATTCTTTAAGGTAGTATATAAAACCCTCACAGTTTAATCTGGTTCCATTTTGAATTATGTAAATCTTTGGAGGCTTTCTTGATCATAGTTGAGTTGATTAAAGTTGATATCACATATTATTGCTTTCAGATGATTTGATCTTTGGAATGGAAAATCCAACAACATTATAGAGATGATTGCATTACAAGGACTGGCCATAAGAAAACTGTGAGTATTCTTTTGTGTTGACGATAAATAATCAACTAACTGAAATTTTATTTCATATCACTGATATCATATTCTTCTGTAGAATTACGTTGAAGATCTACAAGATTTTTGATGAAAATTTTTCAACTGGCAAGGTCTATATGCCTATTCATTGGTGCTTTGATTTTCGTCTGATCAACTATAAATTGTCAAAATCTTAAATCACTGATTTACTTACAAGAACGGACAGCAGAATATGATTTCCTTTGAAGTATTCATAAATTATGATTGTATTTATTAGTTATTCCAAGCAATATCTCTACGATTTATAGTTTTAACTGATTTGGTGTCAAACATATAATAAACAGATTCAATTTTATATCCAACACTTAAGAAGTTGAATAAAGTACATGTTGAACTGGAGATCAAAAAAGACTACTCTTTGGAAGTTTATTGCGCACCAGGAATATGTCTTTGGTTAGAAACATTTAAATAGTAGAACGTAGGCCAATGAAGCAAATGAGCTGAGGTTTTGTTATTATATTTAAGACCTAGGAGAATGTCAGTATCTTTGATTAACCATGGATGTGTTAAATGTCACAAGAGCCCTTCTTACTTTATTTTTTTGTATAAAAAGTTTTTATTACAACTAATTGTGTGTTGTACATTAAGTTACTATAAATACATTATATTATAATCCGTGTCCCGTCCGACATATATCATTATTTGGAGGCTTTGTTTATCATGTAATAGTACATTTCATTCGTAGATATAAAAACTGATTTATGTCCCTTGTTGAACATAATTTTTGTTTTTCGCTTAATATTTCATTCCTGTTTTATGAAAGTAAAATTGTATTTATTCCATAAGGTTGTATAGAACCTTCATTGTTAAATATGATTCCAATATGAAATATGTTAATATCTGGAGGCTTTATTTACCATTTATTAGAAAAGTTCACATGTAGGGCAAAATGATCAGTTATGTATTTTGTTGATCATTATTTGTTATTTTTGCTTAATATTTCACTTCTCTTTTATGATTGTACCATTTTAGTCATTCTTTTAGTTAGTATAAAACTCTCATAGTTTAATCGGATCCAATTATAAATATGTTTATATTTGGAGGCTTTATTTCTCATTTATAAGAATGTTTTACATGTAGAGGGAAATCTTCATTTATGTATTTTGTTGATCATAATTTGTATTTTTCGCATAATTCTTCATTGCTATTATATGAAAGTACCATTTTATTCATTCTTTAAGGTAACATATAAAACACTCACAGTTTAATCTGGTTCCATTTTGAATTATGTAAATCTTTGGAGGCTTTATTTACTATTTATTAGAACAGTTCACATGTAGAGCAAAGTAATCAGTTATGTATTTTGTTGATCATTATTCGTTATTTTTGCTTAATATTTCACTTCTCTTTTATGATTGTACCATTTTAGTCATTCTTTTAGTTAGTATAAAACTCTCATAGTTTGATCGGATCCAATTAGAAATATGTTTATATTTGGAGGCTTTATTTTTCATGTATTAGTCCAGTTCACTAGAAGAGCAAAATACTCATGTATGTAATTAGTTGTTCATAATATGTATTTTTCGATTAATATTTATTTCTCTTTTCTTAATGTACCATTTTAGTCATTCTTTTAGTTAGTATAAAACTCTCATAGTTTAATCGGATCCAATTAGAAATATGTTTATATTTGGAGTTTTTATTTTTCATTTATAAGAATGTTTCACATGTAGAGGGAAATCTTCTTTTATGTATTTTGTTGATCATAATTTGTATTTTTCGCATAATTCTTCATTCCTGTTATATGAAAGTACCATTTTATTCATTCTTTAAGGTAGTATATAAAACCCTCACAGTTTAATCTGGTTCCATTTTGAATTATGTAAATCTTTGGAGGCTTTCTTGATCATAGTTGAGTTGATTAAAGTTGATATCACATATTATTGCTTTCAGATGATTTGATCTTTGGAATGGAAAATCCAACAACATAATAGAGATGCTTGCATTACAAGGACTGGCAATATGAAACCTATGAGTATTCTTTTGTGTTGACGATAAATAATCAACTAACTGAAATTTTATTTTATATCACTGATATCATATTCTGCTGTAGAATTACGTTGAAGTTCTACAAGATTTTTGATGAAAATTTTTCAACTGGCAAGGTCTATATGCCTATTCATTGGTGCTTTGATTTTCGTCTGATCAACTATAAATTGTCAAAATCTTAAATCACTGATTTACTTACAAGAACGAACAGCAGAATATTATGTCCTTTGTAAGTATTCATTAATGATGATTGTATTTATTATTTATTCCAAGCAATGTCTCTACGATTTATAGTTTCAACTGATTTGGTGTCAAACATATTATAAACAGATTGAATTTTATATCCAACACTTAAGAAGTTGAATAAAGTACATGTTGAACTGGAGATCAAAAAAGACTACTCTTTGGAAGTTTATTGCGCAACAGGAATATGTCTTTGGTTAGAAACATTTAAATAGTAGAACGTAGGCCAATGAAGCAAATGAGCTGAGGTTTTGTTATTATATTTAAGACCTAGGAGAATGTCAGTATCATTGATAAAACATGAATGTGTTAAATGTCACGAGAGCCCTTCTTACTTTATTTTTTTTTTGTATAAAAAGTTTTTATTACAATTAATTGTGTGTTGTACATTAAGGTACTATAAGTACATCATAGTATAATCCGAGTCCCGTCTGACAAATATCATTATTTGGAGGCTTTGTTTCTCATGTAATAGTACATTTCATTCGTAGATATAAAGACTGATTTATGTCCCTTGTTGAACATAATTTTTGTTTTTCGCTTAATATTTCATTCCTGTTTTATGAAAGTAAAATTTTATTTATTCCATAAGGTTGTATAGAACCTTCATTGTTAAATATTATTCCAATATGAAATATGTTAATATTTGGAGGCTTTATTTACCATTTATTAGAACAGTTCACATGTAAGGCAAAATGATCAGTTATGTATTTTGTTGATCATTATTTGTTATTTTTGCTTAATATTTCACTTCTCTTTTATGATTGTACCATTTTAGTCATTCTTTTAGTTAGTATAATACTCTCATAGTTTAATCGGATCCAATTAGAAATATGTTTATATTTGGAGGCTTTATTTCTCATTTATAAGAATGTTTCACATGTAGAGGGAAATCTTCATTTATGTATTTTGTTGATCATAATTTGTATTTTTTGCATAATTCTTCATTGCTGTTAAATGAAAGTACCATTTTATTCATTCTTTAAGGTAACATATAAAACACTCACAGTTTAATCTGGTTCCATTTTGAATTATGTAAATCTTTGGAGGCTTTATTTACTATTTATTAGAACAGTTCACATGTAGAGCAAAATAAGCAGTTATGTATTTTGTTGATCATTATTCGTTATTTTTGCTTAATATTTCACTTCTCTTTTATGATTGTACCATTTTAGTCATTCTTTTAGTTAGTATAAAACTCTCATAGTTTGATCGGATCCAATTAGAAATATGTTCATATTTGGAGGCTTTATTTTTCATGTATTAGTCCAGTTCACTAGAAGAGCAAAATGCCCATGTATGTAATTAGTTGTTCATAATATGTATTTTTCGATTAATATTTATTTCTCTTTTCTTAATGTACCATTTTAGTCATTCTTTTAGTTAGTATAAAACTCTCATAGTTTAATCGGATCCAATTAGAAATATGTTTAAATTTGGAGTTTTTATTTTTCATTTATAAGAATGTTTCACATGTAGAGGGAAATCTTCTTTTATGTATTTTGTTGATCATAATTTGTATTTTTCGCATAATGCTTCATTCCTGTTATATGAAAGTACCATTTTATTCATTCTTTAAGGTAGTATATAAAACCCTCACAGTTTAATCTGGTTCCATTTTGAATTATGTAAATCTTTGGAGGCTTTCTTGATCATAGTTGAGTTGATTAAAGTTGATATCACATATTATTGCTTTCAGATGATTTGATCTTTGGAATGGAAAATCCAACAACATTATAGAGATGCTTGCATTACAAGGACTGGCAATATGAAACCTGTGAGTATTCTTTTGTGTTGACGATAAATAATCAACTATCTGAAATTTTATTTCATATCACTGATATCATATTCTTCTGTAGAATTACGTTGAAGTTCTACAAATTGTTTGATGAAAATTTTTCAACTGGCAAGGTCTATGTTCCTTTTCATTGGTGCTTTGATTTTCGTCTGATCAACTATAAATTGTCAAAATCTTATATCACTGATTTACTTACAAGAACGGACAGCAGAATATGATTTCCTTTGAAGTATTCATAAATTATGATTGTATTTATTAGTTATTCCAAGCAATATCTCTACGATTTATAGTTTCAACTGATTTGGTGTCAAACATATTATAAACAGATTGAATTTTATTTCCAACACTTAAGAAGTTGAATAAAGTACATGTTGAACTTGAGATCAAAAAAGACTACTCTTTGGAAGTTTATTGCGCACCAGGAATATGTCTTTGGTTAGAAACATTTAAATAGTAGAACGTAGGCCAATGAAGCAAATGAGCTGAGGTTTTGTTATTATATTTAAGACCTAGGAGAATGTCAGTATCTTTGATTAACCATGGATGTGTTATATGTCACGAGAGCACTTCTTACTTTATTTTTTTTATTGTATAAAAGGTTTTTATTACAACTAATTGTGTGTTGTACATTAAGGTACTATAAGTACATCATAGTATAATCCGAGTCCCGTCTGACAAATATCATTATTTGGAGGCTTTGTTTCTCATGTAATAGTACATTTCATTTGTAGATATAAAGACTGATTTATGTCCCTTTTTGATCATAATTTTTGTTTTTCGCTTAATATTTCATTCCTGTTTTATGAAAGTAAAATTGTATTTATTCCATAAGGTTGTATAGAACCTTCAATGTTAAATATGATTCCAATATGAAATATGTTAATATCTAGAGGCTTGATTTACCATTTATTAGAACAGTTCACATGTAGGGCAAAACTCCCATGTATGTAATTAGTTGTTCATAATATGTATTTTTCGATTAATATTTATTTCTATTTTCTTAATGTACCATTTTAGTCATTCTTTTAGTTAGTATAAAACTCTCATAGTTTAATCGGATCCAATTAGAAATATGTTTAAATTTGGAGTTTTTATTTTTCATTTATAAGAATGTTTCACATGTAGAGGGAAATCTTCTTTTATGTATTTTGTTGATCATAATTTGTATTTTTCGCATAATGCTTCATTCCTGTTATATGAAAGTACCATTTTATTCATTCTTTAAGGTAGTATATAAAACCCTCACAGTTTAATCTGGTTCCATTTTGAATTATGTAAATCTTTGGAGGCTTTCTTGATCATAGTTGAGTTGATTAAAGTTGATATCACATATTATTGCTTTCAGATGATTTGATCTTTGGAATGGAAAATCCAACAACATTATAGAGATGATTGCATTACAAGGACTGGCCATAAGAAAACTGTGAGTATTCTTTTGTGTTGACGATAAATAATCAACTAACTGAAATTTTATTTCATATCACTGATATCATATTCTTCTGTAGAATTACGTTGAAGATCTACAAGATTTTTGATGAAAATTTTTCAATTGGCAAGGTCTATATGCCTATACATTGGTGCTTTGATTTTCGTCTGATCAACTATAAATTGTCAAAATCTTATATCACTGATTTACTTACAAGAACGGACAGCAGAATATTATGTCCTTTGTAAGTATTCATTAATGATGATTGTATTTATTATTTATTCCAAGCAATATCTCTACGATTTATAGTTTTAACTGATTTGGTGTAAAACATATAATAAACAGATTGAATTTTATATCCAACACTTAAGAAGTTGAATAAAGTACATGTTGAACTGGAGATCAAAAAAGACTACTCTTTGGAAGTTTATTGCGCAACAGGAATATGTCTTTGGTTAGAAACATTTAAATAGTAGAACGTAGGCCAATGAAGCAAATGAGCTGAGGTTTTGTTATTATATTTAAGACCTAGGAGAATGTCAGTATCATTGATAAAACATGGATGTGTTAAATGTCACGAGAGCCCTTCTTACTTTATTTTTTTTTTGTATAAAAAGTTTTTATTACAATTAATTGTGTGTTGTACATTAAGGTACTATAAGTACATCATAGTATAATCCGAGTCCCGTCTGACAAATATCATTATTTGGAGGCTTTGTTTCTCATGTAATAGTACATTTCATTCGTAGATATAAAGACTGATTTATGTCCCTTGTTGATCATAATTTTTGTTTTTCGCTTAATATTTCATTCCTGTTTTATGAAAGTAAAATTTTATTTATTCCATAAGGTTGTATAGAACCTTCATTGTTAAATATTATTCCAATATGAAATATGTTAATATTTGGAGGCTTTATTTACCATTTATTAGAACAGTTCACATGTAAGGCAAAATGATCAGTTATGTATTTTGTTGATCATTATTTGTTATTTTTGCTTAATATTTCACTTCTCTTTTATGATTGTACCATTTTAGTCATTCTTTTAGTTAGTATAAAACTCTCATAGTTTAATCGGATCCAATTATAAATATGTTTATATTTGGAGGCTTTATTTCTCATTTATAAGAATGTTTCACATGTAGAGGGAAATCTTCATTTATGTATTTTGTTGATCATAATTTGTAATTTTCGCATAATTCTTCATTGCTGTTAAATGAAAGTACCATTTTATTCATTCTTTAAGGTAACATATAAAACACTCACAGTTTAATCTGGTTCCATTTTGAATTATGTAAATCTTTGGAGGCTTTATTTACTATTTATTAGAACAGTTCACATGTAGAGCAAAATAAGCAGTTATGTATTTTGTTGATCATTATTCGTTATTTTTGCTTAATATTTCACTTCTCTTTTATGATTGTACCATTTTAGTCATTCTTTTAGTTAGTATAAAACTCTCATAGTTTGATCGGATCCAATTAGAAATATGTTTATATTTGGAGGCTTTATATTTCATGTATTAGTCCAGTTCATTAGAAGAGCAAAATGCTCATGTATGTAATTACTTGTTCATAATATGTATTTTTTGATTAATATTTCATTTCTCTTTTCTGAATGTACCATTTTAGTCATTCTTTTAGTTAGTATAAAACTCTCATAGTTTAAACGGATCCAATTAGAAATATGTTTATATTTGGAGGCTTTATTTCTAATTTATAAGAATGTTTCACATGTAGAGGGAAATCTTCATTTATGTATTTTGTTGATCTAAATTTGTATTTTTCGCATAATTCTTCATTCCTGTTATATGAAAGTACCATTTTATTCATTCTTTAAGGTAGTATATAAAACCCTCACAGTTTAATCTGGTTCCATTTTTAATTATGTAAATCTTTGGAGGCTTTCTTGATCAAAGTTGAGTTGATTAAAGTTGATATCACATATTATTGCTTTCAGATGATTTGATCTTTGGAATGGAAAATCCAACAACATAATAGAGATGCTTGCATTACAAGGACTGGCAATATGAAACCTGTGAGTATTCTTTTGTGTTGACGATAAATAATCAACTAACTGAAATTTTATTTCATATCACTGATATCATATTCTTCTGTAGAATTACGTTGAAGTTCTACAAATTGTTTGATGAAAATTTTTCAACTGGCAAGGTCTATGTGCCTTTTCATTGGTGCTTTGATTTTCGTCTGATCAACTATAAATTGTCAAAATCTTATATCACTGATTTACTTATAAGAACGGACAGCAGAATATGATTTCCTTTGTAAGTATTCATTAATGATGATTGTATTTATTATTTATTCCAAGCAATGTCTCTACGATTTATAGTTTCAACTGATTTGGTGTCAAACATATTATAAACAGATTGAATTTTATTTCCAACACTGAAGAAGTTGAATAAAGTACATGTTGAACTGGAGATCAAAAAAGACTACTCTTTGGAAGTTTATTGCGCAACAGGAATATGTCTTTGGTTAGAAACATTTAAATAGTAGAACGTAGGCCAATGAAGCAAATGAGCTGAGGTTTTGTTGTTATATTTAAGACCTAGGAGAATGTCAGTATCTTTGATTAACCATGGATGTGTTATATGTCACGAGAGCCCTTCTTACTTTATTTTTTTATTGTATAAATAGTTTTTAATACAACTAATTGTGTGATGTACATTAAGGTACTATAAGTACATCATAGTATAATCCGAGTCCCGTCTGACATATATCATTATTTGGAGGCTTTGTTTCTCATGTAATAGTACATTTCATTCGTAGATATAAAGACTGATTTATGTCCCTTGTTGATCATAATTTTTGTTTTTCGCTTAATATTTCAATCCTATTTTATGAAAGTAAAATTTTATTTATTCCATAAGGTTGTATAGAACCTTCATTGTTAAATATGATTCCAATATGAAATATGTTAATATCTGGAGGCTTTATTTACCATTTATTAGAACAGTTCACATGTAGAGCAAAATAATCAGTTATGTATTTTGTTGATCATTATTCGTTATTTTTGCTTAATATTTCACTTCTCTTTTATGATTGTACCATTTTAGTCATTCTTTTAGATAGTATAAAACTCTCATAGTTTGATCGGATCCAATTAGAAATATGTTTATATTTGGAGGCTTTATATTTCATGTATTAGTCCAGTTCATTAGAAGAGCAAAATGCTCATGTATGTAATTAGTTGTTCATAATATGTATTTTTTGATTTATATTTCATTTCTCTTTTCTGAATGTACCATTTTGGTCATTCTTTTAGTTAGTATAAAACTCTCATAGTTTAATCGGATCCAATTATAAATATGTTTATATTTGGAGGCTTTATTTCTCATTTATAAGAATGTTTCACATGTAGAGGGAAATCTTCATTTATGTATTTTGTTGATCATAATTTGTATTTTTCGCATAATTCTTCATTGCTGTTATATGAAAGTACCATTTTATTCATTCTTTAAGGTAGCATTTAAAACACTCACAGTTTAATCTGGTTCCATTTTGAATTATGTAAATCTTAGGAGGCTTTATTTACCATTTATTAGAACAGTTCACATGTAGAGCAAAATAATCAGTTATGTATTTTGTTGATCATTATTCGTTATTTTTGCTTAATATTTCACTTCTCTTTTATGATTGTACCATTTTAGTCATTCTTTTAGTTAGTATAAAACTCTCATAGTTTGATCGGATCCAATTAGAAATATGTTTATATTTGGAGGCTTTATATTTCATGTATTAGTCCAGTTCATTAGAAGAGCAAAATGCTCATGTATGTAATTAGTTGTTCATAATATGTATTTTTTGATTAATATTTCATTTCTCTTTTCTGAATGTACCATTTTAGTCATTCTTTTAGTTAGTATAAAACTCTCATAGTTTAAACGGATCCAATTAGAAATATGTTTATATTTGGAGGCTTTATTTCTAATTTATAAGAATGTTTCACATGTAGAGGGAAATCTTCATTTATGTATTTTGTTGATCTAAATTTGTATTTTTCGCATAATTCTTCATTCCTGTTATATGAAAGTACCATTTTATTCATTCTTTAAGGTAGTATATAAAACCCTCACAGTTTAATCTGGTTCCATTTTGAATTATGTAAATCTTTGGAGGCTTTCTTGATCATAGTTGAGTTGATTAAAGTTGATATCACATATTATTGCTTTCAGATGATTTGATCTTTGGAATGGAAAATCCAACAACATAATAGAGATGCTTGCATTACAAGGACTGGCAATATGAAACCTGTGAGTATTCTTTTGTGTTGACGATAAATAATCAACTAACTGAAATTTTATTTTATATCACTGATATCATATTCTTCTGTAGAATTACGTTGAAGTTCTACAAGATTTTTGATGAAAATTTTTCAACTGGCAAGGTCTATATGCCTATTCATTGGTGCTTTGATTTTCGTCTGATCAACTATAAATTGTCAAAATCTTAAATCACTGATTTACTTACAAGAACGAACAGCAGAATATTATGTCCTTTGTAAGTATTCATTAATGATGATTGTATTTATTATTTATTCCAAGCAATGTCTCTACGATTTATAGTTTCAACTGATTTGGTGTCAAACATATTATAAACAGATTGAATTTTATATCCAACACTTAAGAAGTTGAATAAAGTACATGTTGAACTGGAGATCAAAAAAGACTACTCTTTGGAAGTTTATTGCGCAACAGGAATATGTCTTTGGTTAGAAACATTTAAATAGTAGAACGTAGGCCAATGAAGCAAATGAGCTGAGGTTTTGTTGTTATATTTAAGACCTAGGAGAATGTCAGTATCTTTGATTAACCATGGATGTGTTATATGTCACGAGAGCCCTTCTTACTTTATTTTTTTATTGTATAAATAGTTTTTAATACAACTAATTGTGTGATGTACATTAAGGTACTATAAGTACATCATAGTATAATCCGAGTCCCGTCTGACATATATCATTATTTGGAGGCTTTGTTTCTCATGTAATAGTACATTTCATTCGTAGATATAAAGACTGATTTATGTCCCTTGTTGATCATAATTTTTGTTTTTCGCTTAATATTTCAATCCTATTTTATGAAAGTAAAATTTTATTTATTCCATAAGGTTGTATAGAACCTTCATTGTTAAATATGATTCCAATATGAAATATGTTAATATCTGGAGGCTTTATTTACCATTTATTAGAACAGTTCACATGTAGAGCAAAATAATCAGTTATGTATTTTGTTGATCATTATTCGTTATTTTTGCTTAATATTTCACTTCTCTTTTATGATTGTACCATTTTAGTCATTCTTTTAGATAGTATAAAACTCTCATAGTTTGATCGGATCCAATTAGAAATATGTTTATATTTGGAGGCTTTATATTTCATGTATTAGTCCAGTTCATTAGAAGAGCAAAATGCTCATGTATGTAATTAGTTGTTCATAATATGTATTTTTTGATTAATATTTCATTTCTCTTTTCTGAATGTACCATTTTGGTCATTCTTTTAGTTAGTATAAAACTCTCATAGTTTAATCGGATCCAATTATAAATATGTTTATATTTGGAGGCTTTATTTCTCATTTATAAGAATGTTTCACATGTAGAGGGAAATCTTCATTTATGTATTTTGTTGATCATAATTTGTATTTTTCGCATAATTCTTCATTGCTGTTATATGAAAGTACCATTTTATTCATTCTTTAAGGTAGCATTTAAAACACTCACAGTTTAATCTGGTTCCATTTTGAATTATGTAAATCTTAGGAGGCTTTATTTACCATTTATTAGAACAGTTCACATGTAGAGCAAAATAATCAGTTATGTATTTTGTTGATCATTATTCGTTATTTTTGCTTAATATTTCACTTCTCTTTTATGATTGTACCATTTTAGTCATTCTTTTAGTTAGTATAAAACTCTCATAGTTTGATCGGATCCAATTAGAAATATGTTTATATTTGGAGGCTTTATATTTCATGTATTAGTCCAGTTCATTAGAAGAGCAAAATGCTCATGTATGTAATTAGTTGTTCATAATATGTATTTTTTGATTAATATTTCATTTCTCTTTTCTGAATGTACCATTTTAGTCATTCTTTTAGTTAGTATAAAACTCTCATAGTTTAAACGGATCCAATTAGAAATATGTTTATATTTGGAGGCTTTATTTCTAATTTATAAGAATGTTTCACATGTAGAGGGAAATCTTCATTTATGTATTTTGTTGATCTAAATTTGTATTTTTCGCATAATTCTTCATTCCTGTTATATGAAAGTACCATTTTATTCATTCTTTAAGGTAGTATATAAAACCCTCACAGTTTAATCTGGTTCCATTTTGAATTATGTAAATCTTTGGAGGCTTTCTTGATCATAGTTGAGTTGATTAAAGTTGATATCACATATTATTGCTTTCAGATGATTTGATCTTTGGAATGGAAAATCCAACAACATAATAGAGATGCTTGCATTACAAGGACTGGCAATATGAAACCTGTGAGTATTCTTTTGTGTTGACGATAAATAATCAACTAACTGAAATTTTATTTTATATCACTGATATCATATTCTTCTGTAGAATTACGTTGAAGTTCTACAAGATTTTTGATGAAAATTTTTCAACTGGCAAGGTCTATATGCCTATTCATTGGTGCTTTGATTTTCGTCTGATCAACTATAAATTGTCAAAATCTTAAATCACTGATTTACTTACAAGAACGAACAGCAGAATATTATGTCCTTTGTAAGTATTCATTAATGATGATTGTATTTATTATTTATTCCAAGCAATGTCTCTACGATTTATAGTTTCAACTGATTGGTGTCAAACATATTATAAACAGATTGAATTTTATATCCAACACTTAAGAAGTTGAATAAAGTACATGTTGAACTGGAGATCAAAAAAGACTACTCTTTGGAAGTTTATTGCGCAACAGGAATATGTCTTTGGTTAGAAACATTTAAATAGTAGAACGTAGGCCAATGAAGCAAATGAGCTGAGGTTTTGTTATTATATTTAAGACCTAGGAGAATGTCAGTATCTTTGATTAACCATGGATGTGTTATATGTCAAGAGAGCCCTTCTTACTTTATTTTTTTGTATAAAAAGTTTTTATTACAACTAATTGTGTGTTGTACATTAAGGTACTATAAGTACATCATAGTATAATCCGAGTCCCGTCTGACAAATATCATTATTTGGAGGCTTTGTTTCTCATGTAATAGTACATTTCATTCGTAGATATAAAGACTGATTTATGTCCCTTGTTGATCATAATTTTTGTTTTTCGCTTAATATTTCAATCCTATTTTATGAAAGTAAAATTTTATTTATTCCATAAGGTTGTATAGAACCTTCATTGTTAAATATGATTCCAATATGAAATATGTTAATATCTGGAGGCTTTATTTACCATTTATTAGAACAGTTCACATGTAGGGCAAAATGATCATTTATGTATTTTGTTGATCATTATTTGTTATTTTTGCTTAATATTTCACTTCTCTTTTATGATTGTACCATTTTAGTCATTCTTTTAGTTAGTATAAAACTCTCATAGTTTGATCGGATCCAATTAGAAATATGTTTATATTTGGAGGCTTTATTTTTCATGTATTAGTCCAGTTCACTAGAAGAGCAAAATGCTCATGTATGTAATTAGTTGTTCATAATATGTATTTTTTGATTAATATTTCAATTCTCTTTTCTGATTGTACCATTTTAGTCATTCTTTTAGTTAGTATAAAACTCTCATAGTTTGATCGGATCCAATTAGAAATATGTTTATATTTGGAGGCTTTATTTTTCATGTATTAGTCCAGTTCACTAGAAGAGCAAAATGCTCATGTATGTAATTAGTTGTTCATAATATGTATTTTTTGATTAATATTTCAATTCTCTTTTCTGAATGTACCATTTTAGTCATTCTTTTAGTTAGTATAAAACTCTCATAGTTTAATCGGATCCAATTAGAAATATGTTTATATTTGGAGGCTTTATTTCTCATTTATAAGAATGTTTCACATGTAGAGGGAAATCTTCATTTATGTATTTTGTTGATCATAATTTGTATTTTTCGCATAATTCTTCATTGCTGTTATATGAAAGTACCATTTTATTCATTCTTTAAGGTAGCATTTAAAACACTCACAGTTTAATCTGGTTCTATTTTGAATTATGTAAATCTTTGGAGGCTTTATTTACCATTTATTAGACCAGTTCACATGTAGAGCAAAATAATCAGTTATGTATTTTGTTGATCATTATTCGTTATTTTTGCTTAATATTTCACTTCTCTTTTATGATTGTACCATTTTAGTCATTCTTTTAGTTAGTATAAAACTCTCATAGTTTGATCGGATCCAATTAGAAATATGTTTATATTTATAGGCTTTATATTTCATGTATTAGTCCAGTTCATTAGAAGAGCAAAATGCCCATGTATGTAATTAGTTGTTCATAATATGTATTTTTTAATTAATATTTCATTTCTCTTTTCTGAATGTACCATTTTAGTCATTCTTTTAGTTAGTATAAAACTCTCATAGTTTAAACGGATCCAATTAGAAATATGTTTATATTTGGAGGCTTTATTTCTAATTTATAAGAATGTTTCACATGTAGAGGGAAATCTTCATTTATGTATTTTGTTGATCTAAATTTGTATTTTTCGCATAATTCTTCATTCCTGTTATATGAAAGTACCATTTTATTCATTCTTTAAGGTAGTATATAAAACCCTCACAGTTTAATCTGGTTCCATTTTGAATTATGTAAATCTTTGGAGGCTTTCTTGATCATAGTTGAGTTGATTAAAGTTGATATCACATATTATTGCTTTCAGATGATTTGATCTTTGGAATGGAAAATCCAACAACATAATAGAGATGCTTGCATTACAAGGACTGGCAATATGAAACCTGTGAGTATTCTTTTGTGTTGACGATAAATAATCAACTAACTGAAATTCTATTTCATATCACTGATATCATATTCTTCTGTAGAATTACGTTGAAGTTCTACAAATTGTTTGATGAAAATTTTTCAACTGGCAAGGTCTATGTTCCTTTTCATTGGTGCTTTGATTTTCGTCTGATCAACTATAAATTGTCAAAATCTTATATCACTGATTTACTTATAAGAACGGACAGCAGAATATGATTTCCTTTGTAAGTATTCAATAATGATGATTGTATTTATTATTTATTCCAAGCAATGTCTCTACGATTTATAGTTTCAACTGATTTGGTGTCAAACATATTATAAACAGATTGAATTTTATTTCCAACACTGAAGAAGTTGAATAAAGTACATGTTGAACTGGAGATCAAAAAAGACTACTCTTTGGAAGTTTATTGCGCAACAGGAATATGTCTTTGGTTAGAAACATTTAAATAGTAGAACGTAGGCCAATGAAGCAAATGAGCTGAGGTTTTGTTGTTGTATTTAAGACCTAGGAGAATGTCAGTATCTTTGATTAACCATGGATGTGTTATATGTCACGAGAGCCCTTCTTACTTTATTTTTTTTTTGTATAAAAAGTTTTTATTACAATTAATTGTGTGTTGTACATTAAGGTACTATAAGTACATCATAGTATAATCCGAGTCCCGTCTGACAAATATCATTATTTGGAGGCTTTGTTTCTCATGTAATAGTACATTTCATTCGTAGATATAAAGACTGATTTATGTCCCTTGTTGATCATAATTTTTGTTTTTCGCTTAATATTTCAATCCTATTTTATGAAAGTAAAATTTTATTTATTCCATAAGGTTGTATAGAACCTTCATTGTTAAATATGATTCCAATATGAAATATGTTAATATCTGGAGGCTTTATTTACCATTTATTAGAACAGTTCACATGTAGGGCAAAATGATCATTTATGTATTTTGTTGATAATTATTTGTTATTTTTGCTTAATATTTCACTTCTCTTTTATGATTGTACCATTTTGATCATTCTTTTAGTTAGTATAAAACTCTCATAGTTTAATCGGATCCAATTATAAATATGTTTATATTTGGATGCTTTATTTCTCATTTATAAGAATGTTTCACATGTAGAGGGAAATCTTCATTTATGTATTTTGTTGATCATAATTTGTATTTTTCGCATAATTCTTCATTGCTGTTATATGAAAGTACCATTTTATTCATTCTTTAAGGTAGCATTTAAAACACTCACAGTTTAATCTGGTTCCATTTTGAATTATGTAAATCTTTGGAGGCTTTATTTACCATTTATTAGAACAGTTCACATGTAGAGCAAAATAATCAGTTATGTATTTTGTTGATCATTATTCGTTATTTTTGCTTAATATTTCACTTCTCTTTTATGATTGTACCATTTTAGTCATTCTTTTAGTTAGTATAAAACTCTCATAGTTTGATCGGATCCAATTAGAAATATGTTTATATTTGGAGGCTTTATTTTTCATGTATTAGTCCAGTTCACTAGAAGAGCAAAATACTCATGTATGTAATTAGTTGTTCATAATATGTATTTTTCGATTAATATTTATTTCTCTTTTCTTAATGTACCATTTTAGTCATTCTTTTAGTTAGTATAAAACTCTCATAGTTTAATCGGATCCAATTAGAAATATGTTTATATTTGGAGTTTTTATTTTTCATTTATAAGAATGTTTCACATGTAGAGGGAAATCTTCATTTATGTATTTTGTTGATTATAATTTGTATTTTTCGCATAATTCTTCATTCCTGTTATATGAAAGTACCATTTTATTCATTCTTTAAGGTAGTATATAAAACCCTCACAGTTTAATCTGGTTCCATTTTGAATTATGTAAATCTTTGGAGGCTTTCTTGATCATAGTTGAGTTGATTAAAGTTGATATCACATATTATTGCTTTCAGATGATTTGATCTTTGGAATGGAAAATCCAACAACATAATAGAGATGCTTGCATTACAAGGACTGGCAATATGAAACCTGTGAGTATTCTTTTGTGTTGACGATAAATAATCAACTAACTGAAATTTTATTTTATATCACTGATATCATATTCTTCTGTAGAATTACGTTGAAGTTCTACAAGATTTTTGATGAAAATTTTTCAACTGGCAAGGTCTATATGCCTATTCATTGGTGCTTTGATTTTCGTCTGATCAACTATAAATTGTCAAAATCTTAAATCACTGATTTACTTACAAGAACGAACAGCAGAATATTATGTCCTTTGTAAGTATTCATTAATGATGATTGTATTTATTATTTATTCCAAGCAATATCTCTACGATTTATAGTTTTAACTGATTTGGTGTCAAACATATAATAAACAGATTGAATTATTTATCCAACACTTAAGAAGTTGAATAAAGTACATGTTGAACTGGAGATCAAAAAAGACTACTTTTTGGAAGTTTATTGCGCAACAGGAATATGTCTTTGGTTAGAAACATTTAAATAGTAGAACGTAGGCCAATGAAGCAAATGAGCTGAGGTTTTGTTATTATATTTAAGACCTAGGAGAATGTCAGTATCATTGATAAAACATGGATGTGTTAAATGTCACGAGAGCCCTTCTTACTTTATTTTTTTTTTGTATAAAAAGTTTTTATTACAATTAATTGTGTGTTGTACATTAAGGTACTATAAGTACATCATAGTATAATCCGAGTCCCGTCTGACAAATATCATTATTTGGAGGCTTTGTTTCTCATGTAATAGTACATTTCATTCGTAGATATAAAGACTGATTTATGTCCCTTGTTGAACATAATTTTTGTTTTTCGCTTAATATTTCATTCCTGTTTTATGAAAGTAAAATTTTATTTATTCCATAAGGTTGTATAGAACCTTCATTGTTAAACATTATTCCAATATGAAATATGTTAATATCTGGAGGCTTTATTTACCATTTATTAGAACAGTTCACATGTAAGGCAAAATGATCAGTTATGTATTTTGTTGATCATTATTTGTTATTTTTGCTTAATATTTCACTTCTCTTTTATGATTGTACCATTTTAGTCATTCTTTTAGTTAGTATAAAACTCTCATAGTTTGATCGGATCCAATTAGAAATATGTTTATATTTGGAGGCTTTATTTTTCATGTATTAGTCCAGTTCACTAGAAGAGTAAAATGCTCATGTATGTAATTAGTTGTTCATAATATGTATTTTTTGATTAATATTTCAATTCTCTTTTCTGAATGTACCATTTTAGTCATTCTTTTAGTTAGTATAAAACTCTCATAGTTTAATCGGATCCAATTAGAAATATGTTTATATTTGGAGGCTTTATTTCTCATTTATAAGAATGTTTCACATGTAGAGGGAAATCTTCATTTATGTATTTTGTTGATCATAATTTGTATTTTTCGCATAATTCTTCATTGCTGTTATATGAAAGTACCATTTTATTCATTCTTTAAGGTAGCATTTAAAACACTCACAGTTTAATCTGGTTCTATTTTGAATTATGTAAATCTTTAGAGGCTTTATTTACCATTTATTAGAACAGTTCACATGTAGAGCAAAATAATCAGTTATGTATTTTGTTGATCATTATTCGTAATTTTTGCTTAATATTTCACTTCTCTTTTATGATTGTACCATTTTAGTCATTCTTTTAGTTAGTATAAAAATCTCATAGTTTGATCGGATCCAATTAGAAATATGTTTATATTTGGAGGCTTTATATTTCATGTATTAGTCCAGTTCATTAGAAGAGCAAAATGCCCATGTATGTAATTAGTTGTTCATAATATGTATTTTTTGATTAATATTTCATTTCTCTTTTCTGAATGTACCATTTTAGTCATTCTTTTAGTTAGTATAAAACTCTCATAGTTTAAACGGATCCAATTAGAAATATGTTTATATTTGGAGGCTTTATTTCTAATTTATAAGAATGTTTCACATGTAGAGGGAAATCTTCATTTATGTATTTTGTTGATCTAAATTTGTATTTTTCGCATAATTCTTCATTCCTGTTATATGAAAGTACCATTTTATTCATTCTTTAAGGTAGTATATAAAACCCTCACAGTTTAATCTGGTTCCATTTTGAATTATGTAAATCTTTGGAGGCTTTCTTGATCATAGTTGAGTTGATTAAAGTTGATATCACATATTATTGCTTTCAGATGATTTGATCTTTGGAATGGAAAATCCAACAACATAATAGAGATGCTTGCATTACAAGGACTGGCAATATGAAACCTATGAGTATTCTTTTGTGTTGACGATAAATAATCAACTAACTGAAATTTTATTTTATATCACTGATATCATATTCTGCTGTAGAATTACGTTGAAGTTCTACAAGATTTTTGATGAAAATTTTTCAACTGGCAAGGTCTATATGCCTATTCATTGGTGCTTTGATTTTCGTCTGATCAACTATAAATTGTCAAAATCTTAAATCACTGATTTACTTACAAGAACGAACAGCAGAATATTATGTCCTTTGTAAGTATTCATTAATGATGATTGTATTTATTATTTATTCCAAGCAATGTCTCTACGATTTATAGTTTCAACTGATTTGGTGTCAAACATATTATAAACAGATTGAATTTTATATCCAACACTTAAGAAGTTGAATAAAGTACATGTTGAACTGGAGATCAAAAAAGACTACTCTTTGGAAGTTTATTGCGCAACAGGAATATGTCTTTGGTTAGAAACATTTAAATAGTAGAACGTAGGCCAATGAAGCAAATGAGCTGAGGTTTTGTTATTATATTTAAGACCTAGGAGAATGTCAGTATCATTGATAAAACATGGATGTGTTAAATGTCACGAGAGCCCTTCTTACTTTATTTTTTTTTTGTATAAAAAGTTTTTATTACAATTAATTGTGTGTTGTACATTAAGGTACTATAAGTACATCATAGTATAATCCGAGTCCCGTCTGACAAATATCATTATTTGGAGGCTTTGTTTCTCATGTAATAGTACATTTCATTCGTAGATATAAAGACTGATTTATGTCCCTTGTTGATCATAATTTTTGTTTTTCGCTTAATATTTCAATCCTATTTTATGAAAGTAAAATTTTATTTATTCCATAAGGTTGTATAGAACCTTCATTGTTAAATATGATTCCAATATGAAATATGTTAATATCTGGAGGCTTTATTTACCATTTATTAGAACAGTTCACATGTAGGGCAAAATGATCATTTATGTATTTTGTTGATCATTATTTGTTATTTTTGCTTAATATTTCACTTCTCTTTTATGATTGTACCATTTTGGTCATTCTTTTAGTTAGTATAAAACTCTCATAGTTTAATCGGATCCAATTATAAATATGTTTATATTTGGAGGCTTTATTTTTCATGTATTAGTCCAGTTCACTAGAAGAGCAAAATGCTCATGTATGTAATTAGTTGTTCATAATATGTATTTTTTGATTAATATTTCAATTCTCTTTTCTGAATGTACCATTTTAGTCATTCATTTAGTTAGTATAAAACTCTCATAGTTTAATCGGATCCAATTAGAAATATGTTTATATTTGGAGGCTTTATTTCTCATTTATAAGAATGTTTCACATGTAGAGGGAAATCTTCATTTATGTATTTTGTTGATCATAATTTGTATTTTTCGCATAATTCTTCATTCCTTTTATATGAAAGTACCATTTTATTTATTTTTTAATTATTTTAATTATTTAATTATCTTTGGAGGCTTTCTTGATCATAGTTGAGTTGATTAAAGTTGATATCACATATTATTGCTTTCAGATGATTTGATCTTTGGAATGGAAAATCCAACAACATAATAGAGATGCTTGCATTACAAGGACTGGCAATATGAAACCTATGAGTATTCTTTTGTGTTGACGATAAATAATCAACTAACTGAAATTTTATTTTATATCACTGATATCATATTCTGCTGTAGAATTACGTTGAAGTTCTACAAGATTTTTGATGAAAATTTTTCAACTGGCAAGGTCTATATGCCTATTCATTGGTGCTTTGATTTTCGTCTGATCAACTATAAATTGTCAAAATCTTAAATCACTGATTTACTTACAAGAACGAACAGCAGAATATTATGTCCTTTGTAAGTATTCATTAATGATGATTGTATTTATTATTTATTCCAAGCAATATCTCTACGATTTATAGTTTTAACTGATTTGGTGTCAAACATATAATAAAAAGATTGAATTTTATATCCAACACTTAAGAAGTTGAATAAAGTACATGTTGAACTGGAGATCAAAAAAGACTACTCTTTGGAAGTTTATTGCGCAACAGGAATATGTCTTTGGTTAGAAACATTTAAATAGTAGAACGTAGGCCAATGAAGCAAATGAGCTGAGGTTTTGTTATTATATTTAAGACCTAGGAGAATGTCAGTATCATTGATAAAACATGGATGTGTTAAATGTCACGAGAGCCCTTCTTACTTTATTTTTTTTTTGTATAAAAAGTTTTTATTACAATTAATTGTGTGTTGTACATTAAGGTACTATAAGTACATCATAGTATATCCGAGTCCCGTCTGACAAATATCATTATTTGGAGGCTTTGTTTCTCATGTAATAGTACATTTCATTCGTAGATATAAAGACTGATTTATGTCCCTTGTTGAACATAATTTTTGTTTTTCGCTTAATATTTCATTCCTGTTTTATGAAAGTAAAATTTTATTTATTCCATAAGGTTGTATAGAACCTTCATTGTTAAACATTATTCCAATATGAAATATGTTAATATCTGGAGGCTTTATTTACCATTTATTAGAACAGTTCACATGTAAGGCAAAATGATCAGTTATGTATTTTGTTGATCATTATTTGTTATTTTTGCTTAATATTTCACTTCTCTTTTATGATTGTACCATTTTAGTCATTCTTTTAGTTAGTATAAAACTCTCATAGTTTGATCGGATCCAATTAGAAATATGTTTATATTTGGAGGCTATATTTTTCATGTATTAGTCCAGTTCACTAGAAGAGCAAAATGCTCATGTATGTAATTAGTTGTTCATAATATGTATTTTTTGATTAATATTTCAATTCTCTTTTCTGAATGTACCATTTTAGTCATTCTTTTAGTTAGTATAAAACTCTCATAGTTTGATCGGATCCAATTAGAAATATGTTTATATTTGGAGGCTTTATTTTTCATGTATTAGTCCAGTTCACTAGAAGAGCAGAATACTCATGTATGTAATTAGTTGTTCATAATATGTATTTTTCGATTAATATTTATTTCTCTTTTCTTAATGTACCATTTTAGTCATTCTTTTAGTTAGTATAAAACTCTAATAGTTTAAACGGATCCAATTAGAAATATGTTTATATTTGGAGGCTTTATTTCTAATTTATAAGAATGTTTCACATGTAGAGAGAAATCTTCATTTATGTATTTTGTTGATCTAAATTTGTATTTTTCGCATAATTCTTCATTCCTGTTATATGAAAGTACCATTTTATTCATTCTTTAAGGTAGTATATAAAACCCTCACAGTTTAATCTGGTTCCATTTTGAATTATGTAAATCTTTGGAGGCTTTCTTGATCATAGTTGAGTTGATTAAAGTTGATATCACATATTATTGCTTTCAGATGATTTGATCTTTGGAATGGAAAATCCAACAACATAATAGAGATGCTTGCATTACAAGGACTGGCAATATGAAACCTGTGAGTATTCTTTTGTGTTGACGATAAATAATCAACTAACTGAAATTCTATTTCATATCACTGATATCATATTCTTCTGTAGAATTACGTTGAAGTTCTACAAATTGTTTGATGAAAATTTTTCAACTGGCAAGGTCTATGTTCCTTTTCATTGGTGCTTTGATTTTCGTCTGATCAACTATAAATTGTCAAAATCTTATATCACTGATTTACTTATAAGAACGGACAGCAGAATATGATTTCCTTTGTAAGTATTCATTAATGATGATTGTATTTATTATTTATTCCAAGCAATGTCTCTACGATTTATAGTTTCAACTGATTTGGTGTCAAACATATTATAAACAGATTGAATTTTATTTCCAACACTGAAGAAGTTGAATAAAGTACATGTTGAACTGGAGATCAAAAAAGACTACTCTTTGGAAGTTTATTGCGCAACAGGAATATGTCTTTGGTTAGAAACATTTAAATAGTAGAACGTAGGCCAATGAAGCAAATGAGCTGAGGTTTTGTTGTTATATTTAAGACCTAGGAGAATGTCAGTATCATTGATAAAACATGGATGTGTTAAATGTCACGAGAGCCCTTCTTACTTTATTTTTTTTTTGTATAAAAAGTTTTTATTACAATTAATTGTGTGTTGTACATTAAGGTACTATAAGTACATCATAGTATAATCCGAGTCCCGTCTGACAAATATCATTATTTGGAGGCTTTGTTTCTCATGTAATAGTACATTTCATTCGTAGATATAAAGACTGATTTATGTCCCTTGTTGAACATAATTTTTGTTTTTCGCTTAATATTTCATTCCTGTTTTATGAAAGTAAAATTTTATTTATTCCATAAGGTTGTATAGAACCTTCATTGTTAAACATTATTCCAATATGAAATATGTTAATATCTGGAGGCTTTATTTACCATTTATTAGAACAGTTCACATGTAAGGCAAAATGATCAGTTATGTATTTTGTTGATCATTATTTGTTATTTTTGCTTAATATTTCACTTCTCTTTTATGATTGTACCATTTTAGTCATTCTTTTAGTTAGTATAAAACTCTCATAGTTTGATCGGATCCAATTAGAAATATGTTTGTATTTGGAGGCTTTATTTTTCATGTATTAGTCCAGTTCACTAGAAGAGCAAAATGCTCATGTATGTAATTAGTTGTTCATAATATGTATTTTTTGATTAATATTTCAATTCTCTTTTCTGAATGTACCATTTTAGTCATTCTTTTAGTTAGTATAAAACTCTCATAGTTTAATCGGATCCAATTAGAAATATGTTTATATTTGGAGGCTTTATTTCTCATTTATAAGAATGTTTCACATGTCGAGGGAAATCTTCATTTATGTATTTTGTTGATCATAATTTGTATTTTTCGCATAATTCTTCATTGCTGTTATATGAAAGTACCATTTTATTCATTCTTTAAGGTAGCATTTAAAACACTCACAGTTTAATCTGGTTCTATTTTGAATTATGTAAATCTTTGGAGGCTTTATTTACCATTTATTAGAACAGTTCACATGTAGAGCAAAATAATCAGTTATGTATTTTGTTGATCATTATTCGTTATTTTTGCTTAATATTTCACTTCTCTTTTCTGAATGTACCATTTTAGTCATTCTTTTAGTTAGTATAAAACTCTCATAGTTTAAACGGATCCAATTAGAAATATGTTTATATTTGGAGGCTTTATTTCTAATTTATAAGAATGTTTCACATGTAGAGGGAAATCTTCATTTATGTATTTTGTTGATCTAAATTTGTATTTTTCGCATAATTCTTCATTCCTGTTATATGAAAGTACCATTTTATTCATTCTTTAAGGTAGTATATAAAACCCTCACAGTTTAATCTGGTTCCATTTTGAATTATGTAAATCTTTGGAGGCTTTCTTGATCATAGTTGAGTTGATTAAAGTTGATATCACATCATTATTTGGAGGCTTTGTTTCTCATGTAATAGTACATTTCATTCGTAGATATAAAGACTGATTTATGTCCCTTGTTGATCATAATTTTTGTTTTTCGCTTAATATTTCAATCCTATTTTATGAAAGTAAAATTTTATTTATTCCATAAGGTTGTATAGAACCTTCATTGTTAAATATGATTCCAATATGAAATATGTTAATATCTGGAGGCTTTATTTACCATTTATTAGAACGGTTCACATGTAGGGCAAAATGATCATTTATGTATTTTGTTGATCATTATTTGTTATTTTTGCTTAATATTTCACTTCTCTTTTATGATTGTACCATTTTGGTCATTCTTTTAGTTAGTATAAAACTCTCATAGTTTAATCGGATCCAATTATAAATATGTTTATATTTGGAGGCTTTATTTTTCATGTATTAGTCCAGTTCACTAGAAGAGCAAAATGCTCATGTATGTAATTAGTTGTTCATAATATGTATTTTTTGATTAATATTTCAATTCTCTTTTCTGAATGTACCATTTTAGTCATTCATTTAGTTAGTATAAAACTCTCATAGTTTAATCGGATCCAATTAGAAATATGTTTATATTTGGAGGCTTTATTTCTCATTTATAAGAATGTTTCACATGTAGAGGGAAATCTTCATTTATGTATTTTGTTGATCATAATTTGTATTTTTCGCATAATTCTTCATTCCTTTTATATGAAAGTACCATTTTATTTATTTTTTAATTATTTTAATTATTTAATTATCTTTGGAGGCTTTCTTGATCATAGTTGAGTTGATTAAAGTTGATATCACATATTATTGCTTTCAGATGATTTGATCTTTGGAATGGAAAATCCAACAACATAATAGAGATGCTTGCATTACAA
Organism: Periphyllus acericola; assembly: GCA_949715065.1. NCBI lineage: Eukaryota > Metazoa > Arthropoda > Insecta > Hemiptera > Aphididae > Periphyllus > Periphyllus acericola. Next base: position 19,781,559 of record OX454264.1, read on the forward strand.
GGACTGGCAATATGAAACCTGTGAGTATTCTTTTGTGTTGACGATAAATAATCAACTAACTGAAATTCTATTTCATATCACTGATATCATATTCTTCTGTAGAATTACGTTGAAGTTCTACAAGATTTTTGATGAAAATTTTTCAACTGGCAAGGTCTATATGCCTATTCATTGGTGCTTTGATTTTCGTCTGATCAACTATAAATTGTCAAAATCTTAAATCACTGATTTACTTACAAGAACGAACAGCAGAATATTATGTCCTTTGTAAGTATTCATTAATGATGATTGTATTTATTATTTATTCCAAGCAATATCTCTACGATTTATAGTTTTAACTGATTTGGTGTCAAACATATAATAAACAGATTGAATTTTATATCCAACACTTAAGAAGTTGAATAAAGTACATGTTGAACTGGAGATCAAAAAAGACCACTCTTTGGAAGTTTATTGCGCAACAGGAATATGTCTTTGGTTAGAAACATTTAAATAGTAGAACGTAGGCCAATGAAGCAAATGAGCTGAGGTTTTGTTATTATATTTAAGACCTAGGAGAATGTCAGTATCATTGATAAAACATGGATGTGTTAAATGTCACGAGAGCCCTTCTTACTTTATTTTTTTTTTGTATAAAAAGTTTTTATTACAATTAATTGTGTGTTGTACATTAAGGTACTATAAGTACATCATAGTATATCCGAGTCCCGTCTGACAAATATCATTATTTGGAGGCTTCGTTTCTCATGTAATAGTACATTTCACTCGTAGATATAAAGACTGATTTATGTCCCTTGTTGAACATAATTTTTGTTTTTCGCTTAATATTTCATTCCTGTTTTATGAAAGTAAAATTTTATTTATTCCATAAGGTTGTATAGAACCTTCATTGTTAAACATTATTCCAATATGAAATATGTTAATATCTGGAGGCTTTATTTACCATTTATTAGAACAGTTCACATGTAAGGCAAAATGATCAGTTATGTATTTTGTTGATCATTATTTGTTATTTTTGCTTAATATTTCACTTCTCTTTTATGATTGTACCATTTTAGTCATTCTTTTAGTTAGTATAAAACTCTCATAGTTTGATCGGATCCAATTAGAAATATGTTTATATTTGGAGGCTTTATTTTTCATGTATTAGTCCAGTTCACTAGAAGAGCAAAATGCTCATGTATGTAATTAGTTGTTCATAATATGTATTTTTTGATTAATATTTCAATTCTCTTTTCTGAATGTACCATTTTAGTCATTCTTTTAGTTAGTATAAAACTCTCATAGTTTAATCGGATCCAATTAGAAATATGTTTATATTTGGAGGCTTTATTTCTCATTTATAAGAATGTTTCACATGTAGAGGGAAATCTTCATTTATGTATTTTGTTGATCATAATTTGTATTTTTGCATAATTCTTCAATCCTGTTATATGAAAGTACCATTTTATTCATTCTTTAAGGTAACATATAAAACACTCACAGTTTAATCTGGTTCCATTTTGAATTATGTAAATCTTCGGAGGCTTTATTTAGTATTTATTAGAACAGTTCACATGTAGAGCAAAATAATCAGTTATGTATTTTGTTGATCATTATTCGTTATTTTTGCTTAATATTTCACTTCTCTTTTATGATTGTACCATTTTAGTCATTCTTTTAGTTAGTATAAAACTCTCATAGTTTGATCGGATCCAATTAGAAATATGTTTATATTTGGAGGCTTTATTTCTAATTTATAAGAATGTTTCACATGTAGAGGGAAATCTTCATTTATGTATTTTGTTGATCTAAATTTGTATTTTTCGCATAATTCTTCATTCCTGTTATATGAAAGTACCATTTTATTCATTGTTTAAGGTAGTATATAAAACCCTCACAGTTTAATCTGGTTCCATTTTGAATTATGTAAATCTTTGGAGGCTTTCTTGATCATAGTTGAGTTGATTAAAGTTGATATCACATATTATTGCTTTCAGATGATTTGATCTTTGGAATGGAAAATCCAACAACATAATAGAGATGCTTGCATTACAAGGACTGGCAATATGAAACCTGTGAGTATTCTTTTGTGTTGACGATAAATAATCAACTAACTGAAATTCTATTTCATATCACTGATATCATATTCTTCTGTAGAATTACGTTGAAGTTCTACAAATTGTTTGATGAAAATTTTTCAACTGGCAAGGTCTATGTTCCTTTTCATTGGTGCTTTGATTTTCGTCTGATCAACTATAAATTGTCAAAATCTTATATCACTGATTTACTTATAAGAACGGACAGCAGAATATGATTTCCTTTGTAAGTATTCATTAATGATGATTGTATTTATTATTTATTCCAAGCAATGTCTCTACGATTTATAGTTTCAACTGATTTGGTGTCAAACATATTATAAACAGATTGAATTTTATTTCCAACACTGAAGAAGTTGAATAAAGTACATGTTGAACTGGAGATCAAAAAAGACTACTCTTTGGAAGTTTATTGCGCAACAGGAATATGTCTTTGGTTAGAAACATTTAAATAGTAGAACGTAGGCCAATGAAGCAAATGAGCTGAGGTTTTGTTGTTATATTTAAGACCTAGGAGAATGTCAGTATCTTTGATTAACCATGGATGTGTTATATGTCACGAGAGCCCTTCTTACTTTATTTTTTTTATTGTATAAATTGTTTTTAATACAACTAATTGTGTGATGTACATTAAGGTACTATAAGTACATCATAGTATAATCTGAGTCCCGTCTGACATATATCATTATTTGGAGGCTTTGTTTCTCATGTAATAGTACATTTCATTCGTAGATATAAAGACTGATTTATGTCCCTTGTTGATCATAATTTTTGTTTTTCGCTTAATATTTCAATCCTATTTTATGAAAGTAAAATTTTATTTATTCCATAAGGTTGTATAGAACCTTCATTGTTAAATATGATTCCAATATGAAATATGTTAATATCTGGAGGCTTTATTTACCATTTATTAGAACAGTTCACATGTAGGGCAAAATGATCATTTATGTATTTTGTTGATCATTATTCGTTATTTTTGCTTAATATTTCACTTCTCTTTTATGATTGTACCATTTTAGTCATTCTTTTAGTTAGTATATTTCTCTCATAGTTTGATCGGATCCAATTAGAAATATGTTTATATTTGGAGGCTTTATATTTCATGTATTAGTCCAGTTCATTAGAAGAGCAAAATGCTCATGTATGTAATTAGTTGTTCATAATATGTATTTTTTGATTAATATTTCATTTCTCTTTTCTGAATGTACCATTTTAGTCATTCTTTTAGTTAGTATAAAACTCTCATAGTTTAAACGGATCCAATTAGAAATATGTTTATATTTGGAGGCTTTATTTCTAATTTATAAGAATGTTTCACATGTAGAGGGAAATCTTCATTTATGTATTTTGTTGATCATAATTTGTATTTTTGCATAATTCTTCATTCCTGTTATATGAAAGTACCATTTTATTTATTTTTTAATTATTTTAATTATTTAATTATCTTTGGAGGCTTTCTTGATCATAGTTGAGTTGATTAAAGTTGATATCACATATTATTGCTTTCAGATGATTTGATCTTTGGAATGGAAAATCCAACAACATAATAGAGATGCTTGCATTACAAGGACTGGCAATATGAAACCTGTGAGTATTCTTTTGTGTTGACGATAAATAATCAACTAACTGAAATTCTATTTCATATCACTGATATCATATTCTTCTGTAGAATTACGTTGAAGTTCTACAAATTGTTTGATGAAAATTTTTCAACTGGCAAGGTCTATGTTCCTTTTCATTGGTGCTTTGATTTTCGTCTGATCAACTATAAATTGTCAAAATCTTATATCACTGATTTACTTATAAGAACGGACAGCAGAATATGATTTCCTTTGTAAGTATTCATTAATGATGATTGTATTTATTATTTATTCCAAGCAATGTCTCTACGATTTATAGTTTCAACTGATTTGGTGTCAAACATATTATAAACAGATTGAATTTTATTTCCAACACTGAAGAAGTTGAATAAAGTACATGTTGAACTGGAGATCAAAAAAGACTACTCTTTGGAAGTTTATTGCGCAACAGGAATATGTCTTTGGTTAGAAACATTTAAATAGTAGAACGTAGGCCAATGAAGCAAATGAGCTGAGGTTTTGTTGTTATATTTAAGACCTAGGAGAATGTCAGTATCTTTGATTAACCATGGATGTGTTATATGTCACGAGAGCCCTTCTTACTTTATTTTTTTTATTGTATAAATAGTTTTTAATACAACTAATTGTGTGATGTACATTAAGGTACTATAAGTACATCATAGTATAATCCGAGTCCCGTCTGACATAAATCATTATTTGGAGGCTTTGTTTCTCATGTAATAGTACATTTCATTCGTAGATATAAAGACTGATTTATGTCCCTTGTTGATCATAATTTTTGTTTTTCGCTTAATATTTCAATCCTATTTTATGAAAGTAAAATTTTATTTATTCCATAAGGTTGTATAGAACCTTCATTGTTAAATATTATTCCAATATGAAATATGTTAATATTTGGAGGCTTTATTTCTCATTTATAAGAATGTTTCACATGTAGAGGGAAATCTTCATTTATGTATTTTGTTGATCATAATTTGTATTTTTGCATAATTCTTCATTCCTGTTATATGAAAGTACCATTTTATTCATTCTTTAAGGTAACATATAAAACACTCACAGTTTAATCTGGTTCCATTTTGAATTATGTAAATCTTTGGAGGCTTTATTTAGTATTTATTAGAACAGTTCACATGTAGAGCAAAATAATCAGTTATGTATTTTGTTGATCATTATTCGTTATTTTTGCTTAATATTTCACTTCTCTTTTATGATTGTACCATTTTAGTCATTCTTTTAGTTAGTATAAAACTCTCATAGTTTGATCGGATCCAATTAGAAATATGTTTATATTTGGAGGCTTTATTTTTCATGTATTAGTCCAGTTCACTAGAAGAGCAAAATACTCATGTATGTAATTAGTTGTTCATAATATGTATTTTTCGATTAATATTTATTTCTCTTTTCTTAATGTACCATTTTAGTCATTCTTTTAGTTAGTATAAAACTCTCATAGTTTAATCGGATCCAATTAGAAATATGTTTATATTTGGAGTTTTTATTTTTCATTTATAAGAATGTTTCACATGTAGAGGGAAATCTTCATTTATGTATTTTGTTGATCATAATTTGTATTTTTCGCATAATTCTTCATTCCTGTTATATGAAAGTACCATTTTATTCATTCTTTAAGGTAGTATATAAAACCCTCACAGTTTAATCTGGTTCCATTTTGAATTATGTAAATCTTTGGAGGCTTTCTTGATCATAGTTGAGTTGATTAAAGTTGATATCACATATTATTGCTTTCAGATGATTTGATCTTTGGAATGGAAAATCCAACAACATAATAGAGATGCTTGCATTACAAGGACTGGCAATATGAAACCTGTGAGTATTCTTTTGTGTTGACGATAAATAATCAACTAACTGAAATTCTATTTCATATCACTGATATCATATTCTTCTGTAGAATTACGTTGAAGTTCTACAAGATTTTTGATGAAAATTTTTCAACTGGCAAGGTCTATATGCCTATTCATTGGTGCTTTGATTTTCGTCTGATCAACTATAAATTGTCAAAATCTTAAATCACTGATTTACTTACAAGAACGAACAGCAGAATATTATGTCCTTTGTAAGTATTCATTAATGATGATTGTATTTATTATTTATTCCAAGCAATATCTCTACGATTTATAGTTTTAACTGATTTGGTGTCAAACATATAATAAACAGATTGAATTTTATATCCAACACTTAAGAAGTTGAATAAAGTACATGTTGAACTGGAGATCAAAAAAGACTACTCTTTGGAAGTTTATTGCGCAACAGGAATATGTCTTTGGTTAGAAACATTTAAATAGTAGAACGTAGGCCAATGAAGCAAATGAGCTGAGGTTTTGTTATTATATTTAAGACCTAGGAGAATGTCAGTATCATTGATAAAACATGGATGTGTTAAATGTCACGAGAGCCCTTCTTACTTTATTTTTTTTTTGTATAAATAGTTTTTAATACAACTAATTGTGTGATGTACATTAAGGTACTATAAGTACATCATAGTATAATCCGAGTCCCGTCTGACATATATCATTATTTGGAGGCTTTGTTTCTCATGTAATAGTACATTTCATTCGTAGATATAAAGACTGATTTATGTCCCTTGTTGATCATAATTTTTGTTTTTCGCTTAATATTTCATTCCTGTTTTATGAAAGTAAAATTGTATTTATTCCATAAGGTTGTATAGAACCTTCATTGTTAAATATGATTCCAATATGAAATATGTTAATATCTGGAGGCTTTATTTACCATTTATTAGAACAGTTCACATGTAGGGCAAAATGATCAGTTATGTATTTTGTTGATCATTATTTGTTATTTTTGCTTAATATTTCACTTCTCTTTTATGATTGTACCATTTTAGTCATTCTTTTAGTTAGTATAAAACTCTCATAGTTTGATCGGATCCAATTAGAAATATGTTTATATTTGGAGGCTTTATTTTTCATGTATTAGTCCAGTTCACTAGAAGAGCAAAATGCTCATGTATGTAATTAGTTGTTCATAATATGTATTTTTTGATTAATATTTCAATTCTCTTTTCTGAATGTACCATTTTAGTCATTCTTTTAGTTAGTATAAAACTCTCATAGTTTAATCGGATCCAATTAGAAATATGTTTATATTTGGAGGCTTTATTTCTCATTTATAAGAATGTTTCACATGTAGAGGGAAATCTTCATTTATGTATTTTGTTGATCATAATTTGTATTTTTGCATAATTCTTCATTCCTGTTATATGAAAGTACCATTTTATTCATTCTTTAAGGTAACATATAAAACACTCACAGTTTAATCTGGTTCCATTTTGAATTATGTAAATCTTTGGAGGCTTTATTTAGTATTTATTAGAACAGTTCACATGTAGAGCAAAATAATCAGTTATGTATTTTGTTGATCATTATTCGTTATTTTTGCTTAATATTTCACTTCTCTTTTATGATTGTACCATTTTAGTCATTCTTTTAGTTAGTATAAAACTCTCATAGTTTGATCGGATCCAATTAGAAATATGTTTATATTTGGAGGCTTTATTTTTCATGTATTAGTCCAGTTCACTAGAAGAGCAAAATACTCATGTATGTAATTAGTTGTTCATAATATGTATTTTTCGATTAATATTTATTTCTCTTTTCTTAATGTACCATTTTAGTCATTCTTTTAGTTAGTATAAAACTCTCATAGTTTAATCGGATCCAATTAGAAATATGTTTATATTTGGAGTTTTTATTTTTCATTTATAAGAATGTTTCACATGTAGAGGGAAATCTTCATTTATGTATTTTGTTGATCATAATTTGTATTTTTGCATAATTCTTCATTCCTGTTATATGAAAGTACCATTTTATTTATTTTTTAATTATTTTAATTATTTAATTATCTTTGGAGGCTTTCTTGATCATAGTTGAGTTGATTAAAGTTGATATCACATATTATTGCTTTCAGATGATTTGATCTTTGGAATGGAAAATCCAACAACATAATAGAGATGCTTGCATTACAAGGACTGGCAATATGAAACCTGTGAGTATTCTTTTGTGTTGACGATAAATAATCAACTAACTGAAATTCTATTTCATATCACTGATATCATATTCTTCTGTAGAATTACGTTGAAGTTCTACAAATTGTTTGATGAAAATTTTTCAACTGGCAAGGTCTATGTTCCTTTTCATTGGTGCTTTGATTTTCGTCTGATCAACTATAAATTGTCAAAATCTTATATCACTGATTTACTTATAAGAACGGACAGCAGAATATGATTTCCTTTGTAAGTATTCATTAATGATGATTGTATTTATTATTTATTCCAAGCAATGTCTCTACGATTTATAGTTTCAACTGATTTTGTGTCAAACATATTATAAACAGATTGAATTTTATTTCCAACACTGAAGAAGTTGAATAAAGTACATGTTGAACTGGAGATCAAAAAAGACTACTCTTTGGAAGTTTATTGCGCAACAGGAATATGTCTTTGGTTAGAAACATTTAAATAGTAGAACGTAGGCCAATGAAGCAAATGAGCTGAGGTTTTGTTGTTATATTTAAGACCTAGGAGAATGTCAGTATCTTTGATTAACCATGGATGTGTTATATGTCACGAGAGCCCTTCTTACTTTATTTTTTTTATTGTATAAATAGTTTTTAATACAACTAATTGTGTGATGTACATTAAGGTACTATAAGTACATCATAGTATAATCCGAGTCCCGTCTGACATAAATCATTATTTGGAGGCTTTGTTTCTCATGTAATAGTACATTTCATTCGTAGATATAAAGACTGATTTATGTCCCTTGTTGATCATAATTTTTGTTTTTCGCTTAATATTTCAATCCTATTTTATGAAAGTAAAATTTTATTTATTCCATAAGGTTGTATAGAACCTTCATTGTTAAATATTATTCCAATATGAAATATGTTAATATTTGGAGGCTTTATTTCTCATTTATAAGAATGTTTCACATGTAGAGGGAAATCTTCATTTATGTATTTTGTTGATCATAATTTGTATTTTTGCATAATTCTTCATTCCTGTTATATGAAAGTACCATTTTATTCATTCTTTAAGGTAACATATAAAACACTCACAGTTTAATCTGGTTCCATTTTGAATTATGTAAATCTTTGGAGGCTTTATTTAGTATTTATTAGAACAGTTCACATGTAGAGCAAAATAATCAGTTATGTATTTTGTTGATCATTATTCGTTATTTTTGCTTAATATTTCACTTCTCTTTTATGATTGTACCATTTTAGTCATTCTTTTAGTTAGTATAAAACTCTCATAGTTTGATCGGATCCAATTAGAAATATGTTTATATTTGGAGGCTTTATTTTTCATGTATTAGTCCAGTTCACTAGAAGAGCAAAATACTCATGTATGTAATTAGTTGTTCATAATATGTATTTTTCGATTAATATTTATTTCTCTTTTCTTAATGTACCATTTTAGTCATTCTTTTAGTTAGTATAAAACTCTCATAGTTTAATCGGATCCAATTAGAAATATGTTTATATTTGGAGTTTTTATTTTTCATTTATAAGAATGTTTCACATGTAGAGGGAAATCTTCATTTATGTATTTTGTTGATCATAATTTGTATTTTTCGCATAATTCTTCATTCCTGTTATATGAAAGTACCATTTTATTCATTCTTTAAGGTAGTATATAAAACCCTCACAGTTTAATCTGGTTCCATTTTGAATTATGTAAATCTTTGGAGGCTTTCTTGATCATAGTTGAGTTGATTAAAGTTGATATCACATATTATTGCTTTCAGATGATTTGATCTTTGGAATGGAAAATCCAACAACATAATAGAGATGCTTGCATTACAAGGACTGGCAATATGAAACCTGTGAGTATTCTTTTGTGTTGACGATAAATAATCAACTAACTGAAATTCTATTTCATATCACTGATATCATATTCTTCTGTAGAATTACGTTGAAGTTCTACAAGATTTTTGATGAAAATTTTTCAACTGGCAAGGTCTATATGCCTATTCATTGGTGCTTTGATTTTCGTCTGATCAACTATAAATTGTCAAAATCTTAAATCACTGATTTACTTACAAGAACGAACAGCAGAATATTATGTCCTTTGTAAGTATTCATTAATGATGATTGTATTTATTATTTATTCCAAGCAATATCTCTACGATTTATAGTTTTAACTGATTTGGTGTCAAACATATAATAAACAGATTGAATTTTATATCCAACACTTAAGAAGTTGAATAAAGTACATGTTGAACTGGAGATCAAAAAAGACTACTCTTTGGAAGTTTATTGCGCAACAGGAATATGTCTTTGGTTAGAAACATTTAAATAGTAGAACGTAGGCCAATGAAGCAAATGAGCTGAGGTTTTGTTATTATATTTAAGACCTAGGAGAATGTCAGTATCATTGATAAAACATGGATGTGTTAAATGTCACGAGAGCCCTTCTTACTTTATTTTTTTTTTGTATAAATAGTTTTTAATACAACTAATTGTGTGATGTACATTAAGGTACTATAAGTACATCATAGTATAATCCGAGTCCCGTCTGACATATATCATTATTTGGAGGCTTTGTTTCTCATGTAATAGTACATTTCATTCGTAGATATAAAGACTGATTTATGTCCCTTGTTGATCATAATTTTTGTTTTTCGCTTAATATTTCATTCCTGTTTTATGAAAGTAAAATTGTATTTATTCCATAAGGTTGTATAGAACCTTCATTGTTAAATATGATTCCAATATGAAATATGTTAATATCTGGAGGCTTTATTTACCATTTATTAGAACAGTTCACATGTAGGGCAAAATGATCAGTTATGTATTTTGTTGATCATTATTTGTTATTTTTGCTTAATATTTCACTTCTCTTTTATGATTGTACCATTTTAGTCATTCTTTTAGTTAGTATAAAACTCTCATAGTTTGATCGGATCCAATTAGAAATATGTTTATATTTGGAGGCTTTATTTTTCATGTATTAGTCCAGTTCACTAGAAGAGCAAAATGCTCATGTATGTAATTAGTTGTTCATAATATGTATTTTTTGATTAATATTTCAATTCTCTTTTCTGAATGTACCATTTTAGTCATTCTTTTAGTTAGTATAAAACTCTCATAGTTTAATCGGATCCAATTAGAAATATGTTTATATTTGGAGGCTTTATTTCTCATTTATAAGAATGTTTCACATGTAGAGGGAAATCTTCATTTATGTATTTTGTTGATCATAATTTGTATTTTTGCATAATTCTTCATTCCTGTTATATGAAAGTACCATTTTATTCATTCTTTAAGGTAACATATAAAACACTCACAGTTTAATCTGGTTCCATTTTGAATTATGTAAATCTTTGGAGGCTTTATTTAGTATTTATTAGAACAGTTCACATGTAGAGCAAAATAATCAGTTATGTATTTTGTTGATCATTATTCGTTATTTTTGCTTAATATTTCACTTCTCTTTTATGATTGTACCATTTTAGTCATTCTTTTAGTTAGTATAAAACTCTCATAGTTTGATCGGATCCAATTAGAAATATGTTTATATTTGGAGGCTTTATTTTTCATGTATTAGTCCAGTTCACTAGAAGAGCAAAATACTCATGTATGTAATTAGTTGTTCATAATATGTATTTTTCGATTAATATTTATTTCTCTTTTCTTAATGTACCATTTTAGTCATTCTTTTAGTTAGTATAAAACTCTCATAGTTTAATCGGATCCAATTAGAAATATGTTTATATTTGGAGTTTTTATTTTTCATTTATAAGAATGTTTCACATGTAGAGGGAAATCTTCATTTATGTATTTTGTTGATCATAATTTGTATTTTTGCATAATTCTTCATTCCTGTTATATGAAAGTACCATTTTATTTATTTTTTAATTATTTTAATTATTTAATTATCTTTGGAGGCTTTCTTGATCATAGTTGAGTTGATTAAAGTTGATATCACATATTATTGCTTTCAGATGATTTGATCTTTGGAATGGAAAATCCAACAACATAATAGAGATGCTTGCATTACAAGGACTGGCAATATGAAACCTGTGAGTATTCTTTTGTGTTGACGATAAATAATCAACTAACTGAAATTCTATTTCATATCACTGATATCATATTCTTCTGTAGAATTACGTTGAAGTTCTACAAATTGTTTGATGAAAATTTTTCAACTGGCAAGGTCTATGTTCCTTTTCATTGGTGCTTTGATTTTCGTCTGATCAACTATAAATTGTCAAAATCTTATATCACTGATTTACTTATAAGAACGGACAGCAGAATATGATTTCCTTTGTAAGTATTCATTAATGATGATTGTATTTATTATTTATTCCAAGCAATGTCTCTACGATTTATAGTTTCAACTGATTTTGTGTCAAACATATTATAAACAGATTGAATTTTATTTCCAACACTGAAGAAGTTGAATAAAGTACATGTTGAACTGGAGATCAAAAAAGACTACTCTTTGGAAGTTTATTGCGCAACAGGAATATGTCTTTGGTTAGAAACATTTAAATAGTAGAACGTAGGCCAATGAAGCAAATGAGCTGAGGTTTTGTTGTTATATTTAAGACCTAGGAGAATGTCAGTATCTTTGATTAACCATGGATGTGTTATATGTCACGAGAGCCCTTCTTACTTTATTTTTTTTATTGTATAAATAGTTTTTAATACAACTAATTGTGTGATGTACATTAAGGTACTATAAGTACATCATAGTATAATCCGAGTCCCGTCTGACATAAATCATTATTTGGAGGCTTTGTTTCTCATGTAATAGTACATTTCATTCGTAGATATAAAGACTGATTTATGTCCCTTGTTGATCATAATTTTTGTTTTTCGCTTAATATTTCAATCCTATTTTATGAAAGTAAAATTTTATTTATTCCATAAGGTTGTATAGAACCTTCATTGTTAAATATTATTCCAATATGAAATATGTTAATATTTGGAGGCTTTATTTCTCATTTATAAGAATGTTTCACATGTAGAGGGAAATCTTCATTTATGTATTTTGTTGATCATAATTTGTATTTTTGCATAATTCTTCATTCCTGTTATATGAAAGTACCATTTTATTCATTCTTTAAGGTAACATATAAAACACTCACAGTTTAATCTGGTTCCATTTTGAATTATGTAAATCTTTGGAGGCTTTATTTAGTATTTATTAGAACAGTTCACATGTAGAGCAAAATAATCAGTTATGTATTTTGTTGATCATTATTCGTTATTTTTGCTTAATATTTCACTTCTCTTTTATGATTGTACCATTTTAGTCATTCTTTTAGTTAGTATAAAACTCTCATAGTTTGATCGGATCCAATTAGAAATATGTTTATATTTGGAGGCTTTATTTTTCATGTATTAGTCCAGTTCACTAGAAGAGCAAAATACTCATGTATGTAATTAGTTGTTCATAATATGTATTTTTCGATTAATATTTATTTCTCTTTTCTTAATGTACCATTTTAGTCATTCTTTTAGTTAGTATAAAACTCTCATAGTTTAATCGGATCCAATTAGAAATATGTTTATATTTGGAGTTTTTATTTTTCATTTATAAGAATGTTTCACATGTAGAGGGAAATCTTCATTTATGTATTTTGTTGATCATAATTTGTATTTTTCGCATAATTCTTCATTCCTGTTATATGAAAGTACCATTTTATTCATTCTTTAAGGTAGTATATAAAACCCTCACAGTTTAATCTGGTTCCATTTTGAATTATGTAAATCTTTGGAGGCTTTCTTGATCATAGTTGAGTTGATTAAAGTTGATATCACATATTATTGCTTTCAGATGATTTGATCTTTGGAATGGAAAATCCAACAACATAATAGAGATGCTTGCATTACAAGGACTGGCAATATGAAACCTGTGAGTATTCTTTTGTGTTGACGATAAATAATCAACTAACTGAAATTCTATTTCATATCACTGATATCATATTCTTCTGTAGAATTACGTTGAAGTTCTACAAGATTTTTGATGAAAATTTTTCAACTGGCAAGGTCTATATGCCTATTCATTGGTGCTTTGATTTTCGTCTGATCAACTATAAATTGTCAAAATCTTAAATCACTGATTTACTTACAAGAACGAACAGCAGAATATTATGTCCTTTGTAAGTATTCATTAATGATGATTGTATTTATTATTTATTCCAAGCAATATCTCTACGATTTATAGTTTTAACTGATTTGGTGTCAAACATATAATAAACAGATTGAATTTTATATCCAACACTTAAGAAGTTGAATAAAGTACATGTTGAACTGGAGATCAAAAAAGACTACTCTTTGGAAGTTTATTGCGCAACAGGAATATGTCTTTGGTTAGAAACATTTAAATAGTAGAACGTAGGCCAATGAAGCAAATGAGCTGAGGTTTTGTTATTATATTTAAGACCTAGGAGAATGTCAGTATCATTGATAAAACATGGATGTGTTAAATGTCACGAGAGCCCTTCTTACTTTATTTTTTTTTTGTATAAATAGTTTTTAATACAACTAATTGTGTGATGTACATTAAGGTACTATAAGTACATCATAGTATAATCCGAGTCCCGTCTGACATATATCATTATTTGGAGGCTTTGTTTCTCATGTAATAGTACATTTCATTCGTAGATATAAAGACTGATTTATGTCCCTTGTTGATCATAATTTTTGTTTTTCGCTTAATATTTCATTCCTGTTTTATGAAAGTAAAATTGTATTTATTCCATAAGGTTGTATAGAACCTTCATTGTTAAATATGATTCCAATATGAAATATGTTAATATCTGGAGGCTTTATTTACCATTTATTAGAACAGTTCACATGTAGGGCAAAATGATCAGTTATGTATTTTGTTGATCATTATTTGTTATTTTTGCTTAATATTTCACTTCTCTTTTATGATTGTACCATTTTAGTCATTCTTTTAGTTAGTATAAAACTCTCATAGTTTGATCGGATCCAATTAGAAATATGTTTATATTTGGAGGCTTTATTTTTCATGTATTAGTCCAGTTCACTAGAAGAGCAAAATGCTCATGTATGTAATTAGTTGTTCATAATATGTATTTTTTGATTAATATTTCAATTCTCTTTTCTGAATGTACCATTTTAGTCATTCTTTTAGTTAGTATAAAACTCTCATAGTTTAATCGGATCCAATTAGAAATATGTTTATATTTGGAGGCTTTATTTCTCATTTATAAGAATGTTTCACATGTAGAGGGAAATCTTCATTTATGTATTTTGTTGATCATAATTTGTATTTTTGCATAATTCTTCATTCCTGTTATATGAAAGTACCATTTTATTCATTCTTTAAGGTAACATATAAAACACTCACAGTTTAATCTGGTTCCATTTTGAATTATGTAAATCTTTGGAGGCTTTATTTAGTATTTATTAGAACAGTTCACATGTAGAGCAAAATAATCAGTTATGTATTTTGTTGATCATTATTCGTTATTTTTGCTTAATATTTCACTTCTCTTTTATGATTGTACCATTTTAGTCATTCTTTTAGTTAGTATAAAACTCTCATAGTTTGATCGGATCCAATTAGAAATATGTTTATATTTGGAGGCTTTATTTTTCATGTATTAGTCCAGTTCACTAGAAGAGCAAAATACTCATGTATGTAATTAGTTGTTCATAATATGTATTTTTCGATTAATATTTATTTCTCTTTTCTTAATGTACCATTTTAGTCATTCTTTTAGTTAGTATAAAACTCTCATAGTTTAATCGGATCCAATTAGAAATATGTTTATATTTGGAGTTTTTATTTTTCATTTATAAGAATGTTTCACATGTAGAGGGAAATCTTCATTTATGTATTTTGTTGATCATAATTTGTATTTTTCGCATAATTCTTCATTCCTGTTATATGAAAGTACCATTTTATTCATTCTTTAAGGTAGTATATAAAACCCTCACAGTTTAATCTGGTTCCATTTTGAATTATGTAAATCTTTGGAGGCTTTCTTGATCATAGTTGAGTTGATTAAAGTTGATATCACATATTATTGCTTTCAGATGATTTGATCTTTGGAATGGAAAATCCAACAACATAATAGAGATACTTGCATTACAAGGACTGGCAATATGAAACCTGTGAGTATTCTTTTGTGTTGACGATAAATAATCAACTAACTGAAATTCTATTTCATATCACTGATATCATATTCTTCTGTAGAATTACGTTGAAGTTCTACAAGATTTTTGATGAAAATTTTTCAACTGGCAAGGTCTATATGCCTATTCATTGGTGCTTTGATTTTCGTCTGATCAACTATAAATTGTCAAAATCTTAAATCACTGATTTACTTACAAGAACGAACAGCAGAATATTATGTCCTTTGTAAGTATTCATTAATGATGATTGTATTTATTATTTATTCCAAGCAATATCTCTACGATTTATAGTTTTAACTGATTTGGTGTCAAACATATAATAAACAGATTGAATTTTATATCCAACACTTAAGAAGTTGAATAAAGTACATGTTGAACTGGAGATCAAAAAAGACTACTCTTTGGAAGTTTATTGCGCAACAGGAATATGTCTTTGGTTAGAAACATTTAAATAGTAGAACGTAGGCCAATGAAGCAAATGAGCTGAGGTTTTGTTATTATATTTAAGACCTAGGAGAATGTCAGTATCATTGATAAAACATGGATGTGTTAAATGTCACGAGAGCCCTTCTTACTTTATTTTTTTTTTGTATAAATAGTTTTTAATACAACTAATTGTGTGATGTACATTAAGGTACTATAAGTACATCATAGTATAATCCGAGTCCCGTCTGACATATATCATTATTTGGAGGCTTTGTTTCTCATGTAATAGTACATTTCATTCGTAGATATAAAGACTGATTTATGTCCCTTGTTGATCATAATTTTTGTTTTTCGCTTAATATTTCATTCCTGTTTTATGAAAGTAAAATTGTATTTATTCCATAAGGTTGTATAGAACCTTCATTGTTAAATATGATTCCAATATGAAATATGTTAATATCTGGAGGCTTTATTTACCATTTATTAGAACAGTTCACATGTAGGGCAAAATGATCAGTTATGTATTTTGTTGATCATTATTTGTTATTTTTGCTTAATATTTCACTTCTCTTTTATGATTGTACCATTTTAGTCATTCTTTTAGTTAGTATAAAACTCTCATAGTTTGATCGGATCCAATTAGAAATATGTTTATATTTGGAGGCTTTATTTTTCATGTATTAGTCCAGTTCACTAGAAGAGCAAAATGCTCATGTATGTAATTAGTTGTTCATAATATGTATTTTTTGATTAATATTTCAATTCTCTTTTCTGAATGTACCATTTTAGTCATTCTTTTAGTTAGTATAAAACTCTCATAGTTTAATCGGATCCAATTAGAAATATGTTTATATTTGGAGGCTTTATTTCTCATTTATAAGAATGTTTCACATGTAGAGGGAAATCTTCATTTATGTATTTTGTTGATCATAATTTGTATTTTTGCATAATTCTTCATTCCTGTTATATGAAAGTACCATTTTATTCATTCTTTAAGGTAACATATAAAACACTCACAGTTTAATCTGGTTCCATTTTGAATTATGTAAATCTTTGGAGGCTTTATTTAGTATTTATTAGAACAGTTCACATGTAGAGCAAAATAATCAGTTATGTATTTTGTTGATCATTATTCGTTATTTTTGCTTAATATTTCACTTCTCTTTTATGATTGTACCATTTTAGTCATTCTTTTAGTTAGTATAAAACTCTCATAGTTTGATCGGATCCAATTAGAAATATGTTTATATTTGGAGGCTTTATTTTTCATGTATTAGTCCAGTTCACTAGAAGAGCAAAATGCTCATGTATGTAATTAGTTGTTCATAATATGTATTTTTTGATTAATATTTCAATTCTCTTTTCTGAATGTACCATTTTAGTCATTCTTTTAGTTAGTATATTTCTCTCATAGTTTAATCGGATCCAATTAGAAATATGTTTATATTTGGAGGCTTTATTTCTCATTTATAAGAATGTTTCACATGTAGAGGGAAATCTTCATTTATGTATTTTGTTGATCATAATTTGTATTTTTGCATAATTCTTCATTCCTGTTATATGAAAGTACCATTTTATTTATTTTTTAATTATTTTAATTATTTAATTATCTTTGGAGGCTTTCTTGATCATAGTTGAGTTGATTAAAGTTGATATCACATATTATTGCTTTCAGATGATTTGATCTTTGGAATGGAAAATCCAACAACATAATAGAGATGCTTGCATTACAAGGACTGGCAATATGAAACCTGTGAGTATTCTTTTGTGTTGACGATAAATAATCAACTAACTGAAATTCTATTTCATATCACTGATATCATATTCTTCTGTAGAATTACGTTGAAGTTCTACAAATTGTTTGATGAAAATTTTTCAACTGGCAAGGTCTATGTTCCTTTTCATTGGTGCTTTGATTTTCGTCTGATCAACTATAAATTGTCAAAATCTTAAATCACTAATTTACTTATAAGAACGAACAGCAGAATATGATTTCCTTTGTAAGTATTCATTAATGATGATCGTATTTATTATTTATTCCAAGCAATGTCTCTACGATTTATAGTTTCAACTGATTTGGTGTCAAACATAATATAAACAGATTGAATTTTATTTCCAACACTGAAGAAGTTGAATAAAGTACATGTTGAACTTGAGATCAAAAAAGACTACTCTTTGGAAGTTTATTGCGCAACAGGAATATGTTTTTGGTTAGAAACATTTAAATAGTAGAACGTAGGCCAATGAATCAAATGAGCTGAGGTTTTGTTATTATATTTAAGACCTAGGACAATGTCAGTATCTTTGATTAACCATGGATGTGTTATATGTCACGAGTGCCCTTCTTACTTTATTTTTTTTATTGTATAAAAGGTTTTTATTACAACTAATTGTGTTGTCGTCGCACGTAGGCGTTGTATGGACGATACAAAATGCCCACGCACTCCTCAGTGTAGGGAAGCGAGGTGACTAATGATTATAATTAATTAAACAAAAGTAACACAAAGTTTGCTTGAATGACGGGCCGAATCGAGCTCCGCCGTACTATTGGTAATAATAATAATAATAATACAATAAAAAAAGGAAAATACGTTGGGCCGTATGGGCCAATTACAAAATAACAAGAACGACCTGAACCGACGACTTGTATACTCCGGACGACCACCAAACCGACGATGACGGGTGCTCACAATCTTGCTGCACCGCAGCACTTCGACTTCTAACACAACGCACAGTGACCACTTGCCGCTGACAGTGCTTAAACGGGTAACAGGAAAACAAAACCCGACGACGTTCCTTCACACTGCATAGCCGTGTAGCAGAATCCAAAAAGACAGAACGAGACCGCTGGCATAAACGGCCAGACCACGCGCGCACGATGTGTTCACAACAGCGGTTACCGCACGACACAAAAGCTGAACCGGCTGCACACCGCACGTCGTCGAAAAGTACAGACGGCCGTTCCCGTCGCGGCGGCAATGTTGCCAAACGGACCGGTTGTCTGTCAGCGGCGCGGGAAAGCTCCGGTTCAAACATGTGTGTTGTACATTAAGTTACTATAAATACATGTTTGGGCTGCCAGGCTCTTTACAGATAGTTAGCCTCGGCAGACTCGCACCGTTGTACAATTGTTTTTCCTTACACTAATATTTATTGTAGTGGGACAAATGACGCAATAATTAAGTAGTCCGTAAGGTAACACAATGAAATATGAACAATTCGAAGAAAACAAGTAATAATGAATTACGCAATATATTAACTAATAAGCAGGAACAAATAATATTGGGCACCCAGAATGTTACAGATATTAATAAAATATGCAATACACAATAATAATAATAATAAGAACAATAAGCATAATAATCACCAGAGGCTTATCGGCAAGTCAGCTCGTTACCAATACCCTGGGGTGTTCACCACGTTGCGACTGGTCTTCGTGCACACGCACAGAGTGTCGGTTAAGCCACGGGCCGAACTCCAAAGGGCTATACGTTCAACGTGAAGGCGGACCGGCGTCGCTTGCAGAGACTACAGCCGGACAGAAACGCCTCACAACGGGGAAACAAACTACTCCGCCCACCGTCGAACATGCACGGCAAGACGAAACCGCAACGAAGTCAGCGTACATCCGTGAATTCGCACACGACCTCGTGTTGGCGACACGAAGTCTGCCGGAAGACTACCTCCGCCGATAAAACGGGAACCGAAACGACCCAGCGCCCGCCGACTAATTGGTCATTACCCGATATCAGTTGTGCGATGTCGACCGATATCGGTGACCGTTGGCGAGAGGAGTCGAGCGTCGAACTTTCTAGAACGTTCTATACGGTGCTCGAACATACATCATGGTATAATCCGAGTCCCGTCTGACATATTTCATTATTTGGAGCCTTTGTTTCTCATATAATAGTACATTTCATTCGTAGATATAAAGGCTGATTTATGTCACTTGTTGATCATAATTTTTGTTTTTTGCTTTGAAATTATGTTTATATTTGGAGGCTTTATTTCTCATGTATTAGTGTAGTTCACTAGTAGAGCAAAATGCTCATTTATGTATTTAGTTGTTCATTATTTGTATTTTTCGCATAATATGTAATTTCTCTGTTATGAATGTACCATTTTATTCATTCTTTAAGGTAGTATATAAAACCCTCACAGTTTAATCTGAGGCCCATTTGAAATATGATTATATTTGGAGGCTTTATTTCTCATGTATTAGTACAGTTCACTAGTAGAGCAAAATGCTCATTTAAGTATTTAGTCAATCATAATTTGTATTTTTCGCTTAATATTTCATTCCTGTTATATGAAAGTACCATTTTATTCATTATTTTAGTTAGTAGAAAACCCTTACAGTTTAATCTGATTCCATTTTAATCTGGGTCCATACCACTGACATCGGGTCGGAGCCGATACGGCTACCTTCAAATGAAAGTAGGGAGCCGAAACGGACAAACGGGAGCCGATGCGGATACTTCCAATTTGTATTTAGTTTGCGTCCGAATTTTCTTTTCTTTATGCCTGCAATGTGTTCTTTCTAGTTTTCTATACAAGTCGTCGAAAATATACGTGTTAAGTTTCTAAGTAGATTCCATTTTGGTATCTTCCGTCCACGACACCGCGCAAAAGGGAAATACTATCCGCGGGAACGGTTTATTTTAAATTACTTGCAAGGGGCAACCAGTTTTGCGGAATTAGACCGGTGGCTACAGATTACTAATCACTACAGTTGGTGTGGATCAGAAAACTTTACGACCGCAGTCTTTCGATGTACTCGCTTTCGGCGTGAAGTCGAATTACATTTTGGAACGACATGCGATTTGCGTTTTACCATTTGTATTGGACAACAGTAACCATTTTAACAAATTAACTTTTTGACGAGCTTAGAATTTTTTTCCATTGTACGAGTACCGCGCTGTGACAATAATGAGGTAAATATAAGTCTGTTATATATCGTATGTTACAACGGCATGTTTCCACTCATTGCTTGTGTCGATAGTAGCTTATCATCATATCTGACGAATATTCTGCATAGTTTTATTTTCATGTATTTATAGAAGTACGAGTACCTAGTAGTAGTAGTAATATAGGGCTTCTGACCATGGTTTTTCAGTTTTTATTTTTCGAGGTAGTTTTCCCCCGGCAAATTAACAAAATTTAGCTTCTTTTCCAATCGTGTTTTTAGCTTCTCTTTTTATTTCAAATTTTTTATTTGCCGAGGTAGTTTCACTGCGGTAAATTTATGAATTTTAGCCTCTTTTTCAATTATGATTTTGGCTTCTCTTATTTATTTCCGAGATAGTTTCGCTGCGGTAAATTTACGAAATTTAGCCTCTTTTTCAATCGTGTTTTAGCTTCTTTTTTATTTCAAATTTTTTATTTGCTGAGGTAGTTTCACTGCGGTAAATTTATTAACTTTACCTTATTTTTTAAATAATTTAACAATTTTATATTATTTTACTTCTGACGATAGCTACCTGGATTATACTCTTATACAGTTTTGTAATATTTGTAAAAATAATAAATTTTCAGAAATTTGTTTAATTGGTAGATATTTTTTACTACGGTAAAATTATTTTTTAGTTAACTAGATGTCGTTTGTAAATAATATAACTTTTTAAATATATCTATACATTTTTATTTTTTTATAAATATTTATTACTTTAGAATAAGTTCATCAGTCAGTATGCTGTTACTAGTCAACAAATAATTACTTATGGTTTTTTAAATTATATTTTATTTTTTTATAACTCATATTTTCTTCTAATACTGTTGTTAGTGTCGATTTTAAAAATATATATGTAAAAAAATTTATATTATTAAAATATAATTTAGAGAACAAAACTGAAACTATTAGGAAGTCTACAAGGATTTCAAAACCACCAATACGTTTTCACGATGAATTTGGTTATTAACATTTTTTAATTATTTTCTACAATATATTATTAAAAAATAATGAGCTTAACAGTGGTATGTAAATCAATTTTCAGTATTCAGCCTTATAATAATAAAAAAAAAATTTCAATTGGATTTTTAGATGATTATCAAATTACAATTGTTATTCTACTCGAGTGTGAATTAACAAAACAGACTTTGAAATTAGATGAAGAAAAATGGAATCACATAATGGCTGAATCTAATTTTAATATGATTCTTAATAAACTTTATACTCATTCTAAACGAACTGTACTAACCGATGATATTTTTTATTCAATTAATGCAAATAATGAAACTATTACATTACGAGTCGATAACAACCGTATAACATTATCTCGCTACAATTTATCACGATTAAAACAATTATAATATTGTGTTAATGCATGTATTCTTACAAAACAAAAACAGTTGAATTTGTATCAAACATGTTTCGATTTAGTATTATCATTAATCAAACAAGATATTACAGATTTACCAGTATCGTGTCAAAAGAAAGAATTAGTAAATGCATATGTTCAAAATTATGAATTCAATTTAAGTAATGTGCGCTGTGAAGATAAATATTTTATTCTTGAATTACAACAGTTTCACTGTGAAAAAATTTCAGATATGGTATTGAAAGAAATATACAAATAATATGTTTCGATTGAGTTTTTTCATTATCAAATTGAGACGATTAACTTTTACCAATAAAACTTTAAAGAAATGAATAATTGTTAAATGCATGCGTTCAAAATTATTAATTTAACCTCAGTTATGATTTACGTTGTGTAAATTAATATTTTATTTTTTAATTGTAATATTTCAATGACGATTATTGTTAGACATGTTTTTTAAAAGATTTACGTGTTATATCACTTGTTTTTTATATTATAATTTCGATTTTTCAATAATATTAATTATTATTAATATGTTAAGTATGTTTATAAGTATAGGTATGTTATCAATATAATAAAAAAATAAAATGTTAATAGTACTTTTTTATTTTTCAAACAATTAATTAAAAATATTCTACATCAATCAATCATAATTTATCATTTTTTCGCTTTGTTACTTTTCTGTCCGGGTCAGAAGTAAATCTTCCTGTTATTATTTCAATCACATTAGTAAATTAATTTGTAATATTCACATCTCTAGAATTGTCATTTGATGTATATACTTTAATTGAACAGTTTGAATGTTTCCACCTAATAATACAAAATTATTATTATAACTGATATTGTTTAATAAAAAAACGTATCATAGGAGTTTAAATAGAAATATGATAATGGAAATGATCACAAATTATTTACAAATATGAAGTCATAATATACAAATTGAAACAGATTCATTTTGTTTAGAAATGATTTAACTATATATTTATTACCTGTCATTAACCGATATATCTTTTATGTCTTTCATTTTATAATGTTGCAATACCCAATAGTCCTTTCCATTATTTACCGGACATTTTAACGTGAAATTATATCCATCCTGTTTTACAGTCATTGAGTTCTCTTTTTCATCAAATACACTCGTATTTT
This sequence comes from Periphyllus acericola, assembly GCA_949715065.1. NCBI lineage: Eukaryota > Metazoa > Arthropoda > Insecta > Hemiptera > Aphididae > Periphyllus > Periphyllus acericola. The sequence goes on from OX454264.1 coordinate 19,805,289, forward strand.
CATTTTCAATGAATTTTCAATTTTGTCCATATAAGATTTCATCTAAAAAAAGAAAAAATGGATTAGAAAAACATATTTTATTAAAGTTTTTTAAAACGTACCTTCAATGGTTTAATTTTTTTTTGATGGTGAAAATGATTTCGATGGTTGTGTTTTTATTTTTTTATGACCTTAGATTTACTTTTTGAAGTTTTACTTTTCTCGTCAGTTTCTGTATACTTAAATAATAAAAAAATAGTTTTTATATTTTAAGTAGGTATCTATATACTTACATCACTAGAATCATCCTCTGTTACTGCAGTATATTTCTTTATATTTTCCATTTTTTTTTTTAAATTAATTATTATTTAAACGAATGATTAAAAGTACAAAAATGTATAATTTAAAATTAAAATAACACTATAATAGAAATAACACCAAGTATATATAGTATGGTAACCATATTCCCAGTGGTACACCCTGTATACATATCAGTAAATTAATATGTTGTTGTATTAGGCTATAATTATAAATTTGTTCTTAATGTATTGGATAACATTATAGGGACTGCTATAGTCAACAGCTTAGAAGTACAATTATTTCTCAACACTTACTCGAATATTAAAATCATTCAAGACCAGGTTAAGTAAACAATTATAGTCAGTAATTATTTGTGGGTCAAATTTGATATAATTCACAAATATATTGAATTATTATGAAGTATGATCTTATTTGATTAAATTATATCGTAAAACAGAGAAGACTTAATATTGAAGATGTTTTCTACATTGATCGTGTGATCGAGCACTATAGGAAAATTGTGTTCAATTAAGTTTTACCTCTTGTTCTCATTTGCGCGTTACGTCTGTACGTGTTGAATTTATCGGCGTACACGACAATGTGGATAATTATTATTTTTTTCCAACAGCCTATTGTACACCATTTTATTATAGATTTTTTTCTCTCTCTCGCCAGAATGTAATGCAACAACACCTACTGGCACGGGCGTCATGTTTTGAGTGTTAGAACTTAAAGATTATAATAATATAAGTCAACTATACATGGTAAATTACACCCCTTTAGTAGTTATACATACATATAGTGCTAAATGGGGGCAGATGATGCATAATATCTCAAAACTAGATGCTGTACAACTTGTAGTTCAATAAGTTATGCGAGGTAAATCAACATACCTATAGGCTATAGCGTACACGTTGTTACGATTACACGACTAGTTGTTCGTCTTGTCGTATACGGTATACCATACAGATTGTATCGTGCATGGGACGCATTACTTTATATTATGGCCTCTGGACCCAGGTGTATTGACGTTTGACACTTTAGCAGTGATAGGTCGGGGTTTGAATCTGCACGTGGCAGATATAGCCGATATATATATATATATATATATATCTAATATATGAATGTGAAAATCAAAACCTTTGAGTGATATGTTCTTGGAAACTACTGAACCGATCGTTATTTTTTTTTTAAATTGAAGAGCTCTTTGCGGAGAAGGTTTATGGCATTTGATCGATTCTCTAACTTTAAAAACAAAGGAGTTATAAATGATCATAAATAATAACCAGTTACGTAGACTTAGTGGGTGAAGTTCGCGGTACGGCAACGGACGGTGGCTAGACGTGGCCGCCCAAACTTCCCTTTCCATATCACCGTTGCGCGACGTGATGGTTCATATCGTTATTCGTTGCTAATGGAAAACTTAGATCATATACACCGCGTATTAATCATACAAAATATTAATCAATACAAAAAAAATGTTGCCAAGTCACTGAATCATGTGTTCGATATGCGCATGCGCTACGCAATTTCTCGCATATTTTTCCATAGATGATTTGTTATCAATTCACCGCATTATGGTTCTGTAGGCAACAAAGGACGGATCGACCGACATTTTAAGTGAAGCTTCGTAAAAGTCGGAACGCTGCTTAATGTTTGTGTAGTAAAAAGGATATTGATAAAATTATCTATATTAAATGGTTCTAACTTCTATTGATGATGTTTATTCACTTGATTAATATTTTTGTGAACGAGTGTATATGACGTGAAAGAGCTTTATAACAATGGAACCCATACAAAACAATTGACTAGGTAAGCAATAGGAAATATAAGAAGTAAACCACAATATAATGGTTACTTTTCAAATTTATATTTCAATCACGAGCTTATATAGCATGTAAATTTGAACTAAATCTTACTTTCTCCGAAACCGAAACTATTATTGTTATATTTATTCACCATTACACCATACCGAATACCAATATATTTCTATTTGATAAAAACTACTCAATAATCTTCTTTAAAACTAATAAAATATAAAACATACGTTATATAAAATAAAAATATGTATGTATAATAATAATTCATATTTCAAATATATTCTTTATAATCACACTTTTATATTGTTTACTTTTTTACATAACAAATTAACAACAGTTACATTTAATTGTTTAATGTAACAATAATTTAACTAGCAAATAATCTATAACATATACAGAGTATCCCGCCGAGATAAATAACCTAGCACAGACCGATATCTCCCGCCTTAATAGATATTACCGAATTCTGTTTTTTTTATGAGCACCCCCGGGCAAAGGCAACTTTATTAACAATAGTTTAGTAAATATAAGAGTATTATTTAAAAAGTTATAAAATTTACTTTTTATTTTCTAATTAATGGATTGGTCTGAAATTTGGCATACAAATAGCTATTATGATGTAGGCATCTGCTGAGAAAGTAGTTTTCGAATTGAGCTCTGGAATGGACGTTTAAATTTTTGGTTATCTAGAAAATATTTTATTTTGTTTAATATGTTGATTTTATTCATTACCGATTGAGGTATAAGGTAGGTATATATTGATATAGTATAGTTAAATTAAAATGGATATCATTAGTTTACATACGACAATTGTGTGTTGTTTTCAACTTAAATTTTTCTTATGACGAAAATATAGAAACTGATCTTATCTAAAATAGTAACATATCTCCCGGGCGATGCCGGATAATTCAGCTAGTATATTATATATATATAAAAATTAGTTGTTATACAGAAATCCATCATACTGTCGACAGAAATATTGGTGATGGGTCCTATTGTTTTAGAATGCTCCAACTTTTCATTTTGAATTTAAAACTTAATTAAAATTGAAATCAATACCTACTAAACCATATTAAAAAAAAGTATATCGATTAACTTTTAAATCATTTTTTTTGTGAACAGGGGTGGATTGCCCTTTACCCCTCCTCACCTTGCTCGAATATGCCCTACGCTCTTACCATCTTACAGACGAAAGGCGTAATAATATACTGACGGGTGGTGGTAACCGGCAAAACGGGTAAAACAATTATGCAGAGGCGTTTTCTGTGACAATCGTGCAAAATTCTGTGTTTTTACTTTTTTCCGCACCAACACCACTATCACAAAACTGAAAAAGCGATAACACCGTGACGTACTGAATGAAATATATACGAAATATCGTTTGGTAGATAAAAATGGCTGTAAAAATTGTACAGCTCTATTGTTTGTACCAACTAATGATTGAATTAAGAAAAAATAAACAATCGATGACGACGTCATAATATGACGTATAGGTGTTAAACGCTAAAAACAATGAAATTCGTATTGTTGTATTCGGAAAAGTTATTTTATAATACTTTTTGAATCGTAAAAAAGTTTTCGGATTTCCATATTTTTTTAAAACTATATTTTCTACGTGAGAATGCGTCTACTATAGTAATATATAATATAGTGTGTGTTGTTGACCGAGTTACATATACATCAGCGCTGTGAACTTTTGGAAATGTTAATTATAATATTAATACTCTGAAGGACAGAAAGTCTAAGTAATAATTATTGCAGAAAGTCAATAAATTAATTCAAGTTATTCGTAAGTCTAATTTTCCTGAACTTGACTATACAGCAGTATTAGGCAGTAATAATATGTTTAATTTGTATTATAATTCATAAGTAATTCATTTATCCACGAACGATTACAAATTGATGTTTATGTAGTCAATTTCGAAAAAAATTTTAATAGAAATAGCTATCAGTATTAAGTAGGAAAATTGTGTATAAAAAGGAAAAATATATTATAATATATTATAAAGGGTCTCTTCTGGTGGTCACGTGATTGGGAGGGCCGTCTTAGCGACTAAATACCGTTTGTGCGTTTATAGAAAAACCTCGATTGCCCATTAAAATAATACTATTACGTTAAGATAAATGTTTGCACCCGGTAACATTAATAATTAATAAATTGGGCAACATTGCAATAAAACTTTTATTTCTCGTTGCATTTTTTTTCAGTCCTTGAACTGACAAAATTAAATACATTATAATTATTTTGACTTGGTTAAGAATAATGCTTGATTGCCTATCAATAAAATTGCTACATGCACTTATTGCTAGTATACTTTTATTTTTTGAAATTTTTTAAAAAAACATAAATACGTAATTAAGTGAGGTACCACAGCGACTGACAGCATAGCATTTGAGAAAATGGCTTGAAATTGTAAAATTGTATTACTGTACCGAGGTAATAACAATTATCTATACTCTACAGCAAAGACGCAAAGTTAATTATTATTTTATATAACTAAGTACCTGTATGTATATCGTATACTATACTACTATAGCATGTATCTCATCTCTAACAACAGATTTAAAAATTGAATTGCTCCACACTGTTGCCTAGTTTATTTATTATTAATGTGACTGAGCAGTGAGCACAAACAACTGTTTTAGCGTAATTGTATTTTATTAAGTGCAATCGAGGTTTTTCTACGTCATAGTCGCTAATACGGAATTTAGGCGCAAGCACAGTCCACCCGTGTTGCTACGTCTAATTTGTGCGTGTTTGTGTTGTCTACGTCGAAGTGATCGGGCGTATACGACACTATACTTACACTAGTGTAACACACGATTTTTTTTCAACATATTCATGCATCAGATATTGAAATACATTGAAGCATTGAAGTACGAAGACAATATAGTACTTACATTTATTAAACATATTTATTATATTTACCAATAAATCTACGTTCGTTCTCGTTCGGAAAATTAGGTTGAAAACCGTTTAACACGTCTTTATTACATTTAGCACTGAACAAAATAGACGGTAACATGACCATTTGTATAATTGAATTCAATTGTACGACTCACATTTGATATTTACATATTTTTAAATACAAATTGTGGTGCGAAATCCACGGACACATTTCTTATAGTGATCGGCCGTGCAAAACATAACGAAACGATGACATGCACTTGAACTTAACGGAATGCATTTTTGTACAGATGAAAAGACGACTCAAACTATCATAACAAATAACTTTGTCGAGAACGTATCATAATGCGTGGTTACCGTTTTCATTTCCACGTAATAATTTTAGAAACTCCATTATGTAGGTATATATATATTATTCTCGTAGGTACATGTGACGTGAAATATTATCTAATATAAAAAAGGGAAAATGAAAACCTTTGAGTGATATGTTCTCGGAAACTACTGAACCGATCGTTATGATTTTTTTTTAAAATTGAAGAGCTCATTGCGGAGAAGGTTTATGGCATTTGATCGATTCTCTAACTTTAAAAACAAAGGAGTTATCAATTATCATAAATAATGACCAGTTACGTAGACTTAGTGGGTGAAGTTCGCGGTACGGCAACGGACGGTGGCTAGACGTGGCCGCCCAAACTTCCCCTTCCATATCACCGTTGCGCGACGTGATGGTTCATATCGTTATTCGTTGCTAATGGAAAACTTAGATCATAATAATATACTGACACGGTCATGTCGCACGCAGTGGTGGCTCGTGGGTGCTGGTGGTGGGGGTGCGACTTAAAATATAATACCGCTAGTCACAGGTATAAAAAATAGTCAAATTAAATATAATAAAATGAAAAACTTTACACATATTACTCGTATTATTATAAAGCTGAATATTTTATTCTTAAAATTATCACGGTGTATTATAGCATGTCGTGTATGTGTGTATGATTATATAATTAAAAAATAACTAACTTATGGAGTATTGAGTAGTTGCGTGCACATTCATTTAAGTACTCACTGAAACCAAAATTGCGGTTTTCGGTCGAGACTAAAATATTTTGTGCAACGCTTGGTAACTGATAATTGGTTTGAACGTCTATATCGATGTTTGACAAGCGTCAGTGGCCGTTATATAATTTTATTGTGTTTATTTAAAATTTTATAGTAAATTTAAAGTGACGAATTTTATTTATTATTTTTTATTACTCTTTTTTTTTAAGTGCTAACTAAAATATTAATATTTATCATTATTATTATTATTATTATTAGTAATTTTAACAATACAATAATTAGTATGGCGACTAAAAATGACGAAGTCAGAGGATTTTGGACATTATTTACGTACATACAAAAACGTACTGAGTACTGACTACTGAGGTTCACACAAGCCGTTTGAACGTGTATGTATGTGTGCTTGCATAATCAAGTTTTTGACAAAATAGTGGTAACGCAAAAATTGTTTGATCGTGTATGGGTCCTTTACAGGACTAAAGCATGATTCACACTAGTCAGACACGTTCCGACAGACACCGTACCGTACCGTTCCGGAAAATATTTTAATATTTGTTTAAATACAGTTATTCACATATAAACGTTTCCGTTCCGTTCATACACGTAGCGGACCGACAGCGTCCGTCCGGCATTCCGCGCGAGAATGTTTTGTCGGAACACTCGGAACGGCACGTGTCTGAACTCTGAACCGGTCTGAACAGGTCTGTATGATAAGTGTGAATGAACAACAGACATATTATTTATAAATTTATAATATTATAATATCCGTCTGCTGTCATTCGATGGAAATTCGCAGTTACATACTTTTGAAGTTTGTGCAATATTACACTTTTTTCACTTTTCACTTTTTTTTATATTTTTCAAACGTGATGAATATAGACTTATTAATTTTTAAACATATTTTAAACTTAATAAAATATAAAAAAGAGGAAAAGAGGGAAACTTGTGTAGCGACTGATAACAAGTATAGTATATTTGAACGGTACTGTACGGTGTCTGTCGGTACGTGTCTGAATAGTATGAATTGACCGTGTCTGTATCGGAATGGTACGGTGTCTGTCGAAACGTGTCTGACTAGTGTGAATCATGCTTAATACGTGGTGACACTATGACGACAATTTACTTCCCGCAGGTCGCAGTAGAAAATAAATATGAAAATAATAATAATAGCGATTATAGCAACCGATAATGACGGTCGACGAGCGTACGCAAAGATAATCTTAAAAATAAAATACCCAAAATTGTTATCTACTAATATTTTAACGTATTGACGACGCTGCCGCGACCGGTCTTCCAATATACGGTATAGATCGCAGTTTAAACGTACCCGCACGCACACGATTTCGCGCCTTCGCTTACAATGTACATTGTACGTATTTAGAATTATTTCTCGGACGACGCTGCCGGTCGTCCAAACACTGCTCGTGTGTGCATGCATACCCGCATAAGCACCTGGTATCTGAGGGAAATAACTTAAATGTTTGCACACAACAATGTATTACATAATTTTTACTATTTAAAAATTTGCATTTTTAATAAGAAATATTTTTTAAAAATGTAGAATTAAGAATGTACAATTAATTTTCTTCTTTTAGTTGATTATTTTAGGGGGTGCGATCGTCCCGTCGTCCAAGCCACGAGCCGCCACTGCTCGCACGGTTATCGTGCGAGTTCACCTGCTACACCCCTTTGCCATAGTACAGCCGTACGTTCGATAATCACCCGGGATAACCAGAAAGATAATCGAACCAGTTTTGGAGACGGTGATCTGCCACGAAGCGCTTGCGGACGGTGAGGTTGTCCGCTTTCAGCTGTCTCCGTGACTGTATGTCTTTTCCGAACCGCCTCCGTATCGTATGTTTTTTTGAACCGTCTGCGTTTTCGTTTTTGATAGACTTGTTTTATTTTATTTCTGATATTTAAATATTTTAAATGTAAAATATATATTATAATATAATATATCTAATATAATAATTATTATAATAATTGTTTTTTTTTGTTAAATTAACTCTAAAAAAAAACAAACACATCCACGTTAATAAAGTGTGTGTGTGTGTATGTGAGTGCTCCGAAAACCACTTTTCCCGTGATAAATTGGCTCCCCGTTGGAATCTTAAGTACGAAAACAGCGAAATCGTAAGTACATTTTATTTTTTGTCGCATAAAATACTTGCTTACGTAAGATTTCGGCTATCGACTAGTCCTAATATAGCTTACTAGTTAGGAAAATCCCTGATATTCGTGAATTGGTTGACAAAGCGCTCATTAACGACGGAAGTATTAAGTTAACGGCCTTGTAGCGCAATCACGCTTATCTTCGGTCGTACCGAACGACTTTTGCGCCCGCTTAGCTTGCTTTTCCCGCACGTGGACGTCGTTACCGCACGCCACGCTCACAATTAGAACTCGTGCGCACGCATAAGTGTGACTACTTGTAATTGCGTCCGCTGTCCTAATCGGGTGTCATGTTAATCCGCCGTTATCTAACCGTGCTGTTATCGTACCGCACTACTATCAATCGCGGGTTGATATTATCGTTGTTGACATTGGTGAGAACTAACAATAACAAACGCGATGTCGAGTACAGCGAAAACAATTTTTCAAATGTCCATCGCGGACTTAAAATCGGAGTGCGAATTACGCGACATTTCAAGCGCGGGCTCGAAAAATGATTTGATCATTAGGCTCGAACAGTGCATTATTGAAGATGGGTATGACCCGCAGAATTTCATGCTGCCTGTTTCGACCGCGTGCTCGCGCGTTGGGCCGTGTTCTCCACCAAGTGCCATCGAACACCGAATGGATTTTTCCAATAAATCAGTGTCCGAGACTGGTGACGGGTACGGTTAGGACTCGCGGACCCGGGTACGTTCCGTGAACTCCGGCTTATTGCGAAACGGTTGGACGGATCGCGGCGGTCAGATACCGCCGCCCCAGACAAATACGCTGCGAGGAAACCCCTACCGGCAAGCAGATTATCGGGAGAACCCAAAGACACCCACCCACCTAAAAAAGGGGTCGTGTGTTACGAGTGTGGCGGGCCGCATTTTGCAAACGTTTGCGAAAAGCGTGCCGATAAGGGAAAATCGGATGACTCCGATAGGAACAAAAAATCGGGAAACGGCAGTCGGGCCGACAAAAAGTCCGACAAGTCGACCCGAAAATAATTTCCGACGGCCCCAACCCTTCGTAAAAATGTTTTTCAAATTATTCCCGACATTCCGATAAAATCTAAGCGAGATTTTTCGTCGGTAGGATCACGCGAAATTTCAAATAGGAAATCACGCCGGACATCTGTCCCCAACTCGCCGACATTGGTAGCGACTGACCAAGGAGCACATACACCATGTAGGGAGAGGGAGGACAAAGGAAGGGTGAATTTACAGGATATTTGCAAAATCGAGAATAGTTTACATGTGGACCGGAATAACTATTCCGTAAACATTTCGCAGTCGGAAGACCCCCTTATGTTATCTGACAGTCATTTCACTGACATAGCAGTCGATACTAGGGCCGACTTAGGGATAGAAAATATTTCAAAGTACACCCCCACCCCCGTCACATCACTTGGAAAAGGTTATCCGGGGGTGGATATATGTTGTCCTGAAAAGTTTTGGGAACAATTATCTACCCGGTTACCAGTCTCCAGTCTATTCGGTTCCGATCATGTAAAAATCGCATTGTCGAAATCTAGGAATACGAAGTTGACGTGGCACTGGTTGTCCTCGGTGGTGGCTGGTGCCGGTCAATAAAAATATACACACGTAATGAAATGCTAAAACCGTTTTATATTTAGCAAGAACAAAACACACAAGCGCTGACCAAATTGGTGAAATAAATAAGATAATAATAAATAATAATAAATGTTATTAACGTTGACTGTCGGTGGTCGAATCTTGGTCGCAGTTGTCTAGTCGAACGATGATGGGCGAGAGCGAGGTCGGTCGGCTCGTGCGACGACATCGGCTCCGGCAAAGGCCTCCTTCCTCTGCCCGGTGTACGAGGTAGGTGGGGGCTTCTGCCGAACCGGTGCTATCGTTATCCGGGTTGTGGCTGGGTAAAGAGCGACGCAGTCCGGGAGAGTGGTGTACATTATGTACCTACACTACCCCGGACCGTGTCAAAGTTAGATACGAAAATTTCTTTAAACCCGAGTGCAATTACCGTTTCATCGGAACATTGTATGGATGTCATATCAACACCTGCGGTTGAATTAGAATTTTCGAGTGGTTACGTGACCGCGTTATTGGATTCTCAGGCAGTAAAGTCTTACGTGAAGCCCTGGGTAGTAGATACGTATGGTACATATTGTTCAAATGCCACCTTTGTCGTGAGGTTAGCGGACGGCCGCACAACGAATATGAGCGGAAAAGCTTCGTTATATACTAAAATTTCGAATTTGGAATTCAGTTTTAGAGCGGCCGTACTAACGGATTTGTTCAGTGATGTGTTATTAGGCCATGACTTTCTAACTCATAATCAGGTGTCTTTAGATTATACGACGTATACTATTTACATGGGGTCCAAACAACGCACTTCAGTGTGCTGGAGAAAGGGATATTCCCCTCCAATCCAACTTCCCGATTTTTCTGAGATACTATTTACGGGTGACCCCGAATATGTACGGAAAATTAAAACGATACTGACCAAGTATGCAAACGTTTTTAGCGGAAGCATAGGCAGGACGAAATTAATTAAACATGACATTCAACTTAATAATACTACGCCTGTAGCTCTACGACCCTACCCATACCCACCGGAAAAACAACAATATGTTAATGACATGGTGCAGGAATTGGAGGAACAGGGATTGGTAGAGCCGAGTACTTCACCGTGGTCGTCACCGGTGGTATTCGCGAAAAAGAAAGGGTCGTTTCGCCTGTGTGTTGATTACAGACGACTGAACGACAAGACTATCTCGGACGCGCAACCAATGGGTAATCTCCATGTTATGGTACGCGGTATGAAAGGTGCGCGAGTATTTACTACGTTAGACCTTAAGTCCGGATACTGGCAACTATCTTTAAAACCTGAAGCTCGAAAATACACAGCATTTTGAACTCAAAGGGGACTATTTCAATTTAGGGTACTTCCGTTTGGTTTGAAAAATTCTCCGGCTACCTTTGTACGCCTGATGGGGGAAGTATTGAAAGGGCTGATAGGTAGTTTGTGGAGGTGTACTTAGACGACATCGTTATTTATTCGCACGATCTCGAGGAACACCTAATTCACATAGAACGAGTAGTAGAGAGACTACATAGGAGTGGGTTAACTTGCCACCCCAAAAAGTGTCATTTTGGTCAGACCCAAATTTCATTTTTAGGGCATATCGTCGACGCCGATGACATAGACAAACAACCCGAAAAGCTGGAGGCAATCTTAAACCACCCCTTACCCAAAAATATACGTACATTACGAAAATTTTTGGGCGTGTGCAACTGGTATAATCAGTTTGTACACAATTACGACGACATAATCAATCCCCTAACTAATCTACTTAAAAAGGGTGTCAGGTGGCGTTGGTCTAAAATTGAACAGGAATCTTTTGACTGTATAAGGAAAAAGTTGTACGAATCCCCAAAATTAACCTCCCCGGATTTTTCTAAACAGTTCTGTCTACAAACAGACGCGTCAGAAATAGGGGTTGGCGCAATTTTATTTCAACAGGATGACAACCTAGAAAGAAAAATCATTGCATATGCCAGTAAAAAGCTAAGCAAAACGCAACGCAAGTACGCGGCGGTCGAGCGCGAATGCCTTAGGTCTAATTTGGGCGATCGATAAATTTAGGCCGTTTCTAGAATCTCGTACTTTCGTATTGTACACCGTTAACTCTGCGCTGACGTGGCTACACCGGGCGAAAGATAACAACAGTAAACTTACTCGGTGGGCGCTACAGTTAGGGACATTAGATTTCGTTATTCAACATGTTCCCGGAGTACAAAACGAGGGCCCCGATATGTTATCTCGATTCCCAGCGGAAGGTCCGACTGACGTGGAACGGGTGTCCGTACCGGTGTGGGGTCGTAAAACACAAAAAAAACAAAATTTACACTGACACGATAATTTGAGTGTCACTAATTTTTATTTCCCGGCGGCACAAAGTTCATACACCGGTAAAAAAAAGGAACAAGAGAAAAAAAACAACGGCACAGAAAGATATATCTGCACACCAATAACAATTATTTTCGTATCTCACTATGTTGTATGTTGAGTCGGACGGTTGTCGCGCGAGAGCGAGTTGCGGGAGGTAACGGCCGTCACCACGACATTTCCAACGTCCCCTTCCTATGATGGATGGGAACCCGGGTATCGCGTTGACGGTGCGTTCCGCGGTCTGGTGGTTTATTAGAGAAGATGATTACGGTCGTCGACAGTCGTCGTGATAACGATTGCCGTGCGGACCGCGTCACGACTTTGGACGAAGACGCGTTGGAGGAAAATCTAGTGGGTTTTCCAACAAGTAATATAGGGGCCAGAGATAGAGAACCAGAAAAAATGTATCATATTCATCCGAAATCGAGTCACGCGAGCCCCATCTCTCTTCAGACATTAATAGACTGGCAGAGTGCAGATCCCAAAATCCAAAATATTGTGTCTATTTTTGAGTCAGATAGTCCGGCGAATAATACGCGTAAGGACCCACGGCAAAAATTCCATAATTTCATTTTCGAGGAGGGCCTACTTAAGAAAAAGAAAGACAGTGACGGTTCGGATAGTACGATAAGAAAAATGGTGGTGATACCCGATAACAAACAGGAGCAGATCCTGTGGCGTTATCACTACCACATCTTGGCAGGACACCCAGGGTGGAAAGAGACGTATAGGGCTATAACAAATAGGTTTTATTGGAAGTCTGTGAGGGAAGCCACACGACGCTACGTGGCGGCCTGCCACATATGCGCGTGTACCAAATCGCTAAATAATAGAATCGATGTTCCATTACGTCCTAGGAAACCAGCCCAACCGTGGGAAGTAGTTAGTGTCGACTTAATGGGTCCTTACCCGCGCACAAGTTGGGGTAAGACCAACATCTTAGTAGCCACTGATTGTCACAGTAGGTGGGTAGAAGCGTATCCTTTGGGGGCGGCAACCGCAGCCGTCATTACCCAAACTTTGGAAAGAGAGCTTTTCGCGCGATTTGGTTACCCACGCGTGCTACTAAGCGACAATGGCCCTCAGTTCACATCGGACGTGTGGACGAGTGCACTCAACCGATGGGGGGTGGAGGGGTGGACTACTCCCGTATACCACCCCAGGGCCAATCCGGTAGAACGACGTAATCAGGAACTGAAAATGGGCTTGCGGGCACTTCTGGTGAACGATAATCATCGCTCATGGGACCAGAAGCTTTCATCAGTTCTGTTTACATTACGCAACCGAAGAAATTATAGGACCAGCGTTTCACCGTCAGTTTCGGTGTTTGGACACGAAACTAAAAGTCCTGGAGATTGTGCAATTACCGGGCTGTTTGATAAGACGCCGCGAGTTCCAGCAACATCAGACAGCAGTACGGGTGCCGATAATACGAAGAGAAACCGACGGACATTCACCGTCGGTGCTCGGGTTTTCGTTAGGGCACACTCACTCTCAAAGGCTGATCAGGGTTTTCACGCGGGTTTTGCGGCGAAGTGGACGGGCCCCGTCACACTTAAGGAAAAACTGGGGAAGGGAGTTTTCTGGACAGATCAGAACCCACCGCGCAAAGTGCACGTCTCCAGTTTGAAACCCGCGCACACCCACTAGTCATCCGTCGTGCAAGCCATAATTATCTACAGGGTATCGCGTGATACGGGTGGGTATATAGTAAAGCTATAGACATACCGTATTACGTGAGGCGAGGTAACAGTGACGTTGGTTTATTTCCGTTAATAATGTTATTCGCCCTTGTAGATGTCAAACGTCGGATAAACAAATCTGATGGTTTTCCAACACGGGAACAGGCAACATACAATTGACCATGGGAGAAACATGGGTTTTCTGGATTAATACCACAAACACTTAATGATTGCCCCTGGGACTTGTTTATAGTCATAGCAAAAGCAAGACGCACTGGAAACTGTAGTCGTTTAAACTCAAATGGCACATCAGTCGGAATCATTGGGATGCGCGGTATGAGAACATCTTCTCCTTTATACTTTCCTTTGAGTATAGTTGCTTCTATCACATTGTTTAGTAATTTTTTTATCGCTAACCGTGTACCGTTGCAAAGACGCGGTTGGTTGATATTTCGCAACATTATAACCACCGATCCAACCTTTAATTGAAGATTGTGAGGTGGCAATCCTGGCAAATCCAGCGAGTTTAAAAATTCTGGTGGATAGTTGACTACATCATCTTGATTAGTAGCCGAATCAACTGATTTATATATCCTCAATTCGCCTGTAATTTGTTCTTGAATTTTGAAATTTAATTAATTTACATCTATGTTTTTAGCAGCCAGTATAGCTCGTTCGCTCAACCAATCATGGTTTCTGTAATTTTGAGAAACATCTGGAAACACCTTCTGAATAAGTTCATCTTTTGATCGAGTTAACTGACAAAAACTTTGAGGAAAGTTAATGCAGCCAGTCAACATGTCTATAGGAAATTTGCCATTACCAATGTCAATGAGTTGTTTAGAGAATATGTTTCCAGATTGGTCATTTTGCAACTCGACACGCATATTCTTGCTTAAATGAAGTACTTTGACATGTTTCCACAAACTGGAGGACTTTAGACATGCATTGAGTTCATCAGCTGGCGTTGATCGTGGAATCACCGGCAATGTTTGACGAAAATCTCCTGCTAATAAAATCATTGCACCACCAAATCGGTTATTATTGCTCCGTAGATCTTTTAAGGTTCTGTCCAAAGCCTCCAAAGATTTTTTATGTGCCATCGTGCATTCATCCCAAACAATCAATTTACATTGCTGCAAAACCTTTGCCATTGCAGAGTTCTTCGAAACGTTGCAGGTTGGAGTTTCATTGCTTTGCATATTTAATGGCAATTTTAGTGCTGAATGGGCTGTTCGACCACCTTCAAGCAAAGTTGCTGCGATTCCCGACGAAGCGAGTGCAAGTGCAATTTTATTTTGTGAGCGAATTGTTGCTAATATTAATGAAATCAAAAAAGTTTTTCCTGTACCACCAGGTGCATCTAAGAAGTAAATCCCTCCAGTTTCATCATTTGTTACTTTCATAAGAGTTTCAAATACATACTTCTGTTGTTCATTTAACAGTGGAAGAATTGTTTGAATTAATTCTTTCAAAGCGTTGAGATCATACAGTCTTTCTCGATGCAACTCTTGGTTAAAAGCGTCATGCATTGGACGATTGGGCGCGGTCAGGCCTAATTGAATTAATAGTTTGACATTATCAAGCACATGTCCTCAATTGAAATCAATGCTTCATTGTAAATTTCTTCACTGATTTGTATATTTGGATTTCCCATTCTATTCTGTATTTGATACAAAATATCATCACACATATAATCTTTGTACTTGATCCACAAATCAATTGGGTTTGATGGGAAACATGTAGATATGATTATAGAAAACAATGTTCGTATTTGATGAGCGTGTGATGATATTACAGCATCATTGAGAGTTTGATCCCAATGAGCGTCATTTTCAAGCAATTGCAAACGTTGACAGGCTTCTCTGTAGGATCCACACAATTCACCATCAACAGTTCGTAACTGTTGGAATGATGTTGGGCCACGTACATTGACTAATAGCAGTCGTAAATAAAAACATTCATCATTGCTTGGATGTACTCAATAAATCCGGCCAATCGCATCGGTGGAATATACATCTGTATATCCTGGAACTGGTTTTCCTTGTTTCCGTCGTATAAATCTCCTTGAGGATTGATTCCAGGTATAATATTTTGGCATTTCAGAATATAGCAATGATTGTGCGAAATCATCGTTTTGGCATGTCTCAAAAAAACTGGTTAATGTAGTAGATGGTGGCTGAGCAGCTCTTTGTACTGCGTTCTGTGCTGTAAAATACACTCTTTGTCCATTTTCTAAATGCACAGCTAAGTGAACAACAGAAGGGTGTCTCTCATGAATAGGAAAAGAAAATATTCGCCAAACTGCTTCATTACTACTGACATAGCGGCCCATTTGGTATTGGGTAACTTCATCATTGGAATTCTATGCACCAATTCCAATCACAGCCATATCACTCCCTTTGGTTACATATTTGCAAATGTATTTAATAGATTTCACTGAATGGCAAGATTCAACGTTGATGTGTGCTTTGAATGTCTTTGATAAAATGGGTGAATATGGAACAATCCAACGATTATCTATTTCAATATCTTGTTGATTTAATTTGACAATTGTTGATTTTCCATTGTCTGCTGTCGATCTGCGACGATACAATGGATAACCGTCATTACCAGTAATTGTTTCCGATATTAATGTCCGTGGATATCGTTTTGAACATTTACCATCCATCATACACGGTGAATTTTGATTAAGAGTTCCACAGGGACCATGTATCATGTTTTTGATAACTACCTCATGCAATCCAGGATCTACTTGTACATTAGGGATTTCAGCTGATATCACTGCATCAACTTCATTTGGCCTTATCTTTTCAACCAACCAAATCAAAATGTGTGCATGTGGCAATCCTCAAAATGCGCGATGCATGAGATTATTTTTATCGATAAACTTACGTTGAGTAGTTAATAATTTTTGAGATACAGCGATCAGTGAGTCAGTGGTATTTGGATTATATGTATAGATAACTAATTATTGACTAACATTATCGGACTTTATTTATGCCTATTACCGTGATATCCTCTTTCATTTAAAAAAAACTGTATGAGAATTGGATAAGAAGTTGCGAAGCCAATATAAATAAAAAAGGTATAATATAAGAAAATAGTATTTTTTTCATTCTCATTTTTTTTATATATAATAGTTGAATACCTCCTGGGTGAAGCCGGGTAAACCAGCTAGTTTAATATGAACTTTATACCATAGCAATAAAGCTTAAATTGACTACGTTTTAGTTACAAATCATTTGTATTAGAAAAAGAAAAAGGCTATTTTTAGGGTTTTTCCAGCAATAATTCTAATTTTTCTCGCCGTAAAAACCATCCTTGAACTTCAACGAACATTTGAAAAAAAGATTTGGCCAAATTGGTCCAGGCGTTGTTGAGTTATGCGCTTACCAACACATTTTGCGATTCATTTTTATATTATAGATAACACTGATAACTAACAAGTCATAATAATATAAATACCGAAATAATAACATTTCTGTAAACGAAATACTGCCACGTGCTGTTTGTTAATTGTACCAGGAAATTATATTCTAATAAGATGGATACTTCGTATATTAGACATTATTCTTGGTAATAATAATAAAAATACTATAACATACCTAATGGCTAATGGTAAATAATAAATACAAATTATAGTTGGGCTCATATTGTTAAATTTAAAATTTTTTTCCAATTGAAAATCGGAATTGAAAATTTTCTTTTAAACCGATTACAATTTTGATATTAAAAATCGATATCAATTTTTTTCAATTTCAATTTTAATTTTGAATATCGTTATCATACATTTCAGATTTTGATTTCGATTTTGATATTTCAAAAGAATTTTAACGATTTTTATCGATATTCAAAATCGATTTCAAGCCCTGCATATAACATGAAAATGTAACAATATTCACAATAACAAATTATTAGATACAGTTTTAAATAATAATTATATACTAAAATAACTTATATACTAATGAAGTGGTTATCCTCATTTGCTATTCTTATCATGCGATTTATAGGTTCATTATACATGTAATTAGTTGAACAGAAAGGGACGTGAAATGGAATAGAGTTGCGAGTAAAACGCGCAGGCACTCTAAAATTAATTAGTGAGAGAAGTGTTGGAGCGTCGATATCCGAAGAAATAAGTTTAGTGAGGAAGGAAATATTTTGAGAATATCGACGGCTAGCTAATGTGGATAGGTTGAGCTTAGATAGGACAGGGGAATAATCATGTGGAGGGCAAGGAATTTCCAATGAGTAACTTGCATAATTGAGAAATTTCCTTTGGACACCCTCAAGTTGACGACAAAGATCAGTACAATGCGGGTCCCAAACCACTGAACCATATTCAAGAATCGGTCTGACGAGAGCGCAGTAGAGAGATTTGAGTGAGTTAGTAAATTTAAATTCACTTGAAACTCTTCTAATGAATCCAAGTAACTTATAGGCTTTACATACAATGCTAGTTATATGTGAGCGCGGAGAAAGAGAAGGCGTGAATATAAAGCCTAAGTCGCGTATAGATTCAACAGATGAAACATCAACTCCATTTATTAAGTAGGTATAGATTATAGGAGACCGATATCTGGAGAAGGACATCGAATGACATTTAGCAATGTTGAGATTCAGGCCTAGGGATTCACTCCAAGTGACAAACCTGTCAAGATCACTCTGGAGAAGGGAACAGTCTTCCGAGGTTCTAATAAGCTTGTACAATTTCATATCATCTGCGAAACATAACAGACTGCTATGGTGCAGTATCGATTGAGCATTATTGACAAAAAGGGAAAAGAGTAAAGGTGAGAGATGACCTCCTTGGGGCACACCCGAAGTGGCAATAAAGGGTTCAGATCTAACATCGAACAGCTTTACCCACTGAGGCCTATTAGTTAAGAAAGATTCAAACCAAGACAGAAGAGGCTCGCCAAAACCAGAAGATCGAAGTATGTGAAGGAGAAGTTTGTGGTTAACAGAATCAAATGCCTTGGAAAAATCGGTGTATATAACATCAACCTGAGTACCTACATTAAAAGAACCAAATATATAATTACACAAATTGATGTTACATGTGACCGTAGACCGTCCTGGGCGAAAGCCATGTTGTTCATCAGCGAGTACCGAACGGTTTACTGATGGTTGAATGTCATTTAAAACCAAGGCTTCAAATATTTTGGATGTGTGGCTAAGTATAGCAATAGGCCTATAGTTTTCAATCTCAGAAGTGTTCTTAGATTTAGGAATAGGGGTTAATGAACTGATCTTCCAGATCTCTGGAAATATTCCTTGGTTAAGAGATAGGCGGAAGAGAGCCCAAAGTGGAAAAGAAATAACGTGTCTTAGGTTGTATAAAAAGTCTCCGGATATACCATTGGGGCCTATTGATGTGACATTACGAAGGGAGGTTAGTTTATGGAACACATCGCGTTGGGTAAAGCTACAGTTGTTAGGTAAATCGAAACACGGTATGTCTAAATTACGGGAGTCAATATCAATTGAGGATTTTGTGTATACCGAACTGAAATGGGTAGCAAATAAGTTGACAGACTCTTGCTCTGAGGAGCTAAGCACACCATTCAAGGAAAGAGATTTGGGGACAGTATTATCAGAGCGATTTTTACGAATAAAAACCAAGAATTTGTTAGGATCTTTAATAAGAGAGTTCTCTGTTCGCTTTATAAAAGCTCTATGGCATTGTCTAGACAAATGTTTACATTTAGCACGAGTTAGGGAGAAAGCTTTGTAATCTAGAGGATCAAATGAAGATTTAAATATGGCATGAAGTTTATTCTTTTGGCGAATTAAATTGATAAGTTCTTTAGTGACCCAAGAAGGGAAATTAGATTTCCTGTAGCTAGCTTTTGGAACAAATTTCAATATTGATGCATGCAGAGCATCCATAAATAAGTTAACAGATGAATTAACATCATCGGTGAAGGTTGCCTGCCAATCAAAGGACGCGAGGAAGGAGGATATTTGTGGGTAGTCAGCTTTGTGGAAGTTGTGGTAAGAATGAATGCTATTGAACTGATTTGGGCATGAAGTACTGCTAAGAGATAGATTCAGAGGTGGATGATATGGATCTGGAATGACAAATGGGTCAGGTGAACAACTTATGTTCAGTATATCAGTGGTGCTGAATACAAGGTCCAACAGTGAGTTGAACTTATTATAAATAAAGTTTTTTTGGTAAAAGCCATGGTATGCGAAAGTTTCAGGAACACATGGGACACGGATAGGAGAAAAGGGAGGAATAATTTAGGCCGTGTATATCATTAGTCCAGTTAATATCAGGCAAATTAAAGTCACCAAGAAAAATGTAAGTGTGGTTAGGAAATTGGAGGATATAGTTCTCAACTGCAGACATATATTGCTCATAAGTTAGAAGAGTAGAATAGGGACGAATATATAAACCCCCAATTAACATATTTAAAGAACCAATAGTGGCTTGTATAACAACATGTTCTACATTAGAAATAGGTACACTTATTAATTGTGATGAAAAATCTTTTCTTACAGCTATGAGGACACCACCACCTCTTAAACAATTACTAGTAATGTTATTCCTATCACATCTATAAATATTATAATTAGGAAGACCCAGTTCCGAATCAGAGATAGAATCAACTAACCAGGTTTCCGATAATACAATAAAAACATAGTTTACACAAGCAACATTACAATTAAAATTAAATAGTTTGGTCCGAAGACCACGGCAGTTTTGATAGAAACCTGATATTTCTTCAGCTTTGAGCGTAGAATTTAGGACTCGACCCTTCGATGGCGTTGCTGAGTTATCCCGTTTTTTGACTTGACAACTTTGGGCAGACCATTTATAAATTTGATGGATAGATCATTTTCACCATCTTTAGATCTCTGATCAAGTTCAAGGTGGCATGACTTGAGCAGTGACCGTTGTAGAGAGGTCTTATCTCTGACAATTCGACGGTCGGAGGAAAAAACCTTGCCATCAGTTTTAGCATCAGTAAAATCCTGTAGAAATTTAGCTGCAGCTTCTTTAGTTTGGAAAATTACTTTCAGTGGACGAGTATTGTTAGTTTGGACTTAACCAAGACGAAAAAATTTTAAGTTTGAGGGAATAGTCTGTCCAAGAGGTTCAACAAGACTGGAAAAGCTGGTTTTATCATCAGAAATACGCTGAGTAGAAGATGAAGACGATGACTCAGGTATGTTATAGACAAGAAGATTATAAGAACATCTCTCGCGCTCAAAAGTCTCTTGCATAACTTGAGAAACGATAGCCGAGGGCTGAGTATTCAACAACGAGGCTTCAAGGGTTGCTACTTTAGTATTAAGTTGATCTACATTAAGACGTAACTTAGCGTTTTCAGTTTTGAGACTGGATACTAATTCTGACAATTTTAAGAAGTCACTTTTCAGATCGTTAAGCTTAGAGGTTAAGGTGTTCGAGAGCGTACTGGTAGTTGATAAGGATTCATCGTGAAAGTTGTTAAGGGCCGCCATAAGATCGCTGTTAGATGGTGTTGCAGCTGAATAAGTTCCCGGTGAATTTGTCTTGGTGTTACTTCTAGTATTAGGGCGTTGGGTAACTGTGGAGTTATTTGACACACCTTTGTTTAGATTAGTAGCACTCATTGTGGTGAAAAGATAAGTATAATACAAGTAGGGAAGTTGCCCCGTGAAATTAAATTAACGCAATTTATGATACAGAAAGGTAGTTGACGAAAGAGCAAGAGAAGTAAATGGTAAACTTCTTAACCGGTCGTTAAAGTCTCCAAGATTGCCGCCCAGATGTCTAAGAAGACAGCTGTTTGGAGTTTACTGATAGTAGTATCTGATAATACATATATAAAAAAAAAAATGCTCACCGAGTAGCAGACGAACAACGAGGAGTAAAACTTGATGAAAAGTCACGAAATAGACAGAATATTGAAACGAAATGACTCACAGATTAGTAGAAGCACATAATATACTAAAATAAACTGTTTTGTATGAAAAATATTAAGAATATATTATGTTAACTTTAATTAAGAGAGGAGCACATATGTACGTAACACTGTTATCACATTTTGTGTCACATATTGACAAAAAACGTAAGCCAATATAATACATTTTGTAGTATGCTGAACACATCAGTCGAAACGTGTTCATACATGTCTGATCTGACATCATTCCGTCAAAAACTGACCGAGCTCGGACGAAAATCGGTCACTGACTATAATTTTTTAGTCGGATAGAGCTCGGAAAGCTCGGATCGGACGTGTGTGAACATATGCACTGGAAAATAGCAAGTTTATACTTCCGAGTTAACGGATTAATTATATAATAAAAAGAAACGGACCGACCGACATTTTAAATGAAGCTTCGTAAAAGTCGGAACGCTGCTTAATGTTTCTGTAGTAAAGAGGATATTGCTTTTTACATAACAACAGTTACATTCAATTGTTCAATGCAACAATAATTTAACTAGCAAATAATCTATAACATATACAGAGTATCCCGCCGAGATAAATAACCTAGCACAGACCGATATCTCCCGCCTTAATATATATTACCGAATTCTGTTTTTTTTATGAGCACCCCCGCGCAAAGGCAACTTTATTGACGATAGTTTGGTAAATATAAGAGTATTATTATAAAAGTTATAAAATTAACTTTTTATTTTCTAATTAATGGATCGGTCTGAAATTTGGCATACAGATAGCTATTATGACGTAGGCATCTGCTAAGAAAGTAGTTATCGAATTGATCTCTGTGATAGACGTTTAAATTTTTGGTTATCTAGAAAATATTTTATTTTGTTTAATATGTTGATTTTATTCATTACCGATTGAGGTATAAGGTAGGTATATATTAATATATTATAGTTAAATTAAAATGGATATCATTAATTTACATACGACGATTGTGTGTTGTTTTCAACTTAAATTTTTCTTATGACGAAAATATAGAAACTGATCTTATCTAAAATAGTAACATATCTCCCGGGCGATGCCGGATAATAAATTCAGCTTTTATTTTTATTTTTATTTTATAAATAATATGGTTCATTGTTAATAACTATTAAATGTTATTATTATTGTCTATAGAAATTATACTATGATATTTTAAGTATCTATATCCATATTTGCGTGAATATAAAGATTTGATTGTACAATATTTAAAGTATTACAGTAAAACATCGTTCACTAACCTGAGAATTGTATAATAAAACGTATCCTGCTAAAAATTATGTCGAAATTTATTTGCTAAACGAGAGGAGTTTTTCAAGTATCAAAATTAATATACATAAAACTCTTATTTCCACTTGCCCTTCACATATGAAAAAAAAAAAAAACTTTAATCGTATTAATTAATTACATAATTTTATAAAATATTTATAACTGTATCATGTGTACAAATTTAAGACGATAAAATACAATTGATAAGTTAATTATGTAAGCTAAATGTACTACTTTTTAAATTGTGTTTGGGTAATTTTTAACTTATTTAAACTATATTTTTTTTCTTTCTCTACAATAATAGGTACTATACTAAAAATATTTTTAAACATACTTTAAATACAACATATTTTGAATTATGAAACTCACGAACATGTTTAGTGGGGCACATTATCTTCTAGAACAAATAAAAATAAATAAATAAATATCATATGTTAGTTAATTTTCATCGGATGTATTATTTCATTATTCACCTAAATTAATTCCTCTGTCAATTAATTTTTCGACCAACTCGATTTTTATAATTTTATGTATTGATAAATTATCTAATTATTAAATAATCTAATCCATTAAATAGTGAATAGTTAACTAAATGATACTATTAATAAAAAATGTAAATATTTTCAATTTAACTAGTTAGACGTTGAACCAAAACAGTTTAATTGTTAAACGTTAAATGTAATATTTTCATGAAAGCAATACTTAACTCAGTGTATGGTTTTTAATACTTAAAAGTTAACTGTTAAATATTATTACGCGCGCCCGGACACCGAATTATATTTACTGTTGTATATACCACCGACCAACTGTATGTATGTGTAGTGAGGTAATAGCTCACTAGTAGTGGTTGGGTTCGCCGCGCAACGACTAGTGAGTTATGTGGTGGTCGTATGTGTATAAGTGTGTTATATGTTGTGTGTCTCGTGTGTATGGTGTGTAGACTTAAAACTAAATAATAAAGGTAAAAAACAATAAGGACAATTTGGTAACTATGTTGCTGTATTTTCTTTATACAAAGAACAAAAAAAAAACTTAATAATTCACAGCAACACAAGAATAGATATAAATATAAATAATAATAATAACTCACAATTTCGTGGAGTGTAGACTGGCCAGCCGTACCTCCAACTGAAAAAATGGTAACTACAAACAACACTAATCCTAATATAATCAATAACTCGTGGCGATTAGCGCACACAACAATTACAAAAAATATAAAATAAGAAACGCGTGCTTGTGCCGATCAGCGACACGAAGCTACAAAAAATATAATAAATAACTGATATAATAATAATAACAATAATATAATATATAACAATGCTATCACATCACTTATGGCGATTTGCGCACATAAACTAAAATACTAAAAATGACAAAAATGACGGCGATTAGCGCAAGTAAAAATTATACTAGAATTTACAACGTTCTTGGACGGTTGTTAAGACGAGAGTAAAATAAATGAAAATAATACACATACACGGACTTTTCTGTTACATAATTCACGATAAGACTAATAACGATTAAAATATTAACATAAACTTAAAATAACGTGATATGTGTGCGTGTGTGTATGACTTAATTGGTCGATCGGTGGTAATTTTAATTAGGCCGTTGACATACCATATTGTAACGACGGCGCTCGCCTTCGTTTTCAAATATTACTACGCTGTGGCGCAAACATTAACATTCTCCAATAAATTGTTTTTTTTTTGTTAATAATTGGCTGTATATAATACATAGTACATTAATACGTACCGGAACAAACACAAACCTAATCTTTAATTGATTATAGTTTCGATGACGTAGAAATTTTGTATAGGGAAATTATTTACATAATATGTATTAGTATACTATATTATACTAACATGTTTTAAAATGTATATATTTTAATATATTTTGGTAGATGACCTTTTATGACCGGTACAATGTTTCTATTATTTGAGTGTTTTAGATCTAAAAAAATTTATCGTGTTAGTTACTAAACGAATTAATTTTTTTTTGTGGTTATAATTTAATACTTATAAAGTGTTGTGCTAGGTATTTAATGTTATTTTTGGAAATAGTATTCGTGAAAAACGTCTTATCCCTCCAACATGAAATATAAAATATTTGACTATATTTTTTTACTAGTTTTCTAAATAATCATATTTTTATGTATTTACTTATTTTTATAATTATAATTTCAGCACATCTATTCGTTTTGGTTGATTGTAAAAATACATGATTCGATTCCAATAAATATTATTTTAATATTTAAATTAAAATTCCAATGTGGATTTGTCCTCGCAAATATTATATTTAAATAGTCATAGTTACATTCAAATTTCGATAATCTGTTGTCGAAAAGAATGTGTTCACTACGTGTAAAAAAAAAGTTTCGTTCTAATTATTATTTCGAGGTTGTTAGGAATTCCGTATCCGAAAGAATCTTACCATCCCGAATACAATTTTATTGTATCGTTCTTTTAATGTTTTCGCATTTTGAAGTTGGTGCCAATCTATCGTGATATTTTTCGTGTTAAATCCATTTTAATAATTTTATTTGGTACAATTTCCTGACCCCCTCGGGTGTGACATAACTCCCCCCTCACCCCCTCCCCCTCCTCCACGCCAGCATACGCTGTTGTGCTGGCGCGCGCGTGCGCGAATAGTTCGAAGAACCAAATGGAATATTTTTATTATTTGTTTGGAAATAGGTTAAGACCGGGAACAACCAACGTTCGTATAAATAAATTTCGCGTTTTTGTCGTGTTGTCACCGTTGTTATCGCCGCCGTTGCCTTTGCCGCGCCAAGAGACACGTTCTATCGATGATTCCCGGTGTAACGCGGTGACCGTGCGCGCGAAGGGGGTACGCATCACGAGCGCGTGGCGGCATCACGCGTCGAGTCGGTACGTGCGCGTGCGTTGACAGAAACCGTGGCGCGCTCTCTCGTGTTTTTCCGTCGGCACTTGTCGTCATAGAAAAGAGATTAAATAGAAGGGCGACTCTAATAGAAGGTATGGTAGTACTCGTGAATACCTAGTAGGATAAATAAATAACATACACTCCAGGATTCAAATGGATATAAAACGTATTTTAATCAAAAGGTTTGTAACAATAAACAATATAAACTATAAACACATGAAACGGGTCACGACGTATACGATTAACATGTCGTTCACACGAGTGGGTCGACGATACAGAAAGGTAAAACAAAAAGAGCGCGCGTGCGTTTGTCGCGCCTCGACGCGGTACCGTGCAGTGTTACCACACGCCGGATACATAATACATAATAGGAACACAAGTTAATAATGGTAATAATAATAGTAATAGTTATAGGACGAGTGGTGTCGCCACATTACTCCCCCTGCGGGAGAAAGAAACGTACATGTTTCTTGGCCGCTGGTTCCTGAATGGTGTGGACTATAGCGGAGTAGGTATGGTCGTTAGCAGTTGGGTCCTCTCGCAGAATGAAAGCCGGTTTAAGACGGTCCATGGATACCCAAACTGTCTTGTTGTTGCGTTGGATTTTGAAGGTCTTCTCGCGTCGTTCTAGAACTGCATGTGGTCCTTCGAATTTCGGCTGTAGAGGAGGTTGAGCTGCGTCTATGCGTAGGAATACGTGGCTGACTTGGTCCAGCGCTTTGGGGATGAAAATGGTGCGCTGTGTTGAGTGGTTGGTGCCAGGGGTCAGACGAAGTTGGGCCATAGTGTTGTGCAGAATGCTTATCAGCTCAGGTGGTTGTGCCTCTAACGGAGCGGGATGAAACATCTCCCCTGGCAGTCGTAGGGACATGCCATATACCATCTCGGAGGGTGAATGTCCAATATCGGCTTTGATGGTTTTACGCAGAGCCAGGAGAACAATGGGGAGTTTCAACGTCCATTGGTTAGACTCCTGTGCTGCGAGTGCTGCCTTTAGAGATCTGTGAAACCTCTCAACCATGCCATTTGCCTGTGGATGGTACGGTGAGGATCTTATATGCTGTACACCAAAGATGGTAGTCAGGTTCCTGAACAGGTCTGCTTCGAACTGGCGGCCTTGGTCGGTGGTGATTTTGTCTGGGACGCCGAAACGTGCAATTCATTGTGTAGTAATTGTGACTGCCACTGAGTAAGCAGAAATGTTTTCGAGAGGCCAGGCTTCAGGCCAGCGTGTGAATCGGTCGATGCACGTCAAAATGTATTTGGAGCTGTTGGCTGATGGTAATGGTCCTACTATATCAACGTGGATATGGCCAAACCGTCGTTCTGGAGGGGCAAATGGTACCAGAGGTGTCACTGTGTGTTTTCTGCCTTGTTTGTAAACATGTGGATTAACGGCTTGTGGTCCGTGCGCAGAATAGTGAAGAGTCCTTCGATTGTCTGTCGGAAGTATCGGGTGCCCAAGAATGCAGCGAGCAACTCACGGTAGTAGGTACTGTACCTCTTTTCTGCGTCGGAAAGTTTTCGGGAGAAAAACCCAAGTGGCTGCCAAGCGTCACCAGCTCGCTGCTCCAGTACAGCGCCGACTGCCATCATGGATGCATCCGTACTCAGGCGAAGTTGAGCGTCTGGTTTTGGGTGAGACAGTGCCGCGGTGTTGGCGAGAGCTGTACGACATCTATGGACTGCGTTCCGTGCTGTCTCTGTCCATTGCAGTGGGCCATCGCGTTTCTTCATTTGCGCGATGAGGTCGTATAGAGGCGTTTGCATCGATGCTGCGGCTGAAATAAAACGTCTATAAAAATTTATAGATCCTAGGAATCGTTGTAAACCCTTTTTGGTAGTTGGCAGTGGCCAGTTGTTGATGGCGGTAACACGTTCAGGGTTGGGACGACAGGAATCCTTGTTGATGGTGTGTCCAAGGAATGTCACCGACTCGACCGCGAAAACACATTTAGCAGGGTTGACCGTGATTCCGTAGTCTTGACATCGTCCTAGGATCGTTCGAACATGAGGTTGGTGTTCCTCAAGGGTGTGTGATGCGATGAGAATATCGTCAATGTAGGCGAAGGAATAATCAAGACCACGTAGCATATCGTTGATAACCCGCTGGAAAGTCTGGGCAGCGTTTCTCAGACCAAAACACATTACGGGAAACTCAAACAAACCGAAAGGGGTGGTCACAGCTGTCTTGGGAATATCGGTCTGTGCGACAGGTACCTGATGGTAAGCCCGTATGAGGTCGAGTTTAGAGAACCACTTCTTGCCAGCCAAGTTAGAAGTAAAGTCGTGTAGGTGTGGTAATGGATACCGATCTGGTCGAGTAACTTCGTTTAGGCGTCTGTAGTCTCCGCATGGGCGGAATGTTCCGTCCTTCTTGGCGTCCAAGAGGAGTGGGCTGGCCCACGAGCTGGACAAAGGCCGGCAAATACCTTGCTTCCGCATGTGCTCGAACTCCCGACGTGCCATTTGCAACCGAGCGGGAGGAAGGCGGCGTGGACGGGAGAACAGTGGTGGTCCAGTTGTTAACAGCTCGTGTTCGATGTTGTGAAGGAACTTCTCCGGCACTGGAGACTCGCGCGTTACCCTCGGGAATTCATTGAGTACTTCCGCCCAACTATGTGGACGTGATACGACCAGTATTGACGGGACAGCGGTTTGATTCGTAGTAAACGCTTTTATAGACTTTTTTTCGGCGGGATCTATAAGGCGTTTGCGTCGTATATCCACTAACAGTCCAAAATAATTTAAAAAATCCGCGACTATAATCGGACGTGCGACGTCGGCCATCTCAAAGGTCCACACAAATTGGCGAGAGAATCCAAGGTCCAACTGCACCGATCTGGGTCCGTACGTGGTGATTCTAGTGTTGTTTGCGGCCGTTAACACAATGTCTGATGTAGAGTGCACGCCGGGGGTGGGTGGTATAACGGAAATCTCCGCGCCCGAATCCACGAGAAAACGTTTTCCCGTGTGGACATCGCTGACGAATAAACGGTGAGGAGCGCAAGCGACGGGGGACAGCGTGGCCACCGCCGCTACTGCTGGTTTTCCGACCCGAAATCGCATGGATCGCGGCAGATCCTCGCTTCCTTGCCATAGCGGTTATGGTAAAAACACCAGTTGTTGTTTCGCGGGCGTGATTGGGACCGGGTTCGTGAATGTGAACGCGCTCGAGATCCACTGCGCGAATGGCGGTTTTGTGACAATGAAGCAGCTGTTAACGATGCGATCTGTGTCGTTAACGCTAGTAACGCGTTTTCGATGTCCGTGATGCGAGAGTCCGCAATGTTAGGAACAGTACCTGTTGAGACCATTGCGATGTTATGACCGGGGGTGGCATCCATCACGCGGTCAGCACGCTCGGCCAACGTTTCCAACGGGGCGTCCAGGCCGGAAATGACAGTGCGTATGGCTGAGGGGAGTTTCTGAAGCCAAAACTCCTTGAGAGCGGGGTCTCCGGTGCCCTCCGGTAGCACACCGCGCATGTCTCGCAGCATTTGCGTCGGGCGGCGATCACCCATGCCGCCGGGTTGGACAATTGTCCGGAATCGAGTTGCCTGCGGCACGGTGTAAGTAGAAACCAGGCGGTTGCGCAGTGATATGTATTGAGCCTCCGGGCCCAACAAGTCCGATACTGTACGGATGCCCTCTTCGTCTAAAGCGGTGAGGACATGGTTTATCCGGGACAGATCTGTCCTGACGCGGTTAGTATGGAATATCGCCTCCGCGTGGGTGAACCATTGCTGTGGTGAGTGGCGCCAAAACCCGGGGAGCCGGACGTGCTCGATCGCGGAAACAGTGTTCGGTGTCGGTACCGGGAGTTGAGCGTTGTCGATGGTTTGGCTCGATGGCGGCGAGTCCGAGACAATGTTGTCGAGCGACATGATGTCCATGAGGTTCGTCATGGGCTTCGAAGTTTATATAACGAAACGGAAATAAAAGGTCACCAATATGGTAGTACTCGTGAATATCTAGTAGGATAAATAAATAACATACACTCCAGGATTCAAATGGATATAAAACGTATTTTAATCAAAAGGTTTGTAACAATAAACAATATAAACTATAAACACATGAAACGGGTCGCGATGTATACGATTAACATGTCGTTCACACGAGTGCGTCGACGATACAGAAAGGTAAAACAAAAAGAGCGCGTGTGCGTTTGTCGCGCCTCGACGCGGTACCGTGCAGTGTTACCACAAGCCGGATACATAATACATAATAGGAACACAAGTTAATAATGGTAATAATAATAATATTTATAGGACGAGTGGTGTCGCCACAAAGGTTTTGATATCAACGCTACTACTACCGCTTCCCGTGGCTGTCTCACGTACTAAACGACAATCGAATTGTAAATCGATCTAGTTACAATCGATAGTTACTATCGATTTAGTTACAATCGATTTTCTCTACATCAATTATCATCAATGATATAAGATATAATTTAAAATATTGTTTGAAAAAATTAAATTCCAATTAAAGGTAAAAATATGTTTTATTCAAATAATTTAAATTAGAACATATAGTATAACAATAGTCACAAAACAAAAATAATATTATTTACAAATTATACATGGTTCACATTATGTCTTAATAAAATTTTCCTTTTTTTGCATATTTTTCATAATATATATTAGCATTTTTTATTATAAAATCTACAGAATTGGATTTTTCACCTTTTGATATTATTCGATTAATGTGATTTACATAAGAAAATATTAAAAGCTTAATTGTAGTAGTTAAAAACAAATTTATTAAGTCATGGTGCGGACATAAAAAATAATCAGGTGGTATATATTGTACGACAGAATTCGAAAAAGAATTTCAAAGTGTTATTTTTAAATACAAAATCACTGAAATTAAGATTAAAAACTTCTATAATAAAATTAAATATGTTCATGGAAGTACTATTAGGATATTGTAAATTACAGTTATCATATGAACGAGCACATATCACTACATGTTCCTTTAACATTTTTGCTGTGGTAATAGTTTTCATACAATTTGAACAATTATTTGTAAGCCTCTTTATTTTTTTAATTACCCAGCCAGTCACATATGCTCTACTATTTGAGTTGATGATAATTATGAGGTCGGTCTTCTGGAGCCTTCAATTGAAAAGTAGTAGTATGTTCAACATCCAGAACGGTATCATTTACTAACACGTCATTGCACAAAAATTCTTTTAAATTATCAAGAACTCCATTACAGTCATTATCTTCACAGTTTGATCCCAAAGAATGGCTCGAAGTGAAATTATTAATGAGTAATGATTTAAAAGAAGAAATTAAATTTGCACAGGTCGGTTTGATATTTCGTACACCATGACTTCTAATTGAGCTGAAAAAGTTTTCTATAGGATCTTGGTTGAAATTTCGAAGATTCCGAGATGGCGATGGTCGAGAAAAGTTAACATCTGGTCATCCCCGTCATGTTTGCCTACAGTCATTCTCCAATTCTCATTTCAAACATTTTGTGTTTAACATTATCAGTCTAAATCTTTTTTGAAACTTAACCAGTTGGCTGCCATGAAGACCATTATTGGTACTCATTAGTTTTGTTATCTACGCTATACTATTTTTAAGTTATTTGTCATTCACGCTTTGAGTACCAATCCTGGTATTCACTTAACTTATTTCTCAGGCATTGAATGCCAAAATTGGTAATCACTTTTAACATGTGTTAAACTATTGAAGACCGTATTTGGTACTCAATTTAGCCATTGAAATGAAAAGTACAGAAAAAATTCTATAAAATGATGTTAATAGCAAAGTTTAATTTAAATTTAATTGGATTTTACAATAATTTACATGAATGGGTCTTAAAAAAACATTCTAGACAAAAATATTTTAAACACTTGTTACATTTAGTCTGAACTCTACGTGTAATCTTTTGAGCATGTTGTCTTCCACCTTGTTCAGCCATTTCTTTGTAACAGATATAACATTTTCCTCGTTGCGCATTGATAAGAATATGTTTCTCTTCACTTGGTTGAACTTTTTTTGAGCAAAATATGAATTATACTTTCACGAAATTGAGTTACACTAATTTTTTTTGAAGTTACAGCAGTATACAAAGACATCGCATTTAATAAACATGTATTCAATAAGATTTCAAACATGACTTTTCGATACCATTTCAATGACCTCCGAAGTGGTGAATGATATGAGCTTCTTAAATCACAAATATCAACATATCTTTTTGCTTTGTTATAATCAATCACCATTTGAGGTTTTACAACTTGTTTTCCTCGTTTATTATTCACTACTACCGTATTATTTTTATGTTTGGTTGATAGTTTAAGTCGATATATGCACATGCACGAGGCCATAACGTAATCGGGAGTAGAAATTTATGATATAATAGGCATTGAATACCTAAAATGGTACTCACTCCGATTTTTATTATTTTTTTTATTTATAATCAGTAGTATAATAATAAATGATTACGACAAAAATATTATTAGATTTCTCTGAAAAATACCCAAGGCCCACATGATAAATCTGTAAAATTTGCTTTGGCGTAGTTATAAGTATTGTTGAATACCAATTATGGTACTCACGGCGCTAAGAACCATTATAATAAAAATGGCTCGGCAGTCAACTTGTTAACAATATCATTATCCTACCGACGTTTATTTAGACCATTACCAGTAGCGCAAACATGCGCGTTTCTTGCCGAATGAACCAATGCGCTACGGTGTTCCAAAAATTAATTTAGCCATATCCAATATATTTCAAATAAATCTGGTATAAAACCCCGAAATTGGTCGGTGACAATAATTACGACCTAGACGCGTTTCGTGTTTTTGACGATAAGCATTATTATCATCATCTACATTATTTCACATCTGTGCGCACGCTCAACATTCCCAAAATTGCGGCGGCGGATGTTGCCCCCGCGGCCCTCCACCGTCACGCCTGCGATCGCACGTACATCGCCGAGCAACGGTAGCGGCGGCGGCGGTGGCGTCGGTACGACCGTGTCCTTGCGTGCGGGCGGCGGCAGCTGCTGCCTGCGGCACCTTGCCGCGTCGATCGATGTCCTACAATGGCGGTGCGGCGTTTCCGAGTTTGCGAGCCGCCTAAATTAACCTCGTATTTGCAATTACTGCATTAATGCAATTAATTTTTCTACTACTAACCCTCACTCAGTTATGCTGGTATATTGCATGTATGTATCGACATCAGGAGTTAGTTATTTGCACCGCGATAAAGAGATACATAGTAAAATTGATTATCGATTATCTTCTAATATTCAATTGTTCCGTTGACTATGATAATTCGGGATTTCTGAATTCTTAGATTTCAAGACAAAACACAAATAAAACTACTATGTATCCTTATCTTTATTCGCCGATGACATATCTAATAATTATTGTGATCAAATACTTCCTGTTTAATTGTAATCATTCATGTACAAGTGAATAAGTTGAAATAATTAAAAGTAATCGGAGAGAAGATATTTTAGAGTAATACAATTATCAAAGTTATAAGTGTTTTAATAATGATTCTAAGTCTTTTTGATTTTAATTTAAACTGGTTGAAATATTCTAAGTCCTATGCTTTTATTTTATTGTACACACTGGCTTGAAGATGCTCAGTGTTACTTCTTCTAAACTCGTCTGATTTTGGTCCCGTTTTGTGTCTCTTATATACCCTCTGTTTCCCTTGTTACTATCCTCCGGTCTAGTATTTAATGGACATTGTTATCTTATTATATTTCTAAGAACTACGCAAAAAACTCTATGTAATAGGTTTATTATTGTTGCGTAGGCATTAATGCAAAAGCCTAATATCAATTCTTAGTATAGCGTAAGGTCAAGATGAACTCTCAGGTATAAAGTAGGTCATTATATTAGTATATGTATGTGTGTGAGTAATAATTAAGTGGAAGTGCGTGTTAGAGACATTATAATATTATATAACATGTAGTCGCTTATCATAGTGTGTATAAATTGATTATTTAGTGTATATACGGTGCGAAGCCGCTGCTAGGCTGCGGGACGCATCAGTAGTAATTTCTGTCCGAATGGATTATATCAGTGAGTTATTATTATTTTTATTATTATTAATATAACAATAGCACCATTCTATTAGCTAAATATTGTGTTCTTAAATTCAAGACATACATTCTTATAATTATATCTTATACATTTTGATAGTTTATTATGTATATAATTCTTTAAATTTCTGGATAAATTATATGATATTATAGTTATATTATAGTTTTACTTTCTAGTTGTAAGTCCAAAGTTAGTAGTCCAAGATTTTCTAAGTCTTTGATCTATTTTAGCTATAAAGTATCTGAGAAAATTGGAAGGATGCATGATTGTGAGTCGGAATTAATGAGGAAGTTATTGGGATCAAGGGAAAATATGAACTGCGTTAGGCATAAATTGTGGCTTATCATACTGGGGTGAAAGACGGCACAAGGTTGTTTAGGTTTTCAGGATAGGGAATATTGAATGTAGCCAGCCAAGCTGATTGGTTGACACAAGATCATCTGTTAAAACTAGTAATTCCCTATCTGGAACAGTTTCACAGAATATAGTTGTTGAATAAGAAGTCCACATCATAGTAAAACCTATACATACGTCGTTTCTCCCAGAATCGTATGAGATAAATTTGGCAAAATTGATAATCTTATAAATTTAAATTATAATCAATCAATAAATTATTAAAAATAGAGTGTGACTTAATGTAGTATAAAATTTAAATTACATTACTATAATGTTACTTCATCCCACAAAGGTGTAATTTTTTAATATAATATTGCTTTTAATAATTTCAGGCATTTCAATGATGAAAAATTTTGTGTACCTAATGCTAAGAAACATTTGATCAAGGAATATGAAAAAATTACTAAAAAAGCCAAGCTGGAAGATGAAAAAGGACCTGCTGTTTTAAAATCAGTTCTATCTGGAGAAGGCGAGACTGACAAATTTAAATCAAAATTTAAGTCTACTATAAATATTGAAAATGTTAATGCCTCTACTAGTACTGCTGAAAAGTCTGTATGTGAAGGTATTACAGAACCTACAAAGTCTAGTATGATAGGAACGATAAGAGTTCGTGATCCAAGTACCCTGGTTTATGATATGGCAAGGTATAATTCTATTTTTCGAGATAAAAAGTTGCCTAAAGCTTAAGCTCAGCAGTCTAGTGGTATTCAAAACTATATTATCCCATATAACTATACGCATAATGTATATACAACAGCAAGAGGAAATTTATCACTGACAGAAATTTAAGAACTTTATAAGAAGTATTTTTCAAAGTCTGTTGAAGATTCCATAGTTATTATAGCCAATATTTTAAACATTATATCATTGCTCAATATACAAAATTTCAAAACAAAAATGGATGAATCATTTAAAAATAGAACTGGAGCTGAAAGATGTGATGCAAATAGAATTTATAGGAGACATAAAAAAGTACTCGAAGAAAAATTAAAGACAAATTTTAATGAAGTAATACTAACCTTTTCCGAAGAAGAATTTGAACCTTCCTTTTAAATGTTTTTCTTAAGCATTATAACGGTATTAAGATTATTAGATCGGGAAAAATTCAAAAGAGCTAATAATATCTTCACAAATGTAGTTGACTTCCTTTGGTATAATTTGAGAAGCCCTAAGATTGAACATCCCAAAATATTTAATATGTTCCAGTATTAGTCTTTCTACCCTGACTGCATTCATTTAATTCGTTTTATTGAAGATACTAGAGATAATGATCCAACCATAACCGACCTAATGTCCTTATTTTTTGTTTCCTCAGTTAGCATTTAAGATTACTTTCGAGGTGTTATTAATGCTATAACCGGTGATTCTGTTGAAGACCTAGGACAATTAATAGAAAATGCTGCTCACCAATTAAGATCTTGTTCGAGATTTAAAGAACCCCAACATTTTGGATTGGTACGCGTCCCATATAAACAATTGAAATCGACTTCGAAGAAAATATAATTCACTTTAATTTTCAATTTGATAAATATATATTTGAATTATAACGTGATGATTCAGACTTAAGGTTTTTACCTATATTTATTTTGTAATATTAAAATTTAACGAAGATTCTCTTTGTATAATAATAAGTTTATAAAACTCTTGTTTTATAGTATTATTATTTTTTTTTTTTATTTTAATTTTTATTAATAACTATTATTATTATTATTTATTTTGTATTATATTTATAACACAGGTTCGATTTAGTATACTTATTTTTAAACCATAACTTTATGTCAGTGGGAGTGATAGATGAAGGATTTGCATGCATATGATATATTATCTTCCGTCTTGTAGTTTTTTTTTTATATTTTTCGTAAATTAATGTATATACAAATATTGCT
This sequence comes from Periphyllus acericola, assembly GCA_949715065.1. NCBI lineage: Eukaryota > Metazoa > Arthropoda > Insecta > Hemiptera > Aphididae > Periphyllus > Periphyllus acericola. Next base: position 19,841,596 of record OX454264.1, read on the forward strand.
AAAAGTAGCTTAAGAAAGAATATAAATAAAAGAAATAAAAATGTAAGTGCCAAATGTTTTGATTTTTATCTTCCTAAAGAAATATTGGTACTACTTGCTCCATATTAAAATCTTGTTTTCCAAAACTACCACATTAATGTCAGACTGTTTACCTTACTCTACCATTGATGGCATTTATTGAAAGTGAATGAATAGAATAGGTCTCAGATTGAAATACCATTGAAAAATGGCCCAAAATGCATTAAACAACAAAATGCCATTGAAAAATGACAAATATTATTTATGACTTATATTGTTTTATCACATACCCCATTTTGTAATAAACAAATAAAACAAAATGTTTAGTACGAAAAAATAATTTATATATCGTAGTGCAGCTATATTTGGACCCGTTCGAAATCGGAATGATTTAGAGCATTTTTAAATGTTATGAATCCGAATATTAGTGTATTTTTAGCCGATCTCAAATTGTTTTTTCACCATTTCTCGGCCGCTATTAGACTTAGAGGGCTCGAGATAGACTTTTTGGAACCGCTAGGAAATTCTACGTCGATTAATTTTATTTGGACGCGATCGGATGAAATCGGACCGATTTAGTGCGTTTTTAGATGTTATGAATCCGAATATTATTTTATTTTTATCCAATCTCAAATCGTTTTTGCGCCATAACTCGGCCGCTATTAGAGTTAGAGTGCTGAAAATGGTCTCATTGAAAGCGCAAGGAAATTTTACGTCGATTAACTATATTTGGACACTATCGGATTAAATCGTACCGATTTAGAGCAGTTTTAAATGTTATGAATCCGAATATTATTTTATTTTTAGCCGATCTCAAATTGTTTTTTCGCCATAACTCAGCCGCTATTAGAGTAAGAGGTCTGAATGTGGTCTCATTGGAAGCGCAAGAAAATTCTACGTCGATTAGATATATTTGGACACGATCGGATGAAATCGGACCGACTTAGAGCGTTTTTAAATGTTATGAATCCGAATAATATTGTATTTTTAGCCGATCTCAAATTGTTTTTTCGCCATTTCTCGGCCGCTATGAGACTTAGAGGGCTGGAGATAAACATTCTGGAACCGCAAGGAAATTCTACGTCGATTAACTATATTTGGACACTATCAGATGAAATCGGAATGATTTAGAGCATTTTTAAATGTTATGAATCCGAATAATATTGTATTTTTAGCCGATCTCAAATTGTTTTTTCGCCATAACTTGGACGCTATTAGAGTTAGAGGGCTGGAGATAGACTTTTTGGAACCGCTAGGAAATTCTACGTCGAGTAACTTTATTTGGACGCGATCGGATGAAATCAGACCGACTTAGTGCGTTTTTAGATGTTATGAATCCGAATATTCTTCAAAATATTAGATTATACAATCATATTGTGTACAATAATTATCGTATACGAGAATTATTGTGTACATATTATCGTATTTTTAGCCGATCTCAAAAGGGTTTTTCGCCATAACTCGGCCGCTATTAGAGTTAGAGTGCTAAAAATAGTCTCATTGGAAGTGCAAGGAAATTCTACGTCGATTTACTTTATTTGGACATTATCGGATGAAATCGAACCGATTTAGAGCGTTTTTAAATGTTATGAATCCGAATATTATTGTATTTTTGGCCGATCTCAAATCGTTTTTTCGCCATTTCTCAGCCGCTATTAGACTAAGAGGTCTGAAAATTGTCTCATTGGAAGCGAAAGGAAATTCTACGTCGATCAGATATATTTGAACACGATCGGATGAAATCGGACCGATTTAGAGCGTTTGTAATTTTTATAAATCCGAATATTATTGTAATTTTAGCCGATCTCAAATCGTTTTTTCACCATAACTCAGCCGTTATTATACGAAGAGGTCTGAATAATGTCTCATTGTAAGCGCATGGAAGTTCTACGTTGATTGAGCTATATTTGGACGCGATCGGATGAAATCCGACCGATTTAGTGCGTTTTTAGATGTTAAGAATCCGAATATTCTTCAAAATATTAGATTATACAATCATATTGTGTACAATAATTATCGTATACGAGAATTATTGTATACATATTATTGTATTTTTAGCCGATCTCAAATCGTTTTTTCGCCATAACTCGGCCGCTATTAGATTTAGAGGGCTGGAGATAGACTTTTTGGAACCGCTAGGAAATTCTACGTCGATTAACTATATTTGGACACGATCGGATAAAATCGGACCGATTTAGAGCATTTGTAATTTTTATAAATCCGAATATTATTGTAATTTTGGCCGATCTCAAATCGTTTTTTCACCATAACTCAGCCGTTATTAGACTAAGAGGTCTGAATAATGTCTCATTGGATGCGCATGGAAGTTCTACGTCGATTAGATATATTTGGACACGATCGGATGAAATCGGACCGACTTAGAGCGTTTTTAAATGTTATGAATCCGAATAATATTGTATTTTTAGCCGATCTCAAATTGTTTTTTCGCCATTTCTCGGCCACTATGAGACTTAGAGGGCTGGAGATAGAGTTTCTAGAACCGCAAGGAAATTCTACGTCGATCAACTATATTTGGACACTATCAGATGAAATCGGAATGATTTAGAGCATTTTTAAATGTTATGAATCCGAATATTATTTTATTTTTAGCCGATCTCAAATCGTTTCTTCACCATACCTCAGCCGCTATTAGAGTTAGAGGGCTGAAAAGGGTCTCATTGGAAGCGCAATGAAATTCTACGTCGATTAACTATATTTGGACGCGATGGGATGAAATCCGACCGACTAAGTGTGTTTTTAGATGTTAAGAATCCGAATATTATTGTATTTTTAGCCGATCTCAAATCGTTTTTTCGCCATAACATGGCCGCTATTATAATAAGAGGTCTGAATAATGTCTCATTGGAAGCGCATGGAAGTTCTACGTCGATTGAGCTATATTTGGACACGATCGGATGAAATCGGACCGATTTAGAGCATTTGTAATTTTTATAAATCCGAATATTATTGTAATTTTAGCCGATCTCAAATCGTTTTTTCACCATAACTCAGCCGTTAATAGACTAAGAGGTCTGAATAATGTCTCATTGGAAGCGCATGGAAGTTCTACGTCGATTGAGCTATATTTGGACGCGAACGGATGAAATCCGACCGATTTAGTGCGTTTTTAGATGTTAAGAATCCGAATATTCTTCAAAATATTAGATTATACAATCATATTGTGTACAAAAATTATCGTATACGATAATTATTGTATACATATTATTGTATTTTTAGCCGATCTCAAATTGTTTTTTCGCCATCCCTAGGCCTCTATTAGACTAAGAGGTCTGAAAATGGTCTCATTGGAAGCGAAAGAAAATTCTACGTCGATTAGATATATTTGGACACGATCGGATGAAATCGGACCGATTTAGAGCATTTGTAATTTTTATAAATCCGAATATTATTGTAATTTTAGCCGATCTCAAATCGTTTTTTCACCATAACTCAGCCGTTAATAGACTAAGAGGTCTGAATAATGTCTCATTGGAAGCGCATGGAAGTTCTACGTCGATTGAGCTATATTTGGACGCGATCGGATGAAATCCGACCGATTTAGTGCGTTTTTAGATGTTAAGAATCCGAATATTCTTCAAAATATTAGATTATACAATCATATTGTGTACAAAAATTATCGTATACGATAATTATTGTATACATATAATTGTATTTTTAGCAGATCTCAAATTGTTTTTTCGCCATAACTCGGCCGCTATTAGAGTTAGAGGGATAGAAAAGGTCTCATTGGAAGTGCAAGGAAATTCTACGTCGATTAACTATATTTGGACACTATCGGATGAAATCGGAATGATTTAGAGCGTTTTTAAATGTTATGAATCCGAATATAATTGTATTTTTGGCCGATCTCAAATAGTTTTTCGCCATTACTCGGCTGCTATTACACTAAGAGCTCTGAAAATTCTCTCATTGGAAGCGCAAGGAAATTCTACGTCGATCAGATATATTAGGACACGATCGGATGAAATCGGACCGATTTAGAGCGTTTGTAATTTTTATAAATCCGAATATTATTGTAATTTTAGCCGATCTCAAATCGTTTTTTCTCCATAACTCGGCCGTTATTAGACTAAGGTTAAGATTTAGAGCTGTTTTAAATGTTATGAATCCGAATATTATTTTATTTTTAGCCGATCTCAAATTGTTTTTTCGCCATAACTCGGCCGCTATTAGAGTTAGAGGGCTAAAAAAGGTCTCATTGGAAGTGCAAGGAAATTCTACGTCGATTAACTATATTTGGACACTATCGGATGAAATCGGAATGATTTAGAGCATTTTTAAATGTTATGAATCCGAATATTATTGTATTTTTAGCCGATCTCAAATTGTTTTTTCACCATTTCTCGGCCGCTATTAGACTTAGAGGGCTGGAGATAGACTTTTTGGAACCGCTAGGAAATTCTACGTCGATTAACTATATTTGGACACGATCGGATGAAATCGGACTGATTTAGAGCGTTTTTAAATGATCTGAATCCGAAAATTATTGTATTTTTAGTCGATCTCAAATAGTTTTTTCGCTATCCCTGGGCCGCTCTTAGAGTTGAAGGGCTGAAAATAGTCTCATTGGAAGCAAAGGAAATTCTACGTCGATTTACTTTATTTGGACATTATCGGATGAAATCGAACCAATTTAGAGCGTTTTTAAATGTTATGAATCCGAATATTATTGTATTTTTGGCCGATCTCAAATCGTTTTATCGCCATATCTCAGCCGCTATTAGACTAAGAGGTCTGAAAATTGTCTCATTGGAAGCGAAAGGAAATTCTACGTCGATCAGATATATTTGGACACGATCGGATGAAATCGGACCGATTTAGAGCGTTTGTAATTTTTATAAATCCGAATATTATTGTAATTTTAGCCGATCTCAAATCGTTTTTTCACCATAACTCAGCCGTTATTAGACAAAGAGTTCTGAATAATGTCTCATTGTAAGCGCATGGAAGTTCTACGTTGATTGAGCTATATTTGGACGCGATCGGATGAAATCCGACCAATTTAGTGCGTTTTTAGATGTAAAGAATCAGAATATTCTTCAAAATATTAGATTATACAATCATATTGTGTACAATAATTATCGTATACGATAATTATTGTATACATATGATTGTATTTTTAGCAGATCTCAAATTGTTTTTTCGCCATAACTCGGCCGCTATTAGAGTTAGAGGGCTAAAAATGGTCTCATTGGAAGCGCATGGAAATTATACGTCGATTAACTATATTTGGACAGTATCGGATGATATCTGACCGATTTAGTGCGTTTTAAGATGTTATGAATCCGAATATTCTTCAAAATATTAGATTATACAATCATATTGTGTACAATAATTATCGTATACGATAATTATTGTATACATATGATTGTATTTTTAGCAGATCTCAAATTGTTTTTTCGCCATAACTCGGCCGCTATTAGAGTTAGAGGGCTAAAAATGGTCTCATTGGAAGCGCATGGAAATTATACGTCGATTAACTATATTTGGACAGTATCGGATGAAATCGGAATGATTTAGAGCATTTTTAAATGTTATGAATCCGAATATTATTGTATTTTTAGCCGATCTCAAATTGTTTTTTCACCATTTCTCGGCCGCTATTAGACTTAGAGGTCTGGAGATAGAATTTTTGGAACCGCTAGGAAATTCTACGTCGATTAACTTTATTTGGACGCGATCGGATGAAATCGGACTGATTTAGAGCGTTTTTAAATGTTCTGAATCCGAATATTATTGTATTTTTAGTCGATCTCAAATAGTTTTTTCGCTATCCCTGGGCCGCTCTTAGAGTTGAAGGGCTGAAAATAGTCTCATTGGAAGTGCAAGGAAATTCTACGTCGATTTACTTTATTTGGACATTATCGGATGAAATCGAACCGACTTAGAGCGTTTGTAATTTTTATAAATCCGAATATTATTGTAATTTTAGCCGATCTCAAATCGTTTTTTCACCATAACTCAGCCGCTATTAGAGTAAGAGGTCTGAATGTGGTCTCATTGGAAGCGCAAGAAAATTCTACGTCGATTAGATATATTTGGACACGATCGGATGAAATCGGACCGACTTAGAGCGTTTTTAAATGTTATGAATCCGAATAATATTGTATTTTTAGCCGATCTCAAATTGTTTTTTCGCCATTTCTCGGCCACTATGAGACTTAGAGGGCTGGAGATAGACTTTCTAGAACCGCAAGGAAATTCTACGTCGATCAACTATATTTGGACACTATCAGATGAAATCGGAATGATTTAGAGCATTTTTAAATGTTATGAATCCGAATATTATTTTATTTTTAGCCGATCTCAAATCGTTTCTTCACCATACCTCAGCCGCTATTAGAGTTAGAGGGCTGAAAAGGGTCTCATTGGAAGCGCAATGAAATTCTACGTCGATTAACTATATTTGGACGCGATGGGATGAAATCCGACCGACTTAGTGTGTTTTTAGATGTTAAGAATCCGAATATTATTGTATTTTTAGCCGATCTCAAATCGTTTTTTCGCCATAACATGGCCACTATTATAATAAGAGGTCTGAATAATGTCTCATTGGAAGCGCATGGAAGTTCTACGTCGATTGAGCTATATTTGGACACGATCGGATGAAATCGGACCGATTTAGAGCATTTGTAATTTTTATAAATCCTAATATTATTGTAATTTTAGCCGATCTCAAATGGTTTTTTCACCATAACTCGGCCGCTATTAGATTTAGAGGGCTGGAGATAGACTTTTTGGAACCGCTAGGAAATTCTACGTCGATTAATTATATTTGGACAGTATCGGATGAAATCGGAATGATTTAGAGCATTTTTAAATGTTATGAATCCGAATATTAGTGTATTTTTAGCCGATCTCAAATTCTTTTTTCACCATTTCTCGGCCGCTATTTGACTTAGAGTGCTGAAAATGGTCTCATTGAAAGCGCAAGGAAATTTTACGTCGATTAACTATATTTGGACACGATCGGATGAAATCGGACCGATTTAGAGCATTTGTAATTTTTATAAATCCGAATATTATTGTATTTTTAGCCGATCTCAAATCGTTTTTTCGCCATAACATGGCCACTATTATAATAAGAGGTCTGAATAATGTCTCATTGGAAGCGCATGGAAGTTCTACGTCGATTGAGCTATATTTGGACACGATCGGATGAAATCGGACCGATTTAGAGCATTTGTAATTTTTATAAATCCTAATATTATTGTAATTTTAGCCGATCTCAAATGGTTTTTTCACCATAACTCGGCCGCTATTAGATTTAGAGGGCTGGAGATAGACTTTTTGGAACCGCTAGGAAATTCTACGTCGATTAATTATATTTGGACAGTATCGGATGAAATCGGAATGATTTAGAGCATTTTTAAATGTTATGAATCCGAATATTAGTGTATTTTTAGCCGATCTCAAATTCTTTTTTCACCATTTCTCGGCCGCTATTTGACTTAGAGTGCTGAAAATGGTCTCATTGAAAGCGCAAGGAAATTTTACGTCGATTAACTATATTTGGACACGATCGGATGAAATCGGACCGACTTAGAGCGTTTTTAAATGTTATGAATCCGAATAATATTGTATTTTTAGCCGATCTCAAATTGTTTTTTCGCCATTTCTCGGCCGCTATGAGACTTAGAGGGCTGGAGATAAACTTTCTGGAACCGCAAGGAAATTCTACGTCGATTAACTATATTTGGACACTATCAGATGAAATCGGAATGATTTAGAGCATTTTTAAATGTTATGAATCCGAATAATATTGTATTTTTAGCCGATCTCAAATTGTTTTTTCGCCATAACTTGGACGCTATTAGAGTTAGAGGGCTGAAAAGGGTCTCATTGGAAGCGCAATGAAATTCTACGTCGATTAACTATATTTGGACGCGATGGGATGAAATCCGACCGACTTAGTGTGTTTTTAGATGTTAAGAATCCGAATATTATTGTATTTTTAGCCGATCTCAAATCGTTTTTTCGCCATAACATGGCCACTATTATAATAAGAGGTCTGAATAATGTCTCATTGGAAGCGCATGGAAGTTCTACGTCGATTGAGCTATATTTGGACACGATCGGATGAAATCGGACCGATTTAGAGCATTTGTAATTTTTATAAATCCTAATATTATTGTAATTTTAGCCGATCTCAAATGGTTTTTTCACCATAACTCGGCCGCTATTAGATTTAGAGGGCTGGAGATAGACTTTTTGGAACCGCTAGGAAATTCTACGTCGATTAATTATATTTGGACAGTATCGGATGAAATCGGAATGATTTAGAGCATTTTTAAATGTTATGAATCCGAATATTAGTGTATTTTTAGCCGATCTCAAATTCTTTTTTCACCATTTCTCGGCCGCTATTTGACTTAGAGTGCTGAAAATGGTCTCATTGAAAGCGCAAGGAAATTTTACGTCGATTAACTATATTTGGACACGATCGGATGAAATCGGACCGATTTAGAGCATTTGTAATTTTTATAAATCCGAATATTATTGTATTTTTAGCCGATCTCAAATCGTTTTTTCGCCATAACATGGCCACTATTATAATAAGAGGTCTGAATAATGTCTCATTGGAAGCGCATGGAAGTTCTACGTCGATTGAGCTATATTTGGACACGATCGGATGAAATCGGACCGATTTAGAGCATTTGTAATTTTTATAAATCCTAATATTATTGTAATTTTAGCCGATCTCAAATGGTTTTTTCACCATAACTCGGCCGCTATTAGATTTAGAGGGCTGGAGATAGACTTTTTGGAACCGCTAGGAAATTCTACGTCGATTAATTATATTTGGACAGTATCGGATGAAATCGGAATGATTTAGAGCATTTTTAAATGTTATGAATCCGAATATTAGTGTATTTTTAGCCGATCTCAAATTCTTTTTTCACCATTTCTCGGCCGCTATTTGACTTAGAGTGCTGAAAATGGTCTCATTGAAAGCGCAAGGAAATTTTACGTCGATTAACTATATTTGGACACGATCGGATGAAATCGGACCGACTTAGAGCGTTTTTAAATGTTATGAATCCGAATAATATTGTATTTTTAGCCGATCTCAAATTGTTTTTTCGCCATTTCTCGGCCGCTATGAGACTTAGAGGGCTGGAGATAAACTTTCTGGAACCGCAAGGAAATTCTACGTCGATTAACTATATTTGGACACTATCAGATGAAATCGGAATGATTTAGAGCATTTTTAAATGTTATGAATCCGAATAATATTGTATTTTTAGCCGATCTCAAATTGTTTTTTCGCCATAACTTGGACGCTATTAGAGTTAGAGGGCTGGAGATAGACTTTTTGGAACCGCTAGGAAATTCTACGTCGAGTAACTTTATTTGGACGCGATCGGATGAAATCAGACCGACTTAGTGCGTTTTTAGATGTTATGAATCCGAATATTCTTCAAAATATTAGATTATACAATCATATTGTGTACAATAATTATCGTATACGAGAATTATTGTGTACATATTATCGTATTTTTAGCCGATCTCAAAAGGGTTTTTCGCCATAACTCGGCCGCTATTAGAGTTAGAGTGCTAAAAATAGTCTCATTGGAAGTGCAAGGAAATTCTACGTCGATTTACTTTATTTGGACATTATCGGATGAAATCGAACCGATTTAGAGCGTTTTTAAATGTTATGAATCCGAATATAATTGTATTTTTGGCCGATCTCAAATAGTGATTTCGCCATTACTCGGCTGCTATTACACTAAGAGCTCTGAAAATTCTCTCATTGGAAGCGCAAGGAAATTCTACGTCGATCAGATATATTAGGACACGATCGGATGAAATCGGACCGATTTAGAGCGTTTGTAATTTTTATAAATCCGAATATTATTGTAATTTTAGCCGATCTCAAATCGTTTTTTCTCCATAACTCGGCCGTTATTAGACTAAGGTTAAGATTTAGAGCTGTTTTAAATGTTATGAATCCGAATATTATTTTATTTTTAGCAGATCTCAAATTGTTTTTTCGCCATAACTCGGCCGCTATTAGAGTTAGAGGGCTAAAAATGGTCTCATTGGAAGCGCATGGAAATTATACGTCGATTAACTATATTTAGACAGTATCGGATGAAATCGGAATGATTTAGAGCATTTTTAAATGTTATGAATCCGAATATTATTGTATTTTTAGCCGATCTCAAATTGTTTTTTCACCATTTCTCGGCCGCTATTAGACTTAGAGGTCTGGAGATAGACTTTTTGGAACCGCTAGGAAATTCTACGTCGATTAACTATATTTGGACACGATCGGATGAAATCGGACCGATTTAGTGCGTTTTAAGATGTTATGAATCCGAATATTCTTCAAAATATTAGATTATACAATCATATTGTGTACAATAATTATCGTATACGATAATTATTGTATACATATTATTGTATTTTTAGCCGATCTCAAATTGTTTTTTCGCCATCCCTAGGCCTCTATTAGACTAAGAGGTCTGAAAATGGTCTCATTGGAAGCGAAAGAAAATTCTACGTCGATTAACTATATTTGGACCAGATCGAATGATATCTGACCGATTTAGTGCGTTTTAAGATGTTATGAATCCGAATATTCTTCAAAATATTAGATTATACAATCATATTGTGTACAATAATTATCGTATACGATAATTATTGTATACATATGATTGTATTTTTAGCAGATCTCAAATTGTTTTTTCGCCATAACTCGGCCGCTATTAGAGTTAGAGGGCTAAAAATGGTCTCATTGGAAGCGCATGGAAATTATACGTCGATTAACTATATTTGGACAGTATCGGATGAAATCGGAATGATTTAGAGCATTTTTAAATGTTATGAATCCGAATATTATTGTATTTTTAGCCGATCTCAAATTGTTTTTTCACCATTTCTCGGCCGTTATTAGACTTAGAGGTCTGGAGATAGACTTTTTGGAACCGCTAGGAAATTCTACGTCGATTAACTTTATTTGGACGCGATCGGATGAAATCGGACTGATTTAGAGCGTTTTTAAATGTTCTGAATCCGAATATTATTGTATTTTTAGTCGATCTCAAATAGTTTTTTCGCTATCCCTGGGCCGCTCTTAGAGTTGAAGGGCTGAAAATAGTCTCATTGGAAGTGCAAGGAAATTTTACGTCGATTTACTTTATTTGGACATTATCGGATGAAATCGAACCGATTTAGAGCGTTTTTAAATGTTATGAATCCGAATATTATTTTATTTTTAGCCGATCTCAAATTGTTTTTTCGCCATAACTCAGCCACTATGAGACTTAGAGGGCTGGAGATAGACTTTTTAGAACCGCAAAGAAATTCTACGTCGATCAGATATATTTGGACACGATCGGATGAAATCGGACCGATTTAGAGCGTTTCTAATTTTTATAAATCCGAATATTATTGTAATTTTAGCCGATCTCAAATCGTTTTTTAACCATAACTCAGCCGTTATTAGACTAAGAGGTCTGAATAATGTCTCATTGGAAGCGCATGGAAGTTCTACGTCGATTGAGCTATATTTGGACACGATCGGATGAAATCGGACCGATTTAGAGCATTTGTAATTTTTATAAATCCTAATATTATTGTAATTTTAGCCGATCTCAAATGGTTTTTTCACCATAACTCGGCCGCTATTAGATTTAGAGGGCTGGAGATAGACTTTTTGGAACCGCTAGGAAATTCTACGTCGATTAACTATATTTGGACACGATCGGATGAAATCGGACCGATTTAGAGCATTTGTAATTTTTATAAATCCGAATATTATTGTAATTTTAGCCGATCTCAAATCGTTTTTTCACCATAACTCAGCCGTTAATAGACTAAGAGGTCTGAATAATGTCTCATTGGAAGCGCATGGAAGTTCTACGTCGATTGAGCTATATTTGGACGCGATCGGATGAAATCCGACCGATTTACTGCGTTTTTAGATGTTAAGAATCCGAATATTCTTCAAAATATTAGATTATACAATCATATTGTGTACAAAAATTATCGTATACGATAATTATTGTATACATATAATTGTATTTTTAGCAGATCTCAAATTGTTTTTTCGCCATAACTCGGCCGCTATTAGAGTTAGAGGGCTAGAAAAGGTCTCATTGGAAGTGCAAGGAAATTCTACGTCGATTAACTATATTTGGACACTATCGGATGAAATCGGAATGATTTAGAGCGTTTTTAAGTGTTATGAATCCGAATATAATTGTATTTTTGGCCGATCTCAAATAGTTTTTTCGCCATTACTCGGCTGCTATTACACTAAGAGCTCTGAAAATTCTCTCATTGGAAGCGCAAGGAAATTCTACGTCGATCAGATATATTAGGACACGATCGGATGAAATCGGACCGAATTAGAGCGTTTGTAATTTTTATAAATCCGAATATTATTGTAATTTTAGCCGATCTCAAATCGTTTTTTCTCCATAACTGGGCCGTTATTAGACTAAGGTTAAGATTTAGAGCTGTTTTAAATGTTATGAATCCGAATATTATTTTATTTTTAGCCGATCTCAAATTATTTTTTCGCCATAACTCGGCCGCTATTAGAGTTAGAGGGCTAAAAAAGGTCTCATTGGAAGTGCAAGGAAATTCTACGTCGATTAACTATATTTGGACACTATCGGATGAAATCGGAATGATTAAGAGCATTTTTAAATGTTATGAATCCGAATATTATTGTATTTTTAGCCGATCTCAAATTGTTTTTTCACCATTTCTCGGCCGCTATTAGACTTAGAGGGCTGGAGATAGACTTTTTGGAACCGCTAGGAAATTCTACGTCGATTAACTATATTTGGACACTATCGGATGAAATCGGAATGATTAAGAGCATTTTTAAATGTTATGAATCCGAATATTATTGTATTTTTAGCCGATCTCAAATTGTTTTTTCACCATTTCTCGGCCGCTATTAGACTTAGAGGGCTGGAGATAGACTTTTTGGAACCGCTAGGAAATTCTACGTCGATTAACTATATTTGGACCAGATCGAATGATATCTGACCGATTTAGTGCGTTTTAAGATGTTATGAATCCGAATATTCTTCAAAATATTAGATTATACAATCATATTGTGTACAATAATTATCGTATACGATAATTATTGTATACATATTATTGTATTTTTAGCCGATCTCAAATTGTTTTTTCGCCATCCCTAGGCCTCTATTAGACTAAGAGGTCTGAAAATGGTCTCATTGGAAGCGAAAGAAAATTCTACGTCGATTAACTATAGTTGAACGCGATCGAATAAAATCCGACCGATTTAGTGCATTTTTAAATGTTATGAATCCGAATATTATTGTATTTTTAGCCGATCTCAAATCGTTTTTTCGCCATTTCTCGGCCACTTTAAGACTAAGAGGTCTGAAAATTGTAGCATTGGAAGCGCAAGAAATTTCTACGTCGACTACATATATCTGGACACGATCGGATGAAATCGGACTTATTTAGAGCGTTTTGAAATGTTATGAATCCGAATATTATTGTATTTTTAGCCGATCTCAAATTATTTTTTGCCATTTCTCGGCCGCTATTAGACTAAGAGGTCTGAATAATGTATCATTGGAAGCGCATGGAAATTCTACGTCGATTGAGCTATATTTTGACGCGATCGGATGAAATCCGACCGATTTAGTGCGTTTTTAGATGTTAAGAATCCGAATATTCTTCAAAATATTAGATTATACAATCATATTGTGTACAATAATTATCTTATACGATAATTATTGTATACATATTATTGTATTTTTAGCAGATCTCAAATTATTTTTTCGCCATAACTCTGACGCTATTAGAGTTAGAGGGCTAAAAATGGTCTCATTGGAAGCGCAAGGAAATTCTACGTCGATAAACTATATTTGGACAGTATCGGATGAAATCGGAATGATTTAGAGCATTTTTAAATGTTATGAATCCGAATATTATTGTATTTTTAGCAGATCTCAAATTGTTTTTTCGCCATTTCTCGGCCGCTATTAGAGTGAGAGGGCTGAAAAGGGTCTCATTGGAAGCAAAAGGAAATTCTACGTCGATTAACTATATTTGGACACTATCGGATGAAATCGGAATGATTTAGAGCGTTTTTAAATGTTATGAATCCGAATATTATTGTATTTTTGGCCGATCTCAAATTGTTTTTTCGCCATTACTCGGCTGCTATTACACTTAGAGGTATGAAAATTGTCTCATTGGAAGCGCAAGGAAATTCTACGTCGATCAGATATATTTAGACACGATCGGATGAATTCGGACTGATTTAGAGCGTTTGTAATTGTTATAAATCCGAATATTATTGTAATTTTAGCCGATCTCAAATCGTTTTTTCACCATAACTCGGCCGTTATTAGACTAAGAGGTCTGAATATTGTCTCATTAAAAGCACATAGAAATTCTACGTCGATTAACTATATTTGGACACTATCAGATGAAATCGGACTGATTTAGAGCGTTTGTAAATGTTATAAATCCGAATATTATTGTAATTTTAGCCGATCTCAAATCGTTTTTTCACCATAACTCGGCCGTTATTAGACTAAGAGGTCTGAATATTGTCTCATTAAAAGCACATAGAAATTCTACGTCGATTAACTATATTTGGACACTATCAGATGAAATCGGAATGATTTAGAGCATTTTTAAATGTTATGAATCCGAATATTATTGTATTTTTAGCCGATCTCAAATCGTTTTTTCGCCATTTCTCGGCCACTTTAAGACTAAGAGGTCTGAAAATTGTAGCATTGGAAACGCAAGAAATTTCTACGTCGACTACATATATCTGGACACGATCGGATGAAATCGGACTTATTTAGAGCGTTTTGAAATGTTATGAATCCGAATATTATTGTATTTTTAGCCGATCTCAAATTATTTTTCGCCATTTCTCGGCCGCTATTAGAGTGAGAGGGCTGAAAAGGGTCTCATTGGAAGCGCATGGAAATTCTACGTCGATTGAGCTATATTTTGACGCGATCGGATGAAATCCGACCGATTTAGTGCGTTTTTAGATGTTAAGAATCCGAATATTCTTCAAAATATTAGATTATACAATCATATTGTGTACAATAATTATCGTATACGATAATTATTGTATACATATTATTGTATTTTTAGCCGATCTCAAATTGTTTTTTCGCCATAACTCAGCCGCTATTAGAGTAAGAGGTCTGAATGTGGTCTCATTGGAAGCGCAAGAAAATTCTACGTCGATTAGATATATTTGGACACGATCGGATGAAATCGGACCGACTTAGAGCGTTTTTAAATGTTATGAATCCGAATAATATTGTATTTTTAGCCGATCTCAAATTGTTTTTTCGCCATTTCTCGGCCACTATGAGACTTAGAGGGCTGGAGATAGACTTTCTAGAACCGCAAGGAAATTCTACGTCGATCAACTATATTTGGACACTATCAGATGAAATCGGAATGATTTAGAGCATTTTTAAATGTTATGAATCCGAATATTATTTTATTTTTAGCCGATCTCAAATCGTTTCTTCACCATACCTCAGCCGCTATTAGAGTTAGAGGGCTGAAAAGGGTCTCATTGGAAGCGCAATGAAATTCTACGTCGATTAACTATATTTGGACGCGATGGGATGAAATCCGACCGACTTAGTGTGTTTTTAGATGTTAAGAATCCGAATATTATTGTATTTTTAGCCGATCTCAAATCGTTTTTTCGCCATAACATGGCCACTATTATAATAAGAGGTCTGAATAATGTCTCATTGGAAGCGCATGGAAGTTCTACGTCGATTGAGCTATATTTGGACACGATCGGATGAAATCGGACCGATTTAGAGCATTTGTAATTTTTATAAATCCTAATATTATTGTAATTTTAGCCGATCTCAAATTGTTTTTTCTCCATAACTCGGCCGTTATTAGACTAAGGTTAAGATTTAGAGCTGTTTTAAATGTTATGAATCCGAATATTATTTTATTTTTAGCCGATCTCAAATTGTTTTTTCGCCATAACTCGGCCGCTATTAGAGTTAGAGGGCTAAAAAAGGTCTCATTGGAAGTGCAAGGAAATTCTACGTCGATTAACTATATTTGGACACTATCGGATGAAATCGGAATGATTAAGAGCATTTTTAAATGTTATGAATCCGAATATTATTGTATTTTTAGCCGATCTCAAATTGTTTTTTCACCATTTCTCGGCCGCTATTAGACTTAGAGGGCTGGAGATAGACTTTTTGGAACCGCTAGGAAATTCTACGTCGATTAACTATATTTGGACACTATCGGATGAAATCGGAATGATTAAGAGCATTTTTAAATGTTATGAATCCGAATATTATTGTATTTTTAGCCGATCTCAAATAGTTTTTTCACCATTTCTCGGCCGCTATTAGACTTAGAGGGCTGGAGATAGACTTTTTGGAACCGCTAGGAAATTCTACGTCGATTAACTATATTTGGACCAGATCGAATGATATCTGACCGATTTAGTGCGTTTTAAGATGTTATGAATCCGAATATTCTTCAAAATATTAGATTATACAATCATATTGTGTACAATAATTATCGTATACGATAATTATTGTATACATATTATTGTATTTTTAGCCGATCTCAAATTGTTTTTTCGCCATCCCTAGGCCTCTATTAGACTAAGAGGTCTGAAAATGGTCTCATTGGAAGCGAAAGAAAATTCTACGTCGATTAACTATAGTTGAACGCGATCGAATAAAATCCGACCGATTTAGTGCATTTTTAAATGTTATGAATCCGAATATTATTGTATTTTTAGCCGATCTCAAATCGTTTTTTCGCCATTTCTTGGCCACTTTAAGACTAAGAGGTCTGAAAATTGTAGCATTGGAAGCGCAAGAAATTTCTACGTCGACTACATATATCTGGACACGATCGGATGAAATCGGACTTATTTAGAGCGTTTTGAAATGTTATGAATCCGAATATTATTGTATTTTTAGCCGATCTCAAATTATTTTTTGCCATTTCTCGGCCGCTATTAGACTAAGAGGTCTGAATAATGTATCATTGGAAGCGCATGGAAATTCTACGTCGATTGAGCTATATTTTGACGCGATCGGATGAAATCCGACCGATTTAGTGCGTTTTTAGATGTTAAGAATCCGAATATTCTTCAAAATATTAGATTATACAATCATTTTGTGTACAATAATTATCTTATACGATAATTATTGTATACATATTATTGTATTTTTAGCAGATCTCAAATTGTTTTTTCGCCATAACTCGGCCGCTATTAGAGTTAGAGGGCTAAAAATGGTCTCATTGGAAGCGCAAGGAAATTCTACGTCGATAAACTATATTTGGACAGTATCGGATGAAATCGAAATGATTTAGAGCATTTTTAAATGTTATGTATCCGAATATTATTGTATTTTTAGCCGATCTCAAATAGTTTCTTCGCCATTTCTCGGCAGCTATTATACTTAGAGGGCTGGAGATAGACTTTTTCGAACCGCTAGGAAATTCTACGTCGATTAAGTTATTTTGGGACCCGATCGGATGAAATCGGACCGATTTAGAGCGTTTTTAAATGTTATGAATCCGAATATTATTGTATTTTTGGCCGATCTCAAATTGTTTTTTCGCCATTTCTCGGCCACTTTAAGACTAAGAGGTCTGAAAATTGTAGCATTGGAAGCGCAAGAAATTTCTACGTCGACTACATATATCTGGACACGATCGGATGAAATCGGACTTATTTAGAGCGTTTTGAAATGTTATGAATCCGAATATTATTGTATTTTTAGCCGATCTCAAATTATTTTTCGCCATTTCTCGGCCGCTATTAGACTAAGAGGTCTGAATAATGTATCATTGGAAGCGCATGGAAATTCTACGTCGATTGAGCTATATTTTGACGCGATCGGATGAAATCCGACCGATTTAGTGCGTTTTTAGATGTTAAGAATCCGAATATTCTTCAAAATATTAGATTATACAATCATATTGTGTACAATAATTATCTTATACGATAATTATTGTATACATATTATTGTATTTTTAGCAGATCTCAAATTGTTTTTTCGCCATAACTCTGACGCTATTAGAGTTAGAGGGCTAAAAATGGTCTCATTGGAAGCGCATGGAAGTTCTACGTCGATTGAGCTATATTTGGACACGATCGGATGAAATCGGACCGATTTAGAGCATTTGTAATTTTTATAAATCCTAATATTATTGTAATTTTAGCCGATCTCAAATTGTTTTTTCTCCATAACTCGGCCGTTATTAGACTAAGGTTAAGATTTAGAGCTGTTTTAAATGTTATGAATCCGAATATTATTTTATTTTTAGCCGATCTCAAATTGTTTTTTCGCCATAACTCGGCCGCTATTAGAGTTAGAGGGCTAAAAAAGGTCTCATTGGAAGTGCAAGGAAATTCTACGTCGATTAACTATATTTGGACACTATCGGATGAAATCGGAATGATTAAGAGCATTTTTAAATGTTATGAATCCGAATATTATTGTATTTTTAGCCGATCTCAAATTGTTTTTTCACCATTTCTCGGCCGCTATTAGACTTAGAGGGCTGGAGATAGACTTTTTGGAACCGCTAGGAAATTCTACGTCGATTAACTATATTTGGACCAGATCGAATGATATCTGACCGATTTAGTGCGTTTTAAGATGTTATGAATCCGAATATTCTTCAAAATATTAGATTATACAATCATATTGTGTACAATAATTATCGTATACGATAATTATTGTATACATATTATTGTATTTTTAGCCGATCTCAAATTGTTTTTTCGCCATCCCTAGGCCTCTATTAGACTAAGAGGTCTGAAAATGGTCTCATTGGAAGCGAAAGAAAATTCTACGTCGATTAACTATAGTTGAACGCGATCGAATAAAATCCGACCGATTTAGTGCATTTTTAAATGTTATGAATCCGAATATTATTGTATTTTTAGCCGATCTCAAATCGTTTTTTCGCCATTTCTTGGCCACTTTAAGACTAAGAGGTCTGAAAATTGTAGCATTGGAAGCGCAAGAAATTTCTACGTCGACTACATATATCTGGACACGATCGGATGAAATCGGACTTATTTAGAGCGTTTTGAAATGTTATGAATCCGAATATTATTGTATTTTTAGCCGATCTCAAATTATTTTTTGCCATTTCTCGGCCGCTATTAGACTAAGAGGTCTGAATAATGTATCATTGGAAGCGCATGGAAATTCTACGTCGATTGAGCTATATTTTGACGCGATCGGATGAAATCCGACCGATTTAGTGCGTTTTTAGATGTTAAGAATCCGAATATTCTTCAAAATATTAGATTATACAATCATTTTGTGTACAATAATTATCTTATACGATAATTATTGTATACATATTATTGTATTTTTAGCAGATCTCAAATTGTTTTTTCGCCATAACTCGGCCGCTATTAGAGTTAGAGGGCTAAAAATGGTCTCATTGGAAGCGCAAGGAAATTCTACGTCGATAAACTATATTTGGACAGTATCGGATGAAATCGAAATGATTTAGAGCATTTTTAAATGTTATGTATCCGAATATTATTGTATTTTTAGCCGATCTCAAATAGTTTCTTCGCCATTTCTCGGCAGCTATTATACTTAGAGGGCTGGAGATAGACTTTTTCGAACCGCTAGGAAATTCTACGTCGATTAAGTTATTTTGGGACCCGATCGGATGAAATCGGACCGATTTAGAGCGTTTTTAAATGTTATGAATCCGAATATTATTGTATTTTTGGCCGATCTCAAATTGTTTTTTCGCCATTTCTCGGCCACTTTAAGACTAAGAGGTCTGAAAATTGTAGCATTGGAAGCGCAAGAAATTTCTACGTCGACTACATATATCTGGACACGATCGGATGAAATCGGACTTATTTAGAGCGTTTTGAAATGTTATGAATCCGAATATTATTGTATTTTTAGCCGATCTCAAATTATTTTTCGCCATGTCTCGGCCGCTATTAGACTAAGAGGTCTGAATAATGTATCATTGGAAGCGCATGGAAATTCTACGTCGATTGAGCTATATTTTGACGCGATCGGATGAAATCCGACCGATTTAGTGCGTTTTTAGATGTTAAGAATCCGAATATTCTTCAAAATATTAGATTATACAATCATATTGTGTACAATAATTATCTTATACGATAATTATTGTATACATATTATTGTATTTTTAGCAGATCTCAAATTGTTTTTTCGCCATAACTCTGACGCTATTAGAGTTAGAGGGCTAAAAATGGTCTCATTGGAAGCGCAAGGAAATTCTACGTCGATAAACTATATTTGGACAGTATCGGATGAAATCGGAATGATTTAGAGCATTTTTAAATGTTATGAATCCGAATATTATTGTATTTTTAGCAGATCTCAAATTGTTTTTTCGCCATTTCTCGGCCGCTTTTAGAGTGAGAGGGCTGAAAAGGGTCTCATTGGAAGCAAAAGGAAATTCTACGTCGATTAACTATATTTGGACACTATCGGATGAAATCGGAATGATTTAGAGCGTTTTTAAATGTTATGAATCCGAATATTATTGTATTTTTGGCCGATCTCAAATTGTTTTTTCGCCATTACTCGGCTGCTATTACACTTAGAGGTATGAAAATTGTCTCATTGGAAGCGCAAGGAAATTCTACGTCGATCAGATATATTTAGACACGATCGGATGAATTCGGACCGATTTAGAGCGTTTGTAATTTTTATAAATCCGAATATTATTGTAATTTTAGCCGATCTCAAATCGTTTTTTCACCATAACTCGGCCGTTATAAGACAAAGAGGTCTGAATATTGTCTCATTAAAAGCACATAGAAATTCTACGTCGATTAACTATATTTGGACACTATCAGATGAAATCGGAATGATTTAGAGCATTTTTAAATGTTATGAATCCGAATATTATTGTATTTTTAGCCGATCTCAAATTGTTTTTTCGCCATTTCTCGGCCGCTATTAGAGTTAGAGGGCTGAAAAGGGTCTCATTGGAAGCGAAAGGAAATTCTATGTCGATTAACTATATTTGGACACTATCGGATGAAATCCGACCGATTTAGTGCGTTTTTAGATGTTAAGAATCCGAATATTATTGTATTTTTAGACGATCTCAAATTGTTTTTTCGCCATTTCTCGGCCGCTATTAGACTTAGTGGAATGGAGATAGACTTTTTCGAACCGCTAGGAAATCCTACGTCGATTAACTATAGTTGGACGCGATCGAATAAAATCCGACCGATTTAGTGCGTTTTTAAATGTTATGAATCCGAATATTATTGTATTTTTAGCCGATCTCAAATCGTTTTTTCGCCATTTCTCGGCCACTTTAAGACTAAGAGGTCTGAAAATTGTAGCATTGGAAGCGCAAGAAATTTCTACGTCGACTACATATATCTGGACACGATCGGATGAAATCGGACTTATTTAGAGCGTTTTGAAATGTTATGAATCCGAATATTATTGTATTTTTAGCCGATCTCAAATTATTTTTCGCCATTTCTCGGCCGCTATTAGAGTGAGAGGGCTGAAAAGGGTCTCATTGGAAGCGCATGGAAATTCTACGTCGATTGAGCTATATTTTGACGCGATCGGATGAAATCCGACCGATTTAGTGCGTTTTTAGATGTTAAGAATCCGAATATTCTTCAAAATATTAGATTATACAATCATATTGTGTACAATAATTATCGTATATGATAATTATTGTATACATATTATTGTATTTTTAGCAGATCTCAAATTGTTTTTTCGCCATTACTCGGCCGCTATTAGAGTTAGAGGGCTAAAAATGGTCTCATTGGAAGCGCATGGAAATTCTACGTCGATTGAGCTATATTTGGACGGGATCGGATGAAATCCGACCGATTTAGTGCGTTTTTAGATGTTAAGAATCCGAATATTCTTCAAAATATTAGATTATACAATCATATTGTGTACAATAATTATCGTATACGATAATTATTGTATACATATTATTGTATTTTTAGCAGATCTCAAATTGTTTTTTCGCCATTTCTCGGCCGCTATAAGACTAAGAGGTCTGAAAATTATAGCATTGGAAGCACAAGAAATTTCTACGTCGATTTACTATATTTGGACACTATCGGATGAAATCGGAATGATTTAGAGCATTTTTAAATGTTATGAATCCGAATATTATTGTATTTTTAGACGATCTCAAATTGTTTTTTCGCCATTTCTCGGCCGCTATTAGACTTAGTGGAATGGAGATAGACTTTTTCGAACCGCTAGGAAATCCTACGTCGATTAACTATAGTTGGACGCGATCGAATAAAATCCGACCGATTTAGTGCGTTTTTAAATGTTATGAATCCGAATATTATTGTATTTTTAGCCGATCTCAAATCGTTTTTTCGCCATTTCTCGTCCGCTTTAAGACTAAGAGGTCTGAAAATTTTAGCATTGGAAGCGCAAGAAATTTCTACGTCGATTTACTATATCTGGACACGATCGGATGAAATCGGACTTATTTAGAGCGTTTTGAAATGTTATGAATCCGAATATTATTGTATTTTTAGCCGATCTCAAATTATTTTTCGCCATTTCTCGGCCGCTATTAGACTAAGAGGTCTGAATAATGTATCATTGGAAGCGCATGGAAATTCTACGTCGATTGAGCTATATTTTGACGCGATCGGATGAAATCCGACCGATTTAGTGCGTTTTTAGATGTGAAGAATCCGAATATTCTTCAAAATATTAGATTATACAATCATATTGTGTACAATAATTATCGTATACGATAATTATTGTATACATATTATTGTATTTTTAGCAGATCTCAAATTGTTTTTTCGCCATAACTCGGCCGCTATTAGAGTTAGAGGGCTAAAAATGGTCTCATTGGAAGCGCATGGAAATTATACGTCGATTGAGCTATATTTGGACGCGATCGGATGAAATCCGACCGATTTAGTGCGTTTTTAGATGTTAAGAATCCGAATATTCTTCAAAATATTAGATTATACAATCATATTGTGTACAATAATTATCGTATACGATAATTATTGTATATATATTATTGTATTTTTAGCAGATCTCAAATTGTTTTTTCGCCATAACTCGGCCGCTATTAGAGTTAGAGGGCTAAAAATGGTCTCATTGGAAGCGCAAGGAAATTCTACGTCGATAAACTATATTTGGACAGTATCGGATGAAATCGGAATGATTTAGAGCATTTTTAAATGTTATGTATCCGAATATTATTGTATTTTTAGCCGATCTCAAATAGTTTCTTCGCCATTTCTCGGCAGCTATTAGACTTAGAGGGCTGGAGATAGACTTTTTCGAACCGCTAGGAAATTCTACGTCGATTAAGTTATTTTGGGACCCGATCGGATGAAATCGGAATGATTTAGAGCGTTTTTAAATGTTATGAATCCGAATATTATTGTATTTTTGGCCGATCTCAAATTGTTTTTTCGCCATTACTCGGCTGCTATTACACTTAGAGGTATGAAAATTGTCTCATTGGAAGCGCAAGGAAATTCTACGTCGATCAGATATATTTAGACACGATCGGATGAATTCGGACCGATTTAGAGCGTTTGTAATTTTTATAAATCCGAATATTATTGTAATTTTAGCCGATCTCAAATCGTTTTTTCACCATAACTCGGCCGTTATAAGACTAAGAGGTCTGAATATTGTCTCATTAAAAGCACATAGAAATTCTACGTCGATTAACTATATTTGGACACTATCAGATGAAATCGGAATGATTTAGAGCATTTTTAAATGTTATGAATCCGAATATTATTGTATTTTTAGCCGATCTCAAATTGTTTTTTCGCCATTTCTCGGCCGCTATTAGAGTTAGAGGGCTGAAAAGGGTCTCATTGGAAGCGAAAGGAAATTCTATGTCGATTAACTATATTTGGACACTATCGGATGAAATCCGACCGATTTAGTGCGTTTTTAGATGTTAAGAATCCGAATATTATTGTATTTTTAGACGATCTCAAATTGTTTTTTCGCCATTTCTCGGCCGCTATTAGACTTAGTGGAATGGAGATAGACTTTTTCGAACCGCTAGGAAATCCTACGTCGATTAACTATAGTTGGACGCGATCGAATAAAATCCGACCGATTTAGTGCGTTTTTAAATGTTATGAATCCGAATATTATTGTATTTTTAGCCGATCTCAAATCGTTTTTTCGCCATTTCTCGGCCACTTTAAGACTAAGAGGTCTGAAAATTGTAGCATTGGAAGCGCAAGAAATTTCTACGTCGACTACATATATCTGGACACGATCGGATGAAATCGGACTTATTTAGAGCGTTTTGAAATGTTATGAATCCGAATATTATTGTATTTTTAGCCGATCTCAAATTATTTTTCGCCATTTCTCGGCCGCTATTAGAGTGAGAGGGCTGAAAAGGGTCTCATTGGAAGCGCATGGAAATTCTACGTCGATTGAGCTATATTTTGACGCGATCGGATGAAATCCGACCGATTTAGTGCGTTTTTAGATGTTAAGAATCCGAATATTCTTCAAAATATTAGATTATACAATCATATTGTGTACAATAATTATCGTATACGATAATTATTGTATACATATTATTGTATTTTTAGCAGATCTCAAATTGTTTTTTCGCCATAACTCGGCCGCTATTAGAGTTAGAGGGCTAAAAATGGTCTCATTGGAAGCGCATAGAAATTCTACGTCGATTGAGCTATATTTGGACGCGATCGGATGAAATCGGACCGATTTAGTGCGTTTTTAGATGTTAAGGATCCGAATATTCTTCAAAATATTAGATTATACAATCATATTGTGTACAATAATTATCGTATACGAGAATTATTGTATACATATTATTGTATTTTTAGCAGATCTCAATTTGTTTTTTCGCCATAACTCGGCCGCTATTAGAGTTAGAGGGCTAAAAATGGTCTCATTGGAAGCGCAAGGAAATTCTACGTCGATAAACTATATTTGGACAGTATCGGATGAAATCGGAATGATTTAGAGCATTTTTAAATGTTATGTATCCGAATATTATTGTATTTTTAGCCGATCTCAAATAGTTTCTTCGCCATTTCTCGGCAGCTATTAGACTTAGAGGGCTGGAGATAGACTTTTTGGAACCGCTAGGAAATTCTACGTTGATTAAGTTATTTTGGGACCCGATCGGATGAAATCCGACCGATTTAGTGCGTTTTTAGATGTTAAGAATCCGAATATTATTGTATTTTTAGACGATCTCAAATTGTTTTTTCGCCATTTCTCGGCCGCTATTAGACTTAGTGGAATGGAGATAGACTTTTTCGAACCGCTAGGAAATCCTACGTCGATTAACTATAGTTGGACGCGATCGAATAAAATCCGACCGATTTAGTGCGTTTTTAAATGTTATGAATCCGAATATTATTGTATTTTTAGCCGATCTCAAATCGTTTTTTCGCCATTTCTCGGCCACTTTAAGACTAAGAGGTCTGAAAATTGTAGCATTGGAAGCGCAAGAAATTTCTACGTCGACTACATATATCTGGACACGATCGGATGAAATCGGACTTATTTAGAGCGTTTTGAAATGTTATGAATCCGAATATTATTGTATTTTTAGCCGATCTCAAATTATTTTTCGCCATTTCTCGGCCGCTATTAGAGTGAGAGGGCTGAAAAGGGTCTCATTGGAAGCGCATGGAAATTCTACGTCGATTGAGCTATATTTTGACGCGATCGGATGAAATCCGACCGATTTAGTGCGTTTTTAGATGTTAAGAATCCGAATATTCTTCAAAATATTAGATTATACAATCATATTGTGTACAATAATTATCGTATACGATAATTATTGTATACATATTATTGTATTTTTAGCAGATCTCAAATTGTTTTTTCGCCATTACTCGGCCGCTATTAGAGTTAGAGGGCTAAAAATGGTCTCATTGGAAGCGCATGGAAATTCTACGTCGATTGAGCTATATTTGGACGCGATCGGATGAAATCCGACCGATTTAGTGCGTTTTTAGATGTTAAGAATCCGAATATTCTTCAAAATATTAGATTATACAATCATATTGTGTACAATAATTATCGTATACGATAATTATTGTATACATATTATTGTATTTTTAGCAGATCTCAAATTGTTTTTTCGCCATTTCTCGGCCGCTATAAGACTAAGAGGTCTGAAAATTATAGCATTGGAAGCACAAGAAATTTCTACGTCGATTTACTATATTTGGACACTATCGGATGAAATCGGAATGATTTAGAGCATTTTTAAATGTTATGAATCCGAATATTATTGTATTTTTAGACGATCTCAAATTGTTTTTTTGCCATTTCTCGGCCGCTATTAGACTTAGTGGAATGGAGATAGACTTTTTCGAACCGCTAGGAAATCCTACGTCGATTAACTATAGTTGGACGCGATCGAATAAAATCCGACCGATTTAGTGCGTTTTTAAATGTTATGAATCCGAATATTATTGTATTTTTAGCCGATCTCAAATCGTTTTTTCGCCATTTCTCGTCCGCTTTAAGACTAAGAGGTCTGAAAATTTTAGCATTGGAAGCGCAAGAAATTTCTACGTCGATTTACTATATCTGGACACGATCGGATGAAATCGGACTTATTTAGAGCGTTTTGAAATGTTATGAATCCGAATATTATTGTATTTTTAGCCGATCTCAAATTATTTTTCGCCATTTCTCGGCCGCTATTAGACTAAGAGGTCTGAATAATGTATCATTGGAAGCGCATGGAAATTCTACGTCGATTGAGCTATATTTTGACGCGATCGGATGAAATCCGACCGATTTAGTGCGTTTTTAGATGTGAAGAATCCGAATATTCTTCAAAATATTAGATTATACAATCATATTGTGTACAATAATTATCGTATACGATAATTATTGTATACATATTATTGTATTTTTAGCAGATCTCAAATTGTTTTTTCGCCATAACTCGGCCGCTATTAGAGTTAGAGGGCTAAAAATGGTCTCATTGGAAGCGCATGGAAATTATACGTCGATTGAGCTATATTTGGACGCGATCGGATGAAATCCGACCGATTTAGTGCGTTTTTAGATGTTAAGAATCCGAATATTCTTCAAAATATTAGATTATACAATCATATTGTGTACAATAATTATCGTATACGATAATTATTGTATACATATTATTGTATTTTTAGCAGATCTCAAATTGTTTTTTCGCCATAACTCGGCCGCTATTAGAGTTAGAGGGCTAAAAATGGTCTCATTGGAAGCGCAAGGAAATTCTACGTCGATAAACTATATTTGGACAGTATCGGATGAAATCGGAATGATTTAGAGCATTTTTAAATGTTATGTATCCGAATATTATTGTATTTTTAGCCGATCTCAAATAGTTTCTTCGCCATTTCTCGGCAGCTATTAGACTTAGAGGGCTGGAGATAGACTTTTTCGAACCGCTAGGAAATTCTACGTCGATTAAGTTATTTTGGGACCCGATCGGATGAAATCGGACCGATTTAGTGCGTTTTTAGATGTTAAGAATCCGAATATTCTTCAAAATATTAGATTATACAATCATATTGTGTACAATAATTATCGTATACGATAATTATTGTATACATATTATTGTATTTTTAGCAGATCTCAAATTGTTTTTTCGCCATAACTCGGCCGCTATTAGAGTTAGAGGGCTAAAAATGGTCTCATTGGAAGCGCATAGAAATTCTACGTCGATTGAGCTATATTTGGACGCGATCGGATGAAATCGGACCGATTTAGTGCGTTTTTAGATGTTAAGGATCCGAATATTCTTCAAAATATTAGAATTTACAATCATATTGTGTACAATAATTATCGTATACGAGAATTATTGTATACATATTATTGTATTTTTAGCAGATCTCAATTTGTTTTTTCGCCATAACTCGGCCGCTATTAGAGTTAGAGGGCTAAAAATGGTCTCATTGGAAGCGCAAGGAAATTCTACGTCGATAAACTATATTTGGACAGTATCGGATGAAATCGGAATGATTTAGAGCATTTTTAAATGTTATGTATCCGAATATTATTGTATTTTTAGCCGATCTCAAATAGTTTCTTCGCCATTTCTCGGCAGCTATTAGACTTAGAGGGCTGGAGATAGACTTTTTGGAACCGCTAGGAAATTCTACGTTGATTAAGTTATTTTGGGACCCGATCGGATGAAATCGGACCGATTTAGAGCGTTTTTAAATGTTATGAATCCGAATATTATTGTATTTTTAGCCGATCTCAAAGTGTTCTTTCGCCATTTCTCGGCCGCTATAAGACTAAGAGGTCTGAAAATTATAGCATTGGAAGCACAAGAAATTTCTACGTCGATTTACTATATTTGGACACTATCGGATGAAATCGGAATGATTTAGAGCATTTTTAAATGTTATGAATCCGAATATTATTGTATTTTTAGACGATCTCAAATTGTTTTTTCGCCATTTCTCGGCCGCTATTATAGTTAGAGGGATAAAAATGGTCTCATTGGAAGCGCAAGGAAATTCTACGTCGATTAACTATATTTGGACAGTATCGGATGAAATCGGAATGATTTAGAGCATTTTTAAATGTTATGTATCCGAATGTTATTGTATTTTTAGCCGATCTCTAATAGTTTCTTCGCCATTTCTCGGCCGCTATTAGACTTAGAGGGCTGGAGATAGACTTTTTGGAACCGCTAGGAAATTCTACGTCGATTGAGCTATATTTGGACGCGATCGGATGAAATCGGACCGATTTAGTGCGTTTTTAGATGTTAAGGATCCGAATATTCTTCAAAATATTAGATTATACAATCATATTGTGTACAATAATTATCGTATACGAGAATTATTGTATACATATTATTGTATTTTTAGCAGATCTCAATTTGTTTTTTCGCCATAACTCGGCCGCTATTAGAGTTAGAGGGCTAAAAATGGTCTCATTGGAAGCGCAAGGAAATTCTACGTCGATAAACTATATTTGGACAGTATCGGATGAAATCGGAATGATTTAGAGCATTTTTAAATGTTATGTATCCGAATATTATTGTATTTTTAGCCGATCTCAAATAGTTTCTTCGCCATTTCTCGGCAGCTATTAGACTTAGAGGGCTGGAGATAGACTTTTTGGAACCGCTAGGAAATCCTACGTTGATTAAGTTATTTTGGGACCCGATCGGATGAAATCGGACCGATTTAGAGCGTTTTTAAATGTTATGAATCCGAATATTATTGTATTTTTAGCCGATCTCAAAGTGTTCTTTCGCCATTTCTCGGCCGCTATAAGACTAAGAGGTCTGAAAATTATAGCATTGGAAGCACAAGAAATTTCTACGTCGATTTACTATATTTGGACACTATCGGATGAAATCGGAATGATTTAGAGCATTTTTAAATGTTATGAATCCGAATATTATTGTATTTTTAGACGATCTCAAATTGTTTTTTCGCCATTTCTCGGCCGCTATTAGAGTTAGAGGGATAAAAATGGTCTCATTGGAAGCGCAAGGAAATTCTACGTCGATTAACTATATTTGGACAGTATCGGATGAAATCGGAATGATTTAGAGCATTTTTAAATGTTATGTATCCGAATGTTATTGTATTTTTAGCCGATCTCTAATAGTTTCTTCGCCATTTCTCGGCCGCTATTAGACTTAGAGGGCTGGAGATAGACTTTTTGGAACCGCTAGGAAATTCTACGTCGATTGAGCTATATTTTGACGCGATCGGATGAAATCCGACCGATTTAGTGCGTTTTTAGATGTTAAGAATCCGAATATTCTTCAAAATATTAGATTATACAATCATATTGTGTACAATAATTATCGTATACGAGAATTATTGTATACATATTATTGTATTTTTAGCCGATCTCAAAAGGTTGTTTCACCATAACTCGGCAGCTATTATTCTTAGAGGGTTGGAAATGGTCTCATTAGAACCGCAAGAAAATTCTACGTCGATTAAGTTATAAAAAAAAATTTGAGTGTGAATGTGCAAAAACATTTGAAGTTTTAAACGCAATGTCTTGAATATCGTGTGTTAAAAAATGTTCATATGTACATTCTATATAAATATTAAATTTTAAAGTACTTTTTTCTACAATTTCTTTTAACTTATTAATAACTAGTTTCTTACAATATTTAAAAAATAAATTAAAATCAAAAGATTCTTCTTCGTTTTTTATGAAAAAAGTCTTAGAGGTTTTTTTAATTCTTTGAATTTCAATTAAGCCATTGCCAACTAAATTTAAACGATTAATCTTCGATTTATTTATATTATTCAACATATTTTGATCCATAATAATTCTGAAAAATATAAAAGGAGCTACTATTTGGTTTAAATATAAAACATTTTATTTTATTTTAAAAATATTATTGTCAATAGATAAAATAAAATTAATAATACATTTTGTTATTTTCACATCGTTAACAGGTTCATGCATACATACTATCATTGATTATAAATACTAGTATTTATAATCAATGATACTATATTATGATTATTACTACAAATTAAATTATGAGTTTCAAGCAGTGTTAATAACCTTCCATTTTTTTTAACATATCCTAATTTATGTACAAATATTAAACTATTATTATTATAATCTATTAACTTTAAATAAAATATTTTATCATTATATTCATCATAAGCAGTTAAATTTAACATATTACAATTAATACCTAGTCTTAATAATACACGTTTATTTGTACTACCATTCCATAAAACTAGTGTATTATTATTAAAACATTTTTTTAAAAATTGACTAGTTAAGTTAGAAACTAAATCATTTCTCATCGAATTTTCTAGTTCTTTTAAAATAATATCGAGCCGTTCAGGTTGATTTTTAAATGCATTATGTAATAAATATTTTGTTTTTTCTTTTATGTAATCGTTCATTATCATTGTTCCACCTCCTGGAGTAATTATAAGCGGTTTTCCTTGTAGTTTATAGATTTTTTGATTTATATTATTAATTTCATTGCAACTTGTAAAAGCACCTGATATTAATATAATATCATTCCTTCTATAGTTAAAAAGTTCAAAGTCTGCTATAACAATTTTAGGTGATCTATTTTCCCTGAAAAATATATATATATAGCATATGAAATTACCCATTCTTCAAATAATAAAAATATATTTATATTTATATTAAAAAAAAATAATCTAATAATGAAACAATAAACTAAGTTAGAACTGAAGAAATGTAAATTTATAAACTTACAAAGCCTATTATGTTAGTATACAAGATACAAAATAAATTTGGTACGAGCTCAATTAAAATAATTTAAAATTTATATATTTATGCTTACATATTTGTGACTTTTCTTGAATATATTCAAATAATTAGCTTGAAACTTCTGTTTTAAAAAACTTCAAACAACTAAACAAAATACTGAATTACTATTCAAACACTAATATAATTTATGATATTGAATTTATTTTTATGCCTTTACGTTTTAATACATAACTATCAATTGAAGCGCTCGGCCGAACAACGGGGCAAGCGTCAGTTTCGGTAATATTGCGTTTTTCGGTGGAATATTGAGGGATTTAATGAATATGATATCTAAGTTGATAATGAAAAGACGAGTGGAACAACGAGCTATGTGCAAAGTTCACCCAAGACGTATAGAAATAGCAGGCAATTATTGAAAACTTTTTTTAATTTAGTCTAATGTATATTGAATTGTTAATCGTAAGATGCGATAAAATTTAATTATTTTAAATTGTGTTGAATCATTATAAAAATAATTAATATTAATATTATCATTATTTCCTTTTAATAAAAAACTATTAATAAGAAATTCGGTAATCAAATTACATAAGCCGCATAACAATTTGCATGTTTATCGATTTTTAAAATTTAGCATAATTCGTGAAGGTTGAACTATTACAATATGATTATTGATTTTAATTTGTTATATCAAATCATATTAGATGATAACTTTTAATAGGAATAATTTGCAATATGATATTTTACGTTAATTATAATAAAAGTACTATTTTTTCTTTCATTATATTTTAACTAATACGTAATTAACATATTATTGTATTTTTTTTGCTTATATAATTCTATCGAAAGGTTTAAATACTATTTTTACTTTTATATATCTGATTTAAATCACACCACTTCTTTAAGGTCAAAACTATTGATAACTATTAACTACGCTTTAATAAAAGTTGTTTCTCTCTCTCTATTGCTATAAAACAGTATTGAATATACTATATATACTTGGTGTTATTTCTATAATAGTGTTATTTTAATTTTAAATTATACATTTTTGTACTTTTAATCATTCGTTTAAATAATAATTAATTTTAAAAAAAAAATGGAAAATATAAAGAAATATACTGCAGTAACAGAGGATGATTCTAGTGATGTAAGTATATAGATACCTACTTAAAATATAAAAAATAATTTTTTATTATTTTGTTTTTATTATTTAAGTATACAGAAACTGACGAGAAAATTAAAACTTCAAAAAGTAAATCTAAGGTCATAAAAAAAAGAAAAACTCAACCATCGAAATCATTATCACCATCAAAAAAAATTAAACCATTGAAGGTACGTTTTAAAAAACTTTAATAAAATATGTTTTTCTAATCCATTTTTTCTTTTTTTAGATGAAATCTTATATGGACAAAATTGATAAATTCATTGAAAATGAAAATACAAGTGTATTTGATGAAAAAGAGAACTCAATGACTGTAAAACAGGATGGATATAATTTCACGTTTAAATGTCCGGTAAATAATGGAAAGGACTATTGGGTATTGCAACATTATAAAATGAAAGACATATAAGATATATCGGTTAATGACAGGTAATAAATATATAGTTAAATCATTTCTAAACAAATTAATCTGTTTCAATTTTTATATTATGACTTCATATTTGTAAATAATTTGTGATCATTTCCATTATCATATTTCTATTTAAACTCCTATGATACGTTTTTTTATTAAACAATATCAGTTATAATAATAATTTTGTATTATTAGGTGGAAACATTCAAACTGTTCAATTAAAGTATATACATCAAATGACAATTCTAGAGATGTGAATATTACAAATGAATTTACTAATTTGATTGAAATGATAACAGGAAGATTCACTTCTGACCCGGACAGAAAAGTAACAAAGCGAAAAAATTATAAATTATAATTGATTAATGTAGAATATTTTTAATTAATTGTTTGAAAAATAAAAAAGTACTATTAACATTTTATTT
Source organism: Periphyllus acericola (assembly GCA_949715065.1). Classification (NCBI taxonomy): domain Eukaryota; kingdom Metazoa; phylum Arthropoda; class Insecta; order Hemiptera; family Aphididae; genus Periphyllus; species Periphyllus acericola. Next base: position 19,874,878 of record OX454264.1, read on the forward strand.
TTTTATTATATTGATAACATACCTATACTAATAAACATACTTAACATATTAATAATAATGAATATTATTGAAAAATCGAAATTATAATATAAAAAACAAGTGATATAACACGTAAATCTTTTAAAAAACATGTCTAACAATAATCGTCATTGAAATATTACAATTAAAAAATAAAATATTAATTTACACAACGTAAATCATAACTAAGGTTAAATTAATAATTTTGAACGCATGCATTTAACAATAATTATTCATTTCTTTAAAGTTTTATTAGTAAAAGTTAAGCGTCTCAATTGGATAATGAAAAAACTCAATCGAAACATATTATTTGTATATTTCTTTTAATACCATATCTGAAATTTTTTCACAGTGAAACTGTTGTAATTCTAGAATAAAATATTTATCTTCACAGCGCACATTACTTAAATTGAATTCATAATTTTGAACATATGCATTTACTAATTCTTTCTTTTGACACGATACTGGTAAATCTGTAATATCTTGTTTGATAAATGATAATACTATATCGAAACATGTTTGATACAAATTCAACTGTTTTTGTTTTGTAAGAATACATGCATTAACACAATATTGTAATTGTTTTAATCGTGATAAATTGTAGCGAGATAATGTTATACGGTTGTTATCGACTCGTAATGTAATAGTTTCATTATTTGCATTAATTGAATAAAAAATATCATCGGTTAGTACAGTTCGTTTAGAATGAGTATAAAGTTTATTAAGAATCATATTAAAATTAGATTCAGCCATTATGTGATTCCATTTTTCTTCATCTAATTTCAAAGTCTGTTTTGTTAATTCACACTCGAGTAGAATAACAATTGTAATTTGATAATCAACTAAAAATACAATTGAAATTTTTTTTTATTATTATAAGGCTGAATACTGAAAATTGATTTACATACCACTGTTAAGCTCATTATTTTTTAATAATATATTGTAGAAAATACTTAAAAAATGTTAATAACCAAATTCATCGTGAAAACGTATTGGTGGTTTTGAAACCCTTGTAGACTTCCTAATAGTTTCAGTTTTGTTCTCTAAATTATATTTTAATAATATAAATTTTTTTACATATATATTTTTAAAATCGACACTAACAACAGAATTAGAAGAAAACATGACTTATAAAAAAATAAAATATAATTTAAAAAACCATAAGTAATTATTTGTTGACTAATAACAGCATACTGACTGATAAACTTATTCTAAAGTAATAAATATTTATAAAAAAATAAAAATGTATAGATATATTTAAAAAGTTATATTATTTACAAACGACATCTAGTTACCTAAAAAATAATTTTACCGTAGTAAAAAATATCTACCAATTAAACAAATTGCTGAAAATGTATTATTTTTACAAATATTACAAAACTGTATAAGAGTATAATCCAGGTAGCTATTGTCAGAAGTAAAATAATATAAAATTGTTAAATTATTTAAAAAATAAGGTAAAGTTAATAAATTTACCGCAGTGAAACTACCTCGGCAAATAAAAAAGTTGAAATAAAAAAGAAGCTAAAACACGATTGAAAAAGAGGCTAAATTTCGTAAATTTACCGCAGCGAAACTACCTCGGAAATAAATAAGAGAAGCCAAAATCATAATTGAAAAAGAGGCTAAAATTCATAAACTTACCGCAGTGAAACTACCTCGGCAAATAAAAAATTTGAAATAAAAAGAGAAGCTAAAAACACGATTGAAAAGAAGCTAAATTTCGTTAATTTGCCGGGGGAAAACTACCTCGAAAAATAAAAACTGAAAAACCATGGTCAGAAGCCCTATATTACTACTACTACTGTCATTCTTTCTCTAATAGATGATGACAATGCATGCACACCCCTTTGTTAAGCTATATAATACAATATTTTGGAGTACAGCATTTTGAATTCGCATGTTTTTTGAATCGTTACTACGTGACCGCTGCACATATGTCAACGGTACTCCCTCAAGAAAATGCGTATGTGGTCAAGTATATATTATTATTGTAGTACTTTAGTATGCATATTGTCGGAAACAAATTTTATGAAAAATGCTTTGACATTTTAACACTTATCGTCACGATCAGCAGCGTGATTGTATTAATAAACCACATGGTTTGTCCGATACGGTAAACGAAGAATTATATTTTATTTAAAATACATTACACATGTATTTAAACACGAAGTTGAAATCACGATGGGCGTATTTCAGTAGAACACTGTAATTCCATTATATGCTCGCTCCCTTTTCCCGACCATTGAAGGGAGGACCACAAGGTTTCTAATTTTTTTTTATTAATATTATTATCATTAACAAAACTCTGACACATGCTGTGGAGAAGATGTGGCGACTAGCGATCATGGTGTAGCCATCACGAGTCATTCCCACAGCAAAGTCGTCGATGAGCAATCAAGACGCACGGACTCGGGTGTGGCACACACGTGTCGCACCGCAGTAAAATTATGACTTCACAATGCTCCTATTTTTCATATTTATTTTGTTCACTACCTTTTGACATGTTTCCTACACCCGATTTTGAGTTTTTCCTGTGTTTACCTATCGTAATCGTCCCGTGTCCATCGATCTATGTCGGCGGCCCTCCAACGAGGTTATGAAATGTATTGTTGCCATTTCTGTGTGTTTGTTCGATTTGTGATTGCTTTTTATTTTATTTTATTTCTCTCAGGATCGAGTTTTACGGGCGTCGCGCGTCGGCTTTCTCGTCATCAAAATACATTATAACAAAAATAAAAAATACAACAAAACCATTGGTCTCATATATTTATTTTTGTTTCGTCCATGTACCTAATTATCTCTAGTTGTCATGTTAAACATAAAAAATTCTGCGTGCTGACTTACGAGTCTCGGCCGTAGGTTGGTCGCCCTCACTCAGAGACACAGAACCGTCACATGGTGCTCCGTCAAGCTTATACCACGAATTTTTATTTTATTTATTCGTATAATGACTAGAACGTTGTCGAACCGCAACAAAATACTTGTAGAACCGCCGGCGGTAGTGAATAATAATGAAACTATTATATTTTATGGAATTCAAATTTGGTATCCAGTAAAAGGATGAACACGTACACAGTGTTCACACGTTCAATTTATATTAGAAATACTTTAAGCTGAAAGCTCCTATTTCGGCTAAGACACAATATTTTTAAAAAAGTAAACATTTTGGTAATGTAGATACGTATAATACGACTCTGCGACGCAAAAATCAGACTTAAATCACAACCAGACTTTGAAAATGCACATTATACAATTACACACACACACAAAACGTGAATCATTAAATCATTTACTTTCTATCCCGATGCTCACATATTTTATGGATAAATAAAATAAAACACGATAAAATTATGAAAACTTATGCTTGATAAGTGTTTACTATCAATTACGAATAATGTTCGGCCAAGACTGTAAACACTTTTCCCAACGTCTCATTCATGTATATTTCTGTGATTGTATCACATACCTAAGAGTGATTCGTACTTATAAACTTTTTAACCTACAATCCAAAACTTCTGCTCTAACCTTTTTACCTCATTAGTTAAGTCTCGAAAATCGTAACTTGGTGGGAAACAATTCAATTTTTGTCATATTCGCTTTTGTTGATATTTTTAAAATACTCGCGAATAAACTTTATAATATTATTTTACAATGTTACATCATCAATTTTACGATATTATAATATTGTTGTGTATGATAATATTTTTATACTTATAAATGAATAACGATAATAACAATGAACAACGTAATATCAACGATATTGCATTATTTTGCGATAAAAAATATATAAGTACAATCAGTGGCGTCAATGAGGGGTCGCAAGGGATCACACTTGCAACCTTTAATAAAACTTTGGGGCTACAAAGTAAAAATTTACAACCCATGAAATCTCCATACTTGTCATTCATCATTAATCAAATGATACAGTTACAGTTGTTGTATTTATTTACATAAACACAAAAAAATAAATGATAATTATAGATATGATATAAAAAAATGTTCATAATTTATTGTTATATTATTATTATTATTTATTATAAAATGGAAATTTGAGTTGAAATCGCGTTTTTTTACAACACAGTTAATAATACGCTCATAATTTAATAATTTGAAAGAATTATGTCATTGATAAGCAATTGTCGTTCACATTTACAACCGTAACACGTCAGTTACACTTGAGTATTCAATGTGTAAAAGAACTTTTTTGCTAAGTACGCTTCGCCACAGCATTTTGATAACGCATTGAAATGCGACGGAACCCTGTACCCGATACTTCCTGTATACCTCGAAAATAAATTAATGTAAAATGTTAATTATTAAATAAAACTGTTAGCTTCTTACACATCACTACACATGCTGCACGTGGTTGTCAAAGACTAGTTACGAATGGTAGGTGTTTGACTATAATGTAAACACAGTGTAATATTATAAGTTAGCAATGCATTTTATCCATAAAGATGTATTGTTAGCAATAATATCGCGGACGCACATGGGATATACCAATATTATGTGTGATATTATCGCGGACGCAGATGAGATATACCAAAATTATTAGCGATATCATCGCGGACGCAGTTAGGCTATTAAAAAGGTACGATATGATAAACGGGACGCACTCGGAAGTCACCCCCCTGTACAGTGCATTTTGACTGATTTCTCTAAAAGTGGCAATTGTAGACCAGTTGTGTGGATTTTGTTGGTTCAGCGTAATACATATAACATAAAATATTAATCTACAATCCTCAACTATACCGTCTATACGTATATAAATGCATAAAACAATAAATATTAAAGTATGTAATTGTAAATATTTTATCGCAGCAACATTGATCCAGCTTTTCTTGAAAAGCTTACTATACCTACACAAACGTCTGTACTTTGTATTCGGCAGAAAACTGTTTACCGCACGATAAACACTACACGCGGCGCATGGGTTTCTTAAAAGTAAGAACAATAAAAAAAGTACATAAAAGTATAAACGTTCACATAATACCGACTTTTGTATTTATTCGTATGACGACTAGAACGCTGTTGAACCCAAACATAATACAAGTAGAACCACCCTAGCTGTGGTTGAATTTTGATAATAAAACTATTATATAGATCAGGGATGGCCAAACTGCGGCACGCGTGCCATTTGTGGCACATTTGTTGTTATTGAATAGCACACCAGTGTCAGATCAAATAACATAATTTTATTCTTAAATTTTTCTAAAAAAAAATATTATTAAATTAGATTATTATTATCGTGCAGTGGAAGTTCCCGATACGAGAATTATTATGGTACAATAACAATTTTAATCGTGTGATAAAACGAATGAACTGTCATAAGATTAGTACCTATGAAAAAAATCTAAAATCTAAATTCATATATAAATATATATATGTAAATAAATAATTATAGATTCTACAAAAATCATGGTTTGTAACACGCCTAAAACAAAGTGTGTTGCATACTGAAGGGATGAAATAAGTTAAAAACTCCGCGATTGCACTGATTACAAAATGAACTTTTATTAACCCTTACAATCTGATTGTATTAAAATATAGTCAAACATTAAATAATTATTATCATATAGTAGGTATACATTATATTTACATCTCAATCACTAATGCGAATGATGTATCATACATCTTAAAATTATAAACATTAATACATTTTAAAAACGACTTAACAATTATTTAACCTATTACTTATTTATTCAAACTGATCCAAACTATTTGTCTGCGACACCTGTGGTAACTGCAAAAAAAAAATATTAAAAACCTAATATATTATGTTTCATATATATATATTCTATTTTTGCATATAAAGTTGTATGAAAAAAATTCACTAATTAAACTTACCATGGTATCAATATTATTATAAATTAATAATAAGAGCTGATTTATAAATTTAGGTATTTCAGTTGTTAAATTTGGCGAGCAGAATACTTTGCTTAATAAACTCGGCAATTCAACTGAAACATAATAATTAATAAAAAATTAATCTAGGAACGATAGAATATGATAGATTAATAAGTAATCGTTTTAATATATGAAAATAATGTAATAAATCAAACAAACTAATCCAAAACTAAAATATAAGTCTTTGACGAAACCTTAATGTTAAAAAAGATTAACAGTAATCCCGAAAATCTGAATTATTTTTTTTGTAAAATAGTCATAACATTTCAAATTTAAACTTAAGGTTTAAAATATGAACACGAAATGATTTACAAGTTTTTCATTGTAGTCATTAAGTCCAAAAAAATGAAAAAAGTGTTAGAAAAAATAATTTCAACAAATTACGAGTACATTTTATTAGATATTTCGTTGTTTTTCTAAAAATATAAATCGTATTATCTTGACAAATATACTGAGTACTTTCTTTAGCATTAAAATACATACTATAAGACGTTTAATGTATTTTATTGCAATTTGTACCTTTTGTAGGGACATGAAATTTCGCATTTTATTTAAATTTTATTCTGCTATAGTTTGATGATATTTTTAATCATTGATTTTAACAATAAAAATTTCTAAACCAGATTCTCTTTATTTTGTTTGTGTAAAAGTATCGAAAACAAATGCATGCATTTTTTTTTTAAGCATTTTAATGTTTAAAAACATGACCAAAATCTCGAAAATCCAACATAATTATTGTGAAAAAAATTCATTATTTATTCACCCTTTGCAATTTGAAGGTTTCTCTCTATTTTATTTTTATAAAAAAAAGTTGTATTACGTCATTATAAAAGGTCATTTTTAAAAAAATTTATATTTATATAACTCGACCAAAATAAAAAGAAATCCGAATCATTTTTACAGATATTTATTCTGTTTATATACCTATAGGCTATAACTTTCAGTTTTAATGCTTAGTTACACATTTCAGGTGTGCAAATAGGCTATCTACTGACTACTGACTAATAATCGAAAATGTAAACACATACTTACATACAAACCTTATAAAATGGACAACGCCAAAGGTATTGCCAGGTATTTCAATATCGGCGCATATCTGAAATCATATTAAATATTTTGATTAAATTAATCATTTAAAAAATAGAAAAATAAAAGGTATAAATATGTCATATTAAATTATACCAGCGACTGAAGCGGTAAATAATTTGTATTATTTTTTAATTTATAATGTAATTTGATTTAAAATATTGTACACATATTTTGTCTAAATTTAAAATGGATTTTTGATTCAATTATATAGCGATTACAACTCCAGTTCTTTCATTGTTATTAATTGTGGTAAAATAAGTGAATAATATTTAAAGATTGAAGTTTGGTTATTTAGAAATGCAGAAGTCTTGCACTTTTAGTGTTTTTCAATTTTTCAATACTTATTTTCCTAAAATCTACCTCTATAGGACATTGTTTATTTTTAAATAACACAATAATATTTTTATTGATTTTAAAGATCATTCACATGGTAAATATACTTGACCCAAAAGAGTTGATGGGTCACAACAATTAACCTCACCTGTTTAAAAATTAAATAACAAAAATGATATCAAAAACTATATTTACTATTGTATATTCTGCTTTTTCTTGCGGTGTTAAAAGTATATTATACACAATTTTCTCAAAACCGAACAGTATAGCGGATTTGATATCTTCCGACGCACTGAATTAAAACAAAAACAAAAATAATTAAATAAAATAGGATAGTTTATATCCTATGTATACATATTTTTCTACAACATTTTCTACTAGCTTTTTTTTTAAATTGGAAATAATACATCGTACATAATTGACTAAACTAAGTGATTTAATATTTGTAACTTTGATTATTTCACAGTGTTATATATGATGGCTATCAAAACTTAATATTGGGGGTTTTATTATTCAACAAATCTCTTAAATTAATTTTGGAAAGATAAATAGTGGAATAACAAAGTTCCACCATACAGCATTATGACTAATCAAACTAACATGTATATGTGATTTATAATAATTGCCTAAACTATATACTGTTATATTCATATTTAAATAAGCTCTTGCAATCTTCTTAAACATTAAACATCAGCTTTGTATGTTTTACTTAAAATTTTCCATTGATAATGGGTTAAGTGAAATTACTCATTTTAATTTAGAGTTTATAAATATTTGTCAAAAATTTGACATAAAAAATATGATTATTTTTACTTACTCAGGATTTGATTCCATAAATTGACGCATAATGTTATACACTGTGTGATCGGCCGGCAACCTTAAATTCTACGAACAAAAATATTTATTATGTGAGTATAGACTATTGGTATTATAAGTATTATATTATTAGGCCATAATAATTAGATAGTATTTACTTCAATTATAATTGCAACCTACATCATAACTATCAGACATGGACATCTGCTCGTGTTTTATATATCTTCGCAGAAGTTCCTCAGGGACCTTAATTTCAAAAACCCTTAGCAAATTTAAATATCGGTTTGTAGGAGGTTCATTTATGCTGAGTTCTAAACATGATTTAAATTTAAAATAGTATTTTTATGAAGTTTTGGAAAATGTTATTTAAAAAATGTTATTGTAAATGTTATATTGTTATTAATTTAATTTAATTTGAAATACTTACTTATGAATTTGTACCATACAGCACGCTGGTACGTAAAAATAGGCAATACGTTCTATAACAAAGATGAAAAGAATCTGTTTGAACTCCACAAACATATGATTCAAATATTAAATTATAAATTAACTTACTATAGTATTCAATTTATCATTGTTTGCGAAAACACTTATTTCATGAAAATACCTGTAATGGAAAGATTTTTATTAGTGACTATCTTTATAATCTATTCACAATATTAAACATTGGATTTAAGGTAGGATATAAATTTATTGTTATCAGTTTAAACACATATGAATAATATTACACATAATCCATGTATAATATTTGTTATATAGAGTACATATTAAAGTTAATTAATAGAATTAATTTGAAATAGATACTTACGTCATTAAACAACTTATGTAATTTGGGATGGTAACATGGTAAAATTTGTTTAAGTGAGATTTGTTTTCTATGATAAGAGGCACTTCCACTAAAAAAAAAATTTTATATTAATTAAATAAAATAATTGATGCCAATGCATACGTTTTAATTCATCATAGATTTTGAAATATTTTTGAAAATAATGCACGTTAATCAAAATGTATTAATAATAAAATGTAATGATTATATTTATACAATAAACCGTCAGTATTATACACCACGTTTTTCATTGCTCGTGTTAGAAAAATAATTGGTACAAATACCACAATTCTCGTATCCGTATATAATTAAAATAAAATAAAGAATGTTATCTTATTTACCTTACTTCATAATAAAAATATTGATTCACTAGTTATCATACAAACATTTCTTACTATAAAATACGTGCATGGTTTCATAGGCGTTTATTGAAGAGGGAATGGTACTTAAGAAGGCTTAAATTTAAATAGCATTGCAATTTCGAAAATGTGTTCAAAATTAAATTTTACATTTATATTTAGTATCTGATGGGCGTGTCCAAATAATGTGTGAACTCTGAAATGACAGTGGTGAAGAATTTTGTGGTTCAAAATTTTGGATCTGATGTTAAAATTATGTTTTTCAAAAATTAACTGAAAACCTTGAAACTATTGAAAGTAGCAAAAAAAATCCCAAGTAATAGAGTAGTAGAGAGAAGTTTAATAATTATGAGAATTGTCAAACATGTCTCAAACAACGAAGTTCCAGGATAGTTTCAGTAGTATGCTATACATCGAAAATCATATTTTAATTATCTTTGTTGAAAAAAAAATATTTATTTTGAAATTTTTGTTGAGAAAAAAAATAAATGGTATGATTAAAATTGACCTTATTTAGTGTATAAAAAACAATAAATGTATATGTTATAATGTCTTCATACTTTTATTACTTATGTGTTGTCGTCCTGTGTAGGAAAGTAGGTAATGGGGAATTAAGGGTTGAATGAACCACGTCTGATTGATGATGTCAGAAATATTATACGTGGTGTAAGCGTATTATAAGTTAATTTCTAAGTGTTAAGAGCTTCTATTAAAAACATTAATCATTTATTTAAAGTTACTTACAGATATATCTCATGAAGTGGATAACGCCATAGATTATACTTGGAAGTACGTCTTTTTTTTTGCGGATCTAAAACCATATGAAATGTGTTTAGATAAGAAAAAGTAAATATATATAAAGATTTAGTGGGTAAAATAATTTAATTTGAGTACATATTTAATGAAATAACTATATGGAAAATAGTTTAAAAATAATGGATAAAAATATATTTACTTGTTGCTGTTGGAATTTTTCAATAGACCTGAGACACATACTTTCCATTGATGCATCAAAATTATGGAGGATGAAATTTTTTGCGTCGACCATTTCAGTGGGACTAAAAAATCACCGAAAAAAGTAACGTACTAAAAAATGTATAGGTTTTAAGAACTATAAAATTTTATTTTATTAAATTTATCCTATGGAAATAAATAAATCAAATTAAAATATGTGTACAAAGAATGCTACAATATTAGCTCTAAAAATATAATTTGTATTATGTAGATATATTTTATTATATTATGTCATCAAAATTATTTTCTAAGTTAGATATGTTGAAAATGGTTAAATATATATATAAATATATATATAACAATAAAATTATGTTTACTATCAAAATATTGAATGTTGTACGACTTATATTAAAAATAAGGTATTGTATTATTTAGTAGAGAACAGAAAGAATGCAAAAATGTTTTCGGAATTAAAATAAAATCGGACCATTCTCAATACACGTTATTCTATTAGATCTGCATCGATAAAAGTATATTTATATATTGCCTTCAATCTATTAAAGAGATTATTCAATGTGTGTATTAAAAAATATAAATATTTCGCACTTACTCTGGAGTTTGTCTTATATGTGCATTGACAAGATCGTAAATAGTTCTTGCAACTGGTAGGCTTAAAATCTGTAGTAAAAATTAAAAATATGTTATATGTATCATGTCATCAAACTGTTAGTTTTTATATTATAATGTCTCCATAACGCTTAACTCCTTACAAGATAACGTTTACAGCTTAAGTTTATTTCAGCTTGAATGTATGCTTTCAATAATTCTTTTGGGTACTGAATGCAATTTTGGTATTTTGTAAAATATTCGTCCAAATACTGTAAACGAATAATATAATTTATTAGCAATTGTATCTCGTTAAAACCGACCCACACTTTTTTGAGTAGTCACGATTGATTTACAATAGTTTTAATCACCGATGCGCATATGTCATTTACAAAAAACTTAAATTAAAAAAAATGTATGGCAAGAATCGAAAAAAATGTCCATAAAAGTTATTTTTGATGATAGAAAAAATGAGACTCTCTTATGTTACATACTTACATGTTATATTATGCTACACTCCAACCACTTTTAATAATAGTAAAAGAAAATCTTAGTGCAGTCGAAAGAGAAAATGTGTAACAACTATGAACCAACTTGCTATACACACTTACGAAGAATGACGATAGATTTCTTATTATAGTGAACGAATAGTGACGTATGGATAAATATACCAATTTAGTAAAATATCATGAAATGTTTCATCATAACTATTCAAAGATAGAAATTATTTCTTTATGACGTTTAATTTATAATATGCACCTAACAATTTTAAACCTCTTGTTAGCAAATTGTTTTCAAAGAGAGTATGAAAAATATGCGTACGTAAGTTGCGCAACACAATAATTTTAAGTCAATGAAGAAAAAGAAACGAAAAAAAACTCAACCACAGAAAATACAATAATTATAAATCACAACTATGATTAGTATATTTTGACGTTGGATAAAAAAATAAATTGAAAATTTACTCACCACATTAGAACTATCAGTTGGTGTTTTCTTTATATGACAATAAATACTTTCTGTAAATTAAAAACATTTTCGTTATTGAATTGAAATAATTTAATTCTTCTTTACTTCTAAGTAAACAGTAGTTTAGTAAAAAATTATTTATTAAATGTATTATATTAGTAGACGATTAATTAATAATTATGAGATTTATGAATTATGAGTTAATAAAAAAATATTTTTTAATCATCATTAATCGTTATTATTGTTTGCATTAGAGCTATCTGTTATATTATGATTAAAATAATTTAATTTGAATGACTTACTTATAATTCTGTACCATTGTGATGTTTTCATACTGTTTTCTACACTCGTTGCGAATATCTAAATAAATATAAATTAATATAAGGATTCATGTCATAAATAATTGTAGTGACTTTTTATTTAAATAGGAAACCTTTATAACTTTAATCCATTATTCTGCTCCGTTTAAATACCTATGAAGATATAAAAGTAAATTAAAATTTACTGGCTGTACGTTTATAGTTTTTTAAAATATTCTACTTTGGGTTACAGAATTTATAACTAACGTGTGCTGACAGTAAAAAATTAATTTTAATTCGAAAAATAATTATAATTTTATGTTATAGAGAATATGCACTAAAAAAAGTGTTGAACTACTGAATAAAAACTCCACTCAATTTTCCCATTTTGAAATTCTTTACAATCGACATTTTGTACCTATATAATTAGGTAAATGTAATGACATTAAGACTCTAAGAAGTTTAGTTGAGACTACAAGTATTTATAATATTAATTGAAAATTAGTAATTTTACTCACTGATTCAAAGAAATCTTCTTTATCGTCAAATGCTCCGTGGTCTATAAATATAAAATAGCAAATGTTATTACACAGTACAAGTACATTTTCAGCGATTTATACAACAGTTCCAAACAACTATTGAACAATCAACAAGGCAATCAATACGAAATCTAAAATTTGGTCATTTTAAAAATTATGGTAGACCAAATGTCGCATTATAATATGCTAGTCTCCGTAGAAACCCCTAAGAACTTTCAAAGTCTTTAAGTTTACCCACAAAAATGTTTATAGAACTTCGAAATTGGGTTGGGGAGTGATGAGGCCTACATAATAATTGAAATTTTCTTTTTTAGTGTATAAGCCACTTTACTGGACTCCTATATTCTGCCATTTAATTAATTTTTAATTTGTATCGCTATCGATCGCGTCGGTTATTATTGTCTTGATTTATTATTTATATAATTATTATTAATATAATTAATTATATTTAGCGGACTTTGTATGCGCGTTGACTAGGTCGACATTTTCGACCGTTACGAGGTATAAAGTTAATATTCGTTCAAAAGGTTTCTGCGATGCATTCAAAGTTATCGAACTATCTAATTGGAAAGATGATTTCCGATAACTGTAAAATATTTTTCATGTTTAGGTATTCATTAATGTTTTCTATAATCTTTTTTTTTAACGCCATCTTAAGCGTGTCATGTGGCGGTAAAAACTTTAATTTTTTAAATGAAATCACTTTTTTTTCACTGTGGTATTTTAATGGGAGCATTTTTCTGTGAATTTGAAAGTATCGAAATCAAAGTCGGAATAAGTAGTTTTTGAATTATTCTAATGAAGTGCTAAGAAAATTAGTATTTTAATACCTAATATTTGTAAATATTTGGTATCGTTCATTGCAACTAATTCGAGATATCGCGAATTTTACACTTTTCCTACGCAATTTAACATTTGAATAACTACGAATGTATGTGTCCAAATTTTGACTATGTTACATCAAAAAAAATATATCGACTTGTTAATGATCACATTGGTTAATATTGCTTTAGCTTAATCTTCTAATTTTATTTCAATATTAAGTGATCATAGCAGGAGCCCGTATAACTCGGTCAACATTTTCCGCCGTTTCGAGGTATAAAGTTAATATTCAATCAAGCGGTTTCGGCGATTTATTTATATTTATCGAACTATTTAATTGGAAAGGTGTTTTCCGATCACTGAAATATTGTGTCTTATATATACAGTTATTCATATTTATAAATAAATTACATTTTATAAGATGCAATCGTGAAAAAAATATGAGTGGTTGTTGTATATGCCAACTAGGCCAAAATTTAATTATTATAAAATTAGTAGAATTGGCCAGTGAAGCAAATGAGCTGAGGTAGCATATTGTAAATTAATATTTAAGACAGCCGGACGGACGAGACCGGGGCAGAGTGTGTGTGTGTGTGTGTTTTTGAAGCACGTATGTGTAGAGACTACGACGCCACGCTTAATTTTTGTTTTAATTAAAATTGGCCTTTTGGTGTGAATTATTGTTTTATTTTGAAAACCCATCAACTCTTAATAATTAAACTAATATCTATTAGCTTTGATTACTAAAGAGAGGATAGAGCGATACCCACGAAAGTGCGGTATACGACAGTGGCGCCCAACGTAATTCGACAATCCACGCCCAGAGACCTTTTGTGTTTTTGTTTGTGTTTGTGTTTGTTTTTTTTTGTTTTTGTGTTATCATACGCATAAAGATACCTTTAAATTTTCGCAGCAAGTTTATAAAAGGTTAGTTTTTGAGTAAATTACCTGTAAGTATTTTGAATTTATTTTTTTTTCTCTTCGTAAATAATAAATAAATTTTCAATATAGGGTATACTTTTTCTTAGGATTCCGTTTTAATTATATTTATCATTTAGGGTTTTTTATTTTTTTCATTTTTTTTCTTGCCGTTTATAATAAATTCACATATACAAATTTAAACTAATTTTACATTCATTTTTGACTTTTATTAAACATGAATTATGACCGATCTTGATATTACTACTACCGAAATTTCGAATAAAATAAATAAAATAACAGATATTTATAGATTAAAGAAACCAGAACTTATAAATTTATGCGAGTTAAAGGGATTAAAAACCGAAGGTAATGTGAACGACTTACGTCCTAGAGTAGTTAGATATTTCAGAGGTATTTTAAAAATAACTGATATTAAAGATAGGGTGAGTGAAGAAGAAAAGAATAGCATTTTAGAAAAATCATTAAAATATAAAATTAATATAGATAATTTAGAAAGTTCATTAAATCTAGGGGACTCTAGTCTCGATTCTGACAATTCTAATAATATAAATATATCATCGGACGTCTTAGACAACAGTCAGAGGGCTTGTGAATCTTTTACCCGCCATATAGATAGCGTAGAAAGCTGCAGTACGAATTTATATTTTAACAATTTAGAAGGAAATCAAGAAGGGAAATATATTAACATACCAGAATCCACAAAATTAATTAACTCAGAAATTTTTTTAGAAAATATTTACGAAGACATTTCAGATAATCCAGCCGATAATTTAAATACTACCTTTATTAAAACTCGTTCTCCACAGACCACTAATAATCCAATCAAAATAAATAATACAAATATGGAAAAAAATAAATTTATGATAATTAAACCAGATAGTTATTCCGGAAAAGGAGACATTAAACTGTTTTTTAAACAATACGAAAAAGCAGGACTGATTAATAATTGGGACACCAACGATAAAATACAATATTTATCTATATTTTTAAAAGACACCGCTGCCATATTTTTAGAAAATTTGGAAAATAAAAAAAATAATTGGACTTGGGATGAAATAAAAAAGGAATTTTTGTCGGAGTTCCAACCTATAGGGTATTCAATTTTATTAAAGAGTAAATTAGAAAATAAAAAACAGGAAGAATTAGAATCCATAACAAGCTTTGTAACTGAAGTAGAAAACTTATGTAGACAAGTAGACAAAAATATAAAAGATGAAGACATTTGTACTTACATCTTAAAAGGAATAAGAGAACCAATATTGCACGTTATTTCACTCCATGACAATAGTAATTTAAATAAATTAAAAGATAATTTGAGAAAGTATGAATTGATGCAATTTAGAATAAATTCAAGAGGTACTGGTTATAACGAAATTACTGAAATTTTAAATAAACAAGTTATACAATTAGATAAATATTCAAAAACAAAGGACGAAGAAATTAAAGAATTAAAAACAAAATTAGAAAACCGAGATAAATATTATAATAATGAAATTGAACAATTAAGCAAAGAAATTAAAGATATAAGTATTCAAAATAAAAAAAACGTTAATTTTAGAGAAGATAGAGGACGAAATTACGAGAGGAAAAATTACTATAATGAAAATCCAGATTACAGAAATAGATCATATTCGAGAGAGAGAGAAAATAATCAATATAGAGATTATAGAGATAAGAGCCCTTACCCAGGAAAAACAAACAACAGAAATAGAGAACAAAATCCGGATAGATACTACAGCAATAACAGGGATAGATCTTATTCTAGAGAAAGGGGTTATAATAGTCAGTATGAAAAAAACAATAGAAATAGAAACCGTGATAGAGGATATGATAGAGACAGCCGTGATAGTAACCGATATAGTAGGAGTAATAGCCGTGATAATACCCGAAATAGCAGAGGTAACAGCCGTGAGATAACACCGGAGCGATACAGGGAAAATCGATATGACAGAGAAACAGAAAGAGTTACCTGTTTTAGGTGTAATAATAAAGGGCATTATGCTGATAAATGTACTATTTCAAAAAACGATTAGATTCCGAGTTAGAAAAAAAATCGGATAATCTAACTCGGGGATTCAGAGAAGTTATAAAAGATAAAGCTGTAAGTAATATTATTGAAAAGGAAAATAGAGAACATATAAAATTTATAGGCGAATGTTATAATAATAAAGAGTATAAAAATGAGTACAAAAATGCTTACCTACTCAGTAAATAAAGGGACACTATAGTATATTACTCAGTCAGCTGCTAAAGATAATGGAACTAATAAGTTATAACTGGAAACTATTCGATGTCCTATAATGTATGGTATATTGGTATCAGTTAGGTTAGAAATCAAAGACCTGGTTAGGTTAGAAGTAAGACACTTAGACACGTTGTATAAACGAATGAGTGTTATATAAATAGTAATTTAACGTATATCGTAAACACACACCCGGAGAAGACAATATCAAAGACTCAAAAGATCTCAACCTGCGACACACTCCTTGACTGCAAGCCGACAAAAGATATGTCCATAATTTACACATATTTATTACTCAGTAGTACGTCCTTTCTTTAGTAGTCATACGGTAGATCGAAATCAAGGTGCGGCGACTAAAATGATAATTCGTCACAGGGTCTGATACAAGAAAAAACGACGGCATGCGCGTACGACATCCCCCTCGTCATTGTTCGAATACTATAGAGTATAGGCCATCCGACCTTTCAGGCCTCTGAACAAATATTAACGCAAACAACATACACACACTGACACTAAAACCACCATACGCCAACTTTTTACCCGCCTGCCTACTCTCTCTCTCACTCACTCTTCATTTACTTAATTATGTTACTACAAACGTAATGATAATAAAACAAGATTAGAAATATTTAAGAAATATTAAAATGCCTAACGTTGCTTAAAAAATCAATTATATGGGAACAATAATTCAACAATCAATCAACCAAGAACGCACCAGATTCTCGTTAGCACGTGTAAACATAAACGCCGCTAGCGCCGTCGACGAGTAGGATCTTATAGCGTCACGAGTCTTTTTATGAAGGGCCTGTAAACCCGCTGCTTGGAGGGGGAAATTTGGACGACCAAATAGTTTTGCGCGGCGACGATACGGTGTCAAAAAATAGCATTTCCATCAGTTTTCGCGCTAGTATTTTCGAATTATTCTCGGGTTTTAAGCCTCTGATAAACTTAAATTTTTCACTGAATAATTTATTCAACATACTGATCAATTCATACAAAATACAAGTCAATTTGTTAATTAGTTTAGACTACAGGGCAGCGGATATGATTCTCGTAAAATAACATTACTTAAATCGAGTTGGATAATACAATCATATACTCGTATTATCATGTACAGGTACACACACTATCGTCCCGAGGAGGTTTCCTATTTTTACTTAGCTCTGTGCCGCGACTGCGGCTCTTGATTTATATTGTTTTAAATGTTAAATAACGCCTAGTCACTTCATTTACCGTAATTAACATAGGTGGATATTAAATGATATCGGGGGGAGGGGGGGTTTGATTAATATAAAATGTTGAAAAGAAGTCTATGCCAGTAAAATAAAAAACTAAAGTATCGTGTGTATTTTTAATTAATTCAATTTTAACTTATACAATTTTTTAATGTTAATGCATTAATAAAAACCATAAATAACTCAAAATTCCAATGTATTACCTTTTCAATATCTGAGTACCTACTAATAATGATACATACAATATACTGTGTGTTGTACACTTGTACCGATCTATAGAGATCAGTTTTCAATTATTATAGAAAATATTTTCGTATTATAGTATAAATATAAAGAGCTCACAGGGCGTTCACAAGGGTCAAAATGAAATCATGTACATTGTACTCCGCCACCACGTGCAATTGTATAGGCAAAAAGATAAGACACACACATTACACACACACACACACACACACACACACACGCACGCACGCACGCACGCACGCACGCACGCACGCACGCACACACACACGCACACACACACACGCACGCATACACACATATTATTATATTATCCTGGTGTATAGACATTTTACCACCAGGACGACCTCGTACGCGCCATGGCATTCATCGTGTATTCGTGTTTCAGCAGTAATTTATTAACAGATGCATTTTCGTACCCACGGTTTATCATTACAATAATATGCACATCGCTTATTGCAAGGGAATGAACATACAGATTAAGTACCAACGATAAAACTATAAAAAAGTAAATATAAAATATTTCAAAATCAAAGTACAAATTTAACTGGAACACAGGATATTGTTTGTTTTCGGGGACCTACTACCATTTTCCGAAACCATTTAATCATGTGTGTGCAATGTATACAGTGGCGTACATACGGGGGGGGGGCTCGGGTTCAAACCCCCTCCCAGGACCAAAAAAAAAATGTGATATTATTGATGAATTTCTTATTAATTATCATCCGTGTATACACGGACAAACAAACGTCATAATAATATGACTATTGAGTAAACACTATACTTTACCAACAACGAAAAAAGATTTCATAACGAAATTATGGTTGCCGTATATCAATCAAAATAGACACTTGATCGTACATAGTCAGTTAATTGCATATTAATATTGTCATTATCTAGACCAGTGTTTCTCAACCTTTCATAAGTTACCACCCCCTTGAGCAGCAATAATTTTTTTAACGCCCCCCTATGTGGAATTCTAAAAATTAAACTCGATCAGACAACGGAGGTAAAATCGATTACGTTATAATCGTTGAATTTCTCGTGAGCGACAATAATACGGTGAAATGGATTCTATTTTTATAGCACTATCGTAAATGACCATGTTAAAATATTTAATTATGAATTATAATTTCGTTCATTTTGTTCTATTCTGGCTTCTGCCGTTGGAGAAGTTTATGTCAACAACTATTCTTTGAACTCCATAAACCAGTATTTAGTTAAGATTAATTTGAATTTATAACATTAAAATTGTTTATTAACAAAACATTAAACGTTTAAACATTAAAATGAATTATAAATACACAAGACTGATCGAGTTAATGATTTTTTTTTTAACTCAGTTAAGTTAATATGCATACACATATAGTATATATTGTATTTTTAAGTACATAAGTTACCTATCTAATAAGTAATAAGTAATAAATAATAATAAATAAGTATTATATATTATTTTAGTTGTCTTTCAAACAGATATTATTTTTATTATAATCACAATTATTATTATCACATTATTATCATTATAATTCGATTTCGATATATTTTAGGTTTTGAAGTTAAAATAAATAGTAATCATGCCTGAAAAAAAACAATCATAAATACAATTTTTTTTTTCAAAACCACGTTCAATAATGAATTCATTGTCAAATTCATTGAATGCAACTCAAACAGTTATAAGTTCCTCTAGTTCCTCATCAACTGTATCTGTATCTGATTCATCTATCACACAGTTCACACCTTCGACTACAGATATTAATCGTACATCTTCCAGTTATAATATTTTTGACATTGCACATTACACAAATAAATTGTTAAAGCAAAGTGAAATAGAAGAAAATTTGAGCATAATTTGGGTCCCTGATATTAATTACAATTTTCCTATCAAAATATGATACGAATAATTGATACATAATTGATTGTTAGGAAAATAGGTAGTTTTAAAGGGAAGGTTTTAGTGTTGGTTATTTTTTTTAAACCCCCCCCCAGATCAAATTTGAATGTATGCCACTGAATGTATATGTACACCAACACGCTCGGACATACACTCGCACACATACTTAGACTATTATTGTACTAAATACACACAGATATGAACTCATCTACACGATACACGTGCATACATCACGTGTATCGTGTAGGTGAGTTGTATCGTGTTGTAGTTTACGAGACATATTATAAAATAAGTGAATGAATCTCGAAATGTAGGAAATTGATTTCGAACAGAAGTGAATGCCGGTACTATTGATTGCGTTTTATGAGTAAGGTTCGTTTGCATTAGAACTGACGGAAAAGTAAACAAAATCTGAGACCATTTATTCATGAGTACAAATTTACAGTTTAAAATGTCAAAAAATTAAAGTCAGAAATGACATAAATAACTACGTTCGCATTGCATAAAGGACGTTATAAGTAATAAAAAATATAATAATTATAATCAAAATACCTCAATAAGCAATCATAACGGTACCCTTTAAAAAAATGTATTGTTTCGCGAATGAAAAATAACATGAATAAACTTTTTCGACATTTTGAAATATAATAAAAAAGTATGAATACTTACGGAATTTCAGATCTTGAACGTCGTTTAAATTGAAATGAGATTCCTTGACTTCCATGATTAATTTTTGTATTTGTTTTTTAAATAATATTTATGAAAAATGAAAATACG
The DNA here is from genome assembly GCA_949715065.1 of Periphyllus acericola. Lineage (NCBI taxonomy): Eukaryota > Metazoa > Arthropoda > Insecta > Hemiptera > Aphididae > Periphyllus > Periphyllus acericola. Next base: position 19,895,745 of record OX454264.1, read on the forward strand.
TAAACGTTGATGGTTAGCTGTTAATTTAGTTAAATAAGTTAGTGATGACGGTACTACGGCGACGGTAACGGACGAGTTGTTGTCTGCTCAGCTACAGGAGGGTGACTAAAACTAGCGATATCGGACAGAGTGTTCGTTAATCCTAAAACATTTTAACAATCGTCGTTCCTGCAACGCAGTGACCAATGAGACGTAGTCTCAGACTGCGGGTAGGGATATGGAAAAGATAAGGGCTGGTACCATTGTTCGATGCGCTACAATTGTATGTCTTAATGTGTAACAGGCTATGTGAGATGCCCTGCGTGATATATACCAGCGTGATACATACGAGTATAAATCAATGCCGTATAACCTTCTTTTAAGGACGATTCTAAGAAAAAAACATTTCTTTGACATGCCAACATTTGACATGTTTCTTTTATTATATGTAAGGTACAGGCGTATTTTAAACACTTTTGTTATTTTACTTAAATTGAAATACAATAGTATTGTGTAAAATGACATGCTCAAGTACCTACCAAGCAGGTAAACAAAATCCATTTGTTTGCTTTTTGGTCTAGAAAGTCATATCCTTCGGCCCGTGAATGTACATAGTGTTAGCAGTATTTCCGGTCCAAGTATTGTGTATATATATATTTAGTATTCACTTTATAAAATATATATTGCAACATGTAAAAAAAAATGTAATAATTAAAGAATACGTTTATTTTGTTAGCTATATATAAGACAAAGAGTTGGTGGTAAATTTAGCAATATAATTTAAGAAAAACGTTAAACATTTATTTCAGATCCACATAAAAATATCAGTGAATACAGCCTTTATCAAAAATGACTTTTATTTTATTCTTATTAATTGGCTTCTAAAAATGTTGAGGAAGTTAAATCCCATTCCCGCCAAGCCATTATTCTCACCATTTCGTCTTTATAATTAGTACATAAAGCATAGGGCGTAAAGGGATAAAAAAACAACCAATCCAATCCTCAGTATAGTAAAGCGGTAAGTATCCGCGCCTGTCACGGTGGTAACCGGGTTTCGATCCCTTGCCGGAGAGCCAAATTGTTGCGCTGTGTGGCGGGGGTTTTTATCGGGATATAATACATATATACAGGGTTATTATTTTAACAATGCTCGCCCCCTTTGACAGTAAAAATATTAAAATTTAGATTTTTTTTATGTTTAAGTTGTCATAAAACAAATTTTTTTGTAACTATTTTTTTAATTTTAATTTCAAGGTGTTCTATTGTATTCTATTTTGTATATATTTATCTATATATACAAATGAATTGCCTTATGTATGTTGCGCCTTCACTTGAAAACGGTTCTACCCATTTGGCTGATTTTTTATTTTGCCGGAATAGGTCAAATGGTCAAAACAGGGTTTGTATGCAAGAAAATATTTGTAAAATCTACGGAGACGGGACATTCCAAGCGTAAAATAATATATAACAACATACAAAATAACATAAATCAACAAATTATTATAATACAGTAATAATAATAAAATATGAATAAATACTGGATGAGTTCGAGTGTTGGTTGGAACGTTCAGTAGATACGTCGATCACGCACGTATAGATCGAATCGCGGTATTAATCACCCGGGTCGTTTGTTATAACATTTGGCAGTAATTGTATTTATAATATTCATATAGGAAGCGGACAATAGTCTAACCCTAAGGCCTAATTAAGCAATCGCTTTATTTTTACTGTCCAAATATTAAATAATGATGCCGTCTGAATAGCCGATCACGATGAAATTCATTTTGCGTATAACTATAGTGACTGATTATGTAGTAAAATGTATTTTCAATTTGTTCACTTTTTAATTGACCTAATACGTCTTCATTACAGTCGTAATATTTTAGAATAAACTAATACAGTACTTTACTTACACAAGTAATGTCTTGGTTCTTGGATTATAGGTTAAATTTTACTCCACGTATGAAAGTTATACATTTATACTGAACCGAATCTACACTAAAAAAATTTTCAAGTAAGAATTATAATATCCAACGTTTCGTATTAATTTATAGCTGAAATAAAACTCAATAAAGTACATTATAAATACAATAATGAACTTATATTATAGCTTGGACTATTTAAAAATTTGAGTAAAGTTTGCTGTAAATAATAATTTTGCCTTTAATTTGGTATTAGTTTATTAGAAAATAATTTGTATATCAAACTGTTATACTGGGTAAACTTAAACTTAAACTTTTAAAACTAAATAGAATATTTCTAAAATATAATTTGTAAATGAAAAAAACTTAAAATTCTAAACAATTCTAAATTATTGTTTTTATATATTGGTTTTAATAATAAAAATTGAATTAACCTATTAAGAGTGATTTTTGTCGATAAGTATTTGAATCATTCATTTGCCAGACCTCTGATACTTATGCCATACCCAAAAATTGTTTGGACTTAGGATAAAAATATTAAGCTTTTTATGTAAACATTAAAAATAAATATGAGATGAAATACAAAATAATTTTTCTTGCGATATTTGTAAAAATTATCTATATGATAAGTTATTTACAATCAATGGTCGAATTCTGAACCGTCAAATATTTTCGACACACACACGTACACACACACACTCAACATCACTATTATATTTCGACATAATTATGTTTGTGGGTTGGTTTTCGTTGCAACTTACGTATATAAGAATTAAGAAATGGCGGCACAGCCGTCTGGAGAGAAGATGCCACCATTGCCCCTTCCCAAAAACTAACTCGCACATAATTAATTATTCATTAAAATAATCGTCGAGGTATAATGGTGTCGCTACCGAAATATCATAAAGAAAAAAATAAATAAAAAATAAAAAAAATGCTCGAAAAATAATGACAGTTGCGTTTTGTATCAAACAATAACTATCCACAATGAAACACCATCGCATATGTACATGTATAATAATTTTAGTACTTATATATTTACATATACATAATATATTATTACATAATAGTTTTGGTACTTGAATGTTCCTAAACTCTAGGTTAATGATGAGCTATTATTTTATTATTTTGCAGTTCGTTCGTTATGATTTGTACTGAGTATAACGTAACTATAATTTATGAATGACGATCTCATAAAGTCTCAGTGCTTTTAAATGCGTTATAGGTATATATTACGAGCTATCAATTTCGCATGTTGTTTTCTGATAATTTATTTATTACGAATAATCTTCTTAAGTATGTTAGGTTGTAGCTTAGATTAGAATTTTCGTTAGCTTAGATTAGAATTTTCGTTTTTTCCCAATGAATCAGTCTTATATATTAATCATCAATTGGCAATCGTGTGGTCTCATTTGATTTGAATATTTAGATAATGATCTTATTTTATTGAATGACTAAATAAAACAATCTATCTTTTATTTAAAACCTTGAATCGATAGCGTTGAATACACAACATAAGTTAGTAATAACATACGTCTATTTTTGATTTTTAGTACTGGCCAAAGACAACCAGGCCAACAAATAGCTATTTTTTCATAATAAATTGTTTAACATCGATAAATTGTTTTCGTATACACGATAAATGCGTTTAGTTCATACAGTTTACCTCTGCACGGTTCAATATTGGGAAATAAACAGCGCAAAATTAATTTAATTCGCGTTTAATATAATTAAACAAATACGAAATGAGTGACTAACATACAATAAATATTCTTGCGAAACAACACGAGTTACCTGTTAACTGGAATCACTATTATAATAGTATGTACTTTTAATACATGATAATAGTGTCTTACTTATTTGTATACATTTATTAGTCTTCCTTTATTTAGATATTTGGTCTCAATTAGATAGTAACGTGATCGCTTATATATTTACTAGAAATATTTCTATCTTTTGTTCCAGAATTTATTGTTACATATAATACATACACAATAATATTATAATTATTAATTGTAATTTGTTAAGTGTCAAAAGAAAAAATACGGGAAATATTTTTATAATTTATATTTCTTTCTTAAAATGTAAAAAAAATAAAATAAACGGATTAATTGATAAGAATAATGATCAGAGATTCTATTTTTGGATATTTATTAGATTGCTTTGTAATAATTAGGTTATTTAAGATTTTAATAATTTATACATTACAATCTTGTGATTATTCGTTTAATATGGCTTATACCATCGCCGATATTATTAATTTTATGTTCTGGTGTGCAAAAAGGTGTTTAAGAGGATCCCCGTGATTTATACGAGTTCAATTCAATACCACCCTACGAGTGATTTTAACGAGGGTTATGTGAAAAAAAAAACTGTCTTGACCGGTTAACAATCTAACTGTTTCCTTTATTAGATATCAGATAAAGGCGTATCTTAAATATATAATTATATTTAATTTACATTAGATTATACATTATAGTACACTACTTAAACACAATACAAGTATGTACAAAAGACATGCCTTCGCCGCTCAATTACACAGCAGTATGTTCATTTATCCTGGATTTAATTTTGCTTTTTTTTGAGCAGGAAGTCATGTTTCTCGCTCCGGGAAAATCGTTTGATATCTTTAAGTATAGTTATTTGATATTGAAATTAATCCAGTTAAAAATAAAATAATCATAATACATAATACGTACCGGGGTCTTGTCTTGGTACCCTGGACTTCCTGGCTACTCCAAATTATATTATACAATATTGGTATCGTTTTTTTTCTCGGACCACCTAGTTTGAACTCATTTTACATGAATAGATGAGTATAAGAATAAACTGTTTCATTAAGGCACATGTGTTCCATACAGATTGTGGGGTTATCTGTTTATCGAGGGCTATACTTTATACAATAATAATCGTGAAGAAATATTAGTCACGGTCACGTCATTATACTATTGATATAATATTATATTTCTCTTTTCCTTTCATTTATTTTTAATTTTACATTTTTGGTTTATATCGCAAACATAATATCAGAGTATACGGATGAAGGAGACTATTCTGAATAAATGACGGTTTGTATATTTATTAGTTTATTACTTTGAAATGAGATTTTAATCTATTTTGATTACTTAAAAATGTCATCGGCATAGATAGGATTATTTCTATTATATCCAACCGACAATAGTCCAATGTTAAATTACAGAACATAAAAATATACACTATTATAGACTTAGAGGTGTCGATCGTGAACTGATATTATGATATTAAACTGATGATATTGTGATATAACTGATATTAAAAATTCTTTATTAGTCATTCATAGATAATAATATACGAGTATATACCAAATAATATATATTTACAGCAGCGATGGCATAAAATATCGAAGTAACAGAGCATAAATAGATAAAATTGATTACACTTATAAAGTACAAATGGTGTCACAGTGTACAGCCACCGTTGTTTTCGGCCCATTTGCAGTCATAACCTTTTTAGTCGCACTTGCACAAATAAATATATGTTATATGTATACTTTTGTAAATTTAAATAAACCAAAACTTTCCTTCACATTTCTGCAGTTATGATAATTATATTATATGTTGTGGACGAGTTTCAAAGTTTTAATTCAAACGATTTGGTTTTTGGTGATGTGAGGTTAATACAATTCATTTTTTCGTTTATGTAACTTTGTCAAGAGTACGTGATTTATCACTGTCACCGTTAAACCCATACATAGGACGCCGTCATTTTCACACGATACATATTTTCGTTTTATTCGGACGACCGTCAAAAAGACAATTTTTCGAAGTTATTTTTTATAAAAAAAAGGCTGTACAAGTTAATTCTCATAAACTTCATGTGTTACAAAAATGTTATCTTAGTGTACAAATAAAAGCCAATTGACGTATGAAGGTTCATATCGAAAATATTACGTACATACTGTAAGTGTATCATTTGGTGCGAATCAAATGTTGCAATATTTTTATTGTTATTGTACATACACGTTCCTAAAACTCATTTTTTTTTTTTTTACTGAATTTCAACGGAAATAGAATAAACTTTAACCGTCATTTCATCTATTCATGATGAAAATCGTGATGCATTGGACATAATATTAATGGTTATTTATTATAATACGATATACAACAGACAATGTCAATGAAAAACTGATGACAACATGCTTTTTTTTGGATTGTTCCTGTGGTACTCGTGACTACAGACAGACAAAAACAAATATTAAAATAATAAAATGGAAAATTAACACAAAATAAAATCTGAACATAGTTATTGCATTGTATCCAATTATTATTGTATAAATTTTGTTAAGTTATGTCTATAAATATCTTAATGGTTTTTTAGTAATATGTATATAATTATATAAGTATCGTATACAAGTAATAATTGTTTATTACCCAAGTAATTAAAACACAATGAACTACAATGTATGCCCTTACAAATATTAGTTTTTTTCTACACGTTATCGGTTATTCTCAATAACAACCAAATATATATATTTATGTGACTGTTAACTGCTGATATAAATAACAAATAATATATTCTAATGGTCTTTAGTTTATTACTTAATATTATCATTTTTAACAATAATATACTTTAATTAGTCGTTTCTTTAGAGCGTGCACGTTTTAGTATAATGTGGTGTAATAAAATGCACATCAATATAAAATACGAAAATATTTTCTAGTGTCGTGTATAATATATTAAAAAAGGTTGTTTACAATTATTTTTATTTTAAATTATTTTTGAAATGAATCCTCAATTATTTTAATGCATTTTTAAAGAAATAGCGTATTTGAAGGCAGATAGATTTTTTTGTTTGGCGTAACTGAAGATTTTATTTTATAAATTTGTACAAATGTTATATATATATATATATGCAAATACACATAATATACTCGTATTAATATGTTGTACTATGAATATTTTTCTAGTTTCATTTTCAATATTCTTTTATTCCTTAATTATTCTAAAAAGTAATTATTGTGAAATACGAAAAAAGCGACTACGTTCTTCTAAACAATTAGCATATAGTAAAGTGTTCGATGTAATTAGAGATTAGGGATTTGATGGAATAAATATATAAGTCCTTTTATTACTACCTGTTGTAGATTTGTAGATTGCATGCCAAAAAAAATATCATGCTTTAGGTCACACGCACTAAATTAATGTCCATCTTTATAAGAATGTAAATAGTTTGTAATCCAAAAACATAACTAAGTACCTACTGGGCCAGACGGACGCCACAAGAAAAATCTAATTTTTGGTCAGTTATTATTGCCGACGTCGGTATTTAAAAATACACATCGGTAATATAGTTATAATAATAATGCAAATTATCACCAGTTCCACTACAACCGCTTCTTCCGCGATAATCGCATTACCCACAGACACACACACACACACACACACACACATCGTATTTATGAGTTTATTTTAATTTGCATATCGTGAATTATTATTAGGGCTGAGATTTTGATGCTATGTCATATTTTTCTGGTACTCCAAAACGTCGATCCGTAGAAAATGTGTATTGAGTGTTACTGATTATTTAAATGTAATCTTTATTTGCATTTTTTTGAATTATTTAACAAATGTAAACTATAAAGCCATTTATAGGACTTTTTTGATGATTTTATGGTATTTTCTTAGTTAATAATGTGAACGTAAATTGTTACGGTTAAGAACTTACGTTCGGCTGACTGCTGGCGGTACGAACAACAAATTATATAGTACGATAAGTTATCCTTAATAGTCCTTTCCGCTCAAATTATCGCCAATGATTTTAACTTAAATCAGTGGCGTCATTTGTGGAGAGGGGGGCTCATGCATTTGCCACAGTCTAGAGCAGGGATGCCCAACCCACGACCCGCGAGCTACATGTGGCCCCGCCGTAGCCTTAGAAGTGGCCCGTGGCCTGTTTTTCCGTAAAAAAAATTCATATTTTTTTTAATTTACCTATGTAAAAATACTTATTAATTTATATCTATGTTCTAAAAATAATGTCGTGTCAACCGTCCGTGCTCCACCACGTCCAGTGAATTTTTGTATATTTGTTTGTGTGCACAGAAATCTGTCATACTCTTAATGGAAATACTGGTGATGAGACTTATCGTTTTAGAACGCTATAACTTTTAGTTTTGAGTATGAAACTTAATAATTTAATAATAGTTAAATATTATTGTGAGCGTGAGTATGTAACAGCACTTAAGACATGTTATAGAGGGAAACGTTGTGTTACTTACCCGTTTGGCTTACAACTTATAAGTTATAACAATGCATATTATTTTGTGCTTGTATTTTAGCGATTCTTAGTCATGTTTTTTTTTTTCTTCTGTCCATTTTTTATATTGAAATTATTTATATTGTTGTTGGTCCAAAAGAATCGCTTTTTATTTCTTTTATTGGTTTATAAATTACTTTTCTACTGTACACCAAACTATATTATTTTTATATACCATTTTATGTTACCACTTTTTCACAAGTCCCTTACACAAATCGGGTAGGTATTATTTAACATTCATTATTTTGTTTAAAATATTAATTTTAGTGAATTTATTAGAATTTTATTTTAAGTGGATTTTTTAAAGTTTTTATGTGTATACGTGTAAATACACGACCCAGTATTATTGGTACTCTATAAATAATAAAGTTTAACAAACTTATGTTTAATTAATTGATTTTCATTCCTATGGTTTTTATTTTACTACGTTTTGTCAAAAATTGATAGAAACTAGGGCTGGAATTTGGATGCAATGTTATATTTTTTTATAGTGGGTATTCCAAAAGGTTGGTTAGTAAGTAGAAATACGTTGAGTGGTACAGATTATTTTAATGTTATCATTAATTCAATTTTTTATGCATTTTATGACAAATTTAACCTTTAAGGCCTTTTTTTTGATAATTTTAAGATATGTTCTTGGTTTCTAGAGCATTTTTCACTATAAAAACGAAAATTGTTACAATTAACGAGAGATTTTCAACAGACTACCGACGGTACGAATAATAAATTATATAGCACGATAAGTTACTGTCGATAAAAGTGTTACCATAACTAGACAGAAATATTAATAAACTTAATTACAAAATAAAAAACCTTAAAATAAATGAATAAGAAGATTTAGTAACGATATTTCAGTTAATATTAATTATAATATTTTTTCCACTAAAATGTGAACCATATCCACGACAATAAAGTAATTTAAAAGTTTTCGATGATTAATTTAACATAATATGTTAAAACGCAGACAATTTACTTTAAATAAATAATTTAAAATATAATTAATAATTTAAAATGGTTTATAATAAATAATTAAATTATTATAGGCCTCGTTAAAATGTATAATATTTATATGTAATATCATAAATATTTAGGCAGTTTCTCCACATTTATGAAATGTAGTCATTCTTTTGACTTCTATAAAAAAATATAGAACAAATAGGGATAACTCCATTTAATAATAGAAAATAAAATAATTTGTGATTGTTAATTTAAGAGTTGTCATTTCTACTATAGGTTTGTCCAAAATCAGTTAGTAAGTATAAGCTTTTACAGTTTTACATTTCTATATAAAGTAGAATATTTAGAAGGTATAAACATAATCACGTTTTTCCAAAAGTTAGTTGGAGTTATTGTGTTTTTTTATGTGGCATTGTGGAACAACTTTTATTTGAAAAATATTCAAAAAAGTCAATTTATATACAATGACATCAAAGTTAGGTAAAATTATAAAATTGAAAATTGGAAATCACATTTGGGGAAAAATACGATAAGAATTTTTTTTCAGAGTATGAATATTTAATGCATATTTTGGTCGAAAATACCTAAAAATCACAAAACTACCAATGTTTGGATTTAAATCTGGAAAACATATTTATATTTTACAGTTTTTTATTTGCTTGGTGAACAATTATTTTAGCGATTAAAAATATTCATTCTAGTAGTAATTGTACGAGTAGTATATAAGGAAGTCCTAATGCTTTTTCAGCGTTTGGTCATCTTATTTCGTGTCGTATGATGTAAATAATTGCTCAGCAAATAAATACATTATTGAAATAATATAACTGTACTTCAATTAAATTTACTTAGAATTTATTCTTGATGCCACAACTTTATAGTGATTTGTATTGAGGTGACCATCATTAAATTACATGTTAAGACTCGCCGTTATACTTTAAAGGCGCTATTATATTTAATTAATAAAAAGCAGACTCTTTTCGGCACGTACACTGACAACAAACATACATATAATATACGAGTAGACCTAACGGTGTATTCACACTCAGCTCCCTTGTCGGTGAGGGATTTGGGATACATAAAAGTAGTGTTATTCATAACCATCGCTTACATGACCGTCAATGAGAGTCGGCAGATTGCAATTAAACAAATATACTTTTAATGATGCTTGTAGAACCGCCCTAGCTGTGGTTGAATTTTGATAATAAAACTATTATATAGATTCTTCAAAGCTCATATCGGTCTATGCCATAATAATACTCTAAAAAATGTGCCGTTGTAGAGTCTTTGGTAGAATATAAATAGTAAATACCTACGCTACGATGTTGCACCGCAAAGAATGGATCGCGGTGTGTGTGTGTGTGTGTGTGTGTTTTGCGGCGAAAATGTTTGTGCGCGCTGTTATATGGTCAACACGATTCATGTAATTTCTACCGCCTTAAAATTATGTAGGAGGTTCATAATTTGAGTATATGCTTTTTTTGTACCCACTGCTTGTACACACAGATCGTACAGAATTACATTTCAACAAAAATGCAAAATATTTCGAGAAAATATTAATATTCATGAATTTAATTATACTTTCATATTTTTTTTGTTGACACTTAATTAATTTGATTGTTATAGTTATCCGAACAACATATTTTTTAAATATAATATTAAACATTTATGCATTAAAAACGAGCCTTTATATGCGACAATGCCGCCGCACCGCCTCAAATCTAACCGTTTTAAATAATATATCTAACTAAAAAAGTATTAGTGTATGAAATCAATATGCACCCATCATGAAAATCATATGCGTAGGATATTTAATATACACGTGTTATGTATTCTAAATAAAATAAAACCATCGTATCCCCCTATCAAACGAATCTCACAAACATGTTAATATATAATATAATAATGACAGTAACCTTTTGGGCGAAAAATGTACAGTAGATTAAGGCATATATTTTTTAACTGTACTCTTACCATGAACTTAATACCCACACAACTACAAATACACACACATACACATTTACATGTCACACATACACACACACATACACACAAACATACATAAAATTCATCTCCTATATGCACCCGACACTACGTAGAAATAGTCTGCGACTTCAACCATAACATTTTCAATTGCCCCCCCCCCTCTTTTTGGTCTAGTAGACAACTCCTTTTTTCATCCCTATCCACCCTTCGTTATCTCACTCCCGATACAAACCTTATCCTTAAACACTCGCTCTTTTCATATCATCAACTCATTATTTAATCATTTCCGCTGGCATCTTAATTTGATGTATACTCGTATATGTTAAAAATTTGTAAATTTCTTATCACATAATTGTAATGCTGTAATGTCCCCGACAATAAACAAAAAAAAAAAATTATTTATACATGCAATGATATGCTTATAAATCATAATATGTACATTGTACTTATCTAACTAATTGTACATATCAACAAAGATTCGATGTCAATATCAATACAAGTTGTATTGAACAAAATGTATCTACATAATATCGTATATATTATACACAACACTAACAAATATTTTCGTTTTTTTCATTGATGGACAATTTACTACATTATATGATACTTAAACGTGCACGCTCTAGAGACATTATAAATGTATCGGTTTGCGGTCTAATATAGTTAATAAATATAATAATAAGTAATAAACTGAAGACCATTAAAATATATTTGTTATTTATATCAACAGTCAACAGAGACACAAATAAATATTTGCTTGTTATTGAGAATAACCGATAACCTGTAAAATAAAGCCAATTATTTGTAAGGTCACACATTATAGTTGATTGTGTTTTATTTACTTGAGTACTAATCAATTACTGCACATTTACGGTGGCAACCTTTATAGTCGCACATGCGGTCACTTATTTTATATACATATACGAGTATATATAAATATTTTTATATACTTAAATAAACTACAATATTCCTTCACACTTTAACATGTTAAACAGATTGTTGGACAGACAGTAAATATTAATATAATATTGACTACCGCGTTTATTGTGTAATTATATACATACATTTTATCCAAAATTTCATCGACCGATATAATTATTTATTACATTTTTTGCTCAATTTTTTTTATATTTAGTATTTTTTGAGATACCTATTACAAAATATGGACATAAGCTAGATTTTTAAGTATTTTCCTTCAGGTTTACATATCGTTTTCAGCCATTATATAAATATATATTAATATATAATATAATATATATATAATATATATAATATATATATATATATATATTAGTTATTGTTCACACTAAAAATTATTATTTTAATGCTAAATTAATGCTTAATTACTCGTGTAGAGTGTACGTTATGATCAGGTATTGTCTGCATTCTAAAATTGATGTGTCACGTATATTTGGCACAGAACATAATATCATATTATATATTATAATTTTATTTTTAATGTATATTTGCAGTATATTGAACGAGTATACAATACATGTGTTTTAATATATTTAAAGCACATGTACCAAAGTTCCGTGTACCAGTATATTCTAATATCAGTTCACGATCAAGACCTCTAAGTCTATAATATTGTATCATATTTTTTTTTGTCATTTATTTTAAACATGGGCTATGACGGTTAGATAAATCAACAATGCTATCTATGTCGATGACATTTTAAAGTAAACAAAATAGATTAAACTTTCATTCTAGAGTAATAAAAACGGATTAAACCTTCATTGATTAAGAATAGTCTCATATAAACCGTATACTATAATTATTTAAATACCATGTTAGCGATAAAATCAAAAATGTAAAATTAAAAATAAATGAAAGGAAAAAAGAAACATATTATGTCAATAGTTTAATAAAGTAACCACGACTAATATTTCTTAACGATTATTACTGTATAATGTATAGTCTTCGATAAACAGATGACCCGACAATCCGTATGGAACACATGTGGCTGTATGAAATAGTTTGTTATTGTTATACACATCTATTCATGTAAAATTAGTTCAAACGAGGTGGTTCCGAGAAAAAGACTGATACCAATATCATATAATTAAATTTGGTGTGGCCAGGAAGTCCAAAACCTCGACCTCGGTGCGTATTCTGTATCATGGTTGTGTTATTTTTAACAAGATTAAATTCGATATTAAATAACTATGAATATACTTATAAATATCGAAAGGTTTCTCCGTGGTGAGGACAATGATTTCCTGTACAGCAAAATTAAATCCAGAATGAGATTGCTAATTAGAAATATGTATTCAATTAATACGCCAGATAATACAATACAATAGAATATAATTTTAAAAAAATTATGTATACCAAAGAGGGATCGGCATTAGGAAACATTTTCTTCACATCATTCACCCTAAATGTTCTTGTTGTATGAATAATACAGATTTTGAATAATTATTTTTTTTAAGAAAAAAGTATACGTCTTAAACGCGCCTATACGGCATATCATAAGCAATGAACACGTGTATATCAAGATAGAAACTAAATATAAATATATGTTTAAGACACGCATTTCCACCTAATATCTATTATGGAAAGTATTTAGATTGTTGGCCGGTCAAGAAAATTTCTTTTCAAATAACTACCCTCGTTAAAATCACTCGTTGGGCGGCATTGAATATACTCTTATAAATCACGCAGGTCCTCTTAAGTTTCCAAGGCGCGGCTGGTCGTAAATAGTACATTGAATTTTGTAGAGTAAAGATGTATATTTAAAGTGTTAAACAATGTCCGAATTAATATGCGTTTTAAATAATAACAGTATTATCATTGATTTGCTTGAAGAAGAGGAGGAAGAAGATGACATTTTACATACTTATTTAAATCCAAATAAAAGGAAAGCAATTAACGTTTATTATCTTTATAATTTTACCCTATACTTACGATCGGACAGAAGTAATTCTAAACATCTCATACCGGCAAGTGTACGTCGTGTACTCATGTGGATACAAGCGTATGAACTAGCATGGGACGTTGAATTCGAAATTATACAATGTCTGGTAAAAATCTCGAAAGGAATCTTTTAGAAACAATTTTATTAATTGTGTGTGTGTGAGTATGTCGTGTACTCGTATATGTATTTGAACGAGTGTGTATATTTGTAGTAGTGTGGTAATTGTATTATGTGCATGTAGAAGTCTGGTTGAATAATATACATAGATTAATCTTTATTTACATGTATGGGCTAAAACGTTACTGTCAGGCGACAGCATTATTTTATTTAATAACATATTAGTAAGATTTGTTTGATAGGGGAAAAGAAGGTTTTTATTTTTTATTATAGTTGTATTTTAAGTAAGTGTACCCTACGTAATGTTTCCCCCGAAATGAATAAATATTGATTTCATACACCAAGGTTAATATTTTTTTTTAAGGTATATTATTATTTAATTAATTGAATATTATTTAAAACAGTTAGAATATGTATCTGATTAGAGGCAACGGGGCGGCATCGGAAGGTTTATTTGTTTCATTTTTTGTTTTTTTAAACACAATTAATAATACGCAAATAATTTAATTATTTTAAGTGATTATGTCTTTTACTTCGTAAATTAAATAAATATACAAAAAATATTATGGTAAATGACAAAATTCCTAAAAATGATTCAAAAATTAAAAAACGCAATTTCAACAAAAGTTTTCATATTAATAAAAATAATAATATGACAATAAAAAATGAACATTTTTTTAATATCCTTATTTTAATTATCTTTTTTTTTTCTAAATGTATGTGTTTATGTAAATCATTGTCGATCAGGCTTAGTGAAGACAAATTTTACACACATACACAAATAGAAATAAATTACACTCTCAATGATTGACAATAAAACGCATGTGATAGTCTGGCAGGAACGAATTAATATGGTATACAGATAACAGATTATATATGATTGAAACGAAAATGGTAAAATATCTAATATATAATATATAGATATATGTATAATATATATATATATCGACGGTAGTCACAATGAAGATATGAATAATAATAATTCAATAAAAATAATAATGAACGGCGAGAGTGTACGCTGTCGGATGAAACAACAAGAACGACAACAAAGTTTAAAAAAAAGTTAAAATAATGCAAAATGTACTTTTACAGAAGTGTTTCTATACATTTAACACTATAAGTACATAACTACCACTAATTGGAATATGTTACGGCCAAAGACGATAGTTTGTAAATGACATCGTTCCATAAAACTAATCAATTATGTGTTCATCAATAAAACGCATAATAATATCACTCGTCATTATAACCACGTTGATATATTTTGCCGTACTATAGGTTATATTCATACGCGTTAGCTGTACATTGAAATAGCATTACCTATTTGCGTGTAAAATAATTAGAATCTTCTATTATAAAAAATATTCGTATAATAATGCAAATCTAATACAACTGTACGATTGTTTGGAGTACAGCAATTGAATAAGTGCTCGATTATCGATTTATACAAATTATTCGTATGCTTTAAAATATAAGAATTTTTTTCACAGATTATTCTTGTAAACGTCATTAGTACGACGTATACAATCGTCATTCGTTGTACGCAGTGGCAAAAATTGAGCCTTATGTCAAAGGTTGCAAAATAAAAAATATAGCTATCCCTAGGGGGGTACACGGACTATAACGTTGTGGAAACCGATTATTTTAATAAAAACATACTATTATATTCTGTCAGTATAAAATATAATGATTTGTGAATGATTCTTTTTACATATTATATAGATACATATTATTATTCAAAATATGCATTTTAAGTTCTTACCACTAAAGTAATGGTAATGTTATATACCCAAAATATCGCATATTTTATCCACACTAAAAAATACAGAAACTGTAACTGTCTCATTTAATTAATGATGAACGACAAGTATGGAAATTCAGGGGTTACAAATGAATACTTTGCATCCTCAACGTTTTATTAAGGGTTGCAAGTGCGACCCCCATTGACGACACTGATTATATGTATATATTTTATTATTCTATTGCAAAATAACGCGATATCGTTGATATTACGGTGTTCATTGTTATTACAGTAAAGTTATTAATTTATTTGTATAATATTATTAGCACACACAATACAGATTTTACTAGTAAGATAAAAGGTCAGTGCAGAAGATTACATACAAATTTTTGATCTGCAGGTTTAAAATTTATTCGCAAGAATCCCTTAGAGGTATGTGATACAATCACGGAAATAGATTTGAATGAGACGTTGGGAAAAATTTGTATAGTCTTAGTCGAACAATCATTCGTAATTGATAGTAAACACTTATCTTATACAGTTTTCATAATTTTATCGAGTTTTATTTTATTTATCCATAAAATATGTGCCTATCGCGACGGAAAGGAAATGATTTGTGTTTCTGCGGAACAATAAAATAGTATGACGGCGAATTATAATCATGAACCATAATAATTCAATAATATGAACAATGTACACCTATATACGCAATGTATATTCATTAACAATGCACTTCAATGTGAATATAAAAAGAAGTCTGAATGAAATAGTGAGTACTTAATTTTACACACTACAACTGTCTCTATTTACGTTAATAATGGTTTTAAACATATTTTCAACCCCCTTTTTAAACGAAACTTGTTGTGCGAAAACAACGTACATTAGAAAACCTTTTATATTTTATATTTTCGTCATGTTAAAATAATAATATACTCAAATCGCAGAAAAACCAACGTTCACGGAATTTCGATACCTGCAGTCGTGCACAGTGAGTTAGGGGAGAAACGAGGGTTGAAGCCTTGAAGGTATAATAATGGGGTCCGAGGAGGCGTATGATTCGATTGCAGTCCGATAATAAATAAGTGGTTTTCAGAACTCTTCGTACACAATACCATATAATATATTATATACATTTGTCGGTGTCTCGGAGGCTACACACTGTCCCAAAAATCTTACAAGCCTCAAACCATTATATGTTATCTAGACCCGCCACACCGTCGCCATGAAATATGTATACAGTAAAACTGGTTTTTTCGTTTTTATCGACTTTTGTGACAAGCCGACACCACCGCACCCCTTGGGATTCTTCGAACAAAACGATTTCTCGGAACAAAAAAACCGATACGTGCTTGTAGATAATTTATCACCCTCTCAGACGTTTTGTTACCCTCGTACGTTAGCTCTTCCTTTAAACACATTCTGCAAATTCTTCTCCACAAGAATCGACAGTAAGATGCTGCGATAATACATTCGAATAAATAAGTAATGTATACGACACGATGCATGATTATACATTAGCATACACCTGTCAGTACTGTACTTTAAAACGTTACAATGGCTGCGCTTTTGTACATTTGTGTAATATGCTGTAGTGTACACCGTTGTAAAATATGAATATAAATGATCAGTGCTATATCGTGTAAACGATTTTCTGTAGAGTTTTACTTTTTGACAATACTAAAAAGATACTTCAAATATGTTTATTTTGTTAATTTTATAATACAAGGGTTTTTTTTGATTTTAAATACTTTCAACTCGGTACCGAAATAAAATACATAAATATCGCTTAATCATACTTTACATGATACATAGTGGAACCTACTCGTTTTCTCTTATGCCCTAGTGTGTGTCGCCAACACGGCGACTGCACCATAAGAGTCCTCGAACGATAAACGATTTCTTAGAACACCAAAACCAATTCGTTTAGATCACTTACTACCCACACGGACATTTTCTATCCCTTGTCCGTTTGCCTTTTCTCTTTAAAACACCGACAGAACCTTCTCCACAGGAAACGACAATGAGACGCTTTGTATTCGAATGAATAAATATATATTGCAGTAATAGCACATGTGTGCAGTTCTGTTTACGACTCGGATAATAGCATACACATTTCTACATGTGTTTTACAATTATGGTTGCATTGCCTGCAGATGTACATAATCACTTAAGGCGAGTATACGGTCGGATATGTTGCAATTGTAAACGCAATGTCTTAAACAAAACTGGATCAAGTTCAGTGATTAAAATGTTGTCGAGATTCATGCGTATAAGCGCATTTGTATGTAATAATATTATAATAGTGTACCTATATCAGTGATTTCAAAACTTTTGACCCGAGTGTCCTTTTTTGTACCAATTTTAAGTGGTGGTTGTTAAAACATGTTTTAAACATATAGTTCAAAACGCTGTACTTTAAAATAAAACAAACAACACTCAGTTTTGAAGTGATGGTTTTATTTATGCCAGTGCTATACAGGTCTTTTTTGACCGATTTTGTTCATCACGAGGGCTGGCCAATCTTAAATTTTAATAATCACAGAAAACGTATATTACGTATATTATTTAAGAATACTATTTGTACTACATGCACGATGCACAAGAGGCAAATAGGATAACTATAATAAGTCTAATGTTAATAAACTAATACGTATAAATGTTAAATTATCATTTATATTTATTAAATTGTAAATGATATGTATGTTTAAAGGCATTGTTAATTTAGAGAAAAACTGTAACCACAATATCATTCTAAAATATACCTACTGCGATAAAATTGACTATCTATTTTTTTTTTAGACCATTGACACACCTTTTAATAAATCCTGGTTGCGCAACTTTCTGGTTCAAAATACTTTCAACTCGATACCAAAATAAAATATCAAACGGTATTGGTCTTGTATATTGTTGTATGATTGTTAAACTATATTATATAGGAATAAGGTAAGTAGGTACTTATATTCATCGAATTCTTTACAGATAGTCTATACGCTATACTTAAAAGTAAGGAACTATAGGAGTGTGGGACGTGTAAATACAAATATACCTACGCTATTGTTACAGTACATCTTAAAAGCTATAGGTTTATAAAACATTAAAAAATAATATTAGATTTATTCGACGTCTTAAATTTATGTTTTAATCATGTACAGCGTATATTATAATACAACAGCTATTATTAGTTTAAACTACATTTATTCGATTGGTAATTAATAAAATTATCACCTAATTTAAATATGACGGGTGGTGTCACCGCGCTGAAAGGTTATCGCTCTTTCCGCGACTAAACTACACACACACACACACACACACACACACACACACACACACACACACACACACACACACACACACACACACACAATAATGCTATCTGTTTGTGAATTATTTTTATATTAATGTTATCGTGTGTTTGTGTAATGTAATATGCAAATATATCTGTCGCGTTATCGGTCCTCCGCCGCCGATTGTAGGCGAGGAAAATATTTATCATGGCCATATTTTTGTCTGTCTTCATCCGTCGCATGATACAGACCCATCAGTTGTACATATTTTAATATATTTTATTATTTTTAATGAATTGTTTCTTTTTTACGTATTACCGTTATTATTATTATTTTATTGTATTCATTAATAATTATTATACAATTCGGAACTAATTACCGTCAAGAAGTGTAGACTCCAAAAGCCGTAATTTAATATTTTTAAGTTCTGTGCACGAATTGCATCAAAGGACAATAACGTGTTATATTATAGATCATGTGTGTGAATTTTATTTATTTATTTGTGTTTTCTTTTTTATTATTTTTTATTTGATACGCGCGCTAATCGCCGTTATTATTTATTTATTTATGGTATTCCCTTATTACGAGAGCGCGAATCGCCACGACAATGTGAATAATTATTTAATATATAATATGTTTTTTATACTAAGCCAGAGTAATGCCCTACAGTTTTTAATAGAGTTCAGATTTTTAGTAATTTGTTTTTTTTATTCGTTCAAAACGATGCTATTTCGTCACTAATTATTATTAAAACGTCAGTTATTTTATTTATTTATGCTGAGTAGAGCAAAACAAATGACATTTTAAATTGATATTTCACTTATTATTTTTTACCGATTTATTTTTGTTTTTTTTCTTTTAAGTTGATTTTTGTTGTTTTTAATAAAAAATTTACAAAATACTTTGGAGGTCGATATTTATTTATATCAATATCATATAAAGTGTTTCTAGTTTTTGGCTCAATTTGTCTTTTCTCATAGTAAATATTTGAAGAATAGTAAGAAACTAAAAAAAAAAGGTTTTAAACCCTCTAAACCAGCGGTACCCACTACGGGGTCTAGGTAAATTGAGTCCGAGATAAGTTTGGTACATTTTGAAAGCGGTAAGTTGAGTCCCCAGGAAAAACAGGTAATAGGTAAGTTGAGTCCCGGGAAAAAAATGGTAGTAGGTAAGTTGAGTCCCGGGAAAAAAATGGTAGTAAGTAAATATTATTTATCTAAATATTATTTATATATTGTAAAATTATTATTGTACAAATTAATTAAAAAAAAGTTTTGTAAGTGTTGACTAAACCAAGAGCTTGAATCTTTTTCCACCAATTTTGCATTGATTGACTGCATGTATATGATTTTGAAATACTTCTTAACAACACCAAAGCATTCACAGTCAATAAAAGTCGATAACATTGTCGACCTTTGATTAAACGCAATTAAGATACCGATAAGTAAGGGCTTGTATCATTCGCGATTAAACCGACGCTTTTACAGTCCACATCCGAATATCTTTAACTTTATTGATGAATTACTCGAAGTTCAGTCAGAAACCACGATCAAATTAAGAAGTAAAAAACAAAAAAACAAACGCACGCTCGATAAGGAAGAAAACCTAAGGGAGCAAATGACAAAATACACCGGCAATCTATGAAGTTTTTGCCAAGTACATATAATGGACATATAATGTATAATAATAATGATAATTATTAAATATAAAAAAATAGTCCCGGGACTCAACTAATCTACTGCCTGTTTTTTCCCGGGACTCAACTTACCTACTACCTGCTTTTTCCCGGGACTCAACTTACCTACTACCTGCTTTTCCCCGGGACTCAATTTACCGAGTTTGGGTCATTTGGGACTCAATTTACCTAACCCGCCACTACGCGGCCCTTTAACAAATTTTGTGCGGCCCACACTTAAATTAAATTTACATTCTTAAATCAAAATTAAATAGAGATAATAAAATACGTATTTTTAGTTTTTGGTGTTTATATATATATATATATATATATATATATTCGTATATAATGTTATATATCCTTATTGTTCAATTACAAATTATTAAGTTATGATTATTTAATATATAACATTTAAATTTTTTAATCATTACTATTTAACATGTATGCGGCCCGCAAGTAATTTTCAAAGTTATTCTTTGGCCCTTTCTAAAATCATAGTGGGGACCGCTGCTCTAAACAGTCTAAACTATATCTACAGTCCCACAATAAGAGTTGAAACGCCAATGAAAAGATTTGCGGAAGATACATTTCAAATTCGTGCCCTTGATTTCGGTTGATGTCGAAGGAGTTTCTCAATTTATAAAAATATTTTATCAGTTCGCGGACGACGTTTTTTATGAAAAATATTTTATGAAAACAAACTTTTTAAAATTCCTTATTTTCTAGCATATTTGTGTGTTCAAATTTTGCTTACTGCTCCGTAAACTGTAGATATTAATTTGTTTAACATGTTATTCATTTTTAGTATATCTTAGTATTTTCTTTATGATTAAAATTTTTAAATTTTAACTGTGGCCTTTGTCATGCTCTGCAGAGTTCATGCTCTAAAAAATGACTAAATAAGTATGCACTTATGCACTAAAAAATTGGAAAATATGCATTGAAATATGCCTTTAAAAGTTCAGAAATATGAATTTATATGCACTAAAAATCTAAAAATATGTATCAAAAATATGTAGATTAAAAAATAAAAATACTATAAGTAAATTTTGGAATAACAAAAAAATGTCCATTCATATCATTATGCGGGCCACGTTCGTATACGTACGTTTGTACTCGCTTTATCTGCTCTATACGTTTTATTTTTAATAATTTGATGTTGCGAAAACTCCCATATATTTTATACTGTGTAAAAATATAAATTATTGAATTTTGATCAAATTTCGGTAAAAATATGCGCAATAAAATAGAAAAATGCATAAATATGCTTAATAGTTAAAAGACCTCTAAGTATGCAAAAATATGCAACATAAAATTTCACATACTTAACCACAGTACCTTGAAATGGATTTCTATGTCACCTAGCATTAAATACGACTTAGCAAGATTGATATGCAAATGCATGAACTCGCGAGCCCTGGTCTTAACTAATATTATTGTTATAAATTTCTATATATTAAATAATAATTTTAAAACAAACTTAATATTTTTATTTAAATTTTAAATTGGTTTTGAAAAATTATTTAGATGCTTTTTTTAAGAATTGTTGGTGTTTTCTTTAGTTTTATTGAGTTTCAAAATCCGAACTCTAGTCATTATAAATTTGTGTTCTTTAGATAATAACGTGTAGTTTTTTTTAGAAAGTCCAATTGCGAGAAGACGTGTAATTGCTGAAGCGCATGGCAGAGTTGTAGTGGTAAATTGTTTTGTAAATTAAGTGCAGTCTAGTTCTGTAATTACAAGAAGCCTATTCTTATATATAATATAAATTCTATATATAATATTTTACTGTAATTATGTATTATAGTACATTAATTTGTACATAAACATTACGTCTTTATTTTAAAACTTTTCAATATTTATCTTAGGCGTGATTGGCATGAGGGAAACCGTGCAGCTAAGGATATCTCCGTCTCGACGGGCCATGGGTGAGAAGGAGAGCGACGAGGAGGCGGATTGGCTGACGTCTTCCCTGCACCAACCTCTGATTGTCTGTGTATTATTTTTATTTTTGATCTGTAGATAAATTTTCATAGGGGTTTTCTGAGGAGAATTCTCGCCCCATACGAGAAGATGATCGTTTTTATTTGTTTTATAGTTGTTAATTTATGTAATTTATTATTTTCAATAAGCGATGGCGACCCACCACCTGAAACATACTTTCTCACGGTGTTATCAAATGATGACTAGCGGGTGTATTGCCGATTTAAAAAATAAAATGTTTGATTGTCATCATCTACTATGGAAAAAGTATAGTATTATATCAGTTTAACCTATCAAAGTACACTAACAACGTATGCAAATAATACATGCCTAATATTGATACTGACCGAGCTATGGGTTTAAAAATACAATGTCGGAAAGTAAATCGTATGTAGTTACGAAAACGATGATAATCGTGTTGTATTTATAAGATTCCTTGATTAGTCGACAAATATCCGCAAATCGTGTCGTTATGAACCGGTTCAGCTAAGGACTATTAAAGAAGTATCGTAAGTACAATATAATAAACGCCATGTGTGCAAGGTACAACCGTGTTTTCCTTGCGAGGAAACATCAACGTAGCCTTAAATATTACTTATAAATGGAATCTTATCATGGATAGAATTTGGATTTTATCGCTCTAGAAAACTGTAAAAAAGCACATTAAATAAAGCAAGAGAGATCTAAAAATCTAAAAAAAGGCAGAAAACATCATAAATTATTCTTAAAAACCAACAAATTGAAATACAATAAACAGTAAACGTATTAAGTTTATTTTAATTTCGTTATTTTTTATATGCATTCATTAGTCATATTTATGACAATCATTTAATGAGTGGTTATAAGTCACTAAGCAATTCTAAATTCTAATTATCAATTAAATACTAAATAAAATGTTATAAATATTTAAAAGTTTGATATCGACATTCAACCAACCAGTAAGCACCTTTAAGGTGTAATTATTATCTAAAAATAATATAAAATTATAAAATTTATTTTTTTAATATTTCTAAATAAAAAACGTCGTCTGCGAACTGATCAAATATTTTTATAAATTGAGAAACTTTTTTCGATATCCACTGAAATGGGCGCGAATATTAGAATTTCACCATGTCTTCCGTAAATCGTTTTATTGATATTTACCTACAACCTTATGAGACTACAGATAGAGTTTTGAAGGTTTAAAACCTAACATTTTTGTCCAATACGTTTTCTTATTTTCCGACACACAATTATTTTCCTATTTCTACAAATTCGATGAAACGACAAGTATGTATACTTACTATTATTTAGCACATTAAAGCAAACATTTTTAAAACCGGTTTACCCACAACCTTAAAACACAATATACGACATAAAAATAAATATCGATATCCCAAATATTTCAAGTACGTAGAACTAGAACAAATTTTGTAAAATTGTTATTAAGAACAAAAAAAATCAACTTAAAAGTAACAAAAGACCGAAAAAGCATTTAAAAAAAAATTATTAAAAGCAAGATAAAATATCGTTTATTTTATTCTACGTAGCAATAATAATGTTTATAGCTGACATTGCTCATCGTCACAGACCAATAGTGCAAATGTGAAAACGCCCACAAAATCCGGGCTATCGTATATGGTATACCTATAAATTATAATATGCGGTCTACCGGTGAATTAACGAATATTGTAAATTAGTAAACTATCTACCGTCGACTTTACATAAGTACACTATAATACCTAACAAATTATATTTTCTGGTGAGTATTTAATAAACAATAATCTATAATAATATATTTAAAAATATTTTATTTAGTTAACTTCGCAAATATTTTAATTTCGAATAAATATCTTGAAAAAAATGTTCGATAGCCGGAAAACGTCTTATTGTCGACGTCGAAACAATACCACATGCTTAGGGAATATCAGATACGATGATTACCAAAATAATAATTATATGACAATGATAAATGATTATTGCGAGCATTTAAAAACTTTGTTGCAGAATTCTATTGATGAAACTTTGTGTAGTGATTGGAATTTTTTAAGCATTTGAATTTGAAACGTTGACAAAGCACATTTTTGTAATAACAAATTCATAAAGCTGAGCGTTTATATTAAAATTTGATAAATTATCAAATAATATATAATAATTTTAATCGATTTGGCTTCAAATTTCTAGAAAATTCATATTAAACATTGTATAATATTGTTTGAAAAATACAAATAGTACAACAAAATACGTAATGTACTTATTAAGAAAAATGAGCTAAATATGCAAAATTTGCAAAATTAAAAATATTATTCCTATGTATAATATTTTATTAATGTATAGGAACTATTTGTAAAGACATCGGTTACTTGCGTGTCGAAATAAGCGTTTAAGATTTATTTTTTTCTCGTAACTAGTTTTCCAACAATTACAAACGAAAAAAATTATCTAAATTTCTTAATTTGTTTGAATGTGTAATAAAAAATATTTTCTTACAACCGATTTCATGATTTGAATATAACACTAATGTATCGCAATATATGTCGATAATATTATAGATACTTTTGGTGTTTACATGCAACTTGAAATTGTTCACGTACTTAGTATTTGAACGTGAAGGTAAATGAGTTACTTTAATTATAACTAGATGTCCTTCATTAAATGAATAAATCTTCAGCTACTGTTCTCAATTTTGATTGCCAACTGTTTTAAAAATTATTCCGCTAGGCAACAGAAATGTAATTACAGATATTGAAAATGCGTCACCGTAATGCAAAATATAGTTATCAAAATTCGCAAATACAAAGTACAAGCATCATGCACGGGGGACCCGCGGAGTCATCATCTGACCTTATTCGTACCCTCCCGTACAGCAAAGCACGTACGCGGCGGATCGGTCGACCCTCATTAATAATCACTTACGTGACCGTGGGAGGGACGAAACGGGGTACTGGTTACTCTGAATATGCATGTGCGCATAAGATGATCTCTGCCGATTTCTTTTTCTGTCGGTTTTTACAATCTTCGACCGTAAGCATAATAATAACATGCTTTACATCAATATAAAACATTTATTTTATTAATATTTAAATAATAGATAATATACTATTATAATACAATATTATAATACTCTATTATATAATATTCTAATTATAATACACTATTCATAGATTACCTACATTCACGGTACACAGTGAAAGACCCATATTATTACGATAGTAATATAACTATTATAACAACTCACAAGTAAAAATATTTAGGTTTGGAAATATTAAAATAAGAATTATAGATCTTATTTTGTAAGTAAAAATGTCCTTTATTTTATCACATGTTTAATATTATTTTTATGCAGTGGAGGAGGAGTGTACCTTCTGCCCCGCCCTTCCTCCCCTTGAGTTGAAGTCTCAAACACGCCTCCGATATACCTTTCGTGTAGTGACCATGTTATATATGTATATATACATGTTATATATGTATATTGTATATATACATGTTATATATGTATATATATACATGTTATATATGTATATATACATGTTATATATGTATATATACATGTTATATATGTATTATATAAATACGTGTTTTCGTTATAAGAATATTTTTATAACTATATAATATGTGTGTTCCTAATATCCATTTTAGTCATTATTTCGTGTGCGAATGGAACGACACGAGTTGAAGGAGCACGAAATACAAAAAATAAGTATTATTAATATGAAAGAGCGTTCAATTCTAAAAAAAATGGTATAGGTCAGAGGTTTCCAAACTTTTCATTGTACGACCCATTTTTATAAATTACCTATACAATAGGTTTTATGTTTCAATTCACATTATTCAATGAGTTATGAGGAATTTAAATAAGAAGCATGTCGTCATTGGGCCTGGGCGAAATGGATTATATTATGTGTGTAATATTTACTCTTTTCACACAATGATTTACCGGCTAAAATTTTTATTTATTTTGACGATTGATTTACATATAAATGTGTGATTTTTTTGTGTTAAAAACGATAGAAGTATCAGAATTTTAATACAACGCTTAGTTTTTTAAATATTAAAATCCTAAAAGAGACACTTTTGTTATACGACGCATCTCGTCGGTTTATTTTGAATTTTTGATACACGAAGAGCGATGACCGAACGATAGGTCCGCCACTATTATTTAACTCTATGTATTTTTATAAATAAAACTATATTTATGCATAAAAAAATTATATTTTCGAATTTTTGTTGTAGGTACCAGCTGTGTACCACCCGTCTGTGTTCGGAAGTTCAGCAACGTATTTACTCGTATAATTTAATATTTTTAGATTTAATTCGTATCATGACTAGTGCTTATTTATTTGAACATGAATTTGAAAATGATGAAGATTTCTTGAAAATGATGGTTCAAATGTGAAAACACTATTAACACTCAATAACTTAAGTACCAAATGACTTCTAAGACACATTTAACAAAATTATGTTCATAATATTGTATATAATTAAAAATACAATGAAATGGATAAGATAACAGTGCCTAACTGCCGACCCGCCAGACGATCGCTGTTCATAATTTCTTGATAAATCTCCGCGCTGCCGTTATTTGCTACTGGTGTAGTGCCGTAGTGGTGTGTATTAAACCAAAATATCTTTTTTAATATTTTAAATAGTTAAAAACCTTAAATGTATTTTGTAATTCTAAAACTTCTATCGTCTTTAACACACAAAATCATACATTTATACGTAAATCAAACATAAAAAATAAAATGTTTAGATTGATGAATCGTGGTGCAAAGCGACAACACGGGTAAGATAGGCGATTACGGCGAGCCGGGCCCAATGACGTCACGCGACTATTATAAACGTCTTAAACGTCTTAATATTATCTCATAATCATAAAGTATTAATTTTATTTACATTGGATTTTCTTCAAATTGTTTTATACGGTTGTGACTACATCAATTTGACATAGAAAAAGAATTTAAAGATTTTTTTTGTTGTTGTGTACTCCTTTAACGCGAGCGTCTAGCCGGGATCTCACGTCGCGCGTTTTGTTGACATTTCGTGCAGGGACCGGTAATGCGCGTGTGTAAACCGCGTGTGTAACCGCGTGTGTAAACCCTGCAGCCGCCAGTGAGGAGCTCACGATTTTCCCACAGTGTGAACGAACACATTGTTTTTTTTGGACACCATGCGTGACGTTATTCGAATCACCTGATTTGTAGTCCACTATAAACAGCGGTTCCTAACCTGGAAACTACCTAGGAGCACGCAAAAAGCAATTTATTGGACAGTGGCAAAAAAATGCTGAATTTGTTTTATTTAAGACTTATCGTTCCGAACGTACGCCGTGCATATTATATCATTATATCAATAAATGAAAACTCGTGTCGTACAAATAAAAACTTAACCATCGACTTATCTTACTGCAGATAAAGGTGTAGAATGTAACGGTTGTAGACAGTGGCGTGGCGAAGGTATTATTTAGGAGCAATTGGTCCTTCAATATTTTTGGTGGGTGGGTGGTCCCCTTGCCACAAAATACCTAGCCACCTTGGTGACTAGGTTTATGAAAGAAAATATTAATACGTATACGAATATGTATCTTACTTGTGTAAGACATACGTGCTAGTGTGCTAAATATTACGGATATTTTGTAAAAATTTTATTTTTTGCAATGGTGGAATTTTTTCTTAGCGGGGGGGGGGGTACCTTGCATACATTTTTGCTCCTCATCAAAAATGAGTTCAACATGCCACTGCTATACATACATATTACATACGCACGGCCGTCGCTAAGGGTCACGTTCACACCATATACATACACACGGCGACCCGTGTTACACGTCTTAGAACCCATGCTTGTTGTCATATTAGTATATCATCGCACTGTATACGCACTATCGTAAAATACACGTATTCTATTTCCCTAAAAGGTTTTACCATACAGACTAGTGGTCTTCAACCTGCAGTGCGTTTTTACTATCATCCCGATTCTTCATGGAGCCGTTAGTTTGTTTATTAATTTAATACTCGTTTCAGAATACCATTTTGACGAGGCAGACTTAAAATCAATCGGATTAATTTCACTAATTGATTTTTGACGGTTTGAGAATACGCCCGAGTTCTCACGACGGCACTCGCATTACCTTCATACCTACACACCGTATACACGAGTACATACTCGTATTACTCATACATTGTACATATACATATACATATTACTCGTACATACGATAAATTAAAAAACATATTATATTACATTATATTACCTATATTTATTATTAGTATTGGGCGAATACTCAATTTTTGAAAAAATTTCGAGTCGCGTAATATACAGTCAACACGTTATAAAAGTACAAATTTGCGCACTTCCACAATTTTTGCCCCTGGCTTAAGCACGGTTTTCCGCATAATCTTGCTACGCATACACTTGATTAAAACCCACGTCAATATTTATTTATTTATTTATTTTTTTGTATACGGGCTGAGCCCTTTTGACAGTTAAAAGAAAAACAATAAGAATATTCTAGAACTCGTGCGATTACATGCGAACACTCCGCTGTTTACGATTGGACTCGACTCGAAAAAAGAATAATACTCGCCCAACACAATTATTACATTGTGTATGTTAAAACCAGATGAGCTAATGAAAAAAATAATTCCTCGATACCAAATCGTGTATACAATGCGTGATCTCGCCTTCGGCCTCTCCCCATCGCCAAGGTTTTTTATTGTGACGAGGCGAAGAGGGTCAAAATAATTTTCAGCAAGATTCACGTGTTTAAATATATGTATAATAAAACGTCGTTCTTTTGTACCGCCACGGGCGCGCAGCCGGAACAAATGAATGTGCAATACGATGCCACAGAGTCGGGAGAAAGTGTTCACGAACGCACGGCCGCCGCCAAGGGTGGCGCGTACATTCTATACATACATACGCACGGCCGCCGCTAAGGGTCGCGTTCACACCATATGCGTACATACGGGGACCCGTGTTATACGTCTTGGACCCCATGCTTGTTGTCATATTAGTATATCATCGCACTGTATACGCACTGTCGTAAAATACACGTATTCTATTTCCCTAAAAGGTCTTAAGTTTTTACCATACAGACTAGTGGTCTTCGACCTGCAGTGCGTTACCGTCGAGGGAGCCGCGTACGCAGAAGAAACCAAAATTAAAATCGCAATGTATCGATGTAATTATTCTTTCACGTACATGTAAAGTGTATGTGATGGACATGTAATTTTTTCTGTGATAATAATAGAAATAATTATTTTGGAAAAGTTTTCGAACTGCGTGGTAGAAAACTTGATTCCGGACGGAAGGGTCGTCAAATATTGTTTATTTTATTTTTTTTACTATCATCCCGATTCTTCATGGAGCCGTTAGTTTGTTTTAAAAATCAGAAGAGCCGGGGATCCGAATATTTTTGATAACCACTGATGTAGACACATAGTAGGTATACACGTTTCGACCGAGGAAAAAAACGGTGACGGCCAATAGATTAAAACTAATCCGTATATTATACACGGCCACCGCACATGTGGCCTCTCTATTCTTTCCGTTGGCTATATGACCTTAAAACGCATTTTCCGTTATATTTATCTTTTTAAAATTTTATGTCCTTAAGGTTTAGGTTTGGTATATATATGGTTGTGTCTTGGGTCTCTGGGACACTGTAAGGTATATGTCGACTGTTTACTGGACAAAGGGGAACACGCACATGATAATAGCATATTTGTATATACATGCTACATTGTATATGTCGTATACTCCGATCATTTCTACGTGCACAGCATAAAACCACAAATAAATAGTATAATATACGCTTGTCGTTAGAGTACAATTGATTTTTTCGATCGAGTCACCGGAGAAGACCCATTATTATGGTATCTTTTTCCTTTTTGTGCATTATTTTCCTATATAGTGAATATTAACAATTTTTTCTGCTTAAAATTACTTACTAAACGTCTAAAATAAAGTATGTATTAGTTTTTATGCCTATAGTTTTAGATATTAAAATTGTTTTATCGTTTCGAAATTAACCAAGGATACATTTGCTGTCGTATGTGGAAAATTACCAATTTATAATTAATAGTATATGATGCCTAGGTCTACATAATATTATATACCGTATATGGACACTATACTCAGTGGCGTATTTAAGGTTTTTCCGCCTATAGGCACTTTTCAATTTGCCGCCTCCCCCCTCCATCCTTCCTAAAATTATTTTTAAAACATATTTAAATATACAATTTATTATTTTAAAAATTATACATTATTAATGATTAATGAACATTAAATTACAAACATTAAAACTTTAAACTTTTTCTTCTACTTTTTTCCTCGGCAAATGCATCAATTAAATCGTCGCAATTTAAAGTCGACAGTAAATCCGCTTCGATATTCAATATAGCCAAACTATTGAGTTTTTCACTACCCATAGTCGATCTTAAATAATTTTTGATTCGTTTAAGACATGAAAAAGAACGCTCAGTAGTACAGTTAGAAATTGGAGTACAAACATATATTCTAAGTGCTATATCTATATTAGGATACACGTCCGTAAGAGAATCTTCTCGTAATAATTTACACATTTGTAGAGGAGAAATGCAATTGATTTGTTTATTTGAAGATTCCAAATAGGATTTAAAATGTTTACATTCTGTTGAAAATGCTTTTTCAATATCATCTTTGTAACATTCTTGTAACTTATTGGCAAATTCTATTATTTCCGAAACACTTAAAGACATAAGCTTGTGGAGTACGATAAATTTAGTGTAGTAAAAATCATAAGCCTGTCGCCGTTTTTCTAATTCACTAATATTCGATCAATAACCACATAAAATGTAAATATTTTAAACTTTTCACGACCATTCATTGATGTATCAATATCGCTTTTTTCATCATAAAATACTTTCCTCTTTTTTAGACGGGACTTTGCATCTTGATATAATTCAATTCCTGACATAGTTTTTGCTTGTTCTTCAAAATAGTTAAATCTATCCCGAGTTTCTTGAATAAGATTAATAAGCGATGTATATAACTTTGAAGCAGTACCAATATCAATTGCAGTACCTTGTAAAGTTTTGTTAGTTATATTAAACTGTTCTAATACATATGTCCAAAAAACGGTCAAAAATGCGGTTTCCAAAGATTGTAAACTTTTAAAAAGACCTTCGGCTTCGTTTCTGGTAATGCATTTTTCGTTTTCATTATTCTTAATAAGTGATAATGAGTTTATTATTTCTGACCATGATGCATTTAAAGCTCTACATGCATCCGCGCGAGCCGACCATCTAGTTATTGATAAGGATTTAAGTGTGTATGAATTTTGCTTCATATTGTCGTGTAAAATATTCCATCTATGAGTAGATGCTGTGAAAAAATTGTAAAGTTGTTGAATAAGTCCAAAAAATGAAGAAGCATCACTACAACATTCTGCGGCAGATGTTCCTACTAGATTTAAAGAATGTGCAGCGCATGGTACAAAATAAGCTAAGGGGTTTAATGCTTTTATTCGAGCCTGCAAACCTGTATAAATGCCGGACATATTGCTGGCGTTATCGTATGCCTGTCCACGACAATTAGCAATATCAATGTTATGAACCTTTAAAATATTTAAAATAGCATCTAACAATTCTTCAGCTTTGTGTCCTGTATTAGGAGTGAAACATAAAAAACGTTCAATAGGTTCCGTTATGCTGTACGTATCTCACCATAAAAGAAAGTTGGTCGACATGAGAGATATCTGGGGTAGAATCTACGCTTATTGAAAAGTATTTAGATTTCATTAACTCTTGTATTATAGTATTTTTCATTGTTTTCGTAATTAATTGTATAAACTCATCACAAATACCGTGTGATAAATAAGAAGTTGTACCGCTTCCTTTATTACTAAAACGTGCAATATGATCTGCTAAAAATGAATCGAATTGAGCTAATAATTCTAAAGACATCATATAGTTACCATTGTGATTAGAGCCAAAAATAGAATTATGACCACGTAACGGTCATCCACGAGAAGTTAGTGATTTTATTGTAGCAACTACCCTTTTCAAAACATTTCTCCAGTATATAGTCTCTTCTTGTAGTTGTAGTACTAAACTGTTATCAATTTTTCCGAGTTCTTTACCTCGCAATTTTAATGTTATAATTGAATTTTTATGTTCTTCACTATTTTCATGCGAATTGAAACGCTGATTGGCATTTTTCCAGTCATTATAACCCTCTGTTACAAGTTGAATTTTGTTTAAACTTTTTTCAAATAAACGACAAGGCCCACAAAATACTACACCTTTACTTTTAGAATATACAAGCCATGAACGTAACGCAAGTTCACCATTTAACATTTTCCTCTGAAATAACTGTTTTATATATATATAGGTTATATATAGGTATGTATGTACGCGGTGCGCTGCAGCAGTATACAAGGATTATTCATATATGCACGATAACGATGAATAAATTATACGTTGAAGGAAAACACATTATTTGTTAGCTGCATTTTATATAAACATAATATTATCTGTATACGTGTTTTATATAATATACTGTATATGCCTACCCGTACTATAGCTGGACGCGCACAACGCATGTATTATAGTGAGTATACAAGTGAAAATGTCATCTGTAATAAAAAAAAAAATCTGTAGACATGCGTACATACCTGCGCGAAGATCCGTCGCGTAAATTGTTTTTTACCGATAGGACGGTAAAATGGACATAGATTTACATACAGATCGATATCTCCCGTGTTAAGACAGACAATCAAATTATGTTTTCTTAATGAGCATCCTTGACCAAAAGCAATTTTGTTGACAACAGTTTGGTAAACATAAGTGTATATTATTAAAAAATTTAAAAAATAAATATTTCATTTTATAATTTTTGTGAAATTCGAAGACAGCCGTTTTATACAGAGTTACATTTTTAAGAGAGATAAAGTGAACCGTTGGAGTTTTCTCTCACTGGCTTTGCCCCATACTCACTGCAATATACTTATACTTAATTACTATATATTACGTCGATTTAACTATATTTAGACCCGATCGGATGAGATGGGACCGATTTAGAGCGTTTTTAAACTTTATGAATCCGAATATTATTGTATTTTTAGCCGATCTCAAATTATTTTTTCACCATAACACGGCCGCTTTTAGACTTAGAGAGCTGGAATTAGACGCATTGGAACCGCAAGAAAAATCTACGTCGATTTAACTATATTTGGACCCGATCGGATGAAATCGGACTAATTTAGAGCGTTTTTAAATTTTATGAATCCGAATATTATTGTATTTTTAGCCGATCTAAAATCGTTTTTTCGCCATAACTCCGCTGCTATTAGACTTAGAGGGCTGAATATGGTCTCGATGGAAGCGCAAGAAAATTCTACGTCGATTAAGCTATATTTGGACCCGGTCGGATGAAATCGGACCGATTTAGAGCGTTTTTAAACTTTATGAATCCGAATATTCTTCGAAATATTAGATTATACAATGATATTGTGTACAATAATTATCGTATACGATAATCATTGTATACGATAATCATTGTGTACATATTATTGTATTTTTAGCCGATTTAAAATCGTTTTTTCGACATAACACAGCCGCTATTAAACTTAAAGGGCTGGAAATGCTCACATTCGAACCGCAAAGAAATTCTACGTCGATTAAGCTATATTTGGACCCGGTCGGATGAAATCGGACCGATTTAGAGCGTTTTTAAACTTTATGAATCCGAATATTATTGTATTTTTAGCCGATTTGAAATCGTTTTTTTCGACATTACACAGCCGTTATTAGACTTAGAGGGCTGAAACTAGGCGCATTGGAACCGCAAGAAAAATCTACGTCGATTTAACTATATTTGGACCCGATCCGATGAAATCGGACCGATTTAGAGCGTTTTTAAATGTTATGAATCATAATATTATTGTATTTTTAGCCGATTTGAAGTCGTTTTTTCGCCATAACTCCGCTGCTATTAGACATAGAGGGCTGGAAATACACACATTCGAACCGCAGAGAAATTCTACGTCGATTAAGCTATATTTGGACCCGATCGGATGAAATCGGACCGATTAAGAGCGTTTTTAAATGTTATGAATCATAAAATTATTGTATTTTTAGCCGATCTCAAATTATTTTTTCACCATAACACGGCCGCTTTTAGACTTAGAGAGCTGGAATTAGACGCATTGGAACCGCAAGAAAAATCTACGTCGATTTAACTATATTTGGACCCGATCGGATGAAATCGGACCGATTTAGAGCGTTTTTAAATGTTATGAATCATAATATTATTGTATTTTTAGCCGATTTGAAATCGTTTTTTCGACATAACACAGCCGCTATTAAACTTAGAGGGCTGGAAATGCTCACATTCGAACCGCAAAGAAATTTTACGTCGATTAAGCTATATTTGGACCAGGTCGGATGAAATCGGACCGATTTAGAGCGTTTTTAAACTTTATGAATCCGAATATTATTGTATTTTTAGCCGATCTCAAATTATTTTTTCACCATAACACGGCCACTATTAGACTTAGAGAGCTGAAATTATACGCATTGGAACCGCAAGAAAAATCTACGTCGATTTAATTATATTTGGACCCGATCGGATGAGATGGGACTAATTTAGAGCGTTTTTATTTTATGAATCCGAATATTATTGTATTTTTAGCCGATCTAAAATCGTTTTTTCGCCATAACTCCGCTGCTATTAGACTTAGAGGGCTGGATATGGTCTCGTTGGAAGCGCAAAAAAAATCTACGACGATTGAGCTATATTTGGACCCGATCGGATGAAATCGGACCGATTTAGAGCGTTTTTAAATTTTATGAATCCGAATATTATTGTATTTTTAGCCGATCTAAAATCGTTTTTTCGCCATAACTCCGCTGCTATTAGATTTAGAGGGCTGAATATGGTCTCGATGGAAGCGCAAGAAAATTCTACGTCGATTAAGCTATATTTGGACCCGGTCGGATGAAATCGGACCGATTTAGAGCGTTTTTAAACTTTATGAATCCGAATATTCTTCGAAATATTAGATTATACAATGATATTGTGTACAATAATTATCGTATACGATAATCATTGTATACGATAATCATTGTGTACATATTATTGTATTTTTAGCCGATTTGAAATCGTTTTTTCGACATAACACAGCCGTTATTAGACTTAGAGAGCTGAAACTAGGCGCATTGGAACCGCAAGAAAAATCTACGTCGATTTAACTATATTTGGACCCGATCCGATGAAATCGGACCGATTTAGAGCGTTTTTAAACTTTATGAATCCGAATATTCTTCGAAATATTAGATTATACAATGATATTGTGTACAATAATTATCGTATACGATAATCATTGTATACGATAATCATTGTGTACATATTATTGTATTTTTAGCCGATTTGAAATCGTTTTTTCGACATAACACAGCCGTTATGAGACTTAGAGAGCTGAAACTAGGCGCATTGGAACCGCAAGAAAAATCTACGTCGATTTAACTATATTTGGACCCGATCCGATGAAATCGGACCGATTTAGAGCGTTTTTAAATGTTATGAATCATAATATTATTGTATTTTTAGCCGATTTGAAGTCGTTTTTTCGCCATAACTCCGCTGCTATTAGACTTAGAGGGCTGGAAATACACACATTCGAACCGAAGAGAAATTCTACGTCGATTAAGCTATATTTGGACCCGGTCGGATGAAATCGGACCGATTTAGAGCGTTTTTAAACTTTATGAATCCGAATATTCTTCGAAATATTAGATTATACAATGATATTGTGTACAATAATTATCGTATACGATAATCATTGTATACGATAATCATTGTATACATATTATTGTATTTTCAGCCGATTTGAAATCGTTTTTTCGACATAACACAGCCGCTATTAAACTTAGAGGGCTGGAAATGCTCACATTCGAACCGCAAAGAAATTCTACGTCGATTAAGCTATAAAAAAAATTGTTGGTAAATTTAGCAATATTTATCAAGAAATGCATTACACATTTATTTTAGATACATATACAAATTACAGTGAAAACAACTTTTATCAAAAATTACTTTTATTACATTCTTAGGGAGTTAGCTGATTTTTTAGATTTCAAGCTGTTTAGACACTTTTAAAAACCGGCATTAATTTAGTGCGTGCAGTGATCTACAACGTCGGGGTTGGTCGCGATGTCAGTGGTGATGACGGAGTGTCAGCTGCAGCGATTGTACGGTGGTAAAAACGATTTTTTAATTTCCTCGCGTGGAGCTCAAAGAGCGTTGTTATTATACACGTTTTTGCGGGTCGACCCCGACCGAAAGACCGACAGCATTACAAACATCGAGAGACACCCGGGTATGAAATCGTATTGTTCGCGTTTCACTCTCGTCGTACCACGGTCGCCGCCGCCGCCGACTTCGCAGCCGAACGTGCCGCCGAACGCGATTACGTGCGAGAAGACCGAGCT
Source organism: Periphyllus acericola (assembly GCA_949715065.1). NCBI lineage: Eukaryota > Metazoa > Arthropoda > Insecta > Hemiptera > Aphididae > Periphyllus > Periphyllus acericola. The sequence goes on from OX454264.1 coordinate 19,933,051, forward strand.
CATCGGCAAGCCCGAACGGAAAAATATAATCAATTGGTTTACAAACAATTATTGCAATACTTATGAAGTCATTGGTTCTTACTTTATTCGTAGCCTTAACGAGCGTTATTTTAATGGTTCTTTATTATAGTCAAAAGATAAATTAAAATAAACAATGACGATCTTTTATAGTATTTTATGATTAAAAATTTGAGTGCTGTTTGCTGAAAATATTGAAATAATTTTGCTTTTAATTTTGGTATCAGTTTATCAGAAAATTATTGCAACAATCGAATTTTTGGTGATTGCTTAAACTATAAAAACTTAATAGAATATTTTCAAAATATAATTTGTAAATGCATAAGACATTAAGATCTTAATAAACTGAATTATTTTAATTAAATATTGCATTTAATAATAAAATAAATAGACTGATTTTTGTCGATAAGAGCATTTCAATCATATGCATGATCCCTGATACTTATGCCATATCTAACAATTGTTTGCACTAAAGATGAAAAAATTAATCGTTTATGTAAACATTAAAAATAAATATATAAACATTATTCTTAAAATATTCGTAAAATTATTCATAATATAGTAATTCCGTTTTATTTTACAATCAATAATCGGTAATCGAAAACTGAACCGTCTAGAATTTTCGACACACACGCGCGCGCGCGCACGCGCGTACGCAGATACGTACACACACAGCCACGTACATGCACACCCCTGTTTTATTTCGATATAATCATGATTGTGGGCTGGTTTTCGTAGCAAGGGGAAAAGTATTTATAAAAGGAACACCCTATTTTCATTATGGAATTTCATTGGGGTTATTTTTATGTACCCGGCTCATAACGTAGACGACTCGTATTCGTATTAAGGGTCGTGTCAAATGTAGGGATATAAAATATTCTGAATTTCTCGGCTGCTATTAGACTTAGAGAGCTGGAATTAGATGCATTGGGACCGCAAGAAAAATCTACGTCGATTTAACTATATTTGGACCCGATCGGATGAAATCGGACCGATTTAGAGCGTTTTTAAATTTTATGAATCATAAAATTATTGTATTTTTAGCCGATTTCAAATCGTTTTTTTTAATATAACACGGCCGCTATTAGACTTAGAGAGCTGAAAATTATCTCATTCGAACCGCAAGGAAATTCTATGTCGATTGAGCTATATTTGGACCCGATCGGATGAAATCGGACCGATTTAGAGCGTTTTTAAACTTTATGAATCCGAATATTATTGTATTTTTAGCCGATCTCAAATTGTTTTTTCGCCAAACACGGCCGCTATTAGACTTAGAGAGCTGGAATTAGTCGCATTGGAACCGCAAGAAAAATCTACGTCGATTTAACTATATTTGGACCCGATCGGATGAAATCGGACCGATTTAGAGCGTTTTTAAATTTTATGAATCATAAAATTATTGTATTTTTAGCCGATTTCAAATCGTTTTTTTTAATATAACACGGCCGCTATTAGATTTAGAGAGCTGAAATATATCTCATTCGAACCGCAAGGAAATTCTATGTCGATTGAGCTATATTTGGACCCGATCGGATGAAATCGGACCGATTTAGAGCGTTTTTAAATTTTATGAATCCGAATATTATTGTATTTTTAGCCGATCTCAAATCGTTTTTTCGCCATTTCTCGGCTGCTATTAGACTTAGAGAGCTGGAATTAGTTGCATTGGAACCGCAAGAAAAATCTACGTCGATTTAATTATATTTGGACCCGATCGGATGAAATCGGACCGATTTAGATCGTTTTTAAATGTTATGAATCATAATATTATTGTATTTTTAGCCGATTTGAAATCGTTAAAAATAGTGTTATAGCTTTAATATATAAACTCTTCCTTCATTTCATCATCAAATTTAGAATGTTTTATTGTAAATTCCACATTATTGTCAAATTAAATATTTAATTATACATTTATTTTGTACACGTCTCAATCGAAAAAGTAGCAGTAATAATTGCATAATGCCACACTTTTAATTGTTATTAGTTATTATTTATTATTATAATTTATAACTATATTGACCACAAATGGTCTAAAAAATACATTTAATGACGAAGTAATACTGAAATTTTAAAAAATATTTCTAAAATGACTAACTATAGTTTGCCTGTTTGCAATATAAGTCTGAAAAACAGCCGGCTGTTTGAAAAAATATTGAGTAGTTTACAAACGATCATTGTAAAGAGCCCCTTTGCAAAGAGCCTAGTTTTTTTTTACAAAACGGCCAATATCCCTACGTCATAAAAACGGATATAATATAATATGTATTATTAAAATGTAATAAGTACGCTAATCTGCCACCTAAATGGAATGTCATAGCATCTGCACCCCGCGGCGACTGTAACCGACAATCACAAAATACGCGTACGCACCTTTACTTTTATCAATCATGCATTTTTTTTTTTCAATTGTATTATAGTACTTTATTGTTGTTATTATTTTTTTATTTGTTCGTGCCCTTACCAACGAACGAACGCTACACTTAATTATTATGTTATTACAAGTCTTCATCGTAGTTTTTTTTTTTTTTAAATTAAGCCTCGGCGTCTATGGCCATTGGCATACAGTGTGTTTTTAAGGTTCACATTTTCTTAAGATACATTATTTACATAATATACAAGTTACAGATTATACATTATTTATGAGATTAGACTTAATTATAAAGGTGATCATGTGGTTTGTGTTATCTGGGTGAAGTGCTTCTGACAGTGTGTTTGATACCCCTGCTTCCCGTTTGTCTGTTTCGAATGAAAGGCATTCGGATATGATGTGTTTGATTGAGAGGAGTGTACCGCAGCTGGTACATACAGGTGGGTCTTCTTTCTTCATCAAATATTGGTGTGTTAATAACGTGTGTCCTATTCGCATTCTGTTTATTGAGGTTTCTATTTTTCTTGAGAAGTTAGGTGGAGAGGGCCATGTGTGGACGGTATTTTTGATTTCGTTTAATTTTGTGGTGCTTTGTTTCCATTCCCGTAGCCACATGTTTTTTCGTCTTCTTTGTCTTCATCGTAGTATCATGTACTATCATATGCGTACCTCTATCGTACGTACGCGTCTATGCATGCAACCGAGTGAAACGTTAAGACCAAGAACAAAATGATTTTATTTAGAATGTGCGGTTTCTCGTGGACCTGAGTCTTAGGCGGCGGAATAATCTAAATAATCGAAATAACGAAATAATCTAAGCGAAACAATCGATTATGTCATTATTTATTGTTCACGAATAGGAATTATCCCACTAAAAACACTCCGCCAAAGTCCGTGTAAAAAAACGCTCAGTAAAAAAAACCCTGCTCTAATAGTTGTGATATTAACTTTGTAACCGAGTATATGAATTATAGATTTAATTTATTTACCACGGACTTTTGTAAAATATTACACTTTTCCGTTTTTGAAAATTCTATCAATTTTTTATTTTTATCATCTTAAATTATATGTTTATTAATTATTATTATAAGAAAGACCGATTACCGACCGTGTATTGCTGCATGTAGCTAGTGGTGCAAAGATAAATAATTAAACTAACATCATTTTTGCAGTATTTCTGTCCCAAGTATTGTATAGGTATACATTTAGTGTATAGTGCATACCTGTATATACTTCATAAAATATATATTGTAACATACATATAAATATTTTAATAATGATGAATGCTTTTATTTTATTAGGTGTATATAAAAAAAAAATTGTTGGTAAATTTAGCAATATTTATCAAGAAATGCATTACACATTTATTTTAGATACATATACAAATTACAGTGAAAACAACTTTTATCAAAAATTACTTTTATTACATTCTTAGGGAGTTAGCTGATTTTTTAGATTTCAAGCTGTTTAGACACTTTTAAAAACCGGCATTAATTTAGTGCGTGCAGTGATCTACAACGTCGGGGTTGGTCGCGATGTCAGTGGTGATGACGGAGTGTCAGCTGCAGCGATTGTACGGTGGTAAAAACGATTTTTTAATTTCCTCGCGTGGAGCTCAAAGAGCGTTGTTATTATACACGTTTTTGCGGGTCGACCCCGACCGAAAGACCGACAGCATTACAAACATCGAGAGACACCCGGGTATGAAATCGTATTGTTCGCGTTTCACTCTCGTCGTACCACGGTCGCCGCCGCCGCCGACTTCGCAGCCGAACGTGCCGCCGAACGCGATTACGTGCGAGAAGACCGAGCTCAGCGGCAAGCCCGAACGGAAAAATATAATCAATTGGTTTACAAACAATTATTGCAATACTTATGAAGTCATTGGTTCTTACTTTATTCGTAGCCTTAACGAGCGTTATTTTAATGGTTCTTTATTATAGTCAAAAGATAAATTAAAATAAACAATGACGATCTTTTATAGTATTTTATGATTAAAAATTTGAGTGCTGTTTGCTGAAAATATTGAAATAATTTTGCTTTTAATTTTGGTATCAGTTTATCAGAAAATTATTGCAACAATCGAATTTTTGGTGATTGCTTAAACTATAAAAACTTAATAGAATATTTTCAAAATATAATTTGTAAATGCATAAGACATTAAGATCTTAATAAACTGAATTATTTTAATTAAATATTGCATTTAATAATAAAATAAATAGACTGATTTTTGTCGATAAGAGCATTTCAATCATATGCTTGATCCCTGATACTTATGCCATATCTAACAATTGTTTGCACTAAAGATGAAAAAATTAATCGTTTATGTAAACATTAAAAATAAATATATAAACATTATTCTTAAAATATTCGTAAAATTATTCATAATATAGTAATTCCGTTTTATTTTACAATCAATAATCGGTAATCGAAAACTGAACCGTCTAGAATTTTCGACACACACGCGCGCGCGCGCGCACGCGCGTACGCAGATACGTACACACACAGCCACGTACATGCACACCCCTGTTTTATTTCGATATAATCATGATTGTGGGCTGGTTTTCGTAGCAAGGGGAAAAGTATTTATAAAAGGAACACCCTATTTTCATTATGGAATTTCATTGGGGTTATTTTTATGTACCCGGCTCATAACGTAGACGACTCGTATTCGTATTAAGGGTCGTGTCAAATGTAGGGATATAAAATATTCTGAATTTTCAATGACAGTTGCGTTGTGTTTTATATATTAATAATTATAGCTATAACTATAAGTTATAAGTTATAACTATATAATTGTATTATTAACTTTATAACTTTCGCCTATGTACATGTATAGTTGTGTGCGTATTGTTTAGATACATCATATTATAAAAAAATTAAGGAAGTAAAATACTATTGCTTCAATGATTCGACTACGATTTATCTACCTATTATAATAATAGGTTAGGTATAAGGTTGGTTTCTGCAATGATAGTTAAACTAAGCAGGCAAACACGAAACTGTTTATAAAATAACCTTTGAACTTAACAATTTATTTTCGATGCTCGTCGTTATTATAATGAGTAAATTAAACACTAATGAAAATAATCCGCTATCTGAAGTTCATTATTTTTTCAACTATTTCCGGTTCTATGTAATTTCTTAATTTTTGCACAGAAAATCTTGCAATGGCTTTTTATTTATTCTTTAAAATCCCCGATCCCTAATTACATCGAACACTATGTATGGTAATCGTTTAGAATAACATAGCCACTTTTGAAATAAAACAGAATATTGAAATTGAAACTAGAAAAACATTCATAATTAAACCTTATGACTAGGGCTTGGGACTTCATGCTCTAAAAAACCTTAAAATATGCATGCAATTATGCCCTTAAAAATTATCATATATGCTCTGAAAATATGCGAAAATGCTTAAATATGCTCTTAAAAGTATTTAATTTTCATTAAAAAACCAAAAATTACAAATTGTTTTATTATTATTTATTAATAATTATTATAATTTCTTATTATTTTCATTTCTTCTTTTTTAAGTTTTCTTTTAAACAAAACAAAAACAAATAAAAAAATTAATTGATTCTGTTTATGAATTAATAATTTAAAAACCCTAGGTAGATGGATTATTTCATAATTTTAATCTTTAATTATTTTCAATTTATGGAATATTGATATTAAATATTGTATTTTATGTATAAAATATGTTAAAAATTTACTAAAAATACAAATATAGCAAAATATGCACTTATTGGAAAAAAGAGCTAAATATGCAAAATATGCAAAGTAAAAATAATTGCCTTAAACTCCTATTACTATGAAACAAATTTCTATATGACTTAGCTATGTTTTAAATGATTATTGAAAAATATGCAAACTCCTATAAGTCCCTAGCCCTACTTATGACGTATGTGTATATGTTTTTATATGTATTATTTGTACGAAATTATAAATTCAATTCTTCAGTAAAGACAAACAAAATAATCTGTCTGCCTTCAAATACACTATTTCTTTAATAAGTCATTTAAAAAACTAATTTAAATGAATATAGTTGTAAACAATTTTTTTACACGTGTACCTCCATATCATAAATTTTATACACAATACTAGCAAATATTTTCGTATTTTAAATCGATGTACATTTTACTACGCTATATTATACTTAAACGAGCACGCTCTGAAGACATAATTAATGTGTCGGCGTGCGGTCTCATATAGCTGAAAATTATAATTATAAGTAATAATCCAATAAGTTATAAGTTATAACCAGGGCTCGAGACTTGTAGCATTTGCATATTTTTTTGTAGTATATGAAAAGATAGCATAGTAAGCAATAAATGCATTTCAGACAAAAATGAACTCAATACCAACAGTTTTTAGTGCATATTTTTGCATATTCTAGAGGTTTTGCTATTTTTTCGACTATTTTGCTATTTATTGCTAATTAATGTAAAAATCGATAACTCAGTCCTGCAAAAATACATATTTCGGCCACTCATCAGTGATCGACAGTTTTGGGACGTTATAAAACTCATTGTCGATTGAAAAAAATATTCCTAAAATATTTAAATATCCCAATGCAAGTCAATATTGTGTTTATCGTATATTTTATCTTAATGTTGTTTCTGTTATCGACTTCGACCATACTTGCTTATATACCCAATAATTATAGACTGTTCCGATCTACAACGACGTAAGTTTAGTACTGGAGACATTGAAGGATTAAACGGGTTTCCAGAAGACATTTCTAGTCGTGATATTCCTTACTTCAAGTACGCTCCCATCACATCGGTCGATGTAGAGCGCTAATTTTCCGTGTACAAAACATTATTAAGCAATAACAGAAGATCTTTTAAGTTTGAAAATATTCGGAAACACATAATAATACAGTGCAATTATGGAGGTACAAACTGTAAGTTACTTTTTAATGATTTATTGATTTGAAATAATTATATTTTACAGATTGACTAAATTCGACACATACAAATTAATGAGAACAGGAAAGAGTTTTTAGTCATTATTTGTAGAAAATTATAACTGTAAAATTATATAAAAGTTTTTCTTTAAATTTTAATAATTATAAATTCATAAATGTCTAAATAAAAATTTTAAATAAATCATTTTTAAAGCATATTTTCATATTTTTAGTGCACATTATAGCGCATATTTTACATTTTTTCGGTGCATATAATAGCGCATATTTCATGATTTTTTAGTGCTATAATTCTCGAGCCCTGGTTATAACCATTAAGATACATTTATCATTTACATCAAGAGTCAATAGGTACATGTATCAGATGTGGCCAGCGAGAAGAGACTCGCGAGCCACCAAATATATTAATAAATATGGAAGAGCCAAAATGTAAAAAAAAAAAGGTCATATTATATATAATTTTTATATACATATGATATTGTAAATAAGATATAAATAAGATAAGGTATCGTATTCAATAAAATGTGAAGAATACGATAACAATAATTGTACAATAATAATCTCAAATTAAATTTTATCTTCATAAATACCATAAATATTAAAATATTATACAGACATAGACACACATGAATAATGGATATTATGTCTTCATAGTGCTTTTTGACGTCGTGCGTGTAACAACACAACATTAATAAAATAATTATTATGTCTAAGAAACGCAAGTATGAAGAAGAACACAGAGAATTCAAATTACAATGGGAAGAAGAGTTCTTTTTCATAGAACGAAACAGTAAACCATTTTGTCTCATCTGTCAATCCCAACTATCACAATTTAAGGTTAGTAACTTAAGACGCCCGTATGAAACAAATCACAGTTTGTTTAGTAACGAATTTCCTACTGGTTCTGATTTGAGAAAAAATAAATTAAGCACAATGAATTCAAAATTAAATAAGCAAACCAATCTTATGGCGGTTTTTTCCAAAGAAACCGATAAAACTACTGAAGCGAGTTTTTGTATGGCGTTTAATATTGCTCGCGCAAAGTGCCCATACACTGATGGGGTATATTTAACAAAAAACATTTTAGATGTTATTTCCATTTTAAAACAGGAAGATAAAAAATTACTAAATATGGTTGAAAATATTTCGAATAGTAGACATACTATGGAAAGACGTATTTCAATGATAAGTTCAGATATTTTCTCTAATTTACAAAATTAAATTGCTAATTGTTCTGCATTAAGTTTAGCGTTAGATGAATCTACTGACATTCAGGATAAACCACAGTTAGCTATTTTTGTACGTTATGTGACGATGAATATGGAAGTGAAAGAAGAATTATTAGATCTTATAGCTCTTAAAGAAACTAATATACTCCGCGCCACGAGAGAATGCACCCAGCCGACGACCGAATTGTGTATATTTTGGCGCATGTGAAAATTATTATCGCATGAAATTATTATTACTCATATTAATAATGAAAATATTATTCTTTGTTGTGGATAACTGGATAACATTATTTAAATCGTGTCTTCAAAATAGATCATAAATTTTGGATTTTCGACGTTCCTGATTAAATTTAAATTAGAGTTATTCAGTGCCATAAGTTGAACATTTTTTTTAAATATGCAAAAAAGTTTCTCCACGGCGGGGAATCGAACCCCGGTCTCCCGCGTGACAGGCGGGGATACTTACCACTATACTACCGAGGATTACATTCGTATGATCGAAATTGTTCAGCATTTATAATTAAAATCTTTTTTTAACAATAATTTGAATAGGTACTTATTTCATTATGACATAATTATTTATATTACATCAGTAATATTTCATATGTATACATAATTTATCATATTTATATTATCTCAAAATAATTTTTTATATTTACCTACGGGCTACGACTTTCATCATGAAAATTAACCAACGATTTGCTCTAATGAGAAATGTACCTGTATAATAAGGTTATATCTATTTAATAATAGCTTACTTTTTGTTAATTGAATCATTAATTAGGTAGGTACATATTATTTTGTCATGCATGTGACCAATGTTGTAAATGAAATATCGAAAATACATCAATAATCATGCTTATAGTATTTTATAATCAATGGTATTCATTTATTAACTAACCTAAATACTTAAGCTATTGTGGAACTGTAACATTGATTAAATATAATTATGTGTAATCAATGACCGTACTACTGAAATATCTATGTAAGAAACTTCATTATGTTGTGACTTTTATCACGGGTCACGTACAAAAAAGGTACAGATAAGACTTTTAAATTTTTATTTCAATTCAATATGGAATTGTTAAATAAATAATAATGATCTGTAATCCATAGTATTTCAATGATGATATTATTGAATTAAAATATGAGATATAATTACGTTTTCTACTTGCATTAAGTGTGTTTTTTAAATTAAACACTAATTTTATGTTTTAGAAATTGTGAAATTTAGGATCAAAGTTTTATTTTACTATTGGCGGTATGGACGTATAAACATTTATCTTAAAATACTCGTATCATCAATGGCAAAACGTATGATGTTATTCGGAAAGTTAGATGGATAATGGATATACTTATTTAAAATTTGGATAATAATATGTTATCGAATCAAACATTCAAATATGAGTAACTGAACAATGTCCAAACTGGGCACAGGTACGAAAAGGCCGTCACGTTATTAACGGTTTGATTTTTCCTCTTAACAGATGGCACTTACCAACACTTGTCGAACCAATTTAGATTATTATTGTGAAATCATTATCCACAACCGTTTGATTTATCAAATATCATTCATATCGATTGTAATAAATAGAAGCAATAACAATCGCACTTCCGAGTAGTATAAAAAAACTTAATGTCAACAAAAATCCAACCCAGGCACAAGACAGACATTGGTTTTGACTAATCACGTTTAATTGTAATACTCATGTAGTGCTATTGCTCATGCTAACTTTGAAAATCTAAAAAAAAGTTTTGCTCATTTCATCTTGAACGTATTCAAGTTCAACCAACTTTATTTCACCCTGAGGACTTTAACCTTTTAGACACGTGAAGATTTTAAGAACAGCGTACTTACTTGCAGTACTCAGGTACGAATACATATTAATATTACCGCGTATATAATACGTTAGGTTAGTATACTTGTATGTAAATACATATACGTAATAAGCTAAAAAAGATTTAGGCTTAGTGGTAGTATCAGTAAACATCCCTAATCGTTAAATCTTCTATACCTTATACATAAACTCACTCCAGCACTTAAATAATTCGTAGCAATATACAGATAATTTTATACTTATTAAATAGTTTGGTTATAGCACTGTAGAAACCTAATCCTATATACGAGTATATATCAATTTCATAAATCTAAGTCGTAACATCTAGACTTATATTTTATTACAAGGTAATGCATTCATTAATACGAATGTAGATATGGTAACTGAAGAATATATTCGGTTGCGGTCATATATGTAAAATATTGACTTATATAATCTAATAGTTATTGCCTAAAAATAATATCTTAATAGTATTTAATTTTGATAATATAAATTACTGTTAATTGTTGAAGTAAATTACTTAAAAGAAATAATATCTTAATAATATTAAATTTTGATAAAAATTATCTAATAGTAAATATACTGTTGATTGTTATATGTTGTGATTAATAACAATGAAATTATTTACTATGAATGTTATTATAATATAGATTGTAAATAGCTTATGATTATGCATTATAATAATTGTGCATATCATTACAATATTATAACCACCGATATGTATTAATAAAATGTTTCTACTCTAGAACCTAATCCCAAAAAAACGACAAAAAACTACTTTGCTGCTGCATCCATGACTTATACATTTTAATATGATCGTAAAACAATATGGGTAATTTGTTTAAATTTTATTCGATAAATCTTTGGGCCTGAAAAAATTTAAATTCCAATTCTAATCAGTCATACGCAATAATTTATATTTTAAACACAAAAACACGTATATTAATTTTATTAATCGTAATTACAGTTTTTTTTTTTTTTTATTGAAGTTATTTCTTTAAACATATACATTTTGCAATTAGTATTACATTCAGCATGCATGAGAACAAATACACTGATAAAAGCATTCATCCAATGGCGATAATTTATAATTTTGGAAAGTAACTTATTGATATATCTGGATCAAAATAACATTGAAACAATACTGAACTAGTTTAGAACATTGAAAAATGGTTGAAAATGTTAAATTGATTTTTCTACCTTATAGTTGAACGGTATAGTTGTAGGCTTCGTATACGTGTATGGCGTAACTTAAGTTAGAAATAAGTTGATGGATGTTTTCCGATTTCAGTAATCAGATTTAAGACTTACATAGAGGATGTTTGCTTAAATGTGAAGTAATGTATATCTTGTTGTATAAAAAAGAAAACGAACCCGAGCTTCTAATCTAAGTTTCCAATCATTTCTCTATCAGCTTACACAAATGGTTTCGAACAAAAAACCGTAAAAAAATAACTCATGTTCATTACTGTTCACCGGGTTATTATTGTTCCGTGGTGTTAGTCCTTGTAATCCTCGGGTATGCGTGTAGTACTATTTGCTTACAATTGAAGGCTTTGACGAATAATATACGGTATTCGGAAAACGAATGTGCAATACACATAGACATCGAATATCTTATTTAATATAATTTAAACGCATATGCGTAATAAAATAATTTTATATGCTTGTATTAAAATCATAAGTCTTAAAACATAAAATTCAATATAAGTTTTATCAAAAAATATTTAAGCAAGAAGTCACACACTAAAAAAAAAAAAATGAACCTCATCGGGGCGTTAATAGTTTCAAATCAAACCGTAAACGTATCTTACCTTAATAGTGGTTATAATTTATAGGAAAGAGTGTCATTGAACGTTACACTATCAACACGTCTTCGTGTTGTTGTTTTTATTATAGTATTATACTCATGTCATATTAAAGTGTTAACAAATCTACATATTATATTGCAATTAATTTTCAATGGCTGTGAATAATTTTCAGCCAACAACAAAGTATAGATTGTGATTTGTGAACAATTATTATAAACAATTAGCTGAATTATCCGGCTTTGCGCGGAACAGTTATAGACCCGGACATAGGTCTTAATGGCTTACTACCTAATATTACAGCCTAGCCATGGCCAAGACTTTAAAAGAACTTCTATATGGGGATGAAGAATATATTGTATACAAAAATACAATTATGCATTTAGTGTACTGTACTATTTAACAAAAATATGAATGGACATTGTTTCAAGATGTTGGTACAACAATGTGTTAGGTATGCTTTTGTAATATACGTGTTTGTAAGGGCGAGGCACGTTTGGGCCAGGGACGTTTAGGTCACTAATAAAAATGCAACCTGTTTGGACCAGAATCCGTGAACCCGTTTGGGCCAATTTTTTTTTAGTATTTCTAAATAATTACTAAAAAGCCCGCTTAGGCCGTAAGCGCGCGCTTTTAGTTTACACTGGTGAAGTTCATAAGCGCCGTATCGGCCATCGTCGGAGTAATAAGATTTTCAGTTAAACTGTGAAAACTAATTTGTAATTTGTAGATTATGTACAGAACAAAATTATTAATAATTGATAACTGACCAAAAACCCACAGTTATATTATACATACGTATAATACCAATATAAAAATATATATATATATATACAAATATATAATAGATATCTCTTACAAAACGGCCTTATCGGCCGGTGCGATAATACTAATTGGCAATATTGTGGTTACTTATACATTATTATCAAAAATTCAAAACACTATGTTCTACGTATGCACAGTGGTGACATCGAGGCCCTGTTCCTATAGCTCATACCATACTAGGTTAGTATTAGTATTTTCAATTTTAGTTAGTGCACTCTTAATATTCGTGTAGTTAAAATGGATATCCAAATCGAAAATGTTTTCCAAACAAAACGAGGTAATACGTGTATAACTGTTGATAATTTTAAACTCAGTAAATGTAATATTTTAATGAATAGTAATATTCAAATCGTTCGTGCAACGTGACTATTATCGTTAATGATAAGTTAAATGAAATAATTGATACCAAAAATTTTCCTCACAATCATCCTCCTCTAAAAGATAATTCGATCAAATTGGACATCATTAGAACAGCTGTAAAAAGAAAGGGGACAGAAGACCTGCATACCAAACCAAACAAAATTATTTTAAAAGAAATACGTTAAAGTGGATTTGATACCGATATTGAATATTCTAATTTAAGGTTAGTGCGTAAATCATTATATTGTGCCCGTAAAAAATTATTTCCGACGTTACCACAAACATTAGAAGATACAATTGATATACTTTCGGCAGAAGGAGACAATATTACAAAATTTAACGATGAAAAATTTTGTCATATTTCTTCGGATAAAAATTTAATTTTATTCACCTGCAAAGCAAATCTAAATCTGCTGAGTGATAGCACACATGTTTTTGGAGATGGTACATTTCGTTATGCACCTAAATTCTTTCTTCAGCTATATACAATTCATGTGTATGTAAATAAATTTTACATTCCTGTAATTTATTGTTTACTTCCATTCAAAAACTTAGAAATGTACCAATATATGTGGAATGAAATAAAATTATTATGTAAACATTTAACTGGCAAAGAACTAGATGTAAAAAATGTCCATGCAGATTTCGAAAAACCTGCACATTGTGCTGTTTTAAATACATTTCCTAATTGTAAAATTGTGTGCTGCTTTTTTCATTTAAGCCAAAGTTTTTATCGCAAAATTCAAAAACATTATTATTTACATAATAAATACAAAGAAGAAAACTCAGAAGTTGGAAATTGGTTAAGATATTTTATGGGTTAGCTTTTTTACCATCATCTGAAGTTGGAGATGGGTATGCTCAATTGATGTCTATTGCTCCCAATATAGAACACGTTACTCACTTTGCTGACTATGTTTTAAATTATTACGTATCAGAAGATGCAGATTTTAATCCTTATATTTGGGCAACAGAACCTTCCGATTCACCACGTACAACAAATGGTCCTGAATCGTTTCACTCTCATTACAATTCACAATTTTATACACCCCATTTAAACATTTTCCAAGTAATTGACGTTCTTAAAGATTTACAAGTTCAAACTATGCTGAAAATATCATCAATTTCAAATAATAATCTTAATGTTCAAAGAAATGACACACTTAAAAACACAACATACTACATGCACGATGGGCACAATATCAAAATGGTGAGATATCTCAATTGACGTATCTGAAGATTATTGGACAAATGTTTCAAGCAGCTCGAATTTAAATAGTTCATAAAAAAATATATTTTCGTAATTCAGTCGACTCGTATTTAAAAAATTAATAATTTTTACCTAATGTACAAAGACAGTCCTAAGCCTGTTAAAAATAAAATGGGAAGGAAAATGCTGGTCCAAACGAGTTGTATAAAAGTAATATTTTTTAGTCCAAACGGGTCTTCAAAATGGGTCCAAACGAGCTGTGTTTTAGAAAAAATGGTCCAAACGGGTCTTGCCCGTTTGTAATGGCTTAGGTTACATTATAGGATTTTAATTTTTTAGACACAATCGTTATGATTATTATCATTGGTATTATAAATCGGCTAAATATTTTTATAGATTACAATATTTGTTATAAAATAGTTGATAATGGGCGCCCGTTCGCATTATATAGTGTTATTATTATTTAGTATTTTTATGTTGGATATGCTACCACGCATGCCTTGCCGCGTGCTCTAAGTGATATTATTTTTTTATACGTAGGAATAATCCCCGGAGTGTCCTTTTACCACATTGTGTTTTAGGTCTGCGCTGCCAACATCTGCAACTCTGAAAGGTTCAAACTGCATTTGTTCCGCCCAAATAGTGTGTGTAAATAATTTACATGGGCAAACAGTATTATTCGAGGGTCGAGAGCGTACCTATATACTACAGCTTATATTTGTACAGTGTATCTACTGCGGGTGTTATTCAGTGTAGGTACCATGGAAAGAGGGGTATTGAAATTCCCGAGAGAAAAAAATGTTGACACACCTTTCACTACCATTGTAATCTACTTTTTGGTGTTTACTTTATTTTAAAATGATTTTCTATCTGCAGTACGTACATAATGGTCGTCTCAATACGTAGGGATACTATACATGCACAATAGCATGAATCAACCACGTCAAATCATAATTCGTAATACTAAAAATTATGTTTATCGACAATTTGAAAAAATAATAATTTAAGAGTATACGATTTTTATTATTCGTACTACAGTACATGTTAGTAGGTATTTTCAACATTTTAACAAATACCATGTGTATCGTTCCCATCATATTTGGTCACATACTATATTGCTATACTGCACGATCACTTAAATAAGTTTAAAACATTTTCTAGTTAAATTGTATTTATAATTGAGCGTTAATAAGTATTTTTTAATCAACGTTTTATAGTTACTTTTCTTTTAATTTCTTGTTTGAAAATAGGTTCTTATTAATGTCACATTCGTTTGAACTTCAAATTATATACCATACATCTACAAAAAAAAAAAAATACAGACGACGGTCGAACAAAAATATTTGGTTTTTGATTATAATTTGGTAATAATGGTCGATGTACACAAATTCCACGTATTAACAATTTACCCTTAAGCGATTAAGTGATAGAACAATTTATATTCTATGGCATTTTTTTTCCGTTGAAATCATTTTTTCTATTCGCTCAGCAAGTTTTTGTAATCAAGACTGTAAGTACCTATATTAACAGCCTTAAGATCTTGATAGACTGAAACGTAAGTGTTATTTATAATGATTACAAAAACATATATATATATATATACTAAATAAATGATTCATGTTTCACACTATAAGAGTACAATATTACATATATTTACATATAAAATATTCCTTTGTAGAAATTACACTATTTGTTTTATTTTTCATTGTGATGAGATAGACAGTAGGTAGTGTGTTGTGGCTGTTGTCGCTGCGTGCATACTATTACTTTCCATCGAAAAATGGGTACATTTTACAATTTCATCCCGGCTGGAACAATGAGCGGATTATAACTTGCGGGCAGGCCCTTGCAGCAGATTCGCGGGTTAGATTAGACGAAATCCTGGTTTTTCTCAACGAATATTGTTTGCATAGGCGTCCGTATACTTTTATCACAGACGCAGCATACAGAATAAAATGGTCCATTTTTTTTACAATCGACCGAATAAATGTTGAACAGCAAAAACTACTAATTGTATGATACGCATGTAAACTTTGATGTTATTGACTGTTGTATTTTGAAAACACTATCATCACTACCATCTAACTTTGGATTTTAGAGCGTTCATCGTATTTTCCGATGGCTGCACCGACCGCCAACTTGCAGCATATTAGTTTACTTTTATTTCTAATCGAAACCTGGTGCTTTGTATCTCTAAGGAAGTGAAAATATCAACTTTTTTTTTTCAATCGGAAAACTATATTGATTAATGATAATAATTATTCATTTCATTTTTTCGAATATTTGAAGTAACACTGACCATTTTCAACATTTGGAACATCATTTTTGAAATTATTTAAATTTAAAATTGCCTATAGAAAGCGTAAAATAATTAGATTACTGATGATTAAAGAATCGGCATCCGTGAACGACGTGGCGACAGCAATGCGCCGTGCTGTCATCAGAAATATGACGTGTTAATCATTTTTTAATTTAAAAATGAAATATGAAATATTATAAAAGTAATTAAAGTAATAGCTAATAACCATAATTAATATCATAATGTATCTAATGAATAAAAATGGCAATGTGCCAGTGTATATACAAATTGATCGGATCGCAATTTTTTTTTAAAAGAAAAATGTCCCCCTACTTGATAAATCGAGCACTGCACACTCATATGCACGATAAACCAAATATTAAAATAAACTTAAAGTTACGGTGCGTACAGTGTATTTGTAAATCATTCGTGTAAAAAAGTCATTAATTTTCATTAATAGCCAATACAATGCGAAATCAAAAACCACCGCCCAGTGCTCACTCGGTGCTTGTCTATACGAAAAAGGCAACGCATCTGACATGCATTAGGTCAAAGAGCAGTGCTTCTGAAACTGGGGGGTCGTGGCCCCCTAGGGAGCCGCCGTGTCTATATGACTAGTGGGCCGTGAAATATTTATTAAAAAAATGTATTTAGTTATTATATAACCGACCATATTATGATTGATCATTGTAGGTACAATTTATATCTGAATATTTTTCAAATTTAAATAAAAAGAATGAACACAAATATGTAAAAATACAATTTTTATTTCTTTGAAATACGATTAAGTGCCATGCAAATGTACAATTAATTGAAATTAGAAAAATTAAAAAAGACCAAACTCTTAAAACCGAAATAAATGGAAAAGAACGGTACTGAAATTTGGTGAAGACGACAGCAAGAATATCCAGTGATATCGAAAGCGGTTTTACTTACATTAATGCCTTTCGCAACGACATATCTTTGTAAAACTGCATCTTCATAAATTCAAATTATGAAAAACAAACAAAAATCATGCATTTCACGATAGTTTATAGAAGAAAACTTGCGTATTTCAGTTTCGAATATTGTACCCTACATAATGATTGCTACGTGAATATTTTGTTATGTATGCACGTGTATTGTGTTTATGCGTACATGTTTTTGTGTATTTAGTACTATAATAGTCTATGTATGTGTGCGAGTGTATGTCCGAGCGTTTTTCTGTATATATACGGTTTACACAAACAATATCATGTGTTATGATATAAATGGTATATAAATCGTATATATATATATGTGTCTATGATAACTGTATCAATATAATACGTGAGTGTTACATTTGTAGAAGAACTTCTTTGTAAAGTGGTGTTTGTCGCAGCCTTCTGGTGCCGCATCGAAATGCTACGGAACGCTGTACAGTTTTCCGCTGCACTGTTTTCTCTAAAAGTGGCAATTGTTGAGCAGCTGTGTAGATTCTGTTGGTCCAGCCTAAAACATAAAAATTAAAATATTAATCTACAATTCTTAACTATACGTTTATAAATGAGTAGGACAATAAATCTTAAAGTTTGTAAACGTTAATATTTTATCGCAGCAACATTGATCTGGCGTTCACAAGAATAGCTTAGTATATCGTACTTGAAACGCATACAATCATTATAATAACGGGAAATACATGAAAATCATATGTTTTCCTCGTAATGTTAAGTGCATCCGCACAGTGCGGTGGTTAAATTTCGCGAAGTATTTACGTAAGTCGCTGCACTCTCGATGTCACACAGCGAACGCGCGCCCATGGTCCATGGAGTCATACGCGGAACAAAGTGGAGGGTTTCGGTAGTGATATCAAAGTTGTGACAGTCGGGTCCACATCACTTATAAGTTATAACGATTAATGTTATACGTTGTACTGTGGAGATCGAAGCGAATGTTTTTGGAAATACACAATGACACATACGTTCGTTCTTTGTCTTCGGCAAAATACTGTGTACCGCACAATGCACACTACACGCGGCCCATGGGATTCCTTAAATGTGAGAACAATCAACAATGTAAAAAGAACTCGAGAAAAACGTTCACACAAGACCGAATTTTATTTTTATTCGTATGCGGATTATTCGCGATACGATACTATATATATTTTTTTCTTATAGGACGTTGTCGAACCTAAACAAAATATTCATTGAGCTGCCCCGGCGGCTGTAATTGAGCTTTGATAATTAAACTATTATACTTCATAGAATTTAAAATAGATGTCCATGTACAGGATAGACACGTTCAAACGTTAAATTGATATAAGAATTGTAAGTTCACATTTCGCTATAATAAAACTTTGAAAAATGTCCTTTAAAAATTTGCCGTTGTAGCCTTTTCGGTATAACC
This sequence comes from Periphyllus acericola, assembly GCA_949715065.1. NCBI lineage: Eukaryota > Metazoa > Arthropoda > Insecta > Hemiptera > Aphididae > Periphyllus > Periphyllus acericola. The sequence continues at coordinate 19,952,303 of OX454264.1, forward strand.
TACACCAGTAGTTTTCAACATGGGGGTCGCGAATGATAGGTTTGGGGGTCGCCAAAAATAATAAATGAAATGATTTTTCCATTTTATTTAAAACTAAAATAAAGTTAATTTTTAATTTTGTTTCATATAGAGAATTATAGATTATAAAACATGCTGAGGAGCGTATAATCTTAATTTCTTATTTCGTATCTTATCGATAGCAGATATGGATTACTAAATTGTTCGTAACTCGTATCATATACATAGGTATATTTGAACAATTTCAGTCGCAAATATTTATAATAATCAGTTCCTACTTAGGTGTCATTCGTGCAGTACATGTATCTCACGCGATATAAAGTACGTTACTATACTGTTTTAAAATGGAAAACTTTTTAATTTAACGCGCAAGTACAAGTGCAAGTGCAAGTGAAAATAAAAAACGTAAACTGTCGGAAACAATAACGGACCAGCCTATCAACGAGGAATTGGAAGAAAAAAAAACTTTAAATGTTGAGAACCAAAAAAAAGAACGTAAATATCAAGATCAGTATATACAATTTGGATTTACTTTTATTGAAGAAAAAGGTAAACATCGTCCTAAGTGTGTAATATGTTTAGAAATATTGGCTTCCGAAAGTATGAAACCTTCTAAACTTAAACGACATTTAGAAACGAAACATCCGCAATATAGTAATAAAGATGAACAATTTTTTAAAAGACATGAAAATGCATTAAAGGTTCAAAAAAAAGTTATAAATAAATTTTCTACAGTTTCACAAAAAGCTTTAGTTGCATCATTCGAGGTTTCATACTTAATAGCAAAAACAAAAAAACCGCATTCGATTGGCGAATCTCTTGTCTTGCCAGCTGCTATAAAAATTTTAACGGCTATGCACGGTGAGGCATATGCAAATGATTTAAAATCAATTCCATTATCTAATAATACTGTATCACGTCGGATTTCAAACATATCTGATGATATATTAAAACAACTTTTAAATAGATTGCGAAGTAATTATTTTGCAATGCAACTGGACGAATCTACAGATATCTCTAACTTTTCTCAACTTCTTGTCTATGTCAGGTATATTTACAAAGAAGACATTTTAGAAGACTTTTTATTTTGTCAAACTTTAAATGGCAGGACCACTGGTAACGACATATTTACCATTATTAATGAATTTTTTGAAAATAATGAAATTTCGTGGTCAATGTGTACAGATGGTGCAGCAGCACTTACTGGATCAAAGAAAGGTTTTAGAGCTAAAGTTAACGAAATTTCACCAAGTATACTATTTACTCATTGTATGATTCATAGGGAAGCTTTAGCATCTAAAAAACTTGAACCATTTGTCAACGAAGTACTACAAGATGCTATACGTGTAATTAACTTTATAAAATCAAAATCATTAAATTCTAGATTATTTACGATACTATGTAATGAAATGGGATCTGATCATACAAAACTACTACTTCATACTGAAGTTAGGTGGTTATCCCGTGGTAAAATATTATTAAGAATTGTTGAGCTTAAAGATGAAATACGAATTTTTCTCCTTGAACATAAAAATACACTCGCAGAACACTTCTTAAATGAAGAATGGTTAGCAATTTTAAGTTACCTTGCCGATATTTTTGAAAAATTAAATAATTTAAATTTAAGTCTTCAAGGTAAAAATACAAATATATTAATTCTCTCCGATAAAATCGATGCTTTCAAAAAAAAAATAAGTTTGTGGATAAATTATATTAATAATGAAAACTTCGAAATGTTTTCATGTTTTTCAGAATTTATTGCTGACAATGAAATATTTGATATTAAAAAAATAAAAGACATAATATTACTTCATCTCAAAAATGTGGAAAACCATTTTAACACACGGTTTGAAAAGTTTCCAGAAAAAAAGTTGGGATGGATAAGAAATCCATTTTCTATTAATATAAATGAAATTAATTCTGAATTAAGTTTAGTTATGAACGAGGAATTAATTGAGTTATCTGCCGATGAAAATCTGCGTATAAAATTCAATGAAACTAAAAGTGATCAATTTTGGATTTCTATAAAATCAGAATACCCAGAATTGTCAAAAATAGCTGTATCAACACTTCTGCCATTTGCAACCACTTACCTTTGTGAAACAACGTTTTCAGCTCTTACAGTTATAAAAAACAAATATCGGACAAAATTAAACTTAGAATCAGATCTAAGAGTTGCAGTCTCTAATATAAAACCTAATATGGAAACAATCATTTCAAAAGCTCAAGCTCAAGTATCCCATTAACAACAGTTTATGTATTATGTATTTTTTTTATATTTAAATTTATTGTATATGCTTGTATTGTTTTAAAATAATGTTGTATTATGAACTAATTAAATTTTTAAGTGTAAATTAATCAAAATCGTATAACATATAAATATTTTTTCAGTAATTAAATCAAATTTTGATGAATAAAACAACATTTTTTTTTGAAGGGGGTCGCAGTACAAAAAAAATAAAAATGGGGGGTCGCGACCCAAAAAAGGTTGAAAACCACTGACCTACACTACGATTTTGCAACGTAAAAAACCAATGGTGGATCGTGTATGTGTTTAATGACAAAAATGTTTTTGTGCCCTGTTATGCGGTGATCACACTCCGCATGAAATAATACATTTTTAACCGCATTAAAAACCCGTTGGAGGTTCTCAATCTGACTCGATATGAATATAATGTTATTTAAAATTATGCATTAAAAATGAACCTTCCGATGTCGCTTCGCCGCCTCTAACCAGTTACATATTCTAACCGTTTTAAATAATATAATTCAAGTATTTAAATAATAATAAACCTTAAAGAATAATATTAACCACAGCGTATGATATCAATATGCACCCATCTCGGGAAAAATATTACGTAGGGTACACTTACTTAAAATACACGTATAATAAAAAATAAGAACCTCGTTCTCCCTATCAAACAAATCTCACTAACATGTTAATAAATAAAAGAATGATGACGCCTGACATTTATGATATGAGCGATACAAATAAAAGAGCTATCTATTTTTCAACCAGACTTCGACAGTGCACATAATACAATTACCACACAACATCAAATATACACCCTCGTTAAAATACAAATACGACTACATGGCTCATTCACACACACACGAGTACACGATACACACACGCAGACACAGCACATTTGTTTCTAAAATATTCCTTTCGAGATTTCTACAGCGTCGTAAATATTCAACGTCCCCAGCTAGTTCAAGCCTACAAAACGGTATTACATTTTTCTTTGTCCATTTCTGATTGCTCGAAATGTTGACGCCATACTGTCATGAAATATTTTTTTCGACGATATTAACATACCGACTTCTCGAACAACTTCCTTCCGATACATCGTTTTAAAATTTGTTACTATTCCTTGGTCCAGTGGTTGCAGGAGAGTCAAAGTGATGTTGAGAGGTAAAAAATGAAATTTGATTTTATATTATATATTGTAATATCATAACAGTGGTGTGTACATGACTGTACATGATTTTTAAACCGGTGGGCCCCATGTCATTTTCAATATCAGGTGCCTCCACGTATATATATATATATATATGGCATAAATTATTGCTGTATCAGACGACGTTTTCAAAAACTCCTACATACTCGTTGAAAGCAACCGTAACCATTCGAAAATTCTACTGCGACAAAAACCCGATATCGGATGTAAAGGAACCATTGACCAACCGCACATCGAGTGCTCGCGGTATAATAATATATTTTGACTGTATTGATGTTATCGGACTGAGTCGAAATCACGGGTGGACAATACACGCATACATATTTTATAGAAATGTATTATATAGCGTCGCCGAGGTGTGCGACGGACGTACCCCTGCTGGCCGTAAGCCTTTTCTACTTCTTTTTCTTTGTGTGTGCACGCCACTTATTATCGTTCGGTATACATACAAGTATCCATAATAGTATACGGAAAATATATTATGTACGACGCGACAAAATAAAATTGAATTGTCAAGGATTTCGAGAAAATGTTTTCAAAAGAACACATAAATAATATGTAAGTAGGTACATGCATTTATTTGTAAAGAGTTTACCCAAAAAATAACGACGCCCATTGTGTCAATGATTTCTGAGAAAAAGCCGAGAAATACGAATCGAATAATGCGATATAGACAGGAACTCAGCAAAAATAATATAACTAGCGATTTTACAATATTAAACTTATTATAATTATATATGTATAAAGCGCAAGCTTGTATCAACACGTTGATAAGTTTTGAGCATTTTGAAATAGGTACATGTATATGTTATGTATTTTTAACAATGTATTATTTTATGTTAAAATTAAATACGAAATTATAATGTTAATGTCAAATGTGCGTTGAATTAATTTAATCGCCGGATAGGCAACAAACGTGCGCCGTGGGCCAATCTGACGACGGCAACTATCACCGATCCCCGGCACGTAGCTAGTGAAATTATTATTTTATTATTATTTTATATTTTATAAATAAACTAGAAGAAATAAATGCCATAATGTTACGAAAGCTACGGAGATATCGCACCGTATTTGTGTCGGAGTAGCGCTGGATAGGCAAACCTGCGACGTGGGCCAGTCTGACAGCGGCGCGCGGCCGGCAACTGTGACGATGACGACGACGACAATAGAAATCTATACTTAGAACGCAGATGGTTGAGCTAAGTTGTATACGAGTATAGTTGTATCGTGATCCAGCACGGTATCGGGTAACGTACCCGCGTCATTCAGCGCAACCACCCGCGGTGATCAAGACGACTTTCCCGTTCATCAATGTATCGTGCCTTGTGAATTTTAACGATGTAACACATTTGCAGTGTTATTATTGTCACTGTTATTTTGGGTTTTATTGGAATCTTGATCTAATCTGTATTTTTTTCTTCTTCTTATTTTTGCCGTTAATCATCTGTCGTTATGGTGAAGCACAATTACATTTTCACTTTTTTTTTATTATTATTAATCGACATAATAATTAGTTGTGTGTAGAAATATATTATACTGTAGACAGAAATACTGGTGATGGGTAGGGTTGCCACCTCTCCGGGTTTCACCTGGATAATCCGGTTTTACATAAAAATCTACGGGCTACGGGTTCAGTGAATTATTCTCCGGGTTGTCGTAAAATTAATATACGCGATCGTTGAACGCGTCTTTTCTCCGATGGGAAATTTGTGAAAGAAATCGTCTGTCAGTGGAAATGGTGAAATCAGAACTCTGTGAGAAACTGAATTACAAAATGAACCGTCTAGAATTTTTGCACCGTTTGAAAAATCCCAAATATGAAATATTATTGAAATGTGCATCAAAAAATGTAAATTATGATTTCCAATTTAAATAAAAAACATATTTAGCATTTTTTAACAATAAAATATGTGATTATATTACAATTTTTTTGTATTTCATAATTTCATCACCTACCACATTCTCACCAAACTAAGCTGTGTGCACAGGCACTATATCTTTTTCCGATGGCTTTTTTTTTCTTCTTCTTATTTTGCTTATCGGCCTGTCTCCGGGTCGGCAAACTTTCGAAGGTGGCAACCCTAGTGATGGGTCTTATTGTGTTCGAATTAACCAACTTTTTAATATTTTTAATATTTATTGATAACAATATTACTTTACTGACGGACATTATTCCTCGAAAATACCAAAAAAATATAAGCTATTTGATCTCTCAAAATATCGACTTAAAAAAAAAATCAGTTAGTTTTATTTCGTGGCCAACGTTTCGTCTTATAAAATATTATCAAGTCGGAACACTGCAGATTCTAGAAGTTTTGTCTGTAGGTTGTCACTGTTGAGTGTTGACTTTAGTTTTAACTTTTAACATTTACGTAATATTTTAAATTAATCAATCTTAAATATAATACTAAGAACGTCATTTTTATTCTATCATAGTGTGTAAAATTTTAAATAGGTTTTAATTTATAAAGACCTCAATAACAATTACATTTGCAATTTTCCAAGAAATATATTAGTATAGTCATTATTGAAATATAATGTATTCGTGTGTGATACGTCATGACGTGAATACATTTTATTATTGTCTATGTCTTACTTCCATACATATTGTAATATTAAATGAAGAGTAAGTCCACTTTTAGTCTACGACCAAGTGCATGTGTTACAGGTTTCTTGTACTTTTATTACGTAATTTAAACAGTTTTTCGCCGAATTTGTATAAACAGAAAGATATTGTTACGGTCAGTTATCATTTCTATTGAAATAGATTTAGAAAAACTTTTTCAATAAACGCAATTGTGATATTCAAAATTTTATATATAGTTATCTATATATTTGTGTTGCTGTGAATTTTATTTTTATTGTTTATTAATTATTTATTGTCTCATTATACAGCAACACTAGTCACCATATTTTGCGTTACCATTATTTTATTATTAGTTACCTCTTCCTTAGTTTAAGAATACACACCTACCCACATACACACACTCATACACAATTACACATAATTACACAACACGCATTACATAGCCGACAGTATTTGCTAGGCGATCCCGACCCCAGCTTGTTCTCCATATTTCTAGCGCAGCAAACGAATTGCGTCCCAAGATCCCTTTTTCATACGAATTGCGTCCCGATAATATTTAACAACTACACTAATTGCGTCCCGATAATATTTAACAACTATACTAATTGCGTCCAATATAAATACATTATTTTCCTTCCCATTTAATACAGACTTAGGACTGTCAATAGCAACATAAAATATTATATTGCTCAAGGTAGGTTAAAAATATTGTTTTTTATCGTTTCGTAATTATTATGTACATCAAAAATATTGTTTTCGTCGTTAAATATAAAATTTTCAAAAAATATAAGGTAGGTTATAAGGTTATAGTTATCACATGTTATTGTAATATTATTTATGGCTCGGTAAAAATTTGAACGATACAGTTTTAACATAATCAAAACGTGTAATTTCGTTAAAGTCGTATTTCATCATTTGATTTCTTAAAAATTCTTATTTTTCACATATTTCACGTCTTATTTTCTTCCTTTGACTACTGCTACGAATTTTTATGTAAGTGTCATTTTGTACGTTTTTAAGTACATAAATAAATTTATAGATATTTGGATGAGAAGAATAAAACATACCGTTTAATTTTGAATGGAAAGCTTCACAGCTATTTGTTGTCCTTGTAATTGATCCCGAATACATTGCCCATAAAGAAGGAGGAAAGTCACAATCGGGGGTTATATATGTGTTTAAAATATAATCTGTAAATGTTTCTACTTTTTTATTCTGTGGTAAAATTGATACTATATCATCGGTAAAATAGTTTTCTACGTCTTCAGGTTTTAAAAAAGGGAGACCAAAAAATATTTTTAGGTAATTGCTTATTTCTGAATTTAGATTATATTCATTACTCAAACCTAGAGCTTGAATTTTTCTCCACCAACTCTGGCCTAAATGGAATCGGCATCCTTTTAATTCGACAGATGGCCAAACAAATAATGCGGCCGAGTGAATTGCTTTTTCGAAATCAGCAAATAACATTTTCGGTAAAAAATTAATATTATTTTTTATACATTCTGAATTTAGATGAAAAAATGCTTTCTTATAAGTTTTTACATTTTTGTCAATTAATAAAAAAAAACTAATGGTATGTAATTTCCATTTGATAAACGGTGAATTGTGAATAATTGTGTAAGTAACTTAGGACAACTTTTAAAAGTTCCATCAACAAATATTGTGTCAACTTGACCTAAGAACTTCAAATTAGTGATTGTTGAAAAAACTAGTATATTATTTTCATGGTCGTTAACTAATAGAAACTTTTCATCTGGTTACTTTTAATGATTTCTTCTTTCAATGAATTATGTAAATCTAATATATTATTTGGCAGCTTGGGAATTACAGATGCTCGGGCGTGATGCATATTTTTGCGAATTAAAGTTAAATCATAACTGGTCAATGTCGATACGTCATTTGACAATTCCCTATGAATGATTTTTGAGGGCTTATCATAGAGATCGTCTATTGCCTTTCGTTTTAAATTATTGCTTAATTTTTGTCTGTTTAATATTTCTACAGAATCGTTTTCATGGTTATGATCAGTAGGACGTTTCAAAATTTCATTTTTATCGTTTTATCGTTCATTTTTATCGTTTAATTTAGCATATGACTTACATGTTTTTTTGACACACTTCCAACGTTGTATATCATTTTTCAATAGTTTATGAAAACAACATTTAAAATCGTTATCGTTTGAATCCTTTATAGAAATCAATGTTTTATTTTTTTCACTTATCATAACGTCACTTACAATAAAACTCATATTTTTAAATAAAATAGAACAGCGCAAAATTGTCAACGAAACGGAATCGAAAGACATACTAACCGATTTTTTTTCAGAAATACTCATATAGTCGTATCGATTATTGATTGAGATTATCAAAGGTATATTCTGATGTCAGATAATCGAGACACAATTAGAATAGTCGTATCGAAAACCCGGAACGCAATTAGTATGTCACAAATCGCAATTTTTATATCGGGGACGCAATTCGTATGCAGCCATTTCTAAGACTTAGGTGTCAGTGGTGTAAATACCCTGAGTTTGGTGTCCGGGCGCGCGTATTATAATTGTATGCTCCCGGCCCGCACAGTATGGTTATTTATTTATTCAATTTTAATAATTTTTATATTATACTTTAATAGACAGATATAATATTACGTTGTGTTTGTGAAAGACCGACTAAAGCAAAATAAAATATAATACATACTAACAAATTTATAAATAAAATAAAATAATACCTACTGTGTATTGAGTGACTAATGATGTGGGTATAAAAGAATTCTTCTGTTAAAATTAATGAATAATGACGTTTATGTTATATTTTGTCATCGATATTGCTAAATGTACATAGAGACATAGAAGTTAATTGTGAAAATATTCTTAACATAATAGCTAAAACTTCACGAAAATTAGATTTAGTATTGTAATTTTTTTTTTATATTATAAAAAAGTATTGTAGGTACTAAGTAAAGATAATTTTCTTAAAAAAATGTCGTATGTTTATTAAAAAAAAATTTCTACTTTTCAGCAACTGATTTTCAAATACACCCCCCGAAACCTTTTTCTGCGTACGTCCCTGTATATAATCATAGTAATGCCTATATCGGCTGAAACTGTATTTAATTTCTTAATAAAAAATAATAAAAATAAATATCTGAATGTATTTTTAAAACTGAAACTAATGAGAATAATATCATTAAATTTGATTAACACGTGAAACGATGATGAATAAAAATCAATTATAGACAGTTTTTAACGACAAAAATTATCAGTATTTTCCTTGCTTGTCTGCGGACGGCATCCGTTTGTACGTATATTGTTCGGAATCAATGAGATCATCATTAATTATAGAATAATACCAATTTCTTTCAATATTAAATAAGTAAATCTTATGTATTTATTTATATTTTCTTATGATCTTATAGAATATTATATCGAATTATATAGAATGTCTTAACTTATTTTACTAGACATTATTATGGAAACAAGGGTGTATGACAATGTAATTATTACCAAAATATGTGCTATTAATCAAAATATACGTTGTTAGATTATAAATATGCATCGATAAAAACATATAAAATTGATATTATTTTAATTACAATGATTAATTCATACAAATTTACAGTCAGAAAACAAACACCTTAATCTATAGGTAATAATGTATGCATTTACACATGAATCGGTTCCTTAGTTATAACTAAAAAATGTCTAATTCCTTGAAAAAAAAAAAGTAGTGCGATGCAAGACGCAAATGTATACTCGAAATATTTATATATAAACATTATTTAATACGGCTTCAAAACCTATACATCCGTCGTAATTCCCTCTATAAATACAAGATAAGCTTCTTTGTAATTCATTGAAATTGGATATGCATCTCTAGATATGCTACCCAACAATAAATGAACCCGATCTAACTAGATTAATTCCATATTTAAATTAGAAGACTGGCACTAATATGATCTTTAACCTATGACATAAAATGTGTCATTATTTTTTATTTGTACACATTAAGATTGATAACAATATACAACACACCAGTGGCGTAACTAAGAGGGATCAGAGGGTGCAGTCGCACGGGCGGTACTCCTTTCGCCCAAAAATGACCTTCCTCTTTTTGCCCACGTCCTCTTTTCGACCAAAAATTAAAAAATAGTTTCCTCTTTTCGTCTACAAATAAAAATAATAATTGTATTCTTTTCGCCCACGGTTTCAAGTTTTACATTTTGTAAACCACTGTCTGAAAATTTCTCGACTGACTATATATATACAATATTAACAATCAAAAACCCTTCAGTGCACTAGACCGGCCAGGTCGATAACAATATCTAGATTGCATAGGTAATACGTACGACATATCTAAATAATTTATGGACAGATTTATAATTGATACATGTTATACATAGATACTTATTTTTTTTTTACACAATAATAATATAAATCATATAATAATCAATAGTGATCACTAGTTCGTCAATATAAAATAATATTTTAGGTATTTGTCATTTATTTTTATGACGTCGTTAAAAAAAATGTAAATGTAAATTAAATCCATTTTAATTTACATTTACATTTTTTGTATAATTGAATGCCATTGATTTAATGAACTCATACCGACTTAACTCTCCTCTATTATACTTTTCAATTGTTTCTTCGTTTTTTAATTGGCGTTCTCTTACTTTTCTATCTTTGGGAAAGTGTTGTAAGTGGATACTATTTAATTTATTATAAACATCAGTTTGGATTTCTTGTACCACAGCCAACCACATATGAATTGGTGGAGAATTACTATAAAAACTTTTGTTAAAAAATGAGTGAAAGGACTCGCATGCATTTGTTGTCCTGATGAACTCTGATGATCTAGCTGCCCAAAGCTTTGGTGGGAACATACTTTGATCACAGAACTTTTGTAGTTTTTCATTTTCAGGGCAGTCACTCATTAAATCTTCTTCATAACAATCACCTACTTCTTCAGGATTTAAAAATAGTAAGCCAAACGTGTAGTGTATCCACTTACCGATATCTGAAGAATCGTCTTTATAGGGTGTAGCCAAACCAAATCTTTGCACATTTCTCCACCATGATTGGGTTAAATGAAACCTACATCCAATTATTTCCGTATTTGGCCATACAATTTTTATTGCTTTATGTATTGCATATTCAAAATCAACCATACATTTTAACGGTGATAAACATAATCCAAGGCTATTACATTTTTCGGTAATTTTTTTAAACACAAATTCATATGTATGTTCAGATTTATCAACTAATAGGCAAAAAACTAATGGTACATAATGGCCATTTTTATATCCATGAATAGTGAACATTTGTTCAAAAAATCGTGCAGAATATTTAAACGTGCCATCGATGTATACGTTTTCAACATTGCTCAAGAAATGTAAATTTTTTTCACAGGAAAATATTATAACATTTTTATTTTCATCGTTATTTAATACAAAATGTTCACCACTTGTAGTGTTTATTTCAGTTGCGTTAATGAACTTCATTTGATGAACTTCATTTATATCAGTAGGGTTAGGAGGGAGGACTTTAGTACGAGATTTATACATATTGTTCCTTAACCTTTTTATATCAACTACGTTTAAATATGATGATGCGTCATTTTCAGCAATTTCTTTTAATATTATTTTTTTTGGTCTTAAATGAAGATCTTCTAAAGATTTTCGTTTACATGCTGTGTTTATTATTTGGCGATTAATATTCGATTTATCATATTCATTATGATTATGTTCTCCGACTGCTGAAGTAAAAGCATCATTTTTATCTGTATATAGTTTTGCATCACACGTTCTTGTTACACATCTCCAACGGGTTGAGTTGTCTTTTTTATTATTCGATCCGAAATTGTACTTAAAATTATTGTAAAGAACCATACGACCACCTCTTTTACTTTCTAAAAATTTCATTTTTATAAAATGTAGTCACTATAATCACGAGAAAAAACACAATCACACTGTTCGGCACAAAAGTGAACGACATACTAAAATGGCAAAATGCTGTTAGTTGTTACGAGTGTTACGTATCGATATCAAATTCGTTAAATTATATTATATATATATTATGTTATAACAATTATATTTACAATCTAGATATTGTTATCGGCCTGGCCGGTCTAGTGCACCGAAGGGTTTTTGATTGTTATTAATATTGTATATATATAGTCAGTCGAGAAATTTTCAGACAGTGGTTTACAAAATGTAAAACTTGAAACCGTGGGCGAAAAGAATACAATTATTATTTTTATTTGTAGGCGAAAAGAGGAAACTATTTTTTCATTTTTTAACGAAAAGAGGACGTGGGCAAAAAGAGGAAGGTCAGTTTTGGGCGAAAGGAGTTCCACCCAGTCGCACCCGGGCCCGTTCGTATAGGGGCCCAAAGAAATAAAATTTTTTTTTCTATTAATTATTGATAAAAATTAAAAACTACCTATATTTTTCTATTATAATATACTATTAAACAAATCATTTTTTTTTTTAATAGAATAGAAAATTGCAAAATAAATTAATACGTCAGATATTATTTCTACTTTGGCAAATAAGAAGTCCAGAAAAATGTTTTAAGTTTTGAGTTTTATATTTATTTTAATTGTTATTTGTTACAACTGCTATAACTGTTTACTAATTTTTTTGTATGTATATAATATGAAGTATTAAATTAATAATAAATATCCATTATTAATTAAATGTTTATAAAATGATAAAATGTGTATTTAATAAAATAATATGCAAAAATATTTAAAAAAAATTTTATTAGTAATTCTAGTAGGGTGAATACACTCTCTCGGATCTTCTTAATATATCTACCTGGACGATGGGGGGGGGGTTGAAAGTTTCGCTCCCGGGCCCAAGTTTTGAAGTTACGCCACTGCAATACACATAACATAATAGTACGTCTCGGTGTTTCACAATACTATCATAAGTATTAAATAACTACTATAACTTTAATATATTTCTCGGGTTCTCCATATTATCTCGTTTCTTTGCCTTTATTTCTGTTTATGTCATTTTTCTCTTTTATTACTCTTTTCTTTGTTATATTAGTTTTCAATATATTGTATTTATTCATATGTACTTATGTATTATTTTTTATTATTTTTTATTTTTCAATTTATATCGATTTTATACAAGGCATACAGCAATGCAGTTATATATAATATTCCTCTACTGTAAAACATTTACATATGTTGTATATTGTTTATGTATTCAGTACTTCTTTAAAAAAATGTCTCCTACCTCCAGAATAAAGAACATTCTACACATCTTGTTGCGGGTTTTTTTTATCAGTTTTTTACTCTGATTCTAATGATAAATATAATTTGAGTATATACCGTCAATCAATCCTCTAGCGATCCATCTATACACAGTGATTTTTTAGACGTGCTCACCTCCTTTATTGGGCGTATTATAATATATATAATATATAATGCTTTAATTTGAAATTCGTTTTTCAGGTCTTTTTTCATCCTTCTTTATTCCTTTTTCAAGTTACCATAAAAACTATGTTTTCCACAATTTTTTTTTTCATGCCACCATAAATATGTCCTGCGGAGTTACAAACTTTTGTTTTAAAAATTGGAACGTGATATTTTTTAAAATATTATTCAATTAATTTTTCTGGAATTTTTGATGTAACGTTGTCAAATTCCGGACAAATACTAACTCGAGTTATTCAAATTTAAAATTGAGTATATAAAGTGTAAAATTCGCGTGATCTCGAATTAGTAGCAATTAGCGATAACAATTGGTTATAAATGTTTGATATTATAATGCCATTTTCCTTAGTACTTAAATTAGAATAATTCATAAGCTACTGCCATATAGGCGAAATCCATGTCGATGAACCCTCGGCGGGCCGGATTAAATACTTTCGCGGGCCGAAGTTGGCCCGGGGGCCGTACTTTGCCCATCACTGGTTGAAACAATGAAAATATTTAATTTAAATAAATATAAATAAAATATTCACTCTAATTGACGTCTATGAATATAATATGAAAATATATATATTCATTCTATATTATATAAAGATTCTTTATATAGGTGTAATGGACACTCGAAGGAATAGAAGAAGTTTTAAAGGTTGAAGATCTTTTAAATACGCTCCAATAAAATCAGTGCCCGGAACGAAGTTTTTCGTGTTACAAAATTGTACTTTTGGATAACAGGCGCAGCTTTAATTTTGATCAAATTAAAAAAAAAAAAAATATTGTATCAAAGTAGAACGCATATATTGTAAATTAATATATGTATAGTTAAAAAAAATAAAATGCTTATAAATATAATTAATTTTTAATTTGTAATGCTGTTTTCGAAAATGATTGTCAAATTCCCTAGTCTAGAGTCTAGACTGTTGCAAATGCATAAGCCCCCCTCTCCAAAAATTACGAGCCTGATTTAAAATTAACTCTTTGGCCATAATTTGAGTGGAAAGGCTTAGTTAGGATAACATTTTTACCTATGATAACTTATCGTACTCTATAAATGATTGTTCTTACCGGCAGCAGTCAGCCGAACGTTACTTGTTAATCGCAACATTGTTATAAGATTTTTATTATAAAGAAGTTGTCATTCAAGTTTTAGAACACATCAACGATAAAATATCTCCAGTAACCAATAGGTAAGTTGGTTAACTAAAAAAATATTTAGTGTTTAAAAATAATTTGATATCGGTTCAATATATTATTAATATATTTTTAATTCCGTAAAAGATCGAGTGTTGAAAAACAGTAAGTAATATAAAATCTACGTGTACCTATATCATACCGCAAACAAAAATATAGTTACGTTCACACGTGTAACAGTGAAAAATTAATAAATACCAAGTGTCAGTCTGTGGCGTTAACATAAGTTTTGTCTAGGGGGGGGGGGGGATCGGTAGAAAATTTTTTTACTTATGCACACAAAAATTGTTTTAAGATTTTTATTTGTAGATTGATTTGCTTGGTTTTTTGTCTTATTTAAACGTTTAACTGAATTAGTTATATCTGAAAATTCAGCCATTTCCTGATGATTGCTAAGATTCACCAGGAAATTATGAATCTTAAATTTCCCGACGAATTTTTAGAATATTAAAATGCTTTTGTAATATAGAGATGGAAGTAAAAATACAATTAAATTAATTTAAAATTATAAGTTACCTTTGCTTTTTTAAAGATCTCTGTTTCGATTTTCAATTACTTGTTTATTCCTAATTATTCCTAGTCACAACGGAATATTAAATCTCTTATTATGTGCTTGTGTTTAACCAATTGGCGTAACCCTTCTGTTGTACGAGTATATGCCAACTTGGCCAAAATGTAGTACTGTCGTATACCGCACTTTCGTGGGTATCGCTCTATCCTCTCCTTAATAATCAAAACTAATAGATATTCGTTCAATTATTAAAAGTTGATGGGTTTTCAAAATAAAACAATAATTCACACCAAAAGCCTTTTTTAATAAAACACAAAATAAAGCATGGCGTCGTAGTCTCTACACATACGTGCTTCGACCGAAACACACACACTCTGCCCAGGTCTCGTCCGACCGGCTGTCTTAAATATTAATTTACAATATACTACCTTTGCTCATTTGCTTCACTGGCCTATCTTACTAATAAACTTTGTCTATTTGACCATTTTTATAATAATTAAATTTTGGCCTAGTTGGCATATACGAGTACAACACATCGTACGATTTAACTATTACAATCTTAAGATTTAAGTTTTATTTTAATGTCGTAAGCCAATGATAAATAGTGACAAATTTTGTATTTATTAAAATATTAACGTGCTAATCAAAAATTGTTGGCAAACTTTAGTGAGTTCTCCGTCAATTGGCAAACAATACTATTTTGAGCACGTTTTTCTGATTATATCATTATCAGTGTCAATTCTTTTTTTCCATTAGTCACCACGTACGATACTAAAAAGCCCATTTGTTGAGAAGAAAGTAAAGCATAAAAGTTATTAAATATTTATGTCCTTAATGTATCAAGAATTTCACCACATTTATTCTAAGATTTCATTTCTGAATATGTACATATTTGGTAATAATACTTTTTCGTCAACTGATTTACCGTTTTTTGTTTTATATGATTTTCCACTTACTCTGTTTATGGCATTTAATTTTCTTTTATTCCCAATTCTTTTTTCTCTTTCCACTTTCCCCAACAATAAATTGATCATCTGTTTCATTAGAAAAATATGCAAAAATCAAAATACTAATATTAATGACTACCATTTTCTAATTAAAAACAAAAGAAAAATTAAAATTTTAACTAATTTTCATTATTTTTGAATATTTTTATATAACATTATAATTTACAAGTATTTTAGCATCTGAGTGTAGCGTGAAATATTTTGGTTTTACATAATGATGTATGTTTTTTATTTTTATGTACCATGATGTCTACCAGCAGATATTACTCTTAAATGTATATTAGTATTATTAATATTGAAATTATAAGTGTACATAATACAAACAAAAATTACTTTCGATATTTTTATATTTCTCATTTCTCATTGAATGTGAATAAAAACACGGCAAATACGTATACCATTTTTTTTAGAATTGAACGTACATTCAAACCAAAATTATTTATTATTTGTTATGAATGCTCCTTTAAACGTATATTGAGAATAAAATACGATAACATTTTTACAAAATTTTTATTAGATTAAAAATAATAATAATAAACTTCAATGTTTACACTATGCTGATCATTGGAAACTTGCCTTTTTCATTTAATTTAACTTACTTTCTATTTTAAATTTTAAATTTTGTAATTTCTATATTTTTTTTTAATGTCTTATTAGTTACAACATGTATTAACATGATTTATTTGTGATATTAGTATTGTTTGAGCATGAAAATAAACTATTGCTACACATTGTCAGCATTTTCGTATTCGTTGTCGTGTAATGACGTATATACCATCGATAAAAAAAAGAAATTAATTTATAGAAATATATCAAAGTTTATAATGTAATTTAAATCGGTATTATCGGGTGTTAGTTAATAATCTGTGACGGACGAAAGTAACGGGACAACCATAAACGATATTTTACCGTTCGAGTAGCGGGATTGTCGCGCGATAGCCGATAATCACACCGCTAATCAAAAGCCACTCACAATGATCATGATTCGAAATATATATGATCAATTAATATTTACTGTATATTTACCGATATTTTACCTATATTCTACCGTATATTTTACCGTTATGTACCAGCCACAGCCCACAACTCCCCTTTTTTTGTCATGCCTTTTTCCGATATCATCGAGACTGGATCTCGAGAAAAGGCATAGACACTCACTCTCTTCTTGTCCCGACCGCTGAACGGATCACTTGTGCTGGACAACGTAGTTTTCTTATACTTTATTTTTCAAGTCCCAACGGATGATGGAGTAGACGAGCCAAATCACTCTCCCGGCGAAAACAAACTGTGGGCATCGCCGACGACAAATTGGGGGTGAGTACTGGTGTGCCCTCCAGAGGTAATATGTTGTTTCTTTTATTCTCTATGTATATTTATTTTGGCCGGTATATCTCATTGTTTTTATGTTATAATTTTAATTACGTGGTAATTGGTCGTCACAGTGCATGAACCTCGGCAGCGCCTTCGGATGAGGTTGTTCTAATAAAAGTTTAAAAATCCTGTGTCATGAAAGTGTACCCAACCTCGTCATGTTTTCACAATTGTAGTTATAATATATATTATGGATCTATAAGAATAATTTATTATTAATTTATTTAAATATAAGTTTTAATATAAATCCCGTGTGCTCCGGCTAAGGCCTCGGCCACAGGTTGGCGACCCTTGCAATGCAATTGCTTGCTATGTCCGTCACACGGAGATCGCCAAAACCGAGACGTCGCAAATAATAAAATTAATATCCATGATAAAGATCGTCTTTGGTCGAAATTATAAGGCACGTACATACTAGCGTATCGGTCTTTTAATTGGGTAAGAGTAAAATGCTGTTTTTCAACGGGTCTTTAACATCAGAAAATTGAGAATTTGTTCAATATTTTTTATTACTTTTCGATACTCGACACTTTTGGTTGACATCTAAATAAAATTCTAAAAATCTGCTCAGTTGCAGGTCACATATAAAATATTTATTTACATAAAAATTGTAAGTAGTTTTTTTTTTATTGGATAATTGTTGATTTAGTGACTCCTATCGTCTGTACAGTCGTATTTGATAAGTCCATGTGTTTTTCATTGTCTTTTATATCACATACATTATAAAAGGCTCATTTACAAATTTCTTTGATGCGGTAATGAAATAGTGGGCATCAAATGAAAAAAACTAATAGAAAATTGAAAAAATTATACCAAAAATAATATTGACAATTTCAAACATTTATTAATAAGATTTCATCATGAGAAATGTGTATCCGAAAAAAAAAATTAAAAACAAAGAGTTCGACATTCACTCGATACATATCATAAAGTTCATAAATATTGTCATTCAACGGTTTTGGGATATTCGTTACAAGGCACAATAGTTTTTTTAGTCCAAAAAATGTGTAACGCAATTTGACGTCAAAACGGGTTTTGAAAATTTCAATTTCGTTATAAGTAACATTTTATAATTTCTTTAATGACTAACCAGAATCAGAAAACACATTATAAATAATTGTTGGAACATTTACTAAGTACAATTATTCGCTTTTTTGATTTTAACATTTTTTTAATTTGTCCAATGAGTACCATTGTTTTCAGTGATTATAAATCTTACATATTTTTGAATGTACTGAAATTTAATAATAATCATATACGGGTTGAATTAACAACTAAAAATTTCTGTTTCAAAATATAATATTATTTCAATTTGAACAACATGGGTACCATAACATCAAACATGTTGGATGTTATAAAATCCTGTACAACTCATACAGAGCAACATAAACTTGATCATAAATTTGTTATAATATTTTTTGATATAACTCAACCAGAATAAAATAATGAAGACTTAGTTATGTCTAATACTTGTAGTTATATTTGAGGTAGTTATTCATTTTCTGCATAAGACAATATTGAATTATTTTCCTGTAATATTCTCATTTAATATAATAGTAAATTAATAGTGACAACAAGACATTGATGGTTTTTGAATAAAATACGCGATACGTACGTAATACGCAATAATAAAGTTTCTATTACGTATTTGGTACGTACCATAAAAATGGTATAAATATACATGGCGGCTGTACATGCCCCCGTATATGCATTCAAATCTCATATGATATACAACATATGATAACGAAAAATGTTTTAAAATGTTCCAAATGTTCTCCAGAAAAGTAAAATTTTCTCGTCACAAATGTTTAATAATAACATTAATACAAAAAATGTATTGAGAACATCATTAACACTGTTAAATCTTCAGCATTACGAAAAACAACAGTTTTGAAGAAAAGCAAATATTTTGTCTGCAGAGAAATAGGCATAATATATTGAAACACTTCTAAGTTGTATATTAATAGTGTTGGAAATGGCTCGTTTTACAACGAATAGAAAAGGTTCTTTTGGAAATAGACTGTTGATGTAAATCGACAGCTTTGAATAAAATGTTAGTTTTCAAACCAAATTTAACGCCGCAAATAGTGCATTTTTGACAAAAAACAACTCCGTTATTCGATTTGGCGAGTATTAATCATCATGTTCTGATGTATAAATCAATTTAGTCAAAAATGAATAAAGGCAGTTACCGAAAGTAACTCCTTGCTTGGTTTTTTATACTTAAATTCAGATTCTGGTTCATTTCATTCACGTTGTACTTTTTCTAATTATTTTACATCTATATCTTTATTTACCATTTCCTTCAAGTCATTCGGAATTTGTGTTAAGGCTCAACAATTATCTGCATCGTATTCTTGCATTTGCTCTTCATAAAGTTTTTGTAAAGAAAATTCTTTGTCTTCTCTTTTCTATTATAGAAATCGGTCTTTAATTGGGTAAGAGTAAAATGCTGTTTTTCAACAGGTCATTAACATCAGAAAATTGAGAATTTGTTCAATATTTTTTACTACTTTTTGATACTCCACACTTTTGGTTGACATGTAAATAAAATTCTTAAAATCTGCTCAGTTTCAGATAACCCATAAAATATTTATTTACATTAAAATTGTAAGTTTACTTTTTTTTATTGGATAATTGTTGATTTAATGACTCCTATCGTCTGTACAGTCGTATTTGATAATTCCATGTGTTTTTTATTGTCTTTTATATCACATACATTTAAAGGCTCATTTACAAATTTCTTTGATGCGGTACAGATATATTACAATTTTATTAGATTTTGCCATTTTAATAACGCTCAATATTCTAGAAAAACTAGGTATATATAAGATTTTTTTATTATTCTTATAATTTATAAGATTTTTATTATATTATTTTTACTTTCGCTATTATTTTTATATAAGTATGAGTATGGTAAATGGAAAAACTTATTCGATTATTTTTAAACATTTCACGGTTATTGTAAAAAATGTACGAAATGTTCCTTTTCAATTATTAATGAAAAATTTGATGACTCACCTATTTGAATTCAAATAAAATTTATATTAAAAATCATGTTTATAACTAAAAATGTATAAAGAGAGATCTCCAGTACCTACCTAAACATTTTAAATTTGATGAAAAACGTAGACAAAAAAAAATGAATGTATAAACCTATATTACGTTATCATGATACTGGATGATACGGACTTACGGACTTGGCAGTAAATGGAAAAGTAGATAAACGCCCAAGCTTTCATAAAACATCGATGAATCTATTTGACCCATAACCTTTATATATATCCTTGTCCAGAATATCTATATTTACACCACTATACATATGTAATATGTAATTTGATAATTTGGTGTGCACAATTACAATAAGTAAAAATTACGTGTTGTCGTGCGTGTACAGCGGTAAATAATCTAATATTTAAAAATCAGTTTTTGCGCGCTCGTGTGCGTTTTATAAAAAGATTTTGACAGTTTTATAACAGTTAATATAATCCCAATAAATTAAAATAGTAATAATAATAACATTAATAAATGCACGGTGATTCGCGCCCACAACTTATAACAACCAAACAAATATACAAAATTCACAGGACGTAGTGTAGCACGAGTGGTTGACATGACACCCACCGTCGTACGTCACACATTATACAATATTTTGCATTTGATATACCCATTCTACATTATATGATGAACGATAATAACTAGGTCTAGGATTTCAATGCTTAAAAATTCGGAAAAAATACAAAAATTACTAAAAAAAACAAAAAAAAAGCATTTATACTTTGATGATGAGTTTGGGCTAGCTGACCTCTAGACTCTACAGTCACTCTAGAGTCTAGACTGTTGCAAATGCATAAGCCCCCCTCTCCAAAAATAACGCCCCTGATTTAAAATTAACTCTTTGGCGATAATTTGAGTGGAAAGGCTTAGTTAGGATAACATTTGTATCTATGATAACTTATCGTTATAAATGATTGTTCTTACCGGCAGCAGTCAGCCGAACGTCACTTGTTAATCGCCACATTGTTATAAGATTTTTATTACAAAAAAGTTGTCATTCAAGTTTTAGAACATATCAACGATAAAATATCTCCAGTAACCAATAGGTAATTTGGTTTACTAAAAAAATATTCAGTGTTTGAAGAAGATCGAGTGTTGAAAAACAGTAAGTAATATAAAATCTACGTGTACCTATATCAAACCGCAAAATTTTATTATTTCGATTTTTGAATAAAATCTTATGCCAATACGTATTGTCATAATATGTCAAAACATATTTGTGGTTATATACTTCGGTTACCATGACATTCATACCACCAATACATTGTATTATATTTATATAAGTACCCATAAACCATATTACTTGCAACACAATTAAATAATTTACACCTAATCAAATAATAAATATTTATACTAATTAATTTATATTAATAATAATATATATTTATTTATATTAATAATATTTACACCTTGTCAATTCATTATTCTGAAATTACAAAGTAAATTGAAGGATGATACATTTAACGTACAATAACTCACTTTTACTAATCAAGTTAATACATTTCCAGAATGTATCGCATACCTACCATTATTTTATTTACATTTATAAAATATATATTTTTATTAAAATCGAAATGATTGAAAAAGTTAATGATAACAAAGAAATTATATTTTATTGTTTAATACGAGGTTACAAAAGAAACAATATTTATACTTTGTTGTGGCATCTGAAATATTCTATAATAATACAGTTGAGTCCCGATAACTCAAAGTTGAAGTGGAATAAAATTAAGTTTGAGATTTAACATTAGTATATACTATGTTTATTAAGATTGTTGAAGTATTTAAATTTATTTATTAAATTATAACTTGTAAAAAAATGCTAAAGTAAGTTGAATACATAGGTATAATTGATTTCGCGAACAGTATAAAAATTTCTTAAGTCCTCCAAAGTTATTTTAATTCCGATATACGTAAATATATTATTGTTTTTTATAAATAATCAATATAAAATAATTCCATTTGTTATTTTAAATAAAATCAAAAAGAAACACTAATAGATAGAAGTGATACAATTTGATGGTATTCAAATATTGTATACACACAAGATGTACTTCATGTAATCACACATGACAGGTATATTTTTATGTACTTGCCACTGTTGAGATATTGGTCCTCAACAAATTTAGATTTAACCAATTTTATTTTCTCATCTGTATTACTAGCAGGTAATAGACTTTTATAATTTAAAGTTCTAGAAATTATTTTCAAATAAAATGACAAAATAAAATTATATTATGAATAAGAGAGGACAGACATGACTTAAACGAATCTGAGGAAATGTAGGTACGCATATGATAGTACATGATACTACGATGAAGACTTGTAATAACATAATAATTAAGTGTAGCGTTCGTTCGTTGGTAAGGGCACGAACAAATAATAAAATAATAACAACAATAAAGTACTATAATACAATTGAAAAAAAAAAATGCATGATTGATAAAAGTAAAGGTGCGTACGCGTATTTTGTGATTGTCGGTTACAGTCGCCGCGGGGTGCAGCTGCTATGACGTTCCATTTAGGTGGCAGATTAGCGTACTTATTACATTTTAATAATACATATTATATTATATCCGTTTTTATGACGTAGGCCATAGGGATAATGGCCGTTTTGTAAAAAAAAACTAGGCTCTTTGCAAAGGGGCTCTTTACAATGTTCGTTTGTAAACTACTCAATATTTTTTCAAACAGCCGGCTGTTTTTCAGACTTATATTGCAAACAGGCAAACTATAGTTAGTCATTTTAGAAATATTTTTTATAATTTCAGTATTACTTCGTCATTAAATGTATTTTTTAGACCATTTGTGGTCAATATAGTTATAAATTATAATAATAAATAATAACTAATAACAATTAATTCTAAATTTGATAATGAAATGAAGGAAGAGTTTATATATTTAAGCTATTACACTATTTTTAACAGTTATTATTATAGGGTATAATTATTAGAAATTAAAAAGTTACATATTATTATGATGTGGTCTAATGTTCTTATTCTTAAAATATCTAAATAAATAATATCTTAATTGTTTATGTGATTAAATAAAACTAAAATTATACTAGATACATTTTAAATATTTTAATATTTTAATGCTTGATAATAATTTTTCTCTTAAGTACAGATTATAATTAATTATTTTAATGTTAATATGATATAATATTTTAAATACTGATGATTATTCAGTATGATTCTGCATATCTTTACGATGCATTCCATTGAACTACTTAGGTACTAAACAACTAACAAATAATATAACAGTTGGCAATGAAGAAGTATGGGTATCTATAGTAAGATAATATGATACATACATTTTAAAATACATATTATTTTATTTTATTTATTTTAATTATTTAATTAAGTGTATTACATGCTATAACAATTATTATTATACATTATGTACAAAAATTCAAAACGACAAAAATTAACATATATACACAGAGATTCATTTTTCTTTTAACGTTTATTATTTATAATCATTTTTGTAGTTTTAATATTATCTAAAATGCATTTTTTAGAACCCAATATAATCGAATTATGTAATTTGTAACTGACAATATAAAAGCATAATAATTGTACGAAAATTAGTTTTATTTATTTTAGCTTTTCTTAAACATAATTTATTCTATCGTATAATATGTGATTTAACATATATGAATATATTTATTTCACATAGTATGCGCTTTTTCTAAAACTTTTATCTATCCAATTATGTTAGAGCTGATAGGTACTGATAATGATAACTTATGAAAAACAAAAGTTGATATTTTCGCTTCTTCAGAAGTACAAAAAATATATTTATTGGAAAGTTAGCGTTATCTTACGCGTACATTTTACATAAATAAGGTTTTGAACTAATGCGTGGTTTATGCATAAAAATGTTTGATCATGCCTGATAATTCACAATTTGTACTTCGGTTATAAAATACAATAAACAAATAGTTTATAAAAAATAAATTTGATTTTAATATATTTTAATATGATTGAAAACCCATTTTGTATTTTGATAATTCAATGATGAAGGGCTTCAGAGGAATCCACATGGAAGGTTAAGCGTATACGTACTTTTAATACGTACTTCGTCATTAAATGTATTTTTTAGACCATTTGTGGTCAATATAGTTATAAATTATAATAATAAATAATAACTAATAACAATTTATTCTAAATTTGATAATGAAATGAAGGAAGAGTTTATATATTTAAGCTATTAAATTATATATTATTTTTAATTATGGGTTTTCTAGATTAATACCACAAACACTTAATGATTGCCCCTGGGACTTGTTTATAGTCATAGCAAAAGCAAGACGCACTGGAAACTGTAGTCGTTTAAACTCAAATGGCACATCAGTCGGAATCATTGGGATGCGCGGTATGAGAACATATTCTCCTTTATACTTTCCTTTGAGTATAGTTGCTTCTATCACATTGTTTAGTAATTTTTTTATCGCTAACCGTGTACCGTTGCAAAGACGCGGTTGGTTGATATTTCGCAACATTATAACCACCGATCCAACCTTTAATTGAAGATTGTGAGGTGGCAATCCTGGCAAATCCAGCGAGTTTAAAAATTCCGGTGGATAGTTGACTACATCATCTTGATTAGTAGCCGAATCAACTGATTTATATATCCTCAATTCGCCTGTAATTTGTTCTTGAATTTTGAAATTTAATTCATTTACATCTATGTTTTTTGCAGCCAGTATAGCTCGTTCGCTCAACCAATCATGGTTTCTGTAATTTTGAGAAACATCTGTTGGAATGATGTTGGGCCACGTACATTGACTAATAGCAGTCGTAAATAAAAACATTCATCATTGCTTGGATGTACTGAATAAATCCGGCCAATCGCATCGGTGGAATATACATCTGTATATCCTGGAACTGGTTTTCCTTGTTTCCGTCGTATAAATCTCCTTGAGGATTGATTCCAGGTATAATATTTTGGCATTTCAGAATATAGCAATGTTTGTGCGAAATCATCACCATAGCAATAAAGCTCAAATTGACTACGTTTTAGTTACAAATCATTTGTATTAGAAAAATAAAAGGGCTATTTTTAGGGTTTTTCCAGCAATAATTCTAATTTTTCTCGCCGTAAAAACCATCCTTGAACTTCAACGAACATTTGAAAAAAAGATTTGGCCAAATTGGTCCAGGCGTTGTTGAGTTATGCGCTTACCAACACATTTTGCGATTCATTTTTATATTATAGATATGATTTGTGTACAAAATATAAACAGATTAGTTGAAGTTACTTAAACTTATCTAATATTTCCTTACGACACGTAAAAATCATGATAGACACTAACTATTACATATTATTATTATTATTATTCAATTTTTTTCAATTAAAATCGTAAGTCGATAAATACTGACCGATGGCTAACATAAAAAATATAGAGTCCATATCAATACGGGGTTCTTCTATGATTTACGATCGATAAATATTTTTTTGTTGGACTGTTCTGTTTTCCTTAGGTCTTAACCCATCGTTATCCAAAATAATGTACGGCGTCTTTAAAACGACCGTGATGTATACGCGAACATTCGGGATAGAATATAATATCATAATAGCATTGGCATCCGTTTGTCGCGCCTAAACGTAGATATATTATACATTATTTCCGTGTCAGAACGACTACACACGCATTAAAATAAACCGTATTCTATTCATTCCATCCAAAAATTAGATATTTTATATACATCCACCGCGATAATATTCCGATATCGTTTGTAAAGGAATATCGTGTAGGTACCAGGAATACCCCTGTAGAGTATCCTATACACGGTATATAATATATTGCTTATTGCACCTATATATGTATATATGATACACATTTATTGCACCTATGTATATATGATACACCGGTTTAATTGTATATAAATATATATATATACTATGTACAGTACACAAACGGCATATAAATTATAATAAAACCAAAAAGGAAGTTAAGTAATCTTACCTTTATGCGTGCAAAAGAATCACATGTTATAGATGTTCTTTTCATCACTAGTACGTGAAATGTGAATACATCGACATTGTTTGTATGAACCATAAAATATATAAATGTAAATTATAAAATAACATTTGTTGTGATACATACTTTTTCTGTCAAACGATTATTCATTTAATTATTATTTATATATTTAAGAAAATTTTCCCTAATGTTGAATAAAAATTATTTTAATTTATTTAAAAATTGCTTAACATTATAAAATTCCTGTCAAAATAATAAAATTTATTTTTACCAAATTAAATACTATGGTTATCTATATATGTATTTTTTAAATTAATAGTTAATTTCATAAACATTTGCAAAACACTAGATTACAAACAAGAATGATAGGTACATAACCAACAAATGTCCATCTAAAAATATTTATTAAAATCATTAACTGCATTGCTTGCTTAAGACTGATAAATAAAATAAAACTTACTTTCATACACCTTTCATCTGCACACCAGTCAGAAGTAGTGGGTTCTCTGTTTGTTGCATTTTTTAGCTCCAAATTGAACGAAGGTTCTTCAATATTTGGAAAGTCGGTATCCCATATAACACCTGCACTATAAGGACTGCCACCAAATAGGTAACGTCCATCATTACTTATACTAATTTTGGATGTGTACATGTCTCCAGAATGACCAGAGAATTGACATACTGCAGCTGCAAATCAAATTGTTGACATTGCATTGTCATAAAATTATCTAAAACAATAAAAGTAACAACATGATAATATACTTTGAATGAAAAATATAGACTTAATTAATTATTTTTCTAGCTTGGCTAATTGAATATTATCGTTTCACTTAAGTGTTTCTATTAAATTTCAAATTTCATTTAAAAGAAGCACTGAAGTTAAAGGATAATATTCAATTAGTCAAGCTAGATAATTACACAGAATCAATACAAAATAAAAAATAAATAAATATCATTATATACATGATAATAAATTTTAATCAAATATTGTAAATCAGTAAAATATTATATACCAGTGTTAATATGTAGTTAAATTAATAAATAATAATAATATAATTTATAACGAAACCTATAATGTACCTATAATAAAAAATATAATTCCTATTAAAAATTTGTTTTTGCACGATTTTGCACATTTTACCATTATAATTGCACGTTTTTTAGATGTTAGCTGCATAAAAATCCGGTCTTTACTTATATGTGTCAGTCTATGTGATGTCGGACAAAATAAGATAAGTTTTAAATAATTATCAAGCAACAGATATAATTTCATACTGGAAACTAAAGTAATGAAATTATATTTACCATGTGCATTAGGTATTTGGCAATTGAACTCTAAAACATTATAATTATTGTTTACACGTGCATCCCAAATAGTAATAGAACCATCAAAGGCTCCACCACAAAATACATCTACAGACATAAATAAAACTATATTTTTCTTGATTATAGCATTTCTATACCATTTTATAGTAAAGGAAACTATACCGTTAAAAGGTTACGAATATTTATATACGAATAAATAAATATATTTTGCCTATATACTTACCAGAAGATCCTGGGCGAAACCTAACACTTTTAACTAGTGAATTATATTGAAACACATTTATTGGTACAAAATTCCCTGTTGGTGTTACTGACAACAATTTAGATGTTTTATTTGCACAAGCAGTCACTAATTTCATTTCTGGTTCTGCCCATGCGAAATTATAAATAACATAGTCTTCTACATCATCTAATATAAAAAACACATAATCAATTAGATATTTTCTTTTCAAGCAAAATTTCATTTTTAATTATATTATAGGACAATATGCACATAGGTTAAAATTAATATGTACATTTATTCTAAAACCTCTACTAGGTTTATTTGTTACATAATATATTTTTAAAATTTTTAAAATCAGATAAGTAACTAAAACTTAAGATTTAGTAATCATGATAGACTGACTTTTTGAAATACCATCATATCAATATCAATCATCTCTCAATATCATCATCGGTTAAAGTTCGTTGAATGTATATGTCTCCAAATCCTATTGAGTAACCGAGCAAGTGTAAGTTGTTTTTATTCTTACTAAACTTGCAAGCCCATACTTTTTTAATTCTTTCATTGTTCGCAGTTTTGGAGCCCATTCGATCAATAAACATTTCTTTTACATTTTTTTGAATTCCTATTAAGACAAATATTTTACTATCATTAAAACAATAACGTAAATTAAGTATCTAAGATATTTGACATGTACATCCAAGTAAATCTAAAAGCAATAAAAATCAAAAAATATTAAAATTGTACATATATGTACACTACAATACACTAAACTATTGAGTGTACAACAAAGTGTGCAGTTTTTAAGATTAATAATTCAACCATCAAGGGTGCTACTTATACAATGCACATTTTGGTGTCCCAGACAAGAAAATATTATACAATATGAATCCATCTCATATTTATTATCATTACATTAAATATACAATGTGATTTTTTAACTATTTTAGCCGTGTAAATGGTAAATATTAGTTTTGTTTTTTAATGTTCAAATTATCATAAAATAATTTTTTTAATAATAATTTTTCACGCCGACATAAGTGTCCTGTGGCTATACAAACTTTGTTTATTCAAAAGGGAACACCAACATTTTTAAGAAAAATATAATTCAGTTATTTTTGCTAACATTTTCGAAGTTACACAGTCAAAATTTGGTCCAGTACTTTCAAAAATATTTAAATTTAACATTGCCTATGTAAAGTGTAAAATGTACATTATCTTGAATTATTAGCAATTAGCGGTAACATGTTTGAACGATTTGAAACCCGTACACGGGCGGAGGTGAAAATATACATTACCATCGTAACTCTGTTGTCTTCTGTTGAGATAGAACAAAATGGGACTGTTCGTACTCATGATGTCGGAAACTAATTTTGGTGAAAGGTGAAACGCACAGACAGCAGAATTTAATCGATACCGTTCCGCTCGTCAGTGATAGCGGTATCAATGTTTTCGAGACGCCCTGTTCCGCAGCGCAGAGATCAAACAGTGTTTCCAACACTCTTATCGGATACAATTTTTAATAAATATTAAATACTTCCTCCCCGAACTTTAACACAAATTTATGCAGTCGAGCAACGTTGGAACCGTGGCGGCGTCGTTTGTGTTCCCGCCAACGGGGCCGAGCATGAAGGTCACCGGTTGACGGAACGGACGCGAGATTATCGTTGCAGGACAAACATTTTTTGGTAACATATATTTACAAAAAGCACGACTACGATACGGTGTCACGTATGAATGCGTGACGTCGCTGACAAGCCTCGCGTACGGTGGAAAAATGGCGTTACAGTACAATGCGAAGTGTCGTCGTGTTGTGGAGTTGAACGTGAAGACGGAGAAAAGTCGGAGCGTCGAGGGAAAAGGACGAGTCGCGTCGGTCGTCGCGCCAGTAATCGCGTCGATCGAGGTTGATCGAGCGGAGGAGCGTGGGGGCCACGGTAGTGTTTTGGTGGAAAGTGTGGGGAGGTCCGTAACTAAACTTTAAAGTTTGGGCGTTTCCAGTGATAATAAATCACGTTTTAAAACTACAGTTTTGAAGAAAAGCAAATATTTTGTCTGCAGAGAAATAGGCATAATATATTGAAACACTTCTAAGTTGTATATTAATAGTGTTGGAAATGGCTCGTTTTACAACGAATAGAAAAGGTTCTTTTGGAAATAGACTGTTGATGTAAATCGACAGCTTTGAATAAAATGTTAGTTTTCAAACCAAATTTAACGCCGCAAATAGTGCATTTTTGACAAAAAACAACTCCGTTATTCGATTTGGCGAGTATTAATCATCATGTTCTGATGTATAAATCAATTTAGTCAAAAATGAATAAAGGCAGTTACCGAAAGTAACTCCTTGCTTGGTTTTTTATACTTAAATTCAGATTCTGGTTCATTTCATTCACGTTGTACTTTTTCTAATTATTTTACATCTATATCTTTATTTACCATTTCCTTCAAGTCATTCGGAATTTGTGTTAAGGCTCAACAATTATCTGCATCGTATTCTTGCATTTGCTCTTCATAAAGTTTTTGTAAAGAAAATTCTTTGTCTTCTCTTTTCTATTATAGAAATCGGTCTTTAATTGGGTAAGAGTAAAATGCTGTTTTTCAACAGGTCATTAACATCAGAAAATTGAGAATTTGTTCAATATTTTTTACTACTTTTTGATACTCCACACTTTTGGTTGACATGTAAATAAAATTCTTAAAATCTGCTCAGTTTCAGATAACCCATAAAATATTTATTTACATTAAAATTGTAAGTTTACTTTTTTTTATTGGATAATTGTTGATTTAATGACTCCTATCGTCTGTACAGTCGTATTTGATAATTCCATGTGTTTTTTATTGTCTTTTATATCACATACATTTAAAGGCTCATTTACAAATTTCTTTGATGCGGTACAGATATATTACAATTTTATTAGATTTTGCCATTTTAATAACGCTCAATATTCTAGAAAAACTAGGTATATATAAGATTTTTTTATTATTTTTATAATTTATAAGATTTTTATTATATTATTTTTACTTTCGCTATTATTTTTATATAAGTATGAGTATGGTAAATGGAAAAACTTATTCGATTATTTTTAAACATTTCACGGTTATTGTAAAAAATGTACGAAATGTTCCTTTTCAATTATTAATGAAAAATTTGATGACTCACCTATTTGAATTCAAATAAAATTTATATTAAAAATCATGTTTATAACTAAAAATGTATAAAGAGAGATCTCCAGTACCTACCTAAACATTTTAAATTTGATGAAAAACGTAGACAAAAAAAAATGAATGTATAAACCTATATTACGTTATCATGATACTGGATGATACGGACTTACGGACTTGGCAGTAAATGGAAAAGTAGATAAACGCCCAAGCTTTCATAAAACATCGATGAATCTATTTGACCCATAACCTTTATATATATCCTTGTCCAGAATATCTATATTTACACCACTATACATATGTAATATGTAATTTGATAATTTGGTGTGCACAATTACAATAAGTAAAAATCACGTGTTGTCGTGCGTGTACAGCGGTAAATAATCTTATATTTAAAAATCAGTTTTTGCGCGCTCGTGTGCGTTTTATAAAAAGATTCTGACAGTTTTATAACAGTTAATATAATATAAAGAAACACTTATAGATAGAAGTGATACAATTTGATGGTATTCAAATATTGTATACACACAAGATGTACTTCATGTAATCACACATGACAGGTATATTTTTATGTACTTGCCACTGTTGAGATATTGGTCCTCAACAAATTTAGATTTAACCAATTTTATTTTCTCATCTGTATTACTAGCAGGTAATAGACTTTTATAATTTAAAGTTCTAGAAATTATTTTCAAATAAAATGACAAAATAAAATTATATTATGAATAAGAGAGGACAGACATGACTTAAACGAATCTGAGGAAATGTAGGTACGCATATGATAGTACATGATACTGCGATGAAGACTTGTAATAACATAATAATTAAGTGTAGCGTTCGTTCGTTGGTAAGGGCACGAACAAATAATAAAATAATAACAACAATAAAGTACTATAATACAATTGAAAAAAAAAAATGCATGATTGATAAAAGTAAAGGTGCGTACGCGTATTTTGTGATTGTCGGTTACAGTCGCCGCGGGGTGCAGCTGCTATGACGTTCCATTTAGGTGGCAGATTAGCGTACTTATTACATTTTAATAATACATATTATATTATATCCGTTTTTATGACGTAGGCCATAGGGATAATGGCCGTTTTGTAAAAAAAAACTAGGCTCTTTGCAAAGGGGCTCTTTACAATGTTCGTTTGTAAACTACTCAATATTTTTTCAAACAGCCGGCTGTTTTTCAGACTTATATTGCAAACAGGCAAACTATAGTTAGTCATTTTAGAAATATTTTTTATAATTTCAGTATTACTTCGTCATTAAATGTATTTTTTAGACCATTTGTGGTCAATATAGTTATAAATTATAATAATAAATAATAACTAATAACAATTAATTCTAAATTTGATAATGAAATGAAGGAAGAGTTTATATATTTAAGCTATTACACTATTTTTAACAGTTATTATTATAGGGTATAATTATTAGAAATTAAAAAGTTACATATTATTATGATGTGGTCTAATGTTCTTATTCTTAAAATATCTAAATAAATAATATCTTAATTGTTTATGTGATTAAATAAAACTAAAATTATACTAGATACATTTTAAATATTTTAATATTTTAATGCTTGATAATAATTTTTCTCTTAAGTACAGATTATAATTAATTATTTTAATGTTAATATGATATAATATTTTAAATACTGATGATTATTCAGTATGATTCTGCATATCTTTACGATGCATTCCATTGAACTACTTAGGTACTAAACAACTAACAAATAATATAACAGTTGGCAATGAAGAAGTATGGGTATCTATAGTAAGATAATATGATACATACATTTTAAAATACATATTATTTTATTTTATTTATTTTAATTATTTAATTAAGTGTATTACATGCTATAACAATTATTATTATACATTATGTACAAAAATTCAAAACGACAAAAATTAACATATATACACAGAGATTCATTTTTCTTTTAACGTTTATTATTTATAATCATTTTTGTAGTTTTAATATTATCTAAAATGCATTTTTTAGAACCCAATATAATCGAATTATGTAATTTGTAACTGACAATATAAAAGCATAATAATTGTACGAAAATTAGTTTTATTTATTTTAGCTTTTCTTAAACATAATTTATTCTATCGTATAATATGTGATTTAACATATATGAATATATTTATTTCACATAGTATGCGCTTTTTCTAAAACTTTTATCTATCCAATTATGTTAGAGCTGATAGGTACTGATAATGATAACTTATGAAAAACAAAAGTTGATATTTTCGCTTCTTCAGAAGTACAAAAAATATATTTATTGGAAAGTTAGCGTTATCTTACGCGTACATTTTACATAAATAAGGTTTTGAACTAATGCGTGGTTTATGCATAAAAATGTTTGATCATGCCTGATAATTCACAATTTGTACTTCGGTTATAAAATACAATAAACAAATAGTTTATAAAAAATAAATTTGATTTTAATATATTTTAATATGATTGAAAACCCATTTTGTATTTTGATAATTCAATGATGAAGGGCTTCAGAGGAATCCACATGGAAGGTTAAGCGTATACGTACTACAATATTGACGTTCACTTTCTGCAGATGTTCTCACGTTGTGCATCGATGGGTTTTATATTACTAATACCGCACGATCGGCGCCAACCGATATTTATTTTCGCGGGAGGGGTGCGTCTTATTATTTCACAGAAAACGGTCTTGGTGCGTGTGTAGTGTAAACAACATATTGTAAAGACATGTGTTTGTAACAAAAACATTTTTAACATATACGAATAATTTGAAATAAAGAGTAGTGGCGTAGAACGTTTCACTAGAGCCCCTGCAAACTTGCCCTATTCACAACATTTAAACAAATACGTTATTAAAAGGCAGTTTTGTGCCCCCTTCGAATTTCGAGCCCTTGGCGTAGGCACAGCTCACCATGATATTGACACGCCACTGATAAGAAGATGAAAATGAGCACAGAAATAATTAGTTAGCGAATAATAAAAAGAATAATTAGATTACTATTTACTATTTATGCCAGTGTTATAAAATAAGCATAATATTGTTTTATACTTATCACCTAGTTATATAAAAATATAATATAACAATATATTATAATGTTTCAATGTATTCATTCAATTTAAATAGATAATTTTTCAGGTAGACTAATTTTGTGGCTTTGCACTTCGATTCCGCATTTAGAAAAGCACAATTAATGAAAAAGTAGAAACATGTACAATTTTATGGTCAGTGCTACTAGCAACTGAAATGCCTGAAAAGCAACCTACAAAAGTAACTTGGTTACGAAAATCCGATTTACGTTATAAAGAAAACCCAACTTTTTTAATTGTCTTGGTGCTATAGATGGCAAGCACATCAGATTCATCTCCAAAATAAATTGTTCAGTATCAAACATAATTTATTGATAATTTAAAAACAATAATTAAATAAAATGACAAAAAGATCGCGTTTTATGTATTACGGTTATCTCATAAAATACATTTTAATAATGAACATCTATACTTAAAAATATATCGAAAACTATCTTCGGGGCGAGGAATATCACTTTCAAGACAAAGAAATCAAACAAATGGCCATCCTACTGTGTACTTGAGCAACGGTGGCATGTCTTTTTTACACAATAATATTCGTATTTTAATTTAAGTAAAGAAAAATGTATTTAAAATACGCTTATAAGTAGTATATAATAAAGGAAGCATTTGAATAATTGTCTGATTGCCTACTATCCTAGTTAAAATAAGGTTGTTCGACATTGATTTAAGCTCGTACATTTTACATAGTCTAAATAGAGTACAGATTGCTACATGAGAATTATGTTATGTATGCACGTGCATCGTGTATGTGCGTGCATGTCTGTGTGTATTTAGTACTATATTATGTTTATGTATTTGTGCAAGTTTATGTCCGAGCGTGTTCGTGTATACTGTATATATACAGTGCACACTCGCAATGATTAAATGGTAGTAGGTCCCTGAAAACAAGAGTTAAAAACAAAAAAAATTGTATTTTCACTATAAGGGTTGACCAGGTGGGGCATGTCCCATCCATCATCCAAACAAAGGCGATGTATTTAACAAAATAAAGGATGAGTGATCAGGAGGCAGTAGCGTGAAAAACAAATCCTTCCCGGTATCTCGGTTGAACCGCGAAAAAAAAAAAATATCCCGTGTTCGAGTTAATTTGCATTATTGTTTTGAAATATTTTATATTTACTTTTTTATAGTTTTAATCGTTGGTACTTAATCTGTAAATTCAATACATTGCAAGCGATGTACATATTGTTGTAAGGTAAGATTACTTAACTTCCTTTTTGGTTTCATTATAATTTATATGCCGTTTGTGTAGTTTAGTTACGGACCTCCCCACACTTTCCACCAAAACACTACCGTGGCCCCCACGCTCCTCCGCTCGATCAACCTCGATCGACGCGATTACTGGCGCGACGACCGACGCGACTCGTCCTTTTCCCTCGACGCTCCGACTTTTCTCCGTCTTCACGTTCAACTCCACAACACGACGACACTTCGCATTGTACTGTAACGCCATTTTTCCACCGTACGCGAGGCTTGTCAGCGACGTCACGCATTCATACGTGACACCGTATCGTAGTCATGCTTTTTGTAAATATATGTTACCAAAAAATGTTTGTCCTGCAACGATAATCTCGCGTCCGTTCCGTCAACCGGTGACCTTCATGCTCGGCCCCGTTGGCGGGAACACAAACGACGCCGCCACGGTTCCAACGTTGCTCGACTGCATAAATTTGTGTTAAAGTTCGGGGAGGAAGTATTTAATATTTATTAAAAATTGTATCCGATAAGAGTGTTGGAAACACTGTTTGATCTCTGCGCTGCGGAACAGGGCGTCTCGAAAACATTGATACCGCTATCACTGACGAGCGGAACGGTATCGATTAAATTCTGCTGTCTGTGCGTTTCACCTTTCACCAAAATTAGTTTCCGACATCATGAGTACGAACAGTCCCATTTTGTTCTATCTCAACAGAAGACAACAGAGTTACGATGGTAATGTATATTTTCACCTCCGCCCGTGTACGGGTTTCAAATCGTTCAAACATGTTACCGCTAATTGCTAATAATTCAAGATAATGT
Source organism: Periphyllus acericola (assembly GCA_949715065.1). Lineage (NCBI taxonomy): Eukaryota > Metazoa > Arthropoda > Insecta > Hemiptera > Aphididae > Periphyllus > Periphyllus acericola. Next base: position 19,988,760 of record OX454264.1, read on the forward strand.
ACATTTTACACTTTACATAGGCAATGTTAAATTTAAATATTTTTGAAAGTACTGGACCAAATTTTGACTGTGTAACTTCGAAAATGTTAGCAAAAATAACTGAATTATATTTTTCTTAAAAATGTTGGTGTTCCCTTTTGAATAAACAAAGTTTGTATAGCCACAGGACACTTATGTCGGCGTGAAAAATTATTATTAAAAAAATTATTTTATGATAATTTGAACATTAAAAAACAAAACTAATATTTACCATTTACACGGCTAAAATAGTTAAAAAATCACATTGTATATTTAATGTAATGATAATAAATATGAGATGGATTCATATTGTATAATATTTTCTTGTCTGGGACACCAAAATGTGCATTGTATAAGTAGCACCCTTGATGGTTGAATTATTAATCTTAAAAACTGCACACTTTGTTGTACACTCAATAGTTTAGTGTATTGTAGTGTACATATATGTACAATTTTAATATTTTTTGATTTTTATTGCTTTTAGATTTACTTGGATGTACATGTCAAATATCTTAGATACTTAATTTACGTTATTGTTTTAATGATAGTAAAATATTTGTCTTAATAGGAATTCAAAAAAATGTAAAAGAAATGTTTATTGATCGAATGGGCTCCAAAACTGCGAACAATGAAAGAATTAAAAAAGTATGGGCTTGCAAGTTTAGTAAGAATAAAAACAACTTACACTTGCTCGGTTACTCAATAGGATTTGGAGACATATACATTCAACGAACTTTAACCGATGATGATATTGAGAGATGATTGATATTGATATGATGGTATTTCAAAAAGTCAGTCTATCATGATTACTAAATCTTAAGTTTTAGTTACTTATCTGATTTTAAAAATTTTAAAAATATATTATGTAACAAATAAACCTAGTAGAGGTTTTAGAATAAATGTACATATTAATTTTAACCTATGTGCATATTGTCCTATAATATAATTAAAAATGAAATTTTGCTTGAAAAGAAAATATCTAATTGATTATGTGTTTTTTATATTAGATGATGTAGAAGACTATGTTATTTATAATTTCGCATGGGCAGAACCAGAAATGAAATTAGTGACTGCTTGTGCAAATAAAACATCTAAATTGTTGTCAGTAACACCAACAGGGAATTTTGTACCAATAAATGTGTTTCAATATAATTCACTAGTTAAAAGTGTTAGGTTTCGCCCAGGATCTTCTGGTAAGTATATAGGCAAAATATATTTATTTATTCGTATATAAATATTCGTAACCTTTTAACGGTATAGTTTCCTTTACTATAAAATGGTATAGAAATGCTATAATCAAGAAAAATATAGTTTTATTTATGTCTGTAGATGTATTTTGTGGTGGAGCCTTTGATGGTTCTATTACTATTTGGGATGCACGTGTAAACAATAATTATAATGTTTTAGAGTTCAATTGCCAAATACCTAATGCACATGGTAAATATAATTTCATTACTTTAGTTTCCAGTATGAAATTATATCTGTTGCTTGATAATTATTTAAAACTTATCTTATTTTGTCCGACATCACATAGACTGACACATATAAGTAAAGACCGGATTTTTATGCAGCTAACATCTAAAAAACGTGCAATTATAATGGTAAAATGTGCAAAATCGTGCAAAAACAAATTTTTAATAGGAATTATATTTTTTATTATAGGTACATTATAGGTTTCGTTATAAATTATATTATTATTATTTATTAATTTAACTACATATTAACACTGGTATATAATATTTTACTGATTTACAATATTTGATTAAAATTTATTATCATGTATATAATGATATTTATTTATTTTTTATTTTGTATTGATTCTGTGTAATTATCTAGCTTGACTAATTGAATATTATCCTTTAACTTCAGTGCTTCTTTTAAATGAAATTTGAAATTTAATAGAAACACTTAAGTGAAACGATAATATTCAATTAGCCAAGCTAGAAAAATAATTAATTAAGTCTATATTTTTCATTCAAAGTATATTATCATGTTGTTACTTTTATTGTTTTAGATAATTTTATGACAATGCAATGTCAACAATTTGATTTGCAGCTGCAGTATGTCAATTCTCTGGTCATTCTGGAGACATGTACACATCCAAAATTAGTATAAGTAATGATGGACGTTACCTATTTGGTGGCAGTCCTTATAGTGCAGGTGTTATATGGGATACCGACTTTCCAAATATTGAAGAACCTTCGTTCAATTTGGAGCTAAAAAATGCAACAAACAGAGAACCCACTACTTCTGACTGGTGTGCAGATGAAAGGTGTATGAAAGTAAGTTTTATTTTATTTATCAGTCTTAAGCAAGCAATGCAGTTAATGATTTTAATAAATATTTTTAGATGGACATTTGTTGGTTATGTACCTATCATTCTTGTTTGTAATCTAGTGTTTTGCAAATGTTTATGAAATTAACTATTAATTTAAAAAATACATATATAGATAACCATAGTATTTAATTTGGTAAAAATAAATTTTATTATTTTGACAGGAATTTTATAATGTTAAGCAATTTTTAAATAAATTAAAATAATTTTTATTCAACATTAGGGAAAATTTTCTTAAATATATAAATAATAATTAAATGAATAATCGTTTGACAGAAAAAGTATGTATCACAACAAATGTTATTTTATAATTTACATTTATATATTTTATGGTTCATACAAACAATGTCGATGTATTCACATTTCACGTACTAGTGATGAAAAGAACATCTATAACATGTGATTCTTTTGCACGCATAAAGGTAAGATTACTTAACTTCCTTTTTGGTTTTATTATAATTTATATGCCGTTTGTGTACTGTACATAGTATATATATATATTTATATACAATTAAACCGGTGTATCATATATACATAGGTGCAATAAATGTGTATCATATATACATATATAGGTGCAATAAGCAATATATTATATACCGTGTATAGGATACTCTACAGGGGTATTCCTGGTACCTACACGATATTCCTTTACAAACGATATCGGAATATTATCGCGGTGGATGTATATAAAATATCTAATTTTTGGATGGAATGAATAGAATACGGTTTATTTTAATGCGTGTGTAGTCGTTCTGACACGGAAATAATGTATAATATATCTACGTTTAGGCGCGACAAACGGATGCCAATGCTATTATGATATTATATTCTATCCCGAATGTTCGCGTATACATCACGGTCGTTTTAAAGACGCCGTACATTATTTTGGATAACGATGGGTTAAGACCTAAGGAAAACAGAACAGTCCAACAAAAAAATATTTATCGATCGTAAATCATAGAAGAACCCCGTATTGATATGGACTCTATATTTTTTATGTTAGCCATCGGTCAGTATTTATCGACTTACGATTTTAATTGAAAAAAATTGAATAATAATAATAATAATATGTAATAGTTAGTGTCTATCATGATTTTTACGTGTCGTAAGGAAATATTAGATAAGTTTAAGTAACTTCAACTAATCTGTTTATATTTTGTACACAAATCATATGTACAATAAATGTTTTATATAGTTATTATACGGTGTACGTTAGGAGGCAGAAAGAATAAGTGAACAAAAATGATAACCTAATATTTACCTCGGTCACACAATACGTTTTGTAGACGGTAATAAGTATGGTATATTATGATGGTTAGCTATTGTTCAATATTAACTGACAGTATTTCTGCTCCAAAACTGCGTTCTTACATTCATATTATATATAAAATATATAATACATTTTTACGTTTGGAGTTGTAACGATGGAAAAACTTACAAACAACATAAAAATTTTGCGTGTTCAATTATTATCCAATGTGTGCGTGTGCGTGGGTGCTTTTCTGCGTGTGTGTGTCTGTGTGTGTGTGTGTCTTAACTAGCAAATAGTCTACTTAAATACCACAAGATGGTAAATTGTGTCAATCATAAATGTCATATAATATTACTACTAATTATAATTTATAAGTTATAACATTTTCTCAAAATTATTTATTTAGTATATTATATATTGAGTAAACCGTTAACACTCACTAGATCCTGTAGTAACCACTTTTAATTCTAAGTTGTACGATTGCACGTATTCGATGCCATTGTTAATGGCCTAATTTGTAACGTTAAAAATATACTGGTCGTCGGTTAAATAGCTGTTAAAGTTAATTGATGAATCGAAATCAATATGTGTTGAAATATAGTCCTATATAATGTATAGTCTTATAGAACACAAACATTAACATAAATTAGAATTTGAAAAAAATCATATTTTAAACACGAAAAAGGGATGGGCGTGCTTAAAAAATATGATTCTGATAATTACATTTTTAAGGCACATATTTTATATAAATCGATTCAGATTTCAGCTGTTCATTATAATAATAGAACTGCGTTGAAAATAACGAAATTTACGATGTTTAGATTTTTAAGTGGGCAATTAGTGTAGAAAGACAACAAGTGTATATAATAAAGCAGTGTATACTCGTAATGGTTTACTAGAGTACGCCCCAATTTCCGTCTCACTATTTCGGCTTTATATTTAATTACACGTGTTATGTATTTTAAATTAAATAAAAATTTTCGTTTACTGTATTGGTCACATCTGAGTGGTTTTTATGTATAAGACAATGCTGATCGACATTGTACAGTGTACACCACGGCCGCGTGCAATTCTATAGGGAAAAATATAATACGCATACATAAGAGTAGAGAGAGAGAGAGAGAGAGACACACACACACACACACACACACACACACATACAAAAACCTATTATGCATATTGGAACGCTTGCATTTTGAATGTAGTTTTTTCATCTCGATCGACCATGCGTAATTTCTTTTGTGTGCCTTTGTATACTACACATATATACCATTATATTACATTCGGGCGTGGACATTTCACCACCTGGACGCCCTCCCTCACGCGATGGCATTTATCGTGTATTCATGTTCCTGCAGTTCTTTATTGGCAGATGCATTTTTGTATCCACGGTTTATAAATACAAAAGAATCAAATGTTATAGATGTTCTTTTCATCACTAGTAAATCAGTGCCCGGAACGAAGTTTTTCATGTTACAAAATTGTACTTTTGGATAACAGGCGCAGCTTTAATTTTGATCAAATTAAAAAAAAACTATTGTATCAAATTGGAACGCATATATTGTAAATTAGTATATGTATAGTTAAAAAAAATAAAATAAAATGCTTATAAATATAATTAATTTTTAATTTGTAATGCTACATCAATTTTATTCTGCATATTTTTGGTTTTTTTTATCAGATAATATGCATATTTTATGATTTTTCGTCTATGTATTAAATTATATTATTTATTAAATATCCGAGCCCTATATAAAAGTAATTCTATTTGCACGATAATCCCACGAAAATGGCGTAGTAGGTATAACCCGCTCGACGAATGACCGTGCATTGTTCACCGGTGAAACGTAGTTGGCCAGATACACCAGTTTTTTTTATTTTTAATGCCCACAACAGAATCCTACGACTGACGCCCTTGAAGAGATGTTTCACGGACCAATTAATAGCACTTTGCAACGTTTAGCATTTGAAGCATTCGTGCATTTTTTGGATTCAAGAATATTTATTAATTTTTTTTTTTTGGTTCTTCATAAATAAAAATTTTATTTCAGTCAATCTTAAATCTAAACACTTTTGGCTCTAATATGTATACAGTCTCGGTAAAAAAACCGGGTTAATTTATACTTTACATTACTTTGATTTAAAAAGTTTAATTTTTTTTTTACCTTAAACCGTTTCCAAATAAAAATATATTTTATTATGCTCATCAGTCGGTTTCTACTTATAACATTTTTTCAAGAAAAATACTTGTTTCTTTATTGTCTAGCGGGATCGACTTCTTTGGCGACTGCACTCACCTCTGCCAGATACTATACAATATGTAAGATATATAACCCCTGTAAAGAAGCCTATACACAGTATATAATATATAACTTATTGCACAATATACTACACATTTATTGCACCTATGTATGATACACCGGTTTAGTTATATATATATATATATGCCTATATGGTATGCATAGTACACAAACGGCATAAAAACTATAATGAAACCAAAAAGGAAGTTAAGTGATCTTACCTTATAGGCGTGTAAAAGTAGCACAGGTTATATATGTTTGAATAAAAAAAAAGTCCCGATACAATAATTTTTATCGAGGCGAATCGAAAAAATAATTTCTATGGCAAGACTAATGCCATAAAGTATAAATTGTTCTTTTCATAACTAGTACATCGTGCACACGTGAAATATGAATACATCGACATTGTTTGTATGAATAATAAATAATATAAATGTTAATTATAAAATAATATTTGTTTTTTTTTAAATGATTATTTAAATGTATAATTAATTAATCATTTTAAACGTACACTATAATTTTTACCAAATAGTTGAACGTTCTAGTGAATATTTCGGACGCTCTTTAAGAGTTCTGGGAGTTATAAGGTTTATGTACCCCTGTGATCCTCTACTTCCATATATACCTATACTTAAAGCATTGCACTTATATATAATTGTGTGAAATAAATGAAAAAAATGACATAAAGTGTAAGACCGAATGCCAAAAACAACATGAATCAATCTATGTATGAATACAATTTATTGATTACAAAAACAATTGTTTGTTATTTAATCTTTTTTAAATGTATCCATGGGATAGTCCTCATCCTTCCACTTGAATGGGAAGTCGCTATCCACTGGCTTTGGAGTGACCGGATTCGAAGCTCTGGAAGCACAAGCATCTACATATACAACAAAATAATTGAGTCATCAATGTCAGTATTCACAATGAATATAAAGCTTATAATAAAATATTAAATTATTTAGATTCCACTTCACTCTACGGTACATTATGATATGCACATAATGAGTGATTTAATTTGACAAGCATGTTATAATTGTAACGGCGTGATATAAGTGATTCGTTTTTTTAAGGTGTAATTATTTAAAAAAAAAATGTTACCCAGGTTTAATTGAAATCGATTGCATACGTAAAAAAAATATTATATTATATTATATTGTCCGCGCCACTAACTCAAACATAAAATAGTAATATATTATAATATAAGAAATAATAATTAAAGATGATTTCATGGTTATCTGCCTATTTTGAACCACCTCAGACACTCGACACACACTCAATGTTATACTCATCGTTTGTCGATCCTATATTTGTACGAAATATGTAACACTTTCTTACAAACATGTATATAATCATAACAATATGGGTACATTTTATATATTTATTTTTTGAATATTATTTATCTACCTTTATTGTATAAAGTATAACAGCTACAGAGTCACCATACACATCGATACTGTTATTTGTAAGTTACTTTTCATTAGTTTAAGTTATACACCAACACAATTACACATCAATATACAAACACCACCAACATCGCCACTTCCACGTAGCTCGACAGATTTATGTAGTAATTCCAACCACTCTAACTGAGCTATCCACACACGCACAAACAAACACACACACACACACGCTCGCACACAGACACAGACACAGACACACAAACACACACACACATACACATAAAGACATTGTAGTCGGTCGGTGGTGAAACGATACTTTGTGTGAGCACAAAGTAGCAGGTAACCGGTGTACGCATAATATTGCATTGTGGTATCAACCCCAACTTATAAAATGCAAAAAATATATACACATTTCTCGAGGAAAATCAAAATGTTAAACACGTTTTATTTAATTGATGGTATAATATTGGAGAAAATCTAAACCGACGAATCACCAATGACACGCAGATAATACGCAGATATACAATGTGTAGAGCAAATTAAAACTGATTTAAGAATTATTTGTTTAACATCCGTAATCAGTAACAATTAATTATAATTACATATTTTCAAGATAAAAGATGTGAGTCATCACAGCATATATAAAAAAAAATATTATTGCAATAAAAACCAACGATTATAAATTATTAGTGTTTAATTATTAGATACCCAATATCTAACAAGTCATTTATTATTAATTAAGACCCGACAACGGCATTACAAAGATCGCTTTAAATCGCTTTCTTACAAAGACCACTCCTCCGCCACCCTCTACGGATAATTTAAAAAATGAACAATTATAATATAATATAAGTACTCTACAAAATATTATTAAGAACAATATTTTTAGAACTGAAATCTTGAAAAATATTTTAGCTTAAAATTAACACTTTTTTTAAATTTTTTCCAGTTAGAAAATAGCAAAAATTAATTCTAAACAAAAAAATCAATTTATGTACTACTTATAATTGACAATAACTATATGCTTACCAGCCATATGATGGATTCCGAATATAATGATTGCTACTGCGGCGATCAGCATCCAAATAACTGTTCCCTTCATCTTATATCTTTGATTTCGAATAAATGAGCAAAAAATGTAAATGCACAGGCAAGAAAAAAGTAATGCACACTGATGGTCGCGAACGCACAATTTGGTCTTTTATAACAACATCTTCGCCTGTGGGGGTGGAATGGTTGAGTTTCCAGAACCAGTTCGGTCAAAGAGGCACCAATAACACGAACCTTCCAGCAAAATACGCACACACGCACACGCATGTAAACTCACGTAGAAGCACGTTTAAACGAACAATCCCGGCCACACCCGATTATATTGTATTATTATTTGAAAAGGTTTTTTCGAAATCCTTGGATACTCAAATTAATCACGTCGAGTCCGATATACACCATATACAATAAATTTTAACTATAATAGAGTCATGGACATTTAGATATTAAATGGCGTGCCCACAAAAGAAGATAATGTAAAGGTTTGTATATTATAGGAAAGTACATCCGTCACATCCCTGGCGTCACCATAGGGATTTCTTTTCATTTATACGTATATTGTACATACCTTTACGCGGTTCTTCAATGATTTATGATAGTTAAATATTTTATTTTGTACTGTTCTGTTTTCATTCGGTCTTGACCCATCAGCCTCCAAAATAATGTACATCGTCTTTAAAACGACCGTGATAAATACGCGAACGTCCGGGATAGAATATAATATCATAATAGCAGTGGCGTCCGTTTGTCGCACCGATATGTAGATACATATATAATAAATTATTTCCGTGTCAGAACGACTACACACGCAGTGAAATCAACCGTATTCTATTCATTCCATCCAAAAATTCGATATGGGTCTTGAAGTTCGTCGGAAACATCCGCCACCATAATAATCCGATATTGTTTGTAAAGGAATATCGTGTAGGTATCTGACCACCCACACATTAGTGCGCTGAATAATACTGACTAAATTTATATATTCTCGCTCAGAGTTGATAACATGGCAAAACAATATACGTATAAATGAAAAGAAATCCATAAGGTGAGGCCAGGGATGTGACGGACGCACTCTCCTGTAGTACACAAACCTTTAATTCTCTTCTCTTGTGGGCACGCCAATTAATATTGATAGGTAAATATCTAAATGGCCATGATTAACTTATAGTTATACTTGTATATGGTGTACATCGTACGTGACGTGATATATTTGAAAATCCAAGGATTTCGAAAAATGTTTCCAAATAATAATATCCAACTATATGCGCATTTAATTTCAAAAGAATATATTCAAAAAATAATTAACTATAGTATATAGATTATGTACTTATTGAAGTCTATATAGGTTTGATAAATTGTGTTGAGACACAAATATATCAACATTTTAAATACCAGTAGGGATAAATTCAATTTTTAGGACACCAATGACATCATTTTGGAGTATTTGGACACGGATCCGCCCTTAGTTGTTCAAGGTAAATTTTCATTGTTAATTATTTTAATAGCTCCAGAAACAGTGAGTATGAAAGAAATATTTGTTTTCTTGTATTATGACGTCTTCTATGGATGTATATATTTATATTATAATATATTGTATTTGTTTATTCAATGTGGCTTTGTTATTAAACTTATATGATTCGTTCTTGTTACAAACACAAATAAGTTTTGCTCTAAATCTTTTCCTACTCCAATGCTGTATAATTCACCTGAGCAATTCCCTACGGTTTTGAAATAAATTATAGATTTGTGTATTTATTGATATTGATACCAATTTTTTTTCTGTTTTCTAGACACATCATTTGCACTCCAAATTGCACTGCAAAAATGTAGCAGAATTGAATTGGTAAGTTGTTTTCGACAATTATTCAGCTTAGTTCTGTTATTTCTAAATTGTTTACCATTTTAAGTCATACTACATATTTAGTATTTAACACCACCTTATCAATATTAATCACCGAATAACTTGAAACAATTTATAATTCATTTTTTTTATAGATTGAACTCTTTTTATTCGAAAACTTTCATAATATTTTATAGTTAATAGAATAATATGAATATTTTTTTATATTTTGATCCATATTGAATCTTAAAATTGTATTGAGATCCAATTATACCAAAATCTTAATACTAGTAGTAATGAATTTCATTTTTAGGATATCATTGACATTAGTAGTGACTCGGAGGCGCCCTTAATTGCTGAAGGTAATTTTTAATTCTTAATTAATTTAATAGCTTCAGAAACTGTGAGTATGAAAGAAATATTTTTTCCATGTATTATGACGTTTTTTATGGATGCATATATATAATATTATAATATATTTTATATGTATTATCACCATGATTTTGTTATGAAAATTATTTTACTCGCTCCCGTTAGATTTACAAATAAATTTTGCTCAAACACTTTTACGAATCTAATATTAAAATATTTTATTAACTTTAGAAATTGAAAGTATAAATAAATAAATATATCTTGTATTATGCCTTTATCTATGGATTTGTCTATGAATATTTTAATATATTTTATACATAGTTTCACCGTGGTTATATTATTAAACTTATTTCTTTCGTTCCCGTTACAATTACAAAAGGGTTTGCTCTAAAACTTTTAGGAATTGAATATTGTATAGTATATTTGAAAAATAGCAGTAAAACATATGTATTAATTTTTATTTTATTTTATATATTTATAAGTTATAACTATTATTATTCACAGTAACAAAGCGCCAGTTGCATCGGAATTCAGAGTTGATTGACTTTTCATAATATTAATTATTATTTTTGATATTTTTTGGTCATTCAGGATATTATATTGACATGTATCATGTAATATAGCTTGTTCCCTTGTTTTATTTTCTAATATAATTTGTAAGAATTGAAACGCGTCGATGATATCCGGTATTCCACCAATGGCGCACGAGGGACAGCGAGAATATTACGTTTATATAATTATATTTATTAGATAGAGCAGGGTCAAACATAGCGTCTTACAAATGATGTCTGTTATATACAAAGATTATGTTAAATCGGGGTAAACGTAAATATAGCAATAATAACAAAAATCATTACACCACAACACTCGCAGTACCATCACACACTCCTTAAAACAATAATAAAATACATTTTATTTTTAAAAGTCGAATTTTTAAATTACTTAAATGTGTTAAATATATTATTTATAATTTATATCGTACATTTTATTATTTCAAATGTTAGTTTGATTAAATGAATAAACTTGTATGTTGCTACGTCGGGAATTCAATTTATTCATTTGGTTGTGGAAATTTAAGTGAAATCAAAGGGGTTATAAGGCGCATATTTAACGACTTCGTAACATGAAAGCTTAATATGATAAATATTGATAGGTATGAAAGTTTTCTTATAAATGGTACGCGAATAAATCAAACTTACAAAAAATATTATACGCAGTGTAGAAATATTTAGTTATAATGGGCGTTTTAACAATAATACATTTTAAATCTGGGTCATTCATGGTGGGCGACCAATCGGTTTTCATACAACCAGCTTTGGTTAAGCCACTCCTTCGGGTACTAGTCCTTGGACATGTGACCGTCTGAAATTGAGCAAACAGCACTGTCGCATTTATAATTAAAATCGTTAAGATAAAAATTAAAAAATGCATATAGGTTATAATTAAAATACAATATTTAATAAATTCCATGCTTGCAAAAAAGCTTTCGATTGTTCAAAAACAAAATACAACATACAATTTACGACAAACGCAGTGCAGTAAGAGTACAATAAATTAATGTAGTTTCTTTGATATTTCCAAAAAATATTCAAATATACGTATAACGTGTGGAAATTTTCTATTTAATTAAATAACACTATTATTTCATTGTGGAAAATTAATTTTTTCTCCAAACAATATCGATGACACCTGTCATAATTTATCATTGCAATAACAATAAATTGTTGTCGCATAGACAAAACGCAATAGCTATTATTATTATTATTACATTATACTTGTAGGCAAGGGCGTATTTGAGGGAGGCGATGAGTCGATCGCCCCCTTGGATTTAACAACTGTGGTGAGCGGTATTTTGAGTCTCGAGTTTTCGACGTACTCGGCGGTGCCGTTCGATTCCATATGATTGCGTTTTATGTGATAATAACAGTGTCAAAGGTATCAGCTATTTCTGGTTTAGTTAGAACTGGATCAAATGCAAATAATAGACAGGTTTGCAAAGTGTAAAAGGTATACATATTTCATATCATAAACTTTAGTCAATGTTGGTCTTTTATAAAGAAAATGTGTTAAAATAATTATAATCAACGTTTGACTGCTGTGTAAAATCAGAAATGCTTATTATTAAAAAATATTTATATGGATATAGTGATTGTGTTTTACCCTTTATTTTTATTTTCCCTAGCAATTCAATCATCATTAATTAATTATCAGCTACACTACGTAAATAAATAAAAATTATTGTTATTTTTTTGATACAAAAATGCATAAACACAGACGATTTTCCGTTATCCTCCCTCCCTTTAGGTTATGGTCCGGGGACACCCCTGATCGTGGGCCATAGTATAATACAACGAATTCACCTAACCAGGGACCTAAAACTACTATATAGGGGCGCGCCCAAACACCCTAAACCGACGACCGTACCTTCCGGGTACTCTTACAAACAGTCGGCACGGGCCACACTCTACGTATAATAATATTAGTATTGTATACAAAATATATATGTAGGACTTAAACTGACGGCGCGCGTCCGCCCTGTAGTACCTACAGTTGTACATATCGCAGGGCTAAAAAAGTGTCCTTTTTCCTATGAAAAGTTCCTCCTGAAACGCCTGATACCGGTTTAATTAAAATAATGGCTCACGTTGATAATAGCTTATAAGTAAAATAAAATGTAGCTAAATAACATTTTTTTTTTGATAATTATCATTGCGAATAATTATATATTATATATATTTCTGAATAGTTATTTTTGACGGCGATTTATCCAACAACGAGGACGCGTGTAAAGTGTATATAGTCGTATATATAGGTACGCGCGTTGCGATTTTCTTTTAAACCAAATATTTTGATATCATAGAAGTACAAATGGTACATGCGTACTAAGCAGTCGGTAACATTAATGTATAACGTATAACAAAAAATGTTGTTTAATAATCTGTTCTCTGCAGCAAATTCACTATTCAGTCGTCGATAAGTTATACATAGACTACACTACAAGTATACTATATATAGATTATTGTACGAACCTACATTTTTTTACTGAACATTTTGAAGTTAATGGTAAGTAGGCATTTACTACATATTCACACTTTGATTTGTCACCTTCTTATCGCTAACACTGCAGCAGTTTTATTTACCGATATGACTATTTATCCGGTGACCTGTGCCAATTTTTGTCTACGTGATTACACGCCCACACGGTCATTTTAATAAATTTTGACATTTTTACTTCGATAATTTTTTGGTAACATATTTATTTAAATATTGTACATAATTGTAAGCATAACTGTTTACGCGAACATTGCATTAGTCAACATTTGTTGCGTATACATAATATATCGTAACGAGAGCATTAATGTAACATTATGTGTACTTTATGAAATTCGTCGACCGCATTTTCAAGGTACCATTTGCGTGTGCCATAACTTCGCGACGCGAAAACCACACTTTCACGTCGACGACCCGTGGTCGTACATCTCTATTACGTACGTATATTATCAAAAATTCGTTCGCGTCACCATATACGCATTGTGACAGTTTGGTTTTGATGGAGAACGCTGTCATCTTCAATTTAACTTCGTCGTTGTTATTTTCCGTATTGCGACAATTTGATGATTGTTGATGTATAATATTTATGTATCTTCATAAGGTATACTATATATATTATACGAATTATTGTATTATTTCGCATACTATCCTAATGTTTAAGTATGGATGTATTTATTATTATGAATTTAACTTAATTAGTGGAAATATTATTTATTATTATTTTCCTTAATATTTATCTGGTAGATATAATCTAACACGCGTACAACGGTGCTTAGTTCATAAACTATATATACATAGATAGGTCTAGTCTCTAGTACGTTAAACAACATTATATATCAATAAAAAGTGGGCTCGTTATTGGATTTGCGTTTCAAGTTTAATAAATACGTACGGTTTTAAAATATATTATTTTCTTTATTCTACAAATTGCTCTCATTCATGGTTAACATTATTAACCAAAAAAATACAAATCGAATTATACGAAAAAAGGAAATACAAAATATAATAAATATAAATATAATATAAATAATAAAAGTATAAAAGAAAACTCTTGAACAATTAATATACGTATATAGTGTACATATCATTTGTCCCCATCAATTGCACACCATCCATTTATTTTGATACTGATTTTCCTATAGTAATTAATCGAAAATAATATTATTGTTGCTTTATTTCCTTTTTTTGCAAAATTCGAATTGTATTTCTCGGTTTATGCTCATAAGCCATTGACACAATATGCGTTTTAACTTTTTGAAAATATTCTTTTGAAATTAAATGCGCATATAGTTAGATACTAATATTTGGAAACATTTTTCGAAATCCTTAGATATTCAAATATATCACGTCACGTACGATGTACACCATATACAAGTATAACTATAAGTTAATCATGGACATTTAGATATTTATTACCTATCGATATTAAATGGCGTGCCCACAAGAGAAGAGAATTAAAGGTTTGTGTACTACAGGAGAGTGCGTCCGTCACATCCCTGGCCTCACCTTATGGATTTCTTTTCAATTATACGTATATTGTTTTGCCATGTTTTTTTTTTTACGTATACAATCGATTTCAATTAAACCTGGGTAACATTTTTTTTTAAAATTATTACACCTTAAAAAAAACGAATCACTTATAACACGCCGATACAATTATAACATGCTAGTCAAATTAAATCACTCATTATGTGCATATCATAATGTTCCGTAGTGTGAAGTGGAATCTAAATAATTTAATATGTTATTATTAGCTTTATATTCATTGTGAATACCGACATTGATGACTCAATTTTTTTGTTTTTTATGTAGACGCTTGTGCTTCCAGATCTTCCAACCCGGCCGCGGCCACTCCAAAGCCTGTGTCCAGCGACTTCCCGTTTAAGTGGATGGATGAGGACTACCCCATGGATACTTTTAAAAAAGACTAATAAACAAATAATTGTTTTTTAATCAATAAATTGTATTCATACCTTGATTGATTCATGTTGTTTTTGGCATTCGGTCTTACACTTTATGTCGTTTTTTTCATCTATTTCACACAAATATATATAAGTGCAATGCTTTAACTGTATATGGAAGTGGATGATCACAGGGGTACATAAACCTCATAACTCCCAGAACTCTTAAAGAGCGTCTGAAATATTCACTAGAACGCTCAACTATTTGGTAAAAATTATAGTGTACATTGAAAATGATTAATAAATTATACATTTTAACTTACATTTAAAAAAAACAAATATTATTTTATAATTTACATTTATATATTTTATGGTTCATACAAACAATGTCGATGTATTCACATTTCACGTGTTCACGATGTACTAGTGATGAAAAGAACAATTTATACTTTATGGCATTGGTTTTGCCATTGAAATTATTTTTTCGATTCGCCTCGATAAAAATTATTGTATCGGGCCTTTTTTTTTATTCAAAAATATATATCCTGTGATACTTTTACACGCCTATAAGGTAAGATCACTTAACTTCCTTTTTGGTTTCATTATAGTTTTTATGCTGTTTGTGTACTGTGCATACTATATAGGTATATATATATATACAGGGGGTCCCAGGTCTATTTGACTAATGCAATAACTTTTTTTCTATTCAATATTTTTAAGTTTTTTTTTTTTTGTAATGATTTGTAGAGCCCTGCGCTATAATTTGTATATCTTATACTTTATTTTATTTTTTTACAACAAAAATAAATAATTTAAATTTTGTATTTAATATTTTTCTAATAATCCAAGATAGCTATTTCATAAATAAGTATTTAAAAACCTTTTTGGCGTTTAAAACTTTTAATTTGGTTAAGTCGTTAATTTTTAAACAATTTTCAAGGGTGTTAAAATTCAAATTTATTTCTTGCTAATCACTGTTACTGCTGTAGTCGATTTTCAATTGTTTTCTTCCAAGAAACAATAAATTTGTTATCATTAAAAGGTAGGTCATTAGTCATTACATAATTTTATTATACATTATTGTATTTTATCATTATTTAACATGATCACGTGATGCTTAACATGGATGTTGATACTAAACAATTGATACTAAATTGTAAGAAATAGTAAAATGTAACTCTGTAAATTTAATTTTTCAACTATAAGTTCAGTTTTATTTCTTAACCAGTGGCGGTTTTCCCGGGGAGGCAAGGGAGGCGGCGCCTCCCTTGAAAATTAGGGGACCGTAGTGGTTAAAATCATAGTCATTATTATTGATTTTATACTTTCAATTTTTAAATAATTTCAGATTGAAATTGTGAAAGTAAAATAAATAAATTTTAAAAACGATTTATAGCCTCTGCAGTCTGCACATACCTCATGGGGATTTTTAAATTAAAAATAGACATATAAATATATATAATAATGATATATATAATAAAAATTATAAATATTTATCTTTAGCCGTGGCCCGTGACAACCACTCCCTTGCAAAACGATAATAACGGCGCATGCTTATCGGTATTCGATTTCGGCGGCCGTTGCGGAGTCAAGCCGCCGCCGCTGTCTCCGATATGTCGATGTATACACAACGGCACACACACATACGTATATAAAATATTTATGATAAAATATATAAAATTATATGATTAGCGCATGCGCAGTGTTCTGCGGAGGCAACACCAAACTATAACCTCCGCCGGCGGCTGAACAATTATATCCATTTATAAATAGAATTTAGGGATAGCGCGTTCAGTAACAACTTTCTTAATCCATAGTTTCTCGATGCATGTTATCTATTATTAAATGGTTACTCTTGATTCAGAAATATCAATTCTATTATTTGATTATTTATCATATTGTTCTATAACATCTGCAATTCTGAACAAATCGGTTTTTGGATGTAATAATATGACAATATGTCGCATTTGTTTTGTTTTGCAAAATAAATCATTTGACATTGAATATTGTTTAAGGAAAATAAATATTGTATGTGATCTTATAAAAAACAAAAGGAACCAAACTGAGTTTTTAAATATATATAATAATGCAGTAATTTTAACTAAATTACCCAATGCTTCAAGAAAAAATCTTAATAATGAATCAAGTTTCAGAATTTTGTTTTATGAAATTATTGATAGTATTTTAATGCAGTTAAGTGTTAGATTTAATGATGCTGATAACTTAATATTTTTAAAATTAGCTGACGATTCAAAATTTAAAGATTATCATACTAAATTTCCCACATGTGCTTTGGATAATATTAAAAAAACTTATTCTAATATGTTTCCTAATATGAACAAATTAAAAGTAGAATTAGAAGTATTGTATTATGATGTAAAATATCATAACCTATCACACATTTATGATATGATTAATATTTTTGAAAATGATGGTTTAAAGGAAGTTATGCCTGAAGTATATAAGCTATTTTCTCTTATTTTAACTATTCCATCTACTAGTGTTTCTGTAGAAAGAAGTTTTTCATGCCTAAAGCGAATAAAAACTTATTTAAGAAACAGTACTTCTCAACAACGATTAAGTACTCTGTCTACCATATCAATAGAAAAATTATTAATCCAACAGCTCAAAGAAAATGAACCATTTTATGAAGACATCATTAATATATATGCAACTAAAAAAGAAAGAAATATTGAATTAATAAATAAGACATAATATTTTTTACCTCATAATTAATTTGTGTAAGTTTAATTTTATCCTACCAACTAAAATTTGTTACTAGAAATATACTGGTAAATATATTTTCTGAAAACCTTTTATTATTATTTTTTTTATTATGTATTTACTTTTTTTCATTACTAGACCTAGAATCTAGGATAGTCCTAGATGAATCTTTATTTAGTTGACTCTAGTCTGTCCAAAAACAAAAAAATCGTTATTTGTTATTACTTATTTTTTAATTGCTTATAAATTTTTTTATTTAAATTTTATTTTATGAATGCAAGTACTTTTATTTTAATTTATTCCATCTGTGTATGATTATAACTAGAAATACAATAGTAAGTGCACAAACCTAGTACTTATTGTTGTTTATTATTAATTTATTTATTTATTTGAAATTTTAATTAATTGTTATGATTATAATATTTACATCATGTAAATTTGAAAGTATTTTATGTTTGTTGCTAGAAGCTATAAATATTCTTTAAAAGTTTACGTATTTCAGTTCTCTATAAATTTAATTATATAATAGTAAGGCAAAATCCTTGCTAGTTACTGTTAAAGTGGTGAGAAAAAACATAAACTATGAGAAATAGTAAAAAAGTCCTTTATTGCTTTTGATTTTAAAAAAGAAAAAAGTGGGTCTTAAACAATATGAAGAAGTATTATATAGGTGAAGGTAAATTATACCTATATGTCAAAAATTTGTTCGATTCTAAGTTGTTGCCTCCTCAAAAATGTAATGCCAAAACCGCTACTGTTCTTAACATTAAATAATATAACAAATTAAATATTATGGAACAATATACCTAACTAGTAACTAGTAAGTAGTAACTATGAATAATTTTCAAAGTGTGCGCCATGTTTCATTATACATTTTTCATACCGTAACAGAATTCCAGTTGTCGTGGATTCCAACATTTCAAAAGTAAGAGAGTTACACACATCAATTATGCGTTGTTTTAAATCATCTAACGACGTTGACTGTTGGGAGTATACTTTGTCCTTTAAGTAACCCCACAAAAAGAAATTGAGTGGTGTTAGATCTGGAGATCGTGGTGGCCAATTTAGTGGACCTCTAGTTCCTATCCATCTCGATTGAAAATTTGTGTTTAAATAATCACGGACTATATTCGAGTTATGTGGTGGAGCACCGTCTTGCTGAATCCACATATTTACTCGGAGATTTAATGGAATATTTCCTAATAACATTGGTAGTGTATTAGTCAAAAAGTCTAAATAACGTTGGCCAGTTAGTTTGCCATGATAGAAATAAGGTCCAATCAAATAACCACTTATTATACCACACCACACATTGGTAGACCAGCGAACTTGTGCATTGGACTCACGTGTCCAAAATGGATTTGATTCATTCCAGTAATGAGAATTATGCCGATTGACAATACCATTATTATTAAAACAGCTTTCATCGGTCCATAATATTTTTTTCAAAATGTTATTGTGGTCATGAAGGCAAATAATTTTTGAAATATATTGAAGCCTTCTATCTGGATCAGAGGGTTTCAATCCTTGTACATAATGCAATTTGTATGGATGGAAATCATTTTTCTTCAATATACGATGTATAGAGCTACGACTGATGTCCATTTCTTTAGCTACCGACCTGACAGATGCATGAGGATCACTGCTGAAAGCTGCCAAGACATTCACTGTATGTTCTTCATCAATAACATATATTTTTTTTGGTTTGAAACAATTTGGAAAACGACCTAAAAAGACTATTTTTTAATGTATATCTTAATTTAAAATTTGTATAATAATAACTGAATTATACATGTATGTATTAGGTTTTAGGTACATAATTTGTTATATTAATTTTATAGGAAATTTTATTGATAATAAAAAATTTACCTGTCTGAATTTTATATTTCAAAAATCATACACTGCATTTTTAAATACAATTTACATTATTTAATTTTAGTAAACTTAATAAATAACAAATTATAAAAATATATACAAATACAGAACTTAAAATTAAAATATTTACTAACAAAGAATTAATTATGAAATTGTTTATAATTATATTAGTATAGCAAGAACTTCAATTTGAAAAAAATGTGAATGAGAATATGATGACCGACATAAAAAATTATAGGTATATCAAAGAGATATATGACAAAAAAGTAAACATAATCCTATATTTCTTTACATAAATTATGATAAGTTATTTACATAAAATTATTCTTCTAGTGTGAATCATGGTGGTGTGCTAAGCATTCAGACTTAGCCATCATTCATAAAAAACTGATTATTGTGACACTGGAGGAAAAAAAAGAAATAGATTTGGCTCTAAAACGCCAAAAATACCGTTGTAAAGATAATCAAGTAACTAGAAAAATTTGAAGTAGCTAAAATATTTAGTCTCTATATTATTAATTATGATTGTTTTATATTAAATGTTGTGTGTATGACCGCAAGATGGGCGTAGACAAAAATTCTTCCCCTCCTAATTGCTGGGTACAATACAAAAAAAAATTCAACGATAATACCACTGTCAGTAAAAATATGTCAGTTAATATTATTTCTGATGATGAAGTTGATGATGATATAAATAATTAAGAATTAAAGTAAAATGTTGAGTTATTTTTTAATTTTTACCTACATATCTCCAGTCTAAGTAAAAAACTTACTTTCAGCTATTTACTTATTGTCATTCAATAACATTCTCTGCTATACATGTATGTATAAGGTTCTTTCAATAGTGACGCTAGCTGGAGAAAAATAAAATAACCGACACCTATAATATAAGTTAACAATTTGTTGGCTAAATGTTCAAAACAACTAAAAGTATAATTATAATATTACGCAACGGTTTGCAACTAGCAGAGTATTCATGTATAAAACAATACACTCTTAAGTGTTTCAAACAATTTAACCATCAGAAGGATATTAAATGTCACATATTATGCCATGTAGAAACTTATTGATTTTATCTGTTATTAACATGAACTCTGGCAATATATAAATCTTAAAAGGGATTTCAATTAGGCTTTGTATTAATTTTCTAATACAAAGAGATCTGCAATAAAACAACAATTAAGTGTTGCAACTATATTTTTTCTATAATTTTTTATAGTAAAAATAAAAATAGATATAATAAATTACAACTTACATTTTATATTAAAACCAAGATAATGTTAGATATATTTTTAATTTATAGTATGAAAATGTTTTTTTATGTTTTATTTATTAATGAATAACAAACTAAGGAAAATTAGTATTTATTTTATCTTTTATTCTGAAATTCTCAAAGGTTGAAGTCCCTAGTCTTAAAAAGTATATGACAAGTTGACATTTAATACCTATTCTAACAATTTCAAATCATTAACTTAATTATTTCATGGGTTATTTTTTATTCTTAGTAATTATGTAAACATACTAACACACTATGAAATATTCAGAGAAATACTAAAGAAATAGGTAGTAACGTGTTTATCCATAACATTTATCTACACACTTTCAAGCCAATCAAAACTATTTCAGAATGCCCTTATTTTTCTGTTAAGTTAGTTGTTATAGGTACTTATTAAATTCTTACATTAATATTATTTTTTTTTTTTTATATAAACAGAGAGCTATAAATATGGTTAATATTGAATACATAAAGTTCCTGATGAACTAAATGACTAAATGTAAAACACTAATATTATATATCTACTCATCTACTTACAGCTAACAATATTTTTTATGATCTACAATTTTACCATTTACATTTTTTTTTAATAAAATGAAACATTTGATTTATGTTGTTTTATACTTAAGATGAACTGGTTACAATTGAACTTCTGATGGTTTTATGTATAGGTACATACAACTAGTTCCAATAGTAACTATTGTAAGTATACAAATGTAGTATTAAAACAGCAAGGTACAAAGCATTAATTATACAACTAACTGCATGTGATTGAAAATGAAATTGTTTGAACTCTCACCAAATATGTATACTTTTAATGTTGACATCCACCTAGAATATTTTCGTTAACAGTGAGAATATTTTAATTCATTTTATTAATAAATTAATAAATGTTAATATTAATATTAAAATAGTTAGGTTGAAGTATAAATTAATTTAATACAAATGATACTCACATTTTAACAAAAATCTTATTTTGCTATTCAAATTAAATTAAAATCTTCAATTGTAGTACTGTGTATAGGTAATCTACATAATATTTAATTTTGAATATTTTTCTTGATAATAGTAATTTGAAGTGTTGAGAATTTAAAATGTTATTATATGTATGTTTAATTTTTGATTTTTTTGTATCTAGTTACCAAAAGTTTATAAAGATATTAAAATAAAATAATTTTAACTTGCAAACTAATGTACCTGTGTTCAAAGGCATTTCCAAAAATATTTTCTACGAATTATGTTCAATCTGATAATTCCATAGTATTACTAGGTATTTCTCATAAATTTAATACAATAGAATTGTCTTAAAATATGAGAAGACAAGTCTTAAGGTTTATAGTGATTACGGCAAAATGTGTTTGATCCATAAAATATCAACTTAACCTAACTTTAAATTTAAAAAGGACTTACAGAATAACTATAATTAATATTCAAACCACATGTCATTTGTTTCATAATTCAAAATCAAAATGTTCTAAATTTGTTTAAACGTATTTAAATGATTGAACAATAAAATATTGATGAATGATGATGATTTAAATTTTAAAATAAGTAATAGTAGGTACATCATGTTATAAATTATAATCATATTATGTTAAATTATGATAAAATACGTATTATAGTATGTGTATGTATTTAATATTGATTATCAACCTTTTAATGATAACAAATTTATTGTTTCTTGGAAGAAAACAATTGAAAATCGACTACAGCAGTAACAGTGATTAGCAAGAAATAAATTTGAATTTTAACACACTTTGAAAATTGTTTAAAAATTAACGACTTAACCAAATTAAAAGTTTTAAACGCCAAAATGGTTTTTAAATACTTATTTATGAAATAGCTATCTTGGATTATTAGAAAAATATTAAATACAAAATGTAAATTATTTATTTTTGTTGTAAAAAAATAAAATAAAGTATAAGATATACAAATTATAGCGCAGGGCTCTACAAATCATTACAAAAAAAAAAAACTTAAAAATATTGAATAGAAAAAAAGTTATTGCATTAGTCAAATAGACCTGGGACACCCTGTATATTTTTTTTTTTTTTGTAAATCGTTAGCTTTAACATTTAGCAGTATAAATGGTTTTAATTTTGATTGATTTCAGATTTTCCGAAAAATGCTAAATAAGATGTTTATTTTAAGACCTGCATTAATATTCCGGTAGTTCCAAAAATATCGCTGAAAGCCGTTGGCGCGTCCGAAAAACGAATAAACGTTGATCGCTATAACGATTTCTCATCATGAATTCCGTGCGTTTTCAACGTTATAATATTGCAACAGCTATTCGAAATATTGAAACGCGGAAACGTCGATTAAGAAAAACATTAAAAGCGACACGACAGCAATATCGAAGAATACATTATAAATACGTGGAAACGTCGCAAAACATTATCCATTGTATTATTATCGTACCTCGCGTGTACCGAGTAAAATGACAAACATCCAAAGACAACTGCAGTATTATAACAATATTAAAAATAGAATATTTAAACATCCGAACGGTTCGGGTCGCTAGAATTATTATGTAGATCAGTGTTTCCCAAAGGGTGCGTCGCGAAATCTTTTTTTTTATGTTACAAAAGTCCTAGAGTGCCTGCTCACTTTTGGCAAATTAACAATGTTTATCCAAGCTAATAAAATAATATGTAATCGCACATCCTAACGCAGGGTAATAATTGCATATACGTATAACTTATGACGAAAGTGTAAGCTCGATCAGCTGTCCCCACGAGTTGTACGATTGCAGTGCCGCTGTAAGCGCTACAAGAAATGCCGCCTTTTTTGTACTGACAGATAAATAATTCAACTTTATATTTTTCTCCAGAACTTTTGATATTTTTGGAATCCGTCAAATTATAGTGTAATATTGAATTATAATGAGGACTACATTGGTAAAAGGTATAATATGTGTCTTAGATATTTTTCTCGAATACGAAATACATTATATATATAACTATGAAACAAAAATGTAGTGAAAATACATGTCACTTGTGGCTATAGTAGACGAATAGTATGTAGGTATATGTAAAAGAAAATAAACCTATTATAATGTTTATTGTTTAAATGTTTTAGAATGTTAAAAGTAATCTGCACGCACTCTATGGCTTTCGACATGATTTCTGAGCTGCAAAACCGTTTACCAAGTGAATTTCGTTAACTAGTATTAAGTCCGTATAGCTATGATGAACTCGACGAGTTCTTGATACGTTCCGTAGCATTGGGCAATAGCAATATTTTTCGTTTACATTATTAGTAGGTAAATGTGTAAAACTATTCTCCAGACAAATTACAAATGTGTGTTTATGTGCATAATCAATGTCGGAATAACTGAACATATTTCAACAGCTAAAACTAAAGGTCGAAGGAAATAGAAGTAATATTTTAATTTAGTCAGAAATTGTAAGTATAGAACAGGGATGGCAAATCCATGGCACGCGTGCTCGAGGTGGCACGCAAAAAGATTTTGAGGGCACGCGAAAAATTAAAATATTTTTGGAGAAAAAAAATTCGTCATACTAGGAAATGAGTTAGAAGAAATTCAGCGTGATAGGGCGATAGGCAAATCGATCGTAAACATAGGGAACAAGATTTTGAATGTGTGGGATGAAATTCCAAAAGATTATTTCACTTTAAAAATTGTAGCATTAGCAGTTTTGTCTATTTTTTCTTCAACATATTCATGCAAGTTACTATTTTCAGAAATGAATTTTATAAAATCTGATTTAAGAAACTGACTAAATGATGAATGTAGTACAGCATGGAATTTATTCAAAGTTACTAATTATAAGCCAAATATCAACGAATTGGTATCAACTATTCAACAACAAAAAAAAAAAAATTAATAAGGTAATAATATTATAATTGTATGTACCTAAACCAACCTTTTTTATACTAGTACATTATTATACAATCAAATGACGATAATTTTTTTTTGTTGAATATAACAAAATATTTTTTATGGCACGCTCGAGCAAAAAAAAAAGGTAATTTTTGGCACGTAGTGTTCAAAAGGTTTGCCACCCCTGGTATGGAACAAACTGTCGTTCGTACGTCGGGGAATCGTATGGTATAAAGATAAGATATCGAAGACGCGAAAGGGTCTCCGGCTGTGGACGTGAACACGTTTTAATTGTCATCTGTGCGTTTAGTATCCTCTGGCGTGACTTGATCCCTTTAATACTTCCGAGTATACCTTATACACTGTGCGTTCTAAACAAACACGTCGAAGTGACCACGACAGTTCTCACGTGGGAAAATGTTCGACTTCGGTTCAGTTTAACGCTGTACGATCTTTCACCCGGCTCGTACAAATTCGTAAGAGAAGAAAATTTGCCACCCCCGAAATACCCATGGTAAACGCGTGCGGCTTACTCGTGTTTACCTGGAAACGCCTACACTGCGCCGTGCAATGTTCCCGCAGATATTCCCGCGATTTTCCACAATCATTACAAAAAAAAAAAACTTAAAAATATTGAATAGAAAAAAAGTTATTGCATTAGTCAAATAGACCTGGGACACCCTGTATATAACTAAACCGGTGTATCATACATAGGTGCAATAAATGTGTATCATGTATACATAAATAGTTGCAATAAGCAATATATTGTATACCTTGTATAGGATACTTTACAGGGGTTACATATCTTACTTATTGTATAGTACCGGGCAGAGGTGAGTGCAGTTGCCAAAGATAGTCGATCCCGCTAGACAATAAAGAAACAAGTATTTTTCTTGAAAAAATGTTATAAGTAGAAACCGACTGATGAGCATAATAAAATATATTTTTAATTGGAAACGGTTTAAGGTAAAAAAAAAAATAAAACTTTTTAAATCAAAATAATGAAGTATAAATGACCTAATTTTTTTTAACTGAGACTGTGTTCATACTACAGCCTTAAGAGTTTAGACTTTAGATTGACCGAAATTACATTTTTTTTGTGATGAACCAAAAAAAAAATAAATAAATAAGTAAATGTTTTACGTTTTATATTAGGATATTATATTTATTAATCCTTCACAGAAATTCCTGTACATGTATTTTTTCATAGTGATGAGACAGTATGAGACAGGTCGCTGCGTGGAAATTATTACGAGTTTCATTAACCGATAAAATCCTTGTTATTTTCAATAGAAATCTTGAAATCCAAAAAATTGCACAAATGCTCAATTTGACGTTGCAATGCGCGGTCAGTGAAACATTCTCATCACGGGCGTTAGTTGTACGATTCTGTTGTGGGCATTAAAAATAAAAGAAACTGGTGTATCTGGCCACTAACCGCCGGTGCACAACACACGATCATTCGTCGAGCGGGTTATTATATGTACCACGCCATTTTCTTGTCATTATCTTGCAGCTGGAATTATGTAATATAGATTGTCGCGCTCCGAACAGACGCTAACTGGATAGGATTATGATGGGATATACTTGGATTAATTACAAAGAAGAATATTTTATATTTAGATATTTATTTTTTATTTTTTTTCGTTTTTATGTAGGCAACAATATTGGATTAGTTTTATAGTCCTTAAAATACTTCAAAGGTAATCAAATATATTGTGTTTATTCACTAAGAATTCACTATTCACCTTGTATCTGTTTATTTGTTTGGCCCTAAGTGTCTATAGCGAGAAACTAAATTAATCTTGACCATGAAATCATGAAACTCTAGATGATTGCCATTTATTTACCCATACATCTTTGTCTGAATTAACGTGGTACCTAATTTATAATTTTCAACAATGTTTGATTAAAATAGAAAATTAAGTGTTGTAATACAATTGTAGATATTTCACCTGAAACCACGTCTATGTGAAACGCCAAAAATTGCGTCGACAAAAGAAAAAATAATATTGATCGCGAACTTGCGGTAAAAGCTTTGAAACTCATTCAATGAATAGAAATCGTAAAAGATTTTTTTATAAATTATTGAAATGGAAATAATTAACTCCTAGGATATTAATCGCACATGACAATAGAAATTGCTTTACATTTAAAACGATTCGTGGCGGTTAAATGATAAAATAATATGAAATACGAAATCGTTGGAATATTAGCCCACAAACTATTAGCAGTTAATAGGTACACTACACGTGTATATATAATATTAAACGTGTTCACTATCAGCGTCGTAAAAACGGTACACAGACATATTATTTTTTATACATTTAAAAATATAATCAAGTTTTTGGTTATTTATTTTTACCCTACCGTACCGAAAGGCTAGATTTATTGTTTTCGTTCAAGATTGTATAGATACTCGCGTAGGTGTGCGCAAACTCCCATACCTATATTTATGTTGCATAAGCCAATGATTTTGGGTGTGCGTAAATACCAGCGGCCTCTTTTTTTTTTGACAATGTATGCTCTCCCCTGTTTCTTATGCAGATTATAGTAAGATTTTTCGGAGTACAGCATTTTTACACGCATGATATCTGAATCTGTAATAAACATAAACGCTTGGCAGATATCAACGGGACTTCCTCGGCAAAATATGGGGGTGGCCTAGTATAAATCATTATTATTATAGTACTCTAATACGCATATTGTCTAATACACTTTGTTTGAAAACATCCTTTACCTTTTTTTCTTTTTTAATGTCCCCAAACGTGAAGGTCAGCAACGTTAATTTATTTTAAAACCATCCAGATGTGTCCGGTATGGTAAACGAAGATATATATTTTATTTAAAATACATAAAACATGTAATTAAATATGAAGCTGAAACCACGAGACGGAAATTGGGGGTACTTATTACTAAACCATTGTACTCAGCTATTATATACACTAGTTGTTTTTCTACTGTGTTTACCCACTTAAAAATCTAAACATCGTAAATTTCGTGGTTTTCAACGCAGTTATATTATTATAATGAACAACTGAAATCTGTATCGATTTATATAAAAAACGTGCCTTAAGAATTAAATTATAAGAATAATATTTTATTTTGGTACGGAGTTGAATGTATTTCGAGTCGGAAAGTTGTGCAACCAGGATTTATCTAAATGGGTATCAATGGTATAAAAAAATCTGTAGAAAATCAATGTTATCGCAGTAGATATATTTTGTGAAATACATTACAATACAAATAAATTATTGTATTTACAGTTGTTTAACTTTACAATGCATTTAAACATACATAATGAGGACAATAGCGAAAATGACTAGGTTCCACTTTGTAACATGTATAGTATGATTAATCGTTATTTATGTATTTCGGTATTTAGTAGAAAGTATTTAAAATCCAAAAAATCCTTTGGTTTTAAGATTAAAAAAATAAAAATATTTGAAATAGATATCCTTTTGGTATTATCTAAAAGTTAAACTTTACAGAAAATCGTTTAAATTACTTAATGTTGTATATTTTATATAATATATAATTTACATACAATCATGCCAAGTGTCACGTATACTCAACTGTAAATTGCACACATATAAAGTTATCACACGGGTCTACATAACATATAATGGTTTGGAGCTTATTATGAGATTTTTGGGACAAAGTGTAGCCCCCGAGACACCGACCGATGTATATAAAATAATATTATATATTTTATTGTGCCCGAAGAGTTCTGAATACCGCCTATTCATTATCGCATTGCAATCCAATCATACGCCTCCTGGGACCATATTATTTATCTACAACCCTCGTTTCTCCCCCAACCAACTGTGCACGTCTGCAGGTAACGGAAATCTGTGAACGTTGGTTTTTCTGCGATTTGAGTATATTATTATTTTCACATGGCGAAAATATAAAATATAAAAGGTTTTCTGATGTACGTGATTTTCGCATAACAAGTTTCGTTTTAATGGATGGTTGAAAATATGTTTAAAACCACTATTAACGTAAATAGAGACAGTTGTAGTGTGTAAAATTAAGTAATTACTATTTCATTCAAACCGCTTTTTATAATCACATTGAATTGCATTGCGCGTATAGGTGCACATTCTTCATATTATTGAATTATTATGGTTCATGAATATTATACGTCGTCATACTATTTTGTTGTTCCGCGCGAAACGCAAAATTATCTGAATATATATCCTGACTATATTAAAAAAGGCTGTGTGTCATAATTAGGGACCGGATTTATATGCACAAAAAATCCTCAAAATATGCTTCTAAAAATGCTGTAATATGCTACAAAATATGCACTTAAAATTGAATTGAAAACATTTTATTTAAAACTATTTAAAAATAAGTATTAACTATTAAGTATTAAAAAAGGTATAAAAAGGTTTTAAATATATAAAAAAGTATTTTGTCGTCTTCACTAAGTTCGCCATTTAACAATCTTTATCTTCGATCTATAAAATATTAGCCCGCATAAATAAAAAGTGAAAACAAAAATTGAATTCATATTTTACCTTATTGCACTGGATTATCAGAAGTTGCGTTAGGTTAGGAAGACGACGAAAAATAAATATATGTGCTATAAATAGGTAATATGCGCTATAAAACTACAAATATTCATTAAATATGCATTTAATTGGTAAAAACGTTGAAATATGCAAAATATGCAAAATACAATTAGTGTTATTTTAATGAGAATGATCTAAATCAGGCACAATTCTCATCAGATTTCAAAAAGCTTATTCCAATACATATATGCATTTGCATATAAATCCGGTCCTTAGTCATAATATTATTATATTAATAAATTAGTAACTGTAATAACAATGAACTACGTAATATCAACGATATCGTGTTATTCTGCGATAGAATAATAAAATATATACGTACAATTAGTGGCGTCGATGGGCGGTCGCACTTACAACCCTTTTAAAACGTTAGGGCCGCAAAATATTAATTTGCAACTTCTGAAATCTTCAAATTTATCGTTCATCATTAATTAAATGAGACAGTTACAGCTAATGTATTTTTTAGTGCGGACAAATTATTATGGGAATTAAAAATAGAGTATGCGATATTTTGGGTACATTACATTACCATTACTTTAGTGATAAGAACTTAAAATGCATAGTTTTGAATAATAATATGTAGAAAAATATTAAATACAAATATAATATGTAAAGAGAATCATTTATAATTCATTATATTTTATATTGACAGATAATAATAATAAGTTTTTATTAAAATAATTGTGTCCACAATGTTTTAGTCCGTGTATCCGTGTTTATGGGTAACTATATTTATTATTTTACGACCCCTCACATTAGGCTTAAATAACGCCACTGCGTATAACGAATAACTACTGTGTACTTCATATTTATGACGTTTGCAAGTATAATCTGCGTATAAACTCTGATATTTTAAAGCATCGTTTGTATAAATCGAAATTGCACTATAATACGAATATACGAGTAGATATCTCGAATATTTTTCAAAATAGTAGATTCTAATTAGTTATATGCAAATTGGTAGTGCTAATTCAATGTAAAGTTTACGCGTATGTAGGTATACAAGGGATAGGTAGGTATACAATATACATGTATATTACGGCAAAATATATGAACGTGGTTATAATGACATGCAATATTATTACGCGTTCTATGGTGTGATACCTAATTTAAATTATTCTTAACGAAATTGTATTTAGCTTTTTTTTGCATATATACGCTCTTTATTGCTATTTTGCTAAATTTAGGGTTTTTTGGTGCTATTTGTAGGTATGTTTTCACATAATATAGGATATAATCACATTTTGTTGAAAATAATGATTTAACTTGGTTATATTATTAAAAATATTTAAAATATTGGAAATAAATAGGCCTCAGCAAAAAATATTTCATGTTTGTTAGCTTTTTAATATTATAATATTAAGTTTATTATTCAACAAGTCGTCTAGTCCCTGAGCCGGTAATAAGCCTAAACATTGTATAATTGTAACAAGTAATATATACGATGGAGATCATATTAAGTACACATATGGTCAGTAAACCAGTGAAAAGTTTAGTAGTGTGTCGGGATAAACTGTATATTTCAAGAGTATATTTTCTATTTAAAATTGAACAATTTATATGAATGTTATTATTATTAAAACCAATGTATTAAAACAATAATTAATTTTATTTAGAACTTAATGTTTTATCCATTTACAGATAATATTTTAGAAATATTCTATTTGGTTTTAAAAAGTTTAAGTTTACCCAGTATAACATTCGATATGCAATTATTTTATAATAAACTAGGACCAAATAAAAGGCAAAATGATTGAAATATTGACAGAATCCTTTACGCAAATTTGTGAATAGACCAAGCTATAAAAAGATCTCTTTATTGTATATATAATGTACTTTATTGAGTTTTATTTAAGTTGTACATTAATGTGACGCGTCGTAATATTATAGTTCTTCCTTAAAATGTGAAAATATTCTTAGTATAGATTCGGTTCAGTACAAATGTATATAATTTTCATATTAAATGTAATATTTTACCAAACCCAATGACCAAGACATTACTTGTCTAAGGTATTATCTTAGTTTATTCTTAAATATTACGACTACAAGACAACTGTAATGTAGACGTATAAGGTAATTTAAAAAGTAAACAGATTGAAAATACATTTTACTATATAATCAGTCACTATACTTATACGCAATATTAATTTCATCGTGATCGACGATTCAGACGGCATCATTATTTAACAATCGGACAGTACAAATTTAACGATTGCTTAATTAGGCCTTAGGGTCGGACTATTGTCCGCTATCCTATATGAATATTATAAATAAAATAATTTCTGCCTAATGTTACAAGTAACGAACCGGGCGTTTATAAACGCGGTTCGATGTACCTGTACGTGCGTGATCGACGTGTCTCCTGAACGGTCCTACGAACAACCGAACTCGTCCAGTACTTATTCTTATTTTATTATTATAACTGTATTATAATAATTTGTTGATTTTTTTTATATATTATTTTACACTTGGAATGTTCCGTCCCCGTAGATTTTTCAAATATCTTCTTGCATAGAAACCCTGTTTTGACCATATTACGATCACGACGAAAGAAAAAAATCACCCAAATGGGTTAAACTGTTTTCAAGTGAAGGGGCAACATAAATATAAGGCAATTAATTTTTATATATAAAGATAAATATATACACCATAGGACACTATAGAACACCATAAAGTTGGAATTTAAAAAATAGTTATAAAAAACATTGGTTTACTTAAACATAAAAAAATCCAAATTTTAATATTTTCATTGTCAAAAGGGGGGTGAGCATGGTAAAAAAATAACTCTGAGTA
The DNA here is from genome assembly GCA_949715065.1 of Periphyllus acericola. Lineage (NCBI taxonomy): Eukaryota > Metazoa > Arthropoda > Insecta > Hemiptera > Aphididae > Periphyllus > Periphyllus acericola. The sequence goes on from OX454264.1 coordinate 20,021,377, forward strand.
TATATATGTATTATACTCCGATAAAATAAAAGTATTGTGAAATTTGTGCCAATTTCCATTTCAAACCACACCACACACCGCAACTTTTTGGCTTCCCGGCAGCAGATCGAAACCCGGTCACTCTCGTGACAGGCGGGGATACTTACCACTATACTACTGACGATTGAATAAACAATAACACATATATTATTTTCCTATAGCATTGATTGAAACTGATATAGGGGAAACAATACGTTTATTTTATAACAGCATTGTATTGGTTGTTTTTGTATCCCGCCACGCCCTATGCCTTACGTACTAGTTTAGAAGTAACTGCGTGTGTATATTGTACTACGATCAATAAAGTTGTAAGAACGAATTACAATCTCACCCAATGATATAACTAATGAACCTTTTAATGCACCTAATTTATGTTTTGTTAAACAATATATATTTGTAAAATGAAGAACACGTAGTAAAAATATTCCTTTGAAGGCTGCAACTCTTGAAACCGAATTTAATGGAAAAAAACGATATTGAATTTTGGCGAAGACGACAGCAAGAGTATCCAGTAATATCGAAAGCGATTTTACTTACATTAATGCCTTTCGCATCGACATATCTTTGTGAAACTGCATTTTCATAAATTCAAATTATGAAAAACAAACATAAATCATGCATTTCACGACAGTTTCTAGAAGAATTCAGTTTCGAATATTATACCCTACATAAAGATTGCTACGTGAATATTTTGTTATGTATGCACGTGTATTGTGTTTATACGTAAATGTTTTTTGTATTTAGTACTATAATAGTCTATGTATGTGTTCGAGTGTATATCCGAGCGTTTTTCTGTATATATACAGTAGTTTACACAAACAATATCTTGTGTTCGAGTTTCGTCTTCTCTCAAAGTTGTCAAGGTTACGCTAAATGAAACTAGAATATTATAATATTTCATCAGGTTTATCTGCTTCCAACTTTATTTTATACTGATAAAAAATGTGTCAGGTGAAACGTGTATTTGGGCGAAACGGGTGGAAACATTGAACGTGGGCCTTCGTAATATTACAGCACGTGTTATACTAATATCACAATAATGCAAAAAAAAAATAATAGTTGAATGTTATTATGAAACAAAAACAAAATTCAAACTAACAATAATGTAATAAATATTTAAATAAAATATTGTCTTTTGAAATATTAAGCTATAAGTAAAAGATACCGTCTGAGAAAACTAAAATACTTCAGATTTTACGTATACAAATAATACTTAAAATATACGTAGTAAATCTGCTCATGTTGTAAAAACTACAGATATCCGAACAAAAATACTTCGAGTCTCGGGAAAAAAATTGTTAAAAATTGTTTAAAAAAAAACATAATATACATTAGTTCTATTTTAATAATTTATTTACTTGGCGAGAATTTATATTAACAATAAATATTGATAAATTAATAATTATGTCCTAGTATGATTATTAGAACGGACAAGTAATTCATTTATTGAAATATAATTAATGTATTTTAAATTTCATTTATTTAGCATTTATTCTTGTATATTTTTATAGTGCTTAAAGCCTTATAAATGACAAAGTTATTTTTGACTTGGAAATTGTTTACACGTCGTTCGACGAAGTGTTTTTGTTGGGATTGTATTATCTTTTACCACCAACGGGACAAGGTTATAAGTAATAACTATTATACACACATGTTGTACATAGTATATACACAATATTATAATATTATTATATATATAATTTGACCCAAGACTGTTTAATGCACAATGCACATGTTGAAATTTCAAAGACACCGTGAACAACACATGTGCTTGTACTGTCGGTCAGTTAATTATTTTACAGATTATACAGTGGTCATTGAAAAATATAATTTTAAATGTCGGACCACATGTTCCTGCCGGATCCGCAGCGGCATAATTTATTTGAAATTTCATTATTAAAATAATTCTAGCAGAAAGTATTCGTCGGAACCAGTAAGTGGACTACCGCAACATGTTGCAGGGCACTGTTGTCGGGTTAACCCGAAACGCACATGTATACATTTTGTTCGACCACGGGACCTACGGAGCTGCAGTGTGAATACGGTGAACTTTATTCTCAAATATTTTAATTTCGAATAAATATCTTGAAAAAAATGTTCGATAGCAGGAAAACGTCTTATTGTCGACGTCGAAACAATACCACATGCTTAGGGAATATCAGATACGATGATTACCAAAATAATAATTATATGACAATGATCAATGATTATTGCGAGCATTTAAAAACTTTGTTGCAGAATTCTATTGATGAAACTTTGTGAAGTGATTGGAATTTTTTAAGCATTTGAATTTGAAACGTTGACAAAGCACATTTTTGTAATAACAAATTCATAAAGCTGAGCGTTTATATTAAAATTTGATAAATTATCAAATAATATATAATAATTTTAATCGATTTGCCTTCCAATTTCTAGAAAATTCATATTAAACATTGTATAATATGTGTGAACAATACATATAGTACAACAAAATACGTAATGTACTTATTAAGAAAAATGAGCTAAATATGCAAAATTTGCAAAATTAAAAATATTATTCCTATGTATAATATTTTATTAATGTGTAGGAACTATTTGTAAAGACATCGGTTACACTAGTGTCGAAATAAGCGTTTAAGATTTATTTTTTTCTCGTAACTAGTTTTCCAACAATTACAAACGAAAAAAAATTATCTACATTTCTTAATTTGTTTGAATGTGTAATAAAAAATATTTTCTTACAACCGATTTCATGATTTGAATATAACACCAATGTAGCGCGATATATGTCTATAATATTATGTCTTGGATAAAAGCAAAATGAATAAAAAAAAAAAATTATACATTAGTTTTAGTGAATTAGTGTAAAACTGTAAAATATCGATCAGGTATTCGGGTACCTAAATCGTTCTGTAATGTTATTGAAGAGAACCGGTTTAATTATTTGTATAATAAGTGTATGTTTTATTACTTTGTAATATGGGTTTTTTTTTAAACAATTTTTAACAATTTTTTTCCCGAGACTCGAAGTATTTTTGTTCGGATATCTGTAGTTTTTACAACATGAGCAGATTTACTACGTATATTTTAAGTATTATTTGTATACGTAAAATCTGAAGTATTTTAGTTTTCTCAGACGGTATCTTTTACTTATAGCTTAATATTTCAAAAGACAATATTTTATTTAAATATTTATTACATTATTGTTAGTTTGAATTTTGTTTTTGTTTCATAATAACATTCAACTATTATTTTTTTTTTGCATTATTGTGATATTAGTATAACACGTGCTGTAATATTACGAAGGCCCACGTTCAATGTTTCCACCCGTTTCGCCCAAATACACGTTTCACCTGACACATTTTTTATCAGTATAAAATAAAGTTGGAAGCAGATAAACCTGATGAAATATTATAATATTCTAGTTTCATTTAGCGTAACCTTGACAACTTTGAGAGAAGACGAAACTCATTTTTCTCCAACAGTTGTGTCTGCTCACAGATCGCTCTATTCTTACACGCCTATAGTTAATGATTGAAACCATGCCCTCAGAAATGTAGTTGTCAGCTAAGTAATCGCTATATTCAAATAACTTTTTGCCAGTTAGTCATTCTGCCTGCCATTGAATCTGCACTGAAAGTCTGAAACAGTCAAAAATTTGATCGGGGCTCAAAAATAATAATCCAAGTGTACGTTAAACTCATATACCATTGTGTGTGATAAAGGCCAAACTTCATTGACAAAGTTATACATTGATATATACATTATACATATATATATAATATAATATAACTTATAACGTATATTATATTCGAGACGGTGTGGTAAAACTTGTGTTATCTGTGTATATATAGTTGGATAAATATCATACGGAGTGACGTTCAAACAAAAAATTACATAAAACGAATATAGTTGTGTAGTAATCGTATAAACACTATATTATAATGTTTATAGAATAATATTACAGTTGCAGATACGATGTGTAAGCGGAAACACTTTTTGGGGAATTACGAGTTCCGCCTCCTCCTTGCGGTGTTCGGCTTGATCGAAACGAAGCTTGAACATTGTAATGGGTATATTATGTTTTACCAACTTAATTTTGTACAGACAAAAAAATGCGTCGGGTGAAACGGGTAGGTATTTGGTCGAAACCCGCGTCCGTCCGAACCGTACATGATAACATTTCGATGATTTCGCGACCGTAGTTTGACAAACGTTAACAACGGCAGAGTACTGCTAACCCGTTGCTTGGAGCGGAGGATCTGGGCGGCGCCATGTCTTATAATATTTTACGTACGTAAATGTCGAGCACAAAAATATATTTTTGCCTTGAAGATGTTTCACTTTTTTGCTCATATATAAGCCATCGTTCTACCAAAGTTTTTAAAAATTACAATAGGAAAATCTGCATATCATGCCCGATCTATCGGTACCACGAACGAACTGATCTGTTCGTTTATTATTTCTGCAGGCCCGACTAAAGAAAATTTGTACATCTGTACATAATCAACGGGCAAACTGTGGCTCGTGTAATTTACTAAAGGTCCTGAATGCTCAGTTTTTTTTTTGCTTCTCAGCTTCGTCTCGACGTCTCGTGCATGGTTTAACATTTTGTGTACATGACACTATGTTTACTAGTCATTATTACAAAAAAAATTGATCTCTGCACCTTGGAAATGTAATAAGTTCGAAAACCAAGTAATAAATCAAAAATAATCAACAATTATAATAACACTTATTATGTACTGATAAGTTTATAATTTACTGATTTACAGAAATAATTTGGCGGCGTATGCCGTATGGCGTATAGCGTATAGTATACTAATAGGCGATAACGACCATATTGGTTAGCAACTTCACAAAGTCAGTGTGTTGTGAGAAAGTATTTTTTCATCGCACATTAATTAATCAAATTATCTATGTAGAAAACGTAAATAATTTGTAAGCGTGTATTTTACTGGTAAACAACAACTATACACACAAACAAAATTCAAAAATGTTTATTTCGACAAGTATTTTAATCTTTATGATTTTTTTAACAGTAAACAAAAATAGGAGCAAAATAATATCTTATGAATAATATTATGACAATAAATTTTATAATGTTCCGATTATTAATACATTATTATTATTATTTTTTTTTATTCTAAAAGGTTATTTATATAATCGCAGTTAGTTATATAGAAAAGTTTTTTATACATACATATTTTTTCTTTCGAGACTGGTGCCGATTCTTAAATTCTGAATACTGGGTACCCACCCACAGGGACATGCACACACAATAATAAGCTTGGCTACACTCGATATTTTGTTATTTTCAATTTTCAAACAACATTATCGGTGTTGCAATATTATTTCGGTACACATAATGGACCTAAATAGGACAATCCGTAAAAAGGTGCACACAAGTAGGTGGAGCCAGTCAGAAGTATGACTGTTAAAAGTAAATAATGCCATTCCAAAAGAATCTACATCTAATATAAATGCCCTTCATGCATGGTTAAAATGGCTGAAGGTATCTGACATACAATGTATCTTAATTAATTTGTGTAGTATTCTTAAAAAAATTAGTGTGATTTCAGTAATAAGTTGTACCTTTGAGGCTGTGAAAGATCATTTTCGAAACTAGTAAATGTGCAAAATAAGTTAAAATCAACCATGAAACTACAGTATTTAAGTTAATTAAAAACATTAAAAGCAAATTAAAAAAGTATTTAATTACAATTATGTTAATTATTGTGGAACAAAAACTAGCCTTAAAAATAAATCCTAATAACAAAATTAATGAATTTTAGCAGTCAGTACCACATAAACGGCGCATGACGTAAAAAAGTATTTTAATTTTATGGTTTTATAATGTTACTTTTATTTTGTAAACATATTTTTTTTGTAAATTTAGTTGACTAAATGGATAATTATAAAATTATTAAAATAAATTAATATATTTCATGTGAAAATAAATAACTAAAATATCATTAAAATATTCTTAAAATTGTCCTCAAAAACGTTTTAAACCACAACATAATATTATGTCGGAAATACACAGAAGATAAAATTTGGCTTCGCCAATGCAAGTATACAACAACTACCCCGAGACCACCGCGAAGCAGGTGCAACCATTAACCTTCAATGCACATTCCAAAAACTCCGGTTTTTTTCACCCTAATCTTTTTGTTATAGAGGGTCCACTATTTTGTTCATTTTTAGCCAGTGGTTACCATAAATATTTTTTGTGTTCCTTTTAATATTTCTCTTGAAATCAATCGCGCCACCCGACCAGGGTGTGCTACACGATCGTGAGACACACACTATTCGTCCTTTATATTTTTTTTTACGAAATATGAAGCTCTCTTGGAGTCCTGGCTCACACAGCCCCACAGGCATCGGAAGTATATTATAGTTATTAGTTTAAAATATTTAGAGTAATTTTGTTTTCATTGTGATTCGTCGGGTTTGAATAATCTTTTACATTACCGAAAGTTTCTACTACTTAAACATATATACATCTACTTCCGTTCTAATGGTATGTTTATGTAGGAAGAAATGTATTATTTTTATTATTTATAAATTGACCAATGTGTAAACGTTTACCTACGTGCCGAATTCAGTTCTTGGAACATTGTGTGCCTAGCGACATAATACTAATTTATATTAATATATTCATTAATTATAAATTAAAGCTTATATGAAATCAAGTTTTATTTCAATATGACAATATAATTACACTCAGAGAAAGAAAACATGCGCTGCAAAAATAAACGTATAAAGCAATATTATACTCAATAATTATCTTTCGTGTCATTTCATTGAATCCATTTTAAAGTACTGTACAATTGTACTGTTGCAAAATCATTGTATCCAATTAATATTATTTTTATTATACTTAGGTAATTATTTTATAAAATTGTTCTGGTGGGCATGTTCTATTCAGCTCATCAGTTATAATAATATTCTTGTCTTAAAATTACTTGACCATTTATAATTTTTTATAATGTTTTTAATCATTCAACTCAATATATAAACATAAAATTCGATAGTAACAATATAACATAAATTCAATCAATCTAATTATTTCTCGGTAACAGCAAAGCCTGCTTATAAAAAACCTTTCATGCGCAGGGATAATAATGTTAAAGAAAAAACTTGTTATTATTGTTCACAATGCTTTCGAATAATGGACGACCGTGCATTTATATGGTTTAAACACTTAACGCCAAGACACACGTATACACAGTATTACACACAAATGTACACTCCTACAAAGACACACATACACGCGCATAAACACACTCACACACGACACACGCACACCCAAACACGTACACTAACGTTATAATGTATACACTGTACTTATCTTTATCAACTTTACGTTTACTAATAACTTTTACGACCCATAATCGATACAAGGTCTATAGATAATATAATATTAATATATAATATAATATAATTAAATATAATATAATATTATCTATATATTATCTATAAACGTTGTAATCGATATGAGTGGTGATGCCGATGGGACACGGAGAATCAAAAATTATCATAATAATATAATCTTATAGACTGCAGTGTTACCGAATTATTGTAGTTTTAAAACGCGATTTATTATCACTGGAAACGCCCAAACTTTAAAGTTTAGTTACGGACCTCCCCACACTTTCCACCAAAACACTACCGTGGCCCCCACGCTCCTCCGCTCGATCAACCTCGATCGACGCGATTACTGGCGCGACGACCGACGCGACTCGTCCTTTTCCCTCGACGCTCCGACTTTTCTCCGTCTTCACGTTCAACTCCACAACACGACGACACTTCGCATTGTACTGTAACGCCATTTTTCCACCGTACGCGAGGCTTGTCAGCGACGTCACGCATTCATACGTGACACCGTATCGTAGTCGTGCTTTTTGTAAATATATGTTACCAAAAAATGTTTGTCCTGCAACGATAATCTCGCGTCCGTTCCGTCAACCGGTGACCTTCATGCTCGGCCCCGTTGGCGGGAATACAAACGACGCCGCCACGGTTCCAACGTTGCTCGACTGCATAAATTTGTGTTAAAGTTCGGGGAGGAAGTATTTAATATTTATTAAAAATTGTATCCGATAAGAGTGTTGGAAACACTGTTTGATCTCTGCGCTGCGGAACAGGGCGTCTCGAAAACATTGATACCGCTATCACTGACGAGCGGAACGGTATCGATTAAATTCTGCTGTCTGTGCGTTTCACCTTTCACCAAAATTAGTTTCCGACATCATGAGTACGAACAGTCCCATTTTGTTCTATCTCAACAGAAGACAACAGAGTTACGATGGTAATGTATATTTTCACCTCCGCCCGTGTACGGGTTTCAAATCGTTCAAACATGTTACCGCTAATTGCTAATAATTCAAGATAATGTACATTTTACACTTTACATAGGCAATGTTAAATTTAAATATTTTTGAAAGTACTGGACCAAATTTTGACTGTGTAACTTCGAAAATGTTAGCAAAAATAACTGAATTATATTTTTCTTAAAAATTTTGGTGTTCCCTTTTGAATAAACAAAGTTTGTATAGCCACAGGACACTTATGTCGGCGTGAAAAATTATTATTAAAAAAATTATTTTATGATAATTTGAACATTAAAAAACAAAACTAATATTTAACATTTACACGGCTAAAATAGTTAAAAAATCACATTGTATATTTAATGTAATGATAATAAATATGAGATGGATTCATATTGTATAATATTTTCTTGTCTGGGACACCAAAATGTGCATTGTATAAGTAGCACCCTTGATGGTTGAATTATTAATCTTAAAAACTGCACACTTTGTTGTACACTCAATAGTTTAGTGTATTGTAGTGTACATATATGTACAATTTTAATATTTTTTGATTTTTATTGCTTTTAGATTTACTTGGATGTACATGTCAAATATCTTAGATACTTAATTTACGTTATTGTTTTAATGATAGTAAAATATTTGTCTTAATAGGAATTCAAAAAAATGTAAAAGAAATGTTTATTGATCGAATGGGCTCCAAAACTGCGAACAATGAAAGAATTGAAAAAGTATGGGCTTGCAAGTTTAGTAAGAATAAAAACAACTTACACTTGCTCGGTTACTCAATAGGATTTGGAGACATATACATTCAACGAACTTTAACCGATGATGATATTGAGAGATGATTGATATTGATATGATGGTATTTCAAAAAGTCAGTCTATCATGATTACTAAATCTTAAGTTTTAGTTACTTATCTGATTTTAAAAATTTTAAAAATATATTATGTAACAAATAAACCTAGTAGAGGTTTTAGAATAAATGTACATATTAATTTTAACCTATGTGCATATTGTCCTATAATATAATTAAAAATGAAATTTTGCTTGAAAAGAAAATATCTAATTCATTATGTGTTTTTTATATTAGATGATGTAAAAGACTATGTTATTTATAATTTCGCATGGGCAGAACCAGAAATGAAATTAGTGACTGCTTGTGCAAATAAAACATCTAAATTGTTGTCAGTAACACCAACAGGGAATTTTGTACCAATAAATGTGTTTCAATATAATTCACTAGTTAAAAGTGTTAGGTTTCGCCCAGGATCTTCTGGTAAGTATATAGGCAAAATATATTTATTTATTCGTATATAAATATTCGTAACCTTTTAACGGTATAGTTTCCTTTACTATAAAATGGTATAGAAATGCTATAATCAAGAAAAATATAGTTTTATTTATGTCTGTAGATGTATTTTGTGGTGGAGCCTTTGATGGTTCTATTACTATTTGGGATGCACGTGTAAACAATAATTATAATGTTTTAGAGTTCAATTGCCAAATACCTAATGCACATGGTAAATATAATTTCATTACTTTAGTTTCCAGTATGAAATTATATCTGTTGCTTGATAATTATTTAAAACTTATCTTATTTTGTCCGACATCACATAGACTGACACATATAAGTAAAGACCGGATTTTTATGCAGCTAACATCTAAAAAACGTGCAATTATAATGGTAAAATGTGCAAAATCGTGCAAAAACAAATTTTTAATAGGAATTATATTTTTTATTATAGGTACATTATAGGTTTCGTTATAAATTATATTATTATTATTTATTAATTTAACTACATATTAACACTGGTATATAATATTTTACTGATTTACAATATTTGATTAAAATTTATTATCATGTATATAATGATATTTATTTATTTTTTATTTTGTATTGATTCTGTGTAATTATCTAGCTTGACTAATTGAATATTATCCTTTAACTTCAGTGCTTCTTTTAAATGAAATTTGAAATTTAATAGAAACACTTAAGTGAAACGATAATATTCAATTAGCCAAGCTAGAAAAATAATTAATTAAGTCTATATTTTTCATTCAAAGTATATTATCATGTTGTTACTTTTATTGTTTTAGATAATTTTATGACAATGCAATGTCAACAATTTGATTTGCAGCTGCAGTATGTCAATTCTCTGGTCATTCTGGAGACATGTACACATCCAAAATTAGTATAAGTAATGATGGACGTTACCTATTTGGTGGCAGTCCTTATAGTGCAGGTGTTATATGGGATACCGACTTTCCAAATATTGAAGAACCTTCGTTCAATTTGGAGCTAAAAAATGCAACAAACAGAGAACCCACTACTTCTGACTGGTGTGCAGATGAAAGGTGTATGAAAGTAAGTTTTATTTTATTTATCAGTCTTAAGCAAGCAATGCAGTTAATGATTTTAATAAATATTTTTAGATGGACATTTGTTGGTTATGTACCTATCATTCTTGTTTGTAATCTAGTGTTTTGCAAATGTTTATGAAATTAACTATTAATTTAAAAAATACATATATAGATAACCATAGTATTTAATTTGGTAAAAATAAATTTTATTATTTTGACAGGAATTTTATAATGTTAAGCAATTTTTAAATAAATTAAAATAATTTTTATTCAACATTAGGGAAAATTTTCTTAAATATATAAATAATAATTAAATGAATAATCGTTTGACAGAAAAAGTATGTATCACAACAAATGTTATTTTATAATTTACATTTATATATTTTATGGTTCATACAAACAATGTCGATGTATTCACATTTCACGTACTAGTGATGAAAAGAACATCTATAACATGTGATTCTTTTGCACGCATAAAGGTAAGATTACTTAACTTCCTTTTTGGTTTTATTATAATTTATATGCCGTTTGTGTACTGTACATAGTATATATATATATTTATATATATATACAATTAAACCGGTGTATCATATATACATAGGTGCAATAAATGTGTATCATATATACATATATAGGTGCAATAAGCAATATATTATATACCGTGTATAGGATACTCTACAGGGGTATTCCTGGTACCTACACGATATTCCTTTACAAACGATATCGGAATATTATCGCGGTGGATGTATATAAAATATCTAATTTTTGGATGGAATGAATAGAATACGGTTTATTTTAATGCGTGTGTAGTCGTTCTGACACGGAAATAATGTATAATATATCTACGTTTAGGCGCGACAAACGGATGCCAATGCTATTATGATATTATATTCTATCCCGAATGTTCGCGTATACATCACGGTCGTTTTAAAGACGCCGTACATTATTTTGGATGCCGATGGGTTAAGACCTAAGGTAAACAGAACAGTCCAACAAAAAAATATTTATCGATCGTAAATCATAGAAGAACCCCGTATTGATATGGACTCTATATTTTTTATGTTAGCCATCGGTCAGTATTTATCGACTTACGATTTTAATTGAAAAAAATTGAATAATAATAATAATAATATGTAATAGTAAGTGTAGGTAATAGTAATGGTAGGTATGCGATACATTCTGGATATGTATTAACTTGATTAGTAAAAGTGAGTTATTGTACGTTAAATGTATCATCCTTCAATTTACTTTGTAATTTCAGAATAATGAATTGACAAGGTGTAAATATTATTAATATAAATAAATATATATTATTATTAATATAAATTAATTAGTATAAATATTTATTATTTGATTAGGTGTAAATTATTTAATTGTGTTGCAAGTAATATGGTCTATGGGTACTTATATAAATATAATACAATGTATTGGTGGTATGAATGTCATGGTAACCGAAGTATATAACCACAAATATGTTTTGACATATTATGACAATACGTATTGGCATAAGATTTTATTCAAAAATCGAAATAATAAAATTTTGCGGTTTGATATAGGTACACGTAGATTTTATATTACTTACTGTTTTTCAACACTCGATCTTCTTCAAACACTGAATATTTTTTTAGTAAACCAAATTACCTATTGGTTACTGGAGATATTTTATCGTTGATATGTTCTAAAACTTGAATGACAACTTTTTTATAATAAAAATCTTATAACAATGTGGCGATTAACAAGTGACGTTCGGCTGACTGCTGCCGGTAAGAACAATCATTTATAACGATAAGTTATCATAGATACAAATGTTATCCTAACTAAGCCTTTCCACTCAAATTATCGCCAAAGAGTTAATTTTAAATCAGGGGCGTTATTTTTGGAGAGGGGGGCTTATGCATTTGCAACAGTCTAGAGTGACTGTAGAGTCTAGAGGTCAGCTAGCCCAAAGTCAATATCAAAGTATAAATGCTTTTTTTTTGTTTTTTTAGTAATTTTTGTATTTTTTCCGAATTTTTAAGCATTGAAAGGGCTTATGCATTTGCAACAGTCTAGACTCTAGAGTGACTGTAGAGTCTAGAGGTCAGCTAGCCCAAACTCATCATCAAAGTATAAATGCTTTTTTTTTGTTTTTTTTAGTAATTTTTGTATTTTTTCCGAATTTTTAAGCATTGAAATCCTAGACCTAGTTATTATCGTTCATCATATAATGTAGAATGGGTATATCAAATGCAAAATATTGTATAATGTGTGACGTACGACGGTGGGTGTCATGTCAACCACTCGTGCTACACTACGTCCTGTGAATTTTGTATATTTGTTTGGTTGTTATAAGTTGTGGGCGCGAATCACCGTGCATTTATTAATGTTATTATTATTACTATTTTAATTTATTGGGATTATATTAACTGTTATAAAACTGTCAGAATCTTTTTATAAAACGCACACGAGCGCGCAAAAACTGATTTTTAAATATTAGATTATTTACCGCTGTACACGCACGACAACACGTAATTTTTACTTATTGTAATTGTGCACACCAAATTATCAAATTACATATTACATATGTATAGTGGTGTAAATATAGATATTCTGGACAAGGATATATATAAAGGTTATGGGTCAAATAGATTCATCGATGTTTTATGAAAGTTTGGGCGTTTATCTACTTTTCCATTTACTGCCAAGTCCGTAAGTCCGTATCATCCAGTATCATGATAACGTAATATAGGTTTATACATTCATTTTTTTTTTGTCTACGTTTTTCATCAAATTTAAAATGTTTAGGTAGGTACTGGAGATCTCTCTTTATACATTTTTAGTTATAAACATGATTTTTAATATAAATTTTATTTGAATTCAAATAGGTGAGTCACCAAATTTTTCATTAATAATTGAAAAGGAACAATTCGTAAATTTTTTACAATAACCGTGAAATGTTTAAAAATAATCGAATAAGTTTTTCCATTTACCATACTCATACTTATATAAAAATAATAGCGAAAGTAAAAATAATATAATAAAAATCTTATAAATTATAAGAATAATAAAAAAATCTTATAGATACCTAGTTTTTCTAGAATATTGAGCGTTATTAAAATGGCAAAATCTAATAAAATTGTAATATATCTGTACCGCATCAAAGAAATTTGTAAATGAGCCTTTTAATGTATGTGATATAAAAGACAATAAAAAACACATGGAATTATCAAATACGACTGTACAGACGATAGGAGTCATTAAATCAACAATTATCCAATAAAAAAAAGTAAACTTACAATTTTAATGTAAATAAATATTTTATGGGTTATTTGAAACTGAGCAGATTTTAAGAATTTTATTTACATGTCAACCAAAAGTGTGGAGTATCAAAAAGTAGTAAAAAATATTGAACAAATTCTCAATTTTCTGATGTTAATGACCTGTTGCAAAACAGCATTTTACTCTTACCCAATTAAAGACCGATTTCTATAATAGAAAAGAGAAGACAAAGAATTTTCTTTACAAAAACTTTATGAAGAGCAAATGCAAGAATACGATGCAGATAATTGTTGAGCCTTAACACAAATTCCGAATGACTTGAAGGAAATGGTAAATAAAGATATAGATGTAAAATAATTAGAAAAAGTACAACGTGAATGAAATGAACCAGAATCTGAATTTAAGTATAAAAAACCAAGCAAGGAGTTACTTTTGGTAACTGCCTTTATTCATTTTTGACTAAATTGATTTATACATCAGAACATGATGATTAATACTCGCCAAATCGAATAACGGAGTTGTTTTTTGTCAAAAATGCACTATTTCCGGCGTTAAATTTGGTTTGAAAACTAACATTTTATTCAAAGCTGTCGATTTACATCAACAGTCTATTTCCAAAAGAACCTTTTCTATTCGTTGTAAAACGAGCCATTTCCAACACTATTAATATACAACTTAGAAGTGTTTCAATATATTATGCCTATTTCTCTGCAGACAAAATATTTGCTTTTCTTCAAAACTGTTGTTTTTCGTAATGCTGAAGATTTAACAGTGTTAATGATGTTCTCAATACATTTTTTGTATTAATGTTATTATTAAACATTTGTGTCGAGAAACTTTTACTTTTCTGGAGAACATTTGGAACATTTTAAAACATTTTTCGTTATCATATGTTGTATATCATATGAGATTTGAATGCATATACGGGGGCATGTACAGCCGCCATGTATATTTATACCATTTTTATGGTACGTACCAAATACGTAATAGAAACTTTATTATTGCGTATTACGTACGTATCGCGTATTTTATTCAAAAACCATCAATGTCTTGTTGTCACTATTAATTTACTACTATATTAAATGAGAATATTACAGGAAAATAATTCAATATTGTCTTATGCAGAAAATGAATAACTACCTCAAATATAACTACAAGTATTAGACATAACTAAGCCTTCATTATTTTATTCTGGTTGAGTTATATCAAAAATTATTATAACAAATTTATGATCAAGTTTTTGGATCAAGTACAGGATTTTATAACATCCAACATGTTTGATGTTATGGTACCCATGTTGTTCAAATTGAAATAATATTATATTTTGAAACAGAAATTTTTAGTTGTTAATTCAACCCGTATATGATTATTATTAAATTTCAGTACATTCAAAAATATGTAAGATTTATAATCACTGAAAACAATGGTACTCATTGGACAAATTAAAAAAATGTTAAAATCAAAAAAGCGAATAATTGTACTTAGTAAATGTTCCAACAATTATTTATAATGTGTTTTCTGATTCTGGTTAGTCATTAAAGAAATTATAAAATGTTACTTATAACGAAATTGAAATTTTCAAAACCCGTTTTGACGTCAAATTGCGTTACACATTTTTTGGACTAAAAAAACTATTGTGCCTTGTAACGAATATCCCAAAACCGTTGAATGACAATATTTATGAACTTTATGATATGTATCGAGTGAATGTCGAACTCTTTGTTTTTAATTTTTTTTTTCGGATACACATTTCTCATGATGAAATCTTATTAATAAATGTTTGAAATTGTCAATATTATTTTTGGTATAATTTTTTCAATTTTCTATTAGTTTTTTTCATTTGATGCCCACTATTTCATTACCGCATCAAAGAAATTTGTAAATGAGCCTTTTATAATGTATGTGATATAAAAGACAATGAAAAACACATGGACTTATCAAATACGACTGTACAGACGATAGGAGTCACTAAATCAACAATTATCCAATAAAAAAAAAACTACTTACAATTTTTATGTAAATAAATATTTTATATGTGACCTGTAACTGAGCAGATTTTTAGAATTTTATTTAGATGTCAACCAAAAGTGTCGAGTATCGAAAAGTAATAAAAAATATTGAACAAATTCTCAATTTTCTGATGTTAAAGACCCGTTGAAAAACAGCATTTTACTCTTACCCAATTAAAAGACCGATACGCTAGTATGTACGTGCCTTATAATTTCGACCAAAGACGATCTTTATCATGGATATTAATTTTATTATTTGCGACGTCTCGGTTTTGGCGAGCTCCGTGTGACGGACTTAGCAAGCAATTGCATTGCAAGGGTCGCCAACCTGTGGCCGAGGCCTTAGCCGGAGCACACGGGATTTATATTAAAACTTATATTTAAATAAATTAATAATAAATTATTCTAATAGATCCATAATATATATTATAACTACAATTGTGAAAACATGACGAGGTTGGGTACACTTTCATGACACAGGATTTTTAAACTTTTATTAGAACAACCTCATCCGAAGGCGCTGCCGAGGTTCATGCACTGTGACGACCAATTACCACGTAATTAAAATTATAACATAAAAACAATGAGATATACCGGCCAAAATAAATATACATAGAGAATAAAAGAAACAACATATTACCTCTGGAGGGCACACCAGTACTCACCCCCAATTTGTCGTCGGCGATGCCCACAGTTTGTTTTCGCCGGGAGAGTGATTTGGCTCGTCTACTCCATCATCCGTTGGGACTTGAAAAATAAAGTATAAGAAAACTACGTTGTCCAGCACAAGTGATCCGTTCAGCGGTCGGGACAAGAAGAGAGTGAGTGTCTATGCCTTTTCTCGAGATCCAGTCTCGATGATATCGGAAAAAGGCATGACAAAAAAAGGGGAGTTGTGGGCTGTGGCTGGTACATAACGGTAAAATATACGGTAGAATATAGGTAAAATATCGGTAAATATACAGTAAATATTAATTGATCATATATATTTCGAATCATGATCATTGTGAGTGGCTTTTGATTAGCGGTGTGATTATCGGCTATCGCGCGACAATCCCGCTACTCGAACGGTAAAATATCGTTTATGGTTGTCCCGTTACTTTCGTCCGTCACAGATTATTAACTAACACCCGATAATACCGATTTAAATTACATTATAAACTTTGATATATTTCTATAAATTAATTTCTTTTTTTTATCGATGGTATATACGTCATTACACGACAACGAATACGAAAATGCTGACAATGTGTAGCAATAGTTTATTTTCATGCTCAAACAATACTAATATCACAAATAAATCATGTTAATACATGTTGTAACTAATAAGACATTAAAAAAAAATATAGAAATTACAAAATTTAAAATAGAAAGTAAGTTAAATTAAATGAAAAAGGCAAGTTTCCAATGATCAGCATAGTGTAAACATTGAAGTTTATTATTATTATTTTTAATCTAATAAAAATTTTGTAAAAATGTTATCGTATTTTATTCTCAATATACGTTTAAAGGAGCATTCATAACAAATAATAAATAATTTTGGTTTGAATGTACGTTCAATTCTAAAAAAAATGGTATACGTATTTGCCGTGTTTTTATTCACATTCAATGAGAAATGAGAAATATAAAAATATCGAAAGTAATTTTTGTTTGTATTATGTACACTTATAATTTCAATATTAATAATACTAATATAAATTTAAGAGTAATATCTGCTGGTAGACATCATGGTACATAAAAATAAAAAACATACATCATTATGTAAAACCAAAATATTTCACGCTACACTCAGATGCTAAAATACTTGTAAATTATAATGTTATATAAAAATATTCAAAAATAATGAAAATTAGTTAAAATTTTAATTTTTCTTTTGTTTTTAATTAGAAAATGGTAGTCATTAATATTAGTATTTTGATTTTTGCATATTTTTCTAATGAAACAGATGATCAATTTATTGTTGGGGAAAGTGGAAAGAGAAAAAAGAATTGGGAATAAAAGAAAATTAAACGCCATAAACAGAGTAAGTGGAAAATCATATAAAACAAAAAACGGTAAATCAGTTGACGAAAAAGTATTATTACCAAATATGTACATATTCAGAAATGAAATCTTAGAATAAATGTGGTGAAATTCTTGATACATTAAGGACATAAATATTTAATAACTTTTATGCTTTACTTTCTTCTCAACAAATGGGCTTTTTAGTATCGTACGTGGTGACTAATGGAAAAAAAGAATTGACACTGATAATGATATAATCAGAAAAACGTGCTCAAAATAGTATTGTTTGCCAATTGACGGAGAACTCACTAAAGTTTGCCAACAATTTTTGATTAGCACGTTAATATTTTAATAAATACAAAATTTGTCACTATTTATCATTGGCTTACGACATTAAAATAAAACTTAAATCTTAAGATTGTAATAGTTAAATCGTACGATGTGTTGTACTCGTATATGCCAACTAGGCCAAAATTTAATTATTATAAAAATGGTCAAATAGACAAAGTTTATTAGTAAGATAGGCCAGTGAAGCAAATGAGCAAAGGTAGTATATTGTAAATTAATATTTAAGACAGCCGGTCGGACGAGACCTGGGCAGAGTGTGTGTGTTTCGGTCGAAGCACGTATGTGTAGAGACTACGACGCCATGCTTTATTTTGTGTTTTATTAAAAAAGGCTTTTGGTGTGAATTATTGTTTTATTTTGAAAACCCATCAACTTTTAATAATTGAACGAATATCTATTAGTTTTGATTACTAAGGAGAGGATAGAGCGATACCCACGAAAGTGCGGTATACGACAGTACTACATTTTGGCCAAGTTGGCATATACTCGTACAACAGAAGGGTTACGCCAATTGGTTAAACACAAGCACATAATAAGAGATTTAATATTCCGTTGTGACTAGGAATAATTAGGAATAAACAAGTAATTGAAAATCGAAACAGAGATCTTTAAAAAATCAAAGGTAACTTATAATTTTAAATTGATTTAATTGTATTTTTACTTCCATCTCTATATTACAAAAGCATTTTAATATTCTAAAAATTCGTCGGGAAATTTAAGATTCATAATTTCCTGATGAATCTTAGCAATCATCAGGAAATGGCTGAATTTTCAGATATAACTAATTCAGTTAAACGTTTAAATAAGACAAAAAAACCAAGCAAATCAATCTACAAATAAAAATCTTAAAACAATTTTTGTGTGCATAAGTAAAAAAATTTTCTACCGATCCCCCCCCCCTAGACAAAACTTATGTTAACGCCACAGACTGACACTTGGTATTTATTAATTTTTCACTGTTACACGTGTGAACGTAACTATATTTTTGTTTGCGGTATGATATAGGTACACGTAGATTTTATATTACTTACTGTTTTTCAACACTCGATCTTGTACGAAATTAAAAATATATTAATAATTTATTGAACCGATATCAAATTATTTTTAAACACTGAATATTTTTTTAGTTAACCAACTTACCTATTGGTTACTGGAGATATTTTATCGTTGATGTGTTCTAAAACTTGAATGACAACTTCTTTATAATAAAAATCTTATAACAATGTTGCGATTAACAAGTAACGTTCGGCTGACTGCTGCCGGTAAGAACAATCATTTATAGAGTACGATAAGTTATCATAGATAAAAATGTTATCCTAACTAAGCCTTTCCACTCAAATTATGGCCAAAGAGTTAATTTTAAATCAGGGTCGTAATTTTTGGAGAGGGGGGCTTATGCATTTGCAACAGTCTAGACTCTAGACTAGGGAATTTGACAATCATTTTCGAAAACATAAGAGAACCCAAAATTTAAATAATCATTGCAATATTGTCTATTGACTTTTTTTATATTATTCTCATTATTGAAAGTATCATCATTGATATTGCTTGTATTTGTACTTGCATTATCAGTACCAGAATCATGTTTTCGTTTTAAGAAATTTGTCCATTTTGTTATTAAAATGGTCGTTACAAATGAACTTCTAATTAGAATAATTGGATAGATTATTTAATTAATTAATTAAGTAAATTTGAAATTGAAAAAAAAGTTTTCACTGATTTTAAAATTTTGGTGGAACACTTATACCAAGTCCACGGAACACCTGTGTTCCGCGGAACACCGGTTAAGAACCACTGGTCTAGAGTGACTTTTGAGTCTAGAGGTCAGCTAGCCCAAAGTCAACTCATCATCAAAGTATAAATGCTTTTTTTTTTGTTTTTTTTAGTAATTTTTGTATTTTTTCCGAATTTTTGAGCATTGAAATCCTAGACATAGTTATTATCGTTCATCATATAATGTAGAATGGGTTTATTAAATGCAAAATATTGTATAATGTGTGACGTACGACGGTGGGTGTCATGTCAACCACTCGTGCTACACTACGTCCTGTGAATTTTGTATATTTGTTTGGTTGTTATAAGTTGTGGGCGCGAATCACCGTGCATTTATTAATGTTATTATTATTACTATTTTAATTTATTGGGATTATTTTAACTGTTATAAAACTGTCAGAATCTTTTTATAAAACGCACACGAGCGCGCAAAAACTGATTTTTAAATATTAGATTATTTACGCTGTACACGCACGACAACACGTGATTTTTACTTATTTTGCACACCAAATTATCTAGGCCGAGGGCGGATACAGAGAACCTAAACGGAGGAGGCAATATATATAAATGAATAAAATAAATTATAAAGAATTGTCTTATTATTAATCGACATAAAATTAATGGTGTACAGAAATCTGTGATACTCTCAACAGAAATATTGGTGATGGGTCTTATCCAGTGGCGGCTCGTGGCTTGGACGACGGGACGATCGCACCCCCTACTATAATCAACTAAAAGAAGAAAATTAATTGTATATTCTTAATTCTACATTTTTAAAAAATATTTCTTATTAAAAATGCAAATTTTTAAATAGTAAAAATGATGTAATACATTGTTGTGTGCAAACATTTATATTATTTCCTTGAGATACCAGGAGCTTATGCGGGTATGCATGCACATTGCACACACGAGCAGTGTTTGGACGACCGGCAGCGTCGTCCGAGAAATAATTCTAAATTCGTACTTGTAAGCGATGTCGCGGAAATCGTGTGCGTGCGGGTACATTTAAGCTGCGATCTTATGTACGGTATGGACGACCGGCAGCGTCGTCAATACGTTAAAATATTAGTAGATAACAATTTTGGGTATTTTATTTTTAAGATTAACTTTGCGTACGCTCGTCGACCGTCATTATCGGTTGCTATAATCGCTATTATTATTATTTTCATATCTATTTTCTACTACGACCTGCGGGAAGTATATTGTCGTCATAGACCATAGTGTCATACCTTTTATTCGTCTTGTAAAGGCCCCATGCACGATCAATCAATTTTTTCGCAACAACTATTTTGTCAAAAACTTGATTATGCAAACACAGTAGTCAGTACGTTTTTGTATGTACGTAAATAATGTCCAGAATCCTCTGACTTCGTCATTTTTATTCGCCATACTAATTATTGTATTGTTAAAATTACTAATAATAATAATAATAATAACAATGATAAATATTAATATTTTAGTTAGCACTTAAAAAAATAAGGGTAATAAAAAAATAAAAAAAATAAAATTCGTCACTTTTAATGTACTATAAAATTTTAAATAAATACAATAAAATTATATAACGGCCACTGACGCTTGTCAAACATCGATATAGACGTTCAAACCAATTATCAGTTACCATTCGTTGCACGAAATATTTCAGTCTCGACCGAAAACCGCAAGTTTGGTTTCAATGAGTACTTGAATGAATGTGCACGCAACTACTCAATACTCCATAAGTTAGTTATTTTTTAAATCATACATACATACACGACATGCTATGGTACACCGTGATAATTTTAAGAATAAAATATTAATAATAATATGTGTAAGGTTTTTCATTTTATTATATTTAATTTGACTATTTTTTATACCTGTGACTAGCGGTATTATATTTAAAGTCGCACCCCCACCACCAGCACCCACGGGCCACCACTGGTCTTATCGTTTTAAAACAAAAAAAACTTTCAATTTTTAGTATGAAACCTAATTGAAATTGAAATCAATACCTACTGAACCATATTAAAAAAAGTATTTTGATCAAAAGTCGAAAAGTGTTGTTGAATGTCGGTAATGTATATTTATATAAATTATAAAAAAAGTATTGAGTTTGCAGGAACAAATTGGCTGTCGCAAATCATTTTAAATACAATATATGATACTTTTTTTTGTTACCGGGGGGTGGGTCAATTGCCCCTCCCTTGTATTCTTCCATGATTTAGGACAGGTAGATGCCGCTATCTACACTGCGCAACGACAAACTCTTAGCAAATTAATTTTGTTATTTATGAAAATAAAATGATTTCAGATTATTGATATTTAAATATTATTGTAAGCGTGAGTGGACCAGCTCCGAAGACGTGTTATAAAGCGAGACGTTGTGTTACCCGTTCTACTTATAAGTATAACAATGCATATTATTTTGTGCTCGTATTTTAGCTATTCTTCTCTTTTTTATTTGTTTCTGTGCTAAACATTAAAAATATTGCGAGCTGACTTACGAGTCTCAGCCGCAAGTTGGTCGCCCTCCGACCTCACTGTTACTGAATCCGTCACATGGTGCTCTGTCGATCTTATGACGCGAAACGTCGCAACGAATTTTTTATCTATTCGTATAATGACTAGAACGTTGTCGATCCGCGACAAAATACTTGTAGAACCACCGGCGGTAGTAAATGATAATTAAACTATTATATTTTATAGAATTCAAAGTAAGTATCCAGTTAAAGGATGAACACGTTCACAGTGTTTACACGTTAAATTAATATTAGAAATACTTTAAGCTGAAAACTCCCATTTCGGTCTAAGCCGATATATATAAGATATTTTTAAAAATGTTCTTTAAAAATGTAGACATTTTAGTTATGTAAATACTTATCATACGATTCTGCGACGCAAAAATCGCATGACCCAAGGATTGAGTGTCCCTATTAAACGAAAGTTGAAAATAGGTCAATGTATGTCGCTGAATATAACTTGACTATAACCCTTTGGGCGATAAATAACACTAAAAAAAGTTAAGCCTTGTATTCTACAACCAGACTTTGATAATGCACATTATACAATTACACAATTACACACTCACACAAACACCCACACACACAACCAAGACTGGAAACACTTTTCTAACGTCTCATTTATGTCTATTTCTGTGATTGTATCACAAACCTACAAGTGATTCGTACTAATATCTTTTTAACCTACAGACCAAAACTTCTGCTATAACCTTTTTACATCACTCGAAAAGCGTAACTTGGTGGAAAACAATTCAATTTTTGTCATATTAGCCTTTGTTGATATTTTTAAAATACTCGCGAATAAACTTTATAATATTATGTTACAATGTTCCATCACCAATTTTACGATATTATAATAATGTTGTTTGTGATAATATTTTTATACTTATAAATTAATAACTGTAATAACAATGAACAACGTAATATCAACGATATTGCATTATTCTGCGATAAAATAAAAAAATATATAAGAACATTCAGTGGTGTCAATGGGGCGTCGCAATTTGCCACACTTAATAAAACGTTGAGACCGCAAAGTATACTTTTATCACACATGAAATGTCCATACTTGTCGTTCACCATTAATTCAATATTAAATCGAGTTTTTTATAACACAATTAATAATGCGTTCATATTTAACCATTTGAAAGAATTATGTAATTGATAAGCTATTGTTGTTCAAATTTATAACCGAAACACGTAATGGTTGAAAATGTACCAGCATCAAGACATACAATAGAAAGGCTCTAGATGTATCTACCGATATTCAAGATAAAGCTCAGTTAGCCATATTTGTTTGTTAATGATAAATCAATATGCACCCATCTTGGAAGTCATATTACGTAGGACATTTAAAATACACGTGTAATGTATTCAAAATAAGATGAAACCATCATCTTCCCTATCAAACGAATTACACAAACATGTTAATATAAAATACATAATGTAATACATATATAAATTATAACAATTTGAAATAACATACACAAATACATCTTAAAACTAATTAATAATAACTTAACCTAAATAATTTTCTAAGGCAACTTCTAACCCAATTTTCTAGAAAACTCTGAATGTAATGATTTCCAGCCCTCTAAGTCCAATAACGGCCGAGTTATGGCGAAAAAACGATTTGAGATCAGCTTAAAAACACTATGCAATAATATGTATACAATTATATTGCTTACAATAATATTGTATACAATAATATTGTTTACAGTTATATTGTATACAATAATATTGTTTACAGTTATATTGTATACAATTATATAGTGTACAATAATATTAGGAAGAATATTCGGATTCATAAAAGTTTAAAAACGCTCTTAATTGGTCGGATTGAAACCAATCAAGTCTAAATATATTTATATCGACGTAGAATTTCCTTGTGGTTCGAATGTGATCATTTCCAGCCCTCTAAGTCCAATAGCGGCCGAGTTACGGCAAAAAACGGTTTGAGATCGGCTTAAAAACGCTATGCAATAATATGTATACAATAATGTTGTCTACAGTTATATGTTTACAATAATATTAGAAGAATATTCGGATTCATAAAAGTTTAAAAACGCTTTATATCAGTCGGATTAAAACCAATCGGGTCTAAATATAGTTAAATCGACGTAGAACTACCTTGTGGTTTGAATGTGATGATTTCCAGCCCTCTAAGTTCAATAGCGGCCAAGTTATGGCGAAAAAACGATTTGAGATCAGCTTATAAACGCTATGCAATAATATGTATACAGTTATATTGTTTACAATAATATTGGGAAGAATATTCGAATTCATGAAAGTTTAAAAACGCTTTATATCAGTCGGATTGAAACCAATCGGGTCTAAATATAACTAAATCGACGTAGAATTTCCTTGTGGTTCGAATGTGAATATTTCCAGCCCTCTAAGTCCAATAACGGCCGAGTTATGGAGAAAAAACGATTTGAGAACGGCTATAGTAAGATGAAACCATCGTCTTCCCTATCAAACGAATTACACAAACATGTTAATATAAAATACATAATGTAATACATATATAAATTATAACAATTTGAAATTACATACACAAATATATCTTAAAACTAATTAATAATAACTTAACCTAAATAATTTTCTAAGGCAACTTCTAACTTAATTTTTTAGAAAACTCTGAATGTAATGATTTCCAGCCCTCTAAGTCCAATAATATTGAAAAATTATTTAATAATAACTTTAAGCCTTTCGGTTCACTCAATTTCGACCAAAAAAAAAGTATCTTGGAAGTTGGAAGACCAACACCAAAATTACCATTGTTAACGACTAAATCTAAAAATTATATTCGAACATTTAAATATGAATACTACAATAATTTCAAGTGGTTATCAGGTTGTATAAAAACAAATAAGCTATATTGTTGTCCTTGTGTTAGTTTTTCCCGTAAAGAAAATGTTTAGACTAAATATGGTTTCAACGATCTCAATAACTTCCATCAATTAAAGAATCGTCACGAAGCCAATAAAAATCACATACAGTGTTTAATTGATTTAACAAAATTTGGGAAAACAAGAATTGATACTTGTTTGAGTGAAGCTTTCAAAACTAATATCGAAAAACATAATATAATGGTTAAAAATAACAGATATATATTAGGCAGTATGATAGATTCTACGTGTTTTTTGGCTCAGCAAGACAATGTTGTCGATAGAAAAACAATTTTATTGTTGATAGAGTTGAAAAAAAAGTAACGTTTCACGATGAAGTAACTGACAATTTTCTTACCAAAAATAGAAGAATTGATTTAATTTATAAGTAATATCTGTTGCCTGTTTAGTATTTTGTATTTTGTTTTTGTTTTTATTTTAAATAATATTACCTACATAATATTTGTAATACACTTTTTTGTTTGTTCATATGACGTGTTAATTATAATACCTACCAATAAAAACTTAAAACTTGTTTCGGCATCTTCATCAGCAGAGTATAATGACAATTTTTCAGAAAAATATGTTTCCGGTTTGTCTGTAAGAATATTATATTATTTACCGATGCGAGACTGGTTTTTCAGCTTACGCCTATACCAAAAGCAAGTACAGGAATATACTGGATGCAGCTCCAGACAGTTATAAAAACACATTTAATGTTTAAAAATAAATTAATAATAATTACGATTTATAATACAAGAATTGTATGTTATTATTGTTTTTAGTTTTAATTATATATATATATTTATATATAAATAACATTATAGTTATTTTTAGTATTTTTGTGGTAATTTTTTTAAGTTATTTTTAAATTTTTGATGTGTGCATTTTTAAAAGATATTTAGGTCATTAAGTTCCGGACCCTAATTATAACAATACACTTATTTATTCGAATGTAAAAACGTAGCATCTTACTGTCGATTTCTGCGGAGAAGAATTTATTATTTATTACCTTCTGCAGAGGGTGTTCAAAGGAAGAGCAAGAACATACGAGGGTAACAAAACGTCCGAGAGGGTAATAAATTATCTAGAAGCAAGTATCGGTTTTTGTGTTTCGAGAAATCGTTTTGTTCGAAGAATTCTAAGGGGTGCGGTGATGTCGGCGTGCCACAAACGTTCACGGAAACGAATACACGTATTTCATGGCGACAGTGTGACGGGTCTACATAAAATATAATGGTTTGAGGCTTATTGTGAGATAGTAGTCTCGAGACACTGACCAACGTATAAAATATAATATTGTATATGATATTTTGTACGAAGAGTTCTGGAAACCACTATTCATTATCGCACTGAATTCGAATCATACGCCTCCTCGGACCCCATTATTACATCCATAAGCCTCGTTTCTCCCCGAACCAACTGTACACCACTGCATGTTTCGAAAATCCGTGAACGTTGGTTCTGCTGCGATTTGAGTATATTATTATTTGCACATAACGAAAATATAAAATTATGCCTGACACTAAAGTAGTTGTAAGATTAAAACCCAGAGTTTTCCCTACAATTTTTAGTTCTCAAAAAAATATTTCTTTCGCTTCACCATCTAGTGATTCAAATAGACAGGAAAGAATGTCGAGAAAGAGGGAAAAAGATATAGTTTTAGAATAACTAAAAACTAGTACACCAGAAAAAAAAAAGATAATGACGTACATGATGAAGTTTTTGATGACGAAAATGTTAATGACGATTTACATTCCAGTTTAATTTCTTCATGCTCTAAACAAAGTTATGATGAGTGATGACACTGATAATAATAAGGGCATTCAATGTGAAATAGGTAATGAAATTTACCGTTGTCAAGATAGTGCTGATTATGATACGTCGTTCAACTATTTGTCTGACGTATATAAAATTTGTAGAAACAATAATATTATCAAAGTTTGTAATTGTAAATATTTTATCGCAACAACATTGATCCGGCGTTCGCGAGAAAAGCTTATTATCATGTAATTGAAACGCATATAATCATTATAATAACGGGCAATACATTAAAATAATAATATTATATTATCCCCGTAATGTGCATCCGCACAGTGCGGCGGTTAAATTTCGCGAAGTATTTACGTATACTCGTATGCGCCGCTGCACTCTCGATTTCGCTCGGCCAACGCGGGCCCAAAGTAGAGGGTTTTTGTTGTGATATCTAAGTTGTAATAGTAGGGTCCACACTCATAACGAGTTAGAGGTCGGAGCGAATATTTTTGGAAAAAAATATCTGCACTTGGTAGGTATTGGGCAGAAAATTTTTCACCGGACGATGCACACTGCACGCGGCCCATGTACATAGGTTTCTTAAAAGTGAGAACAATCAACAATGTAAAAAGAACACGAAATGTACGTTCGCATAAGATCGACTTTTATATTTATTCGTATGGCGACTATATATGTACTATACTATACTATATTACATTTTTTTTAATAGGACTTTGTCGAACCTAAACAAAATATTCGTAGTACTGCCCCGGCGTGGTGGTTGAGCTTTGATGATTAAACTATTACAATTCATAGAATTTAAAATAGGTGTCCAGTTACTGGATAGACACGTTTACTGCAGGTTCAATTTATCAGTTTACATCGAATATACTTTAAGCGCCCATTTCGCCATAATAAAACTTTAAAAAATGTCCTTTAAATGTATGTCGTTATAGCCTCTTTGGTATAACCTACGCTACGATTTTGCAGCGCAAAGAACCCGTGGCCCACGGATCGTGTGTGTGTTTTATGACGAAAATGTTATGCGGTAAAAACACTCCACCGGAAAGCATACATTTTTAACTGCCTTAAAAAACCGTAGGATGTTCTCAATTTGACACAATTTGAATATAATATTATACATTTATACGTTAAAAATGAACCTTCCGATTCCGCCTCGCCACCTCTAATCAGTTAAATATTCTAACCGTTTTAAATAATAATATATCTTGAAAAAAAAATTCAACCTCTGTGTATGAAATCAATATGCACCCATCTCGGGAGACACATTACGTAGAGTACACTTACTTAAAATGCACGTATAATAAAAAAAGAAAACCTTCGTTTCCCCTATCAAACAAATCTTACTAAAACGTTAGTAAAAAAAAAGAATGCTGACGCCTGACAATAACGATTTGGGCGATACTCGTATATATAAAAAAAGGTTAAGCTATCTATTATTCAACCAGACTTCGACAATGGACATAATACAATTACCATACAACCACGAATACACGCACTCGTTCAAATACATATACGAGCACACGACACACTCACACATACGCTTTTGTTTCTAAATCATTCCTTTCGAGATTTCTATCAGATATTGTTTAGTTTCAAATCGAACGTCCCATGCTAGTTGGATACGCTTGTATCCACATGAGTACATGACGTACTCTTGTTGTCGGTATGAGATGTTTAGAATTACTTCTGTCCAACCGTAAATATAGGATAAAATTGGTTAATATTTTATTTCGTCATTATAAATTACATACGTTTTATACAATTATGTTTCCTGTGCTTAGAGAAAAAAAGTCTGTGTCTGTTATAGAGATTTAATTTACCCAAAATTAAATTTAAGCTTCTATCCGTACTCTATTGAAAATGAAAGTGTATTATTTATTCACTTGTTGACGCTTATGCCGTGATAACAGCACCACATATGAAACCTAGGACCTACATCTGAGAGACCTAAATAATGGTCAGCTTTCAGAGCCCAAGTGCATTGCACCCTCGCTGAATCTGGCACTGCCGCTCGTGTCCCATATTGTCAAAACCCCACCTTGCGCGAAGATTGCGAGTTTGAATAAATCACATACGGGGACAATACCGAAATAAACATTTAATAGATCTCGTTAGGTTAATATATTATAATAGACAATGCAGGCTGAAATAATTTACAAACTCTGCGATAGCACTGATTTCTGTTGTATGTGCCAACTAGGCCAAAATTTAATTATTATAAAAATGGTCAAATAAACAAAGTTTATTAGTAAGATAGACCAGTGAAGCAAATGAGCTGAGGTAGCAAATTGTAAATTAATATTTAAGACAGCCGGTCGGACGAGACCGGGGCAGAGTGTATGTGTTTCGGTTGAAGCACGTATGTGTAGAGACCACGACGCCACGCTTTATTTTGTGTTTTGTCAATATAGGCTTTTGGTGTGAATTATTGTTTTATTTTGAAAACCCATCAACTCTTAATAATTGAACCAATATCTATTAGTTTTGATTACTAAAGAGAGGATAGAGCGATACCCGCAAAAGTGCGGTATACGACATTTCAAAATTAACTTTTATTAATCTACTCACGTCACTTGTAATATAATGTCAGAGAAAATTAAATGCCACGAGGCGTGATGTATCTTGGGCCTCCCCTTCGATTCTACTTTCAATCACCTGTGGCCGATACTGTCATCGAAAAAAAAAACAATTAATTTTCCAGGTGAATTAGTTATTCATATTTTATATTTATTATTTTTTATATTTTATTCATATTTATGGACAAAGTTATTATTTGCTAAAGCTATTAATGTTTTTCAAATGAAATGTAAATCCAAGCCACGTTAAAGACTCAAGTATAAACAGCTTTATTGTTGACAAATGTTACACTAACACAAATGATTAGTATATAATTTGATTTTATCAGCGGTCAACCGACGACTCTTTCTTAAAATCGTATTATTTATATTGTCTTGAATGTTGAATAGCACCTTGCCGCTCGATTTACCATAATTATTATATATTTGTAAAACCGTAACGTTTGTCGCATATTTATAATTAATATTAATTGTTTAATATGGGCTTGCGTATGCTCAAAATAAATATAATTCCTAGTCAAGCGTTGAAGTAAATAATACTATTGTTATAAAATTACATAGGTCCCAACATCTAAGAACTAAATCTTTGTCAGTAAAATAAAAGTACCGTGTGTACTTTAGTTGTTTCAATTTATACAATTTATAAATTATGTTTACATATTAATGAAAACCATTTATAACTCAAATTAATTTCCTTTTCAATGTCTAAGTACTAATAATGATACATACAAAATACTGTGTATTGTTCATTTATATAACTATCAGCTTTCAATTATTACAATAAATATTTTCTTATTACGTTATAATATATTCTTGTACATAACGAGTACAATCATTTTCTCATAAAAAATCAATATAACGAAAAAGTATACCGATCAAGGTTAAAAAAAATGAGAGAGAAGTAAATAGTCTAATAGAAATAATTAAAAGTATATTTCCGTCGTGTTTTATGTAGGTACACAAGTGTGTCCATGGAGTCGTCCATAGACCGTGTCAGGTGATAGTTAAATAAAGGGATGAAAGCTCAGGAAAAACTAGTTATCGGCTTATATAACCTGGTGTCGAGACTTACAAAATCTATCGCTTATGGCAAAAACGGAGAGGTGATCTGGATCGGCGGCTATTGCACTTTTGTCTCGCCCGTCGAACGTGAAGAACTTCGTTCTTCCTCTTTGATATGACACGCGTCGTGTGTCCACCTCATTACAAACATACGTGTTATTTATTTTAGAACATTGCAGAATATCACTTAAAATTGTATTATTACAAGTATTTTGAGAAAAGGACTTTTTATTCTTAAACGTCAATGCTTTGTATAAAAGAAAAAGAAAAACGGGACATTGACCAGTTATTGTAAATACTTCCAACTGCGATCTATTTAAACTTTGTAACAGTAAGGTGTCATAGGATACAGGTATCACCAAGAGTATACGTGTACTTAAAAAAAAATGATATGGTAGATAAGATACAACACTTCAGGCGAATGACGAATAAGACTGCAAGTAGTAGAGACTGAACTAGATGAAAATTAAACGCATAGTATTTTATATTTTTGGTTGTTAAGCACTAATTATAATATCATAGCTTAAGTATAGTTAAAAATCTAAACTATATATAATTAATACTTAGTATGTGTTTTTATCAAAGATTTGAATTTGTTAGAAAACTACTTTACAATGTGTTGATTATACATTAAGAGTTGTACTGCATTTCACTTCATGTAGATAATCCGTAACTAATTTAAGCGGCCATTGTTTTAGAACGTTACAATATAATTCTCATATTAATCACAAAACACAGTTTGAAACGTAATCATTATTATTATAATATTAGTATTTTTTTTTTTCGAATCGATGACTACGGTGCAGAAGAACGGGATAAGAGAGAGAGAGAGAGAGAAAACACGTAAAATTGTATTCCACTTTATGTTTTCATAACGGATCACTCGCTCATTTTAGTGTTACCGTTGAAATTCGTTGTACTTACCTTACGTATGCAGTGCAGTGCGTAAATTACGTCCCTAAAAAAAGATCATAGTCATATGATATACCTATGTAAATTGCGGCCCGGATACTTCTAAAACATATGTAAATTACGGACTGCAGGGTATTTTCGAAACGTACTCGGATGGTGTACACCACTTCCGAGGTGCACACGAATGTCATCCCGAATTGGGTTAAGGGACTTTTTGTCACCAGAATTTCCTCCTGGTATTTCGAAGCCATTTCAAGTATGCCTACGTTTACTTACTTCAGTTGCCTCCATCAAACAGAACACATTTGATCTAATTTGACATCGACGTCCAATATAGGTATCTATCGATTTTTAAAATAAGTATACCTTTTTATTGTTTTTCAGTTATTACGTTTTATAAGACTGAATTGGTCAACAACTTGGTAATTTAACAGTATTATGTTCGATATAATGTAACCAAAAGTTTGGATTTATATATAAGAAATATAAGAATAAATAAAAATATTGCATTTAAAACTTTCAATACATTAAAAATTACTCCAAGACGTGTTATTTTCATCATCTTATAAAACAGGCAAATTAGTATAACTATAAATTATAATATACTGAATAAAAATATGGATTTACACTTTAAAGTAATAATATTTTGTAAATACCACGTATCTACTATTTTAAGCTTAAAAACTTTATTTTCTTTATGAATTATGAAAAATGTATTAATAAGCATGGTACTAAGGTTATTTTTATAAGCTAGCGAGAAATTGTATTTCAGTTTATTTAAACAATTATACAGTTTTTTGGCGAAAATATTTAAAATCTTAAAGACAAGTAATAATCTACAAATGAGATAATATTGTGTGCGCTAACTATGTAGCCAGTCACCACTGAAACAGTTTAGTAGTGTGTCGGAATAATCTGTTTATTTCAAGAGTATTTTTTTCAATTTAACTTAAATTTAACAATTAAAATTAACGCTATGTAAAGTGAACAAAAGAAATCGTTTATATTGGTTGATGGCATTAAATTTCGTTTACACAAATTTATTTTTCGTAAAATGATGTTCAACATTGGTGCTGCACTATTAAAAAGTGTAATCGTTTTTTGAATTTAATGATCACAATTTGTGTATAGATTTAATGATCACAATCAAGCACAAATCAAAAATAAAGCACGTATTACGTATAGCAGCGGTTCTCAACCGGGGGTCCGCGGACCCCTAGGGGTCCGCGAGTAGGTGTTAGGGGGTCCCCGGAAAAAAAAGCGTAATGGCGGAAAAATTGAAATTTGTTGTAATTAATTGAAATTACTTGTGAAACTAGTAGTGAAATATTGTAAATGTTGTAAATAGGTTTTTCGTAACTTATACGATTTAGTATAAGTGTATAATAAGAGTATAATACTATAATAGGTATAATATATCATTCTAGGCGGCGCGGCGGTACGATAAGATAGTATGTAATCTGGTAATGTGGCGTTGCTCGTCACAATTACATACTATTTTTATATAATATTAGTCAGTCACTTGCTTTCAAAGAGACCGTGTCACACACACAACGTATTTGTAATTACTATTTTTTTTTGTCATTGTTTAACATTTTCACACTTTTCGAACATGGATCATTGGTTAAAAACTGGTAGCGTCAGTAAAAGTAAAAGGAAAACTACTGAATCAAACGATCCTATTCATACTCAAGAAGTGCCGTCATCAATTACTAATATTTCCACAGAAAATCTTAAGAAGTTACCACAGGTTAGTAATACTAAATTTCTAGTGCCGGGAAAAATTAGGAAATATTCAGAAGAATATTTGTGCCACGGGTTTTCGTTCATTACGATTGATAATGTCGCTAAACCTGAATGTGTTATCTGTGGGGAAATACTAGCTAATAGCAGTATGAAACCTTCACAACTTACTCGTCATTTGATTACTAAACATACAGATTTAAAGGACAAAGATTATTTCAAATCTGCAGTTTTATCAGCCCGTGAAAAAGAAAAATTGATTGAACTGAAAACGGACTCTACACTCCAAGCAGCATTTCTTGAAAAAAAATCACTGATCAACTTTTGGGCTAATGTGAAAGACGAATATCCTGAGCTTTCTTACAAAGCATTCAATGTTTTGCTACCGTTTACGAGCTCTGTATTAGTGGAAAGAGCCTTTTCGTCATACACATTTATTAAAAATAAGTACCGCAATAGACTCTCGGTGAGTTCAGACTTACGAGTTTATTTATCATCCGTGGAGCCAGATTTCAAAAAGTTAAGTGCTAGCAAACAAGCTCAAGGATCACATTAAAATTACATTTTTAACTCAATATTATTTTTTATTATTTATTTTTATACATACAATGTATTGCGCATGTTGATCAAAATAAATCAAATTTTTCATTATTAAACTTATTTCGTAAATTCATATCTATCTTATGTAAAAATATATGACAAATTGGCATTTGGGGGTCCGTAAAGTAGTAGTGAGTGGTCAAGGGGTGCGTGAATGAAAAAAGGTTGAGAACCGCTGACGTATAGGAACAATAAATTGATTGAAATATTAATCAAAAAATGTAAGAAAAAATGAATTAAAAACGAAAATATCTCTCAAGACGTATAAATAGAAAATAACATTTAGCCCGCAATTTACTAAAATACAAAATATACGAAAATCGCAATTTAAGCGTATATAAAATTTACCCGGTCAGTAGTTTACGCAAAAAATTAAAAATTGTACACAATTTACAGCGACCCGACTTCAGCTCGCATTTTAAACGAATATAACATGATATAATATAGTATATTCACTTTTTACGGGAAATTGAAAGAGCTTATTCCGATATTCGCGTATACACACTGTACGTTAACAAATAATATATGATATATATATCGAGTTTAAGCGTGACAATAAAGGTTCCGCAGACATTTAAGTAATATTTTAATTGTTGTAATATAGGAAAAATGTAAAAAAAATATTTCACAGTCTATAAATCACAATATTATACTCGATTGATCGAGATCGATGTTGGGTATATTTTTATCGAAAACATTATTTGTGCAATGAAATTTAAATTTTTGGTATTCAAACTGATTCTAGTTTAATATAATTTGATATTCAATTGCTTGCATCTGCCTACAGTGATTCTTGTACTTATTTTATGACACTCAAACGAACATAAAATATAAATATGTTATTTGTACTTACCTGCACTACTTCTTACGTATTTATAATTTTATATCCATAATTCATATTACATTATTAACAAGGTCCAAACAAAAAATCGCTGTGAACTAAATATGACCGACCAACTTTGAACTTTTGTTTATATAGGTTGACAGTCGATAGTTTAGTAGAGTACTTATTATTGTCCGGACGGCATCAGGTGTATATTTGACCATCTTGTTGTACTTAAATAGACTATTTGCTCGAATTCATACTCACACACACTCACACACACGCACACACACACACGCACGCACGCACGCACGCATACACTCTCTCTTTGGTTCTCTATTAATTCTACCACAATTGAACAATATCAAAATTATATTAACTCAATTTTTTTATGTGCGTAAGTCTAGTAAGTGTAGTGTATTTTAAGTTCAAACTTTTGTTGAAATTTATCAAAATCAAGAACACCTGCAAATTATTTTATATTATGATGTTATTGTTGTGACGTCTCAGTTTTTGAGTGCCAAATGACGGACCCGCGTATCAAACGGGTCGCCAACCCGAGTGTGTGTTTGAGCCCTCATATCATATATTTATTTTATGACAAAATATGTATATTTAGAATGTTCCATAACAACAACATATACCAATACTTATAGAAATTGAAAAAAAAATTTTATAGAAATTTATTTGGTTGATAAATACACACGTACACGCATTCATAGATTATAATACATAGACACATACACGAACGGTCTTACTCGAGCACACACACAAACACCATAAACGCACACACACACACATTCACACCTACACACGAACGCACTCATACAAGCACGCACGCACTCACACACACTCACACTCACGCAGACAAGCGCGCGCGCACACACACGCATTGGTATAGTATTTGAACACACGGACTTTTTATGTTGTTTGAATGTTTTTCCATCGTTACGACTCCACGCGTAAAAAAGAAATACATATGCATATGTACCCAGTTTTGGGAGCAGAAACACTGTCCGTTAATATTAAATAATAGGTAACCATCATAATATCCTAAGTAAACTTATGACCGTCTACAAAACGTATTGTGTTTTGACCAAGGTAAATGTTAGGTGATAATTTTGCTGACTTCGTAATGTACACCGTATACAATAACTATGTATAACTTTTATTTTATATATAATTTATGTACAAAATATAAAAGTTACTTTAACTTATCTAAGATCTCCTCACGACGCGTTTCCAAATAGTCTTTTGTGGTCATCGCTCGAATGATTGAGCTCTCGAACCACTTCTTATTCTTCTCCCGGACAAAAGATAATCTTGTTTGCATATTGTTGATTCTCTTCAATAGCAGCTGGTAATATTCTGCAGATGCTGCCGCATAATAAGATAAAGTATAATGAATAACGGTATGTAATAAAATATAACTTAAGAGCGTATAGTCTTTTATCTAGACATTCCTCAATTGCTCTAAATTTACGAAAAAAAAAAAAAAATGACCCGTAAAAGTATCCGTATTTATATTCCTATTTAAAAGTAGTGAAAATATTCCCGTGATCCCGTTCCCAAAAATACTCTCGCTGTTTGAAGATTTCCGCTGCATAGAGATGTCCGTTAAAACGTAGGTTTCACTATACATATAGAATATATATATGTATATATAAAACGTTGTATACACTTGCAATCGAGTCAATAACGTGGTAGCCTTAGTTATGGTGGTCCAACAATAAACCTGCACGGGATGTAGGGTAGCATGAAGGGGCACGATACGATTGCGGGTGGTCTTATCGCAGGACCTTTTCATTCGTACGACTGCGCGCGCTATAGAATTTTGACTCCCATGCAACGTTAAGTGTCTATATACATTGCATACAGTAAGGTAAATGTAGCTTATTGCGACTAGAAAGTACGTTACTATAGTAGATTATATTACTTATTAATGCCGAGAATCTCCCATCACTA
This sequence comes from Periphyllus acericola, assembly GCA_949715065.1. NCBI lineage: Eukaryota > Metazoa > Arthropoda > Insecta > Hemiptera > Aphididae > Periphyllus > Periphyllus acericola. The sequence goes on from OX454264.1 coordinate 20,058,330, forward strand.
TGAAGTAATTGGTTACATGTTGGATCAGAATTATTATGTAAATTCCTGTACGGCTGTACTGATACGAAATACAAATACAACAATCACCCACATGTTATATTATGTATACTATATACTATATAGTATATAGGGTGTCCCGCAGGGAGTTACACAGAGCGATAGATAATAAAATTCTGTTAAATCACAAAGTTTCTCGAAGACAGACTACTTATTAATAAAATATAAAATATGTAAAAATAATAACTATGTAAATACCGTAAATAGTTAACGTCTAATGGCCTTATTGCCGCGGATTATTTGTTTAATAAAAAAAAAAATTTTGTTTTTTTTATAAGCCTTCTTGGGCAACGACAATTTTGTTGACAATAGTTTGGAAATTATAAGTGTATTATTAAAGAAATTAAAAAAATGAAATTCTTATTTTATAATTTTTTATGAAATTCGAAGATAGCCATTTTATAGAGATTTTTTTTGAAAACTTCGACGATTCAACTTTCAGTTTTCATTGGATTTTTAATAAAGTTTATAGTTCACAAAGAAATAATGTAAATTATTATCACCTTGTCATTTTACTATAAGGTTTGCTTATAATGTTATTATTATTTAAAATTGTATAACATAATAATAAATCAGCATTCGTTTTGAAGATAAATTGTAACAGAAAAATTAAAATATACATTAATAATAAACTCGGCAACGTGTCTTTCAACTTCACGCGCAGTCGCCGCGTTTGAAGGGTCAAAATCATGTTCATTGTATTCCAAGATCGGGCACAACAGTATACCCAAACAAGTAAGACTCACATACACACACACACACTCACACACACACGAGCGCATTCGATATAGTATTAAAACACGCACGCGCGCGCGCATTGATGTAGTCTTTAGATACACGAGTTTTGAATGTATTTTCATGCACTCGGACGGCAAACGACACTTCTATATTATCTTATATGCAGACGTACGGAAATGCTACCACCAAAACGGCCTTACGAGTTACGAAAAAACACACGATTTTCGAGTAATTTGCATTACATATAATATGGGTTTCAAGACGCCCTATCTCTCGCGTAGGCATTAATCGTAAATATTTTTAGTGAGTTATATTGTTTTACACTCTCTTCCTCTATTATATTGGAATGGGCGGAAGAGTAATCCCAATCTGGAAGTACTTGTTCATAAAGTCACATATTATGTTTAGAATTTTTAACGTTAAAAAATGAAAAACGAAAATGACAATAAAAATAACTACGATCGCATTGCAGATAGAACGTTGGTAGTGATAAAATAATAATAATAATTATAATCAACCACATAATTCCTCAATAAACAATAAATACAGTACCCCACCCCTCGTGGTCTTAAATAATGTAAATAATGTATGTATTGCGAAAGAAAAATGATTTGAGTACACTTTTATGGCGGCATTTTAATAAAAAATAAAAATATAAGAATACTAACGAATGTATACTTACGGGTTGCCGAGTCTTGAGTTTGAAACGTGGAGTTTTTTCTTTTTTTAGATGAGTTCATGATTCTTTGTTTTTTTATTTTATCGATGATATATTTAGGAAATTTAAAATACGTCGATGACGCTGGTGCTGACGACGAGACTGCCAAGACGAGAACGATGACTGATATGAACAAAGTGTGCTGGACCGCTACGGGCGGTTGACTGAAACGACGGACAGAGTGCTCGTCGCTTTTGAAACGTTTTTACAATCGAAACTCCCGTGACGTTCGGAACGACCAATGGGAGAACAGACTTTCGGACTGCTTGGTGGGGTGGACCGGAAATGGTAAATACCATCGCCGATATTATTAATTTTATGTTTTTTTGTGCAAATAGGTGTTTAAGAGGACCTGCGTGATTTATACGAGTACAATTCGATTAAACCCTTAATCTTTTAATTTGCAAAATAAAGTGGATTTGTAATGAAATCAAAATATCGTTAAATCAAATATAATATTTAAAATAGTTTTTTTTTTTTAGTGTCTTGTACTGAATTACACATGGGGGTATATATATATATATATTATATATATTATATTTGTTATTTTCTTTGTTATTATTATATATTATATTTCAAATATATTATACATAATATATTTGATCTTTTAGCTGATTTTCGAAAAAATGAACTTGTATCTTGAATTATTCCTAAAGTATTCCTGATTTGTAGAACTTTAGAAGCATCATTCAGACATAAATTTAAGCAGTGGGAAAAACAATGAGTGTATATCGCTTTAGGATATTCTTTTAATATAAGTGCCTGAACTCCTCTGAATACTCCACTCATGTTGGCTGCCCCATCGTATCCTTGGTCCCTTATATTCTGTAAATCAAATCCCAATGTAGCTAACGTATTCATAGTTGTTTTTCCTAGCTCTAATCCAGTAGTACTGTAATTATTACTTATATTTCTATTGCAACTCCTCCGCAGTATTTAGAGTCGCACTCCAGTCGGCCATCACCAACAACCATAAAGCGCCACTGTTTATTAATATATCAATAAAACCAATTGGTTTGAGAAAAAAAAAATTTCGGAGGGGGCACGTGCCCCCGGTGCCTCCCCTCTGGCTATGGTACTGGTCACTGGTGTATACAGTAGACGCCGCTTATAAGATTCACTTTGGGACCAGCACAAAGTGAGTCTTATAACCGAATGAATCTTATAGGCGAAGTGGAAAAAAAAATTAATTACGTATTTATAAATTTTATTTTACTACATATTTTGCTTTGATTTTAATACTTTAACACATATTACATATTACATACTTTATTATTGAATACATTTAATAATCCTGATAAAAAAACTAAAATTATAATAGGTATTACATATTTTATTTTATTTTTATTTTATTTTATAATAATATACGGGTTTGAAACCCTTTTGAAAATGTATACAAATTACATAATTACAATAACATTTATAATGAGTATAATGTTTAATTTACAATAATGAAAATACCTAATATTAAAAAGAAAAGATAAAGATTAACAAAAATGGTAAAATTAAAGATCTATAGAGGGATCCTCATTGGCCATTAACATTAAACGCCTAATAGGCTCATTTTTCATATAATTGCTCGGACATATAGGGACATGAAAAGGAACAGCATTTTACATATAAAAGTATTATAAAAATTATAAAGGATGTATTACGTATAATGTATAATGTATATACGTATAATGTATGTATGTACGTATAATGTATTTAGCGACTGATCGTTCATTGTACAACAATATTATACCGTTGACTGCAATGATAACTGCGTGTACACGTGTGAACGTGTACGTATGTGTATTTATGTGTACCCGTAATTACAATAACTGTGCAGCCGCCAGATAATCAGATACCTCACTATAATTACGATAATCGTTGCGATAAATGTGAACTTTATTCTGCGATAAAAATTATTATACGTTATAAACTTATAACAGTGGTTGTCAACCTTTTTGGGTCCACGTCTCCTTTTGATTTTGAAATAAAATATACGGCTCCCATACGAACATTTAAAATAAACAATGTACGTAGCCGTAGCGCATATAACACACTGAATACAAAGCATACAGCGGTGTGCGTTTTACAACTTATAGATTAGATTAGAGGCAAATCATTAAGTACCTACCTAATTATAAATAGTAATCGAAATATGCTATTACTCGATATCGCAAACACGGTTATCGACGGCTGATCTGTCTCACACATGCAACATATAATATGTATTGGTGCGCGGACATTTTATTTTTAGTTTCTATTGCGAACGCGGCTCCCTAGATAATAATCGGCGACGCGCGACGCCTTTGAGAGCCGCGACGCACAGGTTGAAAACTCCTGCGTTATAAGGGACCAACAGAAACTTGAAATAATCAACACGAATATTATTTAATTTTTCAATACTAATTTATTTCTGAATTATAAACAAAAAAGTTTATTTTCTACTATTTATTTTACGAAATTTGAGTCTTATAACCGAAGTGTTGAGTCTTATAACCGATTTTTTTTAATGTATTTGGATACGTCAGGACCGTTCCAGACGATTTTGAGTCTAATAAGCGACTGAACCTTATATCCGTGAGTCTTATAAGCGGCGTCTACTGTATATACATTGCACACACGCAATGATTAAATTGTTACGGAAAATGGTAGTAGGTCCCAGAAAACGAACAATATCCTGTGTTCGAGTTAGTTTTCATTTTTGTTTGAAATATTTTATATTTACATTTTTGTAGTTTTAATCGTTGGTATTTAAATTTGTGTGTTCAATACCTAAGCACTAAGCGATTTACATATCATTGTAATGATAAACCGTGGGTACGAAAATGCGTCTGTTAATAAATAACTGCAGGAACATGGATACACGATAAATGCCATCGCACGTGGGAGATCGTCCTGGTGGTAAAATCTCCATGCGCCAATATTATATAATAATATATACATATGTGTAATATACAAAAAGCACACAAAAGAAATTATACTGGGTCGATTGAGATGGAAAAATTACATTCAAAATGCTTGCGTTCCAATATACTCCATGGGTGTTCGCGAGATACACAGTTAAAACAAGATTATGTAAAATTTATGTCAGAATATGAAGCGTTGGGACATATGGAACGCGTCGATAAAGAAATCGAAAACAAGGATGTAGAAGGCAATTATTATATTCCACACCACGCTGTGCGTAACGACAGTTGTACGACGACGAAACTACGAGTCGTGTTCGACGCGTCAAGCAAAACCGATACGGGCGTTATAATAGTCTCAATGATATCTTACTTAAAGGACCATCCAACTCAAAAAATCAATAATTTTTTTATTGCCCTAATTAATAGAATAGAGTTTAACTAGGATAACGATACCACTAAAATACGTTTGTGATGAATCGTTCACTACTCACGGTAATTTTTGACATTGTGCGTGACGTCACGGATTCGTTCGCCGAGGCGGCGGCCATAAATTATACACGGCAATATTTGTCCGTTTTTGGTTTAACGTAAAATGCTGCTAATTAACTATTTTTTTTTCGAATGAACTAATCAAATGTATTTAAGATTACCTCATAGATTTTCCATTTGTATAATTATATCACATTTTGGTTTAATATTGTAGAAAAAAAATAACACTTGGATAAATTATTATAATACGAATTTACGAATTTTCGTACCATAAATTGCACTGCAGTTAACGTGTGTAACATTGTTTTGATGATCGTGTGCGGTGTACCTATAGATTTTTAGCGCCCAACTGGCTATTTTAGTTTTAACTCATAGCAACTTCCATTATTAATAATTAAAAATAACACTCTAATTTATAATCTTATCGCGGCGGCGATTTAACATGTGGATATTTAATATCTCATAATTTGATGACGTGTAATGTTTAGTATGTCTTCGTCTATAATTATTTTTTTAAACAAATCACTCTCTGTTATACACTTATTTCCCGATCGTAAAGGTGTAACTTTTTCAAATTCAGCACAGCAAACACACTCAACATCGTTATTTAAAATGCGACATTTTTTGCACATACACCAATTAGTTATGTTAGTCACTTTTGATCGTCCATTAACATCAATTTCCAGAAATTAATTATTTAAATATTGTGGTTGGATATCTGTACCCAGATCATCCACTGTTGGTTCAAAATTATATGGTTGAAGGGCCATTAAAAAATAAATTATATTATATCGTGTAACTAAATGGTGCACTACAAATACTACAATCAATAACAAAAAGGACCTCATTAACATTTCACACTGACACTGTACTTACTACTAACACAAAATAATATTATAATCAGAAAGATATGTACTCGTATATCGTATAACTACGACTAAGACATACCAAAATGTTATCAACATGTTATCAAAAATAAACATCGATAAAATCATATAAAATTAAAAATAAACTTGTAGAACTATTATGAGTTATGACAGTGGTGTATTATAATACTATAATTGTTATTATTTTATTAATATTAGACCGAAATGTGATATAATTATACAATTAGAAGGATTATGAGGTAGGTACTCTTAAACAAATTTGGTTAGGTTATTCGAACAAAAATAAGTTCATTACCAGTTACTTAACATTAAACCAAAAAATGGATAAATGTTGCTGTGCATTTTATATGGCCGCCGCCGCGGCGAATGAATCCGTGACGTCAAGCGCAATGCACGCGCAGCGCGTAACTAGCGAACGGATAGTCACAAACGAATTTTAGAGGTATCATTTTTTTGTCATACTATACAGAGTGTCCCAGGTCTATTTGACTAATGCAATAACTTTTTTTCTATTCAATATTTTTAAGTTTTTTTTTTTTGTTATGATTTGTAGAGCCCTGCGCTATAATTTGTATATCTTATACTTTATTTTATTTTTTTACAACAAAAATAAATAATTTAAATTTTGTATTTAATATTTTTCTAATAATCCAAGATAGCTATTTCATAAATAAGTATTTAAAAACCATTTTGGCGTTTAAAACTTTTAATTTGGTTAAGTCGTTAATTTTTAAACAATTTTCAAAGTGTGTTAAAATTCAAATTTATTTCTTGCTAATCACTGTTACTGCTGTAGTCGATTTTCAATTGTTTTCTTCCAAGAAACAATAAATTTGTTATCATTAAAAGGTTGATAATCAATATTAAATACATACACATACTAATACGTATTTTATCATAATTTAACATAATATGATTATAATTTATAACATGATGTACCTACTATTACTTATTTTAAAATTTAAATCATCATCATTCATTAATATTTTATTGTTCAATCATCTAAATACGTTTAAACAAATTTAGAACATTTTGATTTTGAATTATGAAACAAATGACATGTGGTTTGAATATTAATTATAGTTATTCTGTAAGTCCTTTTTAAATTTAAAGTTAGGTTAAGTTGATATTTTATGGATCAAACACATTTTGCCGTAATCACTATAAACCTTAAGACTTGTCTTCTCATATTTTAAGACAATTCTATTGTATTAAATTTATGAGAAATACCTAGTAATACTATGGAATTATCAGATTGAACATAATTCGTAGAAAATATTTTTGGAAATGCCTTTGAACACAGGTACATTAGTTTGCAAGTTAAAATTATTTTATTTTAATATCTTTATAAACTTTTGGTAACTAGATACAAAAAAATCAAAAATTAAACATACATATAATAACATTTTAAATTCTCAACACTTCAAATTACTATTATCAAGAAAAATATTCAAAATTAAATATTATGTAGATTACCTATACACAGTACTACAATTGAAGATTTTAATTTAATTTGAATAGCAAAATAACATTTTTGTTAAAATGTGAGTATCATTTGTATTAAATTAATTTATACTTCAACCTAACCATTTTAATATTAATATTAACATTTATTAATTTATTAATAAAATGAATTAAAATATTCTCACTGTTAACGAAAATATTCTAGGTGGATGTCAACATTAAAAGTATACATATTTGGTGAGAGTTCAAACAATTTCATTTTCAATCACATGCAGTTAGTTGTATAATTAATGCTTTGTACCTTGCTGTTTTAATACTACATTTGTATACTTACAATAGTTACTATTGTAACTAGTTGTATGTACCTATACATAAAACCATCAGAAGTTCAATTGTAACCAGTTCATCTTAAGTATAAAACAACATAAATCAAATGTTTCATTTTATTAAAAAAAAAATGTAAATGGTAAAATTGTAGATCATAAAAAATATTGTTAGCTGTAAGTAGATGAGTAGATATATAACAGGGCCGCTCTTAGGGGGGGGGCTTGCGGGGCCCATGCCCAGGGCCTCGCGCATTGTAGGGGCCTCGCACTTGAATGTTAAACTTTTTTCGGAACTATGAATTGCAGAAAAAGATATAATATGATATAATGTAAAATCGTGTATATCATTTTTCAATATGTAATTACTTTTATTGCTCATCGACCGACAACATTATCTCATTATATTATCTTATGATTATAATTTATAATTTATGAACGACCGTGGTGGTTTTTATCTTATTGATACGTGCCATTCAATGGTCACACGAACACAATATATATCACTGATGTAGTGGGATGTTTCGTCAAAATTTCTAAAAATATCAAGTATAATGGGTGGTACGATAGCTATATCTCGAGCGTCTGCTTGACGAATACCGGAAAATCACTAGTAAAGTTCTTTCGATTACGTATAAACGGGCTAGTAGTTATTATTTTATTAAAACCATTGTATTTATTTTTTTTATTAAATTTGAATTATTTAAAATGAGTGGTCGTGACCGTGATAAAAACAGAACGTTTTTGAGTGGATCTGAAAAGAGAAAAAGAAAGGCTGTTAAAGAAAAAAATGAATTATCACAACGTGGCTCTTTAAATAAATTTTTTAAAATAGAAACATCTAATGACAGTGGATATTTAGATAAAAATGTTATAAGTGAAAATAGTCACTCTCATGAAAATAATAGTTCAGCTAATATTATAATTCCAAAAAATAAATCAACCGTTTTTGAAAGTGATAAATATAGTAATAGTATTTTTGGTGACAGCAACCAATCCGAAAATAATGGAGCAGGTGAAGAAAATGCCGAAGTGGAATCTAGTAATGAACACAATATTGAAATTAATAACACTGTACAACTGGACGATGATATAGGTAAGTGGCCTGATATTATATCTGATGCCGTAAGAATATTTTTAGTAAAACGTGGCCCTCCAAATTATTTAAAAAAATTTGATTTCCCATTAAATGAAAACGGAAGGAAATTTAATCCAATTTATTACCATAGAACTATGTCAAATAACGAAAAAATACTTAGATATTGGCTTGTATATTGGCCGAACATTTAAGGAAAATAATTCTAATGAAATTCATGATCATTACTTAGGACCTAATATGCAGAATGAATTAATAAGTATTATGGCGAAAGAGATATGAAAAGAAATAATTGATCGTGTGAAGAAAAATAAATACTACAGTATTCAATTAGATTGCACTCCAGATAAAAGTCATAAAGAACAACTAACATTAATATTACGTATTGTTGAGGTATTAGATAATAATAAATCCAGTATTCGCGAATATTTTATACGTTTTATTCATGTAACTAGTACAACTGGAATTAGTTTAACTAATGAATTAAAATCACAACTTAAAGAACTTGGCCTTGATTTAAAAGATTGTCGAGGCCAGGCGTATGATAATGGGGCGAATATGATAGGACAGTATAAGGGAGTACAATCTCGAATAATTTCGGAAAATCCAAAAGCCTTTTTTGTACCATGTACAGCTCACAGCTTAAACTTGCTACTTGGAGATATGGCATCATCCGTATCACGTGCTATGACTTTTTTCGGTGTTATTCAAAGAATGTACAGTATATTTTCAGCATCAACAGAAAGATGGGATATATTACTTAAAAACATTAAATGCTTTACATTAAAACCTTTATCTACCACAAGATGGGAAAGTCGAATTGAATCGGTTAAACCAATTCGTTATCAATTGGATCAAGTATATAATGCTTTAATAGAAATAGGTGATACTACAAAAGATCCAAAAATAAAAAGTGAAGCTATATCTTTGGCAAATAATGAATTTACTTATGAATTTGTTTTAAGTATAGTTATTTGGTATGAGCTTCTGTTTTCAATAAATAAAGTCAGTAAAACCCTTCAAAGTGAGACTATAGAGTTGAGTGTTGCAGTTGAATTTATGAGGGGCCTGAAAACGTTTCTTGAAGATTTTAGAATTAAAGGGTTTGAATCTTCAAAACATATCGCACAAGAATTGTGTAAGGAAAATGAAATATCAATTGAATTTAAACAAATTAGGCATTCAAAAAAAAACGTCTTTATCAATATAAATCGATGGATACTAGACCTAAAGAAGCAGAAAACAAATTCTATATTGAATATTTCCTTCCCATAATTGATAAAGCAATTGTTTCAATTAATGAAAGATTTCAACAATTAGATCACCACTCAAATAATTTTGGTTTTTTGTATGATGTACATAAACTTAAGTCCATCGATGATGTGGAATTAAGGAAACATTGTATGGATTTACAAATATTACTGACAGATAATAATAGTCAAGACATAGATGGTATTGATTTATTTAATGAAATAAAAATATTTTGTCACACTTTAAATGAAAAAAAAAATTTCATTGGAATGTCTTAATGTTTTAAATACGACTTGCAATTCATTCCCTAATATTTCTATAGCTTTAAGAATTATGCTTACAATGCCAATAACTACAGCTAGTGCCGAAAGAAGTTTTTCGAAGCTGAAGATTATTAAAAATTATTTGCGGACTACTATGGTTCAAGAGAGACTTTCTGACCTTGCCATTATTTCAATTGAAAATGAAATTTGTGAGAATTTAGATTATGGTGATTTAATTGCAACATTTTCAGAAGCAAAAGCGAGGAAAATTAATTTTGTTTAAATTTATATATTTGTATTTCAATATTCTACTTTTTTTTTATATATATATATAAACATCAATAATAAAGTTAATGCCTAATATTATAATAATTTATATAAATGAATAATAAAATGTATTATTTACTTTTTCGCTATCGTAAAATTAAAAAATTATAATTATAATACAACATTTTATTTATTATTAAGTATTTAAGTAGAGGGTGAGAACTAGGAGGGCCTCGCAATGATTTTTGGCCCCGGGCCTCGCAAATCCTAAGAGCGGCCCTGATATATAATATTAGTGTTTTACATTTAGTCATTTAGTTCATCAGGAACTTTATGTATTCAATATTAACCATATTTATAGCTCTCTGTTTATATAAAAAAAAAAAATAATATTAATGTAAGAATTTAATAAGTACCTATAACAACTAACTTAACAGAAAAATAAGGGCATTCTGAAATAGTTTTGATTGGCTTGAAAGTGTATAGATAAATGTTATGGATAAACACGTTACTACCTATTTCTTTAGTATTTCTCTGAATATTTCATAGTGTGTTAGTATGTTTACATAATTACTAAGAATAAAAAATAACCCATGAAATAATTAAGTTAATGATTTGAAATTGTTAGAATAGGTATTAAATGTCAACTTGTCATGTACTTTTTAAGACTAGGGACTTCAACCTTTGAGAATTTCAGTATAAAAGATAAAATAAATACTAATTTTCCTTAGTTTGTTATTCATTAATAAATAAAACATAAAAAAACATTTTCATACTACAAATTAAAAATATATCTAACATTATCTTGGTTTTAATATAAAATGTAAGTTGTAATTTATTATATCTATTTTTATTTTTACTATAAAAAATTATAGAAAAAATATAGTTGCAACACTTAATTGTTGTTTTATTGCAGATCTCTTTGTATTAGAAAATTAATACAAAGCCTAATTGAAATCCCTTTTAAGATTTATATATTGCCAGAGTTCATGTTAATAACAGATAAAATCAATAAGTTTCTACATGGCATAATATGTGACATTTAATATCCTTCTGATGGTTAAATTGTTTGAAACACTTAAGAGTGTATTGTTTTATACATGAATACTCTGCTAGTTGCAAACCGTTGCGTAATATTATAATTATACTTTTAGTTGTTTTGAACATTTAGCCAACAAATTATTAACTTATATTATAGGTGTCGGTTATTTTTTTTTTCTTCAGCTAGCGTCACTAGTGAAAGAACCTTATACATACATGTATAGCAGAGAATGTTATTGAATGACAATAAGTAAATAGCTGAAAGTAAGTTTTTTACTTAGACTGGAGATATGTAGGTAACAATTAAAAAATAACTCAACATTTTACTTTAATTCTTAATTATTTATATCATCATCAACTTCATCATCAGAAATAATATTTACTGACATATTTTTACTGACAGTGGTATTATCGTTGAATTTTTTTTTGTATTGTACCCAGCAATTAGGAGGGGAAGAAGTTTTGTCTACGCCCATCTTGCGGTCATACACACAACATTTAATATAAAACAATCATAATTAATAATATAGAGACTAAATATTTTAGCTACTTCAAATTTTTCTAGTTACTTGATTATCTTTACAACAGTATTTTTGGCGTTTTAAAGCCAAATCTATTTCTTTTTTTTCCTCCAGTGTCACAATAATCAGTTTTTTATGAATGGTGGCTAAGTCTGTATGCTTAGCACACCACCATGATTCACACTAGAAGAATAATTTTATGTAAATAACTTATCATAATTTATGTAAAGAAATATAGGGTTATGTTTACTTTTTTGTCATATATCTCTTTGATATACCTATAATTTTTTATGTCGGTCATCATATTCTCATTCACATTTTTTTCCAATTGAAGTTCTTGCTATACTAATATAATTATAAACAATTTCATAATTAATTCTTTGTTAGTAAATATTTTAATTTTAATTTCTGTATTTGTATATATTTTTATAATTTGTTATTTATTAAGTTTACTAAAATTAAATAATGTAAATTGTATTTAAAAATGCAGTGTATGATTTTTGAAATATAAAATTCAATATTTTTTATTTTTATCTTTCTTAAATATGCCTACTATTTATAGTAATTTAGAGTAACGTGATATGTTAAAAGTTTTTTATGAAAGTGGAGGAAAAAGTACAGTAAAAGCTTCTCGTCTGTATTTACAAAAATTTCCAGAAAGGAAACAGCCATCTAAAAACACATTTTGTAATATAGAAACAAAATTACGTAATACAGGTAAATTTTTTATTATCAATAAAATTTCCTATAAAATTAATATAACAAATTATGTACCTAAAACCTAATACATACATGTATAATTCAGTTATTATTATACAAATTTTAAATTAAGATATACATTAAAAAATAGTCTTTAGGTCGTTTTCCAAATGGTTTCAAACCAAAAAAAATATATGTTATTGATGAAGAACATACAGTGAATGTCTTGGCAGCTTTCAGCAGTGATCCTCATGCATCTGTCAGGTCGGTAGCTAAAGAAATGGACATCAGTCGTAGCTCTATACATCGTATACCTATTGAAGAAAAATGATTTCCATCCATACAAATTGCATTATGTACAAGGATTGAAATCCTCTGATCCAGATAGAAGGCTTCAATATATTTCAAAAATTATTTGCCTTCATGACCACAATAATATTTTGAAAAAAATATTATGGACCGATGAAAGCTGTTTTAATAATAATGGTATTGTCAATCGGCATAATTCTCATTACTGGAATGAATCAAATCCATTTTGGACACGTGAGTCCAATGCACAAGTTCGCTGGTCTACCAATGTGTGGTGTGGTATAATAAGTGGTTATTTGATTGGACCTTATTTCTATCATGGCACACTAACTGGCCAACGTTATTTAGACTTTTTGACTAATACACTACCAATGTTATTAGGAAATATTCCATTAAATCTCCGAGTAAATATGTGGATTCAGCAAGACGGTGCTCCACCACATAACTCGAATATAGTCCGTGATTATTTAAACACAAATTTTCAATCGAGATGGATAGGAACTAGAGGTCCACTAAATTGGCCACCACGATCTCCAGATCTAACACCACTCAATTTCTTTTTGTGGGGTTACTTAAAGGACAAAGTATACTCCCAACAGTCAACGTCGTTAGATGATTTAAAACAACGCATAATTGATGTGTGTAACTCTCTTACTTTTGAAATGTTGGAATCCACGACAACTGGAATTCTGTTACGGTATGAAAAATGTATAATGAAACATGGCGCACACTTTGAAAATTATTCATAGTTACTAGTTAGGTATATTGTTCCATAATATTTAATTTGTTATATTATTTAATGTTAAGAAATAAAACTGAACTTATAGTTGAAAAATTAAATTTACAGAGTTACATTTTACTATTTCTTACAATTTAGTATCAATTGTTTAGTATCAACATCCATGGTAAGCATCACGTGACCATGTTAAATAATGATAAAATACAATAATGTATAATAATATTATGTAATGACTAATGACCTACCTTTTAATGATAACAAATTTATTGTTTCTTGGAAGAAATCAATTGAAAATCGACTACAGCAGTAACAGTGATTAGCAAGAAATAAATTTGAATTTTAACACACTTTGAAAATTGTTTAAAAATTAACGACCTCACCAAATTAAAAGTTTTAAACGCCAAAATGGTTTTTAAATACTTATTTATGAAATAGCTATCTTGGATTATTAGAAAAATATTAAATACAAAATTTAAATTATTTATTTTTGTTGTAAAAAAATAAAATAAAGTATAAGATATACAAATTATAGCGCAGGGCTCTACAAATCATTACAAAAAAAAAAAACTTAAAAATATTGAATAGAAAAAAAGTTATTGCATTAGTCAAATAGACCTGGGACACCCTGTATACTATAATTTAAGCTCAAGACAATTGTTTGAGTTAGATGGTCCTTTAAGGTATACATGTGCGTTATTTTGACGCGCGGCACCGCTTGAACACCGACGTTTTTAACTACGACAATTGTGTCGATACACTACGCGAAGTGAAAACTGATTATGGAAGTGTACAACCAAAAACGAGTAGTTTTTGCATATTTAGTTTATAAAAAGTATTTGTTGAAGAGAAACGGGTGTTACTGGGTACGTATATTAATACTGGGTATTAATCCAAGCAGATCGTTTTTTTACCCTGTCATGATATGACTCGCAACTCAAGTTCCAAATTTCAAAGCCATCATTACGATAAAAACAAGCACGTATGTATCTATCAATAAATCGCTATATAATGAGACGCTGCATTTATGATATTTTGACGTTGCGTTATCGGAGTATATTTTGTCTCGTGCGAGCTCGTACGATAACGCACGGTGACGAAACGTGTGTGTATCGGTCAATTTAATTATAAGTAGAACGCCTCGCAATTACGATGACGCAGCGGTGAAAATAACGCACGTGTGTACAGTGTACCGAGCCTAAATGCCCGTCTATTCAGGACGATTTAATATATATATATCTATTTAGCCTCAATTTTATCACAGTCGCGAGGCCCCTTAATACGCTTTCGTACTTATAATTACGTATTTGCGGCAGATATCACAAAAATGTATCGCCAATTTTTAGTTGTCGAGGATCAGCGAGATTTTCAACGTGTATTATGGTGACCTGAACCGATACAACCAATACATGTATATCGACTAAATACGCTGACTTACGGTACCGTGTCGGCGTCGTACTTGGCAACAGCGTGTCTCGAAAATTTGGCAAAAACGGAGTGCGGTAGTTGTCCGGAGATGGGCGAATCAATTATTAGAGATTTCTATATGGACGACTATTTAGGACTTGGGTGGTGCAATGTCAAAAGCCTGTGCAATAAAATTACGTGACAATCTAATTTCAATTAGATATCTAATGATATATATTAGTTATCTAATGACCCGGAGTTAATAGCCGACGTTCATTCCGATAACAATAGTATAAGAGCTATGGGCGAGCTAATGACAAAAATATTAGGCCTGCATTGGAAATCAGATGATGATGTTGAGCGTCATGCGTTTGGGCTAATTTTTAAAAATTGCAATGTGTTTGGGCAATTTAGCATAATGCGTTTGGGCGAGTGATTTTAAAACATTGTAATGCGTTTGGGCGACCATTTTTTTATTATTTATTTTTAATACCCTGAGATGCTGTATTTTATCAATCCATTTTCCCTCTCATTTTGACAGACTTGGGACTGTCCGTGAATTCCATAGGTATGATTAAAAATGGATTGTTTATTTATGGGTGTGCGCGTGTAATTAAACATTTAAATGATTCAGATTTTTTTAAAAGTCTTCTTCGGCTTTCCTTTTGACGGCAGTTCTAACACACTGAACGGCTAAATTATGATCAGTAGTTGATTCGTGATTATGTGTATTATTATTTGAAAAAGCTAGTATTTTATCGATGGTAGAATTCACTAAAACACTCTCAGCACATTTTTTGTTAGTACACCGAAAACGAAAAGACCCGTTTTTCAAGTGGTTAGATTCACTAAAAGTATAATTTTCAATTGAAATGCAACGTTTATTTCTTTTTGTATCGAAAATATAATCGATTTTAAGATCCATATTTTACACTATAATAAAAGTTATACATCTTGACGTTTTCAATGTCCAAAGTGAACTGATATTTGAAAATATGATAGATTGCTACTGCCAACCTGCAATAAGACTGAGCCATATCTAGGTTGATATAAAATTCCCTATAGAATAATATTTTTATCTTATAATCATTACAATTTTATCTTTTATATTGTGTCGTACCGTCCGCACTGCACGTCAATCACAAAATTCAGGAATAAAAAAAATATATTGTCTCGCCCAAGCACATTAAAAGAAACTCGGTTAACTCGCCCAAACGCATTACTTTTATTATACGGGTAAAAAGACAATTCGCCCAAACGCAAACCGCCCGATGATGTTATTCTATAAAGTACAGCAGGTAGAGGTCAATAGGCACCGATAAATAAACGAAAGATATTATCCGAAATCACAACAATATTCGATCCGTTAACGAATTATTAATCCGTTAACCTTAGGGTTCCTTGGACTTATCATTATAATCGCGAAAATTATTATGCAAAATGTATGGCAAATAAAGGTTAATTGGGATGATGTATTACCCGATAATATTTGTGCAGAATGGCAAAGGTACCGGACGGGTTACCATCGTTAAATAATTTAAGAATACCACGAAAAATAATTTCAAACGAAATAATAGTGATATACATGGAAATACATGGTTTCGCAGATGCGTCCGAGAAGGCGTATGGCGCATGCCTATACTTAAGAACTACGGGTGTACACGGAGAAACGGACGTAAAATTAATATGCGCGAAGTCAAAGGTTGCTCCGAAAAAAACAGTGTCTTTGCCGCGGTTAGAACTGTGTGCCGCCTTGCTGCTAGCCCGCTTAAGTAATAAACTGATACCGAAATTAAATTTAAAAATTGATCGACGTCGATTTTGGACCGACTCGGAAGTGGCCTTGGCTTGGATAACGTCACCATCAGGTCGATGGAAGACATTTGTCGCGCACCGCGTTGGTGAAATACAAGAGTTGACCGCGTGCAGTAAATGGTCACACGTCCCTACTCATGACAATGCGGCAGAAGTAATTTCGCGCGGATGTAATGCTGAAGACATCGGGAAAAAATCAATTTGGTAGTGCGGCCCGGAATGGTTAATTAAGACCCCGATATGTGGCCGAAACCGACAAATGTTGATAAATCCGAAATAGAAAAAATGCCCGAAGATAGGAGTAACGTAACAGCGAATACGTATAATTTCATATGTACGTTATCATCGGATTTTCCATTGTTAACCACTCATTCGTCATTAAAACAAATTATCCGAATATCGGCGTATTGTTTACGGTGGCGAAATAACGGACTAAAGAGTCGTACTCGTACAAGTTTCGTCGGGCAGTTAGACGTAAACGAATAAAATTGGAATACGCAAATTTAGCGTTAATTAAAATGATACAGGGAAAACATTTCCAAAAAGAAATAAATGAACTTAAATCACAGAAGGCGTAAGTAGCTAGCAACAGTGTGCTGATACGATTACGACCTTTTTGTGACGAGAAAGGTCTATTACGCGTTGAAGGATGTTTAACAAATGCGATGGTGTTAAGTGAATTCCAGCGACACCCAATTGTACTTCCCCGTGACAGTACATATACACGATTATTATTTCAAAGTGAGCATGTAAATTTATTACATAGTGGTCCAAAGGCCCTCGTGGCGTCCATTCGGCAACGATATTGGCCCTTAGGAGCACGCAGTATAGCACGAAAGATTGTGCATAGTTGCATTACTTGTTTGAAACAAAAACCTATAATAGTACAGCCGATAATGGGTAACTTACCGCGAGATCGAATTACGTGCAGCCGGCTATTCTCGAGTTGCGGAATCGATTTTGCCGGACCCATAATGATGGATAAGCGCAGTGCGATAAAGGCTATATCTCTATATTCGTGTGTTTTGCTACTAAAACGATACACATAGAATTAGTCAGCGATCTAACAACAAAAACTTTTTTGCAATCATTAAATCGGTTTTTCATGTGCGGTCATATACTCAGACAACGCGACAAACTTCGTTGGTGCTCGCAGACAGCTTCAAGATATATATAATTTATTTCAATCCGATTAACACCAAAACGCGGTTTGTGCAGCACTCGCGGAGAAAGGGGTTGAGTGGAAGTTAATACCGCCACGGTCTCCACACTTCGGCGGTCTGTGGGAGGCGGCGGTTAAGTCGATGAAAAATTTATTGTTTAAAGTGCTAGGTGTATCTCGCTTAACATTCGAAGAGATGTACTGACTCGGGTTGAAGCCTGCTTAAACTCTCGTCCCATCACCTCCTTGTCTTCCGACCCATTCGATTTTTCTTACTTAACGCCAGGTAATTTTTTAATTGGTGATGCTATTACTTTGGTACCCGAAAGGGACGAAACTACTACCTACGTCAGTTACCCCGTTAGAGCGTTGGAGGAGAGTTACCCAATATTCGCAGATACTTTGGAAGCGCTGGAGTACAGAGTATCTGGGTCAACTACAGGAGCGTACAAAATGGACTCAATCTAAGGGGCCAAATTTAAAAGTAGGGTCTGTGGTGTTAATACGAGACACAAATTTGTCTCCTTTGCAGTGGCGTCTCGGTCGGGTCCTCCAAATCCATGCGGGAAGTGACGGAGTAAGTCGGTCGGCGTCCGTAAAGACGAACTTTGGGGAAATTACGAGGACAGTCCGTCTCCTTTGTCCGCTACCATTCGACAACAATCAAGGTTAAGACATTTAAAAAAAAAAAAACTTTTTATACATTTTAGTTATTTATTTAGTAACATTAATAATTATATTTTGTTCAATTATTATAGTATCGGTTTGTTGTTATTGATAGATGTATTATTATATTGGTTTATTCTTTTTTATAAATGATTTGTAATGTAAATTAATTATTCTGTTATCGATTTGTATTATTATTGTTCAATTAGTTGAAATATTATTTATATTTCAAGGTGGGCGGCTATGTTCGGTACGCGAAATGTTTTTATTTATATAATTCAATGTCAGATAAGATACGTCCAATACAGCGGTATTCGGTGACAAGCGATCGGCCGTTGTTCAGTCGCAGTAAAACCGTACCTATGTTTACGCGTCGTAGCCGCTCGATACGTGAAATATAGAATAAAACGAATATTAATTAAGTTTATTATTTAATAATTTAAAACCTGAGCTATCGGAAAGAGTGTCATTATTTAATGTTTTATGATATAATAAATAATAAATAATATTTATAAGTATGAATATTAATGAAAACAATTTACAAAAGAAAGGCATAGGAACATAAGTATAGACATTGAAAGACATGTATTAAAAAAGGCATAGATACATACTTAAATTCAATTAAATTTAATGGGAAAAATCAGTCAGCTTGGCTTGTTTATGCAGACTTTGTACATATTTTTCATGTACATGTTAGTAATATGCCAAAGTTTAAGTAGAATATAAATTATTATTGTTTCCTACCTCTATTCACGATATGAAACATTTTTCCGTTTAAGATATTGTCATAATGTTGTTGTTCGTCGTAAGCATATCTAATCGACCCATAACTAATGAACATGTTTGTTATCGTTGTCCTAGTGAGAGTCTTCTTTCGTCGTTTTGTCATTATTTGTAAATTAACATTAAAATATGTGACTGCTATTCGGAGGTTTTCCTATTGAAAATGTTCACGTTCCTAAAAAATCGTACGCAATTGAGAGGTATCATATTATATCTGCTTCAAGCGGAAGCTGCAGTCGGCTCGCCGTAAAATAAGTACCATTTTTAATTTTTTTCTGCCCGGGTATATTTTGTGGATACGTAAATTGCGGACCGGGTATATTTTGTATTTTAGTAGACTGCAGTATAAATGTGTTTTATTCATACGTCCTGAGGGATATTTCACCTAATTCATTTTTTCCTTAAATTTTTTGATTAATTTCTGTCGATTATATATTTATTATATATATACATGGTTATTCCGATACATATACATGGTTGTCACCAGTATGTATACACTATGTATACAGAAATTGTGATCATTAAGTTGAAAAATCACATACACGTTGTAATTATGCAACACTAATGTTGAATAAAATGTGTTAAAAATGTATGGACGAAATTAAATGCCAATTAAATCAACCACTCTCAACGTTTTATTCTGTTAACTTTCATAACGTTCACATGAATTGTTCAATTCAATGTTAAATATTGAAAAAAATACTCTCGAAAACGCTCATAAAAATTTGATTTGATTTGGTATTAGATTTTTTTTTTTGATAGAGGTAGACAATCTTGTGTTATATTTTCAAATCTTAGATTTAAAAAGAAAAATTTTTATGAAATTCTAACTAAAATAATTCGCACATTTTCTTGAATTTGTAAATACATAAAACAAAACCGTATATTATAATAATTAATAGGTCATAGGTGATAAGTATGACGTAGTCATTATCACATGTGTGATGTATATTGTGTATTTACTCGTATGTTCTTCATTATTTTAGGACTAGTTGGTGCATAGGTGAGGTCATTTTTTCTAATGTCTTTTTAATAATAAAAATAATTTAACAACCATCAAAATTATGAAATAATGATAAAATATTCGCAACTCAGTTTTCGATTAAGTCGATTAAATTTTGAAATGGAACCTATTTGTTGTAATAATATTTACATAAATTTAATTTTAAATATAATATTATTGAACTGGTCAAATTTATATCCTACTGGTTATTCGATAGAAATAAAAAAGATAGTAAATATTATATATATGTACCATTTATTTTAATACAATCATACATATTAATTCATAGCACACTTGAAGGAAGAAGGATTGTAGATATATACTACTTTTTCAACCAAATTAGAAATACCAAACATAATTTAGCATATGGCTGTTCCTTTATTAATATAGAATTCCAATCGGAATATGAAAGAGGGTATAAATCAGATTTTACATTTAAATGTAAAATGTGTGGTGAAACCAGTTTAATATGTTCGGAAAAAGACCAAGCAGACAATAATTACACAACAATTAACAAAGCAGTAGTTAGTGGAAGTTTATCTGTTGGTATGCATAGAATACATTTATTATATATCCTGTATTTCCAATGCAGTTCTTTTTCAAAATTAATTTTTCGTGTTCATATAAGCTAACAAATCGGTGTTTTGCGGAGAAATGTGTTTTTGAGAAAAATGATTAAAAATATTGCATCAGTGAGAATGACTAACTGCATGTGTTCCGTTTGAATGTGCTATGTTGTATTAGTATCAAGTCATCATTATTTAATTTTTATTCATTCGGAATATTTTATTTATAACTCAAAAAGTAATAATGTGTTAAACATGATTTAAAATATATTTTAATAATGATTTTATAATCTATAGGTTGGTGAATACAAATAGGTAAACAGTAGCTATACATCTTAGTTAGGTAGGCGCAGGCCGCGGACATTAAAAATATTGCAACAGAGTACTATGTCTATGTGTACTATGCACGTATGCGCATGTATGCATTTCATATCTACGCGCTGCGTACACACCACACGGTATACGAGTATACGACGAAGGTTCATGAAATAATAATTTGAGCTCCCGAACTAGCGCGCTCGACGGACCGGTCCCGCGGTCGCCGACTACGAATAATAGGCGTGTCATCGAAAGCCCACCAAACGCAAAGTTACACGTGAGTAATATTTCGTCGACCGTTTTCTTTTTGATTGTTTTCACGGCCGACGGGCCGCATTGTTTTGATTCGCTATACGCTAATTTGCTGTTGTGCCGAACAGGCAATTTTGTGAGTTGAACTCAATCAGAATATTGTTACTTGTTTCTGCTAGCCAAATATATTTTGCTAAGAGATTTGTACGTTTTTTATATTAAACTGAACAAATATCTCGACTTATGTACACAAAATGTCCCAGTTGTTACTCTAAAAGTAATAAATTACTAGGCCAAAAAACACTGTGTGAATCACTATTAAAATTAAATGAATTCAACTCGAATAACAATACCGTTCTGAATAAATTAACGCAATAAATCATTATAAAAATGTACACTATAGAGTATAGACTATAAAGTTACTAGTAAAATAAGTAATTCGTTTCTCATTCTATCATATTCATTTTAAAATCTGTGATTTCTATTGTTATTCTTATTAGTATTGATGTTATTATAATTTATTATACCTACTATATCCTACCGGCTGCCATACTAACATTTTATATATTTTATTACTTGTTTATAAATTAGTTGATTAGTTATCTTAATTATCATATTTATTTATTTTGTTTTAATTTTACTAACTTTATCTATAACATTTCTCACGTTATCTAAAGTCGAATATGTCATATGCATTATGCAATTAATAAATAAATAATAATAATTTAAAACCAACTTATATAAAGTAATATAACCTCTTTAGTCTATGCATATATATGTATAAATGGTAATACTTATGTCTATTTATAATGTTAATAATGTAATAATAATAATATTGTAATATTGTAATGTAATGTAATTAAAACCAACTTATATAAAGTAATATAACCTCTTTAGTCTATGCATATATATGTATAAATGGTAATACTTATGTCTATTTATAATGTTAATAATGTAATAATAATAATATTGTAATATTGTAATGTAATGTAGACCAATGGCCAGAGTCGCCGCGGTCTTTTGAGATCAATAAAAAAAAAAAAATAATAATTTTAAATATGCTAGTTCATTCTATATTATTTATTTCACATGTGTATTATTTATGATTATTATTAAATGCGCGGTACCTTCCAACATTTTACTACGAATTCTTTAACCAAAATGTTTGTACGTCTCAGTTCCAGAAATGAGTAAACTGAACACGAAGAGCTTGTAAAGTATTTCCAAGATTCGGAAACATTGAGTATTTAATGATAAAATACAAGAAAATAAATAAAGTTACAATAACATAAAGTTGCTTCTATATTCAAATTATTTTAACGCATTGGAAAAATGTTAGTGCAAATTACACGTCAAGTTGTTTAAATTTTGGGTCAATTTTGGTGTAAATTGACTACCTACAGCAATATAGTTTGGTCCTATTAATTTTAAACATTTTATCTTTATCCCGCACTTCCTTATACTTCACACGAAATTAAAACTTATTTAAGATTAGATGATATATAGGATATACGTATAAACATTGTGAGTTTATCATGGTCACAGAAAAATACATTCCATCGTCATTACTCATTAATATTATTTTGCGTACAAATCAGATAGGATAATAGAACAGTTAACAAAATGGTATAAAATATCGAAAAATGCCATATAGTAAGCAATATTATGGATTATTGTAGACAACCTTTGATATTATGTTGTATCCTGTTTCACAATACTTAAAAGTCAAAATCATTTAAATCACGGTTGTAACAAAACATAACCAAAACGTAATGAGGATGATAAGTAAAATAAACAATAACTAGTACTAAGGACTTATAGGAGTTTGCATGTTTTTCAATACCTATTCAAAACATAGCTAAGTAATATACCAATTTGTTAGAAGTTTAAGGCGCTTTTTTATTTTGCATAATTTTCAAATTAAGCTCTTTTTTATGTACATTTTTCATACAAATTGTACAATATTTAATATGCACTTTCTAGAAATTGGAAATAAAAACGATTGAAATGAAAATGTATAAATATATAATAGAAAATATTATAGATAAATTATTAAATCATAAACACATTATTTACCCATAAAGACTGTCGACTACATTAACTCGAATTGTATTGTTATGGTTTGATCTAATTTATATTTTTCCACACAGTCGGTGTGTGTATTAGTAGAAACAAATTTTTTAAGAAAGTTTTAAAAATAAAAGTTAGAAGTTAATTAACCAATAAATGAGACACAAATGGCATACGTAATACATTTAATATAGTCTAAACGAATTATCTTAAATTGGCATTGTTGTACACACACAACAGTAAACGGATTTTGTTTATAATAGAAATGATACCGAATAATCACTCAAAATGTATTGATATAATTTATATGATATAATATAACTAATTTTTCTTAAATTCATAATTTTCATCTTCACCATAATAACACAGCCATTATTTTGGTTGCTCGGAGGAGACAGGAGGGACAATAAATACCCTTCGTGATATAATTTAATGGTTCATTTATTTTATTTAATAATATTAATTTTTAAATTTTCCATTAATTTAAAATAACTTATTATACCTTTACAATAAATATATATATTAAAATGTCTTAGAGAAAATGATTCGATCATAAACGAACTTGAGTTAAAATTCGAGTCAGCCCACATTCAGTTAACTCGTCATCAATTATTTTCAATTTGTTAATAAATTTCAAAGTGTATACGTACGTAAACAAAGCCTAAAAATAATAATAAATAATAATAATGTATTTTTAAATTTATAAAAGAATCAATAATAATTATATTTTATTATATAACACCATCGAAGGGTAATCTAGTACAGGTAGAGCATTTTTGAGATAATAGTAAACAAACAAGGAATTGAAACAAAATCTTAATCTATACTCTATTCCAAATAAGATCAGCCTTCGGCGGCGACCAGTTTTCGTCGGGTGACGATCAGATTCCCCCCTACCAGCAATTCGACTGCAGCACTACCGTTTTTGTGGCACGCGACTATGCGAGTGACGGCACGGAAAAATACATCCTGTTTCAGAGGATACAATGCAATTTAAATTTTAAGTTATTTGTACAGGTCGCTGGTCTACGATAGACTAATTACGTCGTTCTAGCCATCGTGCCTTGGCGTCAAAGTTCGAGCCCGTGCTCGTAGTGAAGCCACGACCATGCGCGGAACTCGGCCGCCGAAGTCTGATCGTATTTGGAATAGAGTATAATGTAAAATCATTGATTAACATACCAAACACAAATAGATACCATACTTTTATTGAGGTAAGACGGTAGTGTGTGACGAGCTGTCGACTATAACGAAATAGTGAAACAAATAGTCATTACTCACTAATTAGTATTTACGTCAAATAGCAATAAAGAAACGCGTCACAAACTCGTAACCGTGGATAATATTTTCTCCCACACCAAAGCCTCGCATACTGTGTACACGAAATTGAGTAAAGGACCTGTCGGCGGAGACAACTCGAGAAACGACGTCCGTGATTTCAGATTTCATTATCATATCTAGGGAACGGATTTGAATGCAAATTGCATTTTTTTCTGAATGCCCGAAAACATTGGTTTCCAAGCAAAAAGTTCATTTCATACATCAAGGAATTAAAAAATGTAACTTTTATTTTGCATTTTTTTGCATTTTTTGCATTTTTAAGACTATTACATTTTTACAGCATTTTTTGACATTTTTAGTGCATTTTTATGGTTTTTAAGTCATTTTTTCAACATCTTTTCAACATTCATACTAAAAAAAATAAAAATGCCTAAATATGTTTTATGTTACGAAATTACCAAATTATTGTTGACCCGCATTAAGGTTATTTAGCTATTTATCTAAATTGTACAGAAGATAATTGAGAGTTAATTTATTAAAGTTTTATTGTATTTAAATATTTTTTATCAGATTTTTCATAGTAATGTGTTTTTTTTATAAGTTTTAAATTCAAAATTGTGTTTTTATTGAATATAAATACATTTTTAAAGTTTTTTAGGGCATTTTTTTAGTACATTTTTTGATGTTAAAGCATTTTTTTTAGGCATTAAATCGTATTTTTTTAAGGCATTTTTCTTGTTTTTTAGAGCATTTAAATCCGTTCCCTAATCATATCTCATTAAAAAGTTTTGCACGTTTATTCTAATAACATAATTTTTAACCGTATAAGATTTCGATGTTTTTACAAAAGGATCATCTGCACAATTATTCTGGTGTTTTCCATTTTATTAGACATTAATTGTTTTGGTAGATGATTAGTAAACACATTCTAAAAAAAAAAACACCGATATTTATATGGTTAAAATGGGAAACTCCTGCTTTGAGACAATTTTGTACGCGGTCGTGACGCCGCTTTTTTTCCCTTACCTCGCGCCATGACTAGAAAGTATAATCCCTTCAAAAACAATTCGTCGAACTCCGTGTAAAAAATTGAAGTCATCTACAGATGATTTTTAAGCACTATGAAGATGTGATATCAAGAATAAATGCTAAGTAAATAAAATTAAAAATAAATAAATTCTATCTTAATGATTTATTTACTTTGCGAGAATATATTTTGACAGTAAATATTCATACATTAATAATTATTTCCCAGTATATTATTAGAACGAACATTTCTTAATAATTACTGGAGTTTTTTTTACTTGGAAATTTTCTACACCGAGTTCAACGAAGTGTTTTTGTTGGGATATCGCTATATCAGTCGGGGAGGCAATTACTCAAATGTGCGATATCGCGCCGACTGTTTTTGTCGTTAATCGGACGCTATGGTGAAGCACATTTGAATATCCTTTTTCTTTTGAAGTAAAACTTCTTTATAGAGGGTGCGAAAAAAAGATTATCACACGTCATGGTCGGTCGTCACTATCAGTCGACACTGTCGGCTGTCACGTCCCGTTCCTTTTGCATATAGCGTAATGATCAGTAATGTTCATAAAACCTATAATCACGGTATAGTGGGTTCGATTCCGATCTAGGAATAAAAATGTTTTGTTTTTGCGTATTTACGGACGACCGTGGCACCTGATAAGTAACCTAGTAGTATTCATTACAACCATACAAACATTTACTTACTTCAGTTATCATAAGCTCAATATATCCATCGTGACAGTGGAATAAGAAAAAATTACTAATAATAATAGTAATAAATTAAAAATACGTGATATGTGCGTTACGCAGCCGTCACTTATGAAATAATTTTGCTTAAGTTTAAATCATAAATGAACAGTTCACAAAATAATAAAATAATGGTTGAATATGTAACGTTATAACAACGTTGTGCGGTAGGGCTGCACAAGAAGCCGGATGGACGAGTAGAAAACGCGTATGTGTGCGCGCACGGATGGCGACCTACACGCTACCCGCCGTGTGTGATTACTCCTACGCTAAAACCTTCTACTACGATAAAAGAGTGGACTGTATAACGGGTGGTTCAACATTAACCAATTACCTTACATCTAGATGAGTTTTAGGTGACCCTTGACCAGTGGATATTTTAACTAATATACTGGGCGACATTAATGTCGCCCAGACAAAACTTTTTGTCGCCTAGTAGATGATATATTTAATTACTGGGCGAAAACGGTTTTTTATAAAAATGTCGATGTTTGAAATTATTACATAGTTTTAATTAATTTTATTTCATTTATTATGTTCAATTTTGTTATTTATTTATGACGTATAATTTATATAATTTCGTTCGACAAATAATTATCGAGCAATGGAAAAAACCCATGTGACCGTTCACCGTAGCCCGTAGGTAGTAGGTACCTATCCATAGAATAATACAAGCAATTTATTCCAAGTGGCACGCGATAATGCGACAGGTTTCATCTGGTCGTCAGTCGTCTCGGCAAATATCTACAAATAGATTGATTTTGATTTTATTTTAGTCCATGTTCCTATAAGCTATTAGCTAAATGATTATTTATTTTTAAACCTTTCGACAGTTTAAACGTACAATACGACTTTCGTCACTTGTTAAGTACAAAATAATTTAAAACTTAATATTTTATACTTGAACTTAAATACAACACCTATTTTCAATAATTATAACATACTACAAAATACAATAATACTTTTATTAAATATACATATCTACTTACATAATAATAATAATATTATTATATTATGATACGTATAACGTATTACCATTGGTTATAAACACTATTAAATAATAGTAGTTTTACAATCAATCGTTTTACGTATTGATGTAATATTATTAACATTCTGTGAATTTCTGTGAATAATATAACAGCATTAATTATAAATTATTACTTATTAATTAGTATAATATTTAATATTTTGGATTATTATTACTTTTTTTCAAATTAATTTTTACAAAATTTAAAATATTTTAATCTGTGGTTTAGGAATAAAATTAACTTAACGTGACAATAAAATAAATTAACTCATATGTTACAATATAACATGGAAAAATGTAATTCATTATTTAAGTTAGTTAAGTAACTTAACTTTTAATTTTATTTAACTTTTTAACTCGTTAATGCCCAACCTTGAATTAATATCGATACATAATATTTTTATTCAAGAGTTGCAGTATTAACACGTAAAACATTCAGATGACTTTTTTTAAACCATCAGTGTAAAATAAGGGTATATACTATTATACTGTTATGTACTTATGTAACATTGCTAAATATATTTTATTTTTATTTATTTATTTATTTATATAACGTCGTTAATGTAAGCTTATGCTTATAAGCATATCAATTATATTGTCTTTTATAACTTTTTGGTAAAACGTTAGTGTACGGTTGTTTTTATTTTGTTTCTCTAGATATCGATATCAAATCTATTGACTAAATATATGCTTTGGTTCGGTGGCCCTAAAATATATTTACAACGTTGAATAATATCACACAAGTAATATTACATTAAAATCCAAATGGCAAAACGTATAACAGATTATTATTTTCAAAAATCTCATATTGAAAAACAGTTAAAATTAAATAATTCTACATCTCAAAGTCTAATTACATCTACTACTATTTCTACATCTCAAAGTCTAATTACATCTACTGAAACTTTTTCTACATCTCAAAGTCTTATTACATCTATTGAACCTAGTAGTTCAACTATTTTTCAAAACAAAAGGGATAAAAGCGATTCTGTTACACTCGGTACACGCGCTGATTCTTCGTTTAGTACACTAGATACGACAGTAAACGAATCTCAGATAAATAGTACAAATACAGAATGGTATAAAGGGTCAAAATTAGATGTTCAATGGTTAATGCAAACGTTTTCTATGCTCAGAAAAATAAAATGGGAAAACGATCAGGATTACAATGCATGATTTGTTTTGATCAAATTACAGAAGCTAAAAAATTATATTATATTTATATTATATTTCTATCACTCCTCATAGTTGTGGGCCTGAACGCGCTGTATCTTGCCATACAATTTTGAAAACAAACAAACAGTCCAATTACTCGAGGGAAGCGATTAACAGCCGTCTTTATATCGCTTTAAACAGCAGTGGTACGGCACATTTTGATCCTAGAGTCTAGACCAATGATGGGCAAAGTACGGCCCGCGGGCCAACTCCGGCCCGCGGAAGTATTTAATCCGGCCCGCCGAGGGTCCATCGACATGGATGGTATAAAATTATAGTATAAAAAAATTCCCGAAATATTCTGAAAATAATTTTAAATATATAAATGGATTGGCGCGGAATGTGCACGGTCGTACCCTCACAGCTTGGCTTAGGTAGATACTAGAACTAGATAGTAGATACTATGATTATTTATCATAGATTGGCAATAGGTATATAATTTATATTTTTGTTCATATTAATATATTTCCCGGATCTCGGTTTGGTGCGTCCTTAACGGAGTTTTCGTATTATAATATGCATGATGTACTTATGTGTATAAGTTTAATTATAGTTTTTAAATTAATTATTATTTAAGGTAAAAGGTAATTTGTAACATTTGTGTGTAATGCAGTAATGTTTTTATAATATCATGATTCAAAGCTTTAACACGAAATGCATTTTTTCTATAATTCTGGCCCTCCTCTAGAATTTTTTTAAACTTTGTGGCCCCCCGATTAAAAAAGTTTGCCCACCACTGGTCTAGACCATCAGTTGCCAGATTTTTACAAAAGAAACAACGGCGATACAAGTTGCCAGACGAAGAAGCATATAAGACCATTTTTATGTACAGAATTTCTTTGAAAAAATTTAAAAAATAATAAATTTATCTACCTAACTCATAATATATTATTTGTATTTTATTTATGTGTTGTGAGTTTTAATGGTATTATTAGATATAGCCGATATAGGTAATTCTTTCTATAATATTTAATACTGAAAAGTTTTTATAAGTTCATAATATGATGATTTTGATAGTCGCCTAGAATTTTTTTTTTTAATGTCGCCCAGTGATAATTCCTTAAAATATACACTGCCCTTGACAACAAAAATGTTTTATAGAACATTGTACAGAAGTATTTATTTCAAACGTTCTGCAGATGGAGATTGCTTAAAAGACTAGTTTTAGTATAAAAGACAATAAGCACGATCACATGCGATCGGCTGAGTGGTTGAAATACATATAGTAATACAATAAATGAACATAAATAAAAACAAATGATATCGCGTGTACGACCTTGATAGATGATGATAACACGACGATGGTGCTGCGACACTCGCTCTACCGTCGAAGTTGGTCATGCGACTCAAAATGGCGGTTACACGACGGCTCGCACTGCGTAAAGCGGGCGGTCGGAACACGTGGTCGCGTGAATGCACGAGGCACAAATCGGACGAAAACAGGGGTCGGCCGGGCGACAAACACGGCGAGACCACGTGGACGTTGTAAAGGCCCACGGGGCGAAGGTTTCTCGGCACAAGCGGCCGACACTCGAATCGCGGACACGAGGTTGTGCGCGACGAGTCGTGAGCACGAGGGCTCGAATCGCGATATTAACAAAAAGGACTCAATAAAATGACGGCGGCGGCACACCGATTCGCACCAAGACGCACAACATGACAATTCGCCAAGACGGCTGGGCAACGACGACAAAAGATGGTGGCGCGTAACGGTCGCTGGAACACACGACGGCCCGGCGAGACCGTCCCCCCTCCCGGGGGTACAAAGTTCGATTTGCGTCAGGCTGGGAAACGTCGCGACTTGGGATGCTACGGCCACATCGCGTGAAATTTAAAAAGTTTGTATATCTTGTATCCAACAAACGTACTATGCGCGTTCCAAATAACTCTAAAAAAATTTACAGTACACTTTTCGTTTTTAGTTGTTCCTGTAAAATTTAAAAATTGCTACATAGCACGTTATTCCCGCCCAACCTTTGATTCGATTGAAAATACAATTTTAAGGTGTATTTTTTTTTCATTCCAATACAAACCTAATTTCCTATCAGTTGAATGATTCTGAGAGAAGTTTATTAACTTTGTCCGCGCGTATTCGGTACACGTGCAGTTTTTTTTTTTTTTACATCGGCTGCTACTTCAGCGACAACTTGTTATCATGTTTTTATTGTCCACTGTGATTATTGAAGTCTGTCGTTCGCTATTAAAATCAACGCCGAAACTTTTTTGTGTAGAGCGCGATTTAAACTGGTACGACATGACACGACACGACACGATACGACAGACAAAAATCATGTTCAATTCAAACACGACCGACAAAAAACGACAGACACGCACTCAGTTGATTCCAATTTTCGTGTCCAACGATCGGAAATTGTTTCCAACATGTTTCGAAATTTAAACTTTGAAGATTTGGCAGTGATATTATTGCTCGACGCCGACGAAGAGACGAAGAGGAAAATATTGACCGTGCGGTAGTCAAAAAACGATCTATATGGGTTCACAACATTTAAAAAAAAAAGAAAAGTGGAAGGAGATCATGCAACTTTGTGTAAAGAGTTGGAAGACTATAAAGACAAATTTTTTAAATATTTTCGAATGTCAAAGTACCAATTTAATGTTCTACTTTTAAAAATTGAAAAAAAATGACCTCCCGAATGCACCAACAAGATTCGCTTTCCCATCGAACAAGATACTGAAGTTGAAAATCGAAACATTATTTCGACTACTTATCGTGTACACAGACACAAAAAAATATTTAAAAAACACATCATTTGAAAATCAATACAATCATCGCTCCGCTCAGAATCTAAAATATTTAATAATTAAATTATAATATAATAATATACAGTGTCTTAAGGATTTTTTTTAAGTAAAATAATTAGAAAAATATTTTGAAAAAGTTACCTAACTATGATTATACCTATATTGTTTTATATTCTGAAAAAAAAATGATATCTACACTTATTTAACTTAAAAGTAGTACTAAAAAAATAGCCATATTCCACATTCTGAATAGGATTATAGATTGTTTGTAATAAAGTGTTTTACATACCGGGTTGTTTTAATATAGCAGCGATTTCTCTCCAAATGGTTTCTTTATATGCATGATCTCTGTATTTTTTGATACTTATATCATATAAACAAGGTCGCTCTCTGACCAATTCAATTAACATTTCCGTATTCATTTTTCAAATTTAATAAATATTTTAGTTATAAAAATTGTATTAAAATAAAAGTAAATGTAATTGAATAGTAAATTGTAATAAATAAAATGTTGCAGACGTCATTCGTCTTGACAGTTTACACTACAAATGCACACAAATCACAATAAATAAATAATATTATTTGTAATCAGTTTATATGATCCGTAGTTGTTTGGTTTATTTAAAAATGGGATTATTTTTGTACATACTATGATTAGTATCTATTTTGAGTAATATAAGCAACATATTATTTATACTAGTGGTTCCCAATTAGAGTGAAGCCACGGACCCCTAGCTATAACTTAAATTGGTCCGCGGACCCCTTTTTTGTAAATACTTACTTTTCAATTTTATTTAATTATGAAAATGAAAAATAATTGTGTACGATTTATTTTAAATATGATTTAATTTTTAATTTTATAAATATTTTCGTAATATAATAGAAACAAAAATAAAATACAATGTATAAAAAAGGATACACTGCACTAATCGCTGACCAGAAATGACTGAGACTATATACTAACTAATGTTGATCATTTACTTAAAATGATATGTCCGAAATATATTTTATTGGTTAATGGAAAGAAAATAATCAGTATGGTTTCACGTTCTGAATTATAGTAATAATAGTGTAATAGTGAAGATAATAATGATATTTATTTATATGAAATTGACTATCCATTTTTTCGCGATAATCGAGTTTCAATAGTCCAAAAATACTCGGTATTTCATATAACTACAAAGTTAACAATTTCACTAAAATAAAATAAAAATATCACTGCAGTACAACACAACCGCGGACCCCCTAAAATCAACACGAGGACCCTTGAGGGTCCGCGGACCACCAATTGGGAACCGCTGATTTATACTATCATTCCATTATTTATATATATAAACCATATTTTATAGTCGAATCTAATATAAAGACTGTATCTATGTACTACGTCTATAATAATTATAATATTATTATTGTTTAATATAATATAATCTTTATGTATATAAATCAAGTGTTCGACGAGTTTGTGCGCAATGCACTCTGAAACTTCTCAACAAATTATTACATACTCAATTATTAATAAATAATCTTACATGAGTTATAAAATAATAATCATATAATAATTATGATTACATAAAAATATGTATATTACAAATAAATTGATTCCGACAGGGACCGACAGACCGATAAAACATTCTTTGCTCGAATGTCTTGTCATGTCGTGTCGTGTGGTGTCGTTACGGAGCTTGCCGGATCGGTGTGAATTACCATATTCAATTACAGTAGATTCTCGTTATGTCGAATCTCAAGGGGAACAGAAAAAAGTTCGAGATATCGAGTTTTATTAAAAAATAAAAAAATTATATAAAATATGTATGTTGCATAATGTATATGATTAATAAATAATACGAATGCTTGAAATACATAATTTAAATACTTAAAATACTGAAATGCCCGAATAAATTATTTTTTTTTAAAAAAATCTGTCATTAAAGTTTGCTTAGTATTACTTCTTTCTGCCACAACAAACATTTATCAATATCCAAATAAGGAGTCATTCTCATTTTTTTCATATTTCCACAGTAGAACTTCATTATTTTCTCTTTCTGTTTAATAATTGACGATATATTTGGTGGATTATTGAATTTATTGGCGATTTCACATTTTTTACGGTCACCCTTTTCAACTTACTGTATTAAACAAACTTTGTCCGAAATTGAAAGAACATTTAATTACGAGTGTGAAGTTAGGGGACCAAGATTAGGGGACTGTTTTCCGAACGATCTGTGATAAGAGAGCATGTATATCAGTTGCATCTACATGAATACTGGGCGCTAAACCTCAGAAACATAATCCTACACAAGATGGCGCTATAAAGTCATATAATTGTTTTAGCACAAATTGTCGACGAACTTCTCCTATATCGGAAAGCTGATGAAATTCCCTATCCGACCATCGAATAAACCCAATATACGTATCCAGGCTTTTCGTTTTAAACGGATCCGCGTATTATGCATATTTCACGTTATTTTTTTCGAAATACGAGGAGAACGAGAGTCCAAAAAAACACGCGGGTTTTCGATACATTCAACAATGTTCCGGAAAGTGTCGATGAACTTCACCTATATATTCTGAAAGCTGACAAAATTCCCTATCCAATGACCGAATAAACCCGAGACCCCTATTTAGAATTTTCGTTTTATTCGACCCGCAGTTTAGGCATATTTTAGATTATTCGAAAATACGAGGAGAACGAGAGTCCAAAAAAACACGCGGGTTTTTAATTTATTCAACAACGTTCCGGAAAGTGTCGACGAACTTCACCTATATATTCGGAAAGCTGATGAAATTGCCTATCCGATGAGCGAATAAACCCGAGACCCCTATTTAGATTTTTTGTTTTATTCGACCCACAGTTTTTTTTTTTTTTTAAATTTTTCAATGTTCTGAAAACGTTTTATGTTAAAATATCGAAAAAACATCGATGTTTTTCTAGAATATCCGATGTATCGACAACATCGATGTTTTAAGTTTCGATTTATCGATACATCGAAACATTATGTATGAAAAATTTTGTCGATCTCTAGACGTCCATGAACTTGGCCCACCCACATAATATTTTTTAGACTAAATTATCTTCAAAAAATAGCAAATCAATTCCCATAATTAGCATATCATTTTTACGTTTTTTATAAGCAAATTTCAATAAGGTGTGCCAAGTTCAGGTAGCTCACCCACTTTATCCGATCGACCCCAAACCAGTGCCAATAAATGGCAAAACTTGTGTTATGAACATAGTATTGTATTTTATGTTCTTGTGATTTTAATAAACCGTTAATTTAAAATATTCTTGATTTCGAAAATAATGGAAATATTCATTGTGACTAAATACATGTATCACAACAATCGGTGAATTGCTTTATTATAATATAGTATAGGCATACGCATACCACTATTTACTAATCCTTATGGATTTTTTTGGTTTTACCAGGAGTATCAACACATTGAAAATTTCTAAATTTAGGCTTTCATTTAGATAAATATTTTATATTTTAAGATTTATTTTAAGCTATAAAATGCATAGCTAGTGAATATTATAACACAATAAATATATTAAATAGCATGATTTTAAAAATGAATATCCTTGATTTGTGATTGGCATATTCTGTTTTCCTCTGTGTGTGCCTTGGTGCAGCTATTATACATAATTTATAGCCTATATACAAGATTATATATTACATATAAATATAATAATACATGGGTAATGTTTAATCATATCTGCTGGCTGCTGCTCTGATTATCGGAAATTTTTACGACTTTTTATTGTTTGAGCCGCGTTTGGTTGTGATATGCATCGTTCGCAGAACTGATGACACTATATATTTATGAACTAAAGTAATCCGTAGTCGGGAAGCATAAACGAGTAGTGATTTCAGGGCCGTCCCTACAATTTTCGGGGCCCACAAAAAAAATTTATGCATTACACAGAAAGGCAATTATTACACTCCCGTGACCTCTCAAATTCCAATACCAAGGG
Source organism: Periphyllus acericola (assembly GCA_949715065.1). NCBI lineage: Eukaryota > Metazoa > Arthropoda > Insecta > Hemiptera > Aphididae > Periphyllus > Periphyllus acericola. The sequence goes on from OX454264.1 coordinate 20,094,166, forward strand.
CGCCACCACGCCAGCAGTGGTTGCTGGAAGGGGGCATGGCCCCCTGCCTATTTTATTTAATAATAATTGTCATAATATAAGGTACCTGTAAAAAAAAAAAAATATTATGTGTTGTATTACCAGTCTTTTTACATTGGTCCCACACTCCCGTTTACATTTCTGCGGGCGCCCTTTTTTCAGTATGTAAAGTATTTTTACCTATTACAGAATTACCTTTATCGAATAAAACGAAAAATCTAAATAGGGGTCTCGGGTTTATTCGGTCATCGGATAGGGAATTTCGTCAGCTTTCCGAATTTGTAGGTGAAGTTTGTCGACACTTTCCGGAACATTGTTGAATAACCCAAAAACCGAATCCGCGCCATTGACTACATATTTTTTAAAAACAACGATAAATATGCATAAATCGCGGATCTCATTGAAACGAAAAATCTAAATAGGGGTCTTGTGTTTATTTGATCGTCGGATAGGGAATTTCGCCAGCTTTCAGAATATGTAGGTGAAGTTCGTCGACACTTTCTGGAACATTGTTGAATGTATCGAAAACCCGCGTGTTTTTTTGGACTCTCGTTCTCCTCGTATTTCGAAAAAAATAACGTGACATATTATGCATAATACGCGGATCCGTTTAAAACGAAAAGCCTGGATACGTATATTGGGTTTATTCGCTCATCAGATAGGCAATTTCATCAGCTTTCCGAATATATAGGTGAAGTTCGTCGACACTTTCCGGAACGTTGTTGAATAAATTAAAAACCCGCGTGTTTTTTTGGACTCTCGTTCTCCTCGTATTTTCGAATAATCTAAAATATGCATAAACCGCGGGTCGAATAAAACGAAAAATCTAAATAGGGGTAACTGAACCTTGTAGCATTGACACATTGTATGGCCTCAAAGTTGTCAAATACATTAACCACTTTTGGCAACATGTTATTCTCATCTGTCAAAGACTAAAGGTTTTTTAATGACATTGCTTAGAACGGACGGTACTTGGTGTGTTGGAGATGTTTATGTTGTTTCTCTTTTTTTCCCCAACTTTCTATTGCGTCTAAATAATTGTGACTAGAAAATTCTTTGATGTTAGTTCTCTCTTTCCCTTTGGTTGTACTCTGTTGATTAGACTTATTATTACGGTCAAAATCAAGTACACGTGTACATTTTTTTTCGTATATTGTACTTGACTTGTTTGTGTATATTCATCACACGCTCTGTCATAAGTTTTAAAAACCGTCCACATTTCAACCTATGATTACCATCTAGTTGGTCAATTTTAACAGTTTTAAACCAAGACTCGACAATAGCATTACTCTGGCGGATTTCAATGCCATTGTTGACATTATGATTCATAATAGGTGTCCATAGTGCGAAGAAAGGTACGCACTTCACTCTAAATTCATGTAAATATGATTCATCAAAATATTCATTTGCTATACTTTCTTCATTTACTAAACCGTGTTGTATACTAGATTTAACCTGTTCTTTGATTGACTGAAATCTACAGTACATCATGGAGTTACTAATGTTAGACTCGCATAGAAATGTATTCATTCCTTCCGAGTAATCTTTCCTCGTTTGATTCATTAGGGATTTGGTAATTAACATTGCAATTACCTTTCATTGTACTAATCGCACATTTTGTTTTTTCTGTACCGTAAGGCGATAATAATATAATTGAAAATATTCTGAACCAATTTTCAATATCTACCAAACTCGTTGCATTAAACAGTATACATATCCAATTAATAATACTATTTCTTTTCATTTTTTCTGTAGTCTTACGATTGATAATCTCTAATTGAAAATACGTGTAGACGTGATTCACTATAATTTTTGTTTAATGGTTTGCACATATGCTTATGATGGTCACATTAGTTCCGTCAATGTTTTCAACCAATACTTTGTAACACCAGTTAAGGTAATCAAAAATGGAAGTGAAACCATACCATCCTATACACAAAGCATTAAATTGTGCATAACTGAAATCTGTCACTTTTAAATATCGCACACGTCTTGCATTGACAACACATGTATTGTTCACAGTTTTTATGCGCTTTCTGAACATAATAGGATACTTGGTCCTGTGTAAACGCATTTGACTGTTGAGATTTTTGTAATTCATATTAGACCACTCTTCATTAGAAAATTAATAAGAAAAAAAATCGGCAAAACACGACTGACTTGCACGAAGGTCGTTTAACGACTTATCGAATTATTATTTTATAGAGACAAAAAGCAATTTCTAGGTTACGGGTATAAGCGTATATTAAAAGAATTCTATTAATAATTCTGATAAAATATATTAAAAACTTAAACAGTATTTAATGCAAGGACGCTATCTAGTGTAGCACTTCCCTTTGAAATACTATATGTACTCAGCGCCCGACATACACTATGAATATGCAACCACACAAACGTCGTTTCTTATCACGAAAAAACAGTCCCCTAGCTTTGGTCCCCTAACTTCACACACGTATTTAATTTACGCTTCTTTTCCATTTCACTACAAACGAACAAACGAACTACGAAAGACTACAAACGTGACTACCAACGCGCTAAATCACAATCGCTATACTGAATGTGCTGCATAATTCCTATTTTAACCGTAATAAAAATATTATTTGTGAACTCGAAATAACGAAAAACGATTAATTTGATATCGAGTTATCGAGAGCAAGACTGTGTAATAGTAGTTTCAAGGGGAATTCAAAGAAGTTCGAGATAACGAAAAATTCGATAATCTACTGTATATGGATATAATATTTTTTCGCGTCGTGCCGTGTCGTGTCGTACCAGTGTGAATCGGGCTTAAGGGGGCTGCAGCACTACATTTTTTCCATACATTTAGACCAATAAGCGAAAGAAAATTAAACATACTTCCAGTAGCTCGATTTCAATTTTGAAAACGGAATTCGATTTGCTTTCCTCTTTTCTAAGTTTACTCGGAAGTGGATTTTTATATATTTAATTTCGTCCCTATCTACAACTAAGTTAAGTATAAGTTTATTTTGAGAAAAATGTAAACTTATTATGCATTATATTATACTAACTAAAAATAAAATCATAAATCTACTTCCGAGCAAACCTAGAAAATAGACTAACGAATATAATCATCTTTTCAAAATCAATATAAGTCGATCAAAACAAGCTGAATTTTCATTTCTCTTTTGGTACTGTTTGCATAAAATTGCTGTCCTAGAGCAGGAGCAAAAGTATTTACTTCGTGTTCATTGACTTGTGCATGCGCGTATGGGCGTTAGAACATTTCTAAGAATCTTAGTAGCCATAGCCACAGTAGTACCCTCATTCCGAACGATTATAAATCAATTAGAGCTAATGACTACGGAAATGAAATAATAATACTACAAAACAAAACTATTTACACTATTTACTATACACCAAATGCCGCCACGGAGCCACATTAAAAAAATATTACTTTTTGGTTGATTCCAACTATAGGTACTAACTAGTAACCACATTTGGTATTCTATAGCCGCCAAGTGCCAAGTGGTTATCGATTCCAGTAATATCGAGATTTATTTAATTTATTTATGTTCAAATGAGTGAGTGCAGGTGTAAAAAGTTTTGATCAAAGTTGTCTACGCGGCGGAAAAAACCTCACAATATAAAAAAATGAAAAAAATCGGTTATCAATGAGGTCCCTTCACATGACGTTATTAAACATACATAAATAGATCAACTAAAATTTTATCTGCCGGACCCGATGAAGAATATGGAAATGTAATGAATGATCACGACCCATTGTTGAATTTATCGAATACAGAGTACTCTCAATTAGAAACCACTTTTTTAAATATAATATATTGGAATATCTGTTAAAAGAATTAATAAAAGACAAATTCAAATAAAATATTGGTTAACACAAATTGTTGGGTCTTGTTTAATTCTATATCTATTGTCTCAATATTTATTATATAGTTTGTTTTTATTTATGATATAACTTTAGTTATAGTACCTACTATATTATATTTTTTTTTTTTTATTAAATTTAAGTCCGCGGCAGCTATGGCCATTGGACTGATATGGGTTGCATATTATATTATTGAATCGTGAAAACGAATGATACCATACGAGGTCGTGCAAATAAATATAATCATATTATAAATAAAATGTTTATTTTGATTATTATCGTAGTTCCGAGAATTCGTATTTTAGTCGATTAGCGATGGCGCGATAAACACGATAATGGATTACACACACTAATGTTCGTTTATTACTCACACATTGACACAACCCAAATATCAATGCTATATGAAATGCCTAAATATTACTCCTTAAAACATGCTACGCTCCAGCCCCCTTAACCAAGCTGTGAATTATTTGCACCTTTTTATTATTATTTTCCTCGGTGTGACATCAACTTTTATAATTCCGTTTCGATGATCATCATATTTATGTATACCACTCGATTAAACACGAATATTGTTACTAGCAACCACAGTGAGTTATCATATTTTATTGTATTTTCGTGAATTCTTTCTCCTGATGTATCCTGGTCACTCTGTGTCTATACAACCGGTGTTAGTGAGACATTGCGTCATCGATGGGTGTCAACATCGGACTTTCCGTTGTCTGATCTCGAGATCGATGCTAGATGAGATGCATGAGATGGCCCACGGCGCGCGTTGGGTTACCTACCCGGCGCTACTTCGACGCCTCCTCGGCACTTATACGCGGTGAAATCTCCATACGCGTCATTACGACTGGCCCCTCGCTGTTGAAATCAATTCTTCATCGTAAACAAGGGAGGGTAAAGGCAATTCCCTCCCCCCCGTTCACAAAAAGAGTGATTTAAGAGTTGATCAAAATGCTTTTTTCAATATGGTTTATTGTAGTTATCGATTTCAACTGTAATTAAGTCTTACATTCAACATTAAAAGTTGGTACATTCTAAAACAATGAGACCGATCACCAGTACTTCTATCGACTGTATAACAGATCTCTGTACACAACTCATTTTGAAGTCAATTAAAAATCAAAAAAATAAATGAAAATGTAATTGTGTTTCTCACCATAACGACAGATTAACGACAAAAATAAGAAAAAAAAATAAAATAAATCAAGATTCCAATAATATTTATAGTTACAATAGCAATAATAACGATGCAAATGTGTTACTTCGTTAAAATTCACAGGACAAGATACATCGATGGACGGGGAACGTGGTATGAACGGAAAAGTCGTCTTGATCACAGTGGGTGGGTGCACGAAATTGCGCGGGTCGCGTTGGTACGTTACCCGATACCGTGCTAAATCACGATACAACTATACTCGTTTACAACTAAGCTCAACCTTCTGCGTTCTTAGACTAAGAATCTTGGCATAAATTTCTGATGTCGTTGTCGTCGCCGCCGCCGTCGCAGTCAGATTGGCCCAATGAGCACGTTCGGTTGCCTATCCAGTGTTGATTCGGCGTACATTTGAATTGCCTCCCCGGCACAAACACTGGGCGATATCTCCGAAATTGTCGTAACATTATTACGAATTTATTTCTTCCTGTTTATCACACTACACAAGAATATAATATTTATTTCACTTACAACGTAATCTGAGATTTTTCTGTGGTCGAACACTCGGAATCTAGTCCATATCGCCGACCCCCACTGCGCCGTCACTGACACTAATGAATAATGATAATTTACTACGCATACACTAGTACGGCTAGCGAGCACGTACTAACATTATTGCCTATACTGAACCCCCTTAAAATCGGCCCGTTTGCAAACCGATTGATGAATTTACCGGTGCACAACGTCGGTTATGAATTAATACCCTATGTCTTGTATTTTTTACATCGCATTCTATTCTAACGCTTTTTTTCCAAGCCTCCACCTCCCCCCCAACATCAGAACTATTGAATAGGGGCGGCAACATGTTGATACGTCTCGGACGACGGAGAGAAACCTAAGGCCAGCCCTAGGCCGACTTCGGTGGGCGAACGACGGTGCGGTCGCGGGGGGGGGGGCCTGACCAATATCGATGTTAATAATATTAAGGACCCCGGGCCTTGGGGATTTCGGAAATCCGCGCTTTCGTGACCGCGGCACATGTTCATCGTACGGCCAGATACGGCGGTGGGCCACGGAGCGGGAACCGACCCCTGGTGACGTGGAAGCGCGCGGCTGGAAGCAACGTTTGTTATATTATAATGTAATACACATAGATCTCAATACAAATGACAGTGCTCGATATGACGGCGTCTCGCTATCATCACAATTCGTCGTTTCGTTGTACACGTTTCGGAATATTTATAAAATACAGTGATCACTGGTTTATAGACTCGACTGTTTACTGTAGTAATCAAAAAATTAAATCCCGAACCCGATGTTATGTTAATCATGTTAATGTGACCATTTATTGGGATCACCATGTACCAGACAGATTAATCACTTTTATGAATGTGTTTATCGTTTATATGGCCTTTTGAACTCATTAATTTTTAAAACCGATTATATTATATTGAAAATACGGCGATAATGATAACAACTCAAAAATTACAGCTACAATGTATGTACTAACATTATTATTACGTATCTAATGTTAACATAAAGTAGTACATTGTTAAAAATTATATAACGTATACATGGACTTATTTCAGAAAATGTTCAAAACGTTTCAACGTGTAGCATGTTGTTATAATTTTGCGTTTTATACATATAATTATAAAAAGTTTTATATTATTAACTCTATAGTAATATTATTTTTGCTATATTTCTGTCTATCGCATTATTCGATTCGTATTTCTCAGAAATCATTAACACATGTGCGTCGTTACTTTTTGAGTATTTTTTTTACAAATAAATGCATGTCCCTACTAACATATTATTTATGCGTTCTTTTGAAAACGTTTCCTCGAAATCCTTGGAAATTAAATTTTATTAAGTCACGTCGTACATATATTTGCCATAATAGTATTATGAACATATGTTTATATACCGATCGATTGTAAGCGGCGTGTACACACGAAGAAGAAAAAGAAGAAGATGAAAAAAATGGTTTACGACAGCAGGGGTACATCCGTCGCACACCTCGGCGTCACTATATAATATACTTATACTTATACGTATATTGTCCACCCGTGAATTCGACTCGGTCCGATAACATCAATAGAGTCGAAATATATTATCATACTGAGCACTCTTAGTGCGGGGTTGGTCGAGAGTTTGTTTACAGACGATATCGGGTTTTTGTCGTAGTAGAATTTTCGTTTGTTACGGTTGCTTTCAATGAGCATGTAAGAGTTTTGAAAGCGTCGTCTGACACAGCAATAATTTATGACATGTATATACGCAGATGTTGAAAATGTCATGGGGGCCCACCGGTTTATAAACCATGTACACGCCATTGTTATGATATTACAATATAATAATTTTCCTAGTCTTACAAATATCAAAATTCATATTTTACCTCCCAACATCACTTTGACTCTCCTGAAACCACTGGAACAAGGAATAATAACAAATTTTAAAACGACGTATCTGCAGGAAGTTGTTCGTAAAATCGTCGAAAAGAGCAAAATATTTTATGACAGTATTGCGTCATCTTTTCGAGCAATCAGAAATGAACAATGAAAAATGTCATACCGGTGTGTAGGCTATTAGTAAGTTATATAATGCAATAGACTAGATTGTTGCCAATCATTTATCACAAAAAAAAACTGAATTTTTTAATTATACTTTTTATTATATTTTTTACTATGTATATATTTATACTTATAGTAACATGTATAAATATATACATATTATAATTAATAACAATATAATTCATACATCTAAATATTATAATCTAAACTAATTACTATATGCCTGGCCTTACACAAGATCCCAATAAGATTATTAAAGTATAATATGTAATATATTATGTATATATATATATATATTAATGAATGTCAAAAAAAAGGATAGTAAATTAATAATAAATAATAAATCCCAACAAAACACCTCCGTCGTAAGAATACGAAATTCAGGCGGCCGGCCTAACGCGGCGGCGCAGCAACACGTACTTTAAATGATAAATGTGCACAAACGAGTTTTATCCGAAATAAGGGTGTGCAAAATGCACCCGGTCCAAAAAACAAATAACATCTCTGCGTTCGTATGCAATCGCATTGCTTACAAACTGCAACCCTCGAGCTATACCTGTTCAATCTACCTGTTTTCCGTTTCAGCGCCACGTATAATACCATTAATCGAATAATATTTTTGTTCATAATCAAAATAGCTAATACAGGACATAAATTATTACAAGACCTCATTTTATCCAGTCGAACATCTTTAAATTGAATTAAAATGTGTCGGACGAACTAGAATTGCGCCATCAAATAAACGTAATTATGATTTTAGGTAAATTATTTTTATCGACTCTATAATAGCGTTTATATAGGTAATCTCTGCTTAATAATTTATGATTACTGATAAGTTATAACTTTACGCAATTAAAAAATGTTGTCTATTACTAAATACATTAAAGTAGCTGTTCCGCTCTGGCTTCGCACGAGAGCAGTATTATTGCGGTTTATTCGTTATTGCTGTAATAGATGAGTGCAGTATGTATAGATACTTTATACAATATACATAGACACTTCATAAACACCAGTTTACTCTACCGGGGGGATATTATGTTCCGACACGAGACAAGGTGAAAGGGTAGGTACATAATTATATTATATGGGTTACAAATTAAAATACATTATCCACGGATAAAATATAAGGTTTAAAATTAATGTACGCTACTTGCTACAGTATACTCGAGTGCAATAATGCATGAAAATGATGTTGGTATGTAGGATTCCTGTATACCTAGAACTATAAACGACTATTATATGAGTTTTAATAATATAGTCTATACACCTAAATATTATAATCTAAACTGATTAGTACATGTCTGACCTTAAACACGACCCAAATAAGGTCATCGAAGCATAATATGTAATTTTATTCAGAAGTATACGCATGCTGGATTATAATACGAAATATTTTATTTATAAGTTATAGTTACAATCACATATATCGTTACGTAAAGTTTAAACAAAATAAAAATGCTCTCATGGTTAAAACATGTTATTTTTTTTTTGTATACATTATCACTCAATTACCATTTCTTGTCGGGGTTACAATATTGACGACCTATTATCGTGCGCATTGTGTGCAGTCGTCTCCAAAACACATTAGACGTTTGACAGTTTTCAACCCATGATTTTAAATAATATACGATTGAAAAAATAAGATTAAGCGTGCGTTCTTTACGACCGGGGTTCACATTGTTGACAACGGTTATCTTACAAATAACAATGAAACATATATAAATGAGAATCTTTGAAATAAATAAAATATAAATTTTAATATAAATCTGTAACTCGGTGCGAGAAAGGCCATTTTCACGTTTTGACAAATTTGAGAATAAGGACCCATGTTTATTTTTGACAACATCATTATTGTATAAAAAGGACGAATGTCTACATGGAAGTGCGGCCAACTTACGACTTATATTTGCCATTTTAATTGTTATCGAATGTCAATGTATAAATACAACTTATGCATTTGTAGTTGAAAAAAAATTGAACTCCTTTGGTCCGGCTCTGATTACGCCACATATTATTGCAGCGTCAGTCGAAAGTTAGTATTTTGATATTATACATCTATTATACGCCATATAAACTACGTTCCCGGTTTGAATTATTTTACTTATGAGTTAAATATGAGTTTTATAGTTATAAAATTCCATATATTTTATCGTTGTAGCCAATCGCGCCTCAAACATCCATCTAATGCATCGTTTCTCAACCTTTTTAGTGTCGCGACCCCCAAAATAGGTATAAAATATTGTCAATCACTTCACGACCCCCCTCCATCTATATTAGATAAACATTTGAACAGTGAAAATATCCTATCATTAACCAAACGCAATATAACATTTTAAATATCAATTTATAAATAGGTAGGTACCATATCTAGTAACTTAAGCTTATCAAGTTTGAACGTTATGTATCGGGTCGTTAAGAATTTCCATTAGTGGAGTAGTGCCCGTTTTATTGATGAGATATCTACATTTAATCGACTGCTTATTATTGATATTATTAATATTATTTGTGTGTGTTATGAAACGATTAATTTATCGATGACAGTCTTGCGTCATTCGTGTTGTTAAACTCATGTGATATTGCGTTATTAAGTTGGTTTTTAGTGCGTCTTTTTAGTTTTGTGTAATTTGAATTAATAATTATGGATAAATATATAATAAAAAGTAATGCTCCGTCTACTTCTGGTGAACCAGCGAAAAAAAAATTCAGGTCATATAACAATGAGTATTTGAAGTATGGGTTTATTTCACTTGATAATAAGCCGCAATGTGTTGTTTGCTTTCAAGTTCTATCTCAAGAAAGTATGAAACCTTCAAAATTAATTCGACATCTGGAAACAAATCACGTCCATGTTATGGATAAACACGTTACTACCTATTTCTTTAGTATTTCTCTGAATATTTCATAGTGTGTAAGTATGTTTACACAATTACTAAGAATAAAAAATAACCAATGAAATAATTAAGTTAATGATTTGAAATTGTTAGAATAGGTATTAAATGTCAACTTGTCATGTACTTTTTAAAACTAGGGACTTCAACCTTTGAGAATTTCAGAATAAAAGATAAAATAAATACTAATTTTCCTTAGTTTGTTATTCATTAATAAATAAAACATAAAAAAACATTTTCATACTATAAATTAAAAATATATCTAACATTATCTTGGTTTTTATATAAAATGTAAGTTGTATTTATTATATCTATTTTTATTTTTACTATAAAAAATTATAGAAAAAATATAGTTGCAACAATTAATTGTTGTTATATTGCAGATCTCTTTGTATTAGAAAATTAATACAAAGCTTAATTGAAATCCCTTTTAAGATTTATATATTGCCAGAGTTCATGTTAATAACAGATAAAATCAATAATTCTCTACATGGCATAATATGTGACATTTAATATCCTTCTGATGGTTAAATTGTTTGAAACACTTAAGAGTGTATTGTTTTATACATGAATACTCTGCTAGTTGCAAACCGTTGCGTAATATTATAATTATACTTTTATTTGTTTTGAACATTTAGCCAACAAATTGTTAACTTATATTATAGGTGTCGGTTATTTTTTTTTCTTCAGCTAGCGTCAATAGTGAAAGAACCTTATACATACATGTATAGCAGAGAATGTTATTGAATGACAATAAGTAAATAGCTGAAAGTAAGTTTTTTACTTAGACTGGAGATATGTAGGTAACAATTAAAAAATAACTCAACATTTTACTTTAATTCTTAATTATTTATATCATCATCAACTTCATCATCAGAAATAATATTTACTGACATATTTTTACTGCCAGTGGTATTATCGTTGAATTTTTTTTTGTATTGTACCCAGCAATTAGGAGGGGAAGAATTTTTGTCTACGCCCATCTTGCGGTCATACACACAACATTTAATATAAAATAATCATAATTAATAATATAGAGACTAAATATTTTAGCTACTTCAAATTTTTCTAGTTACTTGATTATCTTTACACCGGTATTTTTGGCGTTTTAGAGCCAAATCTATTTCTTTTTTTTCCTCCAGTGTCACAATAATCAGTTTTTTATGAATGGTGGCTAAGTCTGAATGCTTAGCACACCACCATGATTCACACTAGAAGAATAATTTTATGTAAATAACTTATCATAATTTATGTAAAGAAATATAGGGTTATGTTTACTTTTTTGTCATATATCTCTTTGATATACCTATAATTTTTTATGTCGGTCATCATATTCTCATTCACATTTTTTTCCAATTGAAGTTCTTGCTATACTAATATAATTATAAACAATTTCATAATTAATTCTTTGTTAGTAAATATTTTAATTTTAATTTCTGTATTTGTATATATTTTTATAATTTGTTATTTATTAAGTTTACTAAAATTAAATAATGTAAATTGTATTTAAAAATGCAGTGTATGATTTTTGAAATATAAAATTCAGACAGGTAAATTTTTTACTATCAATAAAATTTCCTAAAAAATTAATATAACAAATTATGTACCTAAAACCTAATACATACATGTATAATTCAGTTATTATTATACAAATTTTAAATTAAGATATACATTCAAAAATAGTCTTTTTAGGTCGTTTTCCAAATGGTTTCAAACCAAAAAAATATATGTTATTGATGAAGAACATACAGTGAATGTCTTGGCAGCTTTCAGCAGTGATCCTCATGCATCTGTCAGGTCGGTAGCTAAAGAAATGGACATCAGTCGTAGCTCTATACATCGTATATTGAAGAAAAATGATTTCCATCCATACAAATTGCATTATGTACAAGGGTTGAAACCCTCTGATCAAGATAGAAGGCTTCAATATATTTCAAAAATTATTTGCCTTCATGACCACAATAACATTTTGAAAAAAATATTATGGACCGATGAAAGCTGTTTTAATAATAATGGTATTGTCAATCGGCATAATTCTCATTACTGGAATGAATCAAATCCATTTTGGACATGTGAGTCCAATGCACAAGTTCGCTGGTCTACCAATGTGTGGTGTGGTATAATAAGTGGTTATTTGATTGGACCTTATTTCTATCATGGCAAACTAACTGGCCAACGTTATTTAGACTTTTTGACTAATACACTACCAATGTTATTAGGAAATATTCCATTAAATCTCCGAGTAAATATGTGGATTCAGCAAGACGGTGCTCCACCACATAACTCGAATATAGTCCGTGATTATTTAAACACAAATTTTCAATCGAGATGGATAGGAACTAGAGGTCCACTAAATTGGCCACCACGATCTCCAGATCTAACACCACTCAATTTCTTTTTGTGGGGTTACTTAAAGGACAAAGTATACTCCCAACAGTCAACGTCGTTAGATGATTTAAAACAACGCATAATTGATGTGTGTAACTCTCTTACTTTTGAAATGTTGGAATCCACGACAACTGGAATTCTGTTACGGTATGAAAAATGTATAATGAAACATGGCGCACACTTTGAAAATTATTCATAGTTACAACTTACTAGTTACTAGTTAGGTATATTGTTCCATAATATTTAATTTGTTATATTATTTAATGTTAAGAAATAAAACTGAACTTATAGTTGAAAAATTAAATTTACAGAGTTACATTTTACTATTTCTTACAATTTAGTATTGTTTAGTATCAACATCCATGTTAAGCATCACATGACCATGTTAAATAATGATAAAATACAATAATGTATAATAATATTATGTAATGACTAATGACCTACCTTTTAATGATAACAAATTTATTGATTATTGGAAGAAAACAATTGAAAATCGACTACAGCAGTAACAGTGATTAGCAAGAAATAAATTTGAATTTTAACACACTTTGAAAATTGTTTAAAAATTAACGGCTTAACCAAATTAAAAGTTTTAAACGCCAAAATGGTTTTTAAATACTTATTTATGAAATAGCTATCTTGGATTATCAGAAAAATATTAAATACAAAATTTAAATTATTTATTTTTGTTGTAAAAAATAAAATAAAGTATAAGATATACAAATTATAGCGCAGGGCTCTACAAATCATTACAAAAAAAAAAACTTAAAAATATTGAATAGAAAAAAAGTTATTGCATTAGTCAAATAGACCTGGGACACCCTGTATATATATATACCAATATAGTATGCACAGTACACAAACAGCATAAAAACTATAATAAAACCAAAAAGGAAGTTAAGTGATCTTACCTTATAGGTGTGTAAAAGTATCACAGGATATATATTTTTGAATAAAAAAAAAGGCACGATACAATAATTTTTATCGAGGCGAATCGAAAAAATAATTTCAATGGCAAGACTAATGCCATAAAGTATAAATTGTTCTTTTCATCACTAGTACATCGTGAACACGTGAAATGTGAATACATCAACATTGTTTGTATGAACCATAAAATATATAAATGTAAATTATAAAATAATATTTGTTTTTTTTAAATGTAAGTTAAAATGTATAATTTATTAATCATTTTCAATGTACACTATAATTTTTACCAAATAGTTGAGCGTTCTAGTGAATATTTCAGACGCTCTTTAAGAGTTCTGGGAGTTATGAGGTTTATGTACCCCTGTGATCATCCACTTCCATATACAGTTAAAGCATTGCACTTATATATATTTGTGTGAAATAGATGAAAAAAACGACATAAAGTGTAAGACCGAATGCCAAAAACAACATGAATCAATCAAGGTATGAATACAATTTATTGATTAAAAAACAATTATTTGTTTATTAGTCTTTTTTAAAAGTATCCATGGGGTAGTCCTCATCCTTCCACTTAAACGGGAAGTCGCTGGACACAGGCTTTGGAGTGGCCGCGGCCGGGTTGGAAGATCTGGAAGCACAAGCGTCTACATAAAAAATTTGAGTCATCAATGTCGGTATTCACAATGAATATAAAGCTAATAATAACATATTAAATTATTTAGATTCCACTTCACACTACGGAACATTATGATATGCATATAATGAGTGATTTAATTTGACTAGCATGTTATAATTGTATCGGCGTGTTATAAATGATTCGTTTTTTTTAAGGTGTAATAATTTTAAAAAAAAATGTTACCCAGGTTTAATTGAAATCGATTGTATACGTAAAAAAAAAAACATGGCAAAACAATATACGTATAATTGAAAAGAAATCCATAAGGTGAGGCCAGGGATGTGACGGACGCACTCTCCTGTAATACACAAACCTTTAATTCTCTTCTCTTGTGGGCACGCCATTTAATATCGATAGGTAAATATCTAAATGTCCATGATTAACTTATAGTTATACTTGTATATGGTGTACATCGTACGTGACGTGATATATTTGAATATCTAAGGATTTCGAAAAATGTTTCCAAATATTAGTATCTAACTATATGCGCATTTAATTTCAAAAGAATATTTTCAAAAAGTTAAAACGCATATTGTGTCAATGGCTTATGAGCATAAACCGAGAAATACAATTCGAATTTTGCAAAAAAAGGAAATAAAGCAACAATAATATTATTTTCGATTAATTACTATAGGAAAATCAGTATCAAAATAAATGGATGGTGTGCAATTGATGGGGACAAATTATATGTACACTATATACGTATATTGATTGTTCAAGAGTTTTCTTTTATACTTGAAAGAAAATTCAAACTTGAAATATGTTTATTGTTTTTAAAAACAACGAGATTTAAGGTTAGGTTAGTTAATGTTACAATAATGATACAAATAATGTTACATTAATGCTCTCGTTACGATATATGTATACGCAACAAATGTTGACTTAAGCAATGTTCGCGTAAACAGTTATGCTTACATTTATGTACAATATTTAAATATATATGTTACCAAAAAATTATCGAAGTAAAAATGTCAAAATTGATTAAAATGACCGTGTGCGGGTGTAATCACGTAGACAAAAATTGGCACAGGTCACCGGGTAAATAGTCATATCGGTTAATAAAACTGCTGCAGTGTTAGCGATAAGAAGGTGACAAATCAAAGTGTGAATATGTAGTAAATGCCTACTTACCATTAACTTCAAAATGTTCAGTAAAAAAATGTAGGTTCGTACAATAATCTATATATACTATACTTGTAGTGTAGTCTATTTATAACTTATCGACGACTGAATAGTGAATTTGCTGCAGAGAACAGATTATTAAACAACATTTTTTGTTATACGTTATACATTAATGTTACCGACTGCTTAGTACGCGTGTACCATTTGTACTTCTATGATATCAAAATATTTGGTTTAAAAGAAAATCGCAACGCGCGTACCTATATATACGACTATATACACTTTACACGCGTCCTCGTTGTTGGATAAATCCCCGTCAAAAATAACTATTCAGAAATATATATAATATATAATTATTCGCGATGATAATTATCAAAAAAAAAATGTTATTTAGATACATT
Source organism: Periphyllus acericola (assembly GCA_949715065.1). Classification (NCBI taxonomy): domain Eukaryota; kingdom Metazoa; phylum Arthropoda; class Insecta; order Hemiptera; family Aphididae; genus Periphyllus; species Periphyllus acericola. The sequence continues at coordinate 20,110,168 of OX454264.1, forward strand.
TTATTTTACTTATAAGCTATTATCAACGTAAGCCATTATTTTAATTAAACCGGTATCAGGCGTTTCAGGAGGAACTTTTCAAAGGAAAAAGGACACTTTTTTAGCGCTGCGATATGTACAACTGTAGGTACTACAGGGCGGACGTGCGCCGTCAGTTTAAGTCCTACATATGTAGTATGAATACTAATATTATTATACGTAGAGTGTGGTCCGTGCCGACTGTCTGTAAGAGTACCCGGAAGGTACGGTCGTCGGTTTAGGGTGTTTGGGCGCGCCCCTATATAGTAGTTTTAGGTCCCTGGTTAGGTGAATTCGTTGTATTATACTATGGCCCACGATCAGGGGCGTCCCCGGACCATCACCTAAAGGGAGGGAGGATAACGGAAAATCGTCTGTGTTTATGCATTTTTGTATCAAAAAAATAACAATAATTTTTATTTATTTACGTAGTGTAGCTGTTAATTAATTAATGATGATTGAATTGCTAGGGAAAATAAAAATAAAGGGTAAAACACAATAACTATAACCATATAAATATTTTTTAATAATAAGCATTTCTGATTTTACACAGCAGTCAAACGTTGATTATAATTATTTTAACACATTTTCTTTATAAAAAATTAACATTGACTAATGTTAACATTGACGACATTTAATATCGAAATGTAAATATCTAAATGTCCATGATTCTATTATAGTTAAAATTTATTGTATAGGGTGTATATCGGACTCGACGTGATTAATTTGAGTATCCAAGGATTTCGAAAAAACCATTTCAAATAATAATAAAAACTACATCGTGTGTGGCCGGGATTGTTCGTTTATCTTTATACGTCCTTCTACGTGAGTTTACATGTATGTGCGACGTGCGTGTGTGTACGCAGTATTTCGCAGGTAGGTTCGTGTTATTGGTGCCTATTTGGCCAAACTGGTGGTGGAAACTCGACCAATCGAACACCACAGCCGAAGTATCGGTTATAAAAGACCAAATTGTGCGAACATCAGTGTGTATTACACTTTTTCTTGCCCGTGTGTTAACATTTTTTGCTCATTTATTCGAAATCAAAGAAGAAATAAGATGAAGGGAACTGTTATTTGGATGCTGCTCGCCGCAGTCGCAATCTTTATATTCGGATTCCATCATATGGCTGGTAAGCATATAATTATTATTAATTATAAGTAGTACATAAATTGTTTTTCTTGTTTAGAATATATTTTTGCAATTTTATAACTGGAAAAAATTAAAAATCTTAATAAAAAATTAAAATAAATGTTCATTTTATGCTAAAACATTTTTCAAGATTTCAGTTCTAAAAATATTGTTTTTAATAATATTTTGTAGAGTACTTATAGTATATTATAATTGTTAAATTTTTTAAATTATGCGTTGTGGGAGGCGAGGGAGTGGTCTTTGTAAGAAAGCGATTAAAAGCGATCTTTGTAATGCCGTTGTCGGGTCTTAATTAATAATAAAAGACTTGTTAGATATTGGGTATCTAATAATTAAACACTAACAATTTATAAACGTTGGTTTTTACTGCAATAATATTTTTTTTATATATGCCGTGATGACTCACATCTTTAATCTTGAAAATATGTAACTATAATTAATTGTTACTGATTACGGATGTTAAACAAATAATTCATAAGTCAGTTTTAATTTGCTTTACACATTGTAAATCTGCGTATTGTCTGCGTGTCATTGGTGTTTCGTCGGTTTAGATTTTCTCCAATATTATACCATCAATTAAATAAAACGTGTTTAACATTTTTATTTTCCTCGAGAAATGTGTATATATTTTTTGTATTTTATAAGTTGGGGTTGATACCGCAAAGCAATATTATGCGTACACCGGTTACCTGCTACTTTTAGCTCACACAAAGCATCGTTTCTCCACCGACCGACTACAATGTGTTTATGTGTATATGTGTGTGTGTGTGTGTGTGTGTGTGTGTGCGTGTGTGTGTGTGTGTGTGTGTGTGTGGATAGCTCAGTTAGAGTGGTTGGAATTGCTACATAAATCTGTCGAGCTACGTGGAAGTGGCGATGTTGGTGGTGGTGTGTGTATTGATGTGTAATTGTGTTGGTGTATGACTTAAACTAATGAAAAGTAACTTACAAATAATAGTATCAATGTGTATGGTGACTCTGTAGCTGTTATACTTTATACAATAAAGGTAGATAAATAATATTCAAAAAATAAATATATAAAATGTACCCATATTGTTATGTTTATATACATGTTTGTAAGAAAATGTTACATATTTCGTACAAATATAGGATCGACAAACGATGAGTATAACATTGAGTGTGTGTCGAGTGTCTGAGGTGGTTCAAAATAGGCAGATAACCATGAAATCATCTTTAATTATTATTTCTTATATTATAATATATTACTATTTTATGTTTGAGTTAGTGGCGCGGACAATATAATATAATATAATATTTTTTTTACGTATGCAATCGATTTCATTTAAACCTGGGTAACATTTTTTTTTAAAATTATTACACCTTAAATAAAACGAATCACTTATAACACGCCGATACAATTATAACATGCTAGTCAAATTAAATCACTCATTATGTGCATATCATAATGTTCCGTAGTATGAAGTGGAATCTAAATAATTTAATATGTTATTATTAGCTTTATATTCATTGTGAATACCGACATTGTGACTCAATTTTTTTGTTTTTTATGTAGACGCTTGTGCTTCCAGATCTTCCAACCCGGCCGCGGCCACTCCAAAGCCTGTGTCCAGCGACTTCCCGTTTAAGTGGAAGGATGAGGACTACCCCATGGATACTTTTAAAAAAGACTAATAAACAAATAATTGTTGTTTAATCAATAAATTGTATTCATACCTTGATTGATTCATGTTGTTTTGGCATTCGGTCTTACACTTTATGTCGTTTTTTTCATCTATTTCACACAAATATATATAAGTGCAATGCTTTAACTGTATATGGAAGTGGATGATCACAGGGGTACATAAACCTCATAACTCCCAGAACTCTTAAAGAGCGTCTGAAATATTCACTAGAACGTTCAACTATTTGGTAAAAATTATAGTGTACGTTTAAAATGATTAATTAATGATACATTTAAATAATCATTTAAAAAAAAACAAATATTATTTTATAATTAACATTTATATTATTTATTATTCATACAAACAATGTCGATGTATTCATATTTCACGTGTTAATGAAAAGAACAATTTATACTTTATGACATTAGTCTTGCCATTGAAATTATTTTTTCGACTCGCCTCGATAATAATTATTGTATCGGGCCTTTTTTTTTATTCAAACTTATATAACCTGTGATACATTTACACGCCTATAAGGTAATATCACTTAACTTTATGGTTTCATTATAGTTTTTATGCTGTTTGTGTACTATGCATACTATATAGGTATATATAATATATATATAACTAAACCGGTTATCATACATAGGTGCAATAAATGTGTATCATGTATACATATATAAGTGCAATAAGCAATATATTGTATACCTTGTATAGGATACTTTACAGGGGTTATATATCTTACTTATTGTATAGTATCTGGCAGAGGTGAGTGCAGTCGCCAAAGATAGTCGATCCCGCTAGACAATAAAGAAACAAGCATTTTTCTTGAAAAAATGTTATAAGTAGAAACCGACTGATGAGCATAATAAAATATATTTTTATTTGGAAACGGTTTAAGGTAAAAAAAAAATTTAACTTTTTAAATCAAAGTAATGTAAAGTATAAATTAACCCGGTTTTTTTACCGAGACTGTATACATATTAGAGCCAAAAGTGTTTCGATTTAAGATTGACTGAAATAAAATTTTTATTTATGAAGAACCAAAAAAAAAAAATTAATAAATATTCTTGAATCCAAAAAATGCACGAATGCTTCAAATGCTAAACGTTGCAAAGTGCTATTAATTGGTCCGTGAAACATCTCTTCAAGGGCGTCAGTCGTAGGATTCTGTTGTGGGCATTAAAAATAAAAAAAACTGGTGTATCTGGCCAACTACGTTTCACCGGTGAACAATGCACGGTCATTCGTCGAGCGGGTTATACCTACTACGCCATTTTCGTGCGATTATCGTCCAGATAGAATTACTTTTATATAGGGCTCGGATATTTAATAAATAATATAATTTAATACATAGACGAAAAATCATAAAATATGCATATTATCTGATAAAAAAAACCAAAAATATGCAGAATAAAATTTATGTAGCATTACAAATTAAAAATTAATTATATTTATAAGCATTTTATTTTATTTTTTTTAACTATACATATATTAATTTACAATATATGCGTTCCACTTTGATACAATAGTTTTTTTTTAATTTGATCAAAATTAAAGCTGCGCCTGTTATCCAAAAGTACAATTTTGTAACATGAAAAACTTCGTTCCGGGCACTGATTTTATTGGAGCGTATTTAAAGAACACGTCGTGATTTGTGTTCTAGTTTTTTCCACCCTTTTTTTTACCTTTGGTTTTGTTAATTGTTTATTACCATTTTACTACCAACCACCGTTTACCACAATACTGCACCACTAGTCATCACAGTATTTGTGTATTACTTCCACCACCACCAGCGCAACCAAATCAGGTCATTTATTATTCTTGTGTATTATAGTTTTATTATATACTGTACGGTTTTTTATTATATTATTTATTATCCCATAGCTGGCCAGCACAAGTGTGCCCCAAACCATTATTATTATTTTTACTAAATAATACACCTTTTAATATTTTTAAAATATCGTATTTTTTCATACAGTCCACTTCCACTCCCAAACATTAGTCCTTCGAGCATAGGATAATATATAATGTCCTAAGCGATTGAACTACCAACCACCGTGAAGATACACTAGATTAAGATGTTTTACTGACATAATACATCAAATTATTCATTACGTATAATATGCTATAGTGTAGTTAATATTATTTTGTTAATGTAATAATGATTGTTATAATAAAATACAGAGAAATACGTATTATAATAGTGGCACGTATCGTCAATTCGAAGATGGACTTTAGACAGTTATTTACTTATCGGCAATATTCATTATAATACCGACTCCGCTGTTTGTACCTGAGCAAATCCGACTCCCTGCGATTATTATAATTGTTATTCATAATCTTTAGTGATATCGTACATTAAAATTAAAATAAACCATTCCATTGTTACGACAGTCTCGGAAGAGCGTGATGTCATGACATTAACCATTATATATACACCGTGGCCTAAATTGAGAAAAAAAAAAACTAATACATTTGTTGATAACCATGTGTATTGTGTATTCGATGTATTCGGTGTATTCGAAAAAGCAAAAATTCGTTTAGGTGAATTTACAAAAACGGATTAACCGAGTGCGTCAAGCTGGGAACGCATTATCAGTGACACCAACTACGGACATGTTTTTCGTTCGTATCGCATCACGGACGTCACATTGTATCACGCCAGATTTAGTAACTAGCGTTTCGCATAAAAATAACGATTGTCACTCGATGTTCTTTCTGAGTCGTGTCGCATCGTGGGTGGGGAAGTATGGCCATATTGATCTCGATGTATACCGGCAGAATAAAGGAACGCTCAGCACCACCTGCAGGCTAAAACGACAAGTACCCCACACCATCCCCTTGCCCGCCGATCACACTGCCGCCGTTCTCACAACGACCCGGCCGCCCTCCGTCACCGCACCGCACAATACCACGCCGCACCACCGACAATGCAAACAGATCCTTTTGACGGTCACCGACGTTGCCATATCCTGCCCACGCACCCCGCAACCGACCATCGACGACACCACTGCAGCAACCGGCCAATCCAACGGACGCTCCCTCTCCATCCACTGCTACACGGCGTCTCGTTTCTGTATAAATACACATCTGAATATAATATATCCGTACAATATACGACGTGCCTGAAGTTGGCCCCTTTCATGCTATCGTAACAATACCAAACATGCACCTGCAATAACTAGCAACCAATTTGCAACAATGGTTTCATCATTTTCAATTCTTATAGTCTCACCACATTTAAATTTTTCGTATTTGGGGACCAACTTTACGTATAAGCCCGCCCAAATCTCTGTACCAAATCCATACCCGTGCCAACATTTTCCGGCTGATTCGCAACTATTTGTAACAATGGTTTTATAATTTTTAGCCCGATACATTTTTTGTAAAAATGATTTTCCCAGGGAGGGGGGAGGGCAGCCCATTTTTCGGATATCGGTTTAACCCAATATTTTGTTTCAAAAAAAGTAAAACTTTTACTGGGCGTATGTTCGACACACTCTATTTTATAATTGTAATATCTACTCTTTTTTGAACTCAATCAAAACTATCCAACTATAGATATAACTGTGTTCTGTCAAATTTTCACAGTACAGAATGCATGTATTCACCCCTCCCCCCCTCCCGTGATTACGGCTTTGTGCGACCGTTCGTTTTCACGCTCGGCCGCGTCACACCTCCTTCTTGTGTAACACGGCGTCCTACGTAAGCAAACACTATACGAACCAGTGGCGTATATAGGATTTAATTTCGGAGGGGGCCGATTATGTATTTAGAGCAAGGGTCGGCAATTAATTCCTATGGCGGTCCAGATAATTTGAAAAAAAAATGTTCGGGGGCCATAAAATTTTAATATAATAATAATAATTTCACAATTTTAGTGTTAAAAGTTTAATGAGAAAAATGACATTTTTTGTCTTGAGCCAGATTTTTAAAATTTGCTACTCTTGGTGAAGAACTAATGTGCTGAGTGTTTTCAAGGCGGAGAGCAGTTAATCTTAAACGATATTTAAAAACGTCATTTTGGAGAATGATAAAATTGAAAAATATTTTTGACGGTCCAGTTATTTCCGCTCCACGGGCCGTACTTGGCCCGCGGGCCGCCTATTGCCGACCCCTGATTTAGAGTTTAGGGAGAAATGACGGAGGAGGCACAATGACAAATATTGCTTAAACGCTAAAAGACCTTTGGACTATTTGGACTATCATCATTACTTCACCAGAGAAAAAATTAACACATTTTTTTATTTTTTATGAAATGTTATGTAAAAAATGTATAAAAAAACTCTTCATTGCAGTAAACAATTTTTTTACTACAGTCACTCAAAATTAATTACAAATTTTCTTACAAGAATAAACGAATATTATACATTTTAAATACGAGGTTTTGAATCGACATTTGTCTCTTCATTATGACGAAGCTGTCGTACCCACAAAACTTTAAAGCATATGGCTAAACGACAAACTGTGATACGATATAAATACTCGAAAACACGAAAATACACGTGTCTAAAGCACGAAAGCCTCGAACTTGAGTCTCGGAGATACCGCACACAACTGATGTCTGATCAACGATAATAAATAACAAAATGTTACGGTCACAGAATATATTAATGTTATGGTATAGCAGTGATGGAATGGCCCAGGTGCAGAGTGGGACAAATCAAATATCAATAGAATATACTATCTATTATTATCTATTATCTATTATTATAAAATAAAATTACAAATACCGATAATTCCTATCTATCTATTTCTATCCGACTACACAGACTACAGGCTATACAATTTTTATTATCTTATCGCATAAGCGATTTTTCATTTCGGGGGGGGGGCCCGGGCCCCATCGGCCACCCCCCCCCCATATATAAGCCCCTGATACGAACTCATGCGCACGCTCACGTGGTGGTTAATAAAATATAAATAAATAATTTAAAAATGAGTTTATTTAAATAACCATAACATGTATTATAATTATTCAATAATTATGTTGTACTAAAATTATTATGTATTATATTATTAAATAAAATAAATCACAAATCGTAATCAGACGGTGAGAAAATCAAATCAAATCATTTGACCGCGAGCGATCGGCCACAAATGCCACTACTGGATATTTTCCAGTTAAATATTATCATGGTGCGTGTGTAATTTACATAATATTATTATATGCATAATCAATGTGCCCTGATGGTATCGTGGTTAACCGCAGGTCAATCGTCTTTAGAGCGTCACTATTAGCGACATGATATAACATTACTATCAATGCAACGATTAATCGAACCCCGTTACATATATAGTTAAATAATTGCCTCGAGTAAATTAACAAAATATTATATTCATCAAACATGTTGTATACATTTAAATAATGAATTGAAAAAAAATTTGATAAGACTTTTTTATTGTAGGCAATTATTGCTTTTAAATGCATTTATCAGTATTCGTATGTGTGTTTTTCATTGAATTGAATTTAAGGAATTGATTTTTTAATTTAATTATTGTAATTATAATAATCAAATTAATTTAATTAATCCTAGCTTTTAATATGGTTATTCCTGTTGCTCGAAAGTTGTAGAAGTTGCAAAATTTATAAAAAGATTAAAAAATATGCACGAAAAATGTTTAAATATGCAAAAAAATGTGATATACATGGAAAAAAATGATTTACATTGTTTAAAAAATTCATAATGTAAATAATGATAATGCACTGTGTACCTTTATGGACATGTTATGTGACGATGTAATGCAAGAATACTTTGACTATTGCACCATTTATCGATGTGTATACAGTATAATAATATATGTTGCTTGATTGGAAATACAGTCACTATAATTATTGTTCTAGTACGAAATTTGATTAAAGTATTTTCTGAGTGCAGTATTCGAACTATCCTTTACGATGATTAAAAAAAAAGCAATATACTTGAAACATTTTTTAAATTTTTTCGAAAATTTTTTTTAATGATTTCGATATACGTAAAGTTTGGTGATCGGGCCGGGTGATTGTGTACATTAAAATATTAAATACATTACAACTATATAACAATTAATTTATTATTTAACAAGTTTGTATTATTGTGAGCATAATGCGCCGAGCTTATATTCAACAGTATTATAAAATGTGCTGTATTTTTTAAATTACGAATAATTCTCATTCGTTTCAAACTGAATAAATTTCAATTTTTTCTAAAATATCATAACAACACAATTTGGTGTTAAAAAAAATGTTCGAAGACAGAAATTTTCTATACGTTCTATATTAAATGTTAGATTTATATTTACTGTTGATCGCGTTTGTCTACCAAGATATTGAAGCATTACAATTAATTTATTTAAAAGATTATTTCAAAATATAATTTATTACATCTTTCTTACATTTTATCAAAACAAAAATGTATAATGTACCTATAACTTAAAGTATTTATTAAAAATTGATTTTTTTTTTTACATATCGTGTATTTTTAATAACATATTTGGATAAAAATAAATACATATATTTGTACATATTTTTTAGTATTAAATACATATAAATCCGCACCTTAGTAATAAGTAACGTACATTAAGAATAAGATATACATTGTATGTATATATATTTATTTTTCTTAGTCCTTTTATTTACTGTCAAACATTTTGTAAGTGGTACACCATTTATACTGAACAAAATATTTTTACTCAATGTGTTACGAATAGAGTATAGGTACTGTAAACCTGAATAATGCCTTACAAGTAATGGGTAGATTAGATACTGATACAGATTTTTTTTTAGGTCCAAAAAGAATTGCGGCCATAATCGTGGGACAACAAATTAATGCGTGGACCGAAAGCTGGAAGATCCTTAAAAACGTAAGTAGTTACAACATGAAGTTAAATCTAGGAGGGCTACTATAAATCACCCAATCCATTGAATTTCCATTTAAAATACTAAATTATTTATATTTTAATCTATAGGCCAATATTGTACCGCGTAGGCAACAAAAGACTAAAACTGAAGAAAAAATCAGCTGTGAGATTACAACAGAATCCAAAAATGTAAATTTTCTTAAAATAAATAATTTAGTTCAACTCACAGCGGTATTTTCAATCAAGCAGTATATTGGATTTCAATATTGAATGATAAATACTAATATATTTCACACCACTTATTTGAAATAATGAACAGTTTACCTTCGTAAAAATGTATAAATCAAAATCTTATATAGATTGTGTACTATTAAATCGAAATTCTTCTTCATACATTTTAATTTTTGGCCAATCGTGTACGGCGTACACGCTATAAGACCATAACTGTAGAAAACATCAGCTTCGATACTAAAACTGAACCCAATATGGTAAATGGTTTTAAAATACAAAATTAAGTTCAACCTAAAACAGTATTCTAAATTTATCAGTCTATTGAATTTCAATTTAAATGCATACATAGTAATATATTTCACACCACTTTATCGAAATAATGAACAGCTTAACCTTGTAACAATAAATAATTAACTATCGTATATAGATTATGTACTTATTGAAGTCTATATGGGTTTGATAAATTGTGTTGAGACACAAATATATCAACATTTTAAATACTTAAATACCAGTTGTAATAAATACTATTTTTAGGACACCAATGACATTAGATTGTGACATCATTTTGGAGTATTTGGACACGGAGCCGCCCTTAGTTGTTCAAGGTAAATTTTTATTGTTAATTATTTTAATAGCTTCAGAAACTGTGAGTATGAAAGACATATTTGTTTTCTTGTATAATGACGTCTTCTATGGATGTATATATTTATATTATAATATATTGTATTTGTTTATTCAATGTGTCTTTGTTATTAAACTTATATGATTCGTTCTTAATATAATCACAAATAAGTTTTGCTCTAAATCTTTTCCTACTCCAATGCTGTATAATTCACCTGAGCAATTCCCTACGGGTTTGAAATAAATTATAGATTTGTGTATTTATTGATATTGATACCAATTTTTTTTCTGTTTTCTAGACACATCATTTGCACTCCAAATTGCACTGCAAAAATGTAGCAGAATTGAATTGGTAAGTTGTTTTCGACAATAATTCAGCTTAGTTCTGTTATTCCTAAATTGTTTACCATTTTAAGTCATACTACATATTTAGTATTTAACACCACCTTATCAATATTATTTACCGAATAACTTGAAAACAGTTTATAATTCATTCTTTTATAGATTGTACACTTTTTATTCGAAATCATTCATAATATTTTATAGTTAATAGAATAAAATGAAAATTTTTTTATATTTTGATCCATATTAACTCTTAAAATTGTATTGAGATCCAATTATATCAAAATCTTAATACTAGTAATAATGAATTTCATTTTTAGGATATCATTGACATTAGTAGTGACTCGGAGGCGCCCTTAATTGCTGAAGGTAATTTTTATTCTTAATTAATTTAATAGCTTCAGAAACTGTGAGTATGAAAGAAATATTTTTTTATTGTATTATGACGTTTTTTATGGATATATATATTTTATATGTATTTTCACTATGATTTTGTTATGAAAATTATTTTACTTGCTCCCGCTAGATTTACAAATAAGTTTTGCTCAAACACTTTTACGAAACTAATATTTTTTTGTATACTGAACAATACCTTACAGTTTCTAATTAATTATAGATTTGTGTATTATATTGATATTGATACCAACTCTTGTTTCAATTTTATAGACACATCAAGTGTACTGCAAAATACACTGCAAGAATATAGTGGAGGTGAATTGGTAAGTTGATTTAGAAGTTAAGTTCTGGCTATTTGTTTTATTCCAAAATGTTAATATATTAAATCATGCTAAAGAATATTTTACAACACTTATTAAAATAATATTCAGAATGACATGATAACAATAAAAAATCCATTATAATTTAGATTATACATATTTTATTCGAAATCATTCATAATATTTTATTGTAAATATAATATTTTATTGACATACAAAATTATCATAATATTAAATTACAGAAATGTTGAATATATTTTTTAGACCCTCGTTGACATGAATATGGACACAGAGGAGCCCTTCGATACCGAAGGTAAGTGAAAATATTTTATAAGTTTTAGAAATTGAAAGTATAAATAAATAAATATATATCTTGTATTTTGCCTTTATCTATGTCTATGAATATTTTAATATATTATATACATAGTTTCACCGTGGTTTTATTATTAAATTTATTTCTTTCGTTCCCGTTACAATTACAAAATGTTTTGCTCTAAAACTTTTAGGAATTGAATATTGTATAGTATATTTGAAAAATACCTAACAGTTTTTAATTGATTATAGATTTATGTACTCAATTGTATTTTCCCAACTTTTTTTTCTGTTTTCTAGACAGATCAAGTGTACTGGAAAATGCCCCGCACGAACTGAATATCGGTGAAGTGGTAAGTTGTTTTATAAATAAAATTCAGTCTATTGTGTTATTACAAAAATCTTTTCAATATGTCGTATACCGCACTTTCGTGGGTATCGCTCTATCTTCTCTTTAGTAATCAGAGCTAATAGATATCAGTTCAATTACTAAGATTTGATGGGTTTTCAAAATAAAACAATAATTCACACCAAAAGGCCAATTTTAATTAAAACAAAAATTAAGCGTGGCGTCGTAGTCTCTACACATACGTGCTTCAAACAACACACACACACACACACACTGCCCCGGTCTCGTCCGACCGGCTGTCTTAAATATTAATTTACAATATGCTACCTCAGCTCATTTGCTTCACTGGCCAATCCTACTAATTTTTATAATAATTAAATTTTGGCCTATTTGGCACATACAACAATCCCCGGTGTAACAAAAAAAAAATATGCCCTCATATTTTAAGGCAATTAAATAAAAGAACATAGTCAATAATCATACAATCTCGTCAAATAAGGTTTGACGGTGTAGATATTAAACTTAAATTATATACAAGGTATAATCATAATAAAATAAACATTATGATTATACAATACAAAATATGAAATATAAAATACAAAAATAAAAAAAAAATACAAAATACAAAATACAAAATACAAAATTTAAAATTGACTGACAAAAATAAATAAAAAGTTTTGATATACGAGTAGATATAATAAAATAAAATATTATAGAATATTAGAATACAATTTGCGTAAGCGTTGAAAAGCATCGGGACAACTGTGAGTATTTTAAAAAAACATCTATAACCAAAATTATATTATTCACACATTCGTATACTAATTAAATATATATATATTTTTTATTAATTTCTTGGAGGTTAAAAAGTTTTTATTAATTTTGTTTTATTTGTTTTATATTTTTGTTTTTCTCTTTTTCATAAAAGGGTTTTAATCTGTGCACATGTATGACGTCAATAGTTTTTTTTTTCCTTTTAGAACTAATTATACTTTGTAGTTTACGTCTGTCAATTTTTCAATAATCGTGAAAGGACCTCTGTACTCATTCGCTAATTTTTGTTGATTAGTTTTGTTCGTGGAAGTCAAATTTTATTAGAACCTTTTGTGCCGGAATAAATTCGTTTTTTTTTATGTTTTTCATCATATTTTTTAGTCAATAACAAAAAATAATGTTCTTACTTTGATATTCCAAGTATAATGATGACACAATGCAGAAATATACCAGAATTTCGGATGACATTTTATTTTACGTGTGGGCACACGGTTTGTTATTCATCATTTGTTTATTTACAAGGCTAATAAGTTCTTAAGTATAGTTAGATCTTGTTAAATATACACTAAAAACATATATTAATTGTTATTATACTTTTTATAAAGTAATGTGTTCCTTAATTTGGATTATGTCATTTTCTTTCATAAACATTTCTTCATAAGGTTATTTTTTTTCCACTACTTATTTGTTTATAAGTTAATATATTAAGTAATTAAGTAATGGTGTCACATTCAGTGATAACTTATTTTAGTAAATAGTAAGCATAACAGAGTTATGCCATCAAGTATATAACTATAACATGCCTCGTATTTATCTTGAAATTAGCTAGTATAAAATTATATTCAATATTGCTAATGTTTACCTACAATTATTTAGTTAGCAAACCAATACTATAAGATAAATTAAATACACATGTGAAAGCACTCACCGAATTAAGCTCAGCTTTATCAAAAATAATGCGTACTTATAATTTATTCGTGGGTTACCATTCGAAGCATTTAAAATCACTAATCTGAACTCGAATCTCTCAACAATGCACTATTGAGTACCAGACATCGATAATATACGTTATAATAATATCTGATTTGTGGCTTGGTCTAGAATTCATTAAAATTAAAATTATTTACATTTTAAGGATTTCTCAGTAGTGTGTATTGTGTACAAAATATGATCATGTCCAAAAAATTTCAAGTATTTTATATTATATATATTATTTTAAATATTTAAAATTATGGGAAAATTATGTTTGGGCGATAAAAAAGGGTAGAGAAATAGTAAAAATAAATTTGTAATAAATATCAACGATTCTAAAGAATATTAAGTACTTAAAAAATAAATATATATATACATATATGAATATATAAAATCTTATCATAACGAAGTTGACACAAGTTAGCCTTAACATTAAGTGATTAGTTAACTCTACTACGAACTTTACAAGCGCGATCAAGGAACTAAAAACGATACGAATAGTATCCGATCTTTGTTCTGCCGGGCCGTTCAAATCCTTTAAGGTAATAAAGATATATTGTTATTTACTGAAACGTGTGGCATTTAAGTACTCCAAAAAAGCAAGATTATGAACTTGACAGAATTAAAAATATAATCAAACAATTAAAACACATTGTATTAGTTTACTTAGTTTACTTCGATTGAAAATTAAAATACAGTCACATATAGTTACGTTTTATATAAAGTCTTAAGCCTAAGCTTAAGAAGAAATTGAAATATCGGCCCTAATAAGGTACCTTAGTTTAACCCAAATTTTAAGTCTCTAGCAATTATAACTTGGACTCTGTGATAATTACAAATCGGGAAATAGCTTCTTTTATAAATACAAAAAAAAAAAAAAACACAGGGGCATACAGGTATACCGTTTTCAGCGTTACATGCAACTATAAAATTACTTAATACTTATTAGTTATTAGTTATTATTATAGTAATATAAGACGGTGCATGGAAATTTTACCACCAGGATGACCTCGCACGTGCGATGGAAATCATCGTGTTTCCGTGTTCCTTTAGTGATTTATTAACAGATGCATTTTCGTACCCACAGTTTATCATAACAATAATATGTACATCGCTTCTTCCATGGGATTGAACATACAGATTAAAACTATAAAACAGTAAATATAAAATATTTCAAACAAAAAAGCAAATTAACTCGAACACAGGATATTGTTTGTGTAAACTACTGTATATATACAGAAAAACGCTCGGATATACACTCGAACACATACATAGACTATTATAGTACTAAATACAAAAAACATTTACGTATAAACACAATACACGTGCATACATAACAAAATATTCACGTAGCAATCTTTATGTAGGGTATAATATTCGAAACTGAAATACGCAAGTTTTCTTCTAAATAAACTAATACAACAAATATGAACTGCCGTTTACCTAAGGGTCAGTCTTAATCTTGAAGATATAATAAAATAAAATAATATTTAAATTATAATTATTGAATAACTATTTATTTTTTTTATTTTGAAATGTTATGCGCTTGGTTATTTGATTATATTCGATTATATTCGATTATTCGATTATATTCGAATATTAATCGAATAATCGGTTAATCGGTTATTCGATTATTCATCCTTCATTAAAAATAATCGATTAATCGAATAATTGATTAAAATAATCGCACAGCCCTAATCTGGATCAGAGGGTTTCAATCCTTGTACATAATGCAATTTGTATGGATAGAAATCATTTTTCTTCAATATACGATGTATAGAGCTACGACTGATGTCCATTGCTTTAGCTACCGACCTGACAGATGCATGAGGATCACTGCTGAAAGCTGCCAAGACATTCACTGTATGTTCTTCATCAATAACATATATTTTTTTTGGTTTGAAACCATTTGGAAAACGACCTAAAAAGACTATTTTTTAATGTATATCTTAATTTAAAATTTGTATAATAATAACTGAATTATACATGTATGTATTAGGTTTTAGGTACATAATTTGTTATATTAATTTTATAGGAAATTTTATTGATAATAAAAAATTTACCTGTATTACGTAATTTTGCTTCTATATTACAAAATGTGTTTTTAGATGGCTGTTTCCTTTCTGGAAATTTTTGTAAATACAGACGAGAAGCTTTTACTGTAATTTTTCCTCCACTTTCATAAAAAACTTTTAACATATCACGGTACTCTAAATTACTATAAATAGTAGGCATATTTAAGAAAGATAAAAATAAAAAATATTGAATATTATATTTCAAAAATCATACACTGCATTTTTAAATACAATTTACATTATTTAATTTTAGTAAACTTAATAAATAACAAATTATAAAAATATATACAAATACAGAACTTAAAATTAAAATATTTACTAACAAAGAATTAATTATGAAATTGTTTATAATTATATTAGTACAAGTTTTTTCTTTAACATTATTATCCCTGCGCATGAAAGGTTTTTTATAAGCAGGCTTTGCTGTTACCGAGAAATAATTAGATTGATTGAATTTATGTTATATTGTAACTATCGAATTTTATGTTTATATATTGAGCTGAATGATTAAAAACATTATAAAAAATTATAAATGGTCAAGTAATTTTAAGACAAGAATATTATTATAACTGATGAGCTGAATAGAACATGCCCACCAGAACAATTTTATAAAATAATTACCTAAGTATAATAAAAATAATATTAATTGGATACAATGATTTTGCAACAGTACAATTGTACAGTACTTTAAAATGGATTCAATGAAATGGCACGAGAGATAATTATTGAGTATAATATTGCTTTATACGTTTATTTTTGCAGCGCATGTTTTCTTTCTCTGAGTGTAATTATATTGTCATATTGAAATAAAACTTGATTTCATATAAGCTTTAATTTATAATTAATGAATATATTAATATAAATTAGTATTATGTCGCTAGGCACACAATGTTCCAAGAACTGAATTCGGCACGTAGGTAAACGTTTACACATTGGTCAATTTATAAATAATAAAAATAATAAATTTCTTCCTACATAAACATACCATTAGAACGGAAGTAGATGTATATATGTTTAAGTAGTAGAAACTTTCGGTAATGTAAAAGATTATTCAAACCCGACGAATCACAATGAAAACAAAATTACTCTAAATATTTTAAACTAATAACTATAATATACTTCCGATGCCTGTGGGGCTGTGTGAGCCAGGACTCCAAGAGAGCTTCATATTTCGTAAAAAAAAATATAAAGGACGAATAGTGTGTGTCTCACGATCGTGTAGCACACCCTGGTCGGGTGGCGCGATTGATTTCAAGAGAAATATTAAAAGGAACACAAAAAATATTTATGGTAACCACTGGCTAAAAATGAACAAAATAGTGGACCCTCTATAACAAAAAGATTAGGGTGAAAAAAACCGGAGTTTTTGGAATGTGCATTGAAGGTTAATGGTTGCACCTGCTTCGCGGTGGTCTCGGGGTAGTTGTTGTATACTTGCATTGGCGAAGCCAAATTTTATCTTCTGTGTATTTCCGACATAATATTATGTTGTGGTTTAAAACGTTTTTGAGGACAATTTTAAGAATATTTTAATGATATTTTAGTTATTTATTTTCACATGAAATATATTAATTTATTTTAATAATTTTATAATTATCCATTTAGTCAACTAAATTTACAAAAAAAATATGTTTACAAAATAAAAGTAACATTATAAAACCATAAAATTAAAATACTTTTTTACGTCATGCGCCGTTTATGTGGTACTGACTGCTAAAATTCATTAATTTTGTTATTAGGATTTATTTTTAAGGCTAGTTTTTGTTCCACAATAATTAACATAATTGTACTTAAATACTGTAGTTTCATGGTTGATTTTAACTTATTTTGCACATTTACTAGTTTCGAAAATGATCTTTCACAGCCTCAAAGGTACAACTTATTACTGAAATCACACTAATTTTTTTAAGAATACTACACAAATTAATTAAGATACATTGTATGTCAGATACCTTCAGCCATTTTAACCATGCATGAAGGGCATTTATATTAGATGTAGATTCTTTTGGAATGGCATTATTTACTTTTAACAGTCATACTTCTGACTGGCTCCACCTACTTGTGTGCACCTTTTTACGGATTGTCCTATTTAGGTCCATTATGTGTACCGAAATAATATTGCAACACCGATAATGTTGTTTGAAAATTGAAAATAACAAAATACCGAGTGTAGCCAAGCTTATTATTGTGTGTGCATGTCCCTGTGGGTGGGTACCCAGTATTCAGAATTTAAGAATCGGCACCAGTCTCGAAAGAAAAAATATGTATGTATAAAAAACTTTTCTATATAACTAACTGCGATTATATAAATAACCTTTTAGAATAAAAAAAATAATAATAATAATGTATTAATAATCGGAACATTATTAAATTTATTGTCATAATATTATTCATAAGATATTATTTTGCTCCTATTTTTGTTTACTGTTAAAAAAATCATAAAGATTAAAATACTTGTCGAAATAAACATTTTTGAATTTTGTTTGTGTGTACAGTTGTTGTTTACCAGTAAAATACACGCTTACAAATTATTTACGTTTTCTATATAGATAATTTGATTTATTAATGTGCGATGAAAAAATACTTTCTCACAACACACTGACTTTGTGAAGTTGCTAACCAATATGGTCGTTATCGCCTATTAGTATACTATACGCTATACGCCATACGGCATACGCCGCCCAATTATTTCTGTAAATCAGTAAATTATAAACTTATCAGTACATAATAGGTGTTATTATAATTGTTGATTATTTTTGATTTATTACTTGGTTTTCGAACTTATTACATTTCCAAGGTGCAGAGATCAATTTTTTTTGTAATAATGACTAGTAAACATAGTGTCATGTACACAAAATGTTAAACCATGCACGAGACGTCGAGACGAAGCTGAGAAGCAAAAAAAAAACTGAGCATTCAGGACCTTTAGTAAATTACACGAGCCACAGTTTGCCCGTTGATTATGTACAGATGTACAAATTTTCTTTAGTCGGGCCTGCAGAAATAATAAACGAACAGATCAGTTCGTTCGTGGTACCGATAGATCGGGCATGATATGCAGATTTTCCTATTGTAATTTTTAAAAACTTTGGTAGAACGATGGCTTATATATGAGCAAAAAAGTGAAACATCTTCAAGGCAAAAATATATTTTTGTGCTCGACATTTACGTACGTAAAATATTATAAGACATGGCGCCGCCCAGATCCTCCGCTCCAAGCAACGGGTTAGCAGTACTCTGCCGTTGTTAACGTTTGTCAAACTACGGTCGCGAAATCATCGAAATGTTATCATGTACGGTTCGGACGGACGCGGGTTTCGACCAAATACCTACCCGTTTCACCCGACGCATTTTTTTGTCTGTACAAAATTAAGTTGGTAAAACATAATATACCCATTACAATGTTCAAGCTTCGTTTCGATCAAGCCGAACACCGCAAGGAGGAGGCGGAACTCGTAATTCCCCAAAAAGTGTTTCCGCTTACACATCGTATCTGCAACTGTAATATTATTCTATAAACATTATAATATAGTGTTTATACGATTACTACACAACTATATTCGTTTTATGTAATTTTTTGTTTGAACGTCACTCCGTATGATATTAATCAAACTATATATACACAGATAACACAAGTTTTACCACACCGTCTCGAATATAATATACGTTATAAGTTATATTATATTAAATATATATGTATAATGTATATATCAATGTATAACTTTGTCAATGAAGTTTGGCCTTTATCACACACAATGGTATATGAGTTTAACGTACACTTGGATTATTCTTTTTGAGCCCCGATCAAATTTTTGACTGTTTCAGACTTTCAGTGCAGATTCAATGGCAGGCAGAATGACTAACTGGCAAAAAGTTATTTGAATATTGCGATTACTTAGCTGACAACTACATTTCTGAGGGCATGGTTTCAATCATTAACTATAGGTGTGTAAGAATACAGCGATCTGTGAGCAGACACAACTGTTGGAGAAAAATGAGTTTCGTCTTCTCTCAAAGTTGTCAAGGTTACGCTAAATGAAACTAGAATATTATAATATTTCATCAGGTTTATCTGCTGCCAACTTTATTTTATACTGATAAAAAATGTGTCAGGTGAAACGTGTATTTGGGCGAAACGGGTGGAAACATTGAACGTGGGCCTTCGTAATATTACAGCACGTGTTATACTAATATCACAATAATGCAAAAAAAAAATAATAGTTGAATGTTATTATGAAACAAAAACAAAATTCAAACTAACTATGTAATAAATATTTAAATAAAATATTGTCTTTTGAAATATTAAGCTATAAGTAAAAGATACCGTCTGAGAAAACTAAAATACTTCAGATTTTACGTATACAAATAATACTTAAAATATACGTAGTAAATCTGCTCATGTTGTAAAAACTACAGATATCCGAACAAAAATACTTCGAGTCTCGGGAAAAAAATTGTTAAAAATTGTTTAAAAAAAAACCCATATTACAAAGTAATAAAACATACACTTATTATACAAATAATTAACCCGGTTCTCTTCAATAACATTACAGAACGATTTAGGTACCCGAATACCTGATCGATATTTTACAGTTTTACACTAATTCACTAAAACTAATGTATAATTTTTTTTTTTTATTCATTTTGCTTTTATCCAAGACATAATATTATAGACATATATCGCGCTACATTGGTGTTATATTCAAATCATGAAATCGGTTGTAAGAAAATATTTTTTATTACACATTCAAACAAATTAAGAAATGTAGATAATTTTTTTTCGTTTGTAATTGTTGGAAAACTAGTTACGAGAAAAAAATAAATCTTAAACGCTTATTTCGACACTAGTGTAACCGATGTCTTTACAAATAGTTCCTACACATTAATAAAATATTATACATAGGAATAATATTTTTAATTTTGCAAATTTTGCATATTTAGCTCATTTTTCTTAATAAGTACATTACGTATTTTGTTGTACTATATGTATTGTTCACACATATTATACAATGTTTAATATGAATTTTCTAGAAATTGGAAGGCAAATCGATTAAAATTATTATATATTATTTGATAATTTATCAAATTTTAATATAAACGCTCAGCTTTATGAATTTGTTATTACAACGTTTTGTCAACGTTTCAAATTCAAATGCTTAAAAAATTCCAATCACTTCACAAAGTTTCATCAATAGAATTCTGCAATAAAGTTTTTAAATGCTCATTGTCATATAATTATTATTTTGGTAATCATCGTATCTGATATTCCCTAAGCATGTGGTATTGTTTCGACGTCGACAATAAGACGTTTTCCTGCTATCGAACATTTTTTTCAAGATATTTATTCGAAATTAAAATATTTGAGAATAAAGTTCACCGTATTCACACTGCAGCTCCGTAGGTCCCGTGGTCGAACAAAATGTATACATGTGCGTTTCGGGTTAACCCGACAACAGTGCCCTGCAACATGTTGCGGTAGTCCA
Source organism: Periphyllus acericola (assembly GCA_949715065.1). Lineage (NCBI taxonomy): Eukaryota > Metazoa > Arthropoda > Insecta > Hemiptera > Aphididae > Periphyllus > Periphyllus acericola. The sequence goes on from OX454264.1 coordinate 20,131,700, forward strand.
CTTACTGGTTCCGACGAATACTTTCTGCTAGAATTATTTTAATAATGAAATTTCAAATAAATTATGCCGCTGCGGATCCGGCAGGAACATGTGGTCCGACATTTAAAATTATATTTTTCAATGACCACTGTATAATCTGTAAAATAATTAACTGACCGACAGTACAAGCACATGTGTTGTTCACGGTGTCTTTGAAATTTCAACATGTGCATTGTGCATTAAACAGTCTTGGGTCAAATTATATATAATATTATAATATTGTGTATATACTATGTACAACATGTGTGTATAATAGTTATTACTTATAACCTTGTCCCGTTGGTGGTAAAAGATAATACAATCCCAACAAAAACACTTCGTCGAACGACGTGTAAACAATTTCCAAGTCAAAAATAACTTTGTCATTTATAAGGCTTTAAGCACTATAAAGATATACAAGAATAAATGCTAAATAAATGAAATTTAAAATACATTAATTATATTTCAATAAATGAATTACTTGTCCGTTCTAATAATCATACTAGGACATAATTATTAATTTATCAATATTTATTGTTAATATAAATTCTCGCCAAGTAAATAAATTATTAAGATAGAACTAATGTATATTATGTTTTTTTTTAAACAATTTTTAACAATTTTTTTCCCGAGACTCGAAGTATTTTTGTTCGGATATCTGTAGTTTTTACAACATGAGCAGATTTACTACGTATATTTTAAGTATTATTTGTATACGTAAAATCTGAAGTATTTTAGTTTTCTCAGACGGTATCTTTTACTTATAGCTTAATATTTCAAAAGACAATATTTTATTTAAATATTTATTACATTATTGTTAGTTTGAATTTTGTTTTTGTTTCATAATAACATTCAACTATTATTTTTTTTTTTTGCATTATTGTGATATTAGTATAACACGTGCTGTAATATTACGAAGGCCCACGTTCAATGTTTCGACCCGTTTCGCCCAAATACACGTTTCACCTGACACATTTTTTATCAGTATACAATAAAGTTGGAAGCAGATAAACCTGATGAAATATTATAATATTCTAGTTTCATTTGATTTATGTTTGTTTTTCATAATTTGAATTTATGAAAATGCAGTTTCACAAAGATATGTCGATGCGAAAGGCATTAATGTAAGTAAAATCGCTTTCGATATTACTGGATACTCTTGCTGTCGTCTTCGCCAAAATTCAATATCGTTTTTTTCCATTAAATTCGGTTTCAAGAGTTGCAGCCTTCAAAGGAATATTTTCACTACGTGTTCTTCATTTTACAAATATACATTGTTTAACAAAACATAAATTAGGTGCATTAAAATGTTCATTAGTTATATCATTGGGTGAGATTGTAATTCGTTCTTACAACTTTATTGTTCGTAGTACAATATACACACGCAGTTACTTCTAAACTAGTACGTAAGGCATAGGGCGTGGCGGGATACATAAACAACCAATCCAATGCTGTTATAAAATAAACGTATTGTTTCCCCTATATCAGTTTCAATCAATGCTATAGGAAAATAATATATGTGTTATTGTTTATTCAATCTTCAGTAGTATAGTGGTAAGTATCCCCGCCTGTCACGAGAGTGACCGGGTTTCGATCTGCTGCCGGGAAGCCAAAAAGTTGCGGTGTGTGGTGTGGTTTGAAATGGAAATTGGCACAAATTTCAAAATACTTTTATTTTATCGGAGTATAATACATATATATACTCAGAGTTATTTTTTTACCATGCTCACCCCCCTTTTGACAATGAAAATATTAAAATTTGGATTTTTTTTATGTTTAAGTAAACCAATGTTTTTTATAACTATTTTTTAAATTCCAACTTTATGGTGTTCTATAGTGTCCTATGGTGTATATATTTATCTTTATATATAAAAATTAATTGCCTTATATGTATGTTGCCCCTTCACTTGAAAACAGTTTAACCCATTTGGTTGATTTTTTTCTTTCGTCGTGATCGTAATATGGTCAAAACAGGGTTTCTATGCAAGAAGATATTTGAAAAATCTACGGGGACGGAACATTCCAAGTGTAAAATAATATATAAAAAAATTCAACAAATTATTATAATACAGTTATAATAATAAAATAAGAATAAGTACTGGACGAGTTCGGTTGTTCGTAGGACCGTTCAGGAGACACGTCGATCACGCACGTACAGGTACATCGAACCGCGTTTATAAACGCCCGGGTCGTTACTTGTAACATTAGGCAGAAATTATTTTATTTATAATATTCATATAGGATAGCGGACAATAGACCGACCCTAAGGCCTAATTAAGCAATCGTTAAATTTGTACTGTCCGATTGTTAAATAATGATGCCGTCTGAATCGTCGATCACGATGAAATTAATATTGCGTATAAGTATAGTGACTGATTATATAGTAAAATGTATTTTCAATCTGTTTACTTTTTAAATTACCTTATACGTCTACATTACAGTTGTCTTGTAGTCGTAATATTTAAGAATAAACAAAGATAATACCTTAGACAAGTAATGTCTTGGTCATTGGGTTTGGTAAAATATTACATTTAATATGAAAATTATATACATTTGTACTGAACCGAATCTATACTAAGAATATTTTCACATTTTAAGGAAGAATTATAATATTACGACGCGTCACATTAATGTACAACTTAAATAAAACTCAATAAAGTACATTATATATACAATAAAGAGATCTTTTTATAGCTTGGTCTATTCACAAATTTGCGTAAAGGATTCTGTCAATATTTCAATCATTTAGCCTTTAATTTGGTCTTAGTTTATTATAAAATAATTGCATATCGAATGTTATACTTGGTAAACTTAAACTTTTTAAAACCAAATAGAATATTTCTAAAATATTATCTGTAAATGGATAAAACATTAAGTTCTAAATAAAATTAATTATTGTTTTAATACATTGGTTTTAATAATAATAACATTCATATAAATTGTTCAATTTTAAATAGAAAATATTCTCTTGAAATATACAGTTTATCCCGACACACTACTAAACTTTTCACTGGTTTACTGACCATATGTGTACTTAATATTATCTCCATCGTATATATTACTTGTTACAATTATACAATGTTTAGGCTTATTACCGGCTCAGGGACTAGACGACTTGTTGAATAATAAACTTAATATTATAATATTAAAAAGCTAACAAACATGAAATATTTTTTGCTGAGGCCTATTTATTTCCAATATTTTAAATATTTTTAATAATATAACCAAGTAAAATCATTATTTTCAACAAAATGTGATTATATCCTATATTGTATGAAAACATACCTGTTCGCGCCGAACAATAATTAAGAGGCAAATGCCGAGACCATATCGCACGGTCAACGGCCTTCGCACAATCTACCACCGGTCGTCCAATTAAACGCACACACACAAACACACACACGCACATATTTAGATTAAGTTTGTATTATTTTGTTAATTGTTTAATATATGTGCGTGAGTTATGTAATCGGAAAATACCATGTGTGTGTATTATTGTAATTTGTCGTGTGTGATTTATATTTTGTTTTTTGTCGTACGTGAACCATCGTGGTGTAGTGATCGCCGTTCATTTTTCCCTCAAATTATTGTGCGCTAATCGCCAATATCTTACTGTACATCAAATCTTATACTTTTTTTATTGCTATTATTTTGTTATTAATTTATATTTTGTAGGCGCTAATCGCCAAAACAATTGTTTTATTTATTTACGTGCGCTAATCGCCGTAAAAACAGTTATTGTATTATTTATATTGAGTGTGCGCGAGTCGCCACTGTGAATTATTTTTGTGTAATTTTTAGGTATAGGTAGCGGCTGGCCAGTCTGCGCTCCACAAATTGTGAGTTTTATATATTATTTATTATTATTATTTATTTATTGAATTGTTGAGCCAACCAGGCAAATTATTATTATTTATATATTATTTATTATTATTATTTATTTATTGAATTGTTGAGCCAACCAGGCAAAGTATTATTATTTATATATTATTTATAACACATTTTTACGATCAATTATTTTTATTTACATTATTAGTTCCTATTTTTTCTTAGCCTTTAAGTACACACTAGACATCATACACATATACACACCTTTAACACACTCACACCACCATATAGCTCGCTAGCACTTGCGCGGCGAACCTAACCACTGCTAGTTGAGCTATACACCACTACACTTTACATTTGGTCGATCGGTGGTGTTAGAGTAAGCATAAGCACGCATATTGATGGTGACCGGGAACGCGTAATAATATTTTATGCTCCCGGCCCGTTCAATACCCACAAATAGCACCAAAAAACCCTAAATTTAGCAAAATAGCAATAAAGAGCGTATATATGCAAAAAAAAGCTAAATACAATTTCGTTAAGAATAATTTAAATTAGGTATCACACCATAGAACGCGTAATAATATTGCATGTCATTATAACCACGTTCATGTATTTTGCCGTAATATACATGTATATTGTATACCTACCTATCCCTTGTATACCTACATACGCGTAAACTTTACATTGAATTAGCACAACCAATTTGCATATAACTAATTAGAATCTACTATTTTGAAAAATATTCGAGATATCTACTCGTATATTCGTATTATAGTGCAATTTCGATTTATACAAACGATGCTTTAAAATATCAGAGTTTATACGCAGATTATATTTGCAAACGTCATAAATATGAAGTACACAGTAGTTATTCGTTATACGCAGTGGCGTTATTTAAGCCTAATGTGAGGGGTCGTAAAATAATAAATATAGTTACCCATAAACACGGATACACGGACTAAAACATTGTGGACACAATTATTTTAATAAAAACTTATTATTATTATCTGTCAATATAAAATATAATGAATTATAAATGATTCTCTTTACATATTATATTTGTATATAATATTTTTCTACATATTATTATTCAAAACTATGCATTTTAAGTTCTTATCACTAAAGTAATGGTAATGTAATGTACCCAAAATATCGCATACTCTATTTTTAATTCCCATAATAATTTGTCCGCACTAAAAAATACATTAGCTGTAACTGTCTCATTTAATTAATGATGAACGACAAATTTGAAGATTTCAGAAGTTGCAAATTAATATTTTGCGGCCCTAACGTTTTAAAAGGGTTGTAAGTGCGACGGCCCATTGACGCCACTAATTGTACGTATATATTTTATTATTCTGTCGCAGAATAACACGATATCGTTGATATTACGTAGTTCATTGTTATTACAGCTACTAATTTATTAATATAATAATATTATGACACGCAACCTTTTTTAATATAGTCAGGATATATATTCAGATAATTTTGCGTTTCGCGCGGAACAACAAAATAGTATGACGACGTATAATATTCATGAACCATAATAATTCAATAATATGAAGAATGTGCACCTATACGCGCAATGCAATTCAATGTGATTATAAAAAGCGGTTTGAATGAAATAGTAATTACTTAATTTTACACACTACAACTGTCTCTATTTACGTTAATAGTGGTTTTAAACATATTTTCAACCATCAATTAAAACGAAACTTGTTATGCGAAAATCACGTACATCAGAAAACCTTTTATATTTTATATTTTCGCCATGTGAAAATAATAATATACTCAAATCGCAGAAAAACCAACGTTCACAGATTTCCGTTACCTGCAGACGTGCACAGTTGGTTGGGGGAGAAACGAGGGTTGTAGATAAATAATATGGTCCCAGGAGGCGTATGATTGGATTGCAATGCGATAATGAATAGGCGGTATTCAGAACTCTTCGGGCACAATAAAATATATAATATTATTTTATATACATCGGTCGGTGTCTCGGGGGCTACACTTTGTCCCAAAAATCTCATAATAAGCTCCAAACCATTATATGTTATGTAGACCCATCACACCGTCGCCATGAAAAATATGTATACAGTAAAACTTATTTTTTCATTTTTATAACTGTTTGTAACACCCGGACACCACCGCACCACTAAGGAATCTTCGAACAAAACGATTTCTCGGAACACAAAAACCAATACGTGCTTGTATATAATTAATTACCCTCGAACGTTAGCTCTTCCTCTATATACCCTCTGCATATCCTTCTCTGCAGGAATCGACTATAGGATGCTGCGTTTATATATTCGAATATATAATTGTATTGTTATAACCTTACATGTGTGAAATTTACAGTTGAGTATAGGTGACACTTGGCATGATTGTATGTAAATTATATATTATATAAAATATACAAAATTAAATAATTATTAGATAATATGAAATGTAATTTAAACGATTTTCTGTAAAGTTTTACTTTTAGACAATACCAAAAGGATATCTACTTCAAATATGTTTATTTTGTTAATCTTAAAACCAAAGGTTAAAATAAAACCAATTTTCTTACAAACATGTATATAAACACAACAATATGGGTACATTTTATATATTTATTTTTTGAATATTATTTATCTACCTTTAATGTATAAAGTATAACAGCTACAGAGTTACCATACACTTCGATACTATTATTTGTAAGTTACTTTTCATTAGTTTAAGTCATACACAAACACAATTACACATCAATACACACACCACCACCATCGCCACTTTCACGTAGCTCGACAGATTTATGTAGCAATTCCAACCACTCTAACTGAGCTATCCACACACACACACGCGCACACACACACACACACACACACACACACAAACACTCATAAACACATTGTAGTCGGTCAGTGGTGAAACGATGCTTTGTGTGAGCAAAAAGTAGCAGGTAACCGGTGTACGCATAATATTGCTTTGCGGTATCAACCCAAACTTATAAAATACAAAAAATATATACACATTTCTAGAGGAAAATAAAAATGTTAAACAAGTTTTATTGATGGTATAATATTGGAGAAAATCTAAACCGACGACACACCAATGACACGCAGATAATACGCAGATATATAATGTGTATAGCAAATTAAAACTGATTTATGAATTATTTGTTTAACATCCGTAATCAGTAACAATTAATTATAATTACATATTTTCAAGATTAAAGATGTGAGTCATCATGGCATATATAAAAAAAAATATTATTGCAATAAAAACCAACGATTATAAATTGTTAGTGTTTAATTATTAGATACCCAATATCTAACAAGTCATTTATTATTAATTAAGACCCGACAACGGCATACAAAGATCGCTTTAAATCGCATTCATACAAAGACCACTCCCCCGCCTCCCACTACGCATAATTTAAAAAATTAACAATTATAATATAATATAAGTACTCTACAAAATATTATTAAGAACTATATTTTTAGAACTGAAATCTTGAAAAATGTTTTAGCATAAAATGAACATTTATTTTAATTTTTTATTAAGATTTTTAATTTTTTCCAGTTATAAAATTGCAAAAATATATTCTAAACAAGAAAAACAATTTATGTACTACTTATAATTAATAATAATTATATGCTTACCAGCCATATGATGGAATCCGAATATAAAGATTGCGACTGCGGCGAGCAGCATCCAAATAACAGTTCCCTTCATCTTATTTCTTCTTTGATTTCGAATAAATGAGCAAAAAATGTTAATACTGTAATAATAGGCACAATTATCTGTCATACGAATATACATTAATTTTATAAAATCTAAAATGTAATAAAACTATTAGATTGATTGACAAACATTAACTGTAATCTGTAATTAGAATAAGAATATTACTTAGCAGTAGTTTTAGTCTAATAATCACACATAGTAATTAAGATACACATATTTATCAGTAGACATTAAGCACATTTATATTAAAAATAAGCCGCTAACCATAATTATTATAATCAAAAATGATCACAAATAAAATTAACCGCCACATTTTGACAGTCCATCATTATTAATAATTACTATTGGTTAATGTTAATATCATGATGGGCTATATCGTTATATTTTATGTAACTTAATTATATCTAACATTTAAGTCCTATCATATTTTATAATATCTATTTTCTCAATGTGTTAATAAAAAAGGGCAATAGCAGTCACACTCCAGAGAGCATTTTTATAAAAGAGCATATGTGACCTGACAACCAGCCAGTCTCAAACAGGACATAGGCTCCGACTAATCACTTTTATTTCCAAAGTTGTAAGACTCGACGAGTGCGATTGCTAAGCTATTTGTACAAGTAAAAAAATAGTGTTTTTTTTTATTTCATCTCAAACATACCTAAATTTAAGTTAATTGTGTGTGTGTGTGTTTATTCATTCTGCGGAATCTCGTCTCCTAGATATACGAGGACCTCAAGACAAACGTACTTGCTACAGGTACTCAGGTGAGCATAAATGTTCTTATATGTTATTGTATGCATTACGCATCAATACAAATAACATACATACACATAATTAGGTTAATAAGATTTGGAGTAAGTGATGAACACATTTCATCATTAACTTCTCCACATCTTATATATATATAAATGAATCCACCCCAGCTCTAAATTCCATAGTAAAATCTAAGTCACACCATCGGGGCTTATATGTTTACTATAAGGTAGTGCATCAATTATAGGGACTCCCCCGTGGCATCAGTACACCCCCGCCATTACAATTACCCCTTACTTTTGATTCATTACAATACACAGGCAAGAAAAAGTGTAATACACACTGATGTTCGCACAATTTGGTCTTTTATAACCGAATATTCGGCTGTGGTGTTCGAATGGTCGAGTTTCCACCACCAGTTTGGCCAAATAGGCACCAATAACACGAACCTACCTGCGAAATACTGCGTACACACACGCACGTCGCACATACATGTAAACTCACGTAGAAGGACGTATAAACGAACAATCCCGGCCACACCCGTTGTAAGGACATATACATACCCGTACATCGGGGTCCAGGACGGCGGCGTATACATATGATTATAATGTAATGTGTATCATATATGAAATAAATAAATTTATAACTTATAAGTATTAAACTGCCTTTAACAGCCTATGCTGGAGTCCTTGAACAAATTGATTAAGTTGTGAGATAATTAATACAAGAGACATTTTATGATATTTTTTTTTCGAAACGTTATCATAGTAGTTCGACGCTAAATAAACCTTAAATCTCGTTGTTTTTAAAAACAATAAACATATTTCAAGTTTGAATTTTCTTTCAAGAAAACTCTTGAACAATCAATATACGTATATAGTGTACATATAATTTGTCCCCATCAATTGCACACCATCCATTTATTTTGATACTGATTTTCCTATAGTTATTAATCGAAAATAATATTATTGTTGCTGTATTTCCTTTTTTTGCATAATTCGATTTGTATTTCTCGGTTTATGCTCATAAGCCATTGACACAATATGCGTTATAACTTTTTGAATATATTCTTTTGAAATTAAATGCGCATATAGAGAGATATTATTATTTGGAAACATTTTTCGAAATCCTTAGATATTCAAATATATCACGTCACGTACGATGTCCACCATATACAAGTATAACTATAAGTTAATCATGGACATTTAGATATTTACCTATCGATATTTAATTGCGTGCCCACAAAAGAAGGGAATTAAAGGTTTGTGTACTACAGGAGAGTGCGTCCGTCTTATCCCTGATGTCACCTTATGGATTTCTTTTCATTTATAACGTATATTGTTCTTCCATGTTTTCAACTCAGACCGAAAATATATAAATTTAGTCAGTATTATTCAGCGCACTAAAGTGTGGGTGGTCAGGTACCTACACGATATTCCTTTACAAACAATATCGGATTATTATGGCGGCGGATGTTTCCGACGAACTTCAAGACCCATATCGAATTTTTGGATGGAATGAATAGAATACGGTTGATTTTACTGCATGTGTAGTCGTTCTGAAAACGTCGTTCTGACATGGAAATAATTTATAATATATGTATCTACATATCGGTGCGACAAACGGACGCCACTGCTATTATGATATTATATTCTATCCCGGACGTTCGCGTATTTATCACGATCGTTTTAAAGACGATGTACATTATTTTGGAGGCTGATGGGTCAAGACCGAAAGAAAACAGAACAGTACAAAAAAAATATTTTACGATCATAAATCATCGAAGAATCGCGTAAAGGTATGTACAATATACGTATAAATGAAAAGAAATCCCTATGGTGACACCAGGGATGTGACAAACGTACTCTCCTATAATATACGAACCTTTTCATTATCTTCTTTTGTGGGCAGGACATTTAATATCGAAATGTAAATATCTAAATGTCCATGATTCTATTATAGTTAAAATGTATTGTATAGGGTGTATATCGGACTCGACGTGATTAATTTGAGTATCCAAGGATTTCGAAAAAACCATTTCAAATAATAATACAAACTACATCGTGTGTGGCCGGGATTGTTCGTTTATCTTTATACGTCCTTCTACGTGAGTTTACATGTATGTGCGACGTGCGTGTGTGTACGCAGTATTTCGCAGGTAGGTTCGTGTTATTGGTGCCTATTTGGCCAAACTGGTGGTGGAAACTCGACCAATCGAACACCACAGCCGAAGATTCGGTTATAAAAGACCAAATTGTGCGAACATCAGTGTGTATTACACTTTTTCTTGCCCGTGTGTTAACATTTTTTGCTCATTTATTCGAAATCAAAGAAGAAATAAGATGAAGGGAACTGTTATTTGGATGCTGCTCGCCGCAGTCGCAATCTTTATATTCGGATTCCATCATATGGCTGGTAAGCATATAATTATTATTAATTATAAGTAGTACATAAATTGTTTTTCTTGTTTAGAATATATTTTTGCAATTTTATAACTGGAAAAAATTAAAAATCTTAATAAAAAATTAAAATAAATGTTCATTTTATGCTAAAACATTTTTCAAGATTTCAGTTCTAAAAATATAGTTTTTAATAATATTTTGTAGAGTACTTATAGTATATTATAATTGTTAAATTTTTTAAATTATGCGTTGTGGGAGGCGAGGGAGTGGTCTTTGTAAGAAAGCGATTAAAAGCGATCTTTGTAATGCCGTTGTCGGGTCTTAATTAATAATAAATGACTTGTTAGATATTGGGTATCTAATAATTAAACACTAACAATTTATTATCATTGGTTTTTATTGCAATAATATTTTTTTTTATATATGCCGTGATGACTTACATCTTTTATCTTGAAAATATGTAATTATAATTAATTGTTACTGATTACGGATGTTAAACAAATAATTCTTAAATCAGTTTTAATTTGCTCTACACATTGTATATCTGCGTATTATCTGCGTGTCATTGGTGATTCGTCGGTTTAGATTTTCTCCAATATTATACCATCAATTAAATAAAACGTGTTTAAAATTTTGATTTTCCTCGAGAAAAGTGTATATATTTTTTGTATTTTATAAGTTGGGGTTGATACCACAATGCAATATTATGCGTACACCGGTTACCTGCTACTTTGTGCTCACACAAAGTATCGTTTCCCCACCGACCGACTACAATGTCTTTATGTGTATGTGTGTGTGTGTGTGTGTGTGTGTGTGTGTGTGTGTGTGTGTGTGTGTGTGTGTGTGTGTGTGTGTGTGTGTGTGTGTGTGTGTGTGTGTGTGTGTGTGTGTGTGTGTGTGTGTGTGTGGATAGCTCAGTTAGAGTGGTTGGAATTGCTACATAAATCTGTCGAGCTACGTGAAAGTGGCGATGGTGGTGGTGTGTGTATTGATGTGTAATTGTGTTGGTGAATGACTTAAACTAATGAAAAGTAACTTACAAATAATAGTATCAATGTGTATGGTGACTCTGTAGCTGTTATACTTTATACAATAAAGGTAGATAAATAATATTCAAAAAATAAATATATAAAATGTACCCATATTGTTATGTTTATATACATGTTTGTAAGAAAATGTTACATATTTCGTACAAATATAGGATCGACAAACGATGAGTATAACATTGAGTGTGTGTCGAGTGTCTGAGGTGGTTCAAAATAGGCAGATAACCATGAAATCATCTTTAATTATTATTTCTTATATTATAATATATTACTATTTTATGTTTGAGTTAGTGGCGCGGACAATATAATATAATATAATATTTTTTTTACGTATGCAATCGATTTCATTTAAACCTGGGTAACATTTTTTTTTAAAATTATTTCACCTTAAAAAAAACGAATCACTTATAACACGCCGATACAATTATAACATGCTAGTCAAATTAAATCACTCATTATGTGCATATCATAATGTTCCGTAGTGTGAAGTGGAATCTAAATAATTTAATATGTTATTATTTGCTTTAAATTCATTGTGAATACCGACATTGATGACTCAATTTTTTTGTTTTTTATGTAGATGCTTGTTTTTCCAGAGCTTCGAATCCGGTCACTCCGAAGCCTGTGGATAGCAACTTCCCATTCAAGTGGAAGGATGAAGACTACCCTATGGATACTTTTAAAAAAGACTAATAAACAAATAATTGTTTTTTAAGCAATAAATTGTATTCATACCTTGATTGATTCATGTTGTTTTTGGCATTCGGTCTTACACTTTATGTCGTTTTTTTCATCTATTTCACACAAATATATATAAGTGCAATGCTTTAACTGTATATGGAAGTGGATGATCACAGGGGTACATAAACCTCATAACTCCCAGAACTCTTAAAGAGCGTCTGAAATATTCACTAGAACGTTCAACTATTTGGTAAATATTATAGTGTACGTTTAAAATGATTAATTAATGATACATTTAAATCTTACTTATTGTATAGTACCGGGCAGAGGTGAGTGCAGTTGCCAAAGATAGTCGATCCCGCTAGACAATAAAGAAACAAGTATTTTTCTTGAAAAAATGTTATAAGTAGAAACCGACTGATGAGCATAATAAAATATATTTTTAATTGGGAACGGTTTAAGGTAGAGAAAAAAATAAAACTTTTTAAATCAAAATAATGAAGTATAAATGACTTAATTTTTTTTTAACTGAGACTGTGTTCATACTACAGCCTTAAGAGTTTAGACTTTAGATTGACCGAAATTACATATTTATTTGTGATGAACTAAAAAAAAAATAAATAAATAAGTAAATGTTTTACGTTTTATATTAGGATATTATATTTATTAATCCTTCACAGAAATTCCTGCACATGTATTTTTTCATAGTGATGAGACAGTATGAGACAGGTCGCTGCGTGGAAATTATTACTTACGAGTATCATTAACCGACAAAATCCTTGTTCTTTTCAATGGAAATCTTGAAATCCAAAAAATTGCACAAATGCTACGATTGCTAAACGTTGCAATGCGCGGTCAGTGAAACATTCTCATCACGTGCGTTAGTTGTACGATTCTGTTGTGGGCATTAAAAATAAAAGAAACTGGTGTATCTGGCCACTAACCGCCGGTGCACAACACACGATCATTCGTCGAGCGGGTTATTATACGTACCACGCCATTTTCTTGTCATTATCTTGCAGCTGGAATTATGTAATATAGATTGTCGCGTTCCGAACATACGCTCACTGGCTAGGATTATGATGGGATATACTTGGATTAATTACAAAGAAGAATATTTTATATTTAGATATTTTTTTTTTATTTTTTTTTCGTTTTTATGTAGGCAACAATATTGGATTAGTTTTATAGTACTTAAAATACTACAAAGGTAATCAAATATATTGTGTTTATTCACAAGAATTCACTATTCACCTTGTATCTGTTTATTTGTTTGGCCCTAAGTGTCTATAGCGAGAAACTAAATTAATCTTGACCATGAAATCATGAAACTCTAGATGATTGCCATTTATTTACCCATACATTTTTGTCTGAATTAACGTTGTGCCTAATTTACATTTTTCAACAATGTTTGATTAAATTAGAAAATTAAGTGTTGTAATACAATTGTAGATATTTAACCTGAAAACACGTCTATGTGAAACGCCAAAAATTGCGTCAACATAAGAAAAAATAATATTGGACGCGAACTTGCGGTAAAAGCTTTGAAACTCATTCAATGAATAGAAATCGTAAAAGATTTTTTTTAAATAATTGAAATGGAAATAATTAACTCATAGGCCATTAATCGCACATGACAATAGAAATTGCTTTACATTTATTACGATTCGTGGCGGTTAAATGATAAAATAATATGAAATACGAACTCGTTGGAATATTAGCCCACAGACTATTAGCAGTTAATAGGTACACTACACGTGTATATATAATATTAAACGTGTTCACTATCAGCGTCGTAAAAACGGTGCACAGACATATTATTTTTTATACATTTAAAAATATAATCAAGTTATTCGTTATTTATTTTTACCCTACCGTACCGAAAGGCTAGATTTATTGTTTTCGTTCAAGATTGTATAGATACTCGCGTAGATGTGCGCAAACTCCCATACCTATATTTATGTTGCATAAGCCAATGATTTTGGGTGTGCGTAAATACCAGCGGCCTCTTTTTTTGACAATGTATGCTCTCCCTTGTTTCTTATGCATATTATAGTAAGATTTTTCGGAGTACAGCATTTTTACACGCATGATATCTGAATCTGTAATAAACATAAACGCTTGGCAGATATCAACGGCACTTCCTCGGCAAAATATGGGGGTGGCCTAGTATAAATCATTATTATTATAGTACTCTAATACGCATATTGTCTAATACACTTTGTTTGAAAACTTCCTTTACCTTTTTTTCTTTTTTAATTTCCCCAAACGTGAAGGTCAGCAACGTTAATTTATTTTAAAACCATCCAGATGTGTCCGGTATGGTAAACGAAGATTTATATTTTATTTAAAATACATAAAACATGTAATTAAATATGAAGCTGAAACCACGAGACGGAAATTGGGGGGTACTTATTACTAAACCATTGTACACAGCTATTATATACACTAGTTGTTTTTCTACTGTGTTTACCCACTTAAAAATCTAAACATCGTAAATTTCGTGGTTTTCAACGCAGTTATATTATTATAATGAACAACTGAAATCTGTATATTAATAAACAAGTCCAATGTTTCATCTTCCATATTACGATATAATTATTAATTCCTTCACATAAAATCTGGTATATGTATATTTTCATTGTGGTGAAACGAGTCACTGCGGGCACATTTTTACTTTTCATTGACGCGTACATATTTAAGGAATTTTATCCCTACCATGAGCGTTTTATAACTATTGAGTGGTCCCCTGCAGCAGTTATAAGCAGTTAATTGTCGAAATCCTTGTTCTTTTCAAAGATATGGATTCTTGAATCCAAAAAATGCACGAATGCTTCAAATGCTAAACGTTGCAAAGTGCTATTAATTGGTCTGTGAAACATCTCTTCAAGGGCATCAGTCGTAGGATTCTGTTGTGGGCATTAAAAATAAAAAAAACTGGTGTATCTGGCCAACTACGTTTCACCGGTGCACAATGCACGGTCATTCGTCGAAGCGGGTTATACCTACTACGCCATTTTCGTACGATTATCGTGCAGATAGAATTACTTTTATATAGGGCTCGGATATTTAATAACTAATATAATTTAATACATAGACGAAAAATCATAAAATATGCATATTATCTGATAATAAAAACCAAAAATATGCAGAATAAAATTTATATAGCATTACAAATTAAAAATTAATTATATTTATAAGCATTTTATTTTTTTTTTCTATACATATACTAATTTACAATATATGCGTTCCACTTTGATACAATAGTTTTTTTTTAATTTGATCAAAATTAAAGCTGCGCCTGTTATCCAAAAGTACAATTTTGTAACATGAAAAACTTCGTTCCGGGCACTTATTGGAGCGTATTTAAAAAATGCAAGATCTTCAACCTTTAAAACTTCTTCTATTCCTTCCATAGTGTCCATTACACCTATATAATGAATCTTTATATAATATAGAATGAATATGTATATTTTCATATTATATTCATAGACGTCAATTAGAGTGAATATTTTATTTATATTTATTTAAATTAAATATTTTCATTGTTTCAACCAGTGATGGGCAAAGTACGGCCCACGGGCCAACTTCGGCCCGCGAAAGTATATAATCCGGCCCGCCGAGGGTCCATCGACATGGATATGGCCTGTATGGCAGTAGCTTATGAATTATTCTAATTTAAGTACTAAGGAAAATGGCATTATAATATCAAACATTCATAACCAATTGTTATCGCTAATTGCTACTAATTCGAGATCACGCGAATTTCACACTTTATATACGCAATTTTAAATTTGAATAACTCCGAGTTAGTATTTGTCCGGAATTTGACAACGTTACATCAAAAATTCCAGAAAAATTAATTGAATAATATTTTAAAAAATATCACGTTCCAATTTTTAAAACAAAAGTTTGGATCTCCGCAGGACTTATTTAAGGTGGCATGAAAAAAAAATTGTGGAAATCATAGTTTTTATGGTAACTTGAATATTGAAAAGAATTTCAAATTAAAGCATTATAATACGCCCAATAAAGGAGGTGAGCACGTCTAAAAAATCACTGTGTATAGATGGATCGCTAGAGGATTGATTGACGGTATATACTCAAATTATATTTTTTATTAGAATCAGAGTAAAAAACTGATAAAAAAACGCGCAACAAGATGTGTAGAATGTTCTTCATCCTGGAGGTAGGAGAATTTTTTTTAAAGAAGTAGGTACTGAATACATAAACAATATACAACATATGTAAATGTTTTACAGTAGAGGAATATTATATATAACTGCATTGCTGTATGCCTTGTATAAAATCGATATAAATTGAATAATAAAAAATAATAAAAAATAATACATAAGTACATATGAATAAATACAATATATTGAAAACTAATATAACAAAGAAAAGAGTAATAAAAGAGAAAAATGACATTAAAACAGAAACAAAGGCAATGAAACGAGATAATATGGAGAACCCGAGAAATATATTAAAGTTATAGTAGTTATTTAATACTTATGATAGTATTGTGAAAAACCGAGACGTACTATTATGTTATGTGTATTGTATCTTGTTATCAATCTTAATGTGTACAAATAAAAAATAATGACACATTTTATGTCATAGGTTAAAGATCATATTAGTGCCAGTTTTCTAATTTAAATATGGAATTAATCTAGTTAGATCGGGTTCATTTATTGTTGGGTAGCATATCTAGAGATGCATATCCAATTTCAATGAATTACAAAGAAGCTTGTCTTGTATTTATAGAGGGAATTACGACGGATGTATAGGTTTCGAAGCCGTATTAAATAATGTTTATATATAAATATTTCGAGTATACATTTGCGTCTTGCATCGCAATACTTTTTTTTTCAAGGAATTGGACATTTTTTAGTTATAACTTATAACTAAGGAACCGATTCATGTGTAAATGCATACATTATTACCTATAGATTAAGGTGTTTGTTTTCTGACTGTAAATTTGTATGAATTAATCATTGTAATTAAAATAATACCAATTTTATATGTTTTTATCGATGCATATTTATAATCTAACAACGTATACTTTAATTTAATAGCACATATTTTGGTAATAATTACATTGTCATACACCCTTGTATCCATAATAATGTCTAGTAAAATAAGTTAAGACATTCTATATAATTCGATATAATATTCTATAAGATCATAAGAAAATATAAATAAATACATAAGATTTACTTATTTAATATTGAAAGATATCGGTATTATTCTATAATTAATGATGATCTCATTGATTCCGAACAATATACGTACAAACGGATGCCATCCGCAGACAAGCAAGGAAAATACTGATAATTTTTGTAGTTAAAAACTGTCTATAATTGATTTTCATTCATCATCTTTTCTCGTGTTAATCAAATTTAATGATATTATTCTCATTAGTTTCAGTTTTAAAAATACATTCAGATATTTATTTTTACTATTTTTTATTAAGAAATAAAATACAGTTTCAGCCGATATAGGCATTACTATGATTATATATAATATATTAATATGGTTGATATGAACCCACTGCGGGATTTTGATGGCCCCCGAGAATCGTCCGATTTCTAATGTGGGAATATATTAATTGGTATGACGTAGTTATAATAATGTGTACACCAACGGGCCGGATCACACGCTTAGTGTAACGCAGCGGTTCCCAAACTTTTTTTTCCGCGGTGCCCTTTTAGCGGCCCCAAGTTAGCCTTGAAACAAATAAAAATATAAACGAATATACAATAGAAAATATTACATTATTTGCTATAAAGTTTTTACGAAAATAATCACGAAAAAAATCTATACATTTTAAACTATTTGGTAGATCGCGGTGCCCTTATAAAGTGATCACGGTGCCCCTAGGGCACCGCGGTGCACAGTTTGGGAACCGCTGGTGTAACGTATGTGATGTCTAAGGACATATAGTGTCAGGCAAAATTTCAATATTTCGATACTTTTTAACCGCATATGTTTTATAATCAATCCGTGTTTCTTCTATATCCTAAATGTATTAAAGAATAAGTTGTTATTCTCTCCCGTTTTTCAGCCGCCCGATTGTGTGTAGATGCATAGCACGTACCGTCGCTGTAAGAGAGGGCAATAATTTCTTATTTTCTTATTAATTACGATGTAGCTTTAATGTGCATTTTCTTTTGTTATCATTTTTTTTTTTTAAAAAATCAAAGTACGGTAATGAATAATGATTATAATATTATAGTCTATAATAAGGGTGTGGCCGCGGATTTGGGTGCATGTTTTCGAAAATCAAGTTTTAGAAAGCTGAGTTTTAGAATGACAAGATTTAGAAAATCTATATTTTAGAAAATGAAACTTTTAGAAAATCTGTGTTTTAGAAAAATATTAAATAGTAATTTAGAAAATAAAAGAAATAAATACAGAGTTTTTAAACAAAATACTGTCTTTTTTTGTAATAGAATTTACGATACAGAGTGTATTATAAGTAACTATAGTATATGGTACGTATATTTATACGTATGATTTATAATATATAATGTACACCTGATATTAATTCATATACAGTTATAGGTATAGTATGTTAATTTTGGAAAATCTATTGCTATTCTAATTATGGGCCTATCTATGAATATGACTAAAAAAAAAATCAATAAAGGTTGGATTTATTTTTATTTTATTAAAAATTTCAAGATAACCACATTGTGAAGTTGTGTAAAAATGATATTTAAAAAAAAAAAATTTAAATTGGTAAAATGTTCATGAATAAGAGCAATTTGTAGAATAAAGAAAATAATATATTTTAAAACCGTACGTATTTTTTAAACTTGAAACGCAAATCCAATAACAAGCTCACTTTTATTGATATATAATGTTGTTTAACGCACTAGAGACTAGACCTATCTATGTATATATAGTTTATGAACTAAGCACCGTTGTACGCGAGTTAGATTATATGTACCAGATAAATATTAGGGAAAATAATAATAAATAATATTTCCACTAATTAAGTTAAATTCATAATAATAAATACATCCATACTTAAACATTAGGTTAGTATGCGAAATAATACAATAATTCGTATAATATATATAGTATACCTTATGAAGATACATAAATATTATACATCAACAATCATCAAATCGTCGCAATACGGAAAATAACAACGACGAAGTTAAATTGAAGATGACAGCGTTCTCCATCAAAACCAAACTGTCACAATGCGTATATGGTGACGCGAACGAATTTTTGATAATATACGTACGTAATAGAGATGTACGACCACGGGTCGTCGACGTGAAAGTGTGGTTTTCGCGTCGCGAAGTTATGTCACACGCAAATGGTACCTTGAAAATGCGGTCGACGAATTTCATAAAGTTCAAATAATGTTACATTAATGCTCTCGTTACGATATATGTATACGCAACAAATGTTGACTTAAGCAATGTTCGCGTAAACAGTTATGCTTACATTTATGTACAATATTTAAATATATATGTTACCAAAAAATTATCGAAGTAAAAATGTCAAAATTGATTAAAATGACCGTGTGCGGGTGTAATCACGTAGACAAAAATTGGCACAGGTCACCGGGTAAATAGTCATATCGGTTAATAAAACTGCTGCAGTGTTAGCGATAAGAAGGTGACAAATCAAAGTGTGAATATGTAGTAAATGCCTACTTACCATTAACTTCAAAATGTTCAGTAAAAAAATGTAGGTTCGTACAATAATCTATATATACTATACTTGTAGTGTAGTCTATTTATAACTTATCGACGACTGAATAGTGAATTTGCTGCAGAGAACAGATTATTAAACAACATTTTTTGTTATACGTTATACATTAATGTTACCGACTGCTTAGTACGCGTGTACCATTTGTACTTCTATGATATCAAAATATTTGGTTTAAAAGAAAATCGCAACGCGCGTACCTATATATACGACTATATACACTTTACACGCGTCCTCGTTGTTGGATAAATCCCCGTCAAAAATAACTATTCAGAAATATATATAATATATAATTATTCGCGATGATAATTATCAAAAAAAAAATGTTATTTAGATACATTTTATTTTACTTATAAGCTATTATCAACGTAAGCCATTATTTTAATTAAACCGGTATCAGGCGTTTCAGGAGGAACTTTTCAAAGGAAAAAGGACACTTTTTTAGCGCTGCGATATGTACAACTGTAGGTACTACAGGGCGGACGTGCGCCGTCAGTTTAAGTCCTACATATGTAGTATGAATACTAATATTATTATACGTAGAGTGTGGTCCGTGCCGACTGTCTGTAAGAGTACCCGGAAGGTACGGTCGTCGGTTTAGGGTGTTTGGGCGCGCCCCTATATAGTAGTTTTAGGTCCCTGGTTAGGTGAATTCGTTGTATTATACTATGGCCCACGATCAGGGGCGTCCCCGGACTATCACCTAAAGGGAGGGAGGATAACGGAAAATCGTCTGTGTTTATGCATTTTTGTATCAAAAAAATAACAATAATTTTTATTTATTTACGTAGTGTAGCTGTTAATTAATTAATGATGATTGAATTGCTAGGGAAAATAAAAATAAAGGGTAAAACACAATAACTATAACCATATAAATATTTTTTAATAATAAGCATTTCTGATTTTACACAGCAGTCAAACGTTGATTATAATTATTTTAACACATTTTCTTTATAAAAGATTAACATTGACTAAAGTTTATGATATGAAATATGTATACCTTTTACACTTTGCAAACCTGTCTATTATTTGCATTTGATCCAGTTCTAACTAAACCAGAAATAGCTGATACCTTTGACACTTTTATTATCACATAAAACGCAATCATATAGAATCGAACGGCACCGCCGAGTACGTCGAAAACTCGAGACTCAAAATACCGCTCACCACAGTTGTTAAATCCAAGGGGGCGATCGACTCATCGCCTCCCTCAAATTCGCCCTTGCCTACAAGTATAATGTAATAATAATAATAATAGCTATTGCGTTTTGTCTATGCGACAACAATTTATTGTTATTGCAATGATAAATTATGACAGGTGTCATCGATATTGTTTGGAGAAAAAATTAATTTTCCACAATGAAATAATAGTGTTATTTAATTAAATAGAAAATTTCCACACGTAATACGTATATTTGAATATTTTTTGGAAATATCAAAGAAACTACATTAATTTATTGTACTCTTACTGCACTGCGTTTGTCGTAAATTGTATGTTGTATTTTGTTTTTGAACAATCGAAAGCTTTTTTGCAAGCATGGAATTTATTAAATATTGTATTTTAATTATAACCTATATGCATTTTTTAATTTTTATCTTAACGTGCTATTATAAATGCGACAGTGCTGTTTGCTCAATTTCAGACGGTCACATGTCCAAGGACTAGTACCCGAAGGAGTGGCTTAACCAAAGCTGGTTGTATGAAAACCGATTGGTCGCCCACCATGAATGACCCAGATTTAAAATGTATTATTGTCAAAACGCCCATTATAACTAAATATTTCTACACTGCGTATAATATTTTTTGTAAGTTTGATTTATTCGCGTACCATTTATAAGAAAACTTTCATACCTATCAATATTTATCATATTAAGCTTTCATGTTACGAAGTCGTTAAATATGCGCCTTATAACCCCTTTGATTTCACTTAAATTTCCACAACCAAATGAATAAATTGAATTCCCGACGTAGCAACATACAAGTTTATTCATTTAATCAAACTAACATTTGAAATAATAAAATGTACGATATAAATTATAAATAATATATTTAACACATTTAAGTAATTTAAAAATTCGACTTTTAAAAATAAAATGTATTTTATTATTGTTTTAAGGAGTGTGTGATGGTACTGCGAGTGTTGTGGTGTAATGATTTTTGTTATTATTGCTATATTTACGTTTACCCCGATTTAACATAATCTTTGTATATAACAGACATCATTTGTAAGACGCTATGTTTGACCCTGCTCTATCTAATAAATATAATTATATAAACGTAATATTCTCGCTGTCCCTCGTGCGCCATTGGCGGAATACCGGATATCATCGACGCGTTTCAATTCTTACAAATTATATTAGAAAATAAAACAAGGGAACAAGCTATATTACATGATACATGTCAATATAATATCCTGAATGACCAAAAAATATCAAAAATAATAATTAATATTATGAAAAGTCAATCAACTCTGAATTCCGATGCAACTGGCGCTTTGTTACTGTGAATAATAATAGTTATAACTTATAAATATATAAAATAAAATAAAAATTAATACATATGTTTTACTGCTATTTTTCAAATATACTATACAATATTCAATTCCTAAAAGTTTTAGAGCAAACCCTTTTGTAATTGTAACGGGAACGAAAGAAATAAGTTTAATAATATAACCACGGTGAAACTATGTATAAAATATATTAAAATATTCATAGACATATCCATAGATAAAGGCATAATACAAGATATATTTAATATATTTATTTATTTATACTTTCAATTTCTAAAGCTAATAAAATATTTTAATATTAGATTCGTAAAAGTGTTTGAGCAAAATTTATTTGTAAATCTAACGGGAGCGAGTAAAATAATTTTCATAACAAAATCATGGTGATAATTCATATAAAATATATTATAATATTATATATATGCATCCATAAAAAACGTCATAATACATGGAAAAAATATTTCTTTCATACTCACAGTTTCTGAAGCTATTAAATTAATTAAGAATAAAAAATTACCTTCAGCAATTAAGGGCGCCTCCGAGTCACTAGTAATGTCAATGATATCCTAAAAATGAAATTCATTACTACTAGTATTAAGATTTTGGTATAATTGGATCTCAATACAATTTTAAGAGTCAATATGGATCAAAATATAAAAAAATATTCATATTATTCTATTAACTATAAAATATTATGAAAGTTTTCGAATAAAAAGAGTTCAATCTATAAAAAAAATGAATTATAAATTGTTTCAAGTTATTCGGTAAATAATATTGATAAGGTGGTGTTAAATACTAAATATGTAGTATGACTTAAAATGGTAAACAATTTAGAAATAACAGAACTAAGCTGAATTATTGTCGAAAACAACTTACCAATTCAATTCTGCTACATTTTTGCAGTGCAATTTGGAGTGCAAATGATGTGTCTAGAAAACAGAAAAAAAATTGGTATCAATATCAATAAATACACAAATCTATAATTTATTTCAAAACCGTAGGGAATTGCTCAGGTGAATTATACAGCATTGGAGTAGGAAAAGATTTAGAGCAAAACTTATTTGTGTTTGTAACAAGAACGAATCATATAAGTTTAATAACAAAGCCACATTGAATAAACAAATACAATATATTATAATATAAATATATACATCCATAGAAGACGTCATAATACAAGAAAACAAATATTTCTTTCATACTCACTGTTTCTGGAGCTATTAAAATAATTAACAATGAAAATTTACCTTGAACAACTAAGGGCGGATCCGTGTCCAAATACTCCAAAATGATGTCATTGGTGTCCTAAAAATTGAATTTATCCCTACTGGTATTTAAAATGTTGATATATTTGTGTCTCAACACAATTTATCAAACCTATATAGACTTCAATAAGTACATAATCTATATACTATAGTTAATTATTTTTTGAATATATTCTTTTGAAATTAAATGCGCATATAGTTGGATATTATTATTTGGAAACATTTTTCGAAATCCTTGGATTTTCAAATATATCACGTCACGTACGATGTACACCATATACAAGTATAACTATAAGTTAATCATGGCCATTTAGATATTTACCTATCAATATTAATTGGCGTGCCCACAAGAGAAGAGAATTAAAGGTTTGTGTACTACAGGAGAGTGCGTCCGTCACATCCCTGGCCTCACCTTATGGATTTCTTTTCATTTATACGTATATTGTTTTGCCATGTTATCAACTCTGAGCGAGAATATATAAATTTAGTCAGTATTATTCAGCGCACTAATGTGTGGGTGGTCAGGTACCTACACGATATTCCTTTACAAACAATATCGGATTATTATGGTGGCGGATGTTTCCGACGAACTTCAAGACCCATATCGAATTTTTGGATGGAATGAATAGAATACGGTTGATTTCACTGCGTGTGTAGTCGTTCTGACACGGAAATAATTTATTATATATGTATCTACATATCGGTGCGACAAACGGACGCCACTGCTATTATGATATTATATTCTATCCCGGACGTTCGCGTATTTATCACGGTCGTTTTAAAGACGATGTACATTATTTTGGAGGCTGATGGGTCAAGGCCGAATGAAAACAGAACAGTACAAAAGAAAATATTTAACTATCATAAATCATTGAAGAACCGCGTAAAGGTATGTACAATATACGTATAAATGAAAAGAAATCCCTATGGTGACGCCAGGGATGTGACGGATGTACTTTCCTATAACATACAAACCTTTACATTATCTTCTTTTGTGGGCACGCTATTTAATATCGAAATGTAAATATCTAAATGTCCATGACTCTATTATAGTTAAAATTTATTGTATATGGTGTATATCGGACTCGACGTGATTAATTTGAGTATCCAAGGATTTCGAAAAAAGCTTTTCAAATAATAATACAATATACATCGGGTGTGGCCGGGATTGTTCGTTTAAACGTGCTTCTACGTGAGTTTACATTCGTGTGCGTGTGTGCGTATTTTGCTGGAAGGTTCGTGTTATTGGTGCCTCTTTGACCGAACTGGTTCTGGAAACTCGACCATTCCACCCCCACAGGCGAAGATGTTGTTATAAAAGACCAAATTGTGCGTTCGCGACCATCAGTGTGCATTACTTTTTTCTTGCCTGTTCATTTACATTTTTTGCTCATTTATTCGAAATCAAAGATATAAGATGAAGGGAACAGTTATTTGGATGCTGCTCGCCTCAGTAGCAATCATTATATTCGGAATCCATCATATGGCTGGTAAGCATATAATTATTGTTAATTATAAGTAGTACATAATTTGATTTTTTTGTTTAGAATTTATTTTTGCTATTTTCTAACTGGAAAAAATTTAAAAAAAGTGTTAATTTTAAGCTAAAATATTTTTCAAGATTTCAGTTCTAAAAATATTGTTCTTAATAATATTTTGTAGAGTACTTATATTATATTATAATTGTTCATTTTTTAAATTATGCGTAGAGGGTGGCGGGGGAGTGGTCTTTGTAAGAAAGCGATTTAAAGCGATCTTTGTAATGCCGTTGTCGGGTCTTAATTAATAATAAATGACTTGTTAGATATTGGGTATCTAATAATTAAACACTAACAATTTATAATCATTGGTTTTTATTGCAATAATATTTTTTTTTATATATGCCGTGATGACTCACATCTTTTATCTTGAAAATATGTAATTATAATTAATTGTTACTGATTACGGATGTTAAACAAATAATTCTTAAATCAGTTTTAATTTGCTCTACACATTGTATATCTGCGTATTATCTGCGTGTCATTGGTGATTCGTCGGTTTAGATTTTCTCCAATATTATACCATCAATTAAATAAAACGTGTTTAAAATTTTGATTTTCCTCGAGAAATGTGTATATATTTTTTTCATTTTATAAGTTGGGGTTGATACCACAATGCAATATTATGCGTACACCGGTTACCTGCTACTTTGTGCTCACACAAAGTATCGTTTCCCCACCGACCGACTACAATGTCTTTATGTGTATGTGTGTGTGTGTTTGTGTGTCTGTGTCTGTGTGCGAGCGTGTGTGTGTGTGTGTTTGTTTGTGTGTGTGTGGATAGCTCAGTTAGAGTGGTTGGAATTGCTACATAAATCTGTCGAGCTACGTGGAAGTGGCGATGTTGGTGGTGTTTGAATATTGATGTGTAAATGTGTTGGTGTATAACATAAACTAATGAAAAGTAACTTACAAATAATAGTATCGATGTGTATGGTGACTCTGTAGCTGTTATACTTTATACAATAATGGTAGATAAATAATATTCAAAAAATAAATATATAAAATGTACCCATATTGTTATGTTTATATACATGTTTGTAAGAAAATGTTACATATTTCGTACAAATATAGGATCGACAAACGATGAGTATAACATTGAGTGTGTGTCGAGTGTCTGAGGTGGTTCAAAATAGGCAGATAACCATGAAATCATCTTTAATTATTATTCCTTATATTATAATATATTACTATTTTATGTTTGAGTTAGTGGCGCGGACAATATAATATAATATAATATTTTTTTTACGTATGCAATCGATTTCAATTAAACCTGGGTAACATTTTTTTTTTAAATAATTACACCTTAAAAAAAACGAATCACTTATAACACGCCGTTACAATTATAACATGCTTGTCAAATTAAATCACTCCTTATGTGCATATCATAATGTTCCGTAGAGTGAAGTGGAATCTAAATAATTTAATATTTTATTATAAGCTTTATATTCATTGTGAATACTGACATTGATGATTCAATTTTTTTGTTGTATATGTAGATGCTTGTTTTTCCAGAGCTTCGAATCCGGTCACTCCGAAGCCTGTGGATAGCAACTTCCCATTCAAGTGGAAGGATGAGGACTACCCTATGGATACTTTTAAAAAAGACTAATAAACAAATAATTGTTTTTTAAGCAATAAATTGTATTCATACCTTGATTGATTCATGTTGTTTTTGGCATTCGGTCTTACACTTTATGTCGTTTTTTTCATCTATTTCACACAAATATATATAAGTGCAATGCTTTAACTGTATATGGAAGTGGATGATCACAGGGGTACATAAACCTCATAACTCCCAGAACTCTTAAAGAGCGTCTGAAATATTCACTAGAACGTTCAACTATTTGGTAAAAATTATAGTGTACGTTTAAAATGATTAATTAATGATACATTTAAATAATCATTTAAAAAAAAACAAATATTATTTTATAATTAACATTTATATTATTTATTATTCATACAAACAATGTCGATGTATTCATATTTCACGTGTGTACGATGTACTATTTATGAAAAGAACAATTTATACTTTATGGCATTAGTTTTGCCATAGAAATTATTTTGTGCAGATAGAATTACTTTTATATAGGGCTCGGATATTTAATAAATAATATAATTTAATACATAGACGAAAAATCATAAAATTCGCATATTATCTGATAAAAAAAAAACCAAAAATATGCAGAATAAAATTTTTGTAGCATTACAAATTAAAAATTAATTATATTTATAAGCATTTTATTTTTTTTAACTATACATATATTAATTTACAATATATGCGTTCCACTTTGATACAATAGTTTTTTTTAATTTGATCAAAATTAAAGCTGCGCCTGTTATCCAAAAGTACAATTTTGTAACATGAAAAACTTCGTTCCGGGCACTGATTTTATTGGAGCGTATTTAAAAAATGCAAGATCTTCAACCTTTAAAACTTCTTCTATTCCTTCCAGTGTCCATTACACCTATATAAAGAATCTTTATATAATATAGAATGAATATATATATTTTCATATTATATTCATAGACGTCAATTAGAGTGAATATTTTATTTATATTTATTAAAATTAAATATTTTCATTGTTTCAACCAGTGATGGGCAAAGTACGGCCCACGGGCCAACTTCGGCCCGCGAAAGTATTTAATCCGGCCCGCCGAGGATTCATCGATATGGATATGGCCTGTATAGAATAAAAGTATAGTATAAAAAAATTCCCAAAATATTCTGAAAATGATCGAAGAAAACAGTTTTTAATATATAGATTGGCACGGGTTGTGCGTGGTCGTACCCTCACAGCGTGGTTTAAGTAGATACTAGATAATAGATACTATGATAATAAGTATATAATTTATATTTTTGTTCATATTAATAAATTTCCCGGATCTCGGTTTGGTGCGTCCTTATCGTAGTTCACGATATACTAGTGATGAAAAGAACATCAATAACATGTGATTCTTTTGTAATTATAAACCGTGGATACAAAAATGCATCTGCCAATAAAGAACTGCAGGAACATGAATACACGATAAATGCCATCGCGTGAGGGAGGGCGTCCAGGTGGTGAAATGTCCACGCCCGAATGTAATATAATGGTATATATGTGTAGTATACACAGGCACACAAAAGAAATTACGCATGGTCGATCGAGATGAAAAAACTACATTCAAAATGCAAGCGTTCCAATATGCATAATGGGTGTGTGTGTGTGTGTGTGTGTGTGTGTGTGTGTGTGTGTGTGTGTGTGTCTCTATATCTAAATATACTATGTACAGTACACAAACGGCATATAAATTATAATGAAACCAATATATTCGGTGTATTCGAAAAAGCAAAAATTCGTTTAGGTGAATTTACAAAAACGGATTAACCGAGTGCGTCAAGCTGGGAACGCATTATCAGTGACACCAACTACGGACATGTTTTTCGTTCGTATCGCATCACGGAAGTCACATTGTATCACGCCAGATTTAGTAACTAGCGTTTCGCATAAAAATAACGATTGTCACTCGATGTTCTTTCTGAGTCGTGTCGCATCGTGGGTGGGGAAGTATGGCCATATTGATCTCGATGTATACCGGCAGAATAAAGGAACGCTCAGCACCACCTGCAGGCTAAAACGACAAGTACCCCACACCATCCCCTTGCCCGCCGATCACACTGCCGCCGTTCTCACAACGACCCGGCCGCCCTCCGTCACCGCACCGCACAATACCACGCCGCACCACCGACAATGCAAACAGATCCTTTTGACGGTCACCGACGTTGCCATATCCTGCCCACGCACCCCGCAACCGACCATCGTCGACA
Organism: Periphyllus acericola; assembly: GCA_949715065.1. Lineage (NCBI taxonomy): Eukaryota > Metazoa > Arthropoda > Insecta > Hemiptera > Aphididae > Periphyllus > Periphyllus acericola. Next base: position 20,161,006 of record OX454264.1, read on the forward strand.
CCACTGCAGCAACCGGCCAATCCAACGGACGCTCCCTCTCCATCCACTGCTACACGGCGTCTCGTTTCTGTATAATACACATCTGAATATAATATATCCGTACAATATACGACGTGCCTGAAGTTGGCCCCTTTCATGCTATCGTAACAATACCAAACATGCACCTGCAATAACTAGCAACCAATTTGCAACAATGGTTTCATCATTTTCAATTCTTATAGTCTCACCACATTTAAATTTTTCGTATTTGGGGACCAACTTTACGTATAAGCCCGCCCAAATCTCTGTACCAAATCCATACCCGTGCCAACATTTTCCGGCTGATTCGCAACTATTTGTAACAATGGTTTTATAATTTTTAGCCCGATACATTTTTTGTAAAAATGATTTTCCCAGGGAGGGGGGAGGGCAGCCCATTTTTCGGATATCGGTTTAACCCAATATTTTGTTTCAAAAAAAGTAAAACTTTTACTGGGCGTATGTTCGACACACTCTATTTTATAATTGTAATATCTACTCTTTTTTGAACTCAATCAAAACTATCCAACTATAGATATAACTGTGTTCTGTCAAATTTTCACAGTACAGAATGCATGTATTCACCCCTCCCCCCTCCCGTGATTACGGCTTTGTGCGACCGTTCGTTTTCCCGCTCGGCCGCGTCACACCTCCTTCTTGTGTAACACGGCGTCCTACGTAAGCAAACACTATACGAACCAGTGGCGTATATAGGATTTAATTTCGGAGGGGGCCGATTATGTATTTAGAGCAAGGGTCGGCAATTAATTCCTATGGCGGTCCAGATAATTTGAAAAAAAAATGTTCGGGGGCCATAAAATTTTAATAAAATAATAATAATTTCACAATTTTAGTGTTAAAAGTTTAATGAGAAAAATGACATTTTTTGTCTTGAGCCAGATTTTTAAAATTTGCTACTCTTGGTGAAGAACTAATGTGCTGAGTGTTTTCAAGGCGGAGAGCAGTTAATCTTAAACGATATTTAAAAACGTCATTTTGGAGAATGATAAAATTGAAAAATATTTTTGACGGTCCAGTTATTTCCGCTCCACGGGCCGTACTTGGCCCGCGGGCCGCCTATTGCCGACCCCTGATTTAGAGTTTAGGGAGAAATGACGGAGGAGGCACAATGACAAATATTGCTTAAACGCTAAAAGACCTTTGGACTATTTGGACTATCATCATTACTTCACCAGAGAAAAAATTAACACATTTTTTTATTTTTTATGAAATGTTATGTAAAAAATGTATAAAAAAACTCTTCATTGCAGTAAACAATTTTTTTACTACAGTCACTCAAAATTAATTACAAATTTTCTTACAAGAATAAACGAATATTGTACATTTTAAATACGAGGTTTTGAATCGACATTTGTCTCTTCATTATGACGAAGCTGTCGTACCCACAAAACTTTAAAGCATATGGCTAAACGACAAACTGTGATACGATATAAATACTCGAAAACACGAAAATACACGTGTCTAAAGCACGAAAGCCTCGAACTTGAGTCTCGGAGATACCGCACACAACTGATGTCTGATCAACGATAATAAATAACAAAATGTTACGGTCACAGAATATATTAATGTTATGGTATAGCAGTGATGGAATGGCCCCGGTGCAGAGTGGGACAAATCAAATATCAATAGAATATACTATCTATTATTATCTATTATCTATTATTATAAAATAAAATTACAAATACCGATAATTCCTATCTATCTATTTCTATCCGACTACACAGACTACAGGCTATACAATTTTTATTATCTTATCGCATAAGCGATTTTTCATTTCGGGGGGGGTGGCCCGGGCCCTATCGGCCACCCCCCCCCATATATAAGCCCCTGATACGAACTCATGCGCGCGCTCACGTGGTGGTTAATAAAATATAAATAAATAATTTAAAAATGAGTTTATTTAAATAACCATAACATGTATTATAATTATTCAATAATTATGTTGTACTGAAATTATTATGTATTATATTATTAATTAAAATAAATCACAAATCGTAATCAGACGGTGAGAAAATATCAAATCATTTGACCGCGAGCGATCGGCCACAAATGCCACTACTGGATATTTTCCAGTTAAATATTATCATGGTGCGTGTGTAATTTACATAATATTATTATATGCATAATCAATGTGCCCTGATGGTATCGTGGTTAACCGCAGGTCAATCGTCTTTAGACCGTCACTATTAGCGACATGATATAACATTACTATCAATGCAACGATTAATCGAACCCCGTTACATATATAGTTAAATAATTGCCTCGAGTAAATTAACAAAATATTATATTCATCAAACATGTTGTATACATTTAAATAATGAATTGAAAAAAAATTTGATAAGACTTTTTTATTGTAGGCAATTATTGCTTTTAAATGCATTTATCAGTATTCGTATGTGTGTTTTTCATTGAATTGAATTTAAGGAATTGATTTTTTAATTTAATTATTGTATTTATAATAATCAAATTAATTTAATTAATCCTAGCTTTTAATATGGTTATTCCTGTTGCTCGAAAGTTGTAGAAGTTGCAAAATTTATAAAAAGATTAAAAAATATGCACGAAAAATGTTTAAATATGCAAAAAAAATGTGATATACATGGAAAAAAATGATTTACATTGTTTAAAAAATTCATAATGTAAATAATGATAATGCACTGTGTACCTTTATGGACATGTTATGTGACGATGTAATGCAAGAATACTTTGACTATTGCACCATTTATCGATGTGTATACAGTATAATAATATATGTTGCTTGATTGGAAATACAGTCACTATAATTATTGTTCTAGTACGAAATTTGATTAAAGTATTTTCTGAGTGCAGTATTCGAACTATCCTTTACGATGATTAAAAAAAAGCAATATACTTGAAACATTTTATAAATTTTTTCGAAAATTTTTTTTAATGATTTCGATATACGTAAAGTTTGGTGATCGGGCCGGGTGATTGTGTACATTAAAATATTAAATACATTACAACTATATAACAATTAATTTATTATTTAACAAGTTTGTATTATTGTGAGCATAATGCGCCGAGCTTATATTCAACAGTATTATAAAATGTGCTGTATTTTTTAAATTACGAATAATTCTCATTCGTTTCAAACTGAATAAATTTCAATTTTTTCTAAAATATCATAACAACACAATTTGGTGTTAAAAAAAATGTTCGAAGACAGAAATTTTCTATACGTTCTATATTAAATGTTAGATTTATATTTACTGTTGATCGCGTTTGTCTACCAAGATATTGAAGCATTACAATTAATTTATTTAAAAGATTATTTCAAAATATAATTTATTACATCTTTCTTACATTTTATCAAAACAAAAATGTATAATGTACCTATAACTTAAAGTATTTATTAAAAATTGATTTTTTTTTTTACATATCGTGTATTTTTAATAACATATTTGGATAAAAATAAATACATATATTTGTACATATTTTTTAGTTTTAAATACATATAAATCCGCACCTTAGTAATAAGTAACGTACATTAAAAATAAGATAAACATTGTATGTATATATATTTATTTTTCTTAGTCCTTTTATTTACTGTCAAACATTTTGTAAGTGGTACACCATTTATACTGAACAAAATATTTTTACTCAATGTGTTACGAATAGAGTATAGGTACTGTAAACCTGAATAATGCCTTACAAGTAATGGGTAGATTAGATACTGATACAGATTTTTTTTTAGGTCCAAAAAGAATTGCGGCCATAATCGCGGGACAACAAATTAATGCGTGGACCGAAAGCTGGAAGATCTTTAAAAACGTAAGTAGTTACAACATGAAGTTAAATCTAGGAGGGCTACTATAAATCACCCAATCCATTGAATTTCCATTTAAAATACTAAATTATTTATATTTTAATCTATAGGCCAATATTGTACCGCGTAGGCAACAAAAGACTAAAACTGAAGAAAAAATCAGCTGTGAGATTACAACAGAATCCAAAAATGTAAATTTTCTTAAAATAAATAATTTAGTTCAACTCACAGCGGTATTTTCAATCAAGCAGTATATTGGATTTCAATATTGAATGATAAATACTAATATATTTCACACCACTTATTTGAAATAATGAACAGTTTACCTTCGTAAAAATGTATAAATCAAAATCTTATATAGATTGTGTACTATTTCATCGAAATTCTTCTTCATACATTTTAATTTTTGGCCAATCGTGTACGGCGTACACGCTATAAGACCATAACTGTAGAAAACATCAGCTTCGATACTAAAACTGAACCCAATATGGTAAATGATTTTAAAATACAAAATTAAGTTCAACCTAAAACAGTATTCTAAATTTATCAGTCTATTGAATTTCAATTTAAATGCATACATAGTAATATATTTCACACCACTTTATCGAAATAATGAACAGCTTAACCTTGTAACAATAAATAATTAACTATCGTATATAGATTATGTACTTATTGAAGTCTATATGGGTTTGATAAATTGTGTTGAGACACAAATATATCAACATTTTAAATACTTAAATACCAGTTGTAATAAATACTATTTTTAGGACACCAATGACATTAGATTGTGACATCATTTTGGAGTATTTGGACACGGAGCCGCCCTTAGTTGTTCAAGGTAAATTTTTATTGTTAATTATTTTAATAGCTTCAGAAACTGTGAGTATGAAAGACATATTTGTTTTCTTGTATAATGACGTCTTCTATGGATGTATATATTTATATTATAATATATGGTATTTGTTTATTGCTCTATAATGCTGTATAATTCACCTGAGCAATTCTCTACGGTTTTGATATAAATTATAGATTTGTGTATTTATTGATATTGATACCAATTTTTTTTCTGTTTTCTAGACACATCATTTGCACTCCAAATTGCACTGCAAAAATGTAGCAGAATTGAATTGGTAAGTTGTTTTAGACAATAATTCAGCTTAGTTCTGTTATTCCTAAATTGTTTACCATTTTAAGTCATACTACATATTTAGTATTTAACACCACCTTATCAATATTATTTACCGAATAACTTGAAAACAGTTTATAATTCATTCTTTTATAGATTGTACACTTTTTATTCGAAATCATTCATAATATTTTATAGTTAATAGAATAAAATGAAAATTTTTTTATATTTTGATCCATATTAACTCTTAAAATTGTATTGAGATCTAATTATATCAAAATCTTAATACTAGTAATAATGAATTTCATTTTTAGGATATCATTGACATTAGTAGTGACTCGGAGGCGCCCTTAATTGCTTAAGGTAATTTTTATTCTTAATTAATTTAATAGCTTCAGAAACTGTGTGTATGAAAGAAATATTTTTTTATTGTATTATGACGTTTTTTATGGATATATATATTTTATATGTATTTTCACTATGATTTTGTTATGAAAATTATTTTACTTGCTCCCGCTAGATTTACAAATAAGTTTTGCTCAAACACTTTTACGAATCTATTATTTTTTTGTATACTGAACAATACCTTACAGTTTCTAATTAATTATAGATTTGTGTATTATATTGATATTGATACCAACTCTTGTTTCAATTTTATTGACACATCAAGTGTACTGCAAAATACACTGCAAGAATATAGTGGAGGTGAATTGGTAAGTTGATTTAGAAGTTAAGTTCTGGCTATTTGTTTTATTCCAAAATGTTAATATATTAAATCATGCTAAAGAATATTTTACAACACTTATTAAAATAATATTCAGAATGACATGATAACAATAAAAAATCCATTATAATTTAGATTATACATATTTTATTCGAAATCATTCATAATATTTTATTGTAAATATAATATTTTATTGACATACAAAATTATCATAATATTAAATTACAGAAATGTTGAATATATTTTTTAGACCCTCGTTGACATGAATATGGACACAGATACCGAAGGTAAGTGAAAATATTTTATAAGTTTTAGAAATTGAAAGTATAAATAAATAAATATATCTTGTATTTTGCCTTTATCTATGTCTATGAATATTTTAATATATTATATACATAGTTTCACCGTGGTTTTATTATTAAACTTATTTCTTTCGTTCCCGTTACAATTACAAAATGTTTTGCTCTAAAACTTTTAGGAATTGAATATTGTATAGTATATTTGAAAAATACCTAACAGTTTTTAATTGATTATAGATTTATGTACTCAATTGTATTTTCCCAACTTTTTTTTCTGTTTTCTAGACAGATCAAGTGTACTGGAAAATGCCCCGCACGAACTGAATATCGGTGAAGTGGTAAGTTGTTTTATAAATAAAATTCAGTCTATTGTGTTATTACAAAAATCTTTTCAATATGTCGTATACCGCACTTTCGTGGGTATCGCTCTATCTTCTCTTTAGTAATCAGAGCTAATAGATATCAGTTCAATTACTAAGATTTTATGGGTTTTCAAAATAAAACAATAATTCACACCAAAAGGCCAATTTTAATTAAAACAAAAATTAAGCGTGGCGTCGTAGTCTCTACACATACGTGCTTCAAACAACACACACACACACACACTGCCCCGGTCTCGTCCGACCGGCTGTCTTAAATATTAATATACAATATGCTACCTCAGCTCATTTGCTTCACTGGCCAATCCTACTAATTTTTATAATAATTAAATTTTGGCCTATTTGGCACATACAACAATCCCCGGTGTAACAAAAAAAAATATGCCCTCATATTTTAAGGCAATTAAATAAAAGAACATAGTCAATAATCATACAATCTCGTCAAATAAGGTTTGACGGTGTAGATATTAAACTTAAATTATATACAAGGTATAATCATAATAAAATAAACATTATGATTATACAATACAAAATATGAAATATAAAATACAAAAATAAAAAAAAAATACAAAATACAAAATACAAAATACAAAATTTAAAATTGATTGACAAAAATAAATAAAAAGTTTTGATATACGAGTAGATATAATAAAATAAAATATTATAGAATATTAGAATACAATTTGCGTAAGCGTTGAAAAACATCGGGACAACTGTGAGTATTTTAAAAAAACATCTATAACCAAAATTATATTATTCACACATTCGTATACTAATTAAATATATATATTTTTTATTAATTTCTTGGAGGTTAAAAAGTTTTTATTAATTTTGTTTTATTTGTTTTATATTTTTGTTTTTCTCTTTTTCATAAAACGCTTTTAATCTGTGCACATGTATGACGTCAATAGTTTTTTTTTCCTTTTAGAACTAACTATACTTTGTAGTTTACGTCTGTCAATTTTTCAATAATCGTGAAAGGACCTCTGTACTCATTCGCTAATTTTTGTTGATTAGTTTTGTTCGTGGAAGTCAAATTTTATTAGAACCTTTTGTCCCGGAATAAATTCGTTTTTTTTTATGTTTTTCATCATATTTTTTAGTCAATAACAAAAAATAATGTTCTTACTTTGATATTCCAAGTATAATGATGACACAATGCAGAAATATACCAGAATTTCGGATGACATTTTATTTTACGTGTGGGCACACGGTTTGTTATTCATCATTTGTTTATTTACAAGGCTAATAAGTTCTTAAGTATAGTTAGATCTTGTTAAATATACACTAAAAACATATATTAATTGTTATTATACTTTTTATAAAGTAATGTGTTCCTTAATTTGGATTATGTCATTTTCTTTCATAAACATTTCTTCATAAGGTTATTTTTTTTCCACTACTTATTTGTTTATAAGTTAATATATTAAGTAATTAAGTAATGGTGTCACATTCAGTGATAACTTATTTTAGTAAATAGTAAGCATAACAGAGTTATGCCATCAAGTATATAACTATAACATGCCTCGTATTTATCTTGAAATTAGCTAGTATAAAATTATATTCAATATTGCTAATGTTTACCTACAATTATTTAGTTAGCAAACCAATACTATAAGATAAATTAAATACACATGTGAAAGCACTCACCGAATTAAGCTCAGCTTTATCAAAAATAATGCGTACTTATAATTTATTCGTGGGTTACCATTCGAAGCATTTAAAATCACTAATCTGAACTCGAATCTCTCAACAATGCACTATTGAGTACCAAACATCGATAATATACGTTATAATAATATCTGATTTGTGGCTTGGTCTAGAATTCATTAAAATTAAAATTATTTACATTTTAAGGATTTCTCAGTAGTGTGTATTGTGTACAAAATATGATCATGTCCAAAAAATTTCAAGTATTTTATATTATATATATTATTTTAAATATTTAAAATTATGGGAAAATTATGTTTGGGCGATAAAAAAGGGTAGAGAAATAGTAAAAATAAATTTGTAATAAATATCAACCATTCTAAAGAATATTAAGTACTTAAAAAATAAATATATATATACATATATGAATATATAAAATCTTATCATAACGAAGTTGACACAAGTTAGCCTTAACATTAAGTGATTAGTTAACTCTACTACGAACTTTACAAGCGCGATCAAGGAACTAAAAACGATACGAATAGTATCCGATCTTTGTTCTGCCGGGCCGTTCAAATCCTTTAAGGTAATAAAGATATATTGTTATTTACTGAAACGTGTGGCATTTAAGTACTCCAAAAAAGCAAGATTATGAACTTGACAGAATTAAAAATATAATCAAACAATTAAAACACATTGTATTAGTTTACTTAGTTTACTTCGATTGAAAATTAAAATACAGTAACATATAGTTACGTTTTATATAAAGTCTTAAGCCTAAGCTTAAGAAGAAATTGAAATATCGGCCCTAATAAGGTACTTTAGTTTAACCCAAATTTTAAGTCTCTAGCAATTATAGTTTGGACTCTGTGATAATTACAAATCGGGAAATAGCTTCTTTTATAAATACAAAAAAAAAAAAAAACACAGGGGCATACAGGTATACCGTTTTCAGCGTTACATGCAACTATAAAATTACTTAATACTTATTAGTTATTAGTTATTATTATAGTAATATAAGCCGGTGCAAGGAAATTTTACCACCAGGATGACCTCGCACGTGCGATGGAAATCATCGTGTTTCCGTGTTCCTTTAGTGATTTATTAACAGATGCATTTTCGTAACCACAGTTTATCATAACAATAATATGTACATCGCTTCTTCCATGGGATTGAACATACAGATTAATACTATAAAACAGTAAATATAAAATATTTCAAACAAAAAAGCAAATTAACTCGAACACAGGATATTGTTTGTGTAAACTACTGTATATATACAGAAAAACGCTCGGATATACACTCGAACACATACATAGACTATTATAGTACTAAATACAAAAAACATTTACGTATAAACACAATACACGTGCATACATAACAAAATATTCACGTAGCAATCTTTATGTAGGGTATAATATTCGAAACTGAAATACGCAAGTTTTCTTCTAAATAAACTAATACAACAAATATGAACTGCCGTTTACCTAAGGGTCAGTCTTAATCTTGAAGATATAATAAAATAATATTTAAATTATAATTATTGAATAACTATTTATTTTTTTTATTTTGAAATGTTATGCGCTTGGTTATTTGATTATATTCGATTATATTCGATTATTCGATTATATTCGAATATTAATCGAATAATCGGTTAATCGGTTATTCGATTATTCATCCTTCATTAAAAATAATCGATTAATCGAATAATTGATTAAAATAATCGCACAGCCCTAATCTGGATCAGAGGGTTTCAATCCTTGTACATAATGCAATTTGTATGGATAGAAATCATTTTTCTTCAATATACGATGTATAGAGCTACGACTGATGTCCATTGCTTTAGCTACCGACCTGACAGATGCATGAGGATCACTGCTGAAAGCTGCCGAGACATTCACTGTATGTTCTTCATCAATAACATATATTTTTTTTGGTATGAAACCATTTGGAAAACGACCTAAAAAGACTATTTTTTAATGTATATCTTAATTTAAAATTTGTATAATAATAACTGAATTATACATGTATGTATTAGGTTTTAGGTACATAATTTGTTATATTAATTTTATAGGAAATTTTATTGATAATAAAAAATTTACCTGTATTACGTAATTTTGCTTCTATATTACAAAATGTGTTTTTAGATGGCTGTTTCCTTTCTGGAAATTTTTGTAAATACAGACGAGAAGCTTTTACTGTACTTTTTCCTCCACATTCATAAAAAAACTTTTAACATATCACGGTACTCTAAATTACTATAAATAGTAGGCATATTTAAGAAAGATAAAAATAAAAAATATTGAATATTATATTTCAAAAATCATACACTGCATTTTTAAATACAATTTACATTATTTAATTTTAGTAAACTTAATAAATAACAAATTATAAAAATATATACAAATACAGAACTTAAAATTAAAATATTTACTAACAAAGAATTAATTATGAAATTGTTTATAATTATATTAGTACAAGTTTTTTCTTTAACATTATTATCCCTGCGCATGAAAGGTTTTTTATAAGCAGGCTTTGCTGTTACCGAGAAATAATTAGATTGATTGAATTTATGTTATATTGTTACTATCGAATTTTATGTTTATATATTGAGCTGAATGATTAAAAACATTATAAAAAATTATAAATGGTCAAGTAATTTTAAGACAAGAATATTATTATAACTGATGAGCTGAATAGAACATGCCCACCAGAACAATTTTATAAAATAATTACCTAAGTATAATAAAAATAATATTAATTGGATACAATGATTTTGCAACAGTACAATTGTACAGTACTTTAAAATGGATTCAATGAAATGACACGAAAGATAATTATTGAGTATAATATTGCTTTATACGTTTATTTTTGCAGCGCATGTTTTCTTTCTCTGAGTGTAATTATATTGTCATATTGAAATAAAACTTGATTTCATATAAGCTTCAATTTATAATTAATGAATATATTAATATAAATTAGTATTATGTCGCTAGGCACACAATGTTCCAAGAACTGAATTCGGCACGTAGGTAAACGTTTACACATTGGTCAATTTATAAATAATAAAAATAATACATTTCTTCCTACATAAACATACCATTAGAACGGAAGTAGATGTATATATGTTTAAGTAGTAGAAACTTTCGGTAATGTAAAAGATTATTCAAACCCGACGAATCACAATGAAAACAAAATTACTCTAAATATTTTAAACTAATAACTATAATATACTTCCGATGCCTGTGGGGCTGTGTGAGCCAGGACTCCAAGAGAGCTTCATATTTCGTAAAAAAAAATATAAAGGACGAATAGTGTGTGTCTCACGATCGTGTAGCACACCCTGGTCGGGTGGCGCGATTGATTTCAAGAGAAATATTAAAAGGAACACAAAAAATATTTATGGTAACCACTGGCTAAAAATGAACAAAATAGTGGACCCTCTATAACAAAAAGATTAGGGTGAAAAAAACCGGAGTTTTTGGAATGTGCATTGAAGGTTAATGGTTGCACCTGCTTCGCGGTGGTCTCGGGGTAGTTGTTGTATACTTGCATTGGCGAAGCCAAATTTTATCTTCTGTGTATTTCCGACATAATATTATGTTGTGGTTTAAAACGTTTTTGAGGACAATTTTAAGAATATTTTAATGATATTTTAGTTATTTATTTTCACATGAAATATATTAATTTATTTTAATAATTTTATAATTATCCATTTAGTCAACTAAATTTACAAAAAAAATATGTTTACAAAATAAAAGTAACATTATAAAACCATAAAATTAAAATACTTTTTTACGTCATGCGCCGTTTATGTGGTACTGACTGCTAAAATTCATTAATTTTGTTATTAGGATTTATTTTTAAGGCTAGTTTTTGTTCCACAATAATTAACATAATTGTAACTAAATACTTTTTTAATTTGCTTTTAATGTTTTTAATTAACTTAAATACTGTAGTTTCATGGTTGATTTTAACTTATTTTGCACATTTACTAGTTTCGAAAATGATCTTTCACAGCCTCAAAGGTACAACTTATTACTGAAATCACACTAATTTTTTTAAGAATACTACACAAATTAATTAAGATACATTGTATGTCAGATACCTTCAGCCATTTTAACCATGCATGAAGGGCATTTATATTAGATGTAGATTCTTTTGGAATGGCATTATTTACTTTTAACAGTCATACTTCTGACTGGCTCCACCTACTTGTGTGCACCTTTTTACGGATTGTCCTATTTAGGTCCATTATGTGTACCGAAATAATATTGCAACACCGATAATGTTGTTTGAAAATTGAAAATAACAAAATACCGAGTGTAGCCAAGCTTATTATTGCGTGTGCATGTCCCTGTGGGTGGGTACCCAGTATTCAGAATTTAAGAATCGGCACCAGTCTCGAAAGAAAAAATATGTATGTATAAAAAACTTTTCTATATAACTAACTGAAATTATATAAATAACCTTTTAGAATAAAAAAAAATAATAATAATAATGTATTAATAATCGGAACATTATAAAATGTATTGTCATAATATTATTCATAAGATATTATTTTGCTCCTATTTTTGTTTACTGTTAAAAAAATCATAAAGATTAAAATACTTGTCGAAATAAACATTTTTGAATTTTGTTTGTGTGTACAGTTGTTGTTTACCAGTAAAATACACGCTTACAAATTATTTACGTTTTCTACATAGATAATTTGATTAATTAATGTGCGATGAAAAAATACTTTCTCACAACACACTGACTTTGTGAAGTTACTAACCAATATGGTCGTTATCGCCTATTAGTATACTATACGCTATACGCCATACGGCATACGCCGCCCAATTATTTCTGTAAATCAGTAAATTATAAACTTATCAGTACATAATAAGTGTTATTATAATTGTTGATTATTTTTGATTTATTACTTGGTTTTCGAACTTATTACATTTCCAAGGTGCAGAGATCAATTTTTTTTGTAATAATGACTAGTAAACATAGTGTCATGTACACTAAATGTTAAACCATGCACGAGACGTCGAGACGAAGCTGAGAAGCAAAAAAAAAACTGAGCATTCAGGACCTTTAGTAAATTACACGAGCCACAGTTTGCCCGTTGATTATGTACAGATGTACAAATTTTCTTTAGTCGGGCCTGCAGAAATAATAAACGAACAGATCAGTTCGTTCGGGGTACCGATAGATCGGGCATGATATGCAGATTTTCCTATTGTAATTTTTAAAAACTTTGGTAGAACGATGGCTTATATATGAGCAAAAAAGTGAAACATCTTCAAGGCAAAAATATATTTTTGTGCTCGACATTTACGTACGTAAAATATTATAAGACACGGCGCCGCCCAGATCCTCCGCTCCAAGTAACGGGTTAGCAGTACTCTGCCGTTGTTAACGTTTGTCAAACTACGGTCGCGAAATCATCGAAATGTTATCATGTACGGTTCGGACGGACGCGGGTTTCGACCAAATACCTACCCGTTTCACCCGACGCATTTTTTTGTCTGTACAAAATTAAGTTGGTAAAACATAATATACCCATTACAATGTTCAAGCTTCGTTTCGATCAAGCCGAACACCGCAAGGAGGAGGCGGAACTCGTAATTCTCCAAAAAGTGTTTCCGCTTACACATCGTATCTGCAACTGTAATATTATTCTATAAACATTATAATATAGTGTTTATATGATTACTACACAACTATATTCGTTTTATGTAATTTTTTGTTTGAACGTCACTCCGTATGATATTAATCAAACTATATATACACAGATAACACAAGTTTTACCACACCGTCTCGAATATAATATACGTTATAAGTTATATTATATTAAATATATATGTATAATGTATATATCAATGTATAACTTTGTCAATGAAGTTTGGCCTTTATCACACACAATGGTATATGAGATTAACGTACACTTGGATTATTATTTTTGAGCCCCGATCAAATTTTTGACTGTTTCAGACTTTCAGTGCAGATTCAATGGCAGGCAGAATGACTAACTGGCAAAAAGTTATTTGAATATTGCGATTACTTAGCTGACAACTACATTTCTGAGGGCATGGTTTCAATCATTAACTATAGGTGTGTAAGAATACAGCGATCTGTGAGCAGACACAACTGTTGGAGAAAAATGAGTTTCGTCTTCTCTCAAAGTTGTCAAGGTTACGCTAAATGAAACTAGAATATTATAATATTTCATCAGGTTTATCTGCTGCCAACTTTATTTTATACTGATAAAAAATGTGTCAGGTGAAACGTGTATTTGGGCGAAACGGGTGGAAACATTGAACGTGGGCCTTCGTAATATTACAGCACGTGTTATACTAATATCACAATAATGCAAAAAAAAAATAATAGTTGAATGTTATTATGAAACAAAAACAAAATTCAAACTAACTATGTAATAAATATTTAAATAAAATATTGTCTTTTGAAATATTAAGCTATAAGTAAAAGATACCGTCTGAGAAAACTAAAATACTTCAGATTTTACGTATACAAATAATACTTAAAATATACGTAGTAAATCTGCTCATGTTGTAAAAACTACAGATATCCGAACAAAAATACTTCGAGTCTCGGGAAAAAAATTGTTAAAAATTGTTTAAAAAAAAACCCATATTACAAAGTAATAAAACATACACTTATTATACAAATAATTAACCCGGTTCTCTTCAATAACATTACAGAACGATTTAGGTACCCGAATACCTGATCGATATTTTACAGTTTTACACTAATTCACTAAAACTAATGTATAATTTTTTTTTTTTATTCATTTTGCTTTTATCCAAGACATAATATTATAGACATATATCGCGCTACATTGGTGTTATATTCAAATCATGAAATCGGTTGTAAGAAAATATTTTTTATTACACATTCAAACAAATTAAGAAATGTAGATAATTTTTTTTCGTTTGTAATTGTTGGAAAACTAGTTACGAGAAAAAAATAAATCTTAAACGCTTATTTCGACACTAGTGTAACCGATGTCTTTACAAATAGTTCCTACACATTAATAAAATATTATACATAGGAATAATATTTTTAATTTTGCAAATTTTGCATATTTAGCTCATTTTTCTTAATAAGTACATTACGTATTTTGTTGTACTATATGTATTGTTCACACATATTATACAATGTTTAATATGAATTTTCTAGAAATTGGAAGGCAAATCGATTAAAATTATTATATATTATTTGATAATTTATCAAATTTTAATATAAACGCTCAGCTTTATGAATTTGTTATTACAACGTTTTGTCAACGTTTCAAATTCAAATGCTTAAAAAATTCCAATCACTTCACAAAGTTTCATCAATAGAATTCTGCAATAAAGTTTTTAAATGCTCATTGTCATATAATTATTATTTTGGTAATCATCGTATCTGATATTCCCTAAGCATGTGGTATTGTTTCGACGTCGACAATAAGACGTTTTCCTGCTATCGAACATTTTTTTCAAGATATTTATTCGAAATTAAAATATTTGAGAATAAAGTTCACCGTATTCACACTGCAGCTCCGTAGGTCCCGTGGTCGAACAAAATGTATACATGTGCGTTTCGGGTTAACCCGACAACAGTGCCCTGCAACATGTTGCGGTAGTCCACTTACTGGTTCCGACGAATACTTTCTGCTAGAATTATTTTAATAATGAAATTTCAAATAAATTATGCCGCTGCGGATCCGGCAGGAACATGTGGTCCGACATTTAAAATTATATTTTTCAATGACCACTGTATAATCTGTAAAATAATTAACTGACCGACAGTACAAGCACATGTGTTGTTCACGGTGTCTTTGAAATTTCAACATGTGCATTGTGCATTAAACAGTCTTGGGTCAAATTATATATAATATTATAATATTGTGTATATACTATGTACAACATGTGTGTATAATAGTTATTACTTATAACCTTGTCCCGTTGGTGGTAAAAGATAATACAATCCCAACAAAAACACTTCGTCGAACGACGTGTAAACAATTTCCAAGTCAAAAATAACTTTGTCATTTATAAGGCTTTAAGCACTATAAAGATATACAAGAATAAATGCTAAATAAATGAAATTTAAAATACATTAATTATATTTCAATAAATGAATTACTTGTCCGTTCTAATAATCATACTAGGACATAATTATTAATTTATCAATATTTATTGTTAATATAAATTCTCGCCAAGTAAATAAATTATTAAGATAGAACTAATGTATATTATGTTTTTTTTTAAACAATTTTTAACAATTTTTTTCCCGAGACTCGAAGTATTTTTGTTCGGATATCTGTAGTTTTTACAACATGAGCAGATTAACTACGTATATTTTAAGTATTATTTGTATACGTAAAATCTGAAGTATTTTAGTTTTCTCAGACGGTATCTTTTACTTATAGCTTAATATTTCAAAAGACAATATTTTATTTAAATATTTATTACATTATTGTTAGTTTGAATTTTGTTTTTGTTTCATAATAACATTCAACTATTATTTTTTTTTTTTGCATTATTGTGATATTAGTATAACACGTGCTGTAATATTACGAAGGCCCACGTTCAATGTTTCGACCCGTTTCGCCCAAATACACGTTTCACCTGACACATTTTTTATCAGTATAAAATAAAGTTGGAAGCAGATAAACCTGATGAAATATTATAATATTCTAGTTTCATTTAGCGTAACCTTGACAACTTTGAGAGAAGACGAAACTCGAACACAGGATATTGTTTGTGTAAACTACTGTATATATACAGAAAAACGCTCGGATATACACTCGAACACATACATAGACTATTATAGTACTAAATACAAAAAACATTTACGTATAAACACAATACACGTGCATACATAACAAAATATTCACGTAGCAATCTTTATGTAGGGTATAATATTCGAAACTGAAATACGCAAGTTTTCTTCTAGAAACTGTCGTGAAATGCATGATTTATGTTTGTTTTTCATAATTTGAATTTATGAAAATGCAGTTTCACAAAGATATGTCGATGCGAAAGGCATTAATGTAAGTAAAATCGCTTTCGATATTACTGGATACTCTTGCTGTCGTCTTCGCCAAAATTCAATATCGTTTTTTTCCATTAAATTCGGTTTCAAGAGTTGCAGCCTTCAAAGGAATATTTTCACTACGTGTTCTTCATTTTACAAATATACATTGTTTAACAAAACATAAATTAGGTGCATTAAAATGTTCATTAGTTATATCATTGGGTGAGATTGTAATTCGTTCTTACAACTTTATTGTTCGTAGTACCATATACACACGCAGTTACTTCTAAACTAGTACGTAAGGCATAGGGCGTGGCGGGATACATAAACAACCAATCCAATGCTGTTATAAAATAAACGTATTGTTTCCCCTATATCAGTTTCAATCAATGCTATAGGAAAATAATATATGTGTTATTGTTTATTCAATCTTCAGTAGTATAGTGGTAAGTATCCCCGCCTGTCACGAGAGTGACCGGGTTTCGATCTGCTGCCGGGAAGCCAAAAAGTTGCGGTGTGTGGTGTGGTTTGAAATGGAAATTGGCACAAATTTCAAAATACTTTTATTTTATCGGAGTATAATACATATATATACTCAGAGTTATTTTTTTACCATGCTCACCCCCCTTTTGACAATGAAAATATTAAAATTTGGATTTTTTTTATGTTTAAGTAAACCAATGTTTTTTATAACTATTTTTTAAATTCCAACTTTATGGTGTTCTATAGTGTCCTATGGTGTATATATTTATCTTTATATATAAAAATTAATTGCCTTATATGTATGTTGCCCCTTCACTTGAAAACAGTTTAACCCATTTGGTTGATTTTTTTCTTTCGTCGTGATCGTAATATGGTCAAAACAGGGTTTCTATGCAAGAAGATATTTGAAAAATCTACGGGGACGGAACATTCCAAGTGTAAAATAATATATAAAAAAATTCAACAAATTATTATAATACAGTTATAATAATAAAATAAGAATAAGTACTGGACGAGTTCGGTTGTTCGTAGGACCGTTCAGGAGACACGTCGATCACGCACGTACAGGTACATCGAACCGCGTTTATAAACGCCCGGGTCGTTACTTGTAACATTAGGCAGAAATTATTTTATTTATAATATTCATATAGGATAGCGGACAATAGACCGACCCTAAGGCCTAATTAAGCAATCGTTAAATTTGTACTGTCCGATTGTTAAATAATGATGCCGTCTGAATCGTGGATCACGATGAAATTAATATTGCGTATAAGTATAGTGACTGATTATATAGTAAAATGTATTTTCAATCTGTTTACTTTTTAAATTACCTTATACGTCTACATTACAGTTGTCTTGTAGTCGTAATATTTAAGAATAAACTAAGATAATACCTTAGACAAGTAATGTCTTGGTCATTGGGTTTGGTAAAATATTACATTTAATATGAAAATTATATACATTTGTACTGAACCGAATCTATACTAAGAATATTTTCACATTTTAAGGAAGAATTATAATATTACGACGCGTCACATTAATGTACAACTTAAATAAAACTCAATAAAGTACATTATATATACAATAAAGAGATATTTTTATAGCTTGGTCTATTCACAAATTTGCGTAAAGGATTCTGTCAATATTTCAATCATTTTGCCTTTTATTTGGTCTTAGTTTATTATAAAATAATTGCATATTGAATGTTATACTGGGTAAACTTAAACTTTTTAAAACCAAATAGAATATTTCTAAAATATTATCTGTAAATGGATAAAACATTAAGTTCTAAATAAAATTAATTATTGTTTTAATACATTGGTTTTAATAATAATAACATTCATATAAATTGTTCAATTTTAAATAGAAAATATACTCTTGAAATATACAGTTTATCCCGACACACTACTAAACTTTTCACTGGTTTACTGACCATATGTGTACTTAATATTATCTCCATCGTATATATTACTTGTTACAATTATACAATGTTTAGGCTTATTACCGGCTCAGGGACTAGACGATTTGTTGAATAATAAACTTAATATTATAATATTAAAAAGCTAACAAACATGAAATATTTTTTGCTGAGTCCTATTTATTTCCAATATTTTAAATATTTTTAATAATATAACCAAGTAAAATCATTATTTTCAACAAAATGTGATTATATCCTATATTATGTGAAAACATACCTGTTCGCGCCGAACAATAATTAAGAGGCAAATGCCGAGACCATATCGCACGGTCAACGGCCTTCGCACAATCTACCACCGGTCGTCCAATTACACGCACACACACACACACACACACACACGCACACGCACATATTTAGATTAAGTTTGTATTATTTTGTTAATTGTTTAATATATGTGCGTGAGTTATGTAATCGGAAAATACCATGTGTGTGTATTATTGTAATTTGTCGTGTGTTATTATTCGTGTGTGATTTATATTTTGTTTTTTGTCGTACGTGAACCATCGTGGTGTAGTGATCGCCGTTCATTTTTCCCTCAAATTATTGTGCGCTAATCGCCAATATCTTACTGTACATCAAATCTTATACTTTTTTTATTGCTATTATTTTGTTATTAATTTATATTTTGTAGGCGCTAATCGCCAAAACAATTGTTTTATTTATTTACGTGCGCTATTCGCCGTAAAAACAGTTATTGTATTATTTATATTGAGTGTGCGCGAGTCGCCACTGTGAATTATTTTTGTGTAATTTTTAGGTATAGGTAGCGGCTGGCCAGTCTGCGCTCCACAAATTGTGAGTTTTATATATTATTTATTATTATTATTTATTTATTGAATTGTTGAGCCAACCAGGCAAATTATTATTATTTATATATTATTTATTATTATTATTTATTTATTGAATTGTTGAGCCAACCAGGCAAAGTATTATTATTTATATATTATTTATAACACATTTTTACGATCAATTATTTTTATTTACATTATTAGTTCCTATTTTTTCTTAGCCTTTAAGTACACACTAGACATCATACACATATACACACCTTTAACACACTCACACCACCATATAGCTCGCTAGCACTTGCGCGGCGAACCTAACCACTGCTAGTTGAGCTATACACCACTACACTTTACATTTGGTCGATCGGTGGTGTTAGAGTAAGCATAAGCACGCATATTGATGGTGACCGGGAACGCGTAATAATATTTTATGCTCCCGGCCCGTTCAATACCCACAAATAGCACCAAAAAACCCTAAATTTATCAAAATAGCAATAAAGAGCGTATATATGCAAAAAAAAGCTAAATACAATTTCGTTAAGAATAATTTAAATTAGGTATCACACCATAGAACGCGTAATAATATTGCATGTCATTATAACCACGTTCATGTATTTTGCCGTAATATACATGTATATTGTATACCTACCTATCCCTTGTATACCTACATACGCGTAAACTTTACATTGAATTAGCACAACCAATTTGCATATAACTAATTAGAATCTACTATTTTGAAAAATATTCGAGATATCTACTCGTATATTCGTATTATAGTGCAATTTCGATTTATACAAACGATGCTTTAAAATATCAGAGTTTATACGCAGATTATATTTGCAAACGTCATAAATATGAAGTACACAGTAGTTATTCGTTATACGCAGTGGCGTTATTTAAGCCTAATGTGAGGGGTCGTAAAATAATAAATATAGTTACCCATAAACACGGATACACGGACTAAAACATTGTGGACACAATTATTTTAATAAAAACTTATTATTATTATCTGTCAATATAAAATATAATGAATTATAAATGATTCTCTTTACATATTATATTTGTATATAATATTTTTCTACATATTATTATTCAAAACTATGCATTTTAAGTTCTTATCACTAAAGTAATGGTAATGTAATGTACCCAAAATATCGCATACTCTATTTTTAATTCCCATAATAATTTGTCCGCACTAAAAAATACATTAGCTGTAACTGTCTCATTTAATTAATGATGAACGACAAATTTGAAGATTTCAGAAGTTGCAAATTAATATTTTGCGGCCCTAACGTTTTAAAAGGGTTGTAAGTGCGACCGCCCATTGACGCCACTAATTGTACGTATATATTTTATTATTCTGTCGCAGAATAACACGATATCGTTGATATTACGTAGTTCATTGTTATTACAGCTACTAATTTATTAATATAATAATATTATGACACGCAACCTTTTTTAATATAGTCAGGATATATATTCAGATAATTTTGCGTTTCGCGCGGAACAACAAAATAGTATGACGACGTATAATATTCATGAACCATAATAATTCAATAATATGAAGAATGTGCACCTATACGCGCAATGCAATTCAATGTGATTATAAAAAGCGGTTTGAATGAAATAGTAATTACTTAATTTTACACACTACAACTGTCTCTATTTACGTTAATAGTGGTTTTAAACATATTTTCAACCATCAATTAAAACGAAACTTGTTATGCGAAAATCACGTACATCAGAAAACCTTTTATATTTTATATTTTCGCCATGTGAAAATAATAATATACTCAAATCGCAGAAAAACCAACGTTCACAGATTTCCGTTACCTGCAGACGTGCACAGTTGGTTGGGGGAGAAACGAGGGTTGTAGATAAATAATATGGTCCCAGGAGGCGTATGATTGGATTGCAATGCGATAATGAATAGGCGGTATTCAGAACTCTTCGGGCACAATAAAATATATAATATTATTTTATATACATCGGTCGGTGTCTCGGGGGCTTCACTTTGTCCCAAAAATCTCATAATAAGCTCCAAACCATTATATGTTATGTAGACCCATCACACCGTCGCCATGAAAAATATGTATACAGTAAAACTTATTTTTTCATTTTTATAACTGTTTGTAACACCCGGACACCACCGCACCACTAAGGAATCTTCGAACAAAACGATTTCTCGGAACACAAAAACCAATACGTGCTTGTATATAATTAATTACCCTCGAACGTTAGCTCTTCCTCTATATACCCTCTGCATATCCTTCTCTGCAGGAATCGACTATAGGATGCTGCGTTTATATATTCGAATATATAATTGTATTGTTATAACCTTACATGTGTGAAATTTACAGTTGAGTATAGGTGACACTTGGCATGATTGTATGTAAATTATATATTATATAAAATATACAAAATTAAATAATTATTAGATAATATGAAATGTAATTTAAACGATTTTCTGTAAAGTTTTACTTTTAGACAATACCAAAAGGATATCTACTTCAAATATGTTTATTTTGTTAATCTTAAAACCAAAGGTTAAAATAAAACCAATTTTCTTACAAACATGTATATAAACACAACAATATGGGTACATTTTATATATTTATTTTTTGAATATTATTTATCTACCTTTAATGTATAAAGTATAACAGCTACAGAGTTACCATACACTTCGATACTATTATTTGTAAGTTACTTTTCATTAGTTTAAGTCATACACAAACACAATTACACATCAATACACACACCACCACCATCGCCACTTTCACGTAGCTCGACAGATTTATGTAGCAATTCCAACCACTCTAACTGAGCTATCCACACACACACACGCGCACACACACACACACACACACACAACCACACATAAACACATTGTAGTCGGTCAGTGGTGAAACGATGCTTTGTGTGAGCAAAAAGTAGCAGGTAACCGGTGTACGCATAATATTGCTTTGCGGTATCAACCCCAACTTATAAAATACAAAAAATATATACACATTTCTAGAGGAAAATAAAAATGTTAAACAAGTTTTATTGATGGTATAATATTGGAGAAAATCTAAACCGACGAAACACCAATGACACGCAGATAATACGCAGATATATAATGTGTAAAGCAAATTAAAACTGATTTATGAATTATTTGTTTAACATCCGTAATCAGTAACAATTAATTATAATTACATATTTTCAAGATTAAAGATGTGAGTCATCATGGCATATATAAAAAAAAATATTATTGCAATAAAAACCAACGATTATAAATTGTTAGTGTTTAATTATTAGATACCCAATATCTAACAAGTCATTTATTATTAATTAAGACCCGACAACGGCATACAAAGATCGCTTTAAATCGCTTTCATACAAAGACCACTCCCCCGCCTCCCACTACGCATAATTTAAAAAATTAACAATTATAATATAATATAAGTACTCTACAAAATATTATTAAGAACTATATTTTTAGAACTGAAATCTTGAAAAATGTTTTAGCATAAAATGAACATTTATTTTAATTTTTTATTAAGATTTTTAATTTTTTCCAGTTATAAAATTGCAAAAATATATTCTAAACAAGAAAAACAATTTATGTACTACTTATAATTAATAATAATTATATGCTTACCAGCCATATGATGGAATCCGAATATAAAGATTGCGACTGCGGCGAGCAGCATCCAAATAACAGTTCCCTTCATCTTATTTCTTCTTTGATTTCGAATAAATGAGCAAAAAATGTTAATACTGTAATAATAGGCACAATTATCTGTCATACGAATATACATTAATTTTATAAAATCTAAAATGTAATAAAACTATTAGATTGATTGACAAACATTAACTGTAATCTGTAATTAGAATAAGAATATTACTTAGCAGTAGTTTTAGTCTAATAATCACACATAGTAATTAAGATACACATATTTATCAGTAGACATTAAGCACATTTATATTAAAAATAAGCCGCTAACCATAATTATTATAATCAAAAATGATCACAAATAAAATTAACCGCCACATTTTGACAGTCCATCATTATTAATAATTACTATTGGTTAATGTTAATATCATGATGGGCTATATCGTTATATTTTATGTAACTTAATTATATCTAACATTTAAGTCCTATCATATTTTATAATATCTATTTTCTCAATGTGTTAATAAAAAAGGGCAATAGCAGTCACACTCCAGAGAGCATTTTTATAAAAGAGCATATGTGACCTGACAACCAGCCAGTCTCAAACAGGACATAGGCTCCGACTAATCACTTTTATTTCCAAAGTTGTAAGACTCGACGAGTGCGATTGCTAAGCTATTTGTACAAGTAAAAAAATAGTGTTTTTTTTTATTTCATCTCAAACATACCTAAATTTAAGTTAATTGTGTGTGTGTGTTTATTCATTCTGCGGAATCTCGTCTCCTAGATATACGAGGACCTCAAGACAAACGTACTTGCTACAGGTACTCAGGTGAGCATAAATGTTCTTATATGTTATTGTATGCATTACGCATCAATACAAATAACATACATACACATAATTAGGTTAATAAGATTTGGAGTAAGTGATGAACACATTTCATCATTAACTTCTCCACATCTTATATATATATATATGAATCCACCCCAGCTCTAAATTCCATAGTAAAATCTAAGTCACACCATCGGGGCTTATATGTTTACTATAAGGTAGTGCATCAATTATAGGGACTCCCCCGTGGCATCAGTACACCCCCGCCATTACAATTACCCCTTACTTTTGATTCATTACAATACACAGGCAAGAAAAAGTGTAATACACACTGATGTTCGCACAATTTGGTCTTTTATAACCGAATATTCGGCTGTGGTGTTCGAATGGTCGAGTTTCCACCACCAGTTTGGCCAAATAGGCACCAATAACACGAACCTACCTGCGAAATACTGCGTACACACACGCACGTCGCACATACATGTAAACTCACGTAGAAGGACGTATAAACGAACAATCCCGGCCACACCCGTTGTAAGGACATATACATACCCGTACATCGGGGTCCAGGACGGCGGCGTATACATATGATTATAATGTAATGTGTATCATATATGAAATAAATAAATTTATAACTTATAAGTATTAAACTGCCTTTAACAGCCTATGCTGGAGTCCTTGAACAAATTGATTAAGTTGTGAGATAATTAATACAAGAGACATTTTATGATATTTTTTTTTCGAAACGTTATCATAGTAGTTCGACGCTAAATAAACCTTAAATCTCGTTGTTTTTAAAAACAATAAACATATTTCAAGTTTGAATTTTCTTTCAAGTATAAAAGAAAACTCTTGAACAATCAATATACGTATATAGTGTACATATAATTTGTCCCCATCAATTGCACACCATCCATTTATTTTGATACTGATTTTCCTATAGTTATTAATCGAAAATAATATTATTGTTGCTGTATTTCCTTTTTTTGCATAATTCGATTTGTATTTCTCGGTTTATGCTCATAAGCCATTGACACAATATGCGTTATAACTTTTTGAATATATTCTTTTGAAATTAAATGCGCATATAGAGAGATATTATTATTTGGAAACATTTTTCGAAATCCTTAGATATTCAAATATATCACGTCACGTACGATGTCCACCATATACAAGTATAACTATAAGTTAATCATGGACATTTAGATATTTACCTATCGATATTTAATTGCGTGCCCACAAAAGAAGGGAATTAAAGGTTTGTGTACTACAGGAGAGTGCGTCCGTCTTATCCCTGATGTCACCTTATGGATTTCTTTTCATTTATAACGTATATTGTTCTTCCATGTTTTCAACTCAGACCGAAAATATATAAATTTAGTCAGTATTATTCAGCGCACTAAAGTGTGGGTGGTCAGGTACCTACACGATATTCCTTTACAAACAATATCGGATTATTATGGCGGCGGATGTTTCCGACGAACTTCAAGACCCATATCGAATTTTTGGATGGAATGAATAGAATACGGTTGATTTTACTGCATGTGTAGTCGTTCTGAAAACGTCGTTCTGACATGGAAATAATTTATAATATATGTATCTACATATCGGTGCGACAAACGGACGCCACTGCTATTATGATATTATATTCTATCCCGGACGTTCGCGTATTTATCACGATCGTTTTAAAGACGATGTACATTATTTTGGAGGCTGATGGGTCAAGACCGAAAGAAAACAGAACAGTACAAAAAAAATATTTTACGATCATAAATCATCGAAGAATCGCGTAAAGGTATGTACAATATACGTATAAATGAAAAGAAATCCCTATGGTGACACCAGGGATGTGACAAACGTACTCTCCTATAATATACGAACCTTTTCATTATCTTCTTTTGTGGGCAGGACATTTAATATCGAAATGTAAATATCTAAATGTCCATGATTCTATTATAGTTAAAATGTATTGTATAGGGTGTATATCGGACTCGACGTGATTAATTTGAGTATCCAAGGATTTCGAAAAAACCATTTCAAATAATAATACAAACTACATCGTGTGTGGCCGGGATTGTTCGTTTATCTTTATACGTCCTTCTACGTGAGTTTACATGTATGTGCGACGTGCGTGTGTGTACGCAGTATTTCGCAGGTAGGTTCGTGTTATTGGTGCCTATTTGGCCAAACTGGTGGTGGAAACTCGACCAATCGAACACCACAGCCGAAGATTCGGTTATAAAAGACCAAATTGTGCGAACATCAGTGTGTATTACACTTTTTCTTGCCCGTGTGTTAACATTTTTTGCTCATTTATTCGAAATCAAAGAAGAAATAAGATGAAGGGAACTGTTATTTGGATGCTGCTCGCCGCAGTCGCAATCTTTATATTCGGATTCCATCATATGGCTGGTAAGCATATAATTATTATTAATTATAAGTAGTACATAAATTGTTTTTCTTGTTTAGAATATATTTTTGCAATTTTATAACTGGAAAAAATTAAAAATCTTAATAAAAAATTAAAATAAATGTTCATTTTATGCTAAAACATTTTTCAAGATTTCAGTTCTAAAAATATAGTTCTTAATAATATTTTGTAGAGTACTTATATTATATTATAATTGTTAATTTTTTAAATTATGCGTAGTGGGAGGCGGGGGAGTGGTCTTTGTATGAATGCGATTTAAAGCGATCTTTGTATGCCGTTGTCGGGTCTTAATTAATAATAAATGACTTGTTAGATATTGGGTATCTAATAATTAAACACTAACAATTTATAATCGTTGGTTTTTATTGCAATAATATTTTTTTTTATATATGCCATGATGACTCACATCTTTAATCTTGAAAATATGTAATTATAATTAATTGTTACTGATTACGGATGTTAAACAAATAATTCATAAATCAGTTTTAATTTGCTATACACATTATATATCTGCGTATTATCTGCGTGTCATTGGTGATTCGTCGGTTTAGATTTTCTCCAATATTATACCATCAATTAAATAAAACGTGTTTAAAATTTTGATTTTCCTCGAGAAAAGTGTATATATTTTTTGTATTTTATAAGTTGGGGTTGATACCACAATGCAATATTATGCGTACACCGGTTACCTGCTACTTTGTGCTCACACAAAGCATCGTTTCACCACTGACCGACTACAATGTGTTTATGTGTGTTTGTGTGTGTGTGTGTGTGTGTGTGTGTGTGTGTGTGTGTGTGTGTGTGTGTGTGTGTGGATAGCTCAGTTAGAGTGGTTGGAATTGCTACATAAATCTGTCGAGCTACGTGAAAGTGGCGATGGTGGTGGTGTGTGTATTGATGTGTAATTGTGTTGGTGAATGACTTAAACTAATGAAAAGTAACTTACAAATAATAGTATCAATGTGTATGGTGACTCTGTAGCTGTTATACTTTATACAATAAAGGTAGATAAATAATATTCAAAAAATAAATATATAAAATGTACCCATATTGTTATGTTTATATACATGTTTGTAAGAAAATGTTACATATTTCGTACAAATATAGGATCGACAAACGATGAGTATAACATTGAGTGTGTGTCGAGTGTCTGAGGTGGTTCAAAATAGGCAGATAACCATGAAATCATCTTTAATTATTATTTCTTATATTATAATATATTACTATTTTATGTTTGAGTTAGTGGCGCGGACAATATAATATAATATAATATTTTTTTTACGTATGCAATCGATTTCATTTAAACCTGGGTAACATTTTTTTTTAAAATTATTTCACCTTAAAAAAAACGAATCACTTATAACACGCCGATACAATTATAACATGCTAGTCAAATTAAATCACTCATTATGTGCATATCATAATGTTCCGTAGTGTGAAGTGGAATCTAAATAATTTAATATGTTATTATTTGCTTTAAATTCATTGTGAATACCGACATTGATGACTCAATTTTTTTGTTTTTTATGTAGATGCTTGTTTTTCCAGAGCTTCGAATCCGGTCACTCCGAAGCCTGTGGATAGCAACTTCCCATTCAAGTGGAAGGATGAAGACTACCCTATGGATACTTTTAAAAAAGACTAATAAACAAATAATTGTTTTTTAAGCAATAAATTGTATTTATACCTTGATTGATTCATGTTGTTTTTGGCATTCGGTCTTACACTTTATGTCGTTTTTTTCATCTATTTCACACAAATATATATAAGTGCAATGCTTTAACTGTATATGGAAGTGGATGATCACAGGGGTACATAAACCTCATAACTCCCAGAACTCTTAAAGAGCGTCTGAAATATTCACTAGAACGTTCAACTATTTGGTAAAAATTATAGTGTACGTTTAAAATGATTAATTAATGATACATTTAAATAATCATTTAAAAAAAAACAAATATTATTTTATAATTAACATTTAAATTATTTATTATTCATACAAACAATGTCGATGTATTCATATTTCACGTGTTAATGAAAAGAACAATTTATACTTTATGGCATTAGTCTTGCCATTGAAATTATTTTTTCGACTCGCCTCGATAAAAATTATTGTATCGGGCCTTTTTTTTTATTCAAACTTATATAACCTGTGATACATTTACACGCCTATAAGGTAATATCACTTAACTTTATGGTTTCATTATAGTTTTTATGCTGTTTGTGTACTATGCATACTATATAGGTATATATAATATATATATAACTAAACCGGTTATCATACATAGGTGCAATAAATGTGTATCATGTATACATATATAAGTGCAATAAGCAATATATTGTATACCTTGTATAGGATACTTTACAGGGGTTATATATCTTACTTATTGTATAGTACCGGGCAGAGGTGAGTGCAGTTGCCAAAGATAGTCGATCCCGCTAGACAATAAAGAAACAAGTATTTTTCTTGAACAAATGTTATAAGTAGAAACCGACTGATGAGCATAATAAAATATATTTTTAATTGAGAACGGTTTAAGGTAGAGAAAAAAATAAAACTTTTTAAATCAAAATAATGAAGTATAAATGACTTAATTTTTTTTTAACTGAGACTGTGTTCATACTACAGCCTTAAGAGTTTAGACTTTAGATTGACCGAAATTACATATTTATTTGTGATGAACTAAAAAAAAAATAAATAAATAAGTAAATGTTTTACGTTTTATATTAGGATATTATATTTATTAATCCTTCACAGAAATTCCTGCACATGTATTTTTTCATAGTGATGAGACAGTATGAGACAGGTCGCTGCGTGGAAATTATTACTTACGAGTATCATTAACCGACAAAATCCTTGTTCTTTTCAATGGAAATCTTGAAATCCAAAAAATTGCACAAATGCTACGATTGCTAAACGTTGCAATGCGCGGTCAGTGAAACATTCTCATCACGTGCGTTAGTTGTACGATTCTGTTGTGGGCATTAAAAATAAAAGAAACTGGTGTATCTGGCCACTAACCGCCGGTGCACAACACACGATCATTCGTCGAGCGGGTTATTATACGTACCACGCCATTTTCTTGTCATTATCTTGCAGCTGGAATTATGTAATATAGATTGTCGCGTTCCGAACATACGCTCACTGGCTAGGATTATGATGGGATATACTTGGATTAATTACAAAGAAGAATATTTTATATTTAGATATTTTTTTTTTATTTTTTTTTCGTTTTTATGTAGGCAACAATATTGGATTAGTTTTATAGTACTTAAAATAATACAAAGGTAATCAAATATATTGTGTTTATTCACAAGAATTCACTATTCACCTTGTATCTGTTTATTTGTTTGGCCCTAAGTGTCTATAGCGAGAAACTAAATTAATCTTGACCATGAAATCATGAAACTCTAGATGATTGCCATTTATTTACCCATACATTTTTGTCTGAATTAACGTTGTGCCTAATTTACATTTTTCAACAATGTTTGATTAAATTAGAAAATTAAGTGTTGTAATACAATTGTAGATATTTAACCTGAAAACACGTCTATGTGAAACGCCAAAAATTGCGTCAACATAAGAAAAAGAAATATTGAACGCGAACTTGCGGTAAAAGCTTTGAAACTCATTCAATGAATAGAAATCGTAAAAGATTTTTTTTAAATAATTGAAATGGAAATAATTAACTCATAGGCCATTAATCGCACATGACAATAGAAATTGCTTTACATTTATTACGATTCGTGGCGGTTAAATGATAAAATAATATGAAATACGAAATCGTTGGAATATTAGCCCACAGACTATTAGCAGTTAATAGGTACACTACACGTGTATATATAATATTAAACGTGTTCACTATCAGCGTCGTAAAAACGGTGCACAGACATATTATTTTTTATACATTTAAAAATATAATCAAGTTATTCGTTATTTATTTTTACCCTACCGTACCGAAAGGCTAGATTTATTGTTTTCGTTCAAGATTGTATAGATACTCGCGTAGATGTGCGCAAACTCCCATACCTATATTTATGTTGCATAAGCCAATGATTTTGGGTGTGCGTAAATACCAGCGGCCTCTTTTTTTGACAATGTATGCTCTCCCCTGTTTCTTATGCATATTATAGTAAGATTTTTCGGAGTACAGCATTTTTACACGCATGATATCTGAATCTGTAATAAACATAAACGCTTGGCAGATATCAACGGCACTTCCTCGGCAAAATATGGGGGTGGCCTAGTATAAATCATTATTATTATAGTACTCTAATACGCATATTGTCTAATACACTTTGTTTGAAAACTTCCTTTACCTTTTTTTCTTTTTTAATTTCCCCAAACGTGAAGGTCAGCAACGTTAATTTATTTTAAGTTGTTATTCTCTCCCGTTTTTCAGCCGCCCGATTGTGTGTAGATGCATAGCACGTACCGTCGCTGTAAGAGAGGGCAATAATTTCTTATTTTCTTATTAATTACGATGTAGCTTTAATGTGCATTTTCTTTTGTTATCATTTTTTTTTTTAAAAAATCAAAGTACGGTAATGAATAATGATTATAATATTATAGTCTATAATAAGGGTGTGGCCGCGGATTTGGGTGCATGTTTTCGAAAATCAAGTTTTAGAAAGCTGAGTTTTAGAATGACAAGATTTAGAAAATCTATATTTTAGAAAATGAAACTTTTAGAAAATCTGTGTTTTAGAAAAATGTTAAATAGTAATTTAGAAAATAAAAGAAATAAATACAGAGTTTTTAAATAAAATACTGTCTTTTTTTGTAATAGAATTTACGATACAGAGTGTATTATAAGTAACTATAGTATATGGTACGTATATTTATACGTATGATTTATAATATATAATGTACACCTGATATTAATTCATATACAGTTATAGGTATAGTATGTTAATTTTGGAAAATCTATTGCTATTCTAATTATGGGCCTATCTATGAATATGACTAAAAAAAAAATCAATAAAGGTTGGATTTATTTTTATTTTATTGAAAATTTCAAGATAACCACATTGTGAAGTTGTGTAAAAATGATATTTAAAAAAAAAAAATTTAAATTGGTAAAATGTTCATGAATGAGAGCAATTTGTAGAATAAAGAAAATAATATATTTTAAAACCGTACGTATTTTTTAAACTTGAAACGCAAATCCAATAACAAGCTCACTTTTATTGATATATAATGTTGTTTAACGCACTAGAGACTAGACCTATCTATGTATATATAGTTTATGAACTAAGCACCGTTGTACGCGAGTTAGATTATATGTACCAGATAAATATTAGGGAAAATAATAATAAATAATATTTCCACTAATTAAGTTAAATTCATAATAATAAATACATCCATACTTAAACATTAGGTTAGTATGCGAAATAATACAATAATTCGTATAATATATATAGTATACCTTATGAAGATACATAAATATTATACATCAACAATCATCAAATTGTCGCAATACGGAAAATAACAACGACGAAGTTAAATTGAAGATGACAGCGTTCTCCATCAAAACCAAACTGTCACAATGCGTATATGGTGACGCGAACGAATTTTTGATAATATACGTACGTAATAGAGATGTACGACCACGGGTCGTCGACGTGAAAGTGTGGTTTTCGCGTCGCGAAGTTATGTCACACGCAAATGGTACCTTGAAAATGCGGTCGACGAATTTCATAAAGTTCAAATAATGTTACATTAATGCTCTCGTTACGATATATGTATACGCAACAAATGTTGACTTAAGCAATGTTCGCGTAAACAGTTATGCTTACATTTATGTACAATATTTAAATATATATGTTACCAAAAAATTATCGAAGTAAAAATGTCAAAATTGATTAAAATGACCGTGTGCGGGTGTAATCACGTAGACAAAAATTGGCACAGTTCACCGGGTAAATAGTCATATCGGTAAATAAAACTGCTGCAGTGTTAGCGATAAGAAGGTGACAAATCAAAGTGTGAATATGTAGTAAATGCCTACTTACCGTTAACTTCAAAATGTTCAGTAAATAAATGTAGGTTCGTACAATAATCTATATATACTATACTTGTAGTGTAGTCTATTTATAACTTATCGACGACTGAATAGTGAATTTGCTGCAGAGAACAGATTATTAAACAACATTTTTTGTTATACGTTATACATTAATGTTACCGACTGCTTAGTACGCGTGTACCATTTGTACTTCTATGATATCAAAATATTTGGTTTAAAAGAAAATCGCAACGCGCGTACCTATATATACGACTATATACACTTTACACGCGTCCTCGTTGTTGGATAAATCCCCGTCAAAAATAACTATTCAGAAATATATATAATATATAATTATTCGCGATGATAATTATCAAAAAAAAAATGTTATTTAGATACATTTTATTTTACTTATAAGCTATTATCAACGTAAGCCATTATTTTAATTAAACCGGTATCAGGCGTTTCAGGAGGAACTTTTCAAAGGAAAAAGGACACTTTTTTAGCGCTGCGATATGTACAACTGTAGGTACTACAGGGCGGACGTGCGCCGTCAGTTTAAGTCCTACATATGTAGTATGAATACTAATATTATTATACGTAGAGTGTGGTCCGTGCCGACTGTCTGTAAGAGTACCCGGAAGGTACGGTCGTCGGTTTAGGGTGTTTGGGCGCGCCCCTATATAGTAGTTTTAGGTCCCTGGTTAGGTGAATTCGTTGTATTATACTATGGCCCACGATCAGGGGCGTCCCCGGACCATCACCTAAAGGGAGGGAGGATAACGGAAAATCGTCTGTGTTTATGCATTTTTGTATCAAAAAAATAACAATAATTTTTATTTATTTACGTAGTGTAGCTGTTAATTAATTAATGATGATTGAATTGCTAGGGAAAATAAAAATAAAGGGTAAAACACAATAACTATAACCATATAAATATTTTTTAATAATAAGCATTTCTGATTTTACACAGCAGTCAAACGTTGATTATAATTATTTTAACACATTTTCTTTATAAAAGATTAACATTGACTAAAGTTTATGATATGAAATATGTATACCTTTTACACTTTGCAAACCTGTCTATTATTTGCATTTGATCCAGTTCTAACTAAACCAGAAATAGCTGATACCTTTGACACTGTTATTATCACATAAAACGCAATCATATAGAATCGAACGGCACCGCCGAGTACGTCGAAAACTCGAGACTCAAAATACCGCTCACCACAGTTGTTAAATCCAAGGGGGCGATCGACTCATCGCCTCCCTCAAATTCGCCCTTGCCTACAAGTATAATGTAATAATAATAATAATAGCTATTGCGTTTTGTCTATGCGACAACAATTTATTGTTATTGCAATGATAAATTATGACAGGTGTCATCGATATTGTTTGGAGAAAAAATTAATTTTCCACAATGAAATAATAGTGTTATTTAATTAAATAGAAAATTTCCACACGTAATACGTATATTTGAATATTTTTTGGAAATATCAAAGAAACTACATTAATTTATTGTACTCTTACTGCACTGCGTTTGTCGTAAATTGTATGTTGTATTTTGTTTTTGAACAATCGAAAGCTTTTTTGCAAGCATGGAATTTATTAAATATTGTATTTTAATTATAACCTATATGCATTTTTTAATTTTTATCTTAACGTGCTATTATAAATGCGACAGTGCTGTTTGCTCAATTTCAGACGGTCACATGTCCAAGGACTAGTACCCGAAGGAGTGGCTTAACCAAAGCTGGTTGTATGAAAACCGATTGGTCACCCACCATGAATGACCCAGATTTAAAATGTATTATTGTCAAAACGCCCATTATAACTAAATATTTCTACACTGCGTATAATATTTTTTGTAAGTTTGATTTATTCGCGTACCATTTATAAGAAAACTTTCATACCTATCAATATTTATCATATTAAGCTTTCATGTTACGAAGTCGTTAAATATGCGCCTTATAACCCCTTTGATTTCACTTAAATTTCCACAACCAAATGAATAAATTGAATTCCCGACGTAGCAACATACAAGTTTATTCATTTAATCAAACTAACATTTGAAATAATAAAATGTACGATATAAATTATAAATAATATATTTAACACATTTAAGTAATTTAAAAATTCGACTTTTAAAAATAAAATGTATTTTATTATTGTTTTAAGGAGTGTGTGATGGTACTGCGAGTGTTGTGGTGTAATGATTTTTGTTATTATTGCTATATTTACGTTTACCCCGATTTAACATAATCTTTGTATATAACAGACATCATTTGTAAGACGCTATGTTTGACCCTGCTCTATCTAATAAATATAATTATATAAACGTAATATTCTCGCTGTCCCTCGTGCGCCATTGGTGGAATACCGGATATCATCGACGCGTTTCAATTCTTACAAATTATATTAGAAAATAAAACAAGGGAACAAGCTATATTACATGATACATGTCAATATAATATCCTGAATGACCAAAAAATATCAAAAATAATAATTAATATTATGAAAAGTCAATCAACTCTGAATTCCGATGCAACTGGCGCTTTGTTACTGTGAATAATAATAGTTATAACTTATAAATATATAAAATAAAATAAAAATTAATACATATGTTTTACTGCTATTTTTCAAATATACTATACAATATTCAATTCCTAAAAGTTTTAGAGCAAACCCTTTTGTAATTGTAACGGGAACGAAAGAAATAAGTTTAATAATATAACCACGGTGAAACTATGTATAAAATATATTAAAATATTCATAGACATATCCATAGATAAAGGCATAATACAAGATATATTTATTTATTTATACTTTCAATTTCTAAAGTTAATAAAATATTTTAATATTAGATTCGTAAAAGTGTTTGAGCAAAATTTATTTGTAAATCTAACGGGAGCGAGTAAAATAATTTTCATAACAAAATCATGGTGATAATACATATAAAATATATTATAATATTATATATATGCATCCATAAAAAACGTCATAATACATGGAAAAAATATTTCTTTCATACTCACAGTTTCTGAAGCTATTAAATTAATTAAGAATAAAAAATTACCTTCAGCAATTAAGGGCGCCTCCGAGTCACTACTAATGTCAATGATATCCTAAAAATGAAATTCATTACTACTAGTATTAAGATTTTGGTATAATTGGATCTCAATACAATTTTAAGAGTCAATATGGATCAAAATATAAAAAAATATTCATATCATTCTATTAACTATAAAATATTTTGAAAGTTTTCGAATAAAAAGAGTTCAATCTATAAAAAAAATGAATTATAAATTGTTTCAAGTTATTTGGTAAATTATATTGATAAGGTGGTGTTAAATACTAAATATGTAGTATGACTTAAAATGGTAAACAATTTAGAAATAACAGAACTAAGCTGAATTATTGTCAAAAACAACTTACCAATTCAATTCTGCTACATTTTTGCAGTGCAATTTGGAGTGCAAATGATGTGTCTAGAAAACAGAAAAAAAATTGGTATCAATATCAATAAATACACAAATCTATAATTTATTTCAAAACCGTAGGGAATTGCTCAGGTGAATTATACAGCATTGGAGTAGGAAAAGATTTAGAGCAAAACTTATTTGTGTTTGTAACAAGAACGAATCATATAAGTATAATAAAAAAGCCACATTGAATAAACAAATACAATATATTATAATATAAATATATACATCCATAGAAGACGTCATAATACAAGAAAACAAATATTTCTTTCATACTCACTGTTTCTGGAGCTATTAAAATAATTAACAATGAAAATTTACCTTGAACAACTAAGGGCGGCTCCGTGTCCAAATACTCCAAAATGATGTCATTGGTGTCCTAAAAATTGAATTTATCCCTACTGGTATTTAAAATGTTGATATATTTGTGTCTCAACACAATTTATCAAACCTATATAGACTTCAATAAGTACATAATCTATATACTATAGTTAATTATTTTTTGAATATATTCTTTTGAAATTAAATGCGCATATAGTTGGATATTATTATTTGGAAACATTTTTCGAAATCCTTGGATTTTCAAATATATCACGTCACGGACGATGTACACCATATACAAGTATAACTATAAGTTAATCATGGCCATTTAGATATTTACCTATCAATATTATTTGGCGTGCCCACAAGAGAAGAGAATTAAAGGTTTGAGTACTACAGGAGAGTGCGTCCGTCACATCCCTGGCCTCACCTTATGGATTTCTTTTCATTTATACGTATATTGTTTTGCCATGTTTTCAACTCTGACCGAGAATATATAAATTTATTCAGTATTATTCAGCGCACTAATGTGTGGGTGGTCAGGTACCTACACGATATTCCTTTGCAATCAATATCGGATTATTGTGGCGGCGGATGTTTCCGACGAACTTCAAGACCCATATCGAATTTTTGGATGGAATGAATAGAATATGGTTGATTTCACTGCGTGTGTAGTCGTTCTGAAAACGTCGTTCTGACACGGAAATAATTTATTATATATGTATCTACATTTCGGTGCGACAAACAGACGCCACTGCTATTATGATATTATATTCTATCCCGGATGTTCGCGTATTTATCACGGTCGTTTTAAAGACGATGTACATTATTTTGGAGGCTGATGGGTCAAGACCGAAAGAAAACAGAACAGTACAAAAGAAAATATTTTACGATCATAAATCATTGAAGAACCCCGTATTGGTATGGACTCTATATTTTTTATGTCAGCCATCGGTCAGTATTCATCGACTTACGATTTTAATTGAAAAAAATTGAATAATAATAATAATATGGAATAGTTAGTGTATATCATGTTTTTTACGTGTCGTAAGGAAATATTAGATAAGTTTAAGTAACTTCAACTAATCTGTTTATATTTTGTACACAAATCATATGTACAATAAATGTTTTATATTGTTATTATACGGTGTACGTTAGGAGGCAGAAAGAATAAGTGAACAAAAATGATAACCTAATATTTACCTCGGTCACACAATACGTTTTGTAGACGGTAATAAGTATGGTATAATATGATGGTTAGCTATTGTTCAATATTAATTGACAGTATTTCTGCTCCAAAACTGCGTTCTTACATTCATATTATATATAAAATATATAATACATTTTTACGTTTGGAGTTGTAACGATGGAAAAACTTACTTAAAGTTGTGTGAAATATATTAGTATGTCTGCATTTAAATTGAAATTCAATAGACTGTTTTGGGTTAAACTTAATTTTGTATTATAAAACAATTTACCTTCTTGGGTTCAGTTTTAGTATCACAGTTGATGTTTTCTACAGTTTTGGTCTTATAGCGTGTACGCCAGGGACGTACGCAGAAAAAAGTTTCGGGGGGTGTTTTTGAAAATCAATTGCTGAAAAGTTGAACTTTTTTTTAATAAACATACGAAATTTTTATAAGAAAATTATCTTTACTTAGTACTAACAATACTTTTTAATAATATAAACAAAAAAATTACAATACTTTTTTATAATACAAACAAAAAAAATTACAATACTAAATCTAATTTTCGTGAAGTCTTAGTCATTATGTTAAGAATATCTTCACAATTAACTTCTATGTCTCTATGTACATTTAACAAAGTTAAACATTCAATTTATATTTCTGCTGGTGCCTAAATAGCGCAACAATCAACATTAGAAAACAAGTTAAAATATTAATAAACAAAAAAATAAAAACTAATACGCACCTCTTTATTCCCAGTTCAAGATTTTTTATTTGTTGAGAAATAAGAAAGTAGAGTGATTCTTTTTTTTGACGATTCCATACTTTATATTAGTATAATATTTTACACAAACTTGACAGTAGGTATAATTTTATTTTATTTATAAATTGGTTACTATGTATTATATTTTATTTTGCTTTAGTCGGTTTTTCACAAACACTACGTAATATTATATCTGTCTATTAAAGTATAATATAAAAATTAATATTAAAATTGAATAAATAAATAACCATACAAAATACCAAATATTTCGGGCGTTGTTTGAACACCCATAACACCCCCCTGTGTACGTCAATGGTGTACACGATTGGCATAAAATTTAAAATATATGAAGAAGAATTTCGATTAAAAAGTACACAATCTATATAAGATTTCGATTTATAAATTTTTACAAAGGTTAACTGTTCATTATTTCAAATAAGTGGTGTGAAATATATTAGTATTTATCATTCAATATTGAAATCCAATATCTTGAGTAATTAAAAAAACCGCTGTGAGTTGAACTAAATTATTTATTTTAAGAACCTTTAGAACAAAGACAAATAAATATATATACATACAATGTATATTATATTCTTAATGTACGTTACTTATTACTAAGTAGCGGATTTATATGTATTTAAAACTAAAAAATATGTACAAATATATGTATTTATTTTTATCCAAATATGTAATTAAAAATACACGATATGTAAAAAAAAAATCAATTTTTAATAAATACTATAAGTTATAGGTACATTATACGTTTATGTTATGATAAAACGTAAGAAAGATATAATAAATTATATTTTGAAATAATCTTTTAAATAAATTAATTGTGATGCTTCAATATCTTGGTAGACAAACGCGATCAATGGTAAATATAAATCTAACATTTAATATAGAACATTTCTGTCTTCAAACATTTATTTTAACACCAAATTGTGTTGTAATTATATTTTATAAAAAATTGAAATTTATTCAGTTTGAAACGAATGAGATCTATTCGTAATTTAAAAAATACAGCACATTTTATAATAATGTTGAATATAAGCTCGGCGCATTATGCTAACAATGCTAGAAACTTCTTAAATAATAAATTAATTGTAATATAATTGTAATTTATTCAATGTACACAATCGCCCGGCCTGATCACCAAACTTTACAGCAATGAATTGTTTGATTGAAAAATCAATTCCTTAAATTCAATTCAATGAAAAACACACATACGAATACTGATAAATGCACTTAAAAGCAATAATTGCCTACAATATAAAAGTGTAATCAAATTTTTTTTCAATTCATCATTTAAATGTATACAACATGTTTGATGATTATAATATTTTGTTAATTTACTCGAGGCAATTATTTAACTATATATGTAACGGGGTTCGATTAATCGTTGCATTGATAGTAATGTTATATCACGTCGCTAATAGTGACGGTCTAAAGACGATTGACCTACGGTTAACCACTATAAGGGCACATTGATTATGCATATAATAATATTATGTAAATTACACACGCACCATGATAATATTTAACGGGAAAATATCCAATAATGGCATTTGTGGCCGATCGCTCGCGGTCAAATGATTTGATATTTTCTCGCCGTCTGATTACGATTTGTGATTTATTTTATTTAATAATATAATACATAATAATTTTAGTACAACATAATTATTGAATAATTATAATAAATGTTATGGTTATTTAAATAAACTAATTTTTAAATTATTTATTTATATTTTAATAACCACCACGTGAGCGCGCGCATGAGTTCGTATTATGTTTGCTTACGTAGGACGCCGTGTTACACAAGGAGGTGTGATGCGGCCGAGCGGGAAAACGCACGGTCGCCCAAAGCCGTAATCATGGGAGGGGGGAGAGGTGAATACATGCATTCTGTACTGTGAAAATTTGACAGAACACAGTTATATCAATAGTTGGATAATTTTGATGGAGTTCAAATAAAAGTAGAAATTACAATTATAAAATAGAGTGTGTCGAACATACGCCCAGTAAACGTTTTACTTTTTTTGCAACAAAATATTGGGTTAAACCGATATCCGAAAATTGGGCTGCCTCCTCCCCTGGGAAAATCATTTTTGCAAAAAATGTATTGGGCTAAAAATTATAAAACCATTGTTACAAATAGTTGCAAATCAGACGGAAAATGTTGGCACGGGTTTGGATTCGGTACATAAATTTGAGCGGGCTTATACGTAAAGTTGGTCCCCCAATAAGAAAAATTGAAATGTGGTGAGACTATAAGAATTGAAAATTATGAAACCATTGTTGCAAATTAGTTGCTAGTTATTGCAGGTGCATGTTTGGTATTGTTACGACAACATGAAGGGGGCCAACTTCAGGCACGTCGTATATTGTACGGATATATTATATTCAGATGTGTATTATACAGAAACGAGACGCCGTGCAGCGGTGGATGGAGAGGGAGCGTCGTTGGATTGGCCGGTTGCTGCAGTGGTGTCGTCGATGGTCGGTTGCGGGGTGCGTGGGCAGGATATGGCAACGTCGGTGACCGTCAAAAGGATCTGTTTGCATTGTCGGTGGTGCGGCGTGGTATTGTGCGGTGCGGTGCGGTGACGGAGGGCGGCCGGGTCGTTGAGAGAACGGCAGTATTGGGATCGGTGGGCAAGGGGATGGTGTGGGGT
The DNA here is from genome assembly GCA_949715065.1 of Periphyllus acericola. NCBI lineage: Eukaryota > Metazoa > Arthropoda > Insecta > Hemiptera > Aphididae > Periphyllus > Periphyllus acericola. Next base: position 20,202,134 of record OX454264.1, read on the forward strand.
ACTTAGCCTGCAGGTGGTGCTGAGCGTTCCTTTATTCTGCCGGTACACATTGAGATCAATATGGCCATACTTCCCCACCCGTGATGCGACACGACTCAGAAAGAACATCGCGTGACAATATCGTTATTGTTATGCGAAAAGCTGGTTACTAAATCTGACGTGATACAATGTGACGACCGTGACGCGATACGAACGAAAAACATGTCCGTAGTTATGGTGAGGCAAGTCGGTGCTCTTCCCCCTCTCCCCTGGGCACAACTATAACCCATTAACCTTATTTTAGGGGTTCTCGTGTACATCAACAATTTTGACGGAATTTTCACCGAGTTTAAAAATAGTTTGAACTCGAACAGGAAATTATTAAGACTGTGTTAAATAGGGTTTTTTTAATAAAGGTTTGGTCAGTTGGTGTCACTGATAATGCGTTCCCAGCTTGACGCACTCGGTTATTCCGTTTTTGTAAATCACCTCAACGAATTTTCGCTTCTTCGAATACACATGGTTATCAACAAATGTATTAGTTTTTTTTTTTTCCTCAATTTAGGCCACGGTGTATATATAATGGTTAATGGCATGACATTACGCTCGACCGAGAATGTCGTAACAATGGAATGGTTTATTTTAATTTTATTGTACGATATCTCGATATATTATGAATAACAATTATGTATAATAATCGCAGTCGGATTCGCGCAGGTACGAACAGCGGAGTCGGAAGTCCAAGACATTCCTAACAATGATTAAATCTAGGGATTATCGCTGCGAGTACATAAATCATTCATCATTTCACTACATTTATTTCATTATACGTAGCTATTATGCTTTTTTTGATAAAAGATGCATTTTATTTTGAGTTTAGAGATTCGATTTCGTGACCCTTATAATAAAATAGTCGCGGACAACCACTTTCAACCCGGCATGTTTAATTTTCGAGCGGTCACCCGCGTATATTACAAATACACAATAGACGTATATATACACGAAGCGGGCGGACCGCCGACCGCCGCGGATAAACCATTCAAATTTCGTCTTTAGCAATCTGCTCCGTGTGTAAGCATTGGCGGAAGCGGTCGTGTATGTTTCCGCGAAAAAAAAACCGGAACCACGTGCACAGCAGATTAATAAATTCAAAAAAGATTCATATACATTTATAAAATATAGGTTTATTTTTATATTATTTACAATAATATAATAAGCTTAATATTCAATTATTTTCAATGGATGTTACAAGAAATTAATTTTACAAATATACTATACTATATCACCAATTATCAATCAAACTTATTAGTTTAAACATGCATCGATATTTGTATAATTAATACCATTCATAACTATCAAATCTAATAATCGTATAACAATATCACAATTTTTAAACACACGATAATTGCATTATAATAATCATTATAATAAATAATAATAATATCTAATAACCTAATTTGAGGTACTGCGATGTTCAAAACATCGGCCGCGGACTAAAATTAGCAATTACCAATAATATCAATGTGTAAAACATATAGTTTAATAGAGTAAACAATAGCGGCGCCGAAATGAAAAAAAAATAATTAACAAATAAAACATATTATCGCCGTACTTAGTGGCTGGTTCATTCGTTGAGTCGTCCGTTTGTGAGTTTGTGACTCGTGGGAAAGGTCGCAGGCTACTATTTATTGTTTTTTTTCTGTATATACATTCGTCCATGGTGGTTTGACGATGGATAACTGACGACAATAAAGCTAATGAGAGCTCGGGAAAATTTGACAATCAGTCGATGTCTTGTGTGGTGGTACAATAAAATGTATCGCCGAAAGGCAAAGCGATGTGTAAAACGGCATTATGGCATTTGACGAGTTCACCAGGGGAATTACTTAGTAACCGTGGGACGTACATTGTACCTTTAAGGTACGGTTTCCAAGCTGCGACTGGTCATTTCGTGTGTATGGGTTTCCTACAATACTGAATGCTGCGGCTGGCATTTATTTTCAGTTTAATATAGTCTAGCTCGATATTTCGTTGTGCACACGCGTACCTATATTTTTTGTTAATTTGTCGTTACAGATTTATAAAAATGGAACAAGTAATATACGCATATTTCGCAAACGTTTTTTACAATCTTCAGCTATAATAAGATTAAGGCGCGTGTGCTCATGATAAAATATAATATACGTATAGTTTAATACCTGAACGCTATTATTTTGAAACATTACAAATTCCCCGTCGACTATCGAATTGGCTACCAAAGACTAAAAATTATCTTTTTCAAATTAATCGTTCTCAGTTAAGTATATTGTAATATTATAATCTCGGACACACACACACACACACACACACACACACACGCATATAATGGATTAATTTAAAATTATCAAATCGTCAATATTGCTCTAAAGATAGTCGATAACGTAATAGACTGCAAATCTAACGACACGACTGTACACACACGTATATATATAAATTCAACAATGGTTACTAATTATGACTGATTAAAATAATGTTCTCCGATTAATACGTACTCACGCACTTCGTAAATACCATATACACACGGTTCAATGTAAAACGTTCATGCGGTATACCGTTAAAATACCGTGTATTCAATTTTAAAGGTAACAGGAAATATTTCGATCCTGTGACCTTGAATTTGATTCGGGGTTTTTATACTGCATATAGGACTTATAAATACATATTTTTTTAATAAACTCAAATTTTTAATTTTTTTCTATCAGCGCATGCACAGTAAAATAAAAATTTCTTTAACAGCAACCACTATTTTGGAGACAGGGTTTCGATTTCTTTTTTTTTCTAAACATCTTTGATCTTTACAGTTTTTTGATATCTTCAAAATTGCCATTTTTATGATGGCCGAAAGTTTTAAAATAGTTATTCATAAATATCGCATTTTTCAAGGCTCTATCTTAATTTATAGGTATTTATAGGTATTATTATAACAATTTATTTAATTAATTTTTTAATTTAATAAATTGTTATAAATTAAGATACCTATACCTATTTACGTATTTTGTTGTACTATTTGTATTGTTCACACATATTATACAATGTTTATTATGAATTTTCTAGAAATTGGAAGGCAAATCGATTAAAATTATTATATATTATTTGATAATTTATCAAATTTTAATATAAACGCTCAGCTTTATGAATTTGTTATTACAAAAATGTGCTGACTGGTTCGTCGGTTTACCGCAACGGCGCGGGCCGTGTTCCGTGTCCGACCGCCGGTACGGCGACTAAACGAAGGACGGCACGGTGGCCAGCTCTCGCTCGTGGACGACTCCGGCACATCGAACGGTATATATACCGGTTCTCGGCCGTTCGTCTGCGTGCGCGCCAAATGAAGACCTCCGTCCCAACGACTGTAAGGTAGGGTTGCCATACGTCCCGGTTTTGCCGGGACACTACCGGTTTTTAACCAAGTGTCCCGGTGTCCCGAGAAAGAGTTTCGGGACAGCGATTTGTCCCGGTTTCAACATTTTACTTGATAAAATACCGATTTTCAATTATGAGAAAACATTATCTTCCTACACATTACAAAATGCCAAGATTATACGCGCGATAATCATAGGTATTTTATTTTTAGACTTTTTATTATAACCGCTACATCACTACGGTAATAATGTAGTTTAATGTTCAGTGTCGTTGTACACGTTATATATACTATTTTTTTATAGTTCTTAGTTCATACCGTATCGCCGCCTGGCTGTCAACTATAGATTTCCGATTTCCGTTCGTATAAAATAACTAAAATATTTACTTAGTTTTGGTTAAATTAATTGGTATGAGCTATTTTTCTCGTGACGACACCAACGCGGAGTGGTAAACGGTTATGTAGATTTACAGAAAAATTGCAAAGTGAATTCACGTTTTTGAAAAAAGTTTGTAACGATAACGATTATGATGTGTACTGCACAATTTGTTCGAGTTCGTTTTCCGTCAGTCATGAATCAATCATTCAAGAAACAAACTTGATATAAAAACGGTAGAATCTTCTCTTAATATAAAAACGTGCTTCAATAATACATTTTGTGAAGAATTCTACGACCGAATTTTGGAAAACAAGTATTTATTAAAACAAGTTCATGGATCAGCCAAATATGTAGCAAAATCACACAGAAGAAACCCTGGTCTCCAAAAGTTCCGAAGACTAAGAATATGGATTATTATTATTATATTGCTTGTATTCATAATTCATTAAAAAAAATATATACATATAATAATCAAAAAAAGTAAATATTATTTTATATATAGATTTTTTTTTGTTTCATATGGCGATATATATATAATATTTATCCATTCAAAATGTCCCGGTTTCGGAAAAATATAATCTGGTAACCCTACAGTGTAAGGTCGAGCTCGGCCCACCCCGGCCGAGCAAACCAGCGTCACGTACGCGCTTCCTCACACGGCGATGAACCGTGTGGTCCCAGATACATTGCATACAATTCGAGTAACTGGCGGCCCCACGCCCTCACGCGTGTGTTCGCATTTCACATGTAACTATGACCACCATCCTTGCCGTAACATGCTAATGGGTTATAGGCCTGATCAATTCACTGATAGCACGTTCGAGCTGTCGGATTGGTTTCGACGATACGAGGTCTTCCATGTCGGTTAGCGCACCAAAATTGTTTTAATTTTTTCTCTCGCGCACCCCCCGTGCAATCGTTCACGCGGTCGGGTGCTTTTTTTTTCGAGTCTTTTCCCCCCGGAATCAATCACGCGCACGTGTTAACAGGGATTCCTCGTCATGACGCAGGCAGTCGCGGCACACTCGATTCGCGTCGAGTACGCCCTCCGCACACGGCGATGAACCGCGGTCCACACAAATTGCATCCAACTGGTGTAATCCGGGCCCCCGCCTCGTACGAGTGCCCGCATTTCACTATCTATAAACCACCTGCCGTATAATGCTAACGGGCAGTGGCGTGGCGAGGTAAAATGCATGTGGTGTGGGCGAAGTAGACTTAAAGAGGCCTTTTTTAAATTTTTTTAGTAAACATTATTTAAGTAACAATAGTTATTTGATAAATATTAAGATTTAGAATTATTAACCTTTTATTTGCAAATGTAGTTTTAATATAATTTTATTTACACATAATTATTATAACGAAATTAAATTACGTTATCGAGTTTAGATTTATAGTAATGACTACAGACGAAAGATAACATTCGGCAACAAAAGTATACACAATACACGTGTTGACTATATAGGAATTCCAAGAAACGACCATTATTAGACATTAAGAGGGCGCAACAGTAAGGAAAAATTGTATACAAAATTAGTTTCCGCATTTCCAATAATATGGCTTATAGAATGGTTTAGAGTTAAATCACCTATTATCAATATTATAGAGAAGAAGTTTTTCTAGGACTGTATAGGAGCCGAATTTTGATATTTCAGTTATTAAACTCGATAATTAATACGAAAAATATGTAAAATAACACCAATTTCAAAACTTAATACATGAAATTTCAAATAAATTATCGAAAATCGGCTCCTATACAGTCCTAGAAAAACTTCTTCTATACAATATTGATAATAGGTAATTTTACCCTAAAACCACTCAATAAGCCATATTATTGGAAATACGAAAATATGTTTTACGAGAATAATGTATTTAATTAGTCCGTCATGTGCTGCTTTCCGCCGTTCAGCGGTAGTTTTTGATTTCAATACGTCTGTCAACAACCCGTTACACCGCAGCACCATAGGTCTTATTGCGCAAACGCGTTTAGAGCCTCATCAGTGCTGCGTGGTGAAAAATACAGTTTATTTATAAAATATCATGATGATTTTCGCCGTACCCCACAATGGTATAGATAATATTATTATCGGTATCCGGTAGACGGTAACAACGTTGCAACGTCTCGGATTTGCAAGCGCCCAGCGACGGACCCGCAGAGCTATTGCTATTCGTAAACCGAATTCGATGCCTGTCCATTGCCTCATGCATGTACTATTTGTGTCCACCCAGGTCCGTATTTGGACATTATTCGCCCCGGGGCAACATATTTTAGTCGCCCTCCCGTACCCCCCCCACAAAAAAAAATTATCAAAATAGTTTTTCCAATAAATGTATTGAAGACTGAAGTATAAATGAAAACATTTTTTTTTTGTTTTGTCATTAGATACGCCATAATATTTATTTTCAATATAAAATTGCCGCCCCCCTAAATAAGCTAAAGAACTTGCCACCCCGGGCAACAAGGGACACTTGCCCCCCCCTCAAATACAGCCCTGTGTCCACCGTCACCCTACATTCCTGTCTTCACTCTAGCATTCTGTTTTTCTCCACTGGTGTTACCCGTGTGTTTGTTTTTTTTTTCTAAAATTGATTTAAAATGAAGCCAACCAAAACAAAAGGCATTTTATCAAAGAAAAGGTCAATGAAAAATATTATGAAAAGCCGTTTAAATCCCACTAAAAATGACAACACATCATATAGGTAAAATACATAAAGTACAGTATGATTATCAGAGCTCGTGATTTTTAGAAGTAAAAAAAACTGTATATGTATAAACTCAGTCAATAATTTTGTAATAGGGAAAAGAAAATACTAACAAATCAATAACTTTACTCGTTTAGGTATCTCCGTGGTGTCTAAAAACAAATATGCAAATACTATAAGTCACTAGCCTTTATTTATTATTAAATTAATTTATTTTATATTTATATTTTACACTCTTCATAATATTATACGAGTATAATAACAAAAATGGTATTGTTTGTACAACAACTAATTTGTATACAAATCGGAAATTCGTAAAATCGATTTATCAAGAAAAAGATAAATCTTTTCTTTGTATCTAGTTTTGACAAATTATGCGTTGAAACTTGAAAGTCTACAGTTGACTACTGGTCTTCAAGACTGTAGAGTGAAGAGTGTTATTTCCAGCTTACACGTTTGTTTTTGTTTACTTTTTTTAAATGGATAACTTTAGTAATTCGAATAAAAGGTGGACAGCACGTCTAGACGTAAAAGTGTAAAAAAATTTATAAATGTTTACAGCTTACGTACTATAATTAAATAACTATCTAAAATGTATTATTATTAGTGAATCCATTCTAACTAGTACACAAAAAAATATTCAAAACCGTTTTTCAAATACCAATTTTGTGGATACAGAAACTGGATCTAATTTATAGTTTGGCAACGTTTCCGATGTTGAACTCCATAAGCTATGTGTAGAAGCAGACGTATCATCCTCTTCGTCATATGACATATACTGATACAGTAATCTCTAAAGGTACGTTTTCCCTGCAGCATCTGGACGCGGCGTCCGGACGCTGCGGCTAGTCGACGTTTGAACGCCGCGTCAAGACTGTTTTCAAAAACTTTGATTTCCATTTTAATATCATAGCACTATTTAATTTGAAAACATTGAAGCTTCATAATTATTATGTACAATACTAAAGGTACGTTTTCCCTGCAGCGTCTGCACGCGGCGTTCGAACGCTGCGGCTAGTCGACGGTAGACGCGGAGTTCAAACGCCGCGACCGCTCCAATTTTTTTACAAATATTCAATCAAAAAATGACCATAACCAAATTTCTCGTGACAATTTTTTTCTAAATTGTTAAAAAACTTTTACAAATCGAAATCAGGAATTAAGAAAGCATCACCAATCAGTCAATCTTTATAGGAATATAGATCGATCACAATAAAAATGTAGTATACACGATACATATCTTGTATAAACTTCATGTTCTAGTATAAAAAAATGCAAATAAATAAATATATGTCGATCATCAGTTTTAAAATTAAGAATATAGCTCACTTATTGGAAAAGGTTGGCAACCTAAATTTAGATCATATAATATTTGAATGCAATCTATACCATTAAATATATCATTAAATTAAACTAGGTAACACATATATTCTGATATAAACTATATATATATAAACTTTTTTGACATCTTGACGCTGGCGGTTGACGCGATGCACTGGTCCCGACCGGTGTTGACGCCAACCGCCGCGTCGAACGCGCCCCTACGCCGCGTCAAACGCACATAGGAAAACAAACACATAGAAACACGTTTTTTCCCGTTTATTATTCGCACGCGTTTCACATCCGCAACGGGCACGAAACATTCAGTCGTTTAATGGCAAAATAATGACGATTAGCGCACGTGTGTTTAAATAATATAAAGTGATCAACCGGCCGGCCGTAGAGACACGAGACCGAATAAAAATAATTCTAATACGCGGGCAATGTGCAATGCATACGTGTAAAGGTTCGCTCAAACCGAAGCGGTAGCGTTGGCGGTAGCGGCAGCGGTAACTTCAGCGGTATTTATCGCTTTTTAAATACCGCTGATTTAACCTAACCGGAGCGAAATATTTCGCCAAAAATTACTATATAGTCGACATTGTGACACCCATGCGCGTACATGTATTTTATTATAATTATATTTTTTTTATTAATATTAATATTTAAAAGTACAAAACAACAAATTTCTATATTTTTTTTAAATTTTTATCATACCATGGATATTTATTATGAACTCAAGTTCAGATGAAGAAGATGTATTACTGTTAGCAGCTGTAATGGATGATGAAGAAAAAAGGTACCATAGGCTTATAATTAGGTTTAGGGACTTATAGCTCTAAAAAATTATAAAAATTACATTTTAACACTTATTTCGTGATCCCAAATGGCCAAATATAATCTTTTTTCCTCGTATCCTTGAATTCTGGAAGTGTCATATTATACATGATGGGATATTCTTTAACAATAGCTATTAACTGTTCAACTTTATTGGTCAATTTTATTATAAAAAATTAATTTTAAACAAGAGAATCGTTCATACATTCAAACACCACGACGTTAGATTCAACTGCTGTTTGATAAATATATTAATAATATGAGTTGGGAATTTACAACTGATTATCGCAGCGGTAAGCGAAAAATATGGTGTCTGCAGCGAAAAATAAAAATATCGCTCTCAATCTTGCGGTAACATTTTCGCCGCGGTATTAATTTCGCGCTAGAGAGGGCACTCGTATTAAAACGTATGGACATTAAATTTCGCTGCCACTACCGCCACCGCTACCGCTTCGGTTTGAGCGAACCTTAAGTGTAATACATGGATTGCATAATCAAGGCTCGAAATGGACCGGAACGAACCGGAACGCAGTTCCGGTTCGAGACAAAACATTTTATAGCTTTCCGTTTGGTAAAAAAAATACGTTTATCGTTCCGGTTCAAACAAATTTTTACTTTGTCTACCAATATATTGATGGAATTTAAAAATTTTACAGAATTGTACAGAGTAAATATACGTATTAATAAACGTCAAATTGACCGCGACGCATTGGTAAATTTATTGCTCATCTATACCACAGATTAAATATACTATGTATATTTAATCTATGTCTATACGGACTATACGATAATCGCCGTCCGCCGATAATATAATTTTAGGTATATTCATACAATAGGTATGGGCAGGGCCATATTTATGCAAGGACTAATGGGACATTTGCACTGGGCCCACTCGAAAGAGGGGCCCACTGACTTCAGCCTTATAAAATTAATTATATACCATTTTTATCATATTTTGGGAAAACACAATTTTACTTGGATATTTTTGTGGGTATAAAGTATAATCCCGCTGCCCAACTTAAATTCATTAAAGATATGCAAATATCACATGCATTTCAAAACGTAGAAACGTGTCTACAAATTTTTCTTACAAATCGTTCCAGTGAACGATCATTTTCTTCATTAAAAATAATTAAAAATAGATTACGATCTACATTGAGTCAAGACAATATAGACGCTCTGGAAATATTATCTATTGAAAGTGATATCACAGCAAACCTAAATTTTGATAATGTTATTGAACACTTTTCTAAGCAAAAAGCAAGGAAATGTTTGTGAAACCAGAAATAAAATTAGATTTATAACATTAAACGTAAAAAAATTTTAATTTGATACCTATATAATATACCTAATATTTATTCTATGATCCAACTACATATATACTAATTATATATACAGTATTAATTTAAAAATATATTATGCGTACATTTTTATTTTAGCATTGAAGAAAATAGAGATGGACAATTTGGGGCTCAAAATTGTAAAATGTACTGGGCCCACGAATTGGTAAATCAGGCCCTAGGTATGGGTATTTTTAACTTGCGATAAGAAATACTATGAAACGGTGCTTACTGCAAAGACGTTTTGACATCCCCACGTGCCTGCAGTTTTGAACATACGTTCCCGCAAGTTAGCCGGAAATTCTTTATCAATCGTAAATTCGTAAATGTTTTTGATTTTTCTGAGTGGCAGCACCCCGTGATCATATTATACTCGTATGTTTGAATGTTTTTATTAGCGTTCAGTATCGTTTTAGCTGCACTAATAAGTGTATTATCGACGAGTCCACTACTCTTAAGTCTTAGCAAATTAACAATATAGTTAGTAAATTAACAACTAAGACCCCAATTATATGATATGTACTCAAAAAAAACCGCTCCGGATCAGAAAATTTTCCATTTCGAGCACTGTGCATAATTCACAAACGTCTATTTGTGACAGTAATTTATGTGCAGAAAATGTGTGTCGTCGACCAAGAAATATATCTCTAGTGCGTTTACATCTGTAAATTGTAATACATATACCATTTTTAGCAAATAAACAGTACGTCGATCGACGATAAGTATACTAATGACCAGTGGCGTATACAAGGGGAGGACGATAGGGGCGATCGCCCCCCCTTGACATTTGTTTCATATATGTATACTTATCACGTACTTATTTCACTATATTTAATAATAATGAAAAGGCATTCAAAAACCTTTTTTTAATCAATAAAAGATCGATATAAAAAAAAAATCGAAAAAGAAATGGGCTGTTGCTACCAATATTAACCAATTATTAACCAATATCATATTAGGCCGGCAACACACGGGCGTTATTTAACCGCTCGACATTTTTACCGCGCCGTAAATTTACGGCGCGTTTTGTTAAAATACCTTAAAATTAATGGAGCACAACACACGAGTGTCGCGCCGTAAAATTAACGCGCGACATTTCTGAAACTGTCGCGTGCACCTTGACTTTATCGCGCGTTATTTATAATGCGCGATAAGAATTTCAAGTCAAATTGCATTATAATGATTGGTATAGAACACACACGCGGAAATAAAACGCGCGACCGATTATTATTTTTCATTTTCAATCTCATGTTAGTATCGATTCCTAAAAGTCGTATTCCTAAATACCCAGTTAGTAGTTCATCAAATGTCGAAACGCTCATCCGGAAATAATTAAAAAATTTCACTCGATCTCTTCTGATACTTTCAAAAATTAAATTAAATGCACCTTCGGAAGGACGTGTACCATTTAAAGGATGTACCCACATTTTTCTATTAATTTTTTTTTTATTTTTAATAAAAAGTTGGTAACCCAAAAATAAAATAATATTTTCATCTGCCATGATATTGTTGTCTAGTTGAAACATAGACACATACTAAATATAAGTAAATATTTGTAGAAGTTTATAGTTTTAATAATTTATTCGTTATCGTGAATATCGTAGGTATCTTAAAATAAGCGCGCCGTAAATAACGCTCGTGTGTATTGGTACGAGTTGAAAACGCGCGGTAAAAATGTCGCGCAGTAAAAATGTCGCGCGGTAAAATAACGCTCGTGTGTTGCCGGCCTTAATATAGGGATATAGTTGCCACTGTAATGTATGTAGAAAAGAGATTGGAGATATAGCGGCTATAATAATTATACTGTCGGATATTGCATTTGTATATTGCACTGAACAACCGTGTAATAAACTTATTCGGTTTTCGGCACAGTGGTTTACGGGGAATCGGGAATGATAGTTGATACCACGGAGCATAATGTAGATATGATATAAATTAAAAATATCAAAACAAAATTGATTAGCCTGTACGGTAGTTCAGTAGTACATACCGTAGTAGTACGGATACTGTACGGTATTGCAGCAGCTTACGGTTTTCACTACTTAATCACATTAATGGTTTCGAAGAGGAAACAATTAGCTTTCGTTTATAGACATATACTTTTATAGGTATGATTCGAGTTAAAATTCCCCCGTTCCCTCCTCCCTGGATGATGAGCTGGATACGCAACTGCTAATGACTTATATAACTAATGTTATGTATCTAATGTTTTCGTTCCGGGAAATCGAACGAATTTTAGATCTGATACGGTGAAACGAATGAAGTGACGTGTGCAGCGCGTGAACAACTATCACGTTACGTTTCGAATGTCTGGGGTTCCCAACACATAATAAATTATGAGTATGCCGTTTCAGTCATTTATTTATGGAAGCCCCGCCCGATCAACGCTCCTGGACCAAAGAGCTTTGTGTTGCCGCGGTGATTTTTCATTGGTCGCGCCAACCCCGTCAGCCGTCACGACCTAGTAACTTTTTCGCCGCCGTTCATAATTTGTCCTAGCCCACTTTACGATTTCATTGTGATGAATATTTTCAGTGCATTTTCGATTCTCTGTTATAGGCTATTTAGAGTCTAAAGCTTATAACTAGGGCTAGGATTTTGTAGCATTTGCATTTTCTTTCTTAGTACACCAGGACATAGTAATCAAAAACAAAATTCGATTCATACATCACAGAGTTCAAATTTACAATTTTGATTTTGCTTTTTTTGCATTTTCTTATGATATTCGTAAATAAATGCATTTTTGGTACTTTAGTGTCAGTTTGTTAGCTTTTTATTTAGTTTTTGTTAATTATACGCATATTTGACATATTTAGAACATTTACGTACTTAGTTATCTAAATTATTCTTTATCAATTTATTTTCATTACTATATATTTCGTGGCTTCACCTTATAGGAAAATATTTCTGAATATAAATTCTTTTTTTATTCTTTTTTTAAATTTTGTCAAAGTGATTACCGAGTGGAGAGTTGTGGTTACGTTGACTATCTGGACTTCAGACGCAATGAGAACGATATTTATTCACTTGTTTACTATGTCTAAAATTACAATAATATTATTTAGCATTCACTAATTATAGGAATTTTCATGGGGGCTTATATTCGCGTGCTAACGTACGGAGTATTGTTATTTATCGTGGAGCTATGGCCCATGAGTCACATTAGTTGTTGTTAATACGTTATGCCGACAAGTATTTAATTGTTTGTTGCATCTAACTGGTTAAAATGCTTTTTTTGGAGCATTATTGGCAATTATTTAATGTCTTTATTGTAGGTTTTTAGTGCATTATTTTCCTAGCCCTACTTATAACAGATGTTACTTATAATGTTTATAATGTTTATATTATAAAAGCAATATTATTATTTATTGAGCCGATTTGTATTTTATTTTTTAAGTTACTTCGTAAGTTACTTGCACGGCTCACAAAAAAAAAATCTTCGTAAAAATCCGGTATTTCAACGAATTTCGATTAAATGATATTATAGTCATTAAACCTATATTGTCTAAGACTAATAGTGGTAGGAACTTAAAACCAAAACCAAATATGTATACTTATACAAGCATTATTATACACATAACATTACTAAAATAATTTTAACTTTTATTATTAAATGAGCCAAATGAAACTCCAAAGGTAATTTTTTTACAAGCATGTTAAACCAATTTGATAACGAAATTACCTACTATTTTCTACTATCATGTATGCCGATTAACAGCTATAGATCGCCTACTCGTGGTTGCGGTTAGAAATGAAACCGATTTGTAAATAATAATTAGGTAATTAAACTGTTTGTTTAGCATGTCAGGACTTATTTAATATGTATTATACGATGGAATGTTACATAAATTATAAATTTGATTTAAATACGTAACTAATATTCATTGCGAATTTTTCGCAGACAGGAGTTATGTACTTTAGTATACGTTTACATACCTGACTAGTTATATCGTACTACTCTGCCATTCAAATAATACTATACATAGATAAAAAGTAATTATAGTAAACAAATACAGAAATCTATAAGTTACATAAAATACGTAAAATAATGGTAATACTTAGCATTTTCCTAAGTATGAATTAGTGCACATACGATAATACTTCTCGTACCAAAATATGAATTATAATTTTCCTTACTGTGCAAATGTATTTGTTTTTTAATTTATTTGTTTTACGGACAAGTTATCCAATTTCAAATACAGTAATATTAATAACAATCATGAAAAAGTTACAGTATGATTATAGTTACATAATTATTAAGCAACACTCGAAAAGTGAAAACAAATTAAATTAAATAAGATATAATAAGAATTAAGTAAAATACAGATATACATATATATATATATATCATTATACATATAACATATAATATTAACAATAGAATAACAATTTAATACAAAGAAAGGAGAAGTAATTTACTTAAATAGATTATTGCCATGAGAGATTAAAATATTGATTATAATATTAATTATATTAAACAATATAATATTATAATATTGTATACTAATTATATTATATTACTATATGAATAAAATGCGTTTAAGTAAAAAATTTCTTTTAAGCTATTGTTCACGCGATTATGCAACATCATTAGGGCTATCGCTATTATGCAATAGTGATACCCTAATGAGGTCCATCGCGTGCACGCACCCCGGGCGAGAGGTCTGTCGTGTTCGCGCAGTCGACTTGGTCGTGTGTCGTATTTGCCGTATTGTTCCGTTTGCATTATTGGCGTTCCATTTTGCATTAGTGGCGTTCCATTTTGCATTATTGGCGTTCCGTTTGGCAGTATTGGCGTTCCGGTGTTTTGTAGTGTGTGGCGTGTCCATCGGGAAGTGTTGGTGATATCCTCCACGTCGTCCGGTTCCCGAAGTCGAATGGCCGGTGTATCATCGTGGTTATAAGTTATTTATATTTATTTTATGTATATATTATCTTTGTAATTACTATTATGGTCAATAATAATATTATCAGTTCATAACAAGTGGTTTGACTTTGTGTATCACCTCCCGACCGTCCTATAGTGATAAGAGTGGCGTGAGTCGGCGACCAACTACTTGATAAGAGTCGCCGGCGAACAAACAGCTATATTTATGTGACTATGTTATACATGACGTGTTGCGTGCCGGGTTTGAAAACAGCAGTAACAAATATAAACTTTAAAAGAATTTGATGTACTTGTGTAGTACTACTTTTATTCACACTTAATAATTAAATCAACATAGAGAAAACAACTAATAATGATAAAAACGTTGAAGATGTTGACTGGCAGAGCTGTTTACTGAATGGCTGGATACGTCTGCTTTCTGTGCGAATCGGGAGCTGTTATATATCCTGTTCGCATATCCGTCCGTTATGTCTTGTCTTTTTGCATTTACCCAAGCAGTCCTTGTTGAAAGGGCACTTGTGACTTCCTTGTATGGTTCGCGCGTGTCGCTTAATTAAGGTTCGCTCAAACCGAAGCGGTAGCGGCAGCGGTAACTTCGGCGGTATTTATCGCTTTTTAAATACCGCTGATCTAACCTAACCGGAGCGAAATATTTCGCCAAAAATTACTAGTCGACATTGTGACACCCATGCGCGTACATATATTTTGTTATTATTATATTTTTTTTATTAATAAATAGCCAATAGATAGATTAGCGTAATTTTATCATTTTATATACTTCACTAATAAGACATTTTAATATATTTTTTTTATGTACCTATAAATATAATAGTTCATATATTTTTTTACTACTTTTGATAACTATAGTGGAATTACTTAAGTAGAGTTATGTAAGTTTCTGTACATGGCTATTAAATTGAAATATTACGTTAGATCCTATCACATGATTATTTTGTATTGACGAATTTCCAATTTTTAAACCATTGTAATGAGGTGACCATCATAAAATGTTAAACCACGCCGTGATACATTAACGGCACTATCGTAAATATAAATTAATTCAATAAAAGGTAGACTCTTTTCGGCACATGCACAGACAAGAAACATAAATATTTCAGTACTTTCACACCCAGAGCCTTTGTCGGAAAGGGACTCGGGATATATGAAAGCGGTGTCTTTCATAACCACCGCCTACGTGACCGACAATGAGAGTCGGCACATTACAAATAAACAAATAGATTTTCAAATGTGCTGCTATCGGTTTCGGGCTGATTCGACCACCCTAAGATCCCTTACCGACAATGGGCGTTGGTGTGTGAAAGTCTATATAAGGCCTTTTTCTTTTCTCAAATCAACGCCGTACGACGAGGCAGCGTTGGCTAGTTCGGAAGGCAGTTGGCTTATAAATTAACTTTTCAGTATACGGTCTTGCCGTCATGTGTGCACACGGGCTTGATTGCAAGTACAATTCTTGGACGTGATTACCTGATTGTCGCACTACCCTGTGGAACACCATATTCCAAAATTTTTTCCTCACTTAAAGAATCATTCAACTTAACTATTTGTTTTCTGTTCGATACATAACTATTAAACCAATTTAAACTTCTATTAGTAATACCGAAACTCGGAAGAATTTTGGAAAGAATGTCGTGATGAATCGTATCAAAAGCCTTAGCTAAATCTAAAAAAAACCGCAAATACTTTTTTACCATTATCTAAGTTCTCATATATAAATTGTGTAACCTCATAAAGTGCGTTTTCAGTTCCTAAACCTGATCTGAAACCATACTGATTTTTCGATAATAAGTTGTTATTTTCCAAGTACTTAACTAATCTCGACTTAATATTTTTTTCGAAAATCTTCGCAAAATTGGTTAACATAGAGATCGGTCTATAATTATTCAAATTTTTTTGATCTCCTCCATTGAATAGAGGTTTAACAATGGCCAGTTTAAAAATATCAGGAAAAATACCACTCTGAATACTTAAATTAAAAATATGTACAAGAGGTTTCACAATTATGTTAGCGATGCATTTTAAGATTTTTACTGATATCCGGTCATGACCCGCAGCAGTTTTGTCTTTATACTTGTTAATAATAAGTTTCACCTCTAACTCATCGATGTGTTTTAGAAAATAACTATCAAAAGAGAGATTATCTGGTTTCACGTATAGAGTAGGATCAAAAAAAGTACCCTCAGCTAATTTTTCTGCCAAAAGTTTACCTACATTTACGAAATAATTATTAAATACATTTGCACCACCTACAGGATCATTTTCAATTTTTATAATATCGTTGTTAAGTTTAATATTTTTTACATTATGACTATTATTTTGAAATTAACCTGTCACCTCATTTATTAATTTCTAAGTTGATTTTACGTTATGTGAGACGGAATGGAATTTCTTTTCATAAAAATTTAATTTAGCAAGCCTTACAATTTTCGTAAAATTATTTTTATATTTTTTATAGTACGCTTCAAGCTTTTCATTATTAGGATGCTTTTTACATTTTAGAGACAGGTATTGCTTATGGCGTGCGGAACACAACAAGCCTTTTGTCATCCAATCTTTTAAAATTTTAATTTTTGCATTAACTTTTTTGGTTGTCGTTGCATTATTGAGAGCGTTAGAAATAATAGACTGAAAAATAGAACAGCATTCATTGACCGAATTAGAAGAATAAAGATTGGTCCAGCTTTCTTTGATTAAAAAGGATTTTATAGATTCATGGTTTATAATATTAATTTTATTTTTTGAGGAATCGGTTTTAAATAATATCGGTGTTTGGGCCGAGTGTGCAAAATATTATTGCACTGTTCTCGGGCACCGACTTATGCGTGCGGTCGGTTCCACCGACCTACCAATTATGTGTAATTGTGTTGTGTCGTGTTGTATATAGCTCATCTAGCAATGGTTGGGGTTGCCGCGCAATTACTAGTGAGCTATGTGGTGGTGTGAGTGTGTGGTGTGTGTATATATGTTTTGTGTTTTGTGTGTGCTTAAAAACTATGATATAAAATAGGAACTAATAGGTAATGTAAAAAAAACAATGGTAAAAATGTGATATAAATGATGTAATAATAAATGGCCCTTCTGGCCCAACAGAATAATAAATTAACAATATAAATAATTAAACAAAAAAAACTCACAAATTGGTGGAGCGTAGACTGGCCAGCCGCTACCTGTACCTAAATTCTTACACAAATAAAATTCACTGTGGCGATTAGCGCACACACAATATAATAATAATAATAAAAAAAACTGTTTTTACGGCGATTAACGCACGTAAATAATAGAAATAATAAAATACTGTTGCGGCGATTTGCGCACACAAACTATAATAAATACAAAAATAATAATTGCAATAATAAATAAAAATAAAAAATATAATAAATACAATTTGCGGCGATTTGCGCACGCGGAATAATAATTACAACGTAATAACAGTCGGCGATTAGCGCACAACTTTACTATTTATGGCGATTAAGAGCCCGTAAGAACAATATAAAAAAAATCACTAAACCTGATTTAATTAGAACGATATAACAATAATGGTGATTTGCGGGCAAAAAATAATTTTAAACAATAAAAATAATGAAATATATTACACGGGCGATTGGCGCACAGTAAAACAAAACTTTGTGGACGACGTTCTACTCACATTGGAGATGGACGCACGACAAAGAAAAATTATAAATCATACACAAACAATACACACGAATAATTACAATAATACACACACACTGGTTTTTTGGTTAAATAATAATTCACGATAACATATATGGAATAATTTAAATCTTAATATTAACCTAATCTACGTGTTTGTTTGTGTGTGTGTGCATTAATTGGTCGGCCTGTGGTGCACCGGAATAGCCGGTGACCGAGAAACAGTGCACTGTGATCGCGACGACAAAGCTCTTGTTGCCGTTATCAGGCGGCAACATTCTCCCCCCGTTGAAAGTCTTGGCTTTCAACCGGTAAGATTTCCTGATCAGTCGGTAGTCTACATAGTTTGACGACAGGACGACGCATATGCGTCCCGTTTGCTGTCCTTAGTGTGGCTACGCGCGCTACACCATCAGAACCAGGATGTAATTCTATGACTAAACCCAACTTCCATCTTGCTGGAGGCATACAATCATCTTTTATAATTGCAACATCGCCCTTTGCTAGTGGCGCGCTCTTACTCGTCCACTTACCACGAATTTGAATTTGTGGTAAATACTCCTTTGACCAACGCTTCCAAAAGGTCTGCATCAAATTTTGTACAAGTTGCCATCTTCGAAGACCTTTGGGCTTTTCCTTAGATATGTCCGGTTCATCCGGTAACAACATAGCCCCTCCAATCAAGAAGTGAGACGGAGTTAACACAGCTAAGTCGGAAGGGTCACTATTTAACGGAGTCATCGGTCTCGAATTGAGGCAAGCCTCGATTTGGCACAGCAGAGTTCGCATTTCTGTGTTCGTGAGTTTGTGATCAGATATCACTCTTTTCAGGTGGTATTTCATACTCTTCACGGCACTCTCCCATATACCACCAAAATGTGGAGCAGAGGGTGGGTTAAAGTGCCACTCAATGCCTTCCTTTTCTAAATCATCACTGGCTTTCTTCATCATTGAGACTAACTCCTTTTGAGCTCCCACAAAGTTTGTGCCATTGTCACTATATAGCTTGGCACATTTTCCTCTTCTGGACATAAAACAACGTAATGTCGCCATAAACGACATACTTGAAAGGTCGTCAGCTAACTCCAAATGTATAGCCTTTGTGGAAAAGCAAACAAATATTGCAATCCAAGCCTTTTTAGCAGCCACACGCCTCAAGCCACTGCGAATATATATAGGTCCGGCAAAGTCTACGCCTGTTACAGTGAAAGGTCTAGTACACTGCACTCTATCTCTTGGTAGCGCTCCCATGATTGGCTGGTTGAAACGTGGATGTGCTTTAGTACATTGAACACAACGCCATACCACTGACCTCGCGGTTACTCGGCCTAGCAGTGGCCAGTATAGACGCCTCACTTCTGACAGCAAGAGCTGAGGTCCTCCATGAAGAAGCTCCAGATGGTATTTTTCAAATATCATCCTGGTTACCTTATGAGTAGCAGGCAATACCACAGGGTGTTTGTGTTCATCAGCTATGTCTGAATTCTCGAGCCTTCCACCTACAAGTATTAAACCATCACGTAAGAACGGATTCAAGCTCCTAAGCTTGCTATTCCTTGGTACTTCTTGCCCCTTTTTTAGTGACAAGATCTCCTTGCTAAAGCACTCGGCTTGAACCATTCTTAGAATCCTTCTCCTCGCTTCCTTCAAATCTGATATTCTTAGAGATTGAGGGCCATTGATCATCTTACGCAGGTATCTCGAATATATCGATAGCCAAGCTACTCCTCGTAGCATACGGTTCCATCCTGAGTAGTGGTTTAATATACCGTTTACTGGTTTAGTCACTGCAAGTACTAGTTTCACTTCACGCACTTCAGGTAGCTCTTCGTCTACATGGTTTATCGGATTTTGGATCCAATCCTTCTCATCCTTTTCCAACCAGGCAGGTCCATTCCACCACAGCCTTGTCACTACTAGCTCCCGTGGCCTTAAACCTCTTGAAGGGATATCCGCTGGGTTTTCCTGCGTCCCTATATGATTCCACTGATTGACCTCTGTGACATCTAGGATTTGCGCTACTCGATTGGCAACATATGTTTTTAGTCGGCTGCTTTGGCTGTTCAACCACCCTAGTACTATAGTTGAATCAGTCCATAGTTTAAACTGATGAGTGTTGATTTGCCATGACTCAGCCACTCGTTGAGCCAGCTCAGCTAATAATAATGCACCGTTCAACTCAAGCCGTGGGATTGTGCTTCCTTTTAACGGGGCCACTCGTGTTTTTGCACATAGGAGCCTGGAATGCCACCGTCCATCACCGCTCTGGGAACGAATATAGATACAGGCCCCATACGCTTCCTCGGAGGCGTCACAAAACCCATGTACATCTATGATGTCAGTACGTCCAGGCATAGCCTTTCTGGGAATGGATATTTCACGTAGTCGCTCAAGCTCCTCATAAAATTGGCTCCATCTTTGCTGAATGTCTACTGGAAGCCGTGCGTCCCAGTCTATCTTCATAGACCACAACTGTTGAAGGAATATTTTTCCCTTCACTAAAACCGGGGACAGGAACCCGAGTGGGTCGAATATTCTGTTCAAGTCAGAGAGTATACGTCTTTTCGACAATGCACCTTCCGTGGATCTTGATGTGATGTCATATTGAAAATGGTCTGCGACTGGTTTCCACTGTAGCCCTAGTGACTTGACTGTGTCATCGTCTCCTATATTTAAAACAAACAAGGGATCGTCCACACGCTTGGGTATGTTTCGTAGAACAAACTCGGAATTGGAACACCATTTCCTTAACGGCAACTTTGCTGAGTCTAGAACTTTGCTAACATCTCCTTGTAATTGACAGCACTCATCCTCCGTATCGGCCCCCGTCATTAGATCGTCCATGTAAAAATCTTCAGTGATCACTTTTGAAGCCTTAGGGTATTCCTTCTGGACACTTTTTGCGAGTGCTATAAGACAATAGGTGGACAAAAATGAAGCAGGGGTCGTTCCGTACGTGACTGTAGTAAGCTGATATGAGCGGAGCAATTCTTCCGGGCTGGATCTCCAGACAATTCTTTGCAGGTCCCAGTCTTCTCTTCCCACCTTTATTTGCCGAAACATTTTTTCTATATCGGAAGTTAAGACAAATTGGTGCTTGCGGAAACGAACGAGTATTGAAAATAAATCTTGCTGGACAGTTGGACCACATTTCAATACATCATTCAGTGATACACCAGATGCACTCTTGGCCGAGGCATCGAAAACTACTCGGACCTTTGTTGTCATACTTGACGCCTTTGTTACCGCATGGTGCGGTAGATAAAAGTGGTTCTGAATCTGAGTCGAGTCTTTCAACACTTCAACCATATGTCCCAATTTAATATATTCACTCATAAAACGTATGTATTCATCCTTTAGTTGCTTATTATTCTGCAATCTTTTCTCTACATTTAAGAACCGAGCGGTCGCCATAGGCAATGTTGCGCCTATTTCACTGATTGCCTGCTTGATGGGGAGTCGGACGATGAAACGTCCCTCTTCATCACGAGTTGTGTATTGCTTAAAATGTTGGACTGTTTCCTGCTCTTCTTGACTTCTCTTGTTTGCCTTTGATGTCCTGCCGTAGCTTGCATCCTCAATGCTACTGAGAACCTTCCAATCTTCCTCAATTGTTTGACCCATTGAAATAAGTGTTGGTGAATAATGGTTAGAAAGTTCTCCCGTTACAAGCCATCCGAAGTTGCTCTCGTGTAGGGTCACTGAACCTATGTTAAGTGGTATTTTTTTTGTTCCCAAAACATCAAAGAATGATCCACCTCCAATAAGCAGATCGATACCTTGAGGGTGGTGGAAGTCCGGATCAGCTAAACATGGAGACACAAATTCTGGTATACCCCATCCATTTGCCGGCTCTGGACAAGACGCTAATTCCCCTACGATATTAGGCAATACATAGCAAGAAATCGTAATACTGAACTCACTCGTTCTTGATTCAATTTTCAACTCACTACACGACCTTGCTCTTAAACGATTGTCTCCAATACCACTTATTGGCAATGAAGACTTCTTGCATGCTAGCTGTAGTAAGTTTGCGTATTTCCTCGAAACAAAGTTGACCTGGGAGCCACTATCTAAGATGGCCCTGCACTGGCGACGTCCACCATTTTTATCTTGCACTGTGACTAAAGCTGTCGCGAGAAATACATGTGCACCTTCTGTGGCAACTAGCGTTGGTACCGGAGTAGCTACTAACGCTCCAGAAGTGGACGGTAATTGATCATTATTACTTGACTGTTTGTCGGGTTGCTCCTTTGTTTCTGTCCTTTGCTGCTTTTCGAAATGCAATAACGAATGATGCCTACGATTACAACTACGACAGCTGTACGTAGACTTGCAAAGATTTGACATATGTCCGGGAGACAAACAGTTGAAGCAAATTCTTTTTTCTTGCGCAAATGACAGACGTGCGTTTACAGTGGCGACCTTGAACCTTTCACAATTATACAACCTATGCGAATCTGAGCAATATGGGCAAATTAATGTATCGGAAGCTGTGACTAAAACCCGCCTTGTCCCTGATGATGAATGTTTAGTGGTAGTCTTATTTGTAGTTTTTTCACTCACTGTTGTTCTGATATCTCCTTTCAATCCAGATGCTGCTTCAGATGATTCAAAGGCAATACATCGACTGGCTAAGAATTTTTCCAAGTCAGAGTACCTTGGCAGTTGTGTGTTTTGTTGCCTTAATTGCCAACCATGACTTGTGGCAGGATCCAAACGACTAACAATAATAGTCACTAGCCACGCATCCCAATGCTCAGTTGGTTGATTTAGTGCTTGTAGTGCTGCAACATGTGCGCAAACGTGTGTATGTAGAGCTTGTAATTCCTTTGCCCTTGGTTGTTCTATATACGGAGATTCTAACAATGACCTGATATGTGCTTGAATGACGAGGCTGCGATTATCATATCGTTGTTTTAGACGTTCTATCGCTACTTCATAGTTCGCATCTGTCATTGGAACTGACTTAATTATGTCTAATGCTGGACCACTAACACTTGACCTGAGGTAATAAAACTTTTGAGCGGGTGTGAATCCACAATCATCGTGTATCATTGCACGGAAGCAGTCATAAAAAGATTCCCAATCTTTTATATCACCGTCAAACAATGGTAATGTGATGACTGGTAGTTGAGCACGACTTTGGCTCGCTGACATATTGAAACTTGAATTTTGATAATTGCTGCTAGTAGATACTTTCTTAGCGTTCACTATTTCTTGAATTTGAGAGCGAATATTAAAATACTCGGATTCGAATTTATTTCGCTCCTCTTCTTCATTTTCCATATCATCGCCTACCATTAACTCCATCTGGGTCTGTATATCATCGAATTTTTGATTAAGACGCGGCAGCTCTTCTTGGCGAAATTCTAATAGTGATATAGCGTCTGTTGTTGTATCAAATCTCTCAACAAAATTTTTCATACGTGTTAAGGCTGCCTTAATGATTCCTCGCTTTTTCCTAAGCTCCTTGATTTGCTCTTCGGAAACGTCTTCTAATCCCATTATGACAAAAGAAAAATCGAGTACTCCAAAGAAAAGATCGATACAAATATAAAGGTATCCCAAAAGAAAAATAAATCGCTAAATATACAGATAATGAATAGACGCACTAATAAATAATTAGATTCACACAGAGATGAGATTCAAGAGGCAAACCAAAATTTTCTAAGACACAAAAATTTACCAACGATATAGACCAACAAAAATAAAAACTCAAACGAAAAAATAACTAAAACTCACTCTGTAAATACAACATACACGGAAAGATCACGTCGAGGTCACCAAATGTTTGGGCCGAGTGTGCAAAATATTATTGCACTGTTCTCGGGCACCGACTTATGCGTGCGGTCGGTTCCACCGACCTACCAATTATGTGTAATTGTGTTGTGTCGTGTTGTATATAGCTCATCTAGCAATGGTTGGGGTTGCCGCGCAATTACTAGTGAGCTATGTGGTGGTGTGAGTGTGTGGTGTGTGTATATATGTTTTGTGTTTTGTGTGTGCTTAAAAACTATGATATAAAATAGGAACTAATAGGTAATGTAAAAAAAACAATGGTAAAAATGTGATATAAATGATGTAATAATAAATGGCCCTTCTGGCCCAACAGAATAATAAATTAACAATATAAATAATTAAACAAAAAAAACTCACAAATTGGTGGAGCGTAGACTGGCCAGCCGCTACCTGTACCTAAATTCTTACACAAATAAAATTCACTGTGGCGATTAGCGCACACACAATATAATAATAATAATAAAAAAAACTGTTTTTACGGCGATTAACGCACGTAAATAATAGAAATAATAAAATACTGTTGCGGCGATTTGCGCACACAAACTATAATAAATACAAAAATAATAATTGCAATAATAAATAAAAATAAAAAATATAATAAATACAATTTGCGGCGATTTGCGCACGCGGAATAATAATTACAACGTAATAACAGTCGGCGATTAGCGCACAACTTTACTATTTATGGCGATTAAGAGCCCGTAAGAACAATATAAAAAAAATCACTAAACCTGATTTAATTAGAACGATATAACAATAATGGTGATTTGCGGGCAAAAAATAATTTTAAACAATAAAAATAATGAAATATATTACACGGGCGATTGGCGCACAGTAAAACAAAACTTTGTGGACGACGTTCTACTCACATTGGAGATGGACGCACGACAAAGAAAAATTATAAATCATACACAAACAATACACACGAATAATTACAATAATACACACACACTGGTTTTTTGGTTAAATAATAATTCACGATAACATATATGGAATAATTTAAATCTTAATATTAACCTAATCTACGTGTTTGTTTGTGTGTGTGTGCATTAATTGGTCGGCCTGTGGTGCACCGGAATAGCCGGTGACCGAGAAACAGTGCACTGTGATCGCGACGACAAAGCTCTTGTTGCCGTTATCAGGCGGCAACAATCGGAATTGATAATATCGTTGCGCAGTGATCAGTAATCTCTGTTAACAGTACACCTGCATTTATTTTATTATTCATATTTAAATTATTACTTTTTATAAATACATGGTCCAAACACGCGTGTTGTTGTCCTTTGGCATTCTTGTATATACATTAATTAAAGAATTAAAACCATTTACCGATAGAAAATCTAGATAATCATTATTGTTATTATAAGTGCTCGTACCGATTATATTAATATTCATGTCTCCAATTAAGGCGATTAAGCCGCTATCTGAGTTTATACTTACTAGGGCTTCTTTTAATGAATTAACTAAAGTAATATTATCAACTGACACACATATAATAGTAATCGGTATATTATTTATATTCAATGACAGCTTTACAATGTTATTTTCTGTAAAGTTAAAATCAAAAAATTCAGTATTGAAATGGTTTTTAACAAAAATTATTATTCCATCATTTTGGTTCCTTTTTGTGGAGGAGAAAAATAAATTATAACCAGCCATTTTGTAATGACAGGAAATAGTGTTGTGCCAAGTTTCCGTTAAAACTAAAATATCAATTTGCTTACATTTAATATCATTTTCAAGATATAATATTAGTTCATCAAAATGAGCATTGATACTTCTTATATTAAGACATAAAATATTTACGTAGTTTACATTTATATCATTTACACAATAACATAATCTGAGAAAGACTCGAAATAATTTGTCCTATATTTTGGTGTAATATTAAGATTATTAAAGTTAGCCATGCGAATGAATTAGAATAAAAAAAATTTCGAAAATAAATAGTAAGTTAAAGAAGAGATAGAGAAGATTCATTTTCAATTATAATATGTTTACAGTTAACATATTTTTTAATAAATAATTTCGAGTCTTTGAACCATACGAATTTAAAGCCTGCTTCACGAGCAAAAGATTTAGTCTTAAAAAACAAATTTCTGTTATAGTGAGTTAAAAAGTTATTTACATATATTGAATCTTTTTTCCATTCTTCAAAAATCATATTCCCGTTTAGTTTCATTTTTCTTGAGTTGGTGATAATGTCATTCTTGAGATGTTTGGAAGAAAGTACAGCAATTATTTTTCTTGGTTTGTCCGAGCATTTAGACTTAGAACGATAAGCATTGGTAATAGATGTATTCACACCTAATTTTGTAACAATTTTTTCCACAGTTTTGACACAGACTTCATCATTCATTTCCGGTACACCCAGAGCCGTGCCGTTAAGATTTGGCGCCCAGGGCAAAATTAAAAATATTCGCCCCCTATTTTATTTATCATTAATCATATTGCATTTCATTCCTATTAAATTAAATTTTTTTTTTTACAACGTATTTTGAACATTGATTTGACAAAAAACTAAAGCTAATTGTAATAGTAATTATTAAACAAAATAGTTAGGTATAATTTATTAATTTATACCGTAATAATTAATTAAAAATGATACATATCACAAATTATTTTATATATACATATTATATTTACAAGTTTAAAACTGAATTTTCCTGGACTTTATTGAAGAAAAATCTTCAATGACGTCTTCAAAATCAATGTTTTTCGTTATTTCATGCTCAATTGATAATATTGCTGAATTGGTTAATCTGTCTTGCGACATAGTTGACCGTAAATACGTCTTAGTTAATTTCAGTTTACTAAAAGAGCGTTCCCCGGAAGCGACGGTAACAGGCATGGTAAGAAACAATCTATATGCAGTCATTAAGTTTGGACAAGTTGAATCAAGTTCATATTTTTTAATTGCGTTTAAAATATTTAAAGCAGTTGCGTTTAAGTCTGGTAAAATTGCTTTTACTTGATATTTAAAAAATTCGATTTCGCTAATTATTTCCTGGTCAATATCTTCGTTGTATTTAACGTGCAGTCGATTTTGACATAAATAATACGATAATTTATTATAAAGCCAAATCGGTAATACAAGAATAAAACTAAAACGTTACGGTTGACTTATTGTTATTACTCGAACATAGTCAGAAATTTGTTTAGAAAAAATTTGTAATGGTCCAAAATAATTGTCAAACAATAATCTTTCTCATATATTTTATTTATGTAAAGTTTAAAATATTATAAAAAAAAATTTTGGCGCCCCTTTAATCCATGCGCCCGGGGCATATGCCCCCAGGCCCCCCCCCACGGCACGGCTCTGGGTACACCAATTATTTCTATAACATTTTCAACAGCTTTTTGTTCTAATAGATTAACACGATTACCCAAAGACGAAATTTCACTTTTCAAGTTTATATTTTGCTCTTTTAGCACTTTATTTTCTTCTCTTATTTCTTTTAGTGCAGACAGTATGTCTTTGATCTGCTCACCAAAGTTGTCGAATTTGTTGCTCATAAAATGTACAGAATCTGTTAGATCCCTTAAGTTGTAATCTGCATTTGGAGTGTTTAAGCTTTTATCGGTTTTATCAAATTTACACTTTAAACACGACCATTTTAGCCTATTGGCTTTAGACATTTTACGAAAATTAACTTCCGTCATCGCCGTACAATTAAAGTGATAAAACTCGTTGCAATTTGAACACTTTAAAGCATCATCATCAATGATGTCTTCATTACACGAATTGCATATCATGATTTGGACGCGATGAGTTCACAGTATAAGTAAAGTAATTTATATAATAAAAACAAAACCAGAAAGAGAGATAAGAAATTACCACAAAAGCTAAACACGTCTGCAACCGCCTATAGTCGAACGATAACTGATATATAATACTTAACATTAATAAATGTGAAAAATAAATATACTTTTTTAATTATTTAAACGCGAATAACACAAATATGGTAATATTCGTGCGTACCCTATAAAAGTAGACATGTACAGCGAACGAACGCGTATTATCATAGCAATAACATAGTTTGTTCATAGCGGTTTTTCAATCGATTCGCGCGACAACAGAAGATGAACTTTTACTGAAAAAACCGCCGGTCGGCTTTGCGTCCGTTTCACCCGGAGGTTTGCGTTCCGCTGAATTTATTCTCGTTCATCCGACGGACGAATTATTATTAGAATTACGGGTCGGTCGTTCGAGTTTGAAACCAGTCCGGGGCCTGGGCGACACGCGGTGCTGATGTTTCGGCCCGTCCGATCGACGGGTTGCTCCGGCGACTCGAGTGCGCCACGCAGTTTACACCGTCAACTGCCCCATAGATACCGCCCGCCTCACGCGCAAGTGAAACTTCGATATACCCTTGCCACGGACGGATTCTCGCGACCGGCGCAGACTTCGGGACAACCGACGGCTCATCCGGGACCACGTGTGCACGCGCGTACACGGTACGCACTCACCCCGTCGGCCTGTGAGGGGTGCGGTTTCCGCGACCGCAGTCGGAAAGTTAGGCGCGGCGCCAAAATGTCGGTAATGAAATTAATATTGATGAACAACGCGTGACAACTACTGGGTAGCCAGTAGCGACCGGCGAGTGTCGCGCGGGGCGACCGTACGCGAGTGTGTCCGAGCAGTCGCAACGTAGTCGCGCGCGTTTCTAGCGAGTAGACTTGGGTACACGCTCGATTCCGTTCGCCGCGCCCACATTATTTGTAACTACGACTTGAATGACTCGCGGCGAACACCGACTTTACTCGCCTTCACGTATTCGCCTCGTGTGACCGAGCCTGTTTAAGGTATATTGCGCGGGGCGCGAAACTCACGCGTGCCGACCACCCTTGCAGACGAGCGACGGCCGAGGGACGGACGATCGCCACCGCGAGTGCCGCTGCGGCGGCGCGCTTCTGACGGAGTTTTTCGTGTGGACCGTCATTGCCACGCTGCTCTTGTCCGTCGTGATCGCCGTCACGTACCTGGCGCTCGACTTCTGCTCGCCCGCGCCGCCGCCGCCGCCGCCGCCGCCGCGGCAGCACCGCCACAAAGCCGTCACGATCGGGTCCGCGTTGCAAGCGCCGAAGCGCGCGATCGTCAACGTGACCACGCGCGAGTACTGTTCCACCGTTTCCAAAGACCTGTACTCGCTGGAGCAGCTGGGCTACGTGGACGCCGACCGCCGCGTGTCCAGGCTGTTGGGGCTGCAGGACGTGGGCGCCGACGACGTGCACTACGTGCTGGCCAACGACACGCACGTGCCGCTGCTGTTCACGTGCTCGCTCGAGTCCGTGCTGCGCACCGTCCAGGGCAACCGGAGTCGCGTCAACGTGTTCGTCGTGTTCGGCATCGAGTTCGGGCGGCCCGTGCTCGACGAACAGCTCCCGGTAAGTGGCGGGCGTGCAACGAGTAATATATATATTATATATATTATATCACAATCGGTTAAAATAAGTACAGCCCCGGGCTTCTCCGGCAGGCCTCTACATATTGATGGGAATTATATTGTTTTGGTTAATATTATCGCCATAATAAGAAGGGCCGGGATTTAAATGCCTTACAAAAAAAAATGCATTTTAATTCATGATAGCTTAAAAATTAGAAAAAATAGACAGATTTCATTACAACGGTGTTTCCCGTCTTAATCATTCATTCTAAAATAATAATTTAAAAAATACATTATTATATTTTAATTTGCTTTTTGGCGATAATTTGTGCAGGAAAGTAATAGTAGTCGTACAGTTTTTTTTTGTCACGTGTGTACCGAAAGTTTTATTACGTAGATGCGGTGGGAAGTGACTGATAAGTTTACATATACATGATGTAGCGGCCTTTCAGCCCGCAACGTTATACAATATTTTATACAACGTTATACAACGTGCATATCTATACGATTTTTATTTTTAGTGTGTTACTAAATACCACTGCCGCATTAATAAAGATAGGAGGCGTGACAAAAAAAAGTATGTGTAGCTCGTACGGAAAGGCAATTTACGCCCTTGCCACACAACACACTATAAGCGACGATAACTTATCCGTCAAAGTTCTCTTGTAAATCGCAATAATTTTCGTTCACTTTGTGAAAAATGCTCTAAAAACTAAGAAAATACATTGTTTGACAAATTAAGAGTGAGTATATCAAAAAAATTATTTTAAAAATTGTTAATAATAATTAGGACATTTTATAACTTGCTATCTTAATACTTGTTAAAATTAAACCCAAAGGAACTTTATTAAAACACATTTGTTGAAAAATAACGTTTAATAAAGTACACAAACTAGTCGATAATATGTGTGATATATATTTTGTTGAAGTTTACTCTTCTTTCTTTATCCACAAATTTCTCGTTGATAAAGTTTAAGCCTTGTTGATGATAAACAGGTAATGGTAGAAAAAAAAGTGAAATTACTGTACTTAAACTTTCAATGAGGGCAAATTGTATTTTGAGATCACCAATTGGTGGTCCAAACTGTTTAATGTGTAATGCACGAAATATAAGAGAAAAAAATGGGCCGCGAACTTATTAATAATACGTAATAATAAAAATCGCTATCGACTACGTGTGACGCGCTGTCCGAACAGGTGCCGCTGTCGTCCAGTCTGGCCAGCCTGCGGGCCACGTACGGCGGCAACCGCCTGAACGTGGTGCACATCGACCTGAAGGAGTGCCTGGACTGCTCGCCGTTCCAGGGCATGGACCTGGGCAAGAGCCCCGGGTTCGCCAAGTTCGCGGTGCAGCTGGTGCTGCTCTGGCAGTTCGGCGGCACCGTGCTGGACGACTGCGCGGTGGCGGTCCGCGGACTGGTGTACCGGGCCACGGGCAAGGCGGTGCGGTACGGCGGGCGGACCGTGAGCGCGCCGGTCCCGTGCCACGAGTTCGTGTACGACGTGATGTCGTGCGCCAAGTCGTACGCGCTGCGCTACAGGACGTTCGGGCCGGACACCGCGCGCCGCATCGTCGCCAAGACGGTGGCCAGGCGGGGAGGGCGCGCGGCCCACGCGCGTCCCGTGGCCGACGGGGTCGTGTGCCGCGGCGGCGTGATCAGCGGCCACTGCTACTACGTGGAGGCGGACCGCGCCGTGTCCGATCCCGACTCGTACGTGTACAGCTTCTGTCCCGTTGTCGGCGGGTCGCCGGTCCTGCGGCACCGAGGCAAACACCTCGACGACGAGCACGGCGGCCTCGATACTCACGCGGACGGCGCTCCGTATTCTTAGTCGTACGTACACGCGCGCCAACATAATCTTACAATAATAATAATAACATGACACGTGTTATTATGCAGTCGTTATAGACTATACAGGATGATCTCGTAGACGTGTTCACCACCTTTTTTCGCCGTAAAAATGCTATCAAATACGTCTTTTTTGAAAAAATCTTTTTCAATGTTCAAATTAACACAAAAACTATGTTTTACACGTTTTTTTTTTCACGCGAACTTAAGTCCTGTGGTGACACAAAGTCTTGTTTTTCAAACGGGAACACCCTGTTTTCAATGCGGCAATTCATCGGGGTAATTTTTTCACTGAATTTTGAGGCACCGAAATCAAAATTCGAACCTGTAGCTTATGAATTATTCGTAAATGGCATTGTAATATCTAATATTATGATATAGTTTATAGTCAAATGTTATCTCTAATCGCTACTAATTCGAGAAAACGCGAATTTTACACTTTACGTACGCAATTTTAAATTTGAATGACTCCGACAGTAGTCGTCCGAAATTTGACCACGTTAGGTACAAAAAAAATTCCAGAAAAATTAATTGAATAATATTTTCAAAAATATCGCATTTGAAAAAAAAAACATTATGGAAAACATTTTATGATGACTTGAAAATCGAATAGAATTTAAAATTAAAGCATTTTTACGCCCAAAAAAGGAGGTGAGCACGTTTAAAAAATCACCCTGTTTAGATGGACCGCTGGAGGATTGATTGACGGTATACACTCAAATAATATTTATCGTTAGGATTACAGAGTAAAAAACTGATAAAAAAAACAACGAGATGTGTAGAATGATGTTCTTCATCCCGGAGGTACGACATTTTTTTTAAAGAAGTACTGAATACATAAACAATATACAAAATATGAAAATATTTTACTGTAGAGGAACATTATATATAACTGCTGTAATGCCTTGTGTAAAAGTGATATAATTTGAAGAATAAAAAATAATACAATTGAGGCGCAAAAGAAAAAATTAAACTAAATATGAATAACACAATACAATGAAAACCAATATAACAAAGAAAAGAATAATAAAAGAGAAAAAATGACGATTGAACGGTAATATAGGCAACGAAACGAGATAGGATATATGGGGAAACTCGAGAAATATATAACAAATATGTAACAGTAATTGTTTATACGTGTACACTTACGATACTATTGTGTATCACCGAGACATATTGTTATGTTATCTACTTATGTGTATTGTATACTGTTATCGATGTTAGTGTGTACAAATAAGAAATAACGTCAATATTTCATGTCAAAGGTTAAAGATTATACTAGTGCCAGTTTTCTCATTTAAATATGGAATGAATCTAGTCAGATCGGGTCCATTTATTGTTGGGTAGCGTATCTAGAGATCAAAATCCAATTTTAATCAATTACGCAGCAGCTTGTCATGTATTTATAATGGGAATTACAACGGACGTTATAATGTATAGGTTTTGAAGCCGTATTAAATTCTGCTTATATATTCATTCTATAAGATCATAAGAAAATATAAACAAATACATACGGTATAAGATTTACTTATTGAATATTGGAAGAAATTGGTATTATTCTATAACTATAATGATCTCATTGATTCCGAACAATATACGCACAAACGGATGCCGTCCGCAGAGGAAAAGACTAATAATTGTTCTCGTTAAAAACTGTGTTTGGACCGAGAGTACTAAGTATTATAGTAGCTTACCCAGACACCGACTACTTCGCGCAACTGCGCCTTTCACCACTAACCGACCGTTTGTTTGTGTAGTAGTGTAATAGCTCAACTAGAATTGGTTAGGTTCGCCACGCAGAGACTAGTGAACTATGTAGTGCAAAGTGTGTGTAGTGTGTGTATATTTGTCGTGTGTCTTGTGTACCTTAAAACTAGAGACAAATAGAAAAATAGGAACTAACAATAATAAAATATATAATTAGTGTTTTGTCTATGGCGACGGTACAATACAAAATAAAGTAGTCGCCGCTTATTGGATTCACTTTGGGATCCGACAATTTGAGTCGATTAATCGAATGAGTCAATAAGGCGAATGACTCGAAAAATTTTAAAAATGCTTGAATTTAAAAACTTTAAAAGATACTTTAAGAGACACGTTTAACTAACATGCTGCTTGTCGCTGGCTCATTTTCGGAAGCTCGTCATATTTTTTAAGAACATCTAATTTTTCTTCCACACTCAAATCACGTTGTTTGTTCATAGTAACACGAAAAATAAAAATGTTTACATAGAATTTAAACGCAGACAACACACTGAACACGACGACGTCTATTCATACACTACCTGTCGTACTAATTGACATTGACGACTGCTTGGTTTATCGTAATTTATTTCATCTCCGCGATAAAAGCAAATTACCGGTACCGACTTATTTATAACACGTTTGTTCAATGTATGTACATGTTTTATTTATTTATCTAATTTTCAAATTATCCTATTAACCGGTGTGTGAGTCAAATAGACGAATTTTTTGCTGTGTGTTATATATGTGCCATATCGTCCGGAATTTCGACAATTTCACGTCTAATTGACTCCTTCAACTCCTGAATATTTCTTGGTTTGTCCACATACACTTTTGACTTTACGTAGCCCCAAAGGAAAAAGTTACAGGGAGTGATATCGGGGGAGCGCGGAGGCCAGGGAACGTCACCATGTCGGGAAATAACGCGCCCGGGGAATATTGTTTGCAGAAAAGCAATGGAAACATTGGAAACTCTCGCGGTGTGAGTCGTGGCTACTAAAATTACATTCCCGAGTTACAAGATAACAGTGCCAGCAACCTTGGGAGACCATGCCCTTCCCAGTTATCCCAATTTCAAAAGCATCCGTTTTCCACTGACCACCCTATACAATAAAAGGTAACAGTCCACGCGTGTGTGCGACCACCGAGTCACAGTTACCAACGATGAATTCACACCGTCTGCAGCTCAAGACAGCGACAATGAAATGAACCACGTGATTCACAATAGCCGCTGGTAAGTGACCACTCTGAAAAGTGGCGAATACAATAAAAATGGCGATGCAATTGCGCAGAACGACACTTACCAGACAAAAAAACGCGGACAAAACGTGGTTCTACAAAAAATGGCTGCAGACGTACGATGAAAGGTACTAGTTAGTGTACACTACGAAGATAAGAACGAAGCGTCTGTACGTGGCCAGAACGAAAAACACACCCGAACAAAAGACAGTTATATCGCAGGCAACGGGCCTTTACGATTACATAATTCACACACATATAGAAACATTAAGATTAAAATTCAAATATGTATTATAACTAATGACAGTAAAATGTGTGTGTGCGGGTGCGTGTGCGTCGGTCAGCGATAATTGGTTGCGAACCAAAATAAGTCGGTGACCGTGAAGCTACTATGGTGCGAGGGCGGGAGGACGGAGCAGGCATTTGCGAAGCCTACTATGTTGCCGTTATTGAACGTCAACAAATTGTTTCCAATTGATTTTTATTCATCAATCATCATCGTTTCACGTGTTAATCAAATTTAATGATATTATTCTCATTGGTTTCAGTTTTAAAAGGACAACTCGTACACTTTATTTTTATTCTTTTTTACTAAGAAATAAAATACAGTTTCAGCCGCCGATATAGGCATCACTATGATTATATTATATAATATGATAGGATTTTCATGGCCCGCGAGAACCGTCTGGATTTCTAATGTGGGATTATATTATTTGGTATGACGTATTTATAATAATGTGTATACCTACGGGTCGGATTATACGCTTTGTGTAACGTATGTGATGTATATAGTGTCAGGCAACAATTTAATATTTCGATACATTTTAACCGCATATTTTTTATAATCAATCCGTGTTTCTTCAATTTCCTAAAATTACTAAAGAATAAGTTATTTTTCTCTCCCGTTTTTCGGCCGTCCGATTGTGTGTAGACGTATAAGTACCGTCGTTGTAAAAGTGGGCACTAATTTGTTGTTTTCTTACACTCGTTTATTAATTGCGATGGACCTACAATGTGCATATTCTTTTTTTATCATTTTTTTTTTTTTATAAATCAAAGTAACGGTAATTATTAATTAATAATGATTATAATATTATAATCTACAATACAGATTAGGCCGCGTGGCACGGTTATCACGATTGACCTTTACTTTGTAGCACAAAATACGAACGTTTTCATCTGTTGATTTCGTACAAAATTACCGTACATTTTATTTTAACAAAGATCATTGAAAATATTTCGATTACTTAAGTTCACACGAATATTAACAAACCGAAACACGTCATGATACTGCGTAACAAGTTCTTATATGTTGTCACTTATAACATATCAGCTATAGAAGGTTATTATTATTAATCATTAGTTGTGCAATATTTGCAACATTTGCAACATTCCATCGTTTTATGTTTAATTTATATGTATAAATATTTTTTTATTAAATTCGGTTCTAAAAAAGTAAAGTATCATTTTGGGAGTTATATATGTATATATATATATATATATATATATATATATGTATTAGTGAGCTTACTTATTTTGAATCGACTGATAAGCATAACCACTCATTAAAAAATGCATGATTTGCTATAATGCAGAAAAGAAAATAAGTAAAAAAATTTAACAAAAGGCATTATAGTATTATTATTAAAACTTTTTATGAACAAGTCGGCATATTTTGTTCATAATGTTATTTTTATTTTACACATTTGTAAGTATATATTATATTTATTCAAGTCGGACCACGTCATGCGCCTGTCATTCGTGTATATAATCGTTTTACTTCACGTTTATATAATAACTTCTTTGATCAATCGACAGTCCCATGCAGCAGTCGTGTGTCGCAGGTATAATACAATATTCTATTCGATTAACAAATTCAGTCATCTTCGGGACCACACACCGCCGGTACTCGAATGACCCGTCGCTTCGTGGGCGTCGACGGTTTATTCTACCCCTTAGCGGCCTGGTATTTTCGCTTTTATATTTTTTTAAAAGAGAACAAAAAAAATTCAACTTTGGTTTCCGCGGTAACACCGTTATTATTTCATACCGTAGAGCACATTTAAATGGTACACACATATTATTATGCGTCTTGCAGGTACGGTGTACTGGACAATAGCTGCGGATTTCGAACGGTCGCCAACACAGTACGGCACGGCGGCAGGGACCACACTTGAAAAATATAATGTTCGTCCAACGATTTTGGCCAGTGGATGAACCTCGAAATACTCGAATTTGATCAAACACGATTGCAATGTAACAACGTAACAAAACTGGACTGTCGAAATCATATTATTTATTCGCACCATAGACACACCGGATGTTCCCAATGATAAATCCAATGGTTTGTCGTCATCGTTCAATTAATTTATTTAAGTGTAGTGTATATTTGCTTTTGATTAAAAATATGACATACTATGTAATTAATAAAACAATACTACATTTTTCTCGATTGCGTATTTTTCACCACCTACAGAACCCATTTTCATTTTGGTATAATCTTTTTAGTTTCCTTTAAGTCTTACTAACTTGGGAAATCAACTACTAGTTACATACGAGTATATATATATTTATGTATTCCTATTTTATTAATTTAACATTAATATTTGTGGTAATATTATAATGTATTATTTTTAATTAGGCACTGTAGGATGTTCAACCGTGAGAATATACCTAATCGTAGAGGATTGATTTCAATAAAATAATCATCACTTAAAATTCAATTTTTAAATAGCTTTTTATTATTCACTCACAAAATGCATTTGTATCGATATGGTAGTTTACTAGATAGGTATTCTTAAAAGGTTGGTTCGTGATGCGAAATTAAAATACTGATGTAAATGTTCATTAAAAAATATTTTTCAAACGATAATATATAAATCATGTATGAACTAGAAATCCTTTGAAAATAATTAAATCTTGATCGAGCATGTCCGTGTCATTAAAATCATTATTCGCATAAGTTTGCTGGTGTGCTGAAATATTCTGTCGGGCACGATTTTGGTAATTTTAAAGAACGCATCGAAAATTTTCAAAAGATCAGATTTTCAATTTCTAACATGTAGGGGACCAATACCCAGGTTGTGTATTGTCAAAAATAACTATCCCATGAACAGAGCGATAATAACCATCAATCTTAGTGAGTTAAATGACACACCCCAATTGTGTGGCGCCTATACTCTGTAAATATACGTACATTTTTTTTCATATATTGCCGCAGGTGGTGCATGTTTTTTTCTTTATAAATATTAATGCGTTTTTATATATAATACGTGTATATAAATATATATATACATATATTATATACGTGTATATATGAATACCTCTTTTGTATGTGTATGTATTATATAATGTATTATATACTAAACATGTTTTCTTGGAATCTCATATAATATAATGTACATTGTTAAATGTACAATAACACCATAAACCTTTTTGTAGATACAATCATACATGTACAGTATACACGCATTTATCTGATTGTCTAACTTTATTGTTGTCGTTGTACATTGTACACGTATACATAAAATATATTATACCGGTTCATTTATATTTTAAAAAAAAAAACTTGTACTCTCCGCAGTGTATGTACAGTGTACAGTGTACACCCCTCAAAAGAAACATCACTGACAGCGAGTATTCTATAAAATCCTGTGTGTATCCATTTGTGTTCTAAAAATCACTGTTAGTCTTGCTTTAAATATTTATCAGAAAGAATGTGAAATAATAATTCATTTTATTTCTATCTATATTCTTTATGACTATACGTCTATACCTATCAGTGAAACTATAAAATATTAGCGACAGATAATAACAATAAGCTGGTATGTGCTATAAACCATGATCTGTAGAACGTTATACTATTTACTGCGAGCGTGCGAGCCTAGTATACTGAGATGTATTAAAATTAAAACGAATCATTTGTAAAGCACTTGCTTCTTTTTCAATACCTGAAAATACATAAGTGAAAATGTTTGTCG
This sequence comes from Periphyllus acericola, assembly GCA_949715065.1. Lineage (NCBI taxonomy): Eukaryota > Metazoa > Arthropoda > Insecta > Hemiptera > Aphididae > Periphyllus > Periphyllus acericola. The sequence goes on from OX454264.1 coordinate 20,240,650, forward strand.
AAATCAACCAATTTTGAATTCGAGTCATTTTCCGACAATTAATTATATAAATAAAAAATTTATAAAATAAATTGTATATCCGATGGTAGGCGATGAATAAGGAGTGGACAATTAAATTCTTTAAAAATCTATTAGTTTAAAAAACGAATTAATGCATTAATTAATAAAAATGTTAAAAAAATTATTTTAAGCATTGAAAAAAACTTATACGCGATATTAAACATAATAGCTGAGAAATACGACTTCAATGAATAACTAATCGCTTGCAGCTATCTTTATTGCATTTATCTGGTACAATCGGCAAAAACACAATAAATATATTGAAAATAAATATAGTGAAAATATAAATATAATCTTTTTTCTCTTTTAAGAGAAATTCAAAATCAATGTTATCAAATTTTCTAAAAACATTTTCAAAATATGTAGAAAAAATGCTTTGAAAACCTACAAATGCACTAAAAATGTCGAAAAATACAATTATGTAAATGCGAAATAAAAGTTTTAAATTCTTTGATATACGAAATAAACTTTGTGATTGGAAAGCATTGTTTTAGAACGTTCAGATATAATGAAATTTGTACTGAAATCCGCTTCGTAGTGATGAATAATAATAGGAGTTCGTCCATTATCGTATAATGGCTGGAACTGGCCGACCGATGCGTTTGTACGGGACACATGTAATCACGTTATTTATATGAATAGGATAATGTGTGGCCATAACAATACGTTTGTCCCGGCCAAAAATATTTTTCTTAAATTATAGTTTTTGAAATTCGATTTTGAATACAATTACGCGTCTCTGTGTGGCCGTATATTCCACTACACAAATACGCGCGTGTTTATTTTCTGATCATTTTCGAATTGCTCGACATTTTTCAGATTTTTTGTAACACAAAAATACAACTTTTGAAAAAATTTAAAAAAAAAATAACCACGAATAATTGCCTTATTATGGTTATCTACAGACAACAATCATAGTCCACATAATAGCTATATCCACGATGCCAGAGGTAGCCCACGTCTTACAACAAGAGAGTTACATTTCAACTTGGAATATAGTGATAAGCTTTTTAAACATATCTTTAGACCTATCATTGCTATTATCTTATATTATCAATCGATAAATTCAGTTAAATATTACAATAAACTGATAATTATGAAATAATTTTTAATTGTGAGCTGAAGTATACAATTAAAATAATTAAATTTAAACATTATCTGTTTCCATGCGGAACGAGAGAAAAACTATTGACTGTACTTCTAAATAAAATTATTTTTGGTGAATTAATTGTTAGTTGCTGACATGTAATTCGTATACGTGTAAACATTTCCGGAAATAATTTGTAATTGAAAAAATATACAAAAGTAAAAGAACCCTACATGTATCATTATAAGTTTAATCGTAAACATAATAATATGTACCATATGTCCATATAGTACAGAGTATAGACCATTGTTTTTCCGTAACAATTTGTTGTTCTGCAAGCAATACAATTAATGACAATGGCCTATGCCCTAAGGGTTCTCTATTATTGTGACTTGTGAGTATGTAAAGAATACGTTCGTAAATACTTATGTGTAATACTGTAATGTAAACACCCCTGATTCGTCTGAAACTGTAACTTAATTTTATTGTCACCACTATATTTTATCGCAAAACACGATTACAACAATTATTTTTCTCGGTAAATTATCAGTCAGACGACCAGTGGTTTTTAAATACAATTGTCACACCCGGATAGGATACTAAAATTATTGTTGAAGCGTTAACCGAGGATGGTGTGTGTTTGTTTATATTATATACAGTCTGTTAAGTAATAAACACACAGAACCTAAAAAAAAAGTAAATATTCATGTTTCAAATAATATGCTTGTATAAATATTACGTAATATAATATATGTACATTCGTAGAAACAATCGAAAAGCGATAACACAAAATATTGTGTATTGGTTCTTGACTACCAAGGTTATTGTTAAAATATATTTTGTATCATAACATAATATTATATGGTATCCAAAAGTGTTGTGTATAGATTTTGTGATGTTGAAGATTCCAAGAACACAGCTATGAACACACGATTCTTGGAGTGATTATTTTAAAGGTAATTTTACTTAATACCGATTACACAGATAAAACGTCACGGTTCCCATTCTGTACTTACAACTGAGTATTATAATTAAATTGTTTCTTATTGAAAAAATCTGTTTTACCTGCGCAAAACTCAAAAAATGTTTCAAAAGAATACATCAACAAAACATGAGCATTTTTAGTAAATACCGTGTACCGAGATCAAAGTGTCAATTAAAAATTAAAATAGTTCTAGAATTATTTTAAAAAAATAGAAAAAGTTAATAATATAATTTTAATATATTAATATATATTAATAAACATTAAATAATTTTGAAAAAATACATACTTTTCCGAACTAGAATTAAAATCACTAGGAACCTATCTGAAATCATACTTTTGCCCGAAGAACTCCTAAACTTTGACACGGACCCGTGAGGCAGCTGTTATCGAAACGGCTGTCGCCGACCGTGCTTTTACAGTTTTACGTTCTCATCAACCACCAGACCGCGGCACGCATCGCCGTCACGACACCCCGATACCCATCCGTTACTTGAGTGGGAACGGGAGCGGTCGCAACGACGTCCGCGGGGTACAACGAGCAGACTTTGTCTGGACTTTTCGCTCGTCAGGAGAATGGGTGAAACTCTACGCGAGGACACACAGGTACCGTTTCGGTACTATTCTCAATTATCTCGTTTGTTGTTCTGTTTCACGATTTGCACTAGTGTTCACACAATAGACATACTTAACCATACGAGTATAAATCTTAAAACCGTTTACTTGTTTTTTTTTCTTAATTTGTGTGTCACCACCGAACCTGACCCGGCCGCACCCCACGTGCACCGTGTCAACTTGTATAGATCATACAAAGACATCATCATACAAAACATTTTTCTAGAAGAGGTAAAAAAAATAATTTACCGATACTCAACTTATTTTTCAGGTGTTGAAGTAATTTCATATAAACCTTACAAATAGATAAATTATTATCACTTTAACTGTAATTATGAAGTAAAAAACAAAATTTTTTACAAATCGGCCATGAAGATAAAGATTAATTATAACCTCACCGATCGAGGATCACACAATATTTATAATTTAACATGCAACTAGTTGACTTCAATAAATACAATTATTTTATATTACAGTACCTACAAGGCCATAAGGGTGTTGTATTTATAGTACACATTGAGTACTTACAGTATAGATAAGGTATAATAACACAGAAAGTATCATATATCACGAAAAAACATTGGTTGTAGAAGCCTACCGATGTTTTAGTCAAAAAATTGAGAATAAAAAAGGAAGAAATAAATAAATTTAAAACGTACTTAAATGAGATCGTTGTATTTATCAAATAGCATAAAATAAAAAATCGGAATTTTATAGAAATTGAAAATCCCAAAAATAACAAAATAATCAGAATAATTTTCAATTAAATAAATAGAATAATTAACTTAATTAAGAAAAAATTCAATGAAATTATTCTGAAAATGTTGACTACTTTTAATACGTTATTAAAAAAATACTTTAAAAAATACTTACTAAGGTTTTTTCACTATTGTTTACCAAAAAAAAGAAGTTATTGAAATCCCAAAATGGAATACAATTAATAAATGATAACCCATTCCCGACAACTTAATATGAACAAAAGTTCAAAAAAAAGTTCACTCATATAGTTGTAGTATCTGACAAAGTTACCTCACAAAGTTTTTAAAGTATAAAGAAACTGTATGATTTAATAATTATACTTAGCTTGACGACCTTAAAAAGATTAAGTGTTATGCTATTTCCGTGGTAGAAGACCATTTAATGTACATAATACAAAATGGAAATACGGAAATACTATAACATTTTAAAATCTTAACTCATGTCACAGAACTAAGTTAATCTGTGACAGAAGACTTTTAAACAACTTATATCTATAATTCAATAACTTAGTGATAATATAACACAACTTTTAGAGCACTTTTTTTTTATATGTAGTGCTTTTGTTTGAATATTATAGAATTCAATAATATGAAACAATATGGTTACTAAAAAAAAAAAAAATTACAAATCATCAGAATTAAATAGCATTTTAATTTCATTATTTATTTAACGATAAAACTTTTAAAATATAACATTATTACTATTCCATTACAATTTTTTCTTCAATTAAAAAAAAAATAATTATCTCTAAATTGTATGTAAAATGTTTTAAATTTCAAATATGCTTACATTTTTTACATGAGAAACTTATAATATAAATGATTCCGATTTCCAAGTAAGTTTTAGTTTCACTATTGATAAACATAACCATCTCTTTATGTTTCCTTATCTTTTTTTATTTTACCTGAAATAAAAAGTAAATCAATCTATAAAACTCGCTTCAGTGTCGATTATCTATTTTGGTTAGTTGAAATTATGAATAATATCTTAGCTATATATTTATGATTAATGATTTCTATTTATACCATATAATGTTTATAATTAAAGGTGTTTTATAAAAATTTAAATTTAAAATGTAAAAAAAAAAAAATTTACCTATACAAAATGATACAAAGTTTTTTACTTTTGTCACACCTAAAAAATAAAAAATTAGAAATAAACTGTTTAAAATGATAAATAGACAACAAGATAAGAACTAGAAAATCGAAAGATACAATTTACTTATAAAAAGTTCAAGTCTTTAATCAAACAATTTTTAACAACAACAATAATTCAATTTGTCCTTTGAGCACTGGATATTATGTAAAATATTGGCTCTCATACTGAGGATGTTACATGATATAATGTTCGTTATTTATGTTGTACATTATATGTTAGTTAATATTTAATTTTTAAAATAGCACAAGCTTGTATTATTTTCTAACGTCTATAAAAATCAAATTATTGGTTTCTGTGATTTCTATGATTTCCATCCAATCATATGAACACTAAATCATTTAATTTTTAAGAATTAATATAAAACGCTACCTACTATTTTAAACTCATTTGGTTTCTTGAATATTAAACTAATTATAATGTAGAAATACTTGCAATTCTTAAATGTGAATTCACCACAGATATATTCCATGTAATGTTCCAAAAAACCTAAAATATTAATTAAATATGACAATAATGTTCTGTTTCATATTTTTTTCGGGATTCAATATTTACTATTTTAAGAAAGCCGATTTTTTTTTCTAACATATTTAGGTTAAATAATTAAAAGACATTTCTGAGTCAGATGAGACTCCACGACCGGGTGAAATGTAGGGAAGGGTTTAACTTGAAGCCAATGTACCGCGATGATCTTGAGATACGATTTTCAAAGAGAGAGATTGGTTGGATACTTTTAATTCGAAATAGGGTCGATATATAAGTAAAACCAAATTTCATAATGCGGCTGGTTGAACTTTTAATGTTCTAACAATTGCAAAAAAAAAAAAAAAATGTTGTAAAATTATGAGATTTCTATTAAACGATTGTTCTGAATAAATTACATTATGTTCTACAAAGTAGGTAACCATCTAAAGGATGTATCAGTAGGTCATTTTTATAAAATATCAATATTTGGAAGGAACTTTGTTTTATTAGATTTAAGGGGGCTGGAGCATAACATGTTTTAAGGAGTAATATTTAGGCAGTTCATATTGCATTCCTATTTCGGCTGTGTCAATGTGTGAGAAGTAAATGAACATTGGTGTGTACACCGCGCGTTCATCGGTCACATCACGATTTCCCAGAACTACAATAATAATCAAAGCGCATAACGTCGGTATAACTATGTACATTTTGTTCTCCATAAAAGATAATTTCATTCATATCGTATTATACGACATAACATTTCTCAAATACAATTCTTACGCGAGTCCTACGCTAAGGTACACAAATTAAAAAAAATAATGTACATAAATATAATAATACATAAATTTTTAATAGAACGTTACACTTGAAAATAACTTTAAAAAAATTATAATTTATAACTGAAGACTATACCCAAGCACACAAGATTATCGAATGACAACGATATTAATTATAAACTTATTATGATTACTTTTACAGTTTAATTTGAGGTAACAATAATATCCAATAATGTACAAGTATATACAATTTATAATATAATATTTAAGACTAGAAATAGTGGTTGTTTTCGATTATTATTATCGAATGATTTCGTGGAAACATCTAATGGCCTCCGTAATCGGAGTAAATAAGTAATAAGTGAATTTGTAATTCACGCTAACGACAACACATTTTCGCACGCGCAGGTACATGTCATAAGGTCAAAATACCGATTGTTCAAAATTGTTGCATGTATTTAACGTCTAAAAGACGAATAAGCCAGACAAAATTGTGAGACATGGGATCAATCAATTTTAATTTACAAAAAGATTTAAATTTTTATATTAGTTTTCTAGGTTTCGGTCGAGGCAGTTGCTGATATTAGAATTTATCATTGAAATATTGATAATTTAAAAAATACGAATTTCCATTATTTGTAAACTGAAGTGCGTGTTCAATTTTTTAAATATCAAAAATCACCTCGATCGAAACCTAGAAAACTAGTATACAAATTAAAATCTGTTTTCTATATTAAAATCGATGGATCCCCAGCTTCACACTTTTGTCTGGCATTTTGATTGTTTAGAATGTTTTTTTTCGGAATGCTTCAGCCACCTTAAGTAAATAAAGTAAATAAAGTAAATAAAGTACAGTTGAAATATCAAAATTCATCATGAATTGTTAGACTTAATTAAGTTAGTATATACGTAAGAACGTGTACGTATAAGTAATGAAAGACAGTTGATTATAGTGTTGGTGATTATTTAGATAATTTAGTAGATTAGAGTAATAAATTGAACCATTGATTAACGTAGAACTTGTATTTGTCTATTCTATTATATACCTACGTAAGTCTTAACTTAATCGACGAGTACGAGGCCTAGGCCCTAGGCTAACCGGCTCACAACACGCTTCTGCAGATATCGGTATAATATGTATGTTTCGAGTCACTACGAATTACGATTATAGAATAACAACAAAATAAGGAAACCTTTTTTAAAAATCTTGTATCCATAATTAATAATAAATAATTTGAGATAATATTGTGCGTGACAAAAAATACTTAACTAGTATTATGGGTATGATTCTTGATTTGGGTTAACATTTTTCGAAATATTTTATCTTTTTTTTTGCAATTACTAGAAAACTATAAAAATATTGAGACGTTAAAATGATGGCTTCTTCAAAGCACCAAATATATGAAATATTCTAACAGAAACGTCTAATGTATTCATTAGAGCAATTATGTTTAAATTTATATTGTTTTTTAACAATAACACGTTCCTAGAATAAATGTGATTTGAATATACTGATGGATTAATTTTTTATGTTATTTTTATAAAAATGATAAATATTATATGGTGTTAAATTATTAAATGATAAAAGTATAGTCTGATTGTTATGTGAACTTAATTAGAAGCATATAAAAGAATATTGCTAACATAAACTGGAAAACTAAATCCAATATAAATAAACTACGATACATTTAAAACATTTGATAATAGCTAATCCGGTTGAAATTATTTTGAATTAAATAACTTACCTTTTTCTTTATACTGCTTCTTACCTGTACGTTATGAAACATAAAATATACATTTTTATAAGAAATTTATTATGTCTCAATGTTCTTTAGAAATATTCATATATTTATACAAGAATACAATTTTAATAACTATAACACAATTATCTGTGTGATGATCAACAGTTTTAGACGAAAAGTACATTGAGTTTACAAATGATGAAACAAATACTGATAGTAATACCATTGTCGCCGCCGACAACTAAAATAAGTTTACGCTCAACGTCGGTCGGCCACACACACGCACACACATTACATAACACCACTAGATATAAGTTTACGTTAATTAGTGTTATCGTTTTTGTGAATTATTATAAGATTATTTAAATGTGTGTGTATTATTGTAATTTTTCGTGTGTGATTTATATTTTCTGTCTTTTGTCGTACGTGAACCATCGTGGTATAGTGATCGCCGTCCATATAAATCACAAATTATTGTGCGCTAATTATTTTTATTGTTATTTATTTATATGTGGGTGCGCTAATCGCCACAACAGTTTTTTTACTATTTATATTTTGTAGGCGCTAATCGCCACTGTGAGTTTTTTTACTATTTATATTTTGTAGGCGCTAATCGCCAAAACAGTTATTTTTATTATTTATATTGAGTGTGCGCGAGTCGCCACTGTGAGTTTTTTGTGTAATTTTTAGGTACAGGTAGCGGCTGGCCAGTACGCTCCACAATTTGTGAGTTTTTCTATTTATTATATTATTTATATTCTTTATTTATTATTCTGTTGGGCCAGAAGGGCCATTATTACATTATTATATAATTTATACCACAATGAACCATTGTTTTTCTTATTTTAGTTCCTATTTTGTATTAGCCTTTAAGTACACATAATACACACTCACACACCATACACACTCCACCATCACTACGTAGCTCGTCAGATTTGCGCGGCGAACCCAACCACTCTGACTGAGCTACACACACACGTATACACTATACACACATACACACCGTGTGGCCGACAAGGTCGGTATATATAGTAGCGCACGAAGCATAGGTGTCCGGTGCGCGCGTATTATTACTATACGCCGCCGGCCCGTACAACCATATTAAGCCAAATTGCATTATGAAGAAATTAACTCCTGAATATTAATTTGTCTCATGAATATAAATGTCACGCAAACGAAATTCCAGATTTCAAAATATAATAAAAATAAATACATAGAAGTCAAACTGACTATTTTCAAAGACGGGAAGTAAAAGCTGAATTTAAAAAAGGTAAAGTTAAGTCGTCGTTCGCTGGAAAATGTATATCAATGATCTATTAATATGATTTAAAAAAATATAATCATTACTTAGCCGTTAAAGGAAAATTTGATGTTTTGTCAATTAAAAAATAAATCAACAATGATAAATAAAAAGACTTTCATACCAATATTGTTATAAGCATTTCTGAACAATAAACTTTTTTCTGCACTTTCTAGAATTAGAAATATTTAAATATTTTTATGGTAAGAAAGCATTTATTAATACACAACTACATTAAAAAAATTTAATAAAATTATTATTAAATTAGTCTGCCTGAGAAATCTTCAAAATCATAGACAGAAAAAATAATTCCCGGCTCCTCTTCTTATCTATATGTATAATGAATACAAAGGTACTTGAATATAATATAATGTCTATACCAAATATAAAAGTAATAATTTATTCTTTTTTAAAATTTATTCCATTGCTTATAATGCTTTTAAAGTGTTTTATTACTTTTGGGATTATGTATATTTACATAATAAGGTAGGTAACACAATGTCATTTGTGACTCATGTATTATATCTATATTTAAGTATAAATGTTACTGTTGTCTCAGCTATTAATATAATCAATATATCAAAAGTATACTACACTCAGGTAAAAAAATTAAATAGAATCCAAGCTTAAACAAATAATCTAGTTTGTATTAGTTCTACAAAAGTTATGCATAATATCTGATAACTGTTATGATGTTATAAATTTAGTTTGAAATAACAATAAAGAAACAAAACTATAAATTATAATAAACTATAAACCAATATTTTGAAGAAAAGAGTTTACATTTTTTTTGCAATTTAATTGTTCATTATAATGATTTGAAAATAAAAAATCAGTAAATTATCTTTTGGAAGTGATTTATTTTACCACTCACTTTTATTTAGATTTTTACATTTTCACATACAACATTTTCTTTTTTTTATTATTAAAAATCTAATAACATTAGTATAATTAATAATTTACACACCCACTATTTAAAAAGTACAAACCAACACACTGTCAAATAATTTATTACATACCGACACTTTTTTTGTCTTTATAAATTTCTTTTAGTTTTTCTAAAGATTAAATTAAAATAAAATTGATTTTTCATTCATAAATATAACAATTTAAAAAAAGAGTATAAAATAATCACTGATAAATGCAAAAAAAATAAAAAAATAATAAATTGAAGGATAAAATGATAATAATATGAATATGTACATTGTACATATACAACAATTACCAAATAACATTTATTGTGAAATCAAAATTCGTTTAAAATGCCAAATTCATCAAAATTTGATTTTCTAACGCTTGTGAAATTCGTTCGCGAATTTCAATTGAAAAAATATTTTATCGGATTCAAAGAAAATCTTATGAAAAAATATTGTATCCATGAAATACAAATAATTGTGACGAATAAATAATAGATATTTTATAATATTTTATACGTTTCACTTTGAATCCAAAATTATATTAAATTCAGAAAATAATTCATTCTAACATAGTTGAAGTGCTATTCCTTCGATTGGATAATTAAACAAGCATATTGACACCTACATATTGAATACTATTACAACCTTGTGTACAAACAGTTAGTAAATAACCTTAAAGTTTAAACAAAATTACGTACTAATTTCTTCAGGCAATTGAGAATCTGGTAAATTTTCATTAATAGACCGCACTGAAAAAAAAAAACATTAACAAACATAATAGTGATAAATTGAATTTTGAAATATTATAATTACGAAAACAATTTGCACTAGTACGTAAATATAAAGTCATATAAATATGCATTTGTTTATATTTACAGAGGAAATTAGCTTCTTCACATTCTTCTGTAGTATAAATAAATAATTAGCTTATTGTTAACATTATATAATAAAAAATTAATGGTTTATATTATATTTAATTTAATTTTATAACATTTTAAACCATAGGTAATGCTTTGCCGATAGTTGAGGATTATTATGATAAAATTATTGAACTTACTTTCGCACTCTATGGATGCACACAGAATATAAAAGTAAAATAATTAAATTAAAACGTATTATTTTTTAGATATACAGTAATTTTTAAGTGCCTTGAAATAATTAGAAAAATAAAATTATAAACGAAAATTAAACCATTTTAAATAAATTTTATTTTTATTTTTAGTAATTTATGAAATATATCACCGGTAACAGTTAGAGTACATTTAATAATACTTACTCTTCAAATAATCTAGAAATAAAATGTTGTTATAATTTTTAAAGGTGTTTTACATTTATCACGTTATTCACGTCCGAGAACCATAAAAAAGTGATAGGGTTTTTACTTTTATTCTATGGACACACCCCAAGTACATAGGACAAGATCGTAGAAGTCATGTTATCCGATCGCTGGACATTTTTTATTAAAATTCTACATATTTATATAACTATTACTATATTTTTTTTAATGAAACATTGAAAGGATTAATACCTTAATTAATATTATCATAACTATGATGGGAAAAGTATTTCAATTATTTTTTAAAAATTATTAATCCGTTAAAATAATGCAAAAAACATTTAATAGTTTTATCATTATTATTTTAAATTATAATTTCAATTGTATATTATTTTTAAAATTTTAAGAGGACAACAAGTACGTATTTTTAAAGGATATTAACATCATATTTCATTTTTTTTAAAACATAAGACCACGGACCATTCACCATATAGTATCATTATTCACAAACCAATCGTATAATGTTCTTCACAAAAAATCAGCGGTCTTTTCATACTGATATCTATATAAACACGTTGAAAAGAGAAATATTATTAATTCAATCTTATACTTATTTGAAGTGCTCAATATTTTATTTCCAAAAAAAAAGACTCGAGTCCTTTGGATTTTGAATATCCTCAACAGAAATTGATAAAAATATCAATAGTGGAATTTAAAAATCCAATATCAAGCGTTAATTAACGTAAAGGGGTGAGAACAAGCAAACGTAAACATAATTGTGTTTAGTTTTAAACATTTATAACAAAACTGGAAAATTAATTGTCATTGGCAATACTTATATAGTAGGTGTACATAAAAATATTTAGGAATCGTCAAGAATTCGTAAGAATAATTTAAAAACTATGTGTCCGATTTTGAATTTAAACGAGGACCACGATTGCAAATTTATTTCAAAAACAATAACTTACTTGCTACTATTTCAGTGTAAAGGTAATCAAAATATGCCAATGTATACTCTAAAAAAATATAATTTAAATGATTAACAATATTATTTAAAAATATGTTAAAGTTTATTCTATATTAATAAATATTAATGGTAGTTTTATTTAAAATATATTTTAGAAGTCAATATTTTTAAAAAAAAAAAAGTTTTTGGCAAATTTTTTGTGACTTGTTTTTGAGATCTGTTTCAATACAGTTATTGACTATTTATAATACAGTCAAGTTGATCAGATAATTAAAGTAAGGGTCTTCATAAATAAAGATGTTAAAAAAGTAGTTATAAACTAAGAACAATGTCCCATTATCTATTGTATTAAATGCGCATTCTAAAAAAATATCAGCCTTTCAATATGTAAAATCAAAATTGACCAAACGATAGTTTCAAACAAACATGGCTGTATAAATAATAATATTACGTACTACCGATGAGGTAAGATAATAAAAACAATTAATAGGAATCTATGTGTGCATTTAATCATTTTAGTAACAATAAAACAAATAATACACTATTGAATAAAATTCAAGTTGAAACTTACCGTTCCCTGATAATATCAGATCATCTCTGTCTTATAATTGTAAACAAATGTATAAGTATCTCAATGTATTTTATTTTCTTACTTATTAAATAGGTGTGTTTAAAGTTATTATTAGAAAATTATAATAAAATAATATTTAGTTTGTACGAAACCGTTTTTATTTAAAAAATTACATTTAAATTAAATAAAATTAAATAAAACAAAATAAGTAAATTGTATTGCCGGTTAATAGTCATGACATGTCTGTCTAACCACCCGAGCCAAGTGTCTTTTTGCAAATGTATACTTATTGTTGATTTACCAAGAAGATAATAGTTTATAATAGATTTACGGGAATTTATCGGTGGTGATAATACGTGCCATCCTTCATTCGTATAATTATAATACCATGTTAAATTTGACAATGTATTTTTTATCGTCTGCAGTAGAGGAGTAAGAATTATGATAAATACGATGTGGCTGTGATAATACAAAATATAGTATTTTAAAAATTACATACTAGTGTTCATTATTGCACGTTTGACGTATTGATATAGGTCTTTACTGTCTATAATAAAGTAAAAATTTATAGTTTTTTTAAACGTGACAACGAACCCAATGAAAAAGAAGAAACATTTTCATACTTACCTCCAAAAAATTGTAGTAACTGATCTATATAAAAAAATGTATTTCACTATTACATTAGTTAAAATATCATAATATTAGGTATCATAATAATTAAACAAAAAATAGATATTAATATTCAACCAATTAGTTTTAATACATCACCTATTTACTCAAGTAGCGTGGTGAAGATTCTACTTAACAATATTTTAATAAATACTTACCTAGAATATTGAATAATAAAAATAATTAAATTAAATAAAATATATTAGAATAAAACCATTCTTACTTTCACATTCAACTAAAATTGTAAAAGAATGTTTTATAGAATAATGATAAATAACATTATGTGTAAAAATTTATTTTTACTTTATATTTCAGTGAATAATTTACAAACCTTGAGGATCGAAGTCAACAGATGATGATGGGCAAGCCGTATCAATACAATTGAATAATAAAAAAATTATTTTTATGTAAACCGATTTCTTCATTGGAGTCATATTAGCCTTTTAACTATAGTCTAATTTTTCTGAAAATGTTTTACTTATTCTGCTGAAGTTGATTTTTATCCGTACAATAAAATCATATAGAATAATAATTGTCATCAAAATATAAAGATTACCGACTGTTGAAAATATTACTAGTGTGTAAACAGTACACCTTTCAATATGTCAACAGGTTCTTTATGGTTAGTTAAAATGACTCATTTTTTATTTTTATAAATGCACATTACGGTTTAAGTTGCTTGTACAATGTACATATTTAAATAGTTTGTAATAATTTATGACCCACAAAAGTAAACTTTTTTTGATATGCACTTTTTCTTGGAAAAAAATTAAGTAGGTTGGGAAAAAGGATTTTTTTTATATTTCAACTGATACGAAACATAAATCAAATTGAAGAGTTTAGACAATTAAGTTTATACTGAAATAATCACCTGGTTCAAAAAATGGAAGTTGAATCTAAACCCAACTAAAAGTGAGGTTAAAATATTTACCCTAAAAAGATATACCAACGTCAAAAACATTCACATAAACAACCAGGTCATTCAATGGAATAATAAAGACGACGCAGTCAAATACCTAGGTGTCCACCTAGATGAATAACTTACCTGGAACATACACATAAACAAAAAACTCGTACAGGGCTACACAAGGATGAGAATTCTTTACCCTCTAGTCAACTATAGATCAACACTACAACTAAAGTCATCACTCCTCCTATATACTTCAATAATCAAACCACTTTTAACGTATGCTTGCCCTGTTTGGGCAACAGCCTCGCCCACTAAAATTAAAAAAATCCAAACTCTCCAAATTAAATTCCTTAGAATTTGCCTTATAGCACCTTGGTATATGAGGAATCGCCAAATACACAACAATACTGGAATATCTCTAATAAATATTTGGATTAAAACCCAACTTAAAAACTTTCACACCAAGCTGAAAAACTCGGAAGGAGCCCGCCATTACCAACTAGGAAAGAAAACCCAAAATAGGCGACTGCGACCCCGACTATCCCAAGACATTCTCACATCAGACACTGGAGAGCTCGCATCGGAAGATGAAGAATAACCAATAAATGATATCAAACCTAACTATTAACTATTAAACCATTGTAATCACTAACATAAATGTAAATTATAAATTTTAAATTGTAAACTTAATGTAATGTACCATACTTGTAATAGCACCTAATGTGCTGAAACATTTTAAAATAATAAATAAATAGGTTGTGAAAAAGATTTTTTTTTTTTTTTTATATTTCAACTGATACAAAACATAAATCAAATTGAAGAGTGTAGACAATTAAGTTTATACTTTCGTGCGACCATTCACAATTATAGAATAACTAGTTAACGAGTTGATTGTCTTTATTAGTTTATGAAAGCTATATGTAAATATTATTTAAGCCTTATTTCTATTTTTAAACATAATATTATATTAACATAATATATTTTTATAAAATTCATATATTTTCTTCTGCCTTACATTAAGTATGTACTCGTACTACCTGTACAATAGGGGAAAAATTTGTCTATATTATAACGGGAAGCATCATATACTACGAAAAAAAATAAGTCGTGGGAGCCTTGTGATTTTTAGTCAAATATTTAAGTTTAAAAATTTTAGAATCAAATAAATTAAAACTGAACGACGAACGTAAATGAGTTTGCTCTATTTTTCAAGATGCAGATAACTAAAAAAATGGAATTCATTAGAAATTTAAAACTCTTATATTTACACAA
Source organism: Periphyllus acericola (assembly GCA_949715065.1). NCBI lineage: Eukaryota > Metazoa > Arthropoda > Insecta > Hemiptera > Aphididae > Periphyllus > Periphyllus acericola. Next base: position 20,256,173 of record OX454264.1, read on the forward strand.
ATATTTAAAATATTTTTAGATTTAATAAAAAGGAACAATTCACTTTGCATTAAAAAAAAGTTCCAATAAAAAACCGCCCTAAGAGTTGTAGTATCATTTTACTGAAAAAATGTTATACATAGAAAACTTTATAATTTAATATTTTACTTAGCTTGGTGACTTTAAAATAATTAAGTATATCACTATTTCCACTGTGGGAGGCCATTAAATATGAACATAATACAAAATGGAAATGGTTCAATTCTATAAACTTTTAAAATGTAACATAATTATGATTTAAACATTATAATAAATTCATTACATATTCTTCTTCAATAAATAATAAATTTATTATCTCTACATTTGAAGTTATATGTTTTAAATTTCAAATAGGCATACATTATTTACGTGAGAAAACTTATAATATAAATGATTCCAATAATTTCCAAGCAAGTTTTGGTTTCACTATTGTTAAACATAACCATCTCTTTATGTTTCCGTATCTTTTCTTATTTAACCTGAAATAAAAAGTAAATCAAGCTATGAAACTAGCTTCAGTGTCTTTTATCTATTTTGGTTAGTTGAAATTATGAATAATATTTTAGCTATATTTTTATGATTATGAAAATGTAATATTAAAATGTACGAAAAAAGTTTTACCTATACAAAATGATACAAAATCTTTTACGTTTACCACATCTGCAAAAATAAAAAATTAGAAATATACTGTTAGAAATGATAAATAGACTACAATAAATAATCTAAAAAATGAAAAAAGTTTATGAAAAAAATTGATAACAATTATGTAATGATATAATAAAAATACTCATGCTTCTTCGTTCTACAATTTAATACTCAGAAATAGTATTATTTCCAGAGGAAGTAACTACTAAGTTCATTTTCACAAATATTCATTCTCACGTTTCCTCATGTCAAGGAAAACGTGGTTATTATCATCATACCTAAAATAAAACACATAATTTTTAATAGTTCTACCCGACTGGTGCTTTCGTGGTGCTCGAGTGATGTTTTATAAAAGTGATACAATTAAAAACTTAATAATAAGTTCAAGTCTTTAATAAAACAATTTTGAACAACAAAAATACAATCTGTCCTATTAGCACTAAATATGATGTAAACTATTGACTCTCAGACCCAGGATGTTACATGATATAACGTCCGTTATTAATGAATTATATGTTAATTAATCGAAAAGTTTTAAAATAGCATAAACTTGCAATTTTTTCCGACGCCCAAAAAAATGAAATTAATGATCTCCATGATTTCCGTCCTGAAATGTTTCCACGTAAGGAATTAGGAACAACAATAACTATACGATTTGACCTTTTAGGATATGATATCAACAAAAGGCTTAACGACCAAAGATTTTACTTGACATAATGTTAGACGTCGTAACGGAAAGTACGTATACAAAGTATAAAAGTGTATGATAAATATATGTACATAAATGTTATACAAAAATTAAAATAGATACAATGGTATTATAAGTATGCATTTATAGAAAAATAATTTGTTATATTTCATTTTTGGGTTTTCGGCTGTTTATTGACGAAATCTTCTAATTTTCCTATGGCTTCAAATAAAGAAGTATCCCCGCCCGTGACAGGTTCAATAAATTGCCTAACAATTTGTAATGATGATATTGCTTGGTTCAACGTCATCATATCTAAAGTGCATACGCTAATAATCAGTTTCTATCGACTGGTTTAATCTTCATTATGCAGTACTCAAGTAAATAAATCATAATATGTTTACAAAAATACCCAGGTATAAAAGATATTATATATAAGATTGACTTCCACAAAGCTATTTATCACAGTTTTATATCTAAGGTATCGATACTTATAATACATTGAGTGTAATGAGAATTTCTAGGGGAATAAAAAAAAATTCGAGTTGTCAAGTTTTTCGAGTTATCGAGGTTCGAGTAATCGCGACTCGACTGTATAAACAAATAATATTACTTACGCAGCACGCACGCAGCAAGGCATGCCTGGTAGTATATTAAACACAAAAATACTAAATAATAATTATACATTATACGATGAATGGGGGGGGGGGGGGCGGCGCCCTATGTCAACTATTTTACAACAAACATTGTAATCAATATAAATATTTAGCCGATTGACAATAAAAAATGATAATTATGCTCTTCCTCGAGAAGAAGTACCATTATTTTATTATTGTTAGTGAAATTATATTCATTCGCATAGTAAATATTATAAAAATGAACTTGAAAACACTAGCGCTCTCTGCACGAAAACCACAATGATACTGAATACCGAATATTCAGGATTTCTTCTCTGCGACCAGTGGCGTCTGGGAAACCTGCAGCACGCACCAACCACAGATCGCGCTATGGAAACTGACCTTAAACATCGACTGCGGCGATTTCGCGCGCTCGTACAATGTCCGCTTGTGCCGAACACGTCGACGCGATTCCGGCAGGTCGGCGACCGACTCGAGTCTGTAATAAATGCGATAAAAAAAGGCGCACGCAACGGTACGAAGGCGAAGCCTTAAAACGCAAAAGTTTCGCGACCAAGCTCGTCGACGGAGAACAACCAGCGACTCCTGGGAGCGACTGCAAACCACACCGCACAGGAAACGGGCGCGGCGGAGAAAATGTTCTTCCCGAATGTTCGAGGAGATGTCGCGTGCCGGGTTTGAAACCAGCGGTAACAATATTGAAGTGTTAAGGTGTTAGTTATTTTTAAATGAATATGTTATACTTGCGTAGTATTATGCTTTACTAACACTATATGATCAAATCAACGTAGAGAAACAACAGGCAATAGTAAAACGTTGATGATGTTAACTGTCAGAGCTTCTTAACTTGATGGCTGGATAATGTCGATTTCTGTGCGAGTCCGGAGCTGTTATATACCCTGTTCGCGTTCCGAACTTGTGCAACCGTCGGTTTTTATTCGGTCTTTTCGCATCTGACCCTGATGCAGTCCTTGACTAAAGGGCACTTGTGACTTCCGCGTATGGTTTGCGCGTGTACCTTTATATTCTGTGTGTTTGTTTTTCAATGCTACACATTCATTATTCAAATGATACACTGTAAATATGCTCGTCGTACATTGTCTTTTATTAATTCTATATTTATATCGTAAGTAATATCGTAGTACATTACAAAGAAACGAACGAGCGCCGCACTGCCGTCGAACCGGTCATCACGGATGAACGCGAAGTTTAAACTAGCATACGCGGCAACAACCATGCAAACATACTCATATTTTATAGTAAAAGTCAGAGACTGCAAAATATGCGGTTACAATGCCGCATGAGAACACATTCCGAAAGACGGCAAAGTTTAAGTACGTTGGTATAATGATTACTATTACAAATGAAATGTAATTTACGAAATAAATGGATTTGATTTTAAAATTTTAAAACAAAACAGGACATATAAATTGGCATCGGCAATACTCTTTCCCGGATAGGATACTAAAATTATTGTTGAAGCATTAACTGAGGATAGTGTGTGTTTGTTTATATTATATACAGTCTGTTAAGTAATAAACCCACAGAACCTAAAAAAAATTAATATATTCATGTTTCAAATAATATGCTTGTATAAATATTACGTAATATAATATATGTACATTCGTAGAAACAATCGAAAAGCGATAACACAAAATATTGTGTATTGGTTCTTGACTACCAAGGTTATTGTTAAAATATATTTTGTATCATAACATATATTATATGGTATCCATAATTGTTGTGTATAGATTTTGTGATGTTGAAGATTCCAAGAACACAGCTATGAACACACGATTCTTGGAGTGTTTATTTTAAAGGTAATTTTACTTAATACCGATTACACAGATAAAACGTCACGGTTCCTATTCTGTACTTACAACTGAGTATTATAATTAAATTGTTTCTTATTGAAAAAAACTATTTTACCTGCGCAAAACTCAAAAAATGTTTCAAAGAATACATCGATAAAACATGAGAAATTTTAATAAATACCGTGTACCGAGATCAAAGTGTCAATTAAAAATTAAAATAGTTCTAGAATAATTTAAAAAAATAGAAACAGTTAATAATATAATTTTATTATTATAATATATATTAATAAACATACTTTTCCGAACTAGAATTAAAATCACTAGGAATCTATCTAAAAATCATAATTTTGCCCGAAGAACTCCTGAACTTGTATAGATCATACGAGTACAAAGACATCATCATACAAATCATTATTCAAGTTACGGTGAAAAAAAATAAATTACCGATAGTAACTTATTTTTCAGAAGTTCCTGCGGAATGCACTCCTTCAGGTGTTGAAGTAATTTCATATAAACCTTACATATAGATAAATTATTATCACTTTAACTGTAATTTTGAAGTAAAAAACAAAAATGTTTACAAATCGGCCATGAAGATAAAGATTAATTATTACCTCACCGATCGAGGATCACACAATAATTATAATTTAACATGCAACTAGTTGACTTCAATAAATAAAATTATTTTATATTAAAGTACCTACAAGGCCATAAGGGTGTTGTATTTATAGTACACATTGAGTACTTACAATATAGATAAGGTATAATAACACAGAAAGTATCATATATCACGAAAAAACATTGGTTGTAGAAGCCTACCGATGTTTTAGTCAAAAAATTGTGAATAAAAAAGTAAGAAATAAATAAATTTAAAACGTACTTAAATGTGATCGTTGTATTTATTAAATAGCTTAAAATAAAAAATCGGAATTTTATAGAAATTAAAAATCCCAAAAATAAAAAAATAATCAGAATATCTTTCAATTAAATAAATAGAATAATTAACTTAATTAAGAAAAAATGCAATGAAATTATTCTTAAAAATATGTTGACTGCTTTTAATACGTTAATAAAAAAATACTTTAAAAAATACTTACTAAAGTTTTTTCACTATTGTTTACCAAAAAAAAGAAGTTATTGAAATCCCAAAATGGAATACAATTAATAAATGATAACCCATTCCCGACAACTTAATATGAACAAAAGTTCAAAAAAAAGTCCACTCATATAGTTGTAGTATCTGACAAAGTTACCTCACTCATAGAGTTGTGATATCTGACAAAGTTTTTAAAGTATAGAGAAACTGTATGATTCAATATTTATACTTTGGCTTGACGACCTTAAAAAGATTAAGTGTTATGCTATTTCCGTGGTAGAAGACCATTAAATGTACATAATACAAAATGGAAATACGTAAATACTATAACATTTTAAAATCTTAACTCATGTCACTGAACTAAGTTCATCTGTGACAGAAGACTTTTAAACAACTTATATCTATAATTCAATAACTTAGTGATAATATAACACAACTTTTAGAGCACTTTTTTTATATGGAGTGCTTTTGTTTGAATATTATAGACTTCAATAATAAGAAACAATATGGTAACTAAAAAAAAAAAAAATTACAAATCATCAGAATTAAAAAGCATTTTAATTTCATTATTTCTTTAATGATAAAACTTTTAAAATATCACATTATTATTATTTCATTACAATTTTTCCTAAATTAAAAATAAAATAATTATCTCTAAATTGTATGTTATATGTTTTAAATTTCAAATATGCATACATTTTTTATGTGAGAAACTTATAATATAAATGATTCCGATTTCCAAGCAAGTTTTGGTTTCACTATTGATAAACATAATCATCTCTTTATGTTTCCTTATCTTTTTTTATTTTACCTGAAATAAAAAGTAAATCAATCTATAAAACTAGCTTCAGTGTCGATTATCTATTTTGGTTGATTGAATTTATGAATATTATCTTAGCTATATATTTATGATTAATGATTTCTATTTATACCATATTATGTTTATAATTAAAATTGTTTTAAAAAAAATGTAAAATTAAAATGTACGAAAAAAGTTTTACCGATACAAAATGATACAAAATCTTTTATGTTTACCACACCTGCAAAAATAAAAAATTAGAAATATACTGTTAGAAATGATAAATAGACTACAAGAAATAAACTAAAAAATGTACGGGATATTATAAAAAAAGTTGATAACAATTATGTAATGATATAATGAAAATACACATGCTTCTTCGTTCTACAATTTAATACTCAGAAATAGTATTATTTCCAGAGGAAGTAACTACTATGTTCATTTCCACAAATATTCATTCTCACGTTTCCTCACGTTGAGGAAAACGTGGTTATTATCATCATTCCTTAAACAAAACACATAATTTTCAATAGTTCCGGCCGACTGGTACTATCGTGGTGCTCGAGTGATGCTTTATATACGTGATACAATTAAAAACTTAATAAGAAGTCCGAGTCTTTAATAAAACAATTTTGAACGACAACAAAAAAAAAATTTTTCCTATTAGCACTAAATATTATGTAAACTATTGATTCTCAGACCGAGGATGTTACATGATATAACATCCGTTATTAATGCATTATATGTTAATTAATCGAAAAGTTTTAAAATAGCAAAACTTGCAATTTTTCCCGACGCCCATAAAAATCAAATTAATGATCTCCATGATTTCCGTCCTGAAATGCTTCCACGTTCTTCATTTTAAATAACTACTTAGAAATTGTATTCTGTTAGAGGAAGGAACACCTTAGTTTATTTTCACAAAAGAATTACACGTCTTCACGTTATGTCAAGCGTTGCGATTAACATCATACCGAAAATAAATTACATTTTTTTCATTAGTTCTAGCCGACTGGTGCCAACAACATCACAAGAAGTTCAAGTCTGTCATTAGGGATTATGAACAACAACAACTATACAATTTGACCTTTTGAGGATGGGATATCAACAAAAGGCTTAACGACCGAAGATTGTAATTGACATAATTTTCGTTGGAACGAGGGAATCCATATTTTTTTTACTAATCAAAATGTTTAAAAATAGTAGGCATCAACTTTTTCTGACATCCATTAAAATCAACTTATTGTTCTCCTTGATTTCCATTTCATCATAAGCATAATTTAATTTGGAAACCTACTAATTAAACTCATATAGTTTCTTGAACTTTTATCCAATTATAATGTAGAAATACTTACCATGCTTAAAAATGATTTGACTACAGATATATATCATGTAACTTTCCAAAAACTCTAAAACAAATAATTAATATGTAGATGTGATTGAATAAACATGACAATAATATAATTTTTCATATATTTTCCGGAAATTAATATTTACTATTTTAAAAAATACAAATTTGTTTTTTGTTTTGCATATTTAGTTAAAATGAACAAATGAAACTCCTAAGTCAGCTGAGATTCCAAGAGGCCGGGTGACATATAAGGACGGGTTTAACTTTAAGCCAATTTACCACGTTGCTCTCGACAAAACGATTTTCAAAGAAAGAAATCGATTGGATAAGTTTTATCCTAGATAGTGTCGATAAATTAGTAAAACTAAATTTCATAATGTGGTAGGTTGAACTTATAATGTTCTATATATTGCAAAAAGAAAAAAAGGTGTTATAAAAATTATGAGATTTCTATTAAACGCTTATTATTAGGTTATGTAGGTATAAGGTATATGTATGTTCCGAGTCACTACGATTATTATTTATAGAGCAACAACCAACTAAGGAAAACCTTATGAAGAATATTATATCCATGAATAATAAATAAGTAGAGACAATATAATAAGTGACGAAAATACTAGAAGATGCAATATGGGTATGATTCTCGATTTAGGTTGACATTTTTCGCAATATTTTCTCATTTTTTTTTTTTTGCAATGAATAGAAAAACAGTAAAAATGGTATGTATATGGTAACAATGAATTTTATTTCAATTTAATAGTTTACTAATAGTTAAAATTGTCAAATCTTTAAGACTTTTTGGAAGTCAATTAATGGATATTATATTTAGTTTTATATTGTTTTTTTTATTATTTTTTATTCACCAATAACACGATTCAAGAAAAAATGTCTGAATACATCGATGTATAAATTATTGATGTTATTTTTAAGTCTCATTGTTATGTGAACCTATTTAAAAGCTTCTAAGGCGAATAAGTATATATAAAAGTATATCGCTAACATAAACAGGAAAACTAAATCCAATACAGATAAATTACGATACATTTAAAACATTTAATAACTAAAATTCAGACAGTTAAAATTATTTTGAATTGAATAACTTACCTTTGTCTTTATACTGTTTCTTACCTGTACGTTATGAAACATAAAATAGAAATTTTCATAAGAAATTTATTATGTCTCAATGTTCTTTAGAAATATTCATATATTTATACAAGAATACAATTTTAATAACTATAACACAATTATCAGTGTGATGATCAACAGTTTTAGACGAAAAGTACATTGAGTTTACAAATTATGAAACAAATACTGATAGTAATACCATATTAAGCCAAATTGCATTATGAAGAAATTAACTCCTGAATATTAATTTGTCTCATGAATATAAATGTCAGGCAAACGAAATTTCAGATTTCAAAATATAAAAATAAATACATATAAGTCAAATTTTGACTGTTTTTAAAGACGGGAAGTAAAAACTGAATTTAAAAAATGTAAGGTTAAGTCGTCGTTCGCCTGGAAAATGTATATCAATGATCTATTAATAGGATTTAAAAAAATATAATCATTATTTAGCCGTTTAAGGAAAATTTGATGTTTTGTCAATTAAAAAATGAATCAACAATGATAAATAAAAAGACTTTCATACCAATTTTGTTATAAGCATTTCTGAGCAATAAACGCTTTTCGGCACGTACTAGAATAATGTATTTTTAAATATTTTTATTGTAAGACAAAGAATAATTAAGATACAGTTATATTTTAAAAAAAATTTAATTAAATATTTATTAAATTAGTCTGCTTGAGAAATCTTCAAAATCATTTACGGAAATAAGGATTTTCTACTCCTCCTCTAATCTATATGTATATATATCTATAGGTATATATATCTATATGTATATTGTATATATATATATATATATATATATATATTATATTTATATATATATAAAATGTTTACACCAAATGTAAAGGTAAATATATATTCTATTTTTAAATTTAGTCTAATGCTCATATTACTTTTAAAGTGTTTTCGTATATACTTCTAGTATTATATTTATTTACATATAAAAAGTAGACAACACCATGTCATCAATTGTGACTCGTGAATTATTTCAATATTAAAGTATAACACACTCAGGTTTAAAAATTAAATAGCTAACGAATATTCTTGTTTGTGTCAATTCTATAAAATTATGTATAATATATGATAATTACAATATGTTATCATATTAGTTTAAATCTCAATAAAGGAAAAAAAAAGTATAAATGATATATTTTGAGTAAGTGAGTTTGCTTTATTTTTTCATTTAACTGTTTATTCGTTAGTTTTGATAGTTAATATATTTAACATTTCTTTTTGAGCTCATATATTGTTCTTGCTCATTTATTTTTCTGGATTCAGAGTGCCGAAAATTTTTTAGAAATACCAACTTTTTTCTGTTGATGATATTTTAGTATATCATTTGTAGTAAAATCATATTCAAAATTGTATTTTTATTAAATATCTAAGTACATTAGTATCATAAATAATTGTTATACGAATGCTCAATAAGTCAAATCAATAAACCATCAAATAATTTCATAAAACATACCAATATATAATTTTTCTTTATATTTGTCTTTTAATAATCCTAAGTATTGAATTTAAAAAAAAATTGTTTTTTTAGTAAAGTTATAAATACAATAATTTTTAAAAAACATATTTATATTTTCTCATAAAAGCAGAACATTAGAAAAATAATAAATTCAAGAATAATAAAATAAATATGTTAATAATCGTATTAAAATACTAAGTTATGTAATTACAATTATTATATTCATTTAACTCTTAATATTTGCAAATTATTATATATTACTATAGATAATTTATTATTTTATGTTTTTTAATACATAAGAGATATTATTTAATATTAACAATATTAACAATATTTTATAATCTTTAGTTTTCATACACAAGTAATGTACATTTAAAACACGGACGAGACTCCTGGGTCAAATTAGACTTCACGGTCGGGGTAGACACAAGTCATGGCTCATTTAAACTTGAATCAAATGTACCATTCCTTTCGAAAAATCAATTCTAAGTAAATAAAGTTGTGTGGATTAATTGATTTATCTAAAGATGGTCCATGCAGTTAGTAGAACCACATTAATTAATAAGATAGGTCTTAAATTTGTAAGAAAAATATTTCGAAAATTATGAGTTATTCGTTGGTATACTCTTTTAAGTACTTGGTAAATATTTAGAGCACTACTATTCTTGTTTACACATAAATAATCAAATAACTTATATCGCGTAATCAAAATTCGTTTAAATTACCAAATTCGTCAACACTTCATATTTTGGAACGCTTCAAAAATGTGTTTGTGACTTTCAGGTAAAAAGATGTTTTATTGGCTTTAAAAAAGATCTTATGAAAAATCTTGTATCCATGAACAACAAACTATTCTTTGGTTCTTGATATCGATCGAAGTGTTTAGCTATTTTTTCTGTGTTTTTATCAGTTATTCGGTAAATGGTTGAGAAATCAAAAAAATTGTTTTTTGAAAATGGAAATTGAAAATGCCAACTAGACACCATTTCCTACCAATAACTTTTCCATGATCGCGATTAGTTCGGATCACTCTTTCTGAGGGTCACAGGCTCAAAAATAATAAAAACAGCATTATATAACTTATATTTTATTTGTTTCACATTGAATCCAAAATTATATTAAATTCAGAAAATAATTAATTCTAACATAGTTGAACTCCTATTCCTTCGATTGGATAATTTAACAAGTGGACACCCAAATATTGAATACTATTACAACCTTGTGTACAAACAGTTAATAAATAACCTTAAAGTTTAAACAAAATGACGTACTTATTTCTTCAGGTAGTTCAGAATTTGGTAAATTTTCATTAATAGACCGCACTGAAAAAAAAACATTAACAAAAATAATAGTAATAAATTGAATTTTGAAATATTATAATACGAAAATATTTTGCACTAATAAATATGCATTTGTTTATATTTACAAAGGAAATTAGCTTCTTTACATTCTTCTGTAATATAAATAAATAATAAGTGTATTGTTAACATTATATAATAAAGAATTAAAGGTTTATTTTATATTTTATTTAATTATACAAAATTTAAAATCATAGATAATGCTTTTCAGTTAAGGACATTGAGCCATAACAAAGTAATAACCTGAGGATTTTTAGTATAATTTAAATGTTTTATATTCTTTATTAGCGATTCTGTTATGATTGGCATACCTACATATATGTACGGACTTTTTTTGTTTAATTATATTATTCTAAATATTATGAACTTACTTACACACCCTATGAATAAAGGAAAAATAAAAAATTAAAGTAGTGATGTTTATACGAATTATTGTTGAGATTGTAAGAATTTTTTCGTGCTCTGAAATTATATCGTGGTAATAGTTGTAACACATATAACAATACTTACTCCTTATATATGCTAAAAACAAAATATTTTTTTAAAATTTCTATGGCCGGCTTACATTTATCATGTTAGGTACGTCCGAGAACCACAAATTAGTGCTAAGGATTCTACATTGAAAATATGAACACTCCACGTACGTGTGACAAGCTCGTAGGAAAAGGTCTAAAAATGAGATACCGTTTTTCTCCACTGACAATTTTACTCTAAATAAAAGTCTATTCCATTTTCCTCCTTTTGCGATAGATGGCCTTATTGGTTATTAAGTTTTCTCCACTTAGCAGTCACCATAATATATGCACTTTTCTAATATGCATTTTCAAAAAAAACAATCTACAGTTAGATATGCTTATACTTTTATACTATTATATATTTTTTTTTATTCAGTAAATTAATATATTATGTATTATTGTTTTGTAAATAAAAATAATAATAAAAGACAGCAAATTGTATTAATAGTTAAGCTTTATTATAATAATATGCCATTTTTTCAATAAATGCATATCTATAAAAATGTATGTATGTTTATTATTTTTTATGATATTTAATTAAGATTTTAATTCAATTCATTATTTTTTTGTAATTAATCAATTTCCTTGTCATTTGCTTTACATCGTTTTTTTGCTCGATAGTCTTTCGATATTTTTAAAGCGTGCAAATACTTCTAATTTTAAAATTTATTTTGGTTTGGAGTTATTTTGTAATATTTAGTCTGTATCATATATTTGTGCTTGCTTTATAAAAAAACGTCTATAAAATGTGAATGAATAGAGTCTCAAGAGTTCGTAGTTTGAAAAATTTAAGATGATATATCTGCCCATAAAATATTTGGAAAAATGTAGAAAGCAGACGGAAATGTTTATTATGTATCAAGTAAAGGATTTTTTTTTCCGAGGAAAATATTTAGTGGAGAAAATGTGTATCCCATTCTTTAGATAGAGGAAAATTATACCACACACTCCAAGTACCTACATATGACTAGGACCAGTTTTGTAAAAGATACTTTTTAAAAGTATTCAAATACAGATACACATACTTGATTTCAAAAGAATTTAAAATACGTATTTGAATACTTGATAAAAAAAAGTATTCGAGTTCGAATACAGATACTTCAGAGAAGTATTCACATATACCTTAAAATACTAAAAAAAATTTCATTATTTTGTTTACCTTAAAATCATCATAAAAAAAATTAAACGCATTTTAAAAATATATTCATGTTTTCCATTTATTATGTAGGTGACAAAGAACCGAGATATATAACTACATAAATATTATATATTATATAGTTGTATACTATGTTTGGTTTATTTATCTTGATGCAAAGATCATAGGTAATGCTCCTAACACTTTAAACTAATATTTCACAGCCTGAAAATGGTTGATATATACTATTAATAAAAATGTACCTATTAATTTATTATTTTAATGTGATAGGGTTAAAAAAGTGTTTTATTTTAAATACAGATACTCTGGTATAATATTTAAAATACTAAGTCTAAGTATTGTTTCCAGAAGTATTTAAAATACGAATTTGTGTACTTAAAATGTATTTTAATACTTTTACTCAAGTACCTTGCAGGACTGACTAGGTCATAGAAGTCATTCAATTCATGGCAACATGGAAATATTGTATCAATATTCTTAATATTGATACGACTATAAGTATTTTTTTTAAATGAAAAACTTAGAAAGCATTAATAAATGTTATCAAAAGTATTTTAGGAAAAGCATTTTAAATTTTGAAAAAGGTAAATCAAATATTTGTTTTACATTTTTTTTTCAATATATCAAAACGCTTGTTCAAGTTAGTCATACTTTTTAATGATTTTCTTACTATCGAAAATTGAACATATGTGATACCTCACATATTTTATTTGTATAATAAAAGAAAATGTTTAAAAAAACTTTGCATTTACTAGTTTTATCAGTATTATATTCAGTAATAATTTCGATTGTTATTATTTTTAAGATTTTTATTGAATGAAAGAAGATTATTTGTACGTTTTTGGGAAATATAAGCATCATGTTTCAGTATTTTTTAAATGTAAACATCCGGACCCTATAGTATCATTATTAACAAACCTTTGATATACCTATCTTGACAAAAAATCAGCGGTCTTTTCATACTGATATCTGTAGAAAAAAGGTTAATAAGGGAAATATATTAATTCAATCTGATGTTAATTTAAAGTGTTAAATTTATTGTTTCCAGAAAAAAACTAGATCCTTTGGATTTTGACTATGTTCAATAGGAACTGATGAAACAATTAAAAGCTAAATTTAAAAATCCGATATCAAGTATTAATAAATGTAGCTCTGGCAATAGTAAAACGTTGATGATGTTAACTGTCAGAGCTTCTTAACTTGATGGCTGGATAATGTCGATTTCTGTGCGAGTCCGGAGCTGTTATATACCCTGTTCGCGTTCCGAACTTGTGCAACCGTCAGTTTTTGTTCGGTCTTTTTGCATCTGACCCAATGCAGTCCTTGATTAAAGGGCACTTGTGACTTCCGCGTATGGTTTGCGCGTGTACCTTTATATTCTGTGTGTTTGTTTTTCAATGCTACACATTCATTATTCAAATGATACACTGTAAATGTGCTCGTCGTGCATTGTCTTTTATTAATTCTATATTTATATCGTAAGTAATATCGTAGATATAATATTACGAAGAAGCGAACGAGCGCCGCACTGCCGTCGAACAGGTCATCACGGATGAGCGCGAAGTTTAAACTTGCATACGCGCCAACAACCATGCAAACATACTCATATTTTATAGTAAAAGTCCGAGACTGCAAAATATGCGGCCACAATGCCGCATGAGAAACACATTCCGAAAGACGGCAAAGTTTAAGTACGTTGGTATAATGATTACTATTCCAAATGAAATGTAACTTACGAAATAATTAGATTTGATTATAAAATTTTAAAACAAAACAGGACATATAAATTGGCATCGTTAATACTCTTATGGTACAAAAAAACATTTAGGTAGTGTTTCACTACCTAGTGAAATCTAGGATGTACTGTTTGCACTCAGGAAAAGTGGGAACTCATAATTTTATTCGGTATTTACTAAAAATATTTTAAAAATCTTAGGCTGTACAAAATATATTAGAAAAAACTGATGAATACACAACAAATGCGAGTCAAAGTATTTGTTTTTTATTAGTAATTAACGGGGAGTGAACTTTAAAAACAAAATAAAGGAAGTACAATTTAAATTAAAGGAAAAATGAATATTAGACATAAGATACGAGTATGTCTATAAGAATAGTTATAGAAGTATGATCAATAATTTATATAAAACATTTAAATAATTACTAGTTATTTGTATTTATAATTTATAACTATATATTTTGAGTCTAATTTTCATTTGTATAAATCAGCTTTTACTAATTAATTTGTACATCCTGGTATCTACACTTTTTATTAAAAGCCTGAATAAAATTATATTTTCAACTTTCACAGAATGCTAACAGTAATGCTTAACCTAGAATTATTTTACTAGTTATAGGGATTTGACGGTAACACATATACCAGATGAATTTTTTAACTATGCTCACATTTATTTATAAGGCGTTGATCTTTTTTTAGTTGCAAAATGATTGAATTTGGTTTTTATTTAATGTTCATGTTAGGTACCATAAAACCTATGTTTTCTAAAACTTTTTTTTTAATTTAAGTATGTACTCCAGTAGTGGCTATACAAACTTTATTACAAATTTTAGATATCTTTTAAAAATTATTATTCTGATAATTATTTTGAAATTTTTTATGTAACATAGTCAAAATTTGGACCAATACTTTCAGAATTATTCAAAATTCAAAAATTGGGCATGACAAGAGTAAAATTCGATTACATGTAATTAATATTTATAGCATAATAATAAGGTATTAAAAGATTATTCTCTTTTATACTTCAATAAAAATGATTAAAAAACTCCTTGTCCGATTTTTAATTTCGATACATCAATATTCAATGAGGTAGACAATTGAACATTTATTTCATATACACTGAAACCTCTGAATAGCGGACACTCTCGGTCACCAATATTTTGTCCGTTATTCAGAGGGGATACATTTTTTAAATTCAAAATTTTTTGAATTTTTTGAACCCACGCTTTATACATTTCTACTGAGTTAGACACAATATCCGCAATCTGTGTTTTTCCAACTTGAAATTTTTCTGCGAGTGCACGAATTCCTACGTTTCCGTTGTTTTTACGTTATCTAAAATGTCAACTTTTTCGCGAAGCGACAACCGCTTTCGTTTTAACTTATAATAATAACTTACCCCCTCTTATTTCAGTTAAAAGGTAATCAAAATATGCCAATGTATACACTAAAAAATTATTATTTAAATAATTAACATTATTATTTAAAAAAAATCTAAAAGTATATATTAAGTACTATATTTATAAATATTTATGGTTGTTTTGTTTAAATTATCTTATAGAAACAATTTTTATTTTAAAAAAAAGTTGTTGACAAATTGTATGTAACTTGTTTTTGAGATGTGTTTCAAGACAGCTATTGAATTTTTATAATACAGTTAAATTGATTATAATGATTAGATGATTAAAGTAAAAGTCTTGATAAATAATGATGTCCAAAATAATAAGTTATAAACTACGAACAATGTCCCAATACCTTTTGTATTAAACGCACATTCTAAAAAAAATATAAGCTCTTTCTTTGATCTTGCATTTGAATATGTAAAATCTAATTTTGCCTAACGATAGTTTTAAACAAATATGGCTGTATAAAAAATAATAATACGATCGACAGATGAGGTTAGATAATAGAAAATAGGAATCTATGAGTGAATTTAATCATTTTCGTACCTAACAATAAAACCAATAGTACATCAATGAATGTCATAATAAAACTTACCGTTCCCCGATAATTCCAGATCATCTCTGTCTAATAATTGTAAAAATATGTATAATTATCTCAATAAATAAAATGATATTTCTGAATCTCCGTTATTTCTCCGTGGGCATTAATTCCCCGTGTGACGTTTACTTTCCCAATTTTTCCTCACTTGTCTTTATCCTACCACCAACATTTCCCTGCTATCACGTCATACTTATCAAATGGGCGTATTTTAAATTATTATAATTAAATATGATTTAGTTTGCTTAAATCGATTTTTTTTTAAATAATTACATTTAAATGAAATAAAAAGAAATAAAACAAAATATTTAATAGTATTGAAGGTTTTAACATTTAACTTATGAACAATACGTCGAAGACTAGCCAACGTGCTACGGTTCCCGAACTACCTACAAGTTATTTGAATGCGGGAAGTTATATAGTTGCTTATAAAAGTTTTTTTTTATATCACCTCTTTTCCCGCTAATTATACCTCAATTCTCACCTGCATTAACTATTGCTCTTCCTAAAGCCTGTAATATTTTTCCAAATATTTGGGGGTTGGACAGCGTTTAATGGGGAGGATATTTTTTGTGCTATCCTTCTACAGCATTATTTGTGCGTGGGAGACCTTACATTACATTACTGTAGTAATACACATCTAAATTGTGCACATGGAACCTTTTTCCACCCACGCCTGTCTAGCCGCCCATGTCAAGTGTCAATTTTTGTACAAATCGTTGATTTATTAAAAAAATTGAAGGAGCTCATACAATTACAATGAGGTCTGATACAATATGTGGCAGTTCAAGATATATAATAATTTAATTTAAAAAGAACATTATTCATACAATTATTACATTTTAAGTTACGAGTAGTTAAATGTACATAATAATAATAATAATAAGACAATATTGAATAACAATAGTTACGGCCACTAAGCAATTTCTATATGACGATACCGAAAATTAAAAAAAGTAATAGAATAAATAACGTAAAAACTAAGTAAAACTAGTCAATAGTCAAAAAACACACATCGAGTGAACGCGAGAGGGTAGTGACTAGCGTCAGCGGAAGCTTCATGGCCGGTTATGCTCTATGTTATAAATACAATTGGTTTTCCATTTTGTATTCATACAAATACTACAAAATAATAGTTTGTAATACATTTAAGGGACGTTAATCGACGGTGATAATAAGTCGTCGCGGGTAACGACACTCAAAGAAATATCCACGGGGAAATGTAGTGATACCGTTTCTTTTGTTGTTAAAATTTGTCATTCATCATTCGTATTAATTAAAATAACATATTCAATTTAACAGTATATTTATTTTTTCAAGAGTAGGGGAGTTAGAACAGTGATACATTTGATGTGGATGTGATAGTATTAAATGTAGTATTTTAAAAATTACATACTAGTGTTCATTATTGAACGTCTAACATACTCATTAGGGTCTTCACTGTCTAGAATAAAATGAAAAATGATATTTTTTATAAACTTGACAACGAACTCAACGAAAAAAGAAAAAACATTTTCCATGCTAACCTCCGAAAAATTGTTGTAACTGATCTATAAAAAAAATTGATAACATTTGTTAAAATATCATTGAGTAATATAATAATAGAACAAACAAATTAATACCAAAAACAACTGATCATTTTAATAAATCATCGCTTATTTACTATTTACTTAAGTAGCGTGGTGAAGATTTTACTATTTTAATATTTTACTAAGTACTTACCTAGAAAAGCAAGACGTATTAATTTAGAGAAGGTAGCTACAACTTTCAGATTTGTACACTTTTTTTAGCTGACTGATAAGATAGATGATAAAGTATTGCCTAACACATTTTTGGTCAGAAATATACTATAGTTACTATAGTTTACTAAAACTTACTAAAAAAGTAGACATGAAAAATTACCACGCAAACAAATTTTCTTAATGTTAAATGTTTTTATTTATTATTTATATTAAGTTATTATTTTTTTTGCCAATTAATCCGTACTCTATAGCCTAATATAATAAAAATACTTTTTTTTATTAATGTATACGAGAAAAATTAAAATGTTGGTTTTTGTAAATAAGATAGTGAGCCGCATATGACTATGACGAGAGCTGCAATTTGGCCGCTCCTGTTATAGTATTTAGCTGGTGACAATGCCAAATTGCAAACGAATATCTACACAACGTAATTTTATGCATAATAAAGGTTCTCATTTAAACTAAAAATTCGGACTGAAATTGTTGATGTGTTATAAGGTTTAATATTTCTTAAACTGTTAAGAATAATGAATACAGTTGAGATTAGGTTGAAACTCAATTTAAAAAATTAAAATTCAATCACAAATCCATTTTTTATTTTTCGAACCGTTTGTTGTACACACAAGAAAATTTTTGAATTCATAGTTGTCTGTTGTTACAACTTTTTTTTATCCATTTTATGTTATGGAATGTTTTCATGTGTCCGATTAATGGGCGACTATTATTTAATTCTAATACGTAATTGAATATCGACATTTAAAATAAGGTCAAAAATAAAAGTTTTAATTATTTATTAATTAGGTATAAAGAAATTAATAACTGATGTTTTTAAATTTAATTAAATATAAGTTTGCAATTGACATAGTGACTAACATAAAAAATTAGAGTTAATCAAATATATAAAATAAAATCGTTCTTACTTACACATACAACTAAAATTGTATATGGATGTTGAATAGAAAAATGATAAATAACATATTGTATGAGTATTTTTTTTCATAATATTTCAGTGAATAAATTACATACCTTGTTGATCGATATCAACAGAAAATAATAGCCAAGCTGTTCCAGTGCAATTGAATAATAAATAAATAATATTGAAGAAAACACAATTTCTCATTGGAGTCATAATAGCTTTTTAAACTACAACCTACTTATTCTGAAAACGTTATAAAATAAAATGGAAGCCGACAAAAATCGAACTAGAAAAACATTTTATATATTTTTTGTATAAATATTATTCATGTAATGTCATTATTTCTTGGTAAATAAATAAATCTTTAAGGCAATAATTTACTTTGTGTTCATTACAAATGACACAGATTACATGGCATTTTCGATAATATTTCATTGGACCACGACAGAAAACTTTTTTTTATATGAAAACATTTTTCACTAGGACCAAATCTACAACAAAATCCACATCAAAACAAGTGAATTGTTAACATTTAAAAATAGTATAAGATATTAAGTGAAAAAATATATTATATTGTATTTATAATCATCCGATTCGATGTAAACCGTATACGTAAGCAACTATAAAGTATAAACGTATAAACGTATTACATTTACATAATATTCAAAGGTATACATATTATTGACACATAAATAATGTTTAAATTAAGCCCCCGTTATCTCGAAACATTAATTTATAGTGATTGCATTTATATACATAATTACAAATTGCGTCATAATATTATCTACCCGTTATAGGAATATTTTGCTTAGTGGAATGACTGAAATAAAAAACTACTCGATTTTTGATTTCGGTACATCTATAAGTTCACAGAAAATGACCCCAAAGAATTATTGCAGTAAAAATGCAGTGTTCTCATTTGAAAAAAAACTTTGTATCACCACAGCACATACTTAAGGTGGCTTGAAAAAAAAAATTGGAAAACAGTTTTTATGTCAACTTGTATATAATACGAGTATATATTATATTGTGAATTAGTATTAAAATATTCTGCTGAAGTAGCTTTTTTAAAAAAAATGAAAATGGTCATAAGAATATAAGATTTTAGGTCACCGACTGTTGAACATATTAAAATATATAGTGAGTAAACAGTACACTTTTCAATTTGTCATCAGTTTTTTATTCTCAGTTAAAATGACTCATTTTATATTTGCTCAGTTGGTTATACTATGTAAATATTTTCTTAAATATTTTATAATAATTGAAGGCCTAGATAAGTACACTTTTTTAACAGCGCACTTGTACGTGGAATGAAATAAAGAGAGTGTTGAAAAAGGATTTTTCAACAAACATTAAAATATACTTATTTGCTGTTTACACAGATATAAAATATAAACTGTAATATCATATTTTTATCAAATTGTTTTCACGTTTAATAATTTTTCATCTTTATTAATTTGTTAATGTACCCTTAAACTACAGTTTTTTTTTAGGTTTTTTTTACGCACATTAACAGTCTGTTTCATACGCCACATCATTGTTATTAAAATTATATTATACTCAACTCGAGCAGAAACATGTTCGAAATTGTATTTTTAAAAAAAAAATACTGTTAGATTCATGAATATTCAGCTTATATTACATAATATTATTTATTCAAAAAAACTTAACATTTTTAACACATTCAAACAGATAAATCAACAGTTATTACAAAGACACTAGGGTCAAATCATTTTGATCATTTGATATCACAAAGAAGAGCTACTCCCCTTAATATCCAGTGGGTCGGCGGAATGTTTTGAGGCGTGTTTAGACGTAGTTCGCACACGTAAGTTAACCCGGTTCTCTTTGGTTTTTTATACACCGGACATGGGTAACCAACAACGGTCTTATTTTTTATCAAAAGTACAGCGTATATGTGTATGACGGGCATTTCCGTGTACAAGACCTTACGTAAGGACTCCTGAAGTTCTTCAGCTTTTCTGTCCCAACCAGCTCCATCCAAAAACAGTCCATACACGTAAACCCCTACCTGTATTGAACGCAGAAGAAAATTAGTACATGCGTAATTCGTTCTAATCCGTAATGGTCTGGACACACGAATATACTTCAGCACGTGTGAAACGTGTACTATATCACCGTATCGTAACATAATAATTATAAGAACAGTAATCACCAATGGGGGCTTTTTTATGTTATGATGATTATAGGTCGTGACTTTGTTTTCGAGAACAATGTTGTCCAGAGTCCAGCCTTTATTAGCCCTGGATATTTCCTGTTTCATCGCCGTTAAAAACCCTTGTGGGTTAAAAAAACCAGTCATCCAAAACACATTCGGTTTTTCCTGAAATACCCACGAAGAGATCTGACTGTGGCGGTTCAGCAATTCGTTGTACCAAAAACCTATTGTCGAAGACGTCCACGAGATCTTTAACCAGTGCAACGGGATTCGGCCGTCGTATAAGTAGTTCAAAGTCTCGCTCAAAACCTGCAAGAGCATTGCGTTGTATGACATATTATTGTAGGTGCATAACATAAAGATCGGATACTTCGATCATAAAATGAATAGCATTATACTAATAAATTAATAAAATATGTATAAGTGCAATAATTTTTTATTACCTCGTTCATTATTATTATTCCGTTGATTGCCAATAATAGATCTTCTAGAGTAGTTTTAACCAATATGATAACATTTTGAATGCGATCGATTTCTTGGCCTAAGAATATATTCATTGGTTGTGTCGTACCCATCAACGTCAATCTAAAAAAATATATGTATAATGCATTGTAAAAAAAAAAAAATGCATTCGTTAGGTGATATTACCTTTCTTTGATTTCAAACATATTAAAAATAAGTGGTAGTTTATCTAATAGTTCAGTAGACGTTCTATATACTATTTCTTCTCTTGTTAAATCACTTCCACCAGCAGACCCTTTCGGCTGGATTAATATTATAGTGTTGAACATGTCTTGAACCATATTTGTTTGATACCTTAAGTTCACGTATAACATAAATATGCATAAGTAAGGTTTATATTTTATAAATGTTGAAATTTATCATAATTTAAATTTATAGCTCACGTTATATCAGTGTTTGGGTTAAGTCCACACGATTGTGGTGGATCCTTGAGTGATAGTTCTTCGATCGCTGATAAATACTCTGACAGTGTATCATAACTCAATACGTCGTATCCTTTATAGAAATTAAAATTTTTGTCAAACAGGTTATCAGTAAACCAAAGCTCAGTAAATGTGTTCAACAATCGTCGATCATAGTCATCAGTCACACGGCCACCGTAATGTACTTCGGCCAGCATGTATCTATAACCGTTGTAAACGTTTTAAACATGATATTTGTATTAATTTATAAGTGTTTACTATTATGTACCATAATAATACACATCTACAATATTTATAATCATTATCACCTCAAGGCGATCCAGTTGACTTCGGAATTGGTGTTCATGTCATCAATCATCTTTTGTAAATATAAAGCAGAGGAGTACCAATCCGATGTGTTGAACTCATACGGTATATTCCACCCGATGGGTCCAAACTTCCTGCGTTCCTGTACGACTGAATGCAGGAAAGAAATCACATACAGTATAGGTCTGTACTGGGGTAGATTGGAATAATTCAACATGTCTTCTCCCATATTGCTATACGTTCTTATTAAACCCGCTCTTAAACCTAAAAAAAAAAATATGTAATGTTATTGCATTAAAATAACAATATGGTATCTATATTATATACTATATTTGAATTAATAATTTTTTAAAACCACTTTTGAGTAAGTACCTACATTTTTTATTTATTTATTTTATTTTTGTAGATAACATACCTTCTGGAGGTTCGTACGTAAAATGTATAGATATTTGTAAAAGTGATATCGAAAATTTTGGGTGAACTTCCGTAGTTATCCAAATTCTAAAATTTTCTTGGTTAGACATTGACACGTTTGTATTTATGTATATGAACGTTTCTTGCATAAATTCCAAACATAAATGACAATTTTGAAGTAACACCCATCCTCCCTGGATAGAGCATTATTATTTTAATTTTCAGCTTTAAAAATTAACCTAGCCACACGATGGGTACTTACATTGTCCGCACAGTGCTTCATCAGCCTCTCGGCATGTACTTCTTGACCTTGTCCCATAGATACAGAATGAAACGGGATTCCCATTTTTTTCGCAGTGTTCTCAATAAGACCACTAGGATCTGATCCCATGCTTAGAAAACATATCAGCGGTGTAGTACTTTTTGATTCCATGTACATCTCTTCGATGTCAAACATCACAGATTCAACAAACTGTGGTCCTAGTGAATTTTCAACATATTGGAACGCTTGATTCAACGTTCTATCTGGACACCACGCTCTTATTACCAATAACTTTTCGAATACACCGAGTTTCTCAAATTCATTGGGCATGGGTTCTTTTTCTGGTTTTGTTTTTTCGTACCATTTTTTCCACGCGATACCATTTCTCTCTATTATATTCAATATGTCACCAAACGGCGCAATTGTTTGTAATGTATTCAAATTATTCCAACAAATATCGGTCAACCAATTAAAAGGCTTAGGCCTGATGGAGTCTATGTCAATCGAAGCACTGCCTTTAATAAAAAAGTCAAACTGATTTCTCGTAATTTTTCCTATGTCTAAGTCCACTTTCAAAGCCACAAGAATTGTAAAAAGTGTTTTATGTACCTCATATAAACCACGACATTTGTATTTAAATATGGCATATGTTAAATATTCAATAATGTATTTTATTCTACGGCTGAGCGAAATGGAAACTCTAGAATTTGCTAATGACAGATCGAACTGTTCTAAGAACTGTTGTAACGAATTTTGGTACATGGGATTTACCATTCCCATTTCTACGATTATAAAGTATAATACAGATCCTCGAGTGGCTATTGAACGATAATTTTCACGCATCACACTGATTGAAGCTTGCGTTTTTCCTGCCACTTCTAATTTTTCATTAACGTCCAAAACCGTGTCTTTCGTAATATTCAATGTGTGCAGAACCGATTCGTCGTCTACCAAAGACCCTTTTACAGTAGTTAACTTTACTAGAAGATCGTATTCTAACTTTTTCATCTTGCGTTTTTGAGAGGTCACTTCAGCAATTAATTTTATACGCTCCTGTTCCAACTCACTTTTCTCAGTTTCAATAACTCTACTCAATAATTGATCTTCTAAACCTTTCATAGTGACCGTAAAATCGATGATTGCACATCGAGCGTATAGTTCCGGTGGATACGACGGATTGCTAAGTTTTGATGTTAGATACAGACGAAAGTTTTTACTTACATCAACTTCTTTGTCTCCCAATAGTACTTTCAAACTTTTACCCAATTTGTAATAGTTTTTTTCTAAAACGTTGTTTATGACTGGATCGACATCTTGTAATATATCTTGAATTAGTAATGGCTTACCCAATGATATGCAATCTTCAAGATAATTTCTAAAGTATTTGTCATCAAATGATGTAATTACCATATCATTTATTAATTCTTTATTTTTAATCCAAGCTATTCCTTGACTTTGTGGATCTATCATTATTGGGAACTTTGATGATTTTGTTACAATAATACCATTTTGAATTGACAGTTCATCATTTGGCAGTCCCTGTAGATTCCATTCACTAATGGTTGGCGCATCGGCCAATTTTTCAGTCAAGTTTAAGACGGGTGAGTTCGGTATACCTTTCTCATTTAGTTTCTGGTACCATGATTGTAATAAATTTGTTCTATACTCTTGATTAAACGGCCCGGAATATGATAAGAATCCTGTCAATATAATGCAGTCTCCTAATGAATGTTTAATATCTAAATTAAATCCAGCCAGCTGCTGTGTCCATCTCTTTCTTTCTCCTTCCAAGCCCTCAATAAGTGAAGTTGCCGATTCCATTTTATACTTGCAATTATAAGCTTCAGTTTCATATGATTGTTGTGATCCTAAAGCATAATATAACTTTTTTTTCGCCTCTAATAATTCCTTATTCTTTTCGTTAGCAATGGCCTCCGCATCTGCTAGTTTTTCTTTGGCTTGGTTATGTTTGGCCTCTTGTTGAAGAACATTAGCTTTCAGCGGGAGCACTTCTTTGTTAACATTATAGAAATCGCTCATAGCAATTGTCCAACTAATAAGTCCAGCAACATTCCCACAAGCTGATTTGGCTTTTTCGAATGTATAGTCTTGATAGTTAAAATATGGTTGCAGCAAATCAACTATTTCTCCATTAATTTGATCTTTTGGAAAATTTTGAAGGTTAAACAAAAATCTTGTATCAGACATCAGCTAAAAAACAGTATCAGTATTAATAATATCAAATTAATCTTTATCCTCTTATAATGAAAAATACTTTTAAAGATTCCTTCCAACACGGTTCTAAAAACAATTTAGTAGAGTCTGGAATGACTTTCAAAACTTTTCGTTGAAAAAGTATTAGTACAGAATCCATTATCAGTGTAATCAGGAAAGGTGGCTTGCCTAATTTCCTGACTGTGGCTATATCAGTTGCATTTATCGTCTAATAATTAAATATATATAAAAATATAATTTTCAAAATCGATAAGTTTTAATAAATCAAAATTACAAATACTTTTGCTTAATTATTTGTATTTTTTGATAAGTACATGAAAAATATTTATAAAGAAATATTAAATAAACAATTATTGATATTGATTATGATTATGTATAATATTAAGACATACCAACAAAGCTGCTTCTGCTGCGTCTAAAGCCGGTTGAGCTTTTGCGAGTTTTATTTCGGCTATTCGTTTTTCTTTAGAAATTACTTTTAATAACGCTTCGGCACTATTTTTTACAGCGGCAACCTTGGCTCTACTTATTTCAGCAGCTTTTACCACTATATTCACTTTTGTCGTTACCTGATCGCAAATTTGTAAATTATGTGTTATAAATGTATACATTTAAAACATATTACGTCAATTAATACACACTTCTGTACTATCAGATGTTGCAATAAGAATTTTTTTTTCGTTTACGACCAGTTCCTCTTTCAATCTTTCTACTTGTATTGAAGCGTCCACTAGTTTTTCTAATCCCAATATTCGTTGCATTTTCATTTCTTCGATTTCTTGTTTGTTTTCCATATACAATTGTTTATAACCATTTACATACAAAAGGAATGATTTGGGTGTAACAAAAATTTGCCGGCGAAACCTGATATAAATTACACTTGTATATAAATACATATTGGCACACTATTAAGGTCTATTTACACATAACCGTTCCGTGTCCGTTCCGTATCCGTGCCGTCCGTTCCGTGTCCGGCGTTTTAAATTTGTTTACTTGTTATGAAATGGGCATGTTTACACATGTCCGTTCCGTGTCCGTAATTTTAGATTTGTCGGAGACAATGTTTTAGGGAATTTCACTGATACGGATATGAAAAATACGATACTAAACAGGCACAGACAACGGACACGGAACGGTACTGTGTAAATCCAAAGCACTGATACTGAACGGACACGGAACGGTTATGTGTAAACAGACCTTTAAGGAATTACATAAAACAATTTGTTTTTATATATACTATTTTACATCCCCCCACACCATGTAAAATTATATTTTTAATGATATTTATTATTGCGTATCTGTAAAAGTGTAAAGAGTAGGTACAAATGTACATAAAGTCGTACCTTTGATAGTAAGTTGTACAATCATTGGCGACATTTTCGTGTATTTCACCCAATATCTGTATGATTGATTCTTTTTCTTCTGTAGTACTATCCATAGGAAAGTTTTGTAGGAAATGACTGGAAACTGCTAGTAAAGCATCCGATGGCCACAATGTGTACCAATCGATTATACAACCCGATATGATACCGGGAAACTTTAACGAACGTAATCGGAAACTTTCACCGATCTGTTTAAGAAATAAAATTATAAATTAGACGGTTTAGCATTTCAGTAATCACTGGAAATGTTTACTGGTGAGAAACACAGAACCAAATGTAAATTGGTCAGAGCTTGTTTTATGAAAAATTCGTATATGTTTTCCATTGATGGATTTCTTTTCGGGTATTTCTTTTTGAAATTCGGCGTTAAAGAGTTTAACATGTCTTCTAACTCATCCTTGGAGAATAAGCTAGGCACTTCTCCTGAACTTAATATGTTGTTAATATATTCCAGGAAGGCTTCTTCTTTTATGTCATTATCGGTAAAGACAAATGTTGTTTTTGAATCTTCCAACCCAGCACGTCTATAGAGTAATCTAATGTCGTCCAAGAAATTATTAATTCCATAAGACCTAGAAACCGCGCCATTAAAAACAATATTTTTATTACAAATTTGAAGTTCAAATTATTAATCTAGATTAAAAAATAATGTATTACGTTTAATATTTTAATATAATATGTACCTTGTTAGGAAAATTGAATGCTGGAAATAACCGGCAATGAATGACGCTAAAGTAGTAACTGATCTTCGGCCAGATCCTCCAACACCTACAAGTAAGCCGTTCCCACGAGGTATTCTTAATATACGGGATATGATAATCAGATGAATCATACAGTCTCTGAAGAAAACTAAATCCATTGATGTACCACGTGTTACCTCGTTCATTTGATACATGTACATTAACATTCTACTTTCTAATACTTCAAAACTAGAATATGAAATAATTATAAAAATAAGTATTGCACGTTAAACTTTTACAAAACGGTTAATTGTTCACTTTTTTACGGTTCATTTTTACTTAAACTAGTAACTACCTTTTGGAATACAAATTTTACAAGGAGAATTTTTCTTATTTATATGTAAGCTTTAAAATTTCAATTGTATCTTGAAAAAAAGTAGTTAAAATTAAATTCGTACTTATCGATGTGTTCATATATTTTTAGAACTTCAGGTACATAATCGTCCGGTTCATCACCGGTTGTTTCGGCCAAATCACGCATAAAATCTACGAACACATTTGCATTCATATCATCCGGAAACATTTTAAATATTTCCGGTGTCAAAAATTCTTCTGCGCTGGTTTTGACAGTTTCCATAAACCAATTTTTGTCCAAACCACTCGTTAGCTTATCGTATATCACCCGCTGCAGTTCATGACACCACAACTTTAATAGGGTAGTAATATTTGGACACTCATCCGTGTAAATTTGCAACATTCCTTCCCAAATTCGCGACAAATCTCTTAAGTTGAACACGTAATGGAAGTTAGCTGGAGTTGGTAACAATTTTTGTTTGGTTTTCTGCCATACGATTCGAGTTAATGTGACCAACGAAGGAACGAACTGGACTATGTCCTCATTAAATCGTTCCATACAAAAATATCCACATCCTAAAGTACCGAATATCTTGTCCATAGACGTGTTTGATGGTAATGTGCAGTTAAATATGCAGAACTGTCTTTTAAGTCTGGACGGTATGTCGTTCCGACCGCCTCCTGGATGAATCATAGCGCCGAGCATATTAACGCCGACGATATTTAAATAATCTCCCGGCTTTACTAAAGAATATAAGCCTTTGTTTTCCAAAAGTTGACGTGTTATTTCATTGGTAACCTAAATAGAGCAATACGTAACATTGTTTCGAGTATAATAATATTACGGAACGTCGATCATTTGTGCTTTGATACTAAAGTTGTTATTAACAACAACACAATTAGACAACATTATTTGGACCCGGTCAAAGTTAATATAGAGTATGTATTAGAGTCTTGCTTTTTGTATATATATTTAAAAATAGTGATGAATCATTTATAAACAAAATTTGGATCCTAAATTTGAAAAAAGAAGTACAACACTCATTTGAACAAGAAGAGCCTCGCCAAAACCAGATTTGTATAAAATCTCGGGGAAGTAGTTGCGGTTAACTCTGTCAACGGCTTAAGTATATTCAGCCATAACTCATATTTAACAAATACCGCAAATTATCAAATTAAATATGCCTATAAGTCATCAACAATAATTATGACTAATTATGTATGGTATTAAGCCACTGCTAATACAAATAAGTAATCATTTTAGAAAATAAATGTGTGAAATATTTACTTGATCTCCCCAGTCATTAATAACCGGCATGTTTATATCATCGATAAATATTGTCATTTTTCGATTACCTGGAGCACCGTAAGTAGTACCGAATCGTTTTTCTATATAACCCTCGATAGTACTCTAAGGATGTAAGCAGATTTACCATGTGTTAATTAAAATTATCACACGAACCGTAATAACTTACCTGAAACATATTTGGAGTGGTGGCCGAAGAAAAATTGAGCATTTTACCCATTCTCGTTTCCAGATCAAAATCTTGCATGAAACTTTTAATCATCACCGTTTTGGCGGTACCTTGTTCGCCAATTAACAGAACGCTTTTCTCTTGTTTCGCAATCAACGATATCAAAAACATAGTCCGGACGTTGTCCAAGTTTGGTATTAATATATTACCGTATACTGGTATATAATCATTAGGATACATATATTCGTCTATTAATGTTGCCCAATGTTGCCATTCGCCGTCTGATGAAATGGTGAACTCGTAAATCGATTCACCTTCCTAAATATAAACATTTGTGAACATAATAGTTTTAAAATAAACAAACTATGAAATTATTTGATTACTTTGAGTTTTGGCACATTAACTTTTCCTTTTAGTTCTGTTCTAATAAAGTATTCAAATAACCGTCTGTCGGCCGATTCCAATACAGCAGCAATACTCCACATTATTGCAAAAGTATATAAGCGTGATAAAATTTTCTCTGATAAATCTATAGAAATCATTTTTAATTTATTATCCTTATTAATGTGATATTTGTATTCATTATTATTGTATTATTCATAAATATTTTTATACATTAAATTGTTGTATAGGACTTCGCTCGTTAAAAAACCTAAATAAATAATGTGTTATAACTAGTATATATTTACCTGGAGTTTCAGGAAACATGTCTATAAGCCCATCCAGTATATCACACGTTTGATGAACATAATGAGCATCCAACAAATTTATTTTTGGAGTAAGCTTAGACAGTAGCATTTTTAACAGCTCTCCGTAAGTATTATCAAATAGATTTTGAAAGTATTTGAATACGTATTCAGGTTTGCTTTTTCCCCATCCCTAAAATACAACAAATTATTTGTGTGAACTATTTTATTCGATTCAGTCAAAATAAGGTTCCAACCCAGCATGTAGATTTTTTAACGCCCCCCTATGTGAGAATTCTAAAATTTAAGATAATACAGTGTAATAAAATATAATGTGCACGCACAATCGCCAAAATACTAAAGATAATAAATTGGAAAAAAATCAATGATAAGTTATTGTGCATGGCTCAACATAGTACCATTGATAGTACCTATTATTTTTTATAGTGATATATAGATATTATATGGATTATCAAGCATGTATTATTTTTAGGTCGTACCATGTACAACGTTTTTGCGTGAACACCCTCGCCGCCCCCCTACAACTCAAAACTAGTTAATCGCCCCTCGGTAACCCTTCACCGCCCACTGGGGGGGCGATATCGCCCCCGTTGAGAACCACTGATGTAGATTAATGTTATTTATCACTAGTATGTCAGCTAAACGGAAACTCAGTAGGTATAATAGTGATTATTGTGATTATTCCACTAATATAACGTGGCGAATAAGGAATTAATCAATTTTAAGAGGTTATATCAACAAATAAATTGTTTTGTTGGACGTGACACTAGTTGTATTACGTTATAGATAAAGTTCATTAAAAATATCGTCGCGATAATTTAGTGCATTGTATCAAATACTATCTTTGAAACCCTACCTTTATAAAAAAAAATTGATATTCACTTGAAATATTGTTTTCCACGACAATACAGTAGAAGAGAAGAACGTCATTCCCATTCTAGATATCGTAGCCGGGGAAGCATTGTCGACGTTGTCAGGTTCGAAACAAAGCTTGGCATTTGCAGCCATAACGATTCTATCGCCGTTTGCTAAAGTAAGCGTTTTATTGTCATCCAAGACAGAATTTAAATTTTCAATCCACACGGCGTCTACAGGCCCATCCAAAACAATCCAACAGTACTCGTTCAATTCTAACTGTGATCGTATCAAATCGTTTGCGCATAAAACAATTATATTATACTCAATTATGAATAATTAGTGATAGTTCGGCCGGAAAAAAAATAATACTTTCAATGTTCTTCTCCACAACGTTGAGAATATACCATCAGTCCAATCATTAGTGGCTACATCTAGCCTTCCGAACATTTGCGACGCTGTTATGGCCTTAGGATTCATTCGGTACTCGCAATGCGACAGACCTGTTTTCGTCAAAGCCGATAAAAGACAATGAATAGCAGTGGTTTTACCAGATCCAGTTGGTCCCAATATCATTAAGCCATGACGTACCAATGACGTTTCATAAACCTTAAAACACGAACACTCATAATGAAACATTCTAATGCTTACAGTCACTTATATAGGCACCAGTCTAACGTGTGATCTACACATTTACCTACCGGCTACCTTTATCGGTCCATAATGTGACCTACCACCAACGGAGTATTTAACTATATACATGTAGTGTGTGTTTTAAATGCTCGTTTTCGTGTAGAAATAAATCTAAACTATAATCCATAGTGATAAACGGAAAGCTCGTTCATCATAAAATAATGAAGTATATATTCACAGCACTTTAAATCACTAAAAATGGTTTATCAATTTGGGTCCACATTCCAGTTAACAAACTATAGAATGCTTGTGGGAAATATTGAAAAGTGATATGAAATGAAAATAAACAGAGACAACTTAAGGAGAATGGTGAAAATGCCTTCATCCAAATAAATAAATAAAACTTTTATGTCGGAAATTATACAAAGTACAATACTACAATATGACGATTTCTGCATGGAAAGATACTCTTGATACATAATAATGTTTGTTTAATAATATTATTATTATTATAGCATATACGTTTTTACTATTACAAATTCAATACAAGTCAATATATGTGTGTAGGTCGTACATTGAACTGAAAATGAGTATGAAGCACCTGTACCCTACTTTATTAATAAAAACGTACTTGAATGATTTTTAGATTCCAAGTCGGATGATTAATTAATGATAGCTCAGTACATGATCTGTCTATGGCCGATTGTAATTCTTTATAAGACGATGAAGTTGATTTCATGCCAATAAACAAATCCTCGATCAATGATAAAAATATTTTTTCGTCTTGGTCGATCAACTTTGAAACATTCATGCCCTTTAACACTCTCATAAGTATTGTTTCTTCCGATTCGTTTTGGTTGCTTCTTCTTTGAGTACCAAGTGTACGTAAGACGGCCAGTATGTTTCTTAAACCAAAATCATAGTGCACCTGTTTACTTAATTGCTCTTCGCATAGTTCATATAATATAAAGAATTTTTTTGATAGCAATAGATTATTCTTGAATCCACAAGCTGCTAATTTCACTCTTATTATTATCTGCAAATAATAAGCTTCAAAAAATTAATAATCAGTGTATACTGGTGTAAGTCATAGAAAATAATTTAATTTTGTTGTTTTCGTGTGTTTAGCTTAATATGCATATATTTTAATTACATTTATTGCGCGTTTAATTATAAATATCCAACTAAAAATGTGCCATTTTTGAAAACATAAGGCACCTAATTTTAATACTGGTTATACGTATTTTTATTACGAATAATAATGTTATATTACCAAACGGTCGGGCACCATCATAGCAACACTTCTAAAGAGTACTTTTAGGTTTTCCGGTAGTTCCTGACGGCCTGCATAACCAGGATTCATTGTCAGAAATATGGCAAACTCCGGATTCAGAGGAACTTGATCTCCGTCACTATAAAAAACATAAAAATAAATAGAATCGTGGTATTACAAATCGAAATACAAACAACACATATTCATATAACGTACCTGAAAACGAATAGTTTTCTATTGTATTTACGAGCACTAAATACTATGTATATCTGCTGAGCAGCTACAGAAAGCACGGGTAATTCAATGCGGTTGAACTCGTCAAAACAACCCCATGTTCCGGAATGTACTAAGCCTTTGAATATCCTGCCTAACCCTCGGTAATCCATTTGATCCGAACAATTGAACACCACCACATATTTCCCTAGAGACTTTCCCATGTCTTTTGTTGTTTCGGTTTTTCCAGTGCCCGCAGGTCCAGCCGGTGCTCCACCCATATTCATTCCTGTGGAGCAATCCAAAGGATTTGATGTGATAATTCACTCAATTCAAGCCCATATCCATATTAAGCCACGTTCGATACTCGGGGATCACTTACCAACGGCTTGGGCCAAAGTTATGTAACAGCGATCGGTTAGCGGAGTGATTACAAGCCTATCCGAACATCCTAAGAATTCGTTCTGGTAAACAAAAAGCACATCAGTTATGTAAACTTCGGCCTGATCCAATTCTTCGTTATAATAAAAACGTTCTTGTTTCAACCACTCGAAATCCAATAAACTTGTAATTTTCATACGATAAAGAACTTCAAAAATATCCCTAATACAATAAATTATGTAAAATCAATTTAAATGTATATATATTATTTGTATTTATAGGTAATTGTTATTATTACACAAGAATCTATTATTTTAATGTGGTTGGTGCAATGAACAATTCATAACCCGATAACTTTTAATTAGTAAATTCTTGTGGATGCCCTACATGCTACATGTAAAAAAAACCTATTCGAACCTTTGGTGAACGTGTATAGTAATTAAAGTTTCATATTTAAGTCTTTCCATTTTCGTCAAATTTTTGGTAGTACAATCAATGAGCATGTTGAGCATTTTAATAAAGACATTATTAGTGTTTTTCATGATTTTTTTCACAATGATTGCATTTTTAATTGCATTTTCCGTGTGACGTGTCCATAGCATTTGTATACCAACCAGGCCCATCTATAGAAATAACGGAAATATAATAAAATAGTATACCAAATTATAAATAGTAAACTGTATTGTATACTTGTGAAGGAAACTGATTGATCATTTTCAGAATCGAGAATGTCGGGTCCGTAACAATATAGTTTTCTACATTCGCTATAATTTGATTCACGCTATTTTTGGTTTCTTTGAGTAGAACGTTGAGCCAATTTTCTACTCCTCCTACGCATAAAACAGGATTTTCTAATACGATTCCTTCGCCTTCCTTGGATATAATCTCCAACGATTTATCGCGATCGGTTGGACTAAAAATTAATTTGGCAGTGTTATCAAAAAGACTTAAAAGATGTGGTTGGATAGCATGCGAATTCGAAGCTTGGCCGAGAATTTCCAATAGTACTGGATCCGATATGAAGTAAAATCTTGAAAATATGTTTCTTTTTTTATCCAAGTACCTAACGAATCAATAATTATATAGTGAAGAAATATTAAAAAATCCATGTACAGCATTTCATGAAGATTATAACAGTTCAATAATTAATCGTATAACATTACTATATTACTAAAATCTTCGTGGAACACTCCTTAAAATATGATATGTAAATTAATGCTACGATACCCTGCTAATGATTTTTGACATAACTCCAACTGTTCATACATGTATGGTAGTAAAATTTCCATTGACCCATCGTCAGTACAAATTGCAATTAAATTCTCGACAAATCGAGCTTTAGCCATTATTTGGACCCATAGTTTATCGACTGCCTATGTATTAATAACACAAACATATTATAATGATTATAAACGTGACTAAAATATATACTTTACCGTAAAACGTTTGGTTTCAAGGGGAAGTTGCTTAGAAATATCCCCTCCCACAAAAACAGCTTCTAAATACATCCAAAGGTTTTGCACAAGTATCCAATTTTCCAAAACTTGATTAGTTACCGAAAATTTCTTCGACCACTCCATTATTTCTGTTTTAAATGCAGTATTATATCTGCAATATTTCAAATATATATTCTTATTTTTGTAAATACTTTTTAATATTATTCAATTAAATCTCTAAATACTAAAAGTTTACCAACTTCTTGTTCTTTTAATAATCATTATGTAAATAAATGTATACATTAAATAACATATAATAAATAAAATATAAGATAATATTCAATCAATACGTTACCTATTTGATGCTAAAGAGCTTATTATCATTTGGTGGTCTTCTAATATAGCAACAATTTCTCCTAGCTCCTGACCTTTTACAAGTAATAGTCCTCTATTTTTGAATGTACTCAATTCTATTTTGATAGTGGACCATTCCAATATTATTTGCCTCAATTTCGCTTCAATATCAATTTCTTTGATCGCCGTTTGGCATATGTCTTCTATTTCATCTTTATTTTCTAATAAAGGAGCTACCATAATATCCTTCAGCAAAAAATCACTATCACCGACACGAAATTCTGTATTGGTTACTTTTTCCAACATTTTCCAATGCCTCTCTTTCAGTCCGTTTTTAGACATCATTTCTACTAATAAAGTTTTTCCAGTCCATTCATCGATCTTGTCTTTTAATGCATGAAATGCCGCCCATGCTTGTAAACCTTTAGGAAGTATGCGACATTTGTTGGCATAATCCACTAAGGTATCAATTATTTCATCTATTTGCAAACGGTTCCATGGTATATTTAACCAGGTCTCAATGGAATGGTTCATTTTACCAAATAGGTCGTAAAGTTTTTTTAGCAAGTAGAAATTTCGTTTAATTTCGTCCATAGAAGGATACATGGTCACTGGTGTCATGAATAATCGTTCCCCATCTTGGTAGCGGTCCATCAACAAAAGTAACTCTTCAAAACGGTCTTGAAATAGAAGAACCCTGAACATAAAAATAAATATTCTTTTTAAAATCCTTATAAAATGCTAATAAAATTTGCAAATAATGATAATAACACACTAATTAATGTAAAATAATTTTCATACCTTTCGGCAGCCTCTTCAGGCAATAAATCTTTGACTAAAGGACCTCTTTCGTAAAAATGTTTTTCATAAACCATTATATCTGATTTTAAATGCACTATACCCTCATTTAATTCTGTTCTAAGTGAATCGTAAATTTCTAAAAATCTCTGTGGCACTTCATACCTCTAAAATAAAACGTATTAAAAGTAATTTATCGTATCGATATTATTTGTTGCCAATATCACTTTAATATTGAGTTTTTTATATTGCTCAGCGAGAAGATTCAGTTGTCTCTCGTCCTCGGGTAGGATCGACACTTTATTTTCAATCAGTAAGCCATACAAGTTGAAAGTATATTCTATATCGTTGTCTAAATCTGTCAGATTGGTTTCGATTTCTTCCAAGCAAAGAATAACTCTTCTAGCGTCGTTTAAATCGTTGATTGGTAATGCGAGTAGATCGTATTTATCAGACGTATAATTATAAAGATATTCGAGTTTAGATGATTCTAATAAACCATCGGCGAATAATATTTGCCATTTATTTACTTCGACGCTTATAGATTTTTTGAAATCTTCTAAGAAAAATAAATAAATTAAATGAAAATCAAAAAATAATAAAATTTTGAAGTAAAAT
This sequence comes from Periphyllus acericola, assembly GCA_949715065.1. Taxonomy (NCBI): domain Eukaryota; kingdom Metazoa; phylum Arthropoda; class Insecta; order Hemiptera; family Aphididae; genus Periphyllus; species Periphyllus acericola. Next base: position 20,292,744 of record OX454264.1, read on the forward strand.
TATAGCTATTAGTTCTTACTCAAGTTAATTTCAAGTAATCCAATCACTTTACTGGAAGGTTCATCGTCTACTTCTTTGGCTACTGATTTCATATGATTGAACTCAAGGCGAATATTAGCAAGTTTTGTTTTTTTTTTCAGTCCCTCATTTATTTTCAAGATTTTATAAGAATTATTGATCAATAAATTTTGAAATCTAGATGTATATTCCTGAAAAATAATATGGTTCTATTAAAGTGAGGCTGTGTTACAATAGAGTTATAAATAATAAACGAATAATTACGTCTAAAAATTTGGTCATTTCTAATTTAATCAGTTTAGATGACTTTTGTAAATCTTGTACAGCTCCTTCAACGGTTTTTGATTTAATTATACTTTTATAATAGTAATACTTGTTGTCCTACGCGCACCACAATGAATCGATAAATAATAATTCAACGTGAATCAAGCCTAAACGCAACATAATAATTTTTCCATTACTGTAATATGATTGAAACCCCAGCGGGTTAACGTTTTCGTCGCTTTTAACGCAAATTTAGTCACATTCTGTATGGTCGATCCAATGGTACTCCACGACGGTTCGATTACTATTTTCAAGTCTTTCACGACCAATCGGGTCTCAATGATTGGTGGCATATTTGTCTTTTTCTTACTGCGTTTTAACACAATAATATCGTACCGTGTTAAAGTGCATTAATTCCACCAGGCGAGGGAAATAAACTTTATACTCACTCGTGGTACAACAGTTGCTTCGACAGTAATTCGAATGTGTTCCTCATCGCATCAATCAGGGCATGTGTGAAAATATGGTTGTAGTACCGGAAAACAGCCATGCACCAATCATCAACCTGCTCACTTGTCGGGCGGATGGCTGAACTAATTATTTCTATATTACGTGCAAAACGTATGGTTGTACAACGATGATATGATTACAGAATTCTAACCTAGTACACGCCGAACGGTACAAACTCACGATGACGCTTGACTTCAACATCGGTATCCCTCAAATTTTCCAAAGCTTTCGCGACGTTGAAAAAGTCATACATGTTATCATTATCTTTGAATGAATATTTATCGTTAATTCTGTATAGAATCAATTTAATTATATAATGAAATATATTTTCTAAGGCGACTGATTTTTTCGCAATAACTTTCATCGTTTCTTTTATATGTATCTCATTTAGTTCTAAAAATTCTCTAGGAGTTACCAGTTCGTTTGGTAATTTAACCAACAAATATTTATTTATACTTTCAATTCCTTCGCGTAATATTCCGTCCATATCAACTATCTAAAATTATATATATTCACACACGTTAAACAAGTCTTTAATTATTGTTATTATTGTCTATAATTTATGAATTTATGATAAAAAATATGAAGTCATGTTTATCGCACTGTTTTTATAAATCTCTCAGAGTAATTGAAACAGTCGGTTATTCTCAATAGTGTATCCTTGGCTCCTGTCGATGACCATTTCGTGACGTTTAAAATTGGAATCAGTGCTTTATCCATTTTCATAATTTCCAAACTAATCAAATTATAGTATATGTCTGGTACCATTTGTCTTTTAATGCACACCAATCATTAGGTTTATAGCGTACGAGTATGTATGATAATATACTTTGTTTACCTTATTCGATCGTATTGCATTATAATTGATGCAGAGTACATATATCTTTGATACATGATTTCTTTACGTTGTATCTTAAACTGCAGTCTATGAGGTACAGGCAGATATTTGTACATCATAATCTGAGCAATGTCGACTTGTTCAGTGATAAATATCGAAAAATTGCTCCTATATTTCCTAGTGATTGGATCTCTGATCAGCAGCGGACCGCTCTTAGAACTGTTGTTCTATAAGAATGCATTATGAAAATCAGCACGGTAAGTGAAATTATGTACTTACCTTATCAGTGATCTGCTGATACCATACTGAATTTAACGCCAGCTCGTGATTTCTGAGAGCAGTGTATAAAAAGTTGTACGCATTTAAATCCATCGACCGTAAATTTGATCTCTTGCTCTAAAAATCAAACTTAAGCCATAAGTTAAATCTTCTAAAATTCAAATTTGAAGGCGGTTATTATCGGAGTTAAATAAAATTTTGAAATTGGGAAACATAAAAAAAATAAAATTATTTCAAAATATTTCAAAGCCAATACATGGTTGTAATGGTGTTGTAATTGTTATAATCCTATATTGAAAATTGAAACGTTGTAATAATTTAAAAAAATAATAAGTCCAATTGGTAGTTTTAACTGTTTTTAATTCAAATTAAAGCTAACTAAATTACTATGTCACTGAACGGAAATTGTCAGACAATAATATTCTGTTCTCTCAGTTTTGCCAAATCTTATGAATTTTCATTTTTACATTAACAAATGTTTGTAATTTTACCATAAAATATTTCATTGGTGTTTCAATTTTTTCATACATCATCGATATCCACATAATTTGGCCGCAAATTATAGGTAAATTGTATGCGATTGGTACTTTATTTCTATAATCTAAATATATGTTTTTATAGCCTAAAAGAAACACATAAAGGTGTATAGAATATTATATTCAATTGGTACCATAGAAAAAAAAACAAAAGTAATTTTCAACAGTTGGAAACATAATTTACGGGTGTTTAGGTCTTTCAATATTTGAATGTACAAGTTTTCCAATCCCAAACCAGTCAAGTTCAATTGTTCCCACTTCTTTAACAGTTCAATTTTGTATTCAAAGTCCGGTGCCTCGTCAATCACAGTTTTGAGATGCATTTTCAAACGAACATTAATTTCTTTGACATCGGTGTCAAATGTTGAACTGTATTTTTCAAACGTTTGATCTTCAGTTATGGTTAAAATGTTTTTCCATTTTTCAGCAAATGCCAAGAACATATTTTTTAGTTCCACGTGAAATTCATGAACCCCTGGGATTGTTGAAATTTTTAAAAATCTATACTTTTGATATGTCTCTACTATGTTCTTTATCTACAAAATTAAATTGTACTTTTCAATTTTACCATTATTATAAAATAATTTCTACAGTATAAACGATGATTCTACCAAAACAATATATAGTGCTCAATGATTAAGAGGACACGATCAAGACACGAACTTGAACGTAGAAAATATAAGAGTATGCTATACGTACTTCTCTCTAATGAGATATAATATAGAACCCACCCGTATATTGAAACGAAAATAGTGTAGAAACCGACTATGAATGTTTTATATAAGAGGTATAACCAATGGGTGATTTCCTCATCGTGTTATTCACTGTTTAATTTTCACATTTACTTATTGTTAAAATAAAATACAGATTAAAATACAGATTGTAAATTGTCTTATTTATCAATAAATGAAAAGAAAAGGAAAGATATAAGAGGATTATTATTATTGGTTTTATGTCTTATTCGAAACAAATTATACCGTTTAATTGTTATTATTATTTACCTACAAGAGTTTCTACATACTAAACTATACTATACTTTCTATATACTAGTATTTTACATCATTTCAACGTAATTAATTGTTTGGTACTTATTTTAATAAATTTAAATAAAGAATTAATCACATATTTTGCTTTTGTCATTTATTAATATATTATGCTTAATAGTAATTTATGTTGATGTATTATGATAATGTAATTTTGTATGAACTAACTTTTAACTTTTTTTTTGATTGTTAATTCTTTCTTTTTGATTGTTTTGGTTCGACCTTAACTATTAATTGAATTATATTTCCCTCGAACAGATTTAAATTAAAACTATTATTTAAGTGCGAATAAATTAATGTATGTAGATTGTAGGTATTGTAAATGTATGTAATATAATAATATATCTATTTACAGGTTATTTATATATTTATGAACGATGAATCAACAAAAAACAATTGAAAACAAAAGCATATGTTAAAAAATAGTTCTTTTTTTTACTCGCCATAACCGTAATGACTAATGTGTAAGTTTATTTTAATTGTATATACACTTACTTTGTCAATTCGGTCGATGAATGAAACAAAGTTTTCAAATGCAATGAAGAATAAAATCTGAAATGTATTGCAATTTTCGACTATCCTTTTATTCAGCATTTTATTGTAGCATTTGAATATGCGGTCTTTTAGCGCTATGGTTTGGTTGAGTTTTTCAATCATTAGGCTCTTTGGTTGTTCCCAAAAGTTCACTGTGTCGTCTTCAGTCAAATAGTTTACACTGCTTATGACTATTTGATTCAAACACAACAAAAATATCTCGGTCGTAAACCATTTGTCAAACGAATAATTGGAAAATGTTTGCGACATCGAAATATTATTGAATACAATTTCAACGGACAATTTTAAATGTTCGACGTCACTTCGGTATAACTCCTCGAAACCCTTTTCGCACGAGTTCAGATATCTAACGCTGTCTTCAATGTTTTTGTAAAAACGCCGTATTCTTTTTTTCATCGTTTTCCAAGGCTATAATTTGTATACAACCTTTATTATACAGATTTAAAAATTATAAATGTTTTTCAATGGAATATTCACTTTTAGGAGAACGGAATTAGTCCGTTCCATGGCGGATTCGGCAAATTTTGTAAAATTACTGCCAATCAGCGAATTTACTGTGTTCATCTTTAAGTACATTTTTCTATAGAAAGCGATTTCTTGTAGCGGTCCATTCAACGCTGGTTTTTGTTTTTCTAGTTTATAATTCTGAAGTATCTACATCAATATATAACAATAAAGTATTAAACCAATTTCTAAATTTGCAGAAAACAAATTTCCTCGACATTTTTTGGTTTTAAAGTTATACTGTTCAGTATAATTTTCAATATGTAATCTGATGACATCATCAAATCTATTGAAACGTATTTAAATACTTATGAACAAAATAATTAAAATTAATAAATTATGACACTTTGTGGTGACTGAGCCATGGAGCGTGCATGATGGTGAGAAAGACAAAAATATAGATATTTTTAAGCATAAACTAAGTTCATGTATACATGATCAATTTTTCCCATAGATACATTAAATACACAATTTTTCTGAAATTAACCTAATATATAGCAAACGTTGTTCTTACTCTCTGGAATGAATGTATCCAACTTTGTATCATTTTTTCAGATATCAAAACCAATTCTTTTTTCGACAGTATACCTTGCTCGTGATATGTAACTTCGAAATGATCAAAAAATATGAGTGGTGATTTAAACTCTATATCTTCAGAAATGTTTTTAGCTAGTTCTGTAAAACAATCGAGTAGTAATGTAAATATCTTTCAAAAACTATTTAGTTTATTTCTGTGACACACCATTGACGTATGATCCAACATCTTCAACATTTTTTAAGAATATTGACAAATCTACCGCCGAGAGTTGTACCGACGTGTGTGATTTTTTCACAGCGCTCGCGTACACACTTAGAATCTTATCGTAGCTGCGCAAATGATTCATCGTAGAAAACGGTGAATGCATATTTGTTCGAACCACGTGAACAAATTAACAATATCAGTTTTCTTGTACAAACATACGATACACCATGTACTAACCTATAACACGTTACACATAAGTGTAAAAGAGTGTAATTTATAATCAGTTGTAATGTAACCCCAGCAACGTACTCTGGTATTGAAATGTTTCTCAATCTACTGACCGAAATCATGGTGTATCGATAAATTATAGATCGGCTTAAAGCTGACTGTTGATCCATATATTATTAATAGACTATAAAATAATATGTTACGATACACAGTAACATTTCAATAAATATGACATTTTATAGTTTGAATACAGCGTTATTAACCACCATATCCATTATCATTTATTATGCGCAAGTTTTTCTGTAGAGTACTATGCGTCCACCTGATAGACGTCCTGGTTTTTTCTCAACAATCATTGTTTTATAATTTTTTTATCTTATTTTATTATAATAAACGTGTTTGAAACCATTTTGGAAATGCGGGCATAACTAAAAAATAAACGTAATTGTCTAGCATAATATATCTTAAATACAAAAATAATAATCTTATTAGCCTAAACATATATTTAGCAAACTAAGTATTGATATTATAATCACGTTATGATAATAATTTTTCAGTTGAACTTAGCATTTTCAAGAAATTGTCAAGTAAGAATTTTCAAAGTACCAACAATAAACATTTATTAAAAATAACTTATTCAATAAAAATAAATAATTTAGGGCTACTTTAGGTAATACAAACCATCAGTAGGTATACGGCCGCTTTACACTGTTTAACCTTCATTCGTATTGAACTGCAAATAATATTTTACGTTATAAGAAAATGCTTTTTCGACGGTATTTCATAGTAAAACAAACATTTTTTTTTTTTTATGCTCCATGTTGTCTTTTTTTAATTATTAATTCAACTTCGATTGTATAAAACCAAACATACATTTATTTATTTTATCCATTAAAAATAACTACTACAAATACATTTGAATTATAACTTTTATGAGCATTGCTTGTGATGAAGATTGAAAGTTACAACTTGTAAATTGTAATAAATTGTACAATTTTACAAAATATCGATTTTAAAGAAAAATATAATCATTTATTTTATACATTATTATTTTAAACTAATTTATTGTTATAAATTATGATGATACAAATAACCATTACCTATTCATCAACATTTTTATAGCGTTGGCATCACTATATTTACATTATGCATTTTTTCACACAGAATAGACGTGTAATTGTAAAAAGTAGACCCAATGTTATAACTTATAACTAATAATCAACAGATATTAGACCAGAAGTAAAAATGTATTTATGATATATGATATATGTGGTTTGTATGTATAATTAAATGCATATGTCATTCTCTCGCACTCCATATTCTTGTGAGAAATTGTCAAATGATGTAGAACGATTGCTTAATAAGTTCTTGAATAAATTAATATAGCTTGTTGGCGTATATAGAGTGCCTACAAGTGATAGAGGTCAGGCTCCTGACCTAGGTAATATAATACGAAAAGTAAATAACGGCGTTAGGCGCACTATGATCAAAATGTCCGCACTTTTTTTACATGTTTAATAAAACATTTATATTTTATATTTCAACCATTGATACTCAGTATACCTTTCAATAATGTTATTAAAAATAATATAATAATATTCCAAGTACATTTAATTTCGTATATATTATAGATTAAACTAAGATAAATGTGAGATATCATAAATTGCGGGCATTTCGACCAAAACTCGACTAATGATGTTATTATTTTTATTATTACGACTAACATTGCCGGTTTGGGTTAATTAATAAAACTATTATATTTTTCCTTTATTTATTTTATTATTTACTATATTTATTCATTTAATTCACTCATACATACCATAATATACATTATATAAATTTAAATAAAACTTGTACATTAGTTTTTTAAATTAGGTACCCAGTCACTTTCAGTTTTGATTTTTTTCTTTGTAAATAAAGTTATAAGTTATTAAAGTTGTATAAAAATTGATTTGTTTTAATAAAATGACTAAACATGCATGAAACGAGGTTTTTTATAATCATATTCTTGAAAATTATAACGCGGTCAAAAAGACCGCGGTGCGACGAACGACGTAGTATACACTAGCGCAACTAACGCAAATAAATCACATATGTTTCGTAAAAAATAGACCGTGTAATGGTGATAAAAAACAATCATAGCTGTATAAATAGTAGGTATATTATGTCTGTTTGACTAGTAAAAATGTCGAAAATGGTATATTCTTTAATACGATTACTACGAAATTGCGTATTTGGCACAGTGGTATAATATAACTACAGTCAAGAGTATTTAATAATAAAGTAAACTTATTTACCTGTTTGGCATAACAGCCCGATGTATAATAACTATTACATATTATAGCCATTGTAATTGTTTCGTTATTACTTTCGTAATGTAATGAATCAAAAAACAGATATAGAGACGTATATTATTTTAGCCTCAGTCCTACAACCTTTGATTGCATTACCTTATTATAATAATAGTAATAATATATTAACCGGGATGTTTTAGTGAATCACTTTTAATAAAATATAAAGAGCTTTGGAACGTGCACTTTCTTCGCCTTACTTTAAAACTTTGTTAAAGCCAATATATTATTACGCATTTAGGAGAGCTGGGGTGAGTTCATTTTTAGAAAAATAAAAGGTTTAATAATGGGAAATATTTACTTATATCCTACAGCGTTTACACCAGACCTTATTGTTTTGGTTATACGTATTATTTTTACACATACCTACGTAACACCTATATGTATATACATATATGTCCTATTTGTTTTCACAATTTGTACACCCAATTGATTATTATAACACTTACCTTGCACTTAACGAAATGTATGTGTCTTCAATATTTTGTAAATCTGGAAGATGAAAGGCCACAGAACGAATAGACACACACAATTTAATATTTTAACTGATCCCTTTTTAAATTCCTAAAACAAACCGTATACTTTTGACTTACAAATCAACAAGAACGACCACATTTCTTAAAAATTATACTTGGACGTGTTTAGTCGGAGCTCAAGTTCGCCTGGAGACCTCCACGACACGATCAACTTTACGTCACAGAGATCGACAGACTTGATTTGACTCGACTCGACTCGGCTCGGCTGTCTTTACAATTGGAATATGTTCTATTACAGTACCCCGGAATGCGATTGTCTTTGCTGTACTTTATTGTTTTAATGGTATACACATTTATTATAAAATAATATATTCAATATTATTGTGACATAATTTTATTGTTATAATTATGTTGCACTTTAATATTACTTAAAGAATAATGTTTTAATTTTAATTAATGAACATTTTATTTGATTGCGAACACCTATAATACAATTTTGATATAAATTACCTGAATCTTTTGATGTCTAATAATAGTTGGGTATTGCTTACAGAATAAAATTTAATAATCTATAAGTCTATATATATTATTTCATACACAAATTATGCTAATAATTTGATACAAATGAGTATTAGCCGATTATGCACTTCCCACGTACAAAACTTCACACGGGGAATGTGCGACATGATTTATGGGGAAAATGCGACATGCATTGTCGCACTTGACCCGTTCATATATATTTTGAATTCAATGTGGTTTTTTTAATTATTTAGGTTTTAAATGAAAAAATGGTTCGAAACTACGTACGAAAAAGTGATAGAGGAGCTACTTATTCAAAAGAAAATTTATTGTATGCGATCGATTGTATTTGTTATATATTATTTAATAAACTAACTCAAAAGTCTGAGTATTGTTAAGAGATCTACCTATGTTTTATTTTATTTTTTTTTTTTGCTAAAAAAGATTTTATAAAAATTGTTTGTGACTAAAATATGTAAGTATGTTTTCAAATACCTATACATTTTTAAGTATGTTATAGTTAACAATAACACTTTTAATACGTGTTATTATAACAATCAACACTAAAAAAAAACTAATGGTCTGTCAAATCTTGATAAATTAAAATAATTAAATTCTTTCAACGGAATTTGTTTACAGATTTTTATTAGTTTATGGCACTTGCCCCGGCTAAGGAATAGCTAGTATACAATTGTATAAAAATTACCGATTTTGCTCTTACCCCGGTAGCAGGGAAAGTGCAACATTTTTTTTTTCATTCAATAATTATTTTTCAACCAAAAAAATTATCAAAGCACTTTTTTGAATACAAATTTGAATTCCTAATATTTTCATTAATATATGAAAAAAAAACAACAATGTTCCTAGTAAGAATACAGTAAGATATATGTTCCATTAAACTGAGATTTTGCAAAACGGCGTTGCTGTTACCCCACCTGACCTTATATATAAAAATGGAGACAAAAAATTCGAAATTGCATCAGTTGAGAACGGCTGGGCCGATTTGGCTCAAATTTTTTTTAAATGATAGAGAATGTTGGGGAGCGGGTTTATAGCATAAATTATGGACCTAACTCCTGTGAGTTAGAGATTTAGAGACAAAAACTGAGTTACACCGGTGGCGCTCTCTAGCAGATAAAAATAAAAATATAAATATAATATAAATAATAATACAAATATCGATAATAGCAGGGCTTGAAATCGATTAATATCGATAAAAATCAAAAAAAAAAATATATTTTTATATTCTGGTTGATATACATTTTTTATTATAGACACTTAGAACTTTAGAGCAAACAAATATAATAGTTGGCACATGATTCATTTTATTTTGAAACATTATCGTATTATGTTATCTATGAACTTTTTCAATCAAAAACGACTATTGTTTTTTTGGAGAGAATTTTTATGCTTGAATCATGCCTCCTATGAGAAGAACAAACATTGGACGGCGTACACGTAATGCAAGAAACATTAATGAATTTAGACGTGCTCATAATACACAGGCCCACGCTGCACAAACGCCGCCTCAAATACGACAACATGTTAATATAAGAAGAAGAAGTTCAGATGTAGCCTTGAATCGCGCTGCTTTCGAATACGATTCCGCAGTCGCTTACAAAGATCTTTTGTGTGTTGATATCGGCTCATTATATATCGTATGCCAGCATTGCAAGGCATTGAAGTTTCGATTGGAAACCCCCGGCTTATGTTTTTCGCACGGGCAGCTGTACGTTGCCAGTTCGCGTGTTGGAAAACCGTCTTCGTTGTTTATTTTTGCACCAGAAAACAAAACGAAAAACATTGTTTATCAAAATGCAATATATTGATTTCTGTAACAATTCATTACAATGGAATACTTGAATTTTATTATCAATCTAGACTTTATTTGAAGGCGTTAAGTTCACCGGGTCAACTTAATTTAAAAAAAAATTTAGGCAAAACAACGTTTGCCGGGTCAGCTAGTTATAATATAATTTACGTTAAACTGTTTAAAAATTAGTATCTTCATTGTACTTGGTGATCATGTTCAATCACGGTTATAGATTTACAATTTCGGTATAGATAATTTAATATTTCCAAACAAAAGTCCCGAAAGCTTTTGTTGGGAGCCTCAACTTGGGATATTGGGACAGACTTTTGAATATATAATATACAGTAGACGCCGCTTATAAGACTCACGGATATAAGGTTCAGTCGCTTATTAGACTCAAAATCGTCTGAAACGGTGCGGACGTATCCAAATACATTAAAAAAAAAAATCGGTTATAAGACTCAAATTTCGTAAAATAAATAGTAGAAAATAAACGTTTTTGTTTATAATTTAGAAATAAATTGGTATTGAAAAATTAAATAATATTCGTGTTGATTATTTCTAGTTTCTGTTGGTACCTTATAATAATTTTTATCGAGGATTAAAGTTCACATTTATCGCAACGATTATCGTTATTGGTGGTTATATGGTGAGGTATCTGGCGGCTGCACAGTTATCGTAATTACGGGTACATAAATACACATACGTACACGTGCACATGTACATACGCAGTTATCATTGCAGTCAACGGTATAACATACTAAAATTACAATTTTTTTTCAAAATAAAAAATAAATACATTATAATATGTACATACATACATCCTTTATAATTTTTTATTAATGTATAATTTTTATATGTAATATTTACCTATTATAATTTTAGTTTTTTTACCAGGATTATTAAATTTATTCAATAATAAAGTATGTAATATGTAATATGTGTATTAAAATCAAAGCAAAATATGTAGTAAAATAAAATTTATAAATACGTAATTAATTTTTTTTTCTACTTCGCCTATAAGATTAATTCGGTTATAAGACTCACTTTGTGCTGGTCCAGGCCCGTGCGCAAGGGGTTGGAGGGGTTAAAACCCCCCCATGGTCGAAAAAATCGTGTTTTTCATTATTGATCTATCACCAATATTTATTATTTTCTAATCTTATTTGTAATAAATAATAATGCATAGCATAATAGTACAATACTATAATAATTTAATATAGTGTTGTCTTCACGTTTGCTGTTTATCGACTTTCATCATAGTTGCTGTTATCGATAAAATATAATGACAATAAAATTTGTATTTTATAGTATTGTTAAAAAATATTTTTAATATAGATACTTACAAAATTAATAATAAATATAAATATGTTATAATACTGTTTGCTAATTATTGATGTATCTGTGTTATACATTTTTTTTTCAAAACACCCCCCATTCTGAAATCCTGCGCACTGGCCTGTGCTGGTCCCAAAGTGAGTCTTATAAGCGGCGTCTACTGTACTTGCCAGTCTAACACGGAACGTCTGACCAGTCACCTGACAAAAATATTAATCACTGCACACAAATTGCGTCCCGGATTATCTACACGACTACACGAATCTCGTCTATATTACCTAAAATAAATTATATAAATGATCATAACGATCCTTAAGTCATAAATAAAAGTATATAAAAGTTTCAAAGTACTTCAGTACCTACTTATTACAATAATTATCCCTATCATTAAAAATTGATGCGAAATCATACAAAAAAAGTACCAACACTAAAATATATACTTAATGAATAAATACAATATAATACGAATATTTGAATGGTTATTTATCTATAATGCTTGTAATGACCATGAAATGATAAGGACCCTTTGTGACATATAGGAAATATTATATTACAGTCTGATAAAATAATTTTTTTCCAACAACAATTAAATATACAACAAATACAATAAATATACAGAAAATTATAATAATAGTTGAATAAATATTACTCAACATCAACATAGTGTTATAAACTCATGTCATTCATTTGTATTAGTATTTATTATAATATAGTGTAATGCGTAATGTAAGCAAGTCTGTATAACAAGAATTGATTGTGTGCCCGAGGGAAAGAACCCGGTCACACGCAAAATCGCTGTATAGACAGTTAAAGGCGATAGCAACTCGGCCCTACCACGATCGGCCTACAGGCAGGCAGTCAGTCGTTGTTTGTCCCTTTCGTAAATCTGTAAATCTTGTAATCAGTTTAAATTATACATCGTTATATTAAAATAAAGTGGTTAAACTTAAAGTGTGTTTATTTTATTTCATTTTATTTTGAGTTGTGTAGACATACATAACAATATACGTGCCATACCATTATTTATAAAAAGTGAAATTATATAAGTTTAAAATTATTTAAAAATTAGATAGAAATTACATATTTATTTTAAATTTAACACAAGCCAACTAGTACATGATACGGTCCGCGCTGACCACATATAGTTCTTTACTTAAGTGTAACTAAATTAATATATTTTTAAACCTAGTATCATACGTTTAATTGAAATTGAGAATATACAACTGATTTGACTGTAAGCTAAAAATGTTCCAACTCTAGGTAGATTTATTTCGAGGAATATAGTCTTGACTTAAAGGATAAAAATGTTAACCAAGATTAAATTTTAGTTTCTATATATGCCTATTATAAAATGCATTTACAAATACCAAAAGAAAAATAAAGTACTAATTGTATTGGCAATTCTAGAAGCTCTCGTGATGTTGTTTACGATTTTTGTTCGTATTGATTAGATATTAATAATATTATGACTACGCTGTGACAACTAGTTTCGTACTGTGAAGAAAACACATTGATATTGTGCGTAATATTTTGCTATGTTTTCGTTTAACAAAACTCAAACCTAACCGTATTTTTATAACCGAAATGATAAATAATAAATTTTCATATGGCGTATTTTTAAATTTTTTTATTATCGTATTTATTGCGTTTAGTAGTATTAATTCTATTCATATAATAGTATTTTTGATATTTATAGAGAAAAATAAAACGAAAATTATGTTTACAATTATTATAATAATTATTGTAAACATTACTTTCGATATAATTGGACTTATAATTTATGAGGCATATATAAACACTCAAACCAGTGATCAAATTGCGCTTTCTAAAAAAAAAACACTGCGGTATTTTCCACTAAGGAATTACGTAACGTGTACCTGTGTACCTACGATCAAAGTTTATTTTAAATCGTGCGCGTGAACCGCGAACTGTAAAGAACCGTATATTCCACATGGTCGGTTTCAAAATGTCGGTATCAAAAGGTAATATACCAGTACGTGTGTTCGAATTAAGACAAGAACTTTACACTTATTTGAGTGGAGTCGGTCATAACTACGACTCGGGACTTATTGCACTCACATTGTAGGAAATTGCATGCACATGTGCACTTAAAATAACCGAAATATGTGCATGAATATGCTACTGAATTGTTTTATTAAAGTAATTAAAAAATTTGAATTTTATATAATAGCAATAATTAAACGAATAAATTTGAAATATAGACAATTTTTTTATTTAGTAATTTTTTGACTATAATAACGTCAAAAACACTATAAGTCTAGAACTTTAAGGTTACTTTCTATTATCAATTTAACTTTCGACGTATGTCAAAAAAAATGTTCACCTATAGAATAAATTTAATTCATAAAAATGTAATTATAATGTAATTAAAAAATCGACTTATGGCAAAGCAAACTGACAGAAGAAAACGGTAAAACCACCTTTTTTCCACTTTGAAGATAATGTCTTATACACCTACATATGTTTTCTCCGTCACTCCGTCAGTCAAACAATATAACAAATTTTCGTTAAATAGTTCAAACTTCAAATACTGCTTCTATAATAAATTCTAAACCAGCAATTTTTAAAAAGGTTTTTTCTGACAAAAATGTTGAGTCGTCAGGAAACAGAATTAATTGTTCTGTATTGCTTAGCCATTCACTTGTTCAAAATAGAACATGAGCATACTAAATTAAATTTTAAATTATTTTTTTTGAACAAAACACACTTTCCACATATTTGTGTTTTTATACATTATTCCGTTAATATACCTGATTTTTGTAAATCCGGCATTTTCAACTACTATATAATTCTAAAATAAGAAATAGAATATTAAATATAATAAAAATAATAATTAAATATAATAAAATATTATAAATAAATTGGTACTTTAAACAATTTAATTTATACAGTAAGGATTTGTACTAAATAAGGTTTAAATTAGCTAAAACTGATTACAACTGAAAAATGTATTTGGTAAAAGATATATACAAATATCTAAATAAAATATGTTGGCTATATTGAGGGTAGGTATCGAAATTAACATTTAAACTAGGCAGGTACATTTCATAACAACGAAGTTTTTGAATTTTGAATCATTATTAATTATTTTATTATCTAAACAAAAAGCTTATTTTTAACCGAACAAGAAAATCTTACAAATAGCAGATACTATGAACCCGAATTGCGAGGGAAATTTAAACCACATAAATACATGGAAAAGTCATATTAAAGTGAGGCGATTGTGCAAAGACTTTGTATTGTCCAACACAAAACTGAAGGAAATCATGAACCGAATGAGCTATTGTATTAATGAAGGTCTAGGCAAAAAAACACATTCAGAGGCAACTGTTAAATGTTGGCAAACATATGTTCAAGACTTGCCTTCCGGTAATGAAGAAGGACATTTTCTGGCGCTGGATTTAGGTGGATCAAATTTTCGAATTCTTAAATTAGAATTAGGGAAAAATCAACACTTCAAAATGGATCAAAATGTGTTCGCGTGTTCTAAGGAGTTGATGGCTGGAACTGGAACACAGCTATTTGATTACATAGCTAATTGTTTGGACCAATTTGTGACATCACATGGAATAAAGTCCGAGAAGGTATTGCCTTTGGGATTTACATTTAGTTTTCCAATGTCACAATTGAGCATCGATTCGGGAAAACTTGTGAGATGGACAAAAGGTTTTACTTGTGATGGTGTAGTTGGTCAAGATATAGTTGAACTTTTGAATAAGGCAATACATAATATCCCAGGATTGAATATAAAGACGTGCGCAATTTTGAATGATACGGTGGGCACTCTCATGTCCTGTGCTTGGAAGAATCCAAAAACTAGAATCGGTTTGATTATTGGTACAGGTTGCAATTGCTGTTACGTAGAAAAAGTAAATTTTATAAGAAATTCCAAATTCGTACTCCATATTTAAGGGTAGAACGAATTGATTAAACTATCGAACTAATCGAGTTCAAGCTATCGATATTTTAGTATATTAACAATTAAAAATATATTTTTTCAGACAAAAAACATCGAGCTGTACAGTAATGATGCTAAAAAAACAGAAATGATTATTAATCTAGAGTGGGGTGCGTTTGGTGATAATAAAGAGCTACAAGGATTCCATACATTGTACGACAGACAAATTGATAATGATTCTGAAAACAAAGGTCAACAAACATTTGAAAAAATGGTAGCTGGCATGTATATGGGAGAACTATTAAGACTTTTATTGATAGACTTGATAGAAGCAGGATTAATATTTAAAGGACAAATGCCAACAATGCTTAATATTTCCAAAAAAATAACAACTGAAATTATATCAATAATTGAAAGCGATCCTCCTGGGACATACAATGGTATTAAACAGTTCCTTCGAACAATTGAGGTAGAAAATCCTACAGATGGCGATTGCATTAATATTAGATACGCAGCGGAATGTATTTCAAGAAGATCTGCTCATTTGGTGGCAGCCGGGCTCGCCGTTATTCTCAATAAAATGAATGAAAAGAATGTAATAATTGGAGTGGATGGGTCTGTATACAAACATCATCCATTTTATCATAAGTTATTGGTAAACAAGTTAAATGAATTGGCGAAACCCGATATCAAATTTGATATAATGCTTTCTGAAGATGGTAGCGGAAAAGGAGCTGCTGTATTGGCATCATCTGTTCACATCAATTAAATTAATAATAAAAAACAATATTTTATTCTAAACCTGGGTTATATCAAATTTTTTAAGAATTATATCTTAACGTAAAAACATTAATATTCTCACTAAATATCTAAAAAGTATTTGAATTGTATTAATTTTAACAATAATTCGTGGATTTTTTGGTATGTCATCTGAAAAAAAAATAATGCAGTCAGAGCCGGCTTATGGTGGTGCGAGGTGTACCCCCGCACCAGGCCCCGCGCTTTCGAAGGCCCCGCGCTTTGCGCCTTTACCTTATATATGAAATGGGGGCGCTAAACTTTAATACATTTTTTAAATAAAAATATTGTTTTACCAATATAGTACTTACGGAGCATTCAAAAATGTGTTACTTAAAAAAATATATTTAACTATTCAATTACCTAATTTTATTATAAGTTTAATATATGTACTATGTTCAGTATCTTTTGCATTTGAAAATTATTCTTCTACTGTTATTATAGTGATTTCATATTAAATATTGTACGAAAACATTGTACGTTGTAACGGAATTGAATTATCGTTAATCGTTATGCAATCAGTCTATTAGTATCAATGGCATATGCGATAAACATTGAAAAATGGGCAGAAACCCAATGGGACAGTTGTGTGAACGCTGTGAAAGCCATCCGATTTCAATTAAACGAAGTTGTAGAAGCTTTAGAGGAGATTTCGAATACAACAAAAGATTTAAAAATAAAAAGTGAAACACATTCTTTAGCCAAAGAAATATGTAGCTATGAATTTATTTTAAGTTTGATAATATGGTATGATATTTTATGTGAAATAAATATTGTAAGTAAGAGTCTACAGTCAGTAACAATTGATAGTTCAACAATAGATGTTTCAGCATGTCTGCTAAATAGTTTAATTATTTTTTTGGAAAATTATAAAGAAAATGGATATACATTAGCTAAGGTTAAAGCAGAAGAAATAATATCACCAATGGGAATTGAAACAAAGTTTAAAAAAAAATAGAATTAGAAAAAAAACCAAATTGTTTGATTATGAGAATATAGATGATTCTTTGGCTAACGAGGAAGAAAATTTCAGAGTGAAGTATTTTTAGTGTTAGTTGACCAAACTGGCATCAGTGAAAAAAAGATTTGAACAAATAACTAACTACAATAAACAATTTGGATTCTTGTACAGAATTGGTCAGTAGAAAAATATGAGGGAAGATGAGTTATTTAAACATTGTCAAGATTTACAAATGACACTAACAGATGGTGAATCCAGAGATATCGAAGCAGCTGATTTATGCGATGAATTGATAATTTTTCGCACCATGGTAAACGAAAATATTACTGCCCTTCAAGCTCTTGAGATTCTTAAAACATCTTGTAGTTCATTTCCTAATATAAACATTACACTTAGAATCCTGTTGACTATTCCTGTGGCCTCTGCAGGTGCAGAAAGAGCTTTTTCGAAATTGAAAATCATAAAAAACTATATTCGCAGTAACATTTCTCAAGACAAACTTTCTGGATTAGCGACTCTTTCAATTGAAAACTAATTAGCAGAAACATTAGAATACAGCCAACTTATCGACCAATTTGCATATCAAAAAGCCAGAAAAAAAACATTTATTTAGTTCTTGTATACATTTTATTTGTTTTAAAATAGACCAGTAATATTGTTAAAATTATTTTCTCATGTTCTTTCTTTGTTTAATATTTTATGTATTAAAAGAGGATTTTATTGTTATTTATTTAATATACTATTGAACCTATTAGAATAATTAAAATTTCTGGCAAAAAGCTAAGAACATTTAATGAATACGTACTATTTACTATTTTTATTGTATATAATGTAGACGTATAAGGTATGACGCACTACTAATAAACATTGAAGTACGGTTGGTTTGAAAATTAAAAACTTGTGACTAATTAATAATAATCAACAGCTAGTTCAGTAAGCGTAACAAATTCATGAAATCGGAGATACTTATTCATTAAGCACATTTATTTAAACAATTATTAAGGGGCCCTAATATTGACCGAATCGTGTCCCAATAGCCATTTTGTATATTTTGTTAAGTGTTCAGGAAGAGAACGCTTTCATAAAAAAAATTATTTCGCACCAGGCGCAGGCCCCGCAAATCCTTGAGCCGGCACTGAATGCAGTACATTAATCTGAAATCTGTAGAGGAGCTCAACAACAAAAACGGCAGTGTATAATATGTATATTTTATTGATTTCTAACGTACTCCGATGGGCCAAATAGGCCAAATAAGCCCGCACTTATTTCAAAATGAATATATACCTTACAAAACTTGTACATATAGTATGACCTCAATACAATTTTCTGCGCGGCGATTAATTGAAAGCTGAAGTCGAAGCTATATCCGACTGAACTGATGATCAATGCGTAGAAAAGTGCATTGAAGCTTATGTAGTCATATAAATCAAGTTTCATAAGATAATATTTAGTTTTGGCTTTTTCCAATATAAAAACAAATGAAACTATAAAATATATATGTTGAACCAACGCAGAATAAATTTAATTCATAAAAATGTGAAAATATGCTCTAAATATCAATTAAATTGGCAACATTTGTCTAATATGCATTTTGCCTATAAAATGGCAAAGTATGCAAAGATATGCAATTAAAATGTTTGTATTTCAGTCCGTTATGTCTAAAAACAAATTTATATCTTACTTAGATTATTCTACAATCATAATTAAAGAATATGCAAGTACGACAAGTCCCGAACCCTATTTATAAGTATCTAGTTTCTAGTGTCTAATTGTAACAGGAATGCCATTTTTTCTTATAAATGAAATTAATGTAAATTAATGTTTTATTTAATAACTTTGTATAGCTTCATTATAAACCTGAGCCTAACTGAAATTATTGGAGCTTAACAATTTCTAAAAAATGTTGTAAACTCATGTAAAATAATCTTATTACCTTAAAATCATAATCTGTGTTGAAAAATAAATAATGCCAAAGCATTTTATTTTTGTATTTTAAGTTCAACCAAAATTTATTTTGCATACCTACCTAATTAAATTGTATTTTATAGTAATTAAGGGCGGCAATTAGCAATTCCCTACAAGCGGTAAATATATAAATACAGTCAAGCACCTCCTTATTCACTGTCGTAACCACTCGGATACCAGAAAAGTATTAAAAATACCCGACAACCTCATCGAAGCCCTCAGCCCAACCCATGAGAACACCAACAAAATAATCACATTCCTAAAAGAAATTCACATGTACAACCTAATTTAAGGAACATTTTATATTTTTATTTTTTTTTTTTATATATATATTCTATGTAATAATATCCATGTGCAAGCTAATAACCTTAGCAGTTGAAGCTGTAAAAATAATAAAAAAAAAATAAATAAATACGCCTCCGAGTCTATACCTAATTGTGTTGAAGACGAACAAACTTATTAACTATCATAATATACGCCAACGTTAGATATAGTTTTACCTCATATTTTGTATTTTATACCTTATCTGAGTTTTATTAGTACTTCGTCGCTAGAGCGCAGCAGAGCACCATTTCTTGTGTCCTCCGCAATAAAAGCGTTTGTAGTGGTGTATATTTAAGGAATTCAGTATAGGCAATTTGAGATACCTATTTAGAATACTTATGTTACATTTTTACTCAAAGATAATAATAAATAGTACAAACATAGTGGCAGAATTCCCTTGGAAAGTTGCACAAGTTGCTCTATGCTTACATACTTTACAGAAGTTAGAAGCTGTAAGACGAAATTATCTATATTTTTGCAACTCGTTATTATTCTGCTGGCCGACAGTTCTTTTCACTTGTTCTATTTCATTTATAAATAGTTTTAAACTATTTCAAAAAATATTTTTCTCTCTTCAATATTCATTATGTGTCAATTATTGTACACTACTCTACAGCTCCATAATGTTGATCTGGCCCGTCAACAATTGTTTAGCTCTTTGGGAAAGTTCTTATGATTAGAAGAAAAAAAATCAGCTATGTATAATATTATATTAGAGGTTCTTAAACAGTAAAAAGGTTAGAATACATTTTGTGACCATGCGATTGACAAACAAAGTCATATAATATATGTAAACATTATACTACATAGTTTCTCCGCCCACACTTATTCAATACATAATTTATGATAACCTCATCACACCCCTATGGTATGGAAATTAAACTACTTGGGTATTAGAAATACTTTTTCAGGTTCTATATTTCAAGTGCCATACATTTTTCGTCATAATGCTGCGGTTTTAGAAATTGCAATGGGCTTATCTAATATATAAATGTGAAGATGAAAACCTTTGAGTGATATGTTCTCGGAAACTACTGAACCGATCGATATGATTTTTTTTAAATTGAAGAACTCATTGCGGAGAAGGTTTATGGCATTTGATCGATTCTCTAACTTTAAAAACAAAGGAGTTATCAATTATCATAAAATAATGACCTGTTAGTGGGTGAGGTTCGCGGCACGGCAACGGACGGCGGCACTTCCCCTTCCATATCACCGTTGCGCGACGTGATAGTTCATAATATGAATGTGTGATCCCGCAAAAATTGAAAATTTCAACTTGAAACCATGAAAAACTATAAAAGTGTTTATTAATAAATCACGCGCTTGAATATGTAAAACAGCAAGTTTATACTTCCGAGTAAACGGATGCATTGACGGATCGGACTCGGAACGGACCCGGATCGGATATGTGTGAAAGGACCTTTATGGTTCTGTAGGGCGTAGGCTACGAAGGACGGACCGACCGACATTTTAAATGAAGCTTCGAAAAAGTCGGAACGCTGCTTAATGTTTGTGTAGTAAAGAGGATATTGCTTTTTACATAACAACAGTTACATTTAATTGTTCAATGTAACAATAATTTAAATAGCAAATAATCTATAACATATACATAGAATCCCGCCGAGATAAATAACCTAGCACAGACCGATATCTCCCGCCTTAATATATATAACCGAATTCTGTTTTTTTTATGAGCACCCCCGGGCAAAGGCAACTTTATTGATGATAGTTTGGTAAATATAAGAGTATTATTAAAAAAGTTATAAAATTAACTTTTAATTTTCTAATTAATGGATCGGTCTGAAATATGGCATACAGATAGCTATTATGACGTAGGCATCTGCTGAGAAAGTAGTTTTCGAATTGAGCTCTGGGATGGACGTTTAAATTTTTGGTTATCTAGAAAATATTTTATATTGATTTTATTCATTACCGATTGAGGTATAAAGTAGGTATATATTAATATAGTATAGTTAAATTAAAATGGATAATTAGTTTACATACGACGATTGTGCGTTGTTTTCAACCTAAATTTTTCTTATGACGAAATAGAAATTGATCTTATCTAAAATAGTAACATATCTCCCGGGCGAGGCCGGATAATTCAGCTAGTTATAATATATAAATAACTGAACTATACGGCATTGATATTATTTCTAAAATAATAGTTATAACTTATAATAATGTCATCCATTAAAATTATAAAACGTGTCCGGTGTATTTATTTTCAATGTTTTTCGCATGTTATTAATACGATAACTAAATATGCGCACCAATAACAAAACATTTTATCTACACTCGAGTATAAGCCCGATAGGCGTACAACTCATAGAATAATAACTGTACGTGCCATTGAAATTTATATCAAAAAATCAGACATTTTATATGTTTTATAAATGTAAATACATATTATAAATTATAAAACGTTGGAAATCTGATACGTCTAAGCGCGTTATGTTGTACTCATAGTTTAGTTAAATGTAGTAATATTGATATTAAATGTCGTGTCTCAGAAATTAAGTTTTCAACAATAAAAATTAGTGTTTATAGAATCATCATAAATAATTCACAATTGCGAGCCATCCGATCACATTCGACTGATAGTGATGTAAGTTTTGGAAAAGCAAGTCGAATAAGTTATCACAATATTTACAGAACGGCCACCCTTTACTCTTTATAAGGTATGATTAACAGAATAAGATAAATAAAATAATACGTAATAAATATTACATTTTGATTTGTTTCAATTTATTTTAGTTAATTAAAATAATTATATTATAATCATTTATAAAAATAAATTTATAAAAAATCCAATTTCATTTAGATGTTATTGATTTTACCGTAATATGTTTATGTTTTTTTTATATACAGGGTGTCCCAGGTCTATTTGACTAATGCAATAACTTTTTTTCTATTCAATATTTTTAAGTTTTTTTTTTTTGTAATGATTTGTAGAGCCCTGCGCTATAATTTGTATATCTTATACTTTATTTTATTTTTTTACAACAAAAATAAATAATTTAAATTTTGTATTTAATATTTTTCTAATAATCCAAGATAGCTATTTCATAAATAAGTATTTAAAAACCATTTTGGCGTTTAAAACTTTTAATTTGGTTAAGTCGTTAATTTTTAAACAATATTCAAAGTGTGTTAAAATTCAAATTTATTTCTTGCTAATCACTGTTACTGCTGTAGTCGATTTTCAATTGTTTTCTTCCAAGAAACAATAAATTTGTTATCATTAAAAGGTTGATAATCAATATTAAATACATACACATACTAATACGTATTTTATCATAATTTAACATAATATGATTATAATTTATAACATGATGTACCTACTATTACTTATTTTAAATCATCATCATTCATCAATATTTTATTGTTCAATCATTTAAATACGTTTAAACAAATTTAGAAAATTTTGATTTTGAATTATGAAACAAATGACATGTGGTTTGAATATTAATTATAGTTATTCTGTAAGTCTTTTTTAAATTTAAAGTTAGGTTAAGTTGATATTTTATGGATCAAACACATTTTGCCGTAATCACTAAAAACCTTAAGACTTGTCTTCTCATATTTTAAGACAATTCTATTGTATTAAATTTATGAGAAATACCTAGTAATACTATGGAATTATCAGATTGAACATAATTCATAGAAAATATTTTTGGAAATGCCTTTGGACACAGGTACATATTATCATTAGTTTGCAAGTTAAAATTATTTTATTTTAATATCTTTATAAACTTTTGGTAACTAGATACAAAAAAATCAAAAATTAAACATACATATAATAACATTTTAAATTCTCAACACTTCAAATTACTATTATCAAGAAAAATATTCAAAATTAAATATTATGTAGATTACCTATACACAGTACTACAATTGAAGATTATAATTTAATTTGAATAGCAAAATAAGATTTTTGTTAAAATGTGAGTATCATTTATATTAAATTAATTTATACTTCAACCTAACCATTTTAATATTAATATTAACATTTATTAATTTATTAATAAAATGAATTAAAATATTCTCACTGTTAACGAAAATATTCTAGGTGGATGTCAACATTAAAAGTATACATATTTGGTGAGAGTTCAAACAATTTCATTTTCAATCACATGCAGTTAGTTGTATAATTAATGCTTTGTACCTTGCTGTTTTAATACTACATTTGTATACTTACAATAGTTACTATTGTAACTAGTTGTATGTACCTATACATAAAACCATCAGAAGTTAAATTGTAACCAGTTCATCTTAAGTATAAAACAACATGAATCAAATGTTTCATTTTATTAAAAAAAAAATGTAAATGGTAAAATTGTAGATCATAAAAAATATTGTTAGCTGTAAGTAGATGAGTAGATATATAATATTAGTGTTTTACATTTAGTCATTTAGTTCATCAGGAACTTTATGTATTCAATATTAACCATATTTATAGCTCTGTTTATATAAAAAAAAAAAATAATATTAATGTAAGAATTTAATAAATACCTATAACAACTAACATAACAGAAAAATAAGGGCATTCTGAAATAGTTTTGATTGGCTTGAAAGTGTGTGTAGATAATTGTTATGGATAAACACGTTACTACCTATTTCTTTAGTATTTCTCTGAATATTTCATAGTGTGTTAGTATGTTTACATAATTACTAAGAATAAAAAATAACCCATGAAATAATTAAGTTAATGATTTGAAATTGTTAGAATAGGTATTTAATGTCAACTTGTCATGTACTTTTTAAGACTAGGGACTTCAACCTTTGAGAATTTCAGAATAAAAGATAAAATAAATACTAATTTTCCTTAGTTTGTTATTCATTAATAAATAAAACATAAAAAAACATTTTCATACTATAAATTAAAAATATATCTAACATTATCTTGGTTTTTATATAAAATGTAAGTTGTAATTTATTATATCTATTTTTATTTTTACTATAAAAAATTATAGAAAAAATATAGTTGCAACACTTAATTGTTGTTTTATTGCAAATCTCTTTGTATTAGAAAATTAATACAAAGCTTAATTGAAATCCCTTTTAAGATTTATATATTGCCAGAGTTCATGTTAATAACAGATAAAATCAATAATTTTCTACATGACATAATATGTGACATTTAATATCCTTCTGATGGTTAAATTGTTTGAAACACTTAAGAGTGTATTGTTTTATACATGAATACTCTGCTAGTTGCAAACCGTTTCGTAATATTATAATTATACTTTTATTTGTTTTGAACATTTAGCCAACAAATTGTTAACTTATATTATAGGTGTCGGTTATTTTTTTTTTTCTTCAGCTAGCGTCACTAGTGAAAGAACCTTATACATACATGTATAGCAGAGAATGTTATTGAATGTTATAAATCATTTTAGTTACCTGAATATCGTTCAGTTTTTTAATATCATCCGACAACTGACTATTGTTTAATTCTAATTCATTATTTTTTAAGCACTCCAGTTCATATTGACGAGATAAATTTAAATTTTTCTAAAAGTAAAACCAAACTTTTGTGATTGTTTGAACTTAAAAACTGTTATAAATTAATTGTAACATCCTATGTATAAAAGTAGTTTTTACAGTTGCTAAATACTTGTTTAAGAGATATGTTATTCATACAATATTTTTTTTTAATAAATTTGTAAATAATTGTTTAATATATTACCTGTTGTAACTCTTCATTTTCTAAAACCAAATCCCTGCACATATCTTTATATTTTTTATATTTTTTAAAAATGTCTGTTTGGTCACTTGAGTGTGTAGAGCCCAAATCGGAGCGAGACAAACGATAACTACTCATGATGAAAGTATTTATTAGTTAATATGAAATACACTGTAGCTCATACAAAATGTAAACCTCGAATTATCAATTATAATATTATATGAATTGGGAATTACTGGTTTTATACATATTGTTTCATTAATTATTTACATACCTATTCTAAAACTTAACTATTTTAATGATCTTAATTGCATATTTGAATAATCTATAAATATTTTATAATTAAATGTGATGTTAATGTGTATTAAATGAACCAGTTTATGTATGATTTTTGAAATATAAAATTCAATATTTTTTATTTTTATCTTTCTTAAATATGCCTACTATTTATAGTAATTTAGAGTACCGTGATATGTTAAAAGTTTTTTATGAAAGTGGAGGAAAAAGTACAGTAAAAGCTTCTCGTCTGTATTTACAAAAATTTCCAGAAAGGAAACAGCTATCTAAAAACACATTTTGTAATATAGAAACAAAATTACGTAATACAGGTAAATTTTTTATTATCAATAAAATTTCCTATAAAATTAATATAACAAATTATGTACCTAAAACCTAATACATAAATGTATAATTCAGTTATTATTATACAAATTTTAAATTAAGATATACATTAAAAAATAGTCTTTTTAGGTCGTTTTCCAAATGGTTTCAAACCAAAAAAAATTTATGTTATTGATAAAGAACATACAGTGAATGTCTTGGCAGCTTTCAGCAGTGATCCTCATGCATCTGTCAGGTCGGTAGCTAAAGAAAAGGACATCAGTCGTAGCTCTATACATCGTATATTGAAGAAAAATGATTTCCATCCATACAAATTGCATTATGTACAAGGATTGAAACCCTCTGATCCAGATAGAAGGCTTCAATATATTTCAAAAATTATTTGCCTTCATGACCACAATAATATTTTGAAAAAAATATTATGGACCGATGAAAGCTGTTTTAATAATAATGGTATTGTCAATCAGCATAATTCTCATTACTGGAATGAATCAAATCCATTTTGGACATGTGAGTCCAATGCACAAGTTCGCTGGTCTACCAATGTGTGGTGTGGTATAATAAGTGGTTATTTGATTGGACCTTATTTCTATCATGGCACACTAACTGGCCAACGTTATTTAGACTTTTTGACTAATACACTACTAATGTTATTAGAAAATATTCCATTAAATCTCCGAGTAAATATGTGGATTCAGCAAGACGGTGCTCCACCACATAACTCGAATATAGTCCGTGATTATTTAAACACAAATTTTCAATCGAGATGGATAGGAACTAGAGATCCACTAAATTGGCCACCACGATCTCCAGATCTAACACCACTCAATTTCTTTTTGTGGGGTTACTTAAAGGACAAAGTATACTCCCAACAGTCAACGTCGTTAGATGATTTAAAACAACGCATAATTGATGTGTGTAACTCTCTTACTTTTGAAATGTTGGAATCCACGACAACTGGAATTCTGGAACGGTATGAAAAATGTATAATGAAACATGGCGCACACTTTGAAAATTATTCATAGTTACTACTTACTAGTTACTAGTTAGGTATATTGTTCCATAATATTTAATTTGTTATATTATTTAATGTTAAGAAATAAAACTGAACTTATAGTTGAAAAATTAAATTTACAGAGTTACATTTTACTATTTCTTACAATTTAGTAGTGATGGGCAACGATATAATTTTCTGTATTGATATCGTTCAGATTTTTCCGATATAATATCGCGATATCGTTATTTCTACGATATCGATATCGATATCGATATTCTCCTTAAATGTGTTCAACCCCGATAGCTGTATCCTAGAAAATAAATTCATAATTATTTTATTTTAATATTGTCTTGAATTCAAATTTGAAAAATTAAAATGTATGTTCTTACCAAAGTGTGGTCTGACGTCCTAGTGGATTTATAATAAGAGTTCAAAAAGAGAAGATTGTTAACTCGATCTGGAGATAGTCTACTTCTTTTCTTTGAAGTTATATTGCCAGCCTCACTAAACAGACGTTCACATGGGACACTAGTTGCGACTATCGACAAGTATTTTTTTGCCAATTTTGAGACTTCTGGATATAAATTTGAATTTTAAATAGATTAAACCAATTTTAATTCACTCATCACTAAAAATAATGTTGTAATTTGAAAATAATTATCACTGTAGGATAAATGACAGAAATATAACGGTCAGCGGAGTACGTAACAGACGTTTACGCCGCACCAACGACACATATTAGACTGTAGATTATGGAATATCCAGTGGTACTATACCGTGTACCTCTTAAAAGTCAGCAAAATATTCCTTTAAGATAACATTATAATGGATTATTAATACTTAATACTTTAATAGTGTACAATAATTGACATTTCACCGGAACACGTGCACCAAACGTTATCAGCTAATGGCTATTATTATTTATTAATTTATTATAGCTTAAAAACTACAAATATCAAATAGTAAATACCATGTATTTTTCTTGAAAAATATTATTTTCGATATCGCGATATATCGTACAATACAAAAGCGATGTCGATGTCGGAAATTTGTCACGATATCGATATCGTATCGAATTATCGAATCGTTGCCCATCACTACAATTTAGTATCAATTGTTTAGTATCAACATCAATGGTAAGCATCACGTGACCATGTTAAATAATGATAAAATACAATAATGTATAATAATATTATGTAATGACTAATGACCTACCTTTTAATGATAACAAATTTATTGTTTCTTGGAAGAAAACAATTGAAAATCGACTACAGCAGTAACAGTGATTAGCAAGAAATAAATTTGAATTTTAACACACTTTGAAAATTGTTTAAAAATTAACGACTTAACCAAATTAAAAGTTTTAAACGCCAAAATGGTTTTTAAATACTTATTTATGAAATAGCTATCTTGGATTATTAGAAAAATATTAAATACAAAATTTAAATTATTTATTTTTGTTGTAAAAAAATAAAATAAAGTATAAGATATACAAATTATAGCGCAGGGCTCTACAAATCATTACAAAAAAAAAAAACTTAAAAATATTGAATAGAAAAAAAGTTATTGCATTAGTCAAATAGACCTGGGACACCCTGTATATTTGTGTTCGTCTACGGCGTAGACGTAAATGTCATTTTCTAAATTCTATATTCGTGAAGCAGTAAAAACCAACAATCGATCACAACCCGAGTTGTTATGTTTTAAATAACGTATTTTGTGTTAAACCTTTTGTACTTTGTTTAAATAATCCAAAGAAACGTTTAAAACCGTATGAATACAGATGTTTAAAGCAATTTTTAAATCTCATTGAATGGAAAAAATATTATACTCAATGTTAATAATAGTAACAAGCCTAAAAAATGTTCTCGTTTGCATGTTTCAATGTAGTGATTTTTCATTCGACCAACAATATTGAAGCCATTTCCATGCCACAATGCTTGCACATTGCTCTATATTGTTTGCCAAAAAAAACTACGTCTTCAAACTCGTACCAAATGTCATCTTTCTTACAACCAGTTATAAGCCATAGTTTTATATATTTTATTTATATGAACAAAATTGTATAACTATGCAATACCTAATAACTTGATAATTTCTAATAAAAATTTAAAATTTAACCATAATATCAGTTACCGGCTTATCACTAGAATTTAGCGCGTAGGTACATCAAAATCTGTGTGCACATTGTTACATAATCTACCAGTAAAAAACCATGGTTAAAAATGATTAAAAGTTATAATTTTGTTGATGTCTAATGTCAATCTAACTTTTTAATCAAAAATATTACAGACATATTGTTATGGTAGATAAAAATGTATAAAATATTATAGTTTCTTTTTTTTATGATAGTGTTATGAAACCTTGGTTCCAAAGCAAATAATTTTAAACGTTCGAAGTTCGATTGGATATTATTAATGTGTTTATTATGTGGTTACACTTTAGACTAAATGTACAATAAAATATAAAATGCTCCCGTGAATAATATTTGAACTAAGATGCTATGCTACAACACGACTGACTGACCTCTTCTACTGTGTGTCAGTCCCCGACCATGCCGGACGCTAATTAATCCTCACGTCAGCGGATTCTCTTCGACGACTGTTGACCAACACACTATTCCTGAATGTTAATAAAATAACATACAATAATATTTATTTATTTACATTAACTTTTCCAGTGTATGAGTTGTAATCAGTACTTACATGGTATATTAGTAGTATTATATTAGTGTATTAGGTACCTACCTACATATTTTGAGATAAAATAGAAAATAAATTGTTTTTAACTGTTTAAAACAGTTTAAAACCCAAACAATTTATTCGATTTAAACAATGTTTTAAACAAAATTACTGTTTTGTTTTTCCAAAATGACAAAATACATCAACTCTGGTCTCTAATCACAACTGAAGAACTTGAAAGACGATATGAGGGTGCGGTTTTCTCACAAGATTTTTATAATTTAATTGTAAATCGTAATAAATCTGTTATTTTAAATTCATTTTTTTGTTTGTAATAAATGAAAGTATGATTTTACAAGAGTTTTCCTATAACCTAAAAAAACATATAATTTAATGTTATTCACTAGTAGTTAACTGGTATACAATTCTTTGGTATTAAAATTATACAAGCTTAATATAAAATAATATACTCGTACATATACGTCAGTGCCAAGTGAGCCATAACTAAATATGGGTTGGGATTAGTGGGGGTGAAAGTACTGTGATAAACTGTACTCGCCTGATCCTCGGTTCAAACAGGGGAAAAAAAAGTTGGGATTAGTTTGCCGTGAGGATAAAAAGGTTAGGAAAAAGGTCTATGCAATTTTGAATACTTAAATTGCTTCAATCATTAAAAATAAAGATCGTTTTTGACTAATTTTGCCTACTTTCAGGAAGTCATTTACTGAAATTTCCAACATTTTTCCAAATAATGGTTAAGAAAAAAAAAACCACAACATTTACCATACATTTTTGACAAGTTCAAATGTTTTGTTCGTTATAACTTAAAAAATAATAAATAAATCATAGAGACTTGAAATATTAATTTGATCAGTTATCACTATAATCTTTATTTTCAATAGATTTTGATTTTTTTAAGCTATTGAAGATATTTGAAATATTCTTGTTATTAAAACGCTGCTGTCTTAGGTATATTATACAATCACACATTTTTTCTGTTCAACACGTAAAAAACATTGAAATCACATAATATTTTCAACACTTATTGATTTTTAAGTGTTATAAGCAAACCATTTTAGTGTTTTTGGTATTGAGATTACCTGATAAGTGATTCCGTTTTTAGCGAAAAAGTAACGCACTTTTGTTATGAGCTTATTGATTTCGTATTGTGTAGAAATTAAATTATAGCAAACAGTCGCACTGTTAAACCGGAAAAATATTGAAAAAAAAAATTTTGTTTTTAAAGAGTATTTTTCTCTTCAAAATGGAACATAAATGCACATTTCTAAGATTCGTAATGCATATAAATCCGGATTAATAGTATTAATATAATTAAAATTAATTAATATTAATTAATTAGTAATTAATATAATTATATTTTAATTATTATTAAGTAGGTAAAATGATCAAAAGGCGTTAGTCTCATTGGTCTTGACTATCGACGGTCCTACGTATTTATATTTTTGAAGGAGGTGATAACAATTTCCAAGCAGTAGGTATCGCCATTTGCCATTAGTAGTTGAATTAACCATACGCCTGTAGTAGTCCTCCAATCGCAACCTATAGAAGAATCATGAATCATCGGGTACCGCAACATGTATATACGGATGACTAATATTATTGTGACCGAAACGTCGTGAGCGCATTTCTCCACACACGGCCGACCGAAGTCTAACAGTGTCATCTAGACGAACGTTCTTAGAATTACCACGATTCAAACACCAAACATAATTACCGAGTAAGTAGAAATTTTTTACTGCTGTTACGATAAATTTATTTTATTTCATTTACGCTAATTCGATGGAATATAATAAATAGGTATAATTTTTAGGACATAGGTACATGTAAATATAAATATATTTTGGTTGGACTTGAGGGCAAAACGTACTGCGCTTATTTTTTATTTGCATAGCGGAGAGAGTGGGTGTAAGATTTATTTCCATTTCCCAAATTTGTTGGAACAAAGAGTACTTACTGCAAATCTCGAGTTCGTGATAGAACTTATTTTATCAAAAATGTTTAATTACGAAAAGTAAAATCTAGCAAAATTGTTAGGTATAAAAGTTATTTATAAATTAATATTCATTAGTGAAATAAATACGATAGTATTTTAGGTTACAAACACACACACACACACACACACACACACACACACACACACACACACACACACAATGAATTAAGAAAGTCTAAACTTATTTGACGTAACAAGACCAAACAAGATCTAACATACAGATGAAAAATACAAGCAATTTATTTACAAATACATTATTTGGTGTAATTTTTCGTTCTTTTGTTATTTTATAATACAAATTATTCGGTATTTCTATTTCTGAACAACAGCTTTGTTCTACTTAAAATAACCGACTAAACTAAGATATTGTTTATATTTATATTGTTTTAGGTGATAATAATTGTTAGATAATTTCGACATCAATTACACATAAACATTTATTTGTAATTTGCTTGGAGAGTAGTTTTAAAAATTAAAAGTGACCTACTTTATAATGTTAACTAAAAAAATTAATTTCGCCTAATACTTAAATAGATAAAACAGAGACACGCTACATGCCACGCATATTTATATCTTATTTATTAGATTCCAATAAACACTAAACGATTAGAAAAAATATGATTTTTGTATAGGTATTTAGTTAATTTGTGAACATTAGCTGTAAAACATTTAACACGTTTTCGTACCACATATAGTTCAAATATTAATGCGGAATTGGTTTTTATTTGTAAATTTAGAACCATTGTTTTGTTAACAGATTCGTATTTCTACTATTATTTTAAAATAAAAGTAGTTACATACTTGTATAATGGTATATTAGTGTCATGACTTAAATGTCAATACTGTTTTTTTTTTATAGTAAATATTCCAGCATTTCTGGGTCTTCTGAATTATTTTTTGTCGTCACGATAGAATATGGTGACGAGTACGTTTTGATGGTGAGTTGCCCGTTGGCCGTTAATAATTTTAATTTCACCGGCCTAAAACTTGTATATTGTGTTCACTATCTTTAGAGCACTTTAACACGGGTTATGTCAACATTTCCTTGCAATTTCATACTCTAAGAGTTTACATAATCATCATAAAATATAATATTATGTAATGGTCATTAAATAGGGCCTATCACCCTAAATTTGAATGCGTAGTGTATTATTTTTCGAGTGGTCCTAAATATTGTCTTTCACATAAAAGTTTTCTTCACGCCTCGGAGAATGAATTTGTATTATAATTTGTATTTTAAAATGTTTTTCATTGTTGGAACATTTTCACGTGACTAATTATACAAATATATATATTTTTTAAATAACTACTGATTATGAATATGTATGTCGAAGGCATCGCACGAAGTATCACTGTCCATAAAGAATCGGTAGCATTCAATAGTTTACGTACAAAGTTCAACATATGGCGTACAGCGGAAGTCATTGATTGTTCAGATTTAGTAATATATACTATCTCGGAACCATCATAATCTACAGACGATTAGGGAACAATAGTGAGAATAAAGGCTGTATTATTGCGTGTTACGTCACCGTGAACACGTGCTGGGTTGAGCCCGAAATATTTTTTTGTGTGTTTAAAACGAAAATAATACAATCTTCGTAATTTAAATCTATTTATGAATTTCTCGATTATAATCACCAATGTTGACTAATGTACTGTTACTATTTTTTTTTTTTGACGATTTGAAATTTTAATTGCAGTGGCACGTTTTGGCAATAACTGCATTGAATTGGCCAGAGATACTGATCCGGACAACCAAACAATCATAACTCAAGGTTTGGGCGAAGCATTCGACAAGTGGCTTACCTTCGCTAAGTTGAAAATGTATAAATGGTTCTTTGATGCACTTAACTACCGTGACATTTCGCTTATCGACAAGAATAACATAAAAGAATACATATCAATGGCGAACAGAAACTCAACAAGTAATAAGTCTATTACTGAATATGATCAATTGAAGATTTGCACCGAAGCCAAAATATTCAGACAACGGCCAATGCAACTCAAGAGCATAATAACGGTATGCATATATATTTTTTGTTAAAACTATAAAATAATTAATGACTACAAAACGAATTATTCATAATTTCAGGCTTTAGATTCAAATGTGGATTTGAATAAGATGCATGGCATTTTGTCATACATGCAAATGATACTTCATTATCCTATACCAAATAAGAACTGTGTTATCGGCCTAGAGCTGAAAAAGGACATAGTGCATATTATACATAAGATATTATCTGCACTTCTGAACCATCTTCTAGCAATTAGATTTCTCATCAACCAAAGCCTCCTAGTTACTTTGGTTATGAAGAGTATAGCATGCACTACACTGATTAAAGACAATAGAACATTCACGCAAAGTCAGATCGAATATGTATGGGTTCATGTGAATTTACTAAAATTTCGATTTAATCGTATGCGCGAAGACTTTGACAACTCTGAAAATATGTTAGTAAATTAAACTGTTATTAATTTTTAAAATTCTTGTATTATTTTTATTTTAGCAGTTAAATTTTGAATCTTAAATGTTATAACTTAAAACTAATAAAATATATTAAAATTTATAATTGCGCATACGTAATCCATATCTATATATTTTATACTATACATACTTAGGGTGACCATATTAAGAAAATAAAAAAACGGGACATCTGAAAGGTCTACCCCCCCCCAAAAAGAAAAATTCTTCCATATACATTAATAACACATATGCATACAATTGTAGAGAACATAGTGTCTGTTATTTATAAATTTGATTTCTAATTTTAAACATATATACGAGTAAAACTGTTTTATATTAATTGTTTCATACATCGATATTTTTTTCACAAACATAATATAATAATATTGAAATAACGGGATTAAAACAGGACCATCTTCTAAAAACGGGATAAAAAGCATCCCGTTCGAAGTTTGTCGGGACAACGGGACATGATAATAATTATATTATTAAGTAGTAACAATAATAACAGCAGGTATTATAAAAACAAAAAAATTAATAATTAAAGCCTTTGTATTTTGAATTTGATATGGTCGTTGTATACACATATTATATATGTTACGGGTAAAGTACAAAATATGGTTAGTAGTAATAATATAGGGCTTCTGACCATGGTTTTTCAGTTTTTATTTTTCGAGGTAGTTTTCCCCCGGCAAATTAACGAAATTTAGCTTCTTTTCCAATCGTGTTTTTAGCTTCTCTTTTTCTTTCAAATTTTTTATTTTCCGAGGTAGTTTCACTGCGGTAAATTTATGAATTTTAGCCTCTTTTTCAATTATGATTTTGGCTTCTTTTTTATTTCAAATTTTTTATTCGCCGAGGTAGTTTCACTGCGGTAAATTTATTAACTTTACCTTATTTTTTAAATAATTTAACAATTTTATATTATTTTACTTCTGACGATAGCTACCTGGATTATACTCTTATACAGTTTTGTAATATTTGTAAAAATAATACATTTTCAGCAATTTGTTTAATTGGTAGATATTTTTTACTACGGTAAAATTATTTTTTAGTTAACTAGATGTCGTTTGTAAATAATATAACTTTTTAAATATATCTATACATTTTTATTTTTTTATAAATATTTATTACTTTAGAATAAGTTCATCAGTCAGTATGCTGTTACTAGTCAACAAATAATTTACTTATGGTTTTTTAAATTATATTTTATTTTTTTACAAGTCATGTTTTCTTCTAATACTGTTGTTAGTGTCGATTTTAAAAATATATATGTAAAAAAATTTATATTATTAAAATATAATTTAGAGAACAAAACTGAAATTATTAGGAAGTCTACAAGGATTTCAAAACCACCAATACGTTTTCACGATGAATTTGGTTATTAACATTTTTTAATTATTTTCTACAATATATTATTAAAAAATAATGAGCTTAACAGTGGTATGTAAATCAATTTTCAGTATTCAGCCTTATAATAATAAAAAAAAAATTTCAATTGGATTTTTAGTTGATTATCAAATTACAATTGTTATTCTACTCGAGTGTGAATTAACAAAACAGACTTTGAAATTAGATGAAGAAAAATGGAATCACATAATGGCTGAATCTAATTTTAATATGATTCTTAATAAACTTTATACTCATTCTAAACGAACTGTACTAACCGATGATATTTTTTATTCAATTAATGCAAATAATGAAACTATTACATTACGAGTCGATAACAACCGTATAACATTATCTCGCTACAATTTATCACGATTAAAACAATTACAATACTGTGTTAATGCATGTATTCTTACAAAACAAAAACAGTTGAATTTGTATCAAACATGTTTGGATTTAGTATTATCATTAATCAAACAAGATATTACAGATTTACCAGTATCGTGTCAAAAGAAAGAATTAGTAAATGCATATGTTCAAAATTATGAATTCAATTTAAGTAATGTGCGCTGTGAAGATAAATATTTTATTCTTGAATTACAACAGTTTCACTGTGAAAAAATTTCAGATATGGTATTAAAAGAAATATACAAATAATATGTTTCGATTGAGTTTTTTCATTATCCAATTGAGACGATTAACTTTTACCAATAAAACTTTAAAGAAATGAATAATTGTTAAATGCATGCGTTCAAAATTATTAATTTAACCTTAGTTATGATTTACGTTGTGCAAATTAATATTTTATTTTTTAATTGTAATATTTCAATGACGATTATTGTTAGACATGTTTTTTAAAAGATTTACGTGTTTTATCACTTGTTTTTTATATTATAATTTCGATTTTTCAATAATATTAATTATTATTAATATGTTAAGTATGTTTATTAGTATAAGTATGTTATCAATATAATAAAAAAATAAAATGTTAATAGTACTTTTTTATTTTTCAAACAATTAATTAAAAATATTCTACATCAATCAATCATAATTTATCATTTTTTCGCTTTGTTACTTTTCTTTCCGGGTCAGAAGTGAATCTTCCTGTTATTATTTCAATCAAATTAGTAAATTCATTTGTAATATTCACATCTCTAGAATTGTCATTTGATGTATATACTTTAATTGAGCAGTTTGAATGTTTCCACCTAATAATACAAAATTATTATTATAACTGATATTGTTTAATTAAAAAACGTATCATAGGAGTTTAAATAGAAATATGATAATGGAAATGATCACAAATTATTTACAAATATGAAGTCATAATATACAAATTGAAACAGATTAATTTTGTTTAGAAATGATTTAACTATATATTACCTGTCATTAACCGATATATCTTTTATGTCTTTCATTTTATAATGTTGCAATACCCAATAGTCCTTTCCATTATTTACCGGACATTTAAACGTGAAATTATATCCATCCTGTTTTACAGTCATTGAGTTCTCTTTTTCATCAAATACACTCGTATTTTCATTTTCAATGAATTTTTCAATTTTGTCCATATAAGATTTCATCTAAAAAAAGAAAAAATGGATTAGAAAAACATATTTTATTAAAGTTTTTTTAAAACGTACCTTCAATGGTTTAATTTTTTTTGCTGGTGATAATGATTTCGATGGTTGTGTTTTTCTTTTTTTTATGACCTTAGATTTACTTTTTGAAGTTTTACTTTTCTCGTCAGTTTCTGTATACTTAAATAATAAAAACAAAATAATAAAAAAATAGTTTTTATATTTTAAGTAGGTATACTTACATCACTAGAATCATCCTCTGTTACTGCAGTATATTTCTTTATATTTTCCATTTTTTTTTTTTAAATTATTATTTAAACGAATGATTAAAAGTACAACAATGTATAATTTAAAATTAAAATAACACTATTATAGAAATAACACCAAGTATATATAGTATATTCAATACTCTTTTATAGCAATAGAGAGAGAGAAACAACTTTTATTAAAGCGTAGTTAATAGTTATCAAAAGTTTTGACCTTAAAGAAGTGGTGTGATTTAAATCAGATATATAAAAGTAAAAACAGTATTTAAACCTTTCAATAGAATTATATAAGCAAACAAAATACAATAATATGTTAATTACGTATTAGTTAAAAATATAATGAAATATAATATAATGAAATATAAATTATTATATAAAATATAATGAAGGAAAAAATAGTACTTTTATTATAATTAACGTAAAATATTATATTGCAAATTATTCCTATTAAAAGTTATCATCTAATATGATTTGATATAACAAATTAAAATTAATAATCTTATTATAATAGTTCAACCTTCACGATTTATGCTGAATTTCCAAAAATCGATAAATATGCAAATTGTTATGCGGCTTATGTAATTTGATTACCGAATTTATTATTAATAGTTTTTTATTAAAAGGAAATAATGATAATATTAATATTAATTATTTTTATAATGATTCAACACAATTTAAAAAAATTAAATTTTATCGCATCTTACGATTTACAATTCAATATACATTAGACTAAATTAAAAAAAGTTTTCAATAATTGCCTGCTATTTCTATACGTCTTGGGTGAACTTTGCACATAGCTCGTTGTTCCACTCGTCTTTCATTATCAACTTAGATATCATATTCATTAAATCCCCCAATATTCCACCGAAAACGCAATATTACCGAAACTGACGCTTGCCCCGTTGTTCGGCCGAGCGCTTCAATTGATAGTTATGTATTAAAACGTAAAGGCATAAATATAAATTCAATATCATAAATTAAATTAGTGTTTGAATAGTAATTCAGTATTTTGTTTAGTTGTTTGAAGTTTTTTAAAACAGAAGTTTCAAGCTAATTATTTGAATATATTTTCAAGAAAAGTCACAAATATGTAAGCATAAATATATAAATTTTAAATTATTTTAATTGAGCTCGTATCAATTGTATTTTGTGTCTTGTATACTAACATAATAAGCTTTGTAAGTCTATAAATGTACATTTCTTCAGTTTTAACTTAGTTTATTGTTTCATTATTAGATTATTGTTTTTTAATATAAATATAAATATATTTTTATTATTTGAAGAATGGGTAATTTTATATGCTATATATATATATTTTTCAGGGAAAATAGATCACCTAAAATTGTTATAGCAGACTTTGAATTTTTTAACTATAGAAGGAATGATATTATATTAATATCAGGTGCTTTTACAAGTTGCAATGAAATTAATAATATAAATCAAAAAATCTATAAACTACAAGGAAAACCGCTTATAATTACTCCAGAAGGTGGAACAATGATAATGAACGATTACATAAAAGAAAAAACAAAATATTTATTACATAATGCATTTAAAAATCAACCTGAACGGCTCGATATTATTTTAAAAGAACTAGAAAATTCTATGAGAAATGATTTAGTTTCTAACTTAACCAGTCAATTTTTAAAAAAATGTTTTAATTATAATACACTAGTATTATGGAATGGTAGTACAGATAAACGTATATTATTAAGACTAGGTATTAATTGTAATATGTTAAATTTAACTGCTTATGATGAATATAATGATAAAATATTTTATTTAAAGTTAATAGATTATAATAATAATAGTTTAATATTTGTACATAAATTAGGATATGTTAAAAAAAATGGAAGGTTATTAACACTGCTTGAAACTCATAATTTAATTTGTAGTAATAATCATAATATAGTATGTATGCATGAACCTGTTAACGATGTGAAAATAACAAAATGTATTATTAATTTTATTTTATCTATTGACAAAAATATTTTTAAAATAAAATAAAATGTTTTATATTTAAACCAAATAGTAGCTTCTTTTATATTTTTCAGATTTATTATGGATCAAAATATGTTGAATAATATAAATAAATCGAAGATTAATCGTTTAAATTTAGTTGGCAATGGCTTAATTGAAATTCAAAGATTTAAAAAGACCTCTAAGACTTTTTTCATAAAAAACGAAGAAGAATCTTTTGATTTTAATTTATTTTTTAAATATTGTAAGAAACTAGTTATTAATAAGTTAAAAGAAATTGTAGAAAAAAGTACTTTAAAATTTAATATTTATATAGAATGTACATATGAACATTTTTTAACACACGATATTCAAGACATTGCGTTTAAAACTACAAATGTTTTTGCACATTCACACTCAAATTTTTCTGTTTTACTAAATAATATGTTTAATAAAATTTTAAAAGAAGAGTCAGAATTCATAGCTAAAGGAAGTGGTTGGAATTTAAATAGGATAGATGGACTTCAGTTAAGAATTAATATTGTAAATCCTTTAAGAGGATTTTCCAACACCTGTTAAACAGGTAAAAATTTTTGAACGAATCAATAATGTTTCAGTTAATATTTTTAGTTTAGACGGTGAAGGCTTTATTTACCCAATATATTTAATTGAGAGTGAAAAATCAATACATTTTGATTTGTTTTTATTTGAAGATGGTATTGGATCACATAACTGTTATATTAAAAAATTTTCTAGGCTCGTACGTAGTCAGAGAACACGGTGTAAATCAAAATTAATAATTTGTAAAAGGTGTTTCACAGTTTTTAATAATAAACCATGCAAAAATAAACTATGGGGTGAACATGGATTAAAAGAACATAAAAAAATGTGTGATAAAAATAAAATAGGAAGGTCTGTTATGTTTGAAAATGGTGATCAGGACTTTATCAAGTTTCAAAACTATAAAAGAACACAAAGAATACCTATTGTCATATATGCAGATTTCGAATGTTTGTTAAAGAAAATAACGAATAAAAAACAATCTAAATATACTAAAACTGAAACCAAAATTACACATATACATAAGCCAATGAGTTATGGATATTATGTTAAAATAGATTATACTATTATACCAAAATATTTTATAAAAAAGTTTAAAATCTCTAAATCATTAACAATTTATAGAGGTAAAAATTCGGTGAAACATTTTATAAAAACTATGATTGATCTTGGAATTAAAATATGTAGTCTGTATAAAATTTATATACCAATAAAAAAATTAACTAATGAAGAGGAATCGCGAATGCAAAGTGCTCAGTTTTATGAGTGTTGTTTTAAAGTTTTAAAAAAAAATAATTTAATAAAATGTCGCGACCATGATCATTTCACGGGAAATTTTAGATCCGTCTTGTGCATATATTGTAATTTTGAAATGTCCAATGTCTTATTTGTTCCAATATATTTTCATAATTTAACCTACGATAGTCATTTTATTGTTCGTGAGCTCGGGTGCGATGAAAAAAATATTGATGTAATCCCAAATTCAAATGAAAAATATATATCATTTAGTAAATCAATTTCATCAAATTTT
Source organism: Periphyllus acericola (assembly GCA_949715065.1). NCBI lineage: Eukaryota > Metazoa > Arthropoda > Insecta > Hemiptera > Aphididae > Periphyllus > Periphyllus acericola. The sequence goes on from OX454264.1 coordinate 20,333,982, forward strand.
AAAATTAAATTTGTGGACACTTACCGTTTTTTATTAGATTCGTTAGATTCTTTAGCTAAAAATCTAGCTGAGGACCCCACAAGATTTAGAGAAACGTTAAAAGTATTTTCCTCAAATAATATAGATTTGGTTATACGTAAAGGAGTTTTTCCTTATGAATATATCGATGATTGGAATAAACTAAATGAAACTACTTTACCTCCAAAAAATAAATTTTATAATTCATTAAAAGATGAGCAAATTAGCGACCAAGATTAAAAACATTAGGTGACTATAGTGATTTATACTTAGCAACCGATGTAAGTATTTTAACTGATGTGTTTGAAAATGTTCGTGATATTTGTTTAAGAACGCTTAAATTAGATGCATCGGTGTTAAAAAATATATAATTAAAAACCATTTAAAATTCGATGAATACTTAAATGTTTTAAATGCTCATATTGATAATAAAGTAAAAGGAAAATCTGTTTATCGTGATATGAATTTAATTCAATCGCACAACCATTACGTGTATTCAAAAACTATAAACAAAAAGGTTCCAACGGTGACGATGATAAGAGATATATAATGAGAGATGGAATTAATACATTAGCGTATGGTCATAATAAATTAAGCTCTTAATATATTCAATAAATTATAATTAGTATAGTATTAAAAAAATAAAAGTAAAATTATCATTTTAATAAATTGCTTTAATCAATATAATTATAAAAAAATTAAATTCTTTAATTATGTTATTTAAATCATTTTTATTAGAGAAGTACCTAATTTAATGTGCTTGTACAGTGTTCGAACTTTAAATAATAATAAATTATTATTTTTAACTATTAATATATATTTTATCATTAAATTGTTTTGTTCAATTATTATTGATTGTTAATAATAATGTTTATATTCATATTTTTGTATATATTTTTTTATTGATAATGTACATTTTTTATTTACAATAGCTTCTATTTATTGTTAATTTATAAGTTTAATTTTTTTAAATTATATATAAAAAAAATATTAATGTTTAAATACGTCACATATAGTGCGTATAAGTACTGTGTATTTATTTATGTGAATTATTGTTATTTTTTTTAGTTCAGTATGTTTTCAAGTAGCGACATTATTACTATACCCACTATTTTGGATGATTTTGCAAACCATCAACATGCTATTAGTAATTTATTAAAATCTTTATCACCATTTCGAGGAACTGAAATTAATGTTAGTCAAGTTGTGGAGTTTTATCCTCATATAGTAGTTGATTCAGAACTAAACAGAATGAAAGACCCATGCGGAAATTTATTTTGCGTGAGACTGACAATACGGGATGCTCAAACAACTGAATATGCTACAAAACTCATTCTGATGATTCCAACAATCGTGGTTATGTAATAACATACACTGTACATAGATTTGAATCAAGTATAAGCTATCGAAATTGGTTTAAAAAAGAACATTGTTACAATTGCAAACGGTATTTAGCAAGAGGGGTGTACTATTCAAACCAAAAGATATTTTTCGTATCAATGAAAACGGTGTACAAAGCGTAGAGGAACATTTTCCTATAGCTAATCGGTATAGGGTTTGTTGGTCTAAATGTTTTTTAGAGCGTGTTGCACATTTTTAAAATGAGATTATAAATATATTTTATTTGTATATCTATTTATCATCAATGTTTATAATTAAAAATTATACATGGTGTGTGAACTATTTTAAACACAAATGTTTAGTAAAATATTACTATAAAATGTGTAACCTAAAATAAACTTAACATGTACGTAAAAATAAAAATTAACATGAAATGTTGTCTGTGAGAGTTGGATAGTAATGACATTTTTTATATATTTAAGTTTATAGAGTAACCCTTACCTTTTATTTAATCCTATCATATTTAATTTTTTACTACACGCCTTAACCCACTAGACTACATGTTCACGAAATATTACATAAAGTATTTACACATATAATTTGTTTAGTATAATTTAATATTTTATTTTTATATTACATTTTATACAAGAATTGCAATGTATTATCCGACAACATCATACGATTTTTCTGATTTACAATTACAAACATGATTATTTTTAACATTCTCTATAAACTGGTTTCCTTTATATAATAATACAAATAAACAATTTGGGTTCGACTTAGAATGTTCAAACCATGTATCACCACTTTCTTGCATCCAGTTTTTTAAAATCAAACCACAAAAGAAGCATTGTACCATATCTTGTGTTCCTGTATACTTAAAACCGCATTCAGCAAGTGAATATTTATCTTTTAATAAATTTGATGGACATGATTCATATGTTTTAAGTCTTGATAAGAAACTAGAATATTCCGGGTATACTGGATATGGATTATTTCGTACTAAATATAGTAATGATGGAAAATCTTTGGAATATTTTAATATGTTCATGTTTATACTTGTAGTAAAAATATTTTTATAAAAATAATAGAATTAATATTTTATGAAAAAAAATAAATAATTGTGACTCTACTCGAAATAAAAAACAACTTCACCGAACAATGATTCGCAAGCAACTGATAATATACATTGAAAATATGAATAAGGTTGATTTTTTTTTTATTAGCACTCTACAATCGACTACTATACAATATGTCGGCTGACGATTGTGAACTTTGAGACATTATGATTCATACAAAATGTACATACAACAATATAATTGTCTAAGGACTTTATCAATTGATTTTTCATGAATATTAATTTTATCTGTGTGTAAATTATATTGAACACTAAGACCTAATGTTATATCACAGAAATGTGTGATGTAACATAAATAATATCATGTTACACAAAACAGTGTGTTTACACTAAAGGTTTTTTATTAAACACATACAATTTTTACACATTTAATTTATAACATATACAGTTTAACATTTATATAAGTTTTTTTACTTCTCTGTTAAGAGGTACATATTCTATAATACGATCATGAATTAAAAGACAATAAGCACTAACACCTTCTAGATTTTCCATAGATTCAATTTGTATACTAACGTCAACAGTTGAAGCTGTACCTGAATCATTTTGTTTCGACGTATCTATTACAGCAATTGGTGCTATTGTTTCGAAATCAGCTGGACTCAATACCGGTTTACCATTATCTTTTCCATAATATGATTCTTGAAATGATGTATACATATTATATAACTCTGCATATTTTTTTTTAGTGAAATCTAAATTTAAATTATCATACGGATAAATAACAGAGTTCAAAATAACTTTTATATTAACTAATTTACAATGATCAAAAACACTTGGATCTTTTACAATATTGTTTTTTCGATTCTTTTGCAAACCTATTACAACAAATCGCGGTTTTTCTAATTTTGATGCAGTTTTTAAATTCCAAACTATATTTTTAGATTTACCGAGTTCAGGATATTCATAAGTTTCATACGATCTGAACGGAATAAATAAACTTTTCCCCTTTTCTACAATTTTCAATAATTTTAGTCGTTCAGAATCATCTACACTTATATGTGGAATTTTCCAAATTACTTTATCTAGAGTGACAATACCTGTAGTTGTAGTTGCGTTATCGATTTTGCTGTGTAAACAAGCTAAATCAGTATTACTTCTTGTTAGTATTAATTCTATTCGAGAATTTACTAAAATTTTTTTAAAATCTTCAAAAAAACCTAGCCAATACTTTAATGGTATACAGACACTAAATTCTCCTGCTTCATTAACAATACTTTTATTGTCTAAATCCCATCCAGCATTCTGATAGCAATGATAATTATTTAACGTACATGTCAAATATCCTTTTAATGAACTTGTTATTCCTAAAACCCGAGTTCCATCAACTTCTACACCGTTAATTTCTAATCTAACCTGATCGAAAAGAAACGATAAACCGTTATTGGACAATTTCACAGTTTTCGGATCTGCTATTTTTCCTTCGATTAAAAGGAAACTTTCATGTAGATAAGGATAAACATCTGTTTGCTGAACTCCAATTCGTATTTCATCATTATTTTTAAACGAGTTAGTATATGGAATATATGAATGATATTCAACTTTATTTATTTTCGATTCTGTAATAAAATCTGATTCAATATCTAAAATACTGCTTTCAGGCATTTTATTTTAATTGAAATCCTAACCGTTTTAAAATTTGTTTGCTTTTACGAGTTAGTTTTATATTTACAGGTTTTCTTTTAGATACTTTTGATTGTGACTCTATTAAATGACTAATCGGTTTAATCGATTGTAACTGCTTTATATTCTTAAATATTAACCCCATATTTAAGTTTTACAACACTTAATGTGCAACACAACTGTTATTCTTTCATTAAAGTTATGAATGGGATTATTTTCTTGATCAACTAAATTAATATTTATAGTATTCAGAACTTCAGTATTGAGTTTATAATATATTAAATTAGCCGGTGACTCAATTATTTTAGCACCAGACCTCGCTCGAGGAAAAAATTCATATATCGAGTGAGATTGAAGACCATTATCGTATGAACCATTTGCGACATTACACAACACTTTTATAGAGTTAACAGCGTTTATATCAATATTTTTCGTTGATCTAAAACTTGATAAACCTCCGTTGCCATATTTTTTTTTTTTTAAATCCTAATAGACTTGCTAGACTGTTTTCGATTGTAAAATCTATCGGATAATTACAACTCATTATACATTTCATTCGGGTAATATCGGTATTCATGGTAAAATCTATAGGATCATACGTTTTGTATACATTTGTTACACTGTTTAAACGTTCATTATCTTCATGAATTTGATTGCAAATATATTGTGTAATATCTTCAATTTCGTAAGAGCCAAAGGGGAGTTGAATATCTAAATTACGTCCGTTCACAATAATACGAATATTGTTATTTGTCTCATTCACGTTCGGAAACGTATTATATGTATGTAGGCATAATAATGCGATTTCTGAATCATTGTATACATTTATTGCTGGAAAATAAGTCGATGATAAAGATGTCATTTTTCCCGACATGCTTACAGTAATTGATTCATTCATTTCCCTGTTATTTAAGATCTAATAGGTCTAATATGTAATATGACCGTTACTTGAACGTTAGAGTTTTTAATAGAATTATTTTCCTGATCTACTAAATCAATTTTAATATTTTTAATAACTGCTGTTTTAAGTTTATAATATATTAAATTAGCTGGTTGTTCTACTAGTCCTGTTCCTAATCTCTGTTGTGTAAAACATTCATAAATCGAATTTGATTGTTTCCCATTATCAAATGAGCCTTTAACTATATTACACATGGCTTTTATAGAATTAACAGCAATTGGTATATAATCAATTTTATCTGATTCATAGTATCGATTTTTATCTTGTAGGACTTCATATAATTCATTTTTAAATCCTAATGTTTTGGCTATACTGTTTTTACGTTTGAAATCTATTACACAATTAGATTCCATAAAACATGTCGTACGCGAAGCTGAAAGCGTTAGACTAAAACTAATGCTATCTCTAGTGGTTTTAGAAATGTATTTACTAATATCTTCAATAGTGTAAGTGCCGTGAGGAATTTTTAAACTATCAGTGTAAGTTTTAGTTATAACTTTAAAATCGTCATTTGTTTCATTTACAAGAATTTTTTCAGAATCATTCATAAGAATAGTTTCGGATGTTTTTAAACACACAAGAGCAATTTCAGAACCACCGTTTACATTTATTACCGGAGAATAAGTCGATGTTATTGAGGTACCATTCCCTGATATCCTTAATGTGATTGATTCATCCATTGTAAAAAATTAATACATAAATGTCCACAGATATATGTATTGTATTTTTGATAATTTGAATAATTGTACAATATATTCAAATCTTTAAAATAATTTTGAAGTTCAACCGGAGGTGTAAGATCACCAAACGGGTCAAAATATATAACTTTATCTCCAAGTCGGTAATAACTAACCCAGTGTGTACCGTCGCCTAAATACGAATCCAAATTAATTATTGCACATTCGTTATTATGTGGTTTTTTAGGTAAGTTGTCTCGCGAAAAGACGCCACGAAAGTGATTGATTTCCAACTTTTTAACGTACTTTATAATATCCTCACTGGTGAGAGCTCTGTTGGGTAACATTAATTTTTTCTCGTTTTTTTTTTTCTGTTCATTCCTAGACCTTTCGGATTCAAATACAAACCTTTTCCAATAGGATTGTTTAAGTATAAACCATTACCTTTTTTATGATTTTTCACAGCATTATATAGACTTGACGCACCAGAAGCTAAACTTCCTAAAGCTGACAACCCAGCAAATATTGGCATAAGCGGTAATACACCTCCCAACTGGTTCGGAGTTAAAATTATTCTCTTACCATTTTTTCTCGTTTTCTTATTTTTTTTCTTTGCTGCTAACAATATTTTTTTATTATTACCTTTACAACCCATACCGATTTTTCTTTTAGCTTTCATAGCGTTCACCACCGCGTACGCAACAAGTTTTTCTTTTTTAGAACTATCACTAGATTTAACTCTTTCCCAAGCCTGTTCTTCTAATAACTTATCAGCTTTATGTCTAATATCTAAATTATTACTGTTCTCATAAGCAATGTCGTGTGTTCGACAAGCAGAATCTAACGGATTTACACCTTTGTCTCCACGTGATAATCTCTCTTTTAACTTAGTACCAGGACCACAATACTGATATCCTGGTACATGAGCTTCGAATGGAAGCTTATTTATAAGAGTATTTAAGAAGCCTTTACCAGATTTTAACTTACGAGTTGAACGCATTATGTATGACTGGATTCATAATTTAAAACTCTTTAGTATTTATATATAAAAAAATGGAATTAATCGAGCAAAAAGATAAATTAAACATTGAAAATGTTGACACACAAGTTATAAAAAATCTATCAAGACACGGACCATTATTACCAGATAGTATTCGTGGAATATTGGTTGGACCTTCAGGATCAGGAAAAACAAATGTTATGTTTAATCTTATAACTAATAGAAATGGATTAAAATTTGAAAATATTTATTTATACTCTAAAACACCTGAGCAAGAAAAATATATACTATTAAAAAATATAATTAATAGTATTAAAGGTGTTAATTTTTACATATTTACAAATGCAGATAAAGTTATAAAACCAAATTTAATTAAAAAAAATTCAATTTTTATATTTGATGATGTAATTTGTGATAATCAGACACCTATTCGCGATTACTTCAGTATGGGTAGACATTCTGGTGCTAATTCTATATTTTATTTAGCACAAACATACTCAAAAATACCAAAACAGCTAGTGAGAGATAACGCAAACTTTTTAATAATATTTAAGCAAGATGATAAGAATCTACGACATATTTTCGATGACCATTGTTCAGCAGATATGGATTTTTCAGAATTTCGTAAAATATGTCATTCATGTTGGAACAAGAAAAAATATGGGTTTATAGTTATAGATAAAACTCGTGAAATGGATCAGGGAAGATATAGATATGAATTTCATACATTTATAAATATGAAATAATTAGTATAAAAGAAAATAATAAGTTTTAGTGATATGCAGTCGGTTGCATACAAACGAACAATTTATAATTAATGTAAATTATGAGTGGAGAAAAAGCCTTGTTAAATAATATAATATTATGTAAAAGAAATATTAAACGTAAAGTTATGGATATGAAACGTAATGTTATAGATTCCGATACTTATTTTCGTGAAACATTTAAACCAATACTCGAACCATTAAATACGCTATCAAAGAAAAATATATCACACGATTCTTCAACTGAAAATATTAATGCGGAAGTACGTTACCCTAGTGATGAAGAAGATGATGGTACGTTATTAAATACAACATTTAATAACTTTTTTAACACACGACCGCAATTACGACGTTATGATAAATCATATGGTTTATATTATGATAGAGCTAATGATCAACTAAAAATATCGGAATTTCCTGTTTCTTTTAGTCATGGTAACTTACATTTACTCGATAGTTACTATCCTTGGACTATTGGTCTTTGGTCTTTATTATGTGAAAAAGAACCTAAAAATACAACTATAGAAGATATGGAAGCATATTATAATATTTTGAAAACCACTAAAGTTCATTTAAAGCCTGACGGGAAACCAAAGACTTCAAGATTCTTTAAATGGATGAACGTTGTAAGACCTCTATATGATAGAATGAAAACGGAGGAAAAACAGTTAAGCGCGGAAATTGCAAATATTAATAGTTCTAGAGAAAAAACTAACTTAAATTTAAAACCGTTTGATAACTATTTACATAGTGTAAATGCTAAACGAAGTAAAATTAATGATAATACAACAATAGCAAATAAATCGTTTGATTTTGATTCTTCAGTAAACAGCCTGAAATTCGAGGAACCTCCAACTGATAAATTATTTAAGTTCAGTTTATCTCCACCAGTTAAAAAGGGTTCAGGTTTATATAAAAACGTGATTCCTAATACACAGTTAGTTTATTATGATGACCCGAATGAATTAGTGACAAGACTAAATCTTTTAATAGCTTCTCAGACAGCTGGGAATACTGGTGTAAATAATGAAATTATTTCTGTATTAGAAGAATTACGTGAGAGAAATCTAATAGTATAATGTCTGCATTAGAAGGTATTGCAAACGAGTTACATCGACCAGCAAGAAAAAATTTTCCTCGACGATTGGTTATAACAAGATTTAAAGATGATCTATGGCAGGCCGACCTAATGGATATGCAATTACACTCTAAAAAAAATAATGGATTTAAATATATTCTTATTGTTATAGATACCTTTACAAAGTATGTGTGGGTGCAAGCTTTAAAAAATAAAAGCGCAAAAGATGTTACATTAGGTATGCGTAAAATATTAAAATTAAATCAGCCTAAGTTATTGCAAACAGATAATGGAACTGAATTTTATAATAAAGAGTTTCAAATTCTTATGAAACAGTTTAATATCAAACACTACTCAACATACACTAGTATAAAAGCTGGAATGGTCGAACGCGTTATAAGGACATTAAAAAATAAAATCTATAAACATTTTACAGCAACAGGTTCTTGGAATTGGTATAATTCAATATCAAAATTGATAGACAGTTATAATAATTCATTTCACACTACAATTAAATGCACACCTCACGAAGCTCGAACAAAATCAATAAAATTTAAATTTAATCACGAAAAACCTAGAAATTCGAAGTTTAAAATAAATGACAATGTTAGGATTTCAAAGTACAAACATGCTTTTGCTAAGGGTTATACACCGAATTGGACTACAGAAGTTTTTCAAATTGCAAATGTATTACCAACAAATCCGATAACATATAGATTAAAAGATTTAGCAAATAATATAATAGTAGGTTGTTTTTATGAACAAGAAATTCAAAAGACCAAATTTCCGAACACGTTTCTCATTGAACGTGTTATAAAAAAAAATAAAAATAAAATCCTGGTTAAATGGTTAGGTTTCGACTCAAGTCATAACTCTTATATTAAATCTAACGATATTTCAAAATAAAATGTTTATTAATTTGAAAAAATATGTAGCTAATAATATGGTTTAAAAATAATGTAAATTTTATAAACATACCGAGGTAAAACTACCTCGGAAATAAATAAGAGAAGCCAAAATCATAATTGAAAAAGAGGCTAAAATTCATAAATTTACCGCAGTGAAACTACCTCGGAAAATAAAAAATTTGAAAGAAAAAGAGAAGCTAAAAACACGATTGGAAAAGAAGCTAAATTTCGTTAATTTGCCGGGGGAAAACTACCTCGAAAAATAAAAACTGAAAAACCATGGTCAGAAGCCCTATATTATTACTACTATGGTTAGTGTTCACATTATCCGGTTAATGTGTACACTACCTGTACCTATTGGATAAAGTAAAAATACTATTTATAAAACGTTTATTTCGTACTTTACTCGGGTATTTTACACATTATCTACGACTGAGTGGGTAAGGTACTTTGATAAAATGTATACGATAAAAGAAGTGTTTATGTAAAACTAAATGCTTAACAAATAAATGTAAATGCTAATCCGGGGGAATACTTTGTAATTCTAAATGTCATCCAAACTCAAATTGTTCTAATAAATAATTGTATTTCGCTTTTAAATTTTAATCAAGTAAATAGTAAAATTGTTCAAATATGTAATTTATAGTTTAATAGTAATAATAATAAATAATTTTTTTTTGAATTAGTATAATTTGGTTTTTGCTACTAGAAAGACTCTGTATTATCCGTACCATTTTAAGTGTTTCATGCGTTGGTCATGTTGTACCGACGTTATAAGTTTACGATTGTAGTTATACGAATACATAATCCACAGCACACCGAATAATGTATAAATTGATTGAATACTTCATATTTAAGTTGGATAATGTATACATTACACTGTTCGTATGGATTAGGTTCACATTACCCGGGTAATATGTACAGTAACCGTTTTTGTACTTCACCCGTAACATATACATCACAATAAAAACACTTGACTTTTTTCCGTTTTAAACAAGGCTAAGAAAAAAACAGTTATTTATTTGATCTCCAAGCATTTTAAAGATGTGGTATCATAAAGAAATGCTAAGTGAATTAAATTGAAGTACAGTTATATTATATCAATAATTAATTTACTTGGCGAAAAATTATTTTAGCAAGTAAAAATATGCATTCTGCTATTTATTGACTTACATAAAATGAATTGCTAATGCCTTTTAATTGTTAGGCCATATTTTTTCGTGTCGTAAAAAGCAAATAATTGATCGGCCAAATAAATAAATTATTGAAATAATAAAACTGTACTTCAATTCAATTTACTAAGCATTTGTTCACGATATCACATCTTGAAAATGCTTAAAGATCAAATAAATAACTATTTTTCGATTCGGAGTGAAACGAGGGATGTATTAGTTTTACCATGATGTATGTTTTGTTTTTTGTGTATGTCATTAACTTTTTTCCCAGAAAACGTTATTGTATCAACAACTTTGGAGTAAGTTTTCGATCCCAAATGTTGTCTTGTTGGTACACTAAACAGGTTATTTTTTGAATTTCTCAACAGTCTTTCCAATAATTTCACAAAACCGACGAAAAACTGCAAAAAAAACGGTAACATTTACGAAATGCCAATTTGCCACAAAATTGGTTTTTTTCATTGCACTTCAAAAAGTATTGAACGTAAGGACTTGAAACGTCACTAAATATTTAAATTGCTATTCTTAAGAAGTGGTGTTCATTTATTTTAAATCTGTGGCGGTAATTATATCAAGGGCATATAAAGACAGGGCAATATATTATACAAAGATTTAGTTGATTGATAAGATTTTTCTTTATGTCTTAGTATTTTACTATACAACATGAATCATGATATTGATTTATGATTTATATAGGTAATAATTAAAACATTTTTGTGTAGAATATATTGATATATTTATACCTATTAAGCATTATGACTTATGAGTAATACATATCGATGTTGCTTTTGAATTCTTGCATATTATACACAACAGTATATTTGAAAATATATCAGTTAAGTGACAGAAACGATAATACGGAATGAATCCCCTCAACAATAATTATACGATAAATGTACATTTAATTTAAGTAATAGATAGATTCGTGCATATAATACATTGTTTTCATATCATTATGTTTAAAAATGTATGAAATATTATAAAAAATGTATGACATCGCACGGATAGTTTCCTTTCCTGTAAGTGTGATAATCGGTCAGTTGGCTGTAATCATAGCAAATCTGCGTTCAGTAAAACCGATTTTGTGTCGTAAACTTTAATTTTAGTGGATTTGTGCGTGCTCGTTTCGGCGTATCGATTATCACAGATCTAACGGCGCGAAAAGTATACTAAAACATACATACAATATTTGTCGTGTGGACATTATCGATATACTATAAACAAATACGAGACAATCCATCGTAGCAACTAACAGGGACTAACATTTTGTGTACGGTGTATTGGCGCACTTGGTGTACTACAAAGAGTGAAATTTGTACTACGAAATTAAAATTTGACACTTTATAAAATATAAATAGATGTACACAGTTGATAAATGAAATAAAGCGAAATAATTATTTACTAAAATGATAAAATGTAGTTTCAAAACTCACCCTCAATTTTATGTTAAGTTAACATTAATGAATATTATTAAATAACATTTGTTGAAAAATAAATTTGATTTTAAATACAGTGTACAAAATAAATTCTCAAAATATAAAAAACAAAAAAAAAACTAGAAGAATTATTAAATAAAGTATTTCACCAACAATGGAGTGTAATATTGAATTACAATGAATATTAAAAATACCAAATATGAGTGAAATATTAATCATAAATATTAATATCGTAATTACACATTTTACTTAGAATATATTTGGGACGATCATAGGAACATAGAAATGAAAAATATTAGATTCAAACCCACGCATCAAAATAGCACGAGATAACTTTCATTATGTTATAAAATCACACGTAAGTTGTATTCTAAGCTGTCTATAATGCAATGTACGAGTACCTATACCTACCCAGAATATATTAAAACATAAATAATATTAATAAGTATTAATATACAGCCATGGTAGCAGAAACCATGCATAAACGCATAAACGTGTTTCCGTTAACCTTATTGACTCATACACACGCATTATTCTTTTTGCCTACTAAGTTTTTCCAATATGTATTAATGTATACATTTGTTCTATAATGCATTAAAAATGCACACTATTATATTAATATGCACCCTCTGCATATTAATTATTAATACGTGTAACCTTTTGACTAGATATTAAGAGAATAACAAGTTAGAAGCAGGTTATATACGTATAGAATTGTGCGTATATAAATTAGACTAGCGCTAGAGGTGTTAGAGCAACTACGTGTTATACCTTTTCAGACATCTAGTCCTTTGTTTCATTTATTATAATAAGGTTTGACAAGTTAATTTTACAAAGAATTCTTTATTTCTTCAAACACATTTGAAAACACTCTACTCAACCTACTCTAACCTAACCGTCCTTGGAGAAATAATTTTCTATCCCTCTGTAAGTGCTTAGCCTATCCAAGGCATTACAACAGCATTTACACAAATGTAAATTGAAAATGCTCGAAGAATTGAATACATTTAGGTAAATTTCGGTAAAGAACTTGTAATGAACACAGGCAAAACATGTTTAAATTAATATGATTTTTCAAAACGTACACCTAGTTTGTTACCTACTTGCTCGTTTACCGAGAGAAACACTATATCTTCGTGACTTTGTAATATTATAATTAATGACCGGGGATTATTGTCGCGTAACAAAAGACGAATACGTACAATTACCATACTGTAGAGTGTAGAGTGTAGACCGTTTCCACGACGTATTTAAAATCGTACTCGACGCGACAGTGGCGCAACCAGGATTTTCTTAAAGGGGGGGTCCAGAAGTATAATTATTTTAAATTAACATGAAAATTTAATTATTATTTTATTCTTTGTTTAATGTAAATATTGTAATTATAATGTAAAATTAAATGATAGTTAAATGTAAAAAATAAAGGTAGGTTTGTACAATGCTGTAGAGTTTATAAAATGAAATCTAAGCGATGGTTTGTACTGCTTAAATGATTTATTACTTCCTCGGGTGTTACACTGACTTCGTAGTGGATATTGAGAGCAGCTAACCCATTGAGTCTTCTTTCTGATGTGGTATTTCTCAAGTAACTTTTGATTATTTTAAGTGAGGAAAATGATCTCTTCGCCTCACATGAAGTAATTGGAAGTGTGATAAGTATTTGCAATAGCTTATATATAATTGGGAAGAAATCGGGATTGCATTCATTAAGTATTTAAATTACACTATTATATTGGATATAACTGTCAGTCAAATAACGATTCCATAAAATTGTTTCTGATTTAACTCGATAAAAATCATCATTATCGTTAGCATAAAACTCAACAAGTTTTCTAAGTTTTTCTTCATCAAACACTGAACTTTTAAGTAACATTTGAAATCCACATATTATATTTTGATGATTAACAAAACGATCATTTAATTGTTGTACAAACAAATCAAGAAATGGTAGAAATAAAGTAATTCTAAAATATTCTTCGGGATCTTTGGTTGGAATATTAGCTCAGTTCATTTTTGTCGAACATTTTTATTATTTTAGAAAGACATTACACAGTTCAAGGGGGGGGGGTCCGGACCCGGGGACCCACCCACTGGTTGCGCCACTGCGACGCGAGTCTTCCGCCTACGACATGACGAGCGCGGCCTCGAGCGAGCTATCAGTGGATTGATCGGGCCTATAACCCATTAGCGGCGCTAGGCGTGGGTGGTGTGGGCCATTGCCCACGGCCTCGCACCTCAAAGGGCCTCGCGTTCCTCAAAGGGCTTTATAATTAACCATAGAGAAATATGGGAGAAATATCTATACAAAAATGATTGTATCTATGAAATTATTTTATTGTAAAAAAAAATCATAAACATAATAATTACATATATAGGTACTCGTCAATAATTCATCATATTAGAATACATTTTTGTACCGATTTAGTTATTTTTTGTTACTATTGTATATTGAAAATGCACTATATGGGCGTCAGTTAAAATTGGAAACAAGATTTATTATTTATAAAATTCATAGGACAATTTGGCAATAACAGTATTATCGAGGCCGCCACACCGAAAGTGAAACGTATACAACGACCGATAGAACGCGCTATTGCCGCTATTAGGTGTTTTCGCGATGCGCAAGCACGCGCGCGCGTTTGATGATTTTCAATATTATTCGTAGTCGGCGACCGCGGACCGGTCCGTCGAGCGCGCTAGTTCGGGAGCTCAAATTATTATTTCATGAACCCTCGTCGTATAGTCGTACACCGTGTGGTGTATACGCAGCGCGTAGATATGAAATGCATACACGTGCATACGTGCATAGTACACATAGTACTCTGTTGCAATATTTATCCGCGGCCTGCGCCTACCTAACTAAAATGTATAGCTACTGTTTACCTATTTGTATTCACCAACCTATAGATTATAAAATCATTATTAAAATATATTTTAAATCATGTTTAACACATTATTACTTTTTGAGTTATAAATAAAATATTCCGAATGAATAAAAATTAAATAATGATGACTTGATACTTATACAACATAGCACATTCAAACGGAACACATGCAGTTAGTCATTCTCACTGATACAATATTTTTAATCATTTTTCTCAAAAACACATTTCTCCGCAAAACATTGCATTTTTAGATACTTGCTCAATAAAAAATATATACAATACACTAATACAGTAAATAATATCTAATTTATAACAGTAACCTTTTTAGTAAGTAAATTAGGTAATATTTAATTGAATATGTTATTTTACGTTATACTGCTACCACATAGGTATACTTTTTAAATGACAGTTTTTGGGTATTTTTTAAACATGTGTTATGGACACCATATTATTATTATAATTATTATTATTAGTATTAGTATATTAAGCATTAGTCTCATGTGGGGATTAATGCAGTGTAAACATTTTTAAAACAAAGAACACCGTCAGGGCCATATTTATGCAAGGACAAATGGGAAATTTACACTGGGCCCGCTCGAAAGAGGGGCCCACTGACTTCAGCCTTATAAAATTAATTATATAACATTTTTATCATATTTTTGGAAAACACAATTTTAGTTGGATATTTTTTTGGGTATAAAGTATAATGGGGATTTCGCGAAAACGATGGCTTTAATCAACATTGACGATAACTTAAATTCATTAAAGATATGAAAATATCACATGCATTTCCAAACTTGGAAACGTGTATACGAATTTTTCTTACAATGCCTGTTACAAATTGTTCCAGTAAACGATCATTTTCTTCATTAAAAATAATTAAAAATAGATTACGATCTACATTGAGTCAAGAAAATATAAACGCTCTGGGAATATTATCTATTGAACGTTATATCACAGCAAACCTAAATTTTGAAGAAGTTATTGACCACTTTTCTAAGCAAAAAGCAAGGAAATGTTTGTGAAAACTGAAATAAAATTAGATTTATAACATTAAACGTAAAAACATTTAATTTGATACCTATATAATATTTATTACCTATATAATATTTATTACCTATATAATATACCTAATATTTATTCTATGATCCAACTACTCATATACTCGAACTAATTATATACAACATTAATTTAAAAATATATTATGCGTACATTTTTATTTTAGCATTGAAGAAAATAGAGATGGACAATTTGGGGCCCAAAATTGTAAAATGTACTGGGCCCACAAATTAGTTAAATCAGGCCCTGGACACCGTCCGCAATGCGAACGGGTCGGCAGTCAAGTCTTAGCACAGTGGTTCCCAACCGGGGGGGAATTCCCCCCTAGGGGGGAATTTATGTGTTGCTTGGGGGGAATTTAGTGATGATAAAATAACAAGAAATATTTTATTTATAAAATTGAAAACAATAAATTAGTTTTCGGACGGTAGCCTATTGATAACAATTTTACGAGTATTTTATAATGATTGACCTATGCAGGAAATGTAATATTAAAAGGTATATACAACATTACAAATGGGATTAATGCACGGAGAGCTTTTTCTGTCACTTTTGGATAAGAGTTGATCATTAATGGCCAAAATTCCATTAAAAATTTAAGCAACGCTGCCATAGAGTAATATTAGAGTAAATTACTCTATGAGCTATTCTTATTATGGATTATGGACTTGGTGAGGAAAAAACAATCTCAAATTTCTCATTAAATTTTTTCTAGCTTTCTCCAAAATTGTAATCAAAAATTTAAAAATAATATTATTAAGACATTAAGATTAAGTTGATTTATATTTTATTTTTAGAATGATGAAAAAATATAAGTCATTATTTAATAAAAAATAATTATTTCGTATCATTAAAATAAAATATTATTAAGATTAAGTTGATTTATATTTTATTTTTAGAACGATGAAAAATATATGTCATTAGTTAATAAAAAATAATTATTTCGTATCATTAAAACAAAAAAAAGGTCTTTTTAATTCTAATTTAAAGGGGGGGCATGGGATTTTTGAAAATTTACAAGGGGTGCGTAGAATAAAAAAGGTTGGGGACCACTGTCTTAGCACCATACGTATTCGTATTTTATACCACACATTTTGCACGTAAATTGAAATGTTGAATTGAATCCTTTACGAATTTCGTTCTGAAATTCCATGTCAATGAATGAACAGTCGACTTTTAAGAGCGTCTAAATTTAAAAATTCATGTGTAAAATAACGATTTACTATCAAATAATTTTAGATATAAAATAAATGAATAAAATATTCTAGAGTCTAGACTCTAGACTGACAAATCGTCTCCATTCAAAATTGTTCTACCGCATTTCCCATTAGCTAACACTGTATGTGTGAAAAGCAAGATAGAAAACTTAAGAGGGCGCAACAGTAAGGAAAAATTGTATACAAAATTAGTTTCCGCATTTCCAATAATATGGCTTATAGAATGGTTTTAGAGTTAAATCACCTATTGTCAATATTACAGAGAAGTTTTTCTAGGACTGTATAGGAGCCGAATTTTGATATTTCAGTTATTAAACTCGATAATTAAAAAGAAAAATATGTAAAATAACACCAATTTCAAAACTTAATACATGACATTTCAAATAAATTATCGAAAATCGGCTCCTATACAGTATCATAAAGGTAAAACATACAAGTACAATATGATTATCAGAGCTCGTGATTTTTAGAAGTAAAAAAAACTGTATTATGATAAACTCAGTCAGTAATTTTGTAATAGGGAAAAGAAAATACTAACAAATCAATAACTTTACTCGTTTAGGTATCTCCGTGGTGTCTAAAAACAAATATGCAAATACTATAAGTCACTAGCCTTTATTTATTATTAAATTAATTTATTTTATATTTATATTTTACACTCTTCATAATATTATACGAGTATAAAAACAAAAATGGTATTGTTTGTACAACAACTAATTTGTATACAAATCGGAAATTCGTAAAATCGATTTATCAAGAAAAAGATAAATATATTCTTTGTATCTAGTTTTGACAAATTATGCGTTGAAACTTGAAAGTTTGACTAAGTTGACTAGTTGACTACTGCTGGTGTTCAAGACTGTAGAGTGAAGAGTGTTATTTTCAGCTTACACGTTTGTTTTTGTATACTTTTTTTAAATGGATAACTTTAGTAATTCGAATAAAAGGTGGACAGCACCGTCTAGACGTAAAAGTGTAAAAAAATTTATAAATGTTTACAGCTTACGTACTATAATTAAATAACTATCTAAAATGTATTATTATTAGAGAATCCATTCTAACTAGTACACCAAAAAATATTCAAAACCATTTTTCAAATACCAATTTTGTGGATACAGAAACTGGATCTAATTTATTGTTTGGCAACGTTTCCGATGTTGAACTCCATAAGCTATGTGTAGAATCAGACGTATCATCCTCTTCGTCATATACTGATACAGTAATCTCTAAGTACGTAATTTGATAGGTATATACTATATATATATATATATATATATATATATATATATTATATATACTTAAACATTCAATTTATACTTAAAAATAATTGTAATACAGTTGATATTCAAAGATTCTAATATATTCTCAATATAGGTGCCTATATAATATAAAATATACGTATATTTCATATACATAAACTAATAACGTACTATATGTACAAATAATATCGGGAAAATTATAAAATGTATTATTCATATTTTTATATTGTTTACTTTTTCGTATTGTTATTATTTGGGAATTTCACTGGTACACCGCGAAGGCTATGAAAGTTATTATTAGATTCATTTTTGGAATTTATTATGTTATATACTCGTCAATACGCCATGGCATCATTAAATCTTTTTCTTATCTGTTTTATAAATCATTAATCGTGTCTACGATAATTCAACCACGGACCAATATAAATAACTAATATCGTCAATTATGACTTATGAGTATGTTCCAAATTCTTTGTATTTAATATTTACTACTATTCCGAATTCTAATAATTTGCTCACGACGCGTTGATGTGTTCGGTTTGTGTTGTATACTCAAGAGTTAATACTCAAAAACATACAGGTAAATACTAAAATTATTATTTTGTATATTTTTAAGAATATTGTATTTTTCTTTATGTTTTAAATCGTAATCTTACGTAAATTCTTATTACTTAATGAAGTTCAAAAGTTTTTTTTTTTTTTTTCATTTATTATAATTATAAAATGTTTCAGCACATTTAGTGCTATTACAACTTTTCAATTTATTACAATATGTTTGTTATAAATTTAAATAATTATAAGTTAAAAAATGACACAATTATTAACAGTAAGGGTGATAATAATTTGATAACATATATGAATATAATAATAAATATAAGGTTTAGTATATTAATAATCTTCATTTTCTGATGATGAGTCTGTTATAGAAATGTCTGTTAAGAGAATGTCTTGGGGAAGTCTAGGCTGCAGTCGTCTATTGAGCGTTTTTTTTCCTATTTTGTAATGACGTGCACTGTCCAGGTTTTTTAGTTTGGTTCAAAAGTTTAAAGTTACTTGTTTTTGTAATTTTCAATGAAAACCGTATATAATATATTATAGAATACATTTATATAATACAGTTTAAAAATATTTATTTTTCCGGGCGGAATTTACAAATCCATTTTTGTACCTGTATATTTTTATATAATAATGCACAATATTTGTTCACCATATCTTTATCTGCGCGTGTAATTTATTATAGCTCAATCTGCACTCACACTAATATCGATTTATATACTCGCACACTTGCACGTTCTGTGCGAGGCCAATATAATTTGTGAATTGAATTTCCTAAATTTTACTCCTTAATAAATGACCCGCACCGACACCCTCTTAATATAATTATATTCTGTCAACTTTTATCTCAATAATATTTTTTTAAAGGAAATGGAAGATAAGAATAAGAACAAAAAACCAAAATGTGGTTATCAAAAAATATTAGAAAAGCGGGCGGCATTGTTGTCTGCAGCTGGGTCAGATAGCAAACAACGAAAGCTAAATTTTACTGTTATATCATTTTCATTTGAAAAAATCAACATGAAAATGTATCTGAAATTTCACAACTTCCTCGTGCTATTGAAAAGTTTTCTAATAATAGTAATGAAATTCAATCTGAATTAATCCCGGAATTTTCTACAAAAGTGTCCAACATAATATATCCTAGTTCAAGTTTACCGATTGAAGTTTCAAGTGACCAAGGATAAAGTAATCGAGTCTAGTACAGCCATTAGTCTTTTTATTCCTCCTATTTTTAGTAGCCATCATCAAATAAAAGTTGCATTTGTTAATGCACACCCTTGTCAACCTCAAAGCAATGTACCATTTACTTCTAATAAAGTTTATTTTAGAAAAATGCCTGATGGGAAATATGTAAATAGAAAATGGGTCACTTATAATAAAACTAATAAAAAAGTCTACTGCTCTTTATGTATGGCTTTCACTCGTCCAAATACTACTCCATTTAGTGAAGGAGTTGAAATAAATCTGAAACACCTATATCGTCAACTAGAAAAACACGAGAATTCTATACCTCATGACAATGCCTGTAAAGCATATTTCAATATTTCATCGGCTGCTGCAGTTGTCCACCACATTTGTTGGAATATTTATACAAATATAATTTACATACATCAGCCTTTTCTAACTTATACTTGGCATACAAATATATTCTCACTCTCTCCTGTACTCAAGTAAACTGCGAACGTGCATTTTCAAAATTAAAAATAATAAAAAACAGATTGAGGAGTGCAATGAAGGAAGAGTTATTAGAATCTTTAATGCTGATTAGCATAGAAGCAGATATTATTCCAGAAACAGACATAATCATAGATGCTATTGGTAGAAGTTCTGAAACACTTAGTAATTTATTAATTTTTTAAAACAATATTAGTAATTATTATTAAAAATGTTATTTAAATTAAAAACATTAAATTTATTTTTGAAAATTTTTTATTTTATTTGTAGGTAGGTATTGAAAAAAATGTAAGATTTTAAGTCACTTGTTTGGTAGTTTTTAAATGTATACCCGTCTGGGCCTTCAGGGCCTCAGTCCGCCCCTGACTATAGGTATAATATAAATAATAAATGCGAGCTTTAGTATGAGCGGTTTAACATTTCTTGAAGAATACTCGTAAAACAGTATTTATGTGAAATTTACTTCGATGACGAATTATTTTGTGAGTGTTAAAAATCGTTTAGTTTTAAGAATACCGCGCGCGTAATTATTGTACTTACAATGCAACTGCGCGTGGACGCCTAAGAATCGTAATCATCTTTACCTAAACTTTTCAACTGTTATTTTTTTTACCATATAACCATTAACAAGTATAATATATGTTTATAGTCAGCACGCTATGAGACAAACATTATATAATGACGTAGTCTATCCCGATAAAAGAAATAACATTATAATTGAAGATGTATTTAATGTCGGTATACTTATACCCAATACACTATACAGCTGTTGAGTTAATAATTTAATGTTTCGAAGGTAGTTGGACGTTCTAACAACAATGATGATTATATATTTACCTATATTACTAGTAATTACAAAATACTATTAATATTAATTGTCTATAAAATACGATTTGTTGTGCATGGCAAGAAATAAATAAATATTCAAATTAAAAAGGTCTTGAGCAAGTATCTGTCCGCGCATGATTAGCACACTGTGTGTCAAATTGCATATAAACTATTAAGGATCTAATTGCGTTTACACTCCGAAAAGACGACGGTACAGCCGATATCGTATGATATTCAAAATTCAATAACTATTTTTTAACTGTCGTTTTGTCATTTTCCGAGTCGTACTTTGCGTTAGTGCATTTTTATAAAAAAAAATCCAACGAAATAATATATACTCGACGACAGCTCTTATATTTTAACGTTTTAGTTTAAATATAATTCCTTCAAATTACTCTTCGGGAACTTAATGGCTCGTTCAATCACTTATTTGGCTGAACCATAGATTGAGGCTGTTGTAATAGCAGGTTCATTATAAAGATATACAGGGTGTCCCAGGTCTATTTGACTAATGCAATAACTTTTTTTCTATTCAATATTTTTAAGTTTTTTTTTTTTGTAATGATTTGTAGAGCCCTGCGCTATAATTTGTATATCTTATACTTTATTTTATTTTTTTACAACAAAAATAAATAATTTAAATTTTGTATATAATATTTTTCTAATAATCCAAGATAGCTATTTCATAAATAAGTATTTAAAAACCATTTTGGCGTTTAAAACTTTTAATTTGGTTAAGTCGTTAATTTTTAAACAATTTTCAAAGTGTGTTAAAATTCAAATTTATTTCTTGCTAATCACTGTTACTGCTGTAGTCGATTTTCAATTGTTTTCTTCCAAGAAACAATAAATTTGTTATCATTAAAAGGTAGGTCATTAGTCATTACATAATATTATTATACATTATTGTATTTTATCATTATTTAACATGGACACGTGATGCTTACCATGGATGTTGATACTAAACAATTGATACTAAATTGTAAGAAATAGTAAAATGTAATTCTGTAAATTTAATTTTTCAACTATAAGTTCAGTTTTATTTCTTAACATTAAATAATATAACAAATTAAATATTATGGAACAATATACCTAACTAGTAACTAGTAAGTAGTAACTATGAATAATTTTCAAAGCCATGTTTCATTATACATTTTTCATACCGTTCCAGAATTCCAGTTGTCGTGGATTCCAACATTTCAAAAGTAAGAGAGTTACACACATCAATTATGCGTTGTTTTAAATCATCTAACGACGTTGACTGTTGGGAGTATACTTTGTCCTTTAAGTAACCCCACAAAAAGAAATTGAGTGGTGTTAGATCTGGAGATCGTGGTGGCCAATTTAGTGGATCTCTAGTTCCTATCCATCTCGATTGAAAATTTGTGTTTAAATAATCACGGACTATATTCGAGTTATGTGGTGGAGCACCGTCTTGCTGAATCCACATATTTACTCGGAGATTTAATGGAATATTTTCTAATAACATTAGTAGTGTATTAGTCAAAAAGTCTAAATAACGTTGGCCAGTTAGTGTGCCATGATAGAAATAAGGTCCAATCAAATAACCACTTATTATACCACACCACACATTGGTAGACCAGCGAACTTGTGCATTGGACTCACATGTCCAAAATGGATTTGATTCATTCCAGTAATGAGAATTATGCTGATTGACAATACCATTATTATTAAAACAGCTTTCATCGGTCCATAATATTTTTTTCAAAATATTATTGTGGTCATGAAGGCAAATAATTTTTGAAATATATTGAAGCCTTCTATCTGGATCAGAGGGTTTCAATCCTTGTACATAATGCAATTTGTATGGATGGAAATCATTTTTCTTCAATATACAATGTATAGAGCTACGACTGATGTCCATTTCTTTAGCTACCGACCTGACAGATGCATGAGGATCACTCCTGAAAGCTGCCAAGACATTCACTGTATGTTCTTCATCAATAACATATATTTTTTTTGGTTTGAAACCATTTGGAAAACGACCTAAAAAGACTATTTTTTAATGTATATCTTAATTTAAAATTTGTATAATAATAACTTAATTATACATGTATGTATTAGGTTTTAGGTACATAATTTGTTATATTAATTTTATAGGAAATTTTATTGATAATAAAAAATTTACCTGTATTACGTAATTTTGTTTCTATATTACAAAATGTGTTTTTAGATGGCTGTTTCCTTTCTGGAAATTTTTGTAAATACAGACGAGAAGCTTTTACTGTACTTTTTCCTCCACTTTCATAAAAAACTTTTAACATATCACGGTACTCTAAATTACTATAAATAGTAGGCATATTTAAGAAAGATAAAAATAAAAAATATTGAATTTTATATTTCAAAAATCATACACTTCATTTTTAAATACAATTTACATTATTTAATTTTAGTAAACTTAATAAATAACAAATTATAAAAATATATACAAATACAGAACTTAAAATTAAAATATTTACTAACAAAGAATTAATTATGAAATTGTTTATAATTATATTAGTATAGCAAGAACTTCAATTGGAAAAAAATGTGAATGAGAAGATGATGACCGACATAAAAAATTATAGGTATATCAAAGAGATATATGACAAAAAAGTAAACATAACCCTATATTTCTTTACATAAATTATGATAAGTTATTTACATAAAATTATTCTTCTAGTGTGAATCATGGTGGTGTGCTAAGCATTCAGACTTAGCCACCATTCATAAAAAACTGATTATTGTGACACTGGAGGAAAAAAAAGAAATAGATTTGGCTCTAAAACGCCAAAAATACCGGTGTAAAGATAATCAAGTAACTAGAAAAATTTGAAGTAGCTAAAATATTTAGTCTCTATATTATTAATTATTATTATTTTATATTAAATGTTGTGTGTATGACCGCAAGATGGGCGTAGACAAAAATTCTTCCCCTCCTAATTGCTGGGTACAATACAAAAAAAAATTCAACGATAATACCACTGGCAGTAAAATTATGTCAGTAAATATTATTTCTGATGATGAAGTTGATGATGATATAAATAATTAAGAATTAAAGTAAAATGTTGAGTTATTTTTTAATTGTTACCTACATATCTCCAGTCTAAGTAAAAAACTTACTTTCAGCTATTTACTTATTGTCATTCAATAACATTCTCTGCTATACATGTATGTATAAGGTTCTTTCACTAGTGACGCTAGCTGAAGAAAAAAAAATAACCGACACCTATAATATAAGTTAACAATTTGTTGGCTAAATGTTCAAAACAAATAAAAGTATAATTATAATATTACGCAACGGTTTGCAACTAGCAGAGTATTCATGTATAAAACAATACACTCTTAAGTGTTTCAAACAATTTAACCATCAGAAGGATATTAAATGTCACATATTATGCCATGTAGAGAATTATTGATTTTATCTGTTATTAACATGAACTCTGGCAATATATAAATCTTAAAAGGGATTTCAATTAAGCTTTGTATTAATTTTCTAATACAAAGAGATCTGCAATATAACAAAAATTAAGTGTTGCAACTATATTTTTTCTATAATTTTTTATAGTAAAAATAAAAATAGATATAATAAATTACAACTTACATTTTATATAAAAACCAAGATAATGTTAGATATATTTTTAATTTATAGTATGAAAATGTTTTTTTATGTTTTATTTATTAATGAATAACAAACTAAGGAAAATTAGTATTTATTTTATCTTTTATTCTGAAATTCTCAAAGGTTGAAGTCCCTAGTCTTAAAAAGTACATGACAAGTTGACATTTAATACCTATTCTAACAATTTCAAATCATTAACTTAATTATTTCATGGGTTATTTTTTATTCTTAGTAATTATGTAAACATACTAACACATTATGAAATATTCAGAGAAATACTAAAGAAATAGGTAGTAACGTGTTTATCCATAACATTTATCTACACACTTTCAAGCCAATCAAAACTATTTCAGAATGCCCTTATTTTTCTGTTAAGTTAGTTGTTATAGGTACTTATTAAATTCTTACAATAATATTATTTTTTTTTTTTATATAAACAGAGAGCTATAAATATGGTTAATATTGAATACATAAAGTTCCTGATGAACTAAATGACTAAATGTAAAACACTAATATTATATATCTACTCATCTACTTACAGCTAACAATATTTTTTATGATCTACAATTTTACCATTTACATTTTTTTTTTAATAAAATGAAACATTTGATTTATGTTGTTTTATACTTAAGATGAACTGGTTACAATTGAACTTCTGATGGTTTTATGTATAGGTACATACAACTAGTTTAGGGTGACCATTTCTAAAAAAATAAAATACAGGACAAAAATAATATCCATAATATTTTTAAATTAATAAGTATTTATTACTCGTACATTTTTTTTTTGATTTTTATCGTAAAAAATACAATATTTAACTATTAAAGATTAAAATTAAATGCATAAAACTTTATTTTGAAAAAAATAATATAACATAAATATAAATTAAATTAACTCTTTTTATAATTTCATCAAATCCTTTATTCATGTTACTTTACTTAAAAAAAAACTTGTCAATTCATTTTGATGACGATTGTTCTGATATTTCTTCACTATTTGATGTTTCGTATTTTTCTGATGAACTAATTAAATTTAACGATTCGGGATGTTCTAAAAGAAATGCATGAAATTCAATACAAGACATATCTTTAAAATGTTGTTTTACAATTATAATTGACCTAATGGTGTTTACAAGAAATCGATTTTTCTCATCTGTCCATAAGACGTTTGTAAATGAAAAAACTCTTTCTACCGACACATTAGTTTCGGGAATAGCCATTGAATACTCTAAAATTATCATAAAATATTTAATGAGAATTTCGGTCGGTAAATATAACTATACAATTATAAATATACTATTATAGTATACGCCACCAACAACAATGTGATGTAGGTAACAATAATTATGGTAAAAACAAAAATACAACTGATAAGTATAGATTATTATATTATTCTATTCAATAATGTCATACAAAAATATTCACAATAAAATAAATTTCAAAATGTTAAGAATTAACAGTAAGTAGGACAAAAAAAGGATTAATAAGGGACCAGACTTGAAATTACGGGATAAAAAGCGTCCTGAGTGACGTTTGTCAGGACAACAGGACACGAAGCCGAAATAAAGGACAATCCTGTATAAAACAGGACGTATGGTCACCCTAAACTAGTTACAATAGTAACTATTGTAAGTATACAAATGTAGTATTAAAACAGCAAGGTACAAAGCATTAATTATACAACTAACTGCATGTGATTGAAAATGAAATTGTTTGAACTCTCACCAAATATGTATACTTTTAATGTTGACATCCACCTAGAATATTTTCGTTAACAGTGAGAATATTTTAATTCATTTTATTAATAAATTAATAAATGTTAATATTAATATTAAAATGGTTAGGTTGAAGTATAAATTAATTTAATACAAATGATACTCACATTTTAACAAAAATCTTATTTTGCTATTCAAATTAAATTAAAATCTTCAATTGTAGTACTGTGTATAGGTAATCTACATAATATTTAATTTTGAATATTTTTCTTGATAATAGTAATTTGAAGTGTTGAGAATTTAAAATGTTATTATATGTATGTTTAATTTTTGATTTTTTTGTATCTAGTTACCAAAAGTTTATAAAGATATTAAAATAAAATAATTTTAACTTGCAAACTAATGATAATATGTACCTGTGTTCAAAGGCATTTCCAAAAATATTTTCTACGAATTATGTTCAATCTGATAATTCCATAGTATTACTAGGTATTTCTCATAAATTTAGTAGAATAGAATTGTCTTAAAATATGAGAAGACAAGTCTTAAGGTTTATAGTGATTACGGCAAAATGTGTTTGATCCATAAAATATCAACTTAACCTAACTTTAAATTTAAAAAGGACTTACAGAATAACTATAATTAATATTCAAACCACATGTCATTTGTTTCATAATTCAAAATCAAAATGTTCTAAATTTGTTTAAACGTATTTAAATGATTGAACAATAAAATATTGATGAATGATGATGATTTAAAATAAGTAATAGTAGGTACATCATGTTATAAATTATAATCATATTATGTTAAATTATGATAAAATACGTATTATAGTATGTGTATGTATTTAATATTGATTATCAACCTTTTAATGATAACAAATTTATTGTTTCTTGGAAGAAAACAATTGAAAATCGACTACAGCAGTAACAGTGATTAGCAAGAAATAAATTTGAATTTTAACACACTTTGAAAATTGTTTAAAAATTAACGACTTAACCAAATTAAAAGTTTTAAACGCCAAAATGGTTTTTAAATACTTATTTATGAAATAGCTATCTTGGATTATTAAAAAAATATTAAATACAAAATTTAAATTATTTATTTTTGTTGTAAAAAAATAAAATAAAGTATAAGATATACAAATTATAGCGCAGGGCTCTACAAATCATTACAAAAAAAAAACTTAAAAATATTGAATAGAAAAAAAGTTATTGCATTAGTCAAATAGACCTGGGACACCCTGTATATGATTATATTTTTTTTAAAAAAAAAATAGAAGTATTAAAAGTGACAGTTATTTTGTAACATCCATGAGATATTTTCTAGTAATCTTAGACCGCTTAGGTGGTTTTTAGTAACTTTCGATATTTTTAAAAACTTAAAATATTTTTTTTCCAACAGTATATATGTTTAAATACATAGTACATAGTATATATAATATAATATACAATCTGTGTTATTCAAAATTTATAATTTAAAATTGTTAACTTAAATTCAAAGTATTGATTAGATAGTGTGTAGAACTGTGTTTTATATACATTGTCAATAGAGTTGTAAGACTTTTTGTCCCTGGGACATAGTGACCAATGCGTAGTCTATTTAAGGTATATATAAAATATTAATTGAGAATATTCCATGACGTATTGTGTATACACATGGTATTGTAGACATGCTCACCCCCTTTTCTAGCCGAAAAAATTAACTGAATACTATTTTGCGTAAAAAAAAAATTGTGTTCCCATTTGAAAAGCAAAATTTTGTATCGCCACAGGACATACGTAAGGACTAAGGTGGCATGAAAAATATGGCGGAAACAAAGTTTTTATAGTAACTTGAACATTGAAAAAAATTCCAATCAAAGCAATTTTACGGTGGAAAAATTGGGTGTACATGTCTAAAAATTCACCGTACATATAACGGTTTACGGTGGTAGCGATATACAACGTTTTATGGCACCTTTTAGCCATAGGTGAAATAGTATAAATGTACAGTGCACGTTTCTTATAACTCGTGTGCACCGCTTCTGTTGCAGCGTTCGCAACAACTCGCGTCAAACTTCCCGTTCAGCGGTAGCCTAACAGCCGTGATGGCGTCGTGGTGTGGCCGTCGCCCCAAGGAGGAACAAGTAGACGGCGTGTTGCACCGGAGGCGGAGGGAACTGCAAATAGTCCGGGCGGAAAGTGAAGCGTGCAGGCGCACGGCGGAGACGCTGTGCCGCGAGATGGCGAGAACGAGCGCCGAGCTGGACGCGGCCGTCGGCGGCTACGAGCGCGGGTAGGCCGAGCTGATGGCGCGGGAGACGGCTGCGCACGACACGATTGCGCGCGTGCTGCGCGCCAGGTCGGCGGCCGAGTTCTCGCTGGAGAAGGTGCGCGATTACGCGGACAACGAGCTGAGAGCGCGACGCACGGCCATCACGTTGCGCGCGTACGGATTGGACGCAAGATGGCGCCAGCTGCACGACTGGTACCGCGGCTTCGTGGTGGACGTGCTGGACACCAGCGGCGGCGGCGGCGACGGCGGCGGCCCGTCAACCGGTGGACGTCCGCGGCGACCGCAACTCCGGCAGACGTCCGACGTGCAGCGGCAGCACGCGAGGTTCGGACGCCGTTGTAACAATTGTTACATACACTACGTTTACTACTATATTTATACATATTACTTTTAGTATTACTATTATAGAAACATAATATAAGCTGACAAGTCCCCCCCCCACTCACAGTTTATATTGTAAGGCCTATAGTCGACAATCGATGTGTAGCAGTAAAAGCAGCACGATTGACGATTATTCGCCGAAACACGGTCGTGTGGGACCGACTTTATCAACACGACGACGACGACGGACAAAAATGATAGGTCGCAGGTAGCTGGAAACCCGCGGGCCGCTGTGCCACACAATACACGTATTGGCGGTGAATAATTATAATTGTTAATTACTCCACTAAAACGCAACATTTTTGAAAATCCTTTCTTATTGCACTCCGTTATATAAAAAGAAACTGTCCACCAAATTTCATACTCAAAGCTCCGGCGGTTCCGGCCGGGTGAATTTTTTATTCATTATTACCCCTTTCACCCCTTTTAACCTCGGAAGGAGTTGAATTTTGGAAAATCCTTTCTCAAGGGGACTCCGTAATATAAAAAGAAACTGCCGACCAAATTTCATACTCAAAGCTCCGGCGGTTCCGGCCAGGTGAATTTTTCTAGTTTCACCTTTTTTACCCCTTTAAACCCCCTAAGGGGTCGAATTTCGAAAAATCCTACTCGTATATTATATTATACTATACTAAATTGCACGGTGAAAATATGAGAAGAACCTCTATTCCAAATTTCAAGTCCGTACGTTGCGTAGTTTTTGAGAAACAACGTTCAGTGAGTGAGTGGTATTTGGATTTTATAAGTATAGATAACAATTTATTATTTCACAATACAATATACGACCGCGGCGCGTACTCATGCACTCGTGTGGATCCAGCCGTTGTTATCTGAATTTATTTTTAATATCCGGCGCGTGACTATCGGCCGAAATATAATCTATAACTTAGAAGCGCACTATACACAGCGTTCTCGCACGCGCATGCACATGTCAACGATTCGAAAATAAATTTTGCAACTTGGTGAATAAAAATGACTTTATAAGAAAAAACGATCACGCCTCGTACAATAGTTAGATTTCGATAATTTTTTTTATTAGAAAGAGGAAAACATTCTACAGGGTGGATTGAATCCCGATTTTTGATTATAATTTTAACAACGCAGTGAATTTACTTTATAAAAATTCCAAAAAAATGTAATTATTTAGACGTACAGCTTCTGAAATTGCATTTGCATTTGGAAAATCGGCGTTCAATCCACCCTGTAGAAAGTATTCTTCTTTCATATAAAAAAACAATAATCGAAATCCAACTATTCTACGAGGCGTGATCGTAATTTCTGTAAAGCGGTATTTTACATATAAAATATTACCGGCACCAGGCCCCTTAACGATAGTAATTTTATATATAAATATATGTATATATATAAATATATATTGGTACGTATAGGTTAAAATAGCTGGATTTCTGGATGTATCGGATTATCGAACGGCCGGATTACCGAGATTGTACTGTACGTCTGTACTACAAATAACTGCAAAAAAAAAGTTATAATAGAGACGTAAACGAAACCGACCGATGTCTTATCGCAAATTGTTTATACCTATTTCTTTATTGTTTCCTGTCAGCAATAACTTTAGCCCGTTGCGCCGTTCCACAGCCGCGCGTACCTATTCGTACACCCGCGAAAGCTCGACGGGCGCACGTACGGCATTAACACGGTCGTCGCGTATGCGAAATACGCGTTATTCGAAAAACTGTATACGCTATAAATAATAAGGTTAAAATACAAATTTAACAGTATTGTTATATTGTAATACGTTTATCATAAGGTTCATAATTTGACGCATTCGGGCTTATCCAGCGACTCTTGTTGACACATTGAGTTGTATTAATTATAATAATAAATAATAATAGAAATTATTAAAATCGCTTTCTAATAGAAAATTAAAATTAAAATTAATATTATATATTCAGTTAAAGAAGTGTACCCACGAGTCGAGGTACCCGTATGACGCGACCAAACTGCGTCAGAGATTAGACAAGAAGTTTTATGTATTTACTATTATATTATTTGTAAGACATATTTGACTATTTGGATTATTTGTATGGACGTATAAATAAATTTTTTAATAACTTCGAACACCTCCGTATAACTCCATAGTCCCTTTATTATTTGTTATGACTAGATGCTCGCATGTGCATTTTGACCTATAGTAGTATAGTATATCAATATGAGTCATTTTATCGGACAATATTATTATTTTTATACTTTGAACTGAATCACATCATTCTGTAATCACGTACATTATTTTTGAATCAATATTTATATATTAACATTTTTCTATTATGCTTCTTTGTTGTATTTACACACATCGCGATGGTTTGGAATAATCCATTATTCATATGAATGTTCGATATTTGAAAAAAAGATAAAAAATTTCAACAATGTCAACATATTTAACATTTCAATAGATATAAGCTGAAGGAATGGCTATTGGCTGTATAGGTCTTGAACAATTAACTATCTATATTTATTTAACATTGAATTTGAGAAGTCACTCATGCCCAATGATTTCTCAATGAATTATTATCAGTCGGATTAGGATTAGTTTTTGCAACAAACAATTAATATCTTTGAGTTTTAAATGTAAATGATATTCGAAATCTACGTTTTATATTACATTCTATACAAATCGGTTCGAACGTATCTATAAATTATTAATATTTCATAGATAAAAATCTATTTTATGAAATATAATTTTTCGAAAAAAAAAATGATTTTGTTAGAATCATATTCTTTTGAAAAGATCAATATTATTAAAAATGTTTTATAATATTATTGAAATTATGTAAATATAAATGATCGGAATTTATTTACAGAAATTGAGAATGCGTCACAGTGATGCGACATATGGTAAACGAAATTCACTGTTACAAAGTACAAGCATCATGCACGGGGGACCCCGGGAGACCCCCGGGATAATCATTTTACTTTATTCGTACCCACTCGAAGTGATGATCTTCTAGTGATCGCTGTTGCTGTTTATTTAATGATGTACACGAAACAATTATTACATAATAATACACTAAATGAAAATGACTAACTTATTATTATTTTAAATAATTTAATTTGGAATTATTGTACTCTAATTCGATTATAATATTATGTAATATTAATATTAATATAAAATAATATCGGTACTGAATATAAATGATCTAATAATATGAATTACTGTTAAATGTTACTTAAAAGAAATAATATCTGATTAGTATTTAATTTTGATATAACCTATCCAATAGTAAAATTACAGTTAATTGTTATGTATTAATATATTAAATGTTATTACAATATGGATTTTAGATAATTGGTGATTATGCATTATAATAATTGTGCATATAATAACAGTATTTGAATTTTTTACCGTCCATTAGAAATTACCATTTTTACGAACCCCTTATTTATTAATATATGATACGTTATTAAAAAGTCCATAAAACCTCCACAAACGTGCAATTATTGTCGTGTATTTACTTATATTAATAGATACCGCAATTATACAAGCGAGGTGCGAAGATGAAAAGGCCTAAATGATTATAATTGCTTAAAATCTAAACACCTGTGCTCAATTAAAAATTGTCTAAGTTATGAGTTTTTAAATTATACCAACATTATATTATTATTTATTATTATTTTAAGCTTCGGCAACTATGGCTATTTGCTGTGATTGTATGGTGAGGGTACTTTTTGTGAGTCAAACTCGTGTTTTTCGGAATAATAGGTTGTGGGTGAAGGGATGGTGGTCGCTTCTTCTCTTCGGGCGGTGTTGCCACCCGGAAAGCAAAACCTCGTATAATAATATAACATAATATTTACATAAGAAAAATATTTAAAACGTTCAAACGCTGGAATACGACACACATGGGCTACAAACTGGTTCTTTTTTATTTTTATTCACGACGTTTCTCCGTAGGGGTAGATCGATGCGGACGATAATAAGGACGAAAATACGCATATACACGCACGCGCATTGATATGTTACTTAGACACATGCTTTTCAAATGTTCGATTTCTACACAATGTACAAGAGTGGTTAATGATTTCGGCGTTCCTTGGGGGGTTGGAGAAGAATAATGTCGATTAGGTTTTTTTTTCTTATATTATGTTTTACCAGATGAGTATGTAGATAACACACACGTGTGGGCTTCATAGAAATGAATTCTCCGAATCTGAAATGACCACGAGTTCAGAAGGTTGAAATAAAATATATCTCCGACAACAGAGTTTGGTCGTTTTGTTTATTTCTGTTTTTTTCGGGTCCGTGAAAAACACTACTTCCGTAAATCAGTATTGTTTCACCGTGGTGATTCCGGTTCCGTAGCACAATACAACGTTGTATTTTCCGTTTGACACCAGCCATTGACGAATTTTTCCCGAACGAAACGAACACGATAGGCGGTAATGGTGAGGCCGGCGTCGACCGTCACTACAAAGTCATCGCTTTGGTATTTCTCCAGTCGCCTACTTCCTCCATATAGAACGGACATCTTATGCACACCAAACGTTAACCACGTCCGGAAGTAAGTATGTTCTGTACGCAAGTGTTCACACCCGCCGTCGTTTCGAAGCATTCGAACGTTTTTCCGCGATCGCCTCGTCACCGTAATTTTTCTACGGTAAAACCTCCACCGACTCGTCCGCCCGGTAACACTCGCACGTTTTTGACCAATTTTTTTCCCGTCCCGTCATCCGTTGCTGCGATCGCTTTCTCGATTTTCACCCCGATAACACCCCCCCGTGTTTGCACGACATCCTACCAAATCGGTTCGATTGTTTTTTTCCCGTGCACCAGCGCGGTGGTGTTTTGGATATCTGAACAAAAAATTAATGGATCACTGTATACGCCACTAGCGGACATCCCCCTCGAAAAAATCTAGTTACGCCACTATATATAATATAAATACTGGGGTCTGTAAGAATCTATAACGGTTTAAAAATTGTAAAATAAAAATACAAATCTAGCAACTTGTATACATTCTGTCATATGTACACAGGATTTAACTACATCCTATTGCGAAACGAAAGTACACGCGTAAACGAGTGATTTTTTTTTTAAATTTGTTATTTACAGAGCGTTTGATAGTTCTTGTGATCGGGGAAAGGCATCTGTTCCGCGGCATGTTCACGTTAGCGAAATTCGCGTACTTGGCGTGCGGCGAGCAGGACCGCCGTCGGAACATCACGGTACCGAACTTTCACAAGTTCAACGCGTCGTGGTGCTGCTTCGAGCTAATGAAGGGTGCGAAGGGAGAAGACGACCGGGTAGGTGAACCGCATTGGCTGTGCACGATGGCGGCGAAGAACGGGCACTTGGACTGCATTGACCACGCTCACCGTAACGGGTACGCGTGGGACAAGTCCGATGTGCTGGGCCGCGGCGTTCATCGGCCATTTGGCGCGTCTGAGTTACGCGCGGGCAAACCAGTGCCTGTGGGGCGACACCGTGATGTTCGACGCGGCCTCGATGGGGAACATGGAGTGTTTGAAGTACGTCCATCGGAACGGTTGCCCGATCACCATAGCTGCGGCCATCGGGTTCATAAGCATCCTGAAATACTGCCACGAACGCCGGTTTCCCCGTGGGACCGCACCGTGTCCCGGAGGGCGAATGTGAGTTCCCACAAACGAGATATCTCGGGTAAAAATCACCCCTAGGCATGAATACGAGAGCTTATACACGAAAAAAAATCTACTGGTACGTAAGTTACTACACGAAAAAAAATATACTAGTACGGACGAATTACTTGTTTGTGGCCGATTCAAAGTAGTTTTTTCAGTATGGTTGTGTAAAAACACACGTATTTATATGTTCAGTAAGTATTTCGTTATCGGTGTAACATTTAGCACGGCACTTATTATTTACGCATATGCAAGTGCATACATTCGATTTAGAGGTGTGTTGTAATTATTACGATTAAAGAGTTTTTCCCTTTTCACTGTACATATAAGAAATTATATTCATTTTAACCTTTGTTAATAATCAACCAGTTACAGTGGTCGGCAGTGGATTACCATTTATGTAATCATATAGGTGATAAGTAGATAGTAATCGCGTTGTATCGTTGCGTAAGGAATTATACGCGTCGATGTATTTTTGTTCGTGTAGGAACTTACGTACCGGTATATTTTTGTTCGTGTAGGAACTTACCTATATAAACACTTACCTACTGTGTTTTTCGTGGGAACTTACCAAGCCCCATCCCGGATGGCGTTCCAGCACCAACGGTACGAATGCCTGATGTTCTACTACAATATGCGTCGCCCGATGGACTGAGAAACATTCAATTTTACCACACAGTTGATTCCAATGAACGAAATTGCAGACATCTATAGGCTAAAAAGAGGATTCCGACAGAGGGACGCCACTGCGCGTTGACTTTGAGCCCGCGGCTTCATGTTTCCTATAATGCAATACGCTCATCGGACTTGAACGTCGGCCGCTGCTTTTCGGTGATCTCGTTGTACAAAGACGTAAGACGTTTCAAACAGTAACATTATTATATTTACTTTTTACTTCGATATTAAAAGCCACTGTTGTTTTTTTTTTTTTTGATTATGTTGTAATTTTGTTTGATCTGGGTTTTTTTTATTTTAAATCGGGTTTTACACCAGTCCGAGTTTTGTTTTATTACATTTTATTTTTCTCAATTCCCACATAAAAATGTTGTTCTTGGCATTCGGCCTAAGTCGGGTGTTGTATTTACACCTGTCCTCCTAGTTTTAAGTTACGAGTGGCGAGTATGCTCAACATGATCTTGAATTTATTATATATATACTAGGGTATGTACCGGTAAATGACGAAAATTTGGTAAATGTTATAACCGTGGACATTTGCCGGCTATTGACGTCTATTACCGGCATATTCGGAAGATGATGTATTTAGTGCGATTGAGTTGCTCAAGTAGGTAGGTGTATTTATTGATTTTAGAAAAATTTTAATTCAGATACTTAAGTGTCTTACTTTATTTATCTTTATTTCAATGACCGCTCAGTAACGTAATCATGTCGCGTGCCGGTGTGAATCTATTGTTTATAGTCACCTAATAATAATCGTATGTTATGCAGCTTCCTCAACGCATATTTTCGATTGTGCACTTTTAATACTCGTACGCTGAATGACGTGATGGACCACCGCACGCCATGTTATCGATACGAAACACGATTTATTTCTTTAGACAATATACTGGCAATATATTATGGATCCACTTATATTATATAATGTTAATTATATAACTTATATATGCTTCTACACGACTGATGTATATTTACCAGTGCCCAGTGCCCACCCCAGCGTTCATTGCCCAGCACTGGTATAGTTAGCCAGTCATAAGTTCGCCGCATATCCAGTTTAAATTAAATTATGAGTCCGTTCAAAATGGATCCCAAACATCTTTTGTAGTACATAAAAAAAGTGGTTTCACTTATTATCATTTATAATCACAAAAACAAAAATTAAATATTTAAATAATTTTTCGTGTAAAGCAGCGACCAGGCATGTATACAGGGAGGGGTTTTGGGGGTTCACCCCCCCCCCCAAAATAATTTCTTGGAAAATTAAGTCAAATTTAATATACTCCTATATTATAATAAAATATTTTTATAATAAATTAGCTGTTGACTGTTTTTCTGTTTATTAGTCGGGTATGAAATACAAGTTAATACCTATATAGCAGTGCTTCTCAACCTTTTTAAAACGGCCGCCACCCTAAGAAGTAAAATATTTTGCAATGCCCCCCCTCCCTCATTTCATTAAAATAAAAATAGTATACATGAAAAGTTTAATATTCATAAAAAATAACAAATTGTTTGTCTGGGGGATTTTTTTGAAGATGCTCTTGCAAACGTGACGATTTCATTGTTTCGTTAGATAATACTCTGTTATATAGTATACACATAGGAAGCTGGGGACGTTGGACGGTGATGGAATAAATCCGTACATCAAGTAATTTGTATTATATTGGTGACATTTCCTTTTTGCTTCTGACATAGTTGAATAATAAACAATTTGAATATTAACCGAAACACGAAAGGAAAACTTACACAAACGGCACGGGTAAAATCTAAATGTATACTGAAAGTCTGAAAGTATAGTAAGAAAAAGCATAATGCAGTTAAAGAGTAATATAAAGATAATGATTTGTTGGAAAACGATTACAGATAAGCAAACGTTTGATGATGAGTTTAAACAAATATTTTCTAATTCAGAAGAATCTATGTTAGAAGGAATTACTGAGGTACCAAGAACTGTAGGTCGACAAACTGCACGTAACAATATTCCATCTGATACTCCGGAACAGTATTATAAAAGATCAATATTTTTACCTTTTTTAGATCATTTTATTTGACAATTACAAGATAGTTTTACTAATTTTTTTTATTTATTAAATTTTACAATGTGCCATCATATTACATGGCCTTACTAAACATATACCGAAATGTTGATTTAAATGTGGAAGAAATTATCGATAGATTTGCTATGTTACCATGAAAATGGGATTTCATACTTTAGTTTTTTAGTTTGTATTTTTTTTTTACATAAAATATATAAATTTTTTGATTTTTTTCTTCTAATTTCTTAAAAGTTTAATATACCTAGGTAATTGTATGTGCATATAATAATCAAATACATTTCTGTTCTGTTCGACGTTCATAATACATATTATTTAATGTTTTATTTATTATTATTACTATTATTATTACTAATATTCTTATTTCCTAAATATAATTACTTCTGAACATTGAATAAATGACATACATAAAGTTTGAATATTTAGCATAATAATTGTCACATTAAGAAAAATGAGTAAGTAGGAAGAAATTGTTTTATTATGTTGCTGTACAATTTATAGTGCTATATTTTGTAAACCCACCCGAAATTTTATTCTATGTACGTGCCTGGCAGCGACATTTATTGAAATTATATCGAGTTCATATTTATACTATTTATATTAGAAAGAATTAACAAATAAGTCAAATAGCATTAATAATAATATTTTCTCCCACTTAATGCACCCAAGGCATTGTGTATTGCGTACACAAAATTGACCGGTCGCGGTCGACACGACAACGCGAGAAGCAGCCGCCGTAACTCCAGATTTAATTACGATATGTCATTAAAAAGTTTGCACGTTTCCATTAATAACTTAATTTCGTACGATTCCAATGATTTTTACGAGAAGATCATCTGCACAATGTTTCTGGTGTTTTTCAATTTATTAGGTATTAATCGATTCGGCAGATAATCAGTAGTTCCGTTTTAAAAAAATAAAATGTTCAGGCGACCGAGAGAACCGACGACGGAAATGACGACGGGGCCGGTATGCGGCGAATCGGGCGGCGCGGACCATGCGACGCGTGACCTACTCATGGGATCCTGGTACCAAAGCGCCTCTTTTAACTCCTCTTTTCATGCAAAATGGACGGTCAACGTATAAGAAATACTATAAAAATATGAAACAATGTGACATATAGGCATATATAGCATATTTGAAATTGACGAATTTCGAGGTCGGCCGATTCTCATATTTTACATTTCTTTTTTCAAGTTGTGACCGCAGTTGATCAAGTATAACAAAATAGGTATTGACTTTAAAATCCGAGTATTCGACTGTTGTTTCTTTAGAATTTAGATGGTTCTTCATCAAAAAATTGTTTTCTTATTTTTGTTCGTTTAGTACAGGATTGAAACTGCTTGATTTTACTTTTTTCAATCGCACATTGTTTAAAATGCTCATAGTTTTTGTTACAACGTAAATCAATGACATATGTAATTAATGATTTAATTCATTTTCACGAAACATATCTTGAATAATTCTGCATTTGTTAATAACATTAAGTTACTTTTGGTGTTTTAATAAAGTTAGTTTTCGATTTTGATGTCCACTTAACTTTCTTTTCCCAGTCATAATTAAAGTAGTATAAAATAAATATAATAATAAATAAATACTTAACAGCACCGAATGGCGAATAGTAAATTAATAGTAGTCACATTGGTATCACTCATAAGTACCTACTACCAGTACTAACCACTGTAGTCTGTGGCTAGAAACGAGTTTGTTGACAAATAAGTAATAAATAATAATTGTATTTTTGTAAGAATAAGGCACGCCGCGCGCGATAACAAAATAATATGCTGTATTATTATAAATAACCCATGTCTATTGACATAATCACAACAAATTTAGGATATTTCTAACTCTCGATCGCTGATAGTATATATTGCTATAAATACATTAGTTGTTTAAGCTTCAAACACCATAATACACTAACAATTAAAATTATAAATATTATGTATTATATAATACTGTTATTAAAATAATTTCAATTGTAAAAGTTTTAATTCTGATCAAAAATGTTGGCACCCCCAACATACTGGCGCCCGGGGCAGTTGGAGCCAGTGCCCCCCCCCCTAAATTAGGCCCTGCCCACGGGAGACGTAGACTAATATTTCGCGCCCGTCCCCGTTTTTCGTTTCCCCGCCAAAGAACGTTACTGGAAGTCTGGAAATGTTGCATTTCGGGCGGCGCGGCGCCCAGGCTCGCGCGACCACGGTAACTTGTCACGCGTAGAAAAAAAAAAGCAATAGTTGTCAGTGCGTAGGCGCGTTGTTTTCGTTCATTCTTCACATTATCGCTCACGGCCACTTGACAGATTTCGCTTCATAGCGCTATCTCGTTGTGTCGTTCGTTATCACGCCACGCCGGTTACGAATCCGCGTTGTCCATGATTACATTCTCGGATTCGCCATTTGAATCGCGCGTCGTTGAGTTGTCACCGCTAGTGATCAAAACACGTTTTCCGCCTTTGCCGTTTCCACCATTTCTTTTTTCGTTTCTCGGGTCCGTATACGTTGTTCATCACACGCGTTCAACGAATATATATTTAATTGTATACACCGTGTTGAATACTATTTACGATCGCATTAAAAAAACCCTTTCTGTTTCTACAATCTATCGCTACTCTTTCTTGCTCTCAATACTAATTATTCCCAAATCATTATATATTACCGTGTTTCATACAATCATACACAATCGATCCACAATTCCACCGGCCGTCAAGTTCACAAAGAAGCTTCACTCCAGCAAAGGTACGCGACACATTCTAATCTTTAATTAAAATGGAAGGAAACATTCTACAGATCGCATTGAAATCCGTTTACAATTTTTTATTTTCAACATTTTTAATGCGTTTTTAAAAAATTGAATTTTTCCAATTATTTGAAATCTGAGTTCTATGGCCTGTAGAATATTGTTGTTTATCAGTTGAAAAAAATATTGAATTGACAATCCGTCAAGAGGACGACTAAATATATTTAAGTCATCAACGCGTACCACCAGTTACTACTGCCCGCTACCCATCACCGTCACGACCACGTTATCGCGGTGAAATCGTTCAGTGGTTAGAAAAAAAAAAATTATCATCAATAAAATCATTTTTCGACAAGGCATTTCACTACATTATAACAGTATATTTCTGTGTTTTGACACATCACCGCTACCGACCTAAGCATAAGCAATCGCCACGTCTTATCCCTTAAGGAACCCGTACATGGACTTCGGCGTGCTAGTACGTTGTGAGTACCGAGCTAAAGCAAATTCTCTTCACTTATCGTCCTCTTGAAAATACTCAAGAACTTCAAGGTTCGTGCTACGTTTTGGACTCAAAAGTGCCATTAACCGTTGTCCGGTACGATCAACAATGTACGTAAATATTTTACAGTTTAATTATGATTTCTTGTTAGTCTTATGACATCGGGCGTCCTTACGGTTCAATCAATTTTCGAAACGGACAGCTCTTCTAAATGGAAATCTGTTTGATATTTTTCTATCCTTTAATTCACTTGGTATTATCATTTATTGAGTCATGTGAATGAAAATACAAAATACGGGAAAATATTCTCAGTTCGTGTCATTTAAAATCGTTTTATATAATATACATTGATATTCTTAAATATGAACAATACCTTTGTTATTATTTTATAAACATTTGTTCGATATGATATAATATTTTTATTATATTAACTTATTTCTTAACAAGTTCAAAATGTGTTAGTTGATATTTTATTTACTTATTTTTATATAGTATACACTATACATAGTATATATAATATATAATATATATACACATATTATAAGTTCATAGCTAAACAATTGACTATTTATTACTGTACGTGTCATATTGTATTATATTGAATAACATACGAGTATATTATATACTCTGTGTTTTATTTATATATTTTCTCGTAATTCCGAGTAGGTACTAGGTAGTATTTTAGTTAGGTATAATAGGTATGTAGTATAGTTTTGTGCACTCAATTTAAATATGTTGTAAATTCATGTGTTACCGATTTATCTATTAGTCTGGTTGGCTAATTCGATCATTGAATGTTGCAGAATTTGCATGTTGTTGCTATTAGTTAATGCTGAAGGAATGCCAACTAAATTCTACCTCTATAATATATTTACCCCTGCGGGAATTCAGTCTCTTGATAACATTGGTAAGTAAAAACCAATGATATTTAATACACTATATTTGCTTGAGGTTAAAAATCACCTCATAGCTATTAGCTAGCTACTATAACTGAACTGTTAATTACATTTGTATGCTTTGGAAAATAAATATGAAGTACGAGTCTTAAAGCTTATAAGTAGTACCTAATTAATAGTTATTAAACTATTAGTATCTAATACAAATTCAACTATATATTATATTGTTTTAAATTTAAAGTTAACAAATTACAAAAGTTTTCTGATTACAAAATTGATTATTGACTTTATGTATTAGATGGCGAAATGATGTTGATCAATATTTGCGGATCAAAATTTACAGAATTTATGAATATTCTCTGTGATACCAAAAACTCAACTGGTGGCAACAATGAAAGTAAGTACACATGACAGAAATATAGGTAGATATGTACAAAGAAATTCATGATTTATGAAGAATTTTAAAAATGGTCTTGCATTAATTGCATATACTCGGATTTTGGTGTTGTGTTGTAAGTCTTATTGTGTGAAATATCATTACCTCGGGATACCTCTAGTAATAGATCATTGAAAAAGCTGTAGTT
The DNA here is from genome assembly GCA_949715065.1 of Periphyllus acericola. Taxonomy (NCBI): domain Eukaryota; kingdom Metazoa; phylum Arthropoda; class Insecta; order Hemiptera; family Aphididae; genus Periphyllus; species Periphyllus acericola. The sequence continues at coordinate 20,376,644 of OX454264.1, forward strand.
TGCTTGTAGCCTGTATACAAATACTATGCAAACTTATTAGTTCAAAGTTATAACTCCAAATTATAGACTACAGTGTATTAAAATGTACGTGTTTCGTTATAGGTTACAATAGAACACAAATTGAATTTCAGAAGCTGGCAACTGAATGCTGCGAAAGTGAATGTAAATCGAATACCCTCAAGCCATTTTGCATAAACACAAGGTATCCACCATCCAATTTATATCTTTATAAAAACTATGATCTCAGATATAAAAAATATGAATAGTACTTGTGTACTATAAAAAGCTAGGTCAAATGAACATGTCTGTTATTAGTTCATGTCCAATCGTATATAAACTTATATAATATGGGTATGGGCGAAAGGAATCAATACTGTAACTTCTTATGAGCTATAAATTAGCTTATAAGATATACAAGATAAGAACTTATAAATATATACAACCTAATTTACAGTAAATTGCTTATTTTGTTTTATTTTTTAATTATATTTTGTAGATAAGTAACTATAGGTATATTTCATAATAATTTAAATTATATATGCTGGTTTTATTCAAATAATTGGATAATAAATTTTTTTTTTTTTCTAATTCAAAACACTATTAAAATTTACAGTAGCACTGCACTTAAAATAACCACAGTGCCCACAGTTATTATAGAGGAAATAGATATTATGGAGGAGGAAACAACAACCAAAGCCCCGGTTAAAGTGACTCTTGGAAACGTATTAATGAAAGCTTATCAATACACTTTTAGTAAGTATACGTGTGTAGATAATATTTCTCAATCAACTATCATTAATTGAACACAAAACTCAGTTTTAATCCTTCATTTTTGATAAATATAAATATTCGTTTGTAATTCTTCTTTGTACTTCTTCTATGCGAGATTATTTCTATATTATTCTAAATTTCTTAATTCAAAAATATAACGGATAGACTGCAAAGGAACTGACTTAAAATATAGTACATAACGTTCAAATTTAGATGGTTCTTTAACTTTTAAATTCTCATTATTTTTGTGTTAAATACATGCAGTGTAGTGATTAAATATTCCATATCCTGTGTTTTTTGGTAGAAAAATATCTGATTTACGTAACGTAATAAATTATTCACCACTACCTACATATATATTTACACCAAAATGACACCTTTACATCAAACATAGTTTATTCTTCACCTTCTTGCTTGATTAATAATCATCTAATTTGTTTTTAATAATTTCAGTTGGTCTTTTATCATCCAAGATTTTTGACTAGAAGGGATCATGTTCAACATTTATTCAAATTACGGCTCAAGATATAATTTATTCAGAAAACTTAATTTATTAATTAATTATTATAATTTTTTTTACTCAGATAGTTATTATTTTTATACCACTACCTATTATAGGCTTAATTTTTAGAATAAAACATTTGTTTTTACTATTGTCGCGTACGCGTGTCTTATCGCCTTTATGATATCGGCCGGTCTCGACTTGGAACGGTCGATATTCATATCGAACACTTGCACGATCGCGACACGAGCGACACGTCGCCCATCGCGAGCACGTTTAATATTATTTGGTATTCGTATAATTTAAATTACAATATACTCATTTTCGCCTGTTATTTATTTATTATTTAAGTCGAGTACTTCACTACAACGACTTTGCGACAACTATTATGTTATTATATAAAGTATCATATATTATGTATAAATTTAATTTAATTTTGTCATTTTATTTGAAAATAATATCTAAAACTTTAAATTATAAAAGTCTATTACCTGCTAGTAATACAGATCAGAATATAAAATTGGTTAAATCTAAATTTGTTGAGGACCAATATCTCAACAGTGGCATTGTGGAAAGTACATAAAAATATACCTATCATGTGTGATTACATGAAGTACATCTTATATGTATACAATATTTGAATACCATCAAATTCTATCACTTCTATCTATTAGTGTTTCTTTTTTTCTTTTTTCTTTTATTAAAAATAACAAATGGAATTATTTTATTATTGATTATTTGTAAAGAACAATAATATATTTACGTATATCGGCATTAAAATAACTTTGGAGCACTTAAGAAATTTTTGTACTGTTCGCGAAATCAATTATACCTATGTATTCAACTTACTTTAGCATTTTTTTACAAGTAATAATTTAATAAATAAATTTAAATACTTCAACAATCTTAATAAACATAGTATATACTAATGTTAAATCTCAAACTTAATTTTATCCCACTTCAACTTTGAGTTATCGCGACTCAACTGTATTATTATAGAATATATCAGATGCTACAACAAAGTATAAATATTGTTTCTTTTGTAACCTCGTGTTAAACACTAAAATATAATTTCTTTGTTATCATTAACTTTTTCAATCAATTTGATTTTAATAAAAATGTATTTATATATGTAAATAAAATAATGGTAGGTATGCGATACATTCTGAAAATGCATTAACTTAACAATTTACTTTGTAATTTAAGAATAATGAATTGATAAGGTGTAAATATTATTAATTTAAATAAATATATATTATTATATACTCACACACATATATATATATATATATTATTATTAATATAAATTAATTAGTAAAAATATTTATTATTTGATTAGGTGTAAATTATTTAATTGTGTTAATTATGCTTCCCCAGTAATATTTTTTTGGTTCATCAGAAAACAAAATTTCTATTGTACATAATACAATATTTTCAAGTCTTACATATTGGTATTGACGTGTAACTAATTTTCTCACTACGAAATACATATTAGGAACATTTTGTGATTATTCATGATTCTTATCAATATTATCTTATATCTTATAAATATAAAATCAAAATTACAAGTCTATAGTGCATAGCCTAGGACCCCGGGAAGGACGACAGAAAACAACAATTTAGTATTCGGCCCTTGGCATTAGGCCTCATTATGAACGAATAGGCAATGTTACATACATGATTCATTGTACAACATAATTTCTTCATGTCAATGAAATTTATACTGGTAAGTATCAAAACAATGTAAACACAAATCAATAAGTTCCATTTTATAACTACATATAAGGATATTAAGTCCCAAGTAACTAAAAATAAGCTAAATAACCATTTTAAAAACGCAATGCAATAAATACTAGCTCATTGCCACCACTATTAAGTAATACTATTTAATTTAGGGTAAATAATAGTTTTTATCATCACAATGTGCTCAACACGTTTATTCGGTTCAGGATAAAGGTCAGGGGCATATCACACAGTACACACCAATTATTTGCTCTTATATAAGTATAAATTAACAACTAAAGATTCAATTGATCATAGTCCATACATGGGTTTTGTGAAATTTTCTTTGTCCAGTTTATGAAACTAAAAATACCTAAACTTCTTCCAAATTGTGAATATAATAGAAGTTTCATATCATAAGAATGAAATATCAAGGAAAAAAAATTATAAACTACAAATTACAAAAATCATCCTTTCGGAATGGCTTAATGTATGTATGACGTATTACCATTATCCATACGTGGGGTATAAAAACAAGTTTTTTTAACACTCAGTACACAAAAAGTTGATTTGATTCAGTTTAAAAGTCAGAAATACATCATGTACTAATTATACATTCTAATTAGACTACCTATAAACAGATGAGGTCTTAAATGATTGTTGTCAAGACATGTGTTTCGCATAATTTTCTATGTACATTTAATACAGTTAAAAATGCCTAAACTTTTTCCAAATTATGAATATAATGATACTTTCATATCATAAGAATGAAATATTAAACGAAAAATACAAATTATAAATTTATAAGTATACAAATAAGCTTTCTCTCATGGCTCTCCTTACTTGTGACGTATAACTGTACATTCATAAGGCGAAATGTGTATAATGAGATGATGACAATTTATTAAGTGAATTATTTCATTAAAACTGAAGAAAGGTAGCAATACTATTGAACTTGACAGTTACACATTTGTATTGTATATGACAGTGTTTCTGAACTTGACGTAAGAGCACTACTAATCCTATGCAAGAAACTCTTACTCTCTGTACACATGTAATAATAGTTTTTTTTACACTTAATATTCAATAAGTTGACAGTTTAAAAAATCAGAAACAAATTATAAACTAATTATATGCTGTAATTGTAGTCCTCATAGCAACTAAAGACTTGACTGACTGCAGTTTGTACATCGGTTTTGTGATATTTACTTTGTCCAATTAATGAAACTAAAAATTCCTAAACTTTTTCAAAATTATGAATATAATGGTAGTTTCATATCATAAGTATGAAATATTGAGGAAAAAACAAATTATAAACTACAAAGGACAAAAATCAACCTTTCGTTATAGCTTGCTGTACAAGTGATGTCTACATGTATACTGTACATATACTTGAGAAATAAAATCTCCTAAAATTAACATATTTCAGATAGGAATCAGATCAAACTGTAAGGTATTAAAACTACTTAAAAGTACAACAAATAATTTACAGGATCAAAAACCTTTTATAATATAACAAACATAAAATAAGAGCATCTCTCGGGTTGTGAAAAACACATATGTAGTTCAATCAAAGTTACTGACATTTTCCTAGGTCTTGCTATTCTGATGGCCTTAAATATAATATCAAAACCTCAGCTCATTTGCTTCATTGGCCTTTATCCAACTATTTATATGCTTCTAAAATCACTGAAAGTGATGTTATTATAAATGTTTTACAAAGAATGGTGATTTGCGTATATACAAACAATTTAAAACAATAAAAAAAAGGAATTATAAAATAACAGCGCACAATTCGTGAACAATAAAATTATAATTTGCGTTCGACGTTTTACACGAAAGGCAGATCAACGAACGTCGAGACTTAAAATATAACTATTCACACACCAACTGCAAATACGACTGTAATATAAACACAAATTAGACGTTTCAGTAAGTATTTATTAATTGACTTCTAATTAAAACAGTTTTGTGTTGTGCAAAGTACTTGAACGTAGAATTCTTGTATATGACTTCAAGTTCAATATGTACGTTAGTCGGCTTCTTCAGTGTTGACAATAGAACTCGATTTTTTAAATGTCTGCTTGATAACAAATCAATTAAACCTGTAAATTGTAAAGACATTAATAAGAATAAATTACAAATTCAATAATCATCAATGAATACATACGCAGTTATACGTATTTTTCTGTCTGGGCTCGGAAGTAAACCAGCGATATCATATTTTGACGATTTAAAGTTCATTAATATCAGATGAAATACAACGCAGCAAAACGTAGTTCAATGGACTTTGCTAGTCAAAACACCCAAATCCAATACTTCGCAATGTTCAACTAACATCAATAGAAAAAAAGGATAGTTTATTTTTGTTCGTAAAATACTTATAATAAAAAATTACTAATTGGCTAAATATTTCCCATCTTCACAATTTAAGCTCATCAAAAAATGCTGTTTAATATTCCTTGCCGCAGATCAAACCATTCTGAAAACAATATGTAAGACAGTAGACATGTTAATTTTTATTTGATAATTTACTAAACAGTAAAAATGGTAAAAACCATACGAAACTTTATATTAAATACTAGCCGACCCGTCACAGCTTCGCCCGTGATTGGTTGTTTATTTTGCCTTCGGACCATGATATGTAGAATTTTTTATTCAAATATTATTGTTTAATGTGATCGGCAAGTAAATATAAAAAACGGTTAATGAAAACGGATTGAAATTTTTCTAGCGTTATAAATGATAAAAATAAATACAGATAAAAAAGAAATAATTTATGGTTGATAAAGAATTTGATTGAAGTTGATGAAGAAAAAAAAGAATTAAAATAAGAATTTTATAAGACTTCTGAGTATATGATGTTTTTTGTTATATTTCCTGTTGAAATTAAAATCATAAGATGATTCGGGTGTCCAGTTCGAGAAAATGCCACGTATAATTGCCCATGTGAAAAGCACTCTGTACGAAGATCTACGCCAACGTACTTGAATGTTTGACCTTGTGCTTTGTTTATGGTAATGGCAAAAGAAACTTTAACCGGGAATTGAAGCCGTTTGAAAGAAAACGGCAAGTCAGAGGGAATCATGGGAATTCTTGGAATAAATGCAATTTCTCCTTTCGCTGGCCCTGTAAGAATTACGGCTTCTATAATATTATTTCGCAACGATTTTATTTGTAATCTTGTACCGTTACATAAGTTCGGTGGTTGAAGATTACGTAATAATGTAATTGGAGCACCAATTTTTAATTTTAGTTTATGAGGAGGAAATCCCGAAGGAGAAAGAGAATTGAGAAATTCTTGTGGATAATGAATAGCATCATCTGTTGATGTAACTGTATCAATAGATAGATATTCACGTGAGTGTCCATCGAATTTTAGAAGGATAATATCATTAATTTCTTCTGCTGTTACATTTCTTGGAGAGATAATAGCTCTTTCACATAACCACTGATAAGATTTATTGGACAGATTAAAAATGTCAGGATAAACTGTAGAAATCAACTCTTCCACGTTATTGACCACCCGTCCAATCCTGTGATTTCTTTAAAGATTTCTTTAAAGACATTTTTTCAATTGGTTATTACTTTCATAAATTTAATTGGAATCAGAAGGCTATAATAATTAGTCCTATATTTTTATTTCGGAAATCTGAAAGCCACAACAATATATTTAATAAATACCAAAATTAATGACATCTGGCCAACTGTATATTAACCATCTTCACAATTTATGCTTATCAAATAACGCCGTACAATATTCCATGCCGCTGATAAAATCACCTGAAAACTATATCTAAAACAATAGAAAAATGATAATTAATATTTGATAAATAAATATACAGAAGCAATTTTCCAACGACATAATTAAAATAAATAAATATTTTACAAAAAGTCTCTGGTTTCTAAACGAATCAATAATTCCACCTAATAAAAAGAAACGTGAGAAGGTTTCGGCATGCCATCTGCGCGCTCGATAGGTCGTACCGATAACTCGTCATACCTGCGGAACATAATCCATCGAAAAGGATTTTTACGAATATACGATCCGTTGTAGAAACGTAGAGCTTAGTGGTGTACATTTAAAATATATTAACTACTTCTCAATCGAGTACATGAGGAATATTCAAATGTTTATATGATATTTGCTAAATGTCGAGTGAAATGTATTGACACGAAATGCTGTATTTAAATAATTCAGTCGCTAACTAATATCTTTAACGTGTGCTTGATATTTAAGAATAAAAGGCAATTTCAAATCACCAATTCAACAGTTTTACAATTAAATGCATCAAAATAAATTTGCTATAATTAAGAAAGTAACCAGGAACAGTAAAAAAAATTGATATTTAATTTATAATAAAATGGACGCAGAACATATAAACAGGTTTTCGGGGAAAACAATGAAAATTATAACGTAAACTAACAAATGTAGGAACTACTCTTCAAATATTGACGCTGTATCTGTTATTAATTGACACGTTATATGTAATAATATGCTACTAAGCCCTGAAACACGGTAAATATATTTGAGCATGTATCAAATACATAAAATATAATATGTAGGAGAGTTCATCACACCGAGACGGAAACCTCCCTTCGCCTGAAGGGGACTAATGTCAGCATCAAATTGGCTCAAAACATACGATAATACGAAAGATAAATAATTATAGATTAACAAATTCAGATTATAGCTTATTAAGTCTTTAAACAGTAGATTAATGCCCGTCGATTGAATATCTTTGCAAATGTTTGTTTATAACGCGCCGATTTTCAATAGAATATATTTATAGGTTTTGCGTCAATTTTTTACAGTGCATTGATCGTTAAAATGTGAATGGTGATTTGTGCATCGGATTTGTCAGAAAAATCGTTTAAAATTTATTTAGTTATTTATTTAATTAAAGTATACATATCCACGGCTAATATTTCGAACGGAATATCGTATGTTATTCCACGCGTCGCAGTCACCGAATGATCGGATATTGAATCGAGTTAAAAGCGTTGACGAATCGTCATTGCGGCACACGATACGGCTGCACCTAATATGGCTTTCAACCGATACCGAGGAACTTAAAGTCTCTGGAACCATGCCATCTGCGCGCTCGATAGGTCGTACCGATAACTCGTCATACCTGCGGAACATAATCCATCGAAAAGGATTTTTACGAATATACGATCCGTTGTAGAAACGTAGAGCTTAGTGGTGTACATTTAAAATATATTAACTACTTCTCAATCGAGTACATGAGGAATATTCAAATGTTTATATGATATTTGCTAAATGTCGAGTGAAATGTATTGGCACGAAATGCTGTATTTAAATAATTCAGTCGCTAACTAATATCTTTAACGTGTGCTTGATATTTAAGAATAAAAGGCAATTTCAAATCACCAATTCAACAGTTTTACAATTAAATGCATCAAAATAAATTTGCTATAATTAAGAAAGTAACCAGGAACAGTAAAAAAAATTGATATTTAATTTATAATAAAATGGACGCAGAACATATAAACAGGTTTTCGGGGAAAACAATGAAAATTATAACGTAAACTAACAAATGTAGGAACTACTCTTCAAATATTGACGCTGTAACTGTTATTAATTGACACGTAATATGTAATAATATGCTACTAAGCCCTGAAACACGGTAAATATATTTGAGCATGTATCAAATACATAAAATATAATATGTAGGAGAGTTCATCACACCGAGACGGAAACCTCCCTTCGCCTGAAGCGGACTAATGTCAGCATCAAATTGGCTCAAAACATACGATAATACGAAAAATAAATAATTATAGATTAACAAATTCAGATTATAGCTTATTAAGTCTTTAAACAGTAGATTAATGCCCGTCGATTGAATATCTTTGCAAATGTTTGTTTATAACGCGCCGATTTTCAATAGAATATATTTATAGGTTTTGCGTCAATTTTTTACAGTGCATTGATCGTTAAAATGTGAATGGTGATTTGTGCATCGGATTTGTCAGAAAAATCGTTTAAAATTTATTTAGTTATTTATTTAATTAAAGTATACATATCCACGGCTAATATTTCGAACGGAATATCGTATGTTATTCCACGCGTCGCAGTCACCGAATGATCGGATATTGAATCGAGTTAAAAGCGTTGACGAATCGTCATTGCGGCACACGATACGGCTGCACCTAATATGGCTTTCAACCGATACCGAGGAACTTAAAGTCTCTGGAACCATGCCATCTGCGCGCTCGATAGGTCGTACCGATAACTCGTCATACCTGCGGAACATAATCCATCGAAAAGGATTTTTACGAATATACGATCCGTTGTAGAAACGTAGAGCTTAGTGGTGTACATTTAAAATATATTAACTACTTCTCAATCGAGTACATGAGGAATATTCAAATGTTTATATGATATTTGCTAAATGTCGAGTGAAATGTATTGGCACGAAATGCTGTATTTAAATAATTCAGTCGCTAACTAATATCTTTAACGTGTGCTTGATATTTAAGAATAAAAGGCAATTTCAAATCACCAATTCAACAGTTTTACAATTAAATGCATCAAAATAAATTTGCTATAATTAAGAAAGTAACCAGGAACAGTAAAAAAAATTGATATTTAATTTATAATAAAATGGACGCAGAACATATAAACAGGTTTTCGGGGAAAACAATGAAAATTATAACGTAAACTAACAAATGTAGGAACTACTCTTCAAATATTGACGCTGTAACTGTTATTAATTGACACGTAATATGTAATAATATGCTACTAAGCCCTGAAACACGGTAAATATATTTGAGCATGTATCAAATACATAAAATATAATATGTAGGAGAGTTCATCACACCGAGACGGAAACCTCCCTTCGCCTGAAGCGGACTAATGTCAGCATCAAATTGGCTCAAAACATACGATAATACGAAAAATAAATAATTATAGATTAACAAATTCAGATTATAGCTTATTAAGTCTTTAAACAGTAGATTAATGCCCGTCGATTGAATATCTTTGCAAATGTTTGTTTATAACGCGCCGATTTTCAATAGAATATATTTATAGGTTTTGCGTCAATTTTTTACAGTGCATTGATCGTTAAAATGTGAATGGTGATTTGTGCATCGGATTTGTCAGAAAAATCGTTTAAAATTTATTTAGTTATTTATTTAATTAAAGTATACATATCCACGGCTAATATTTCGAACGGAATATCGTATGTTATTCCACGCGTCGCAGTCACCGAATGATCGGATATTGAATCGAGTTAAAAGCGTTGACGAATCGTCATTGCGGCACACGATACGGCTGCACCTAATATGGCTTTCAACCGATACCGAGGAACTTAAAGTCTCTGGAACCATGCCATCTGCGCGCTCGATAGGTCGTACCGATAACTCGTCATACCTGCGGAACATAATCCATCGAAAAGGATTTTTACGAATATACGATCCGTTGTAGAAACGTAGAGCTTAGTGGTGTACATTTAAAATATATTAACTACTTCTCAATCGAGTACATGAGGAATATTCAAATGTTTATATGATATTTGCTAAATGTCGAGTGAAATGTATTGACACGAAATGCTGTATTTAAATAATTCAGTCGCTAACTAATATCTTTAACGTGTGCTTGATATTTAAGAATAAAAGGCAATTTCAAATCACCAATTCAACAGTTTTACAATTAAATGCATCAAAATAAATTTGCTATAATTAAGAAAGTAACCAGGAACAGTAAAAAAAATTGATATTTAATTTATAATAAAATGGACGCAGAACATATAAACAGGTTTTCGGGGAAAACAATGAAAATTATAACGTAAACTAACAAATGTAGGAACTACTCTTCAAATATTGACGCTGTAACTGTTATTAATTGACACGTAATATGTAATAATATGCTACTAAGCCCTGAAACACGGTAAATATATTTGAGCATGTATCAAATACATAAAATATAATATGTAGGAGAGTTCATCACACCGAGACGGAAACCTCCCTTCGCCTGAAGCGGACTAATGTCAGCATCAAATTGGCTCAAAACATACGATAATACGAAAAATAAATAATTATAGATTAACAAATTCAGATTATAGCTTATTAAGTCTTTAAACAGTAGATTAATGCCCGTCGATTGAATATCTTTGCAAATGTTTGTTTATAACGCGCCGATTTTCAATAGAATATATTTATAGGTTTTGCGTCAATTTTTTACAGTGCATTGATCGTTAAAATGTGAATGGTGATTTGTGCATCGGATTTGTCAGAAAAATCGTTTAAAATTTATTTAGTTATTTATTTAATTAAAGTATACATATCCACGGCTAATATTTCGAACGGAATATCGTATGTTATTCCACGCGTCGCAGTCACCGAATGATCGGATATTGAATCGAGTTAAAAGCGTTGACGAATCGTCATTGCGGCACACGATACGGCTGCACCTAATATGGCTTTCAACCGATACCGAGGAACTTAAAGTCTCTGGAACCATGCCATCTGCGCGCTCGATAGGTCGTACCGATAACTCGTCATACCTGCGGAACATAATCCATCGAAAAGGATTTTTACGAATATACGATCCGTTGTAGAAACGTAGAGCTTAGTGGTGTACATTTAAAATATATTAACTACTTCTCAATCGAGTACATGAGGAATATTCAAATGTTTATATGATATTTGCTAAATGTCGAGTGAAATGTATTGACACGAAATGCTGTATTTAAATAATTCAGTCGCTAACTAATATCTTTAACGTGTGCTTGATATTTAAGAATAAAAGGCAATTTCAAATCACCAATTCAACAGTTTTACAATTAAATGCATCAAAATAAATTTGCTATAATTAAGAAAGTAACCAGGAACAGTAAAAAAAATTGATATTTAATTTATAATAAAATGGACGCAGAACATATAAACAGGTTTTCGGGGAAAACAATGAAAATTATAACGTAAACTAACAAATGTAGGAACTACTCTTCAAATATTGACGCTGTATCTGTTATTAATTGACACGTTATATGTAATAATATGCTACTAAGCCCTGAAACACGGTAAATATATTTGAGCATGTATCAAATACATAAAATATAATATGTAGGAGAGTTCATCACACCGAGACGGAAACCTCCCTTCGCCTGAAGCGGACTAATGTCAGCATCAAATTGGCTCAAAACATACGATAATACGAAAAATAAATAATTATAGATTAACAAATTCAGATTATAGCTTATTAAGTCTTTAAACAGTAGATTAATGCCCGTCGATTGAATATCTTTGCAAATGTTTGTTTATAACGCGCCGATTTTCAATAGAATATATTTATAGGTTTTGCGTCAATTTTTTACAGTGCATTGATCGTTAAAATGTGAATGGTGATTTGTGCATCGGATTTGTCAGAAAAATCGTTTAAAATTTATTTAGTTATTTATTTAATTAAAGTATACATATCCACGGCTAATATTTCGAACGGAATATCGTATGTTATTCCACGCGTCGCAGTCACCGAATGATCGGATATTGAATCGAGTTAAAAGCGTTGACGAATCGTCATTGCGGCACACGATACGGCTGCACCTAATATGGCTTTCATCCGATACCGAGGAACTTAAAGTCTCTGGAACCATGCCATCTGCGCGCTCGATAGGTCGTACCGATAACTCGTCATACCTGCGGAACATAATCCATCGAAAAGGATTTTTACGAATATACGATCCGTTGTAGAAACGTAGAGCTTAGTGGTGTACATTTAAAATATATTAACTACTTCTCAATCGAGTACATGAGGAATATTCAAATGTTTATATGATATTTGCTAAATGTCGAGTGAAATGTATTGACACGAAATGCTGTATTTAAATAATTCAGTCGCTAACTAATATCTTTAACGTGTGCTTGATATTTAAGAATAAAAGGCAATTTCAAATCACCAATTCAACAGTTTTACAATTAAATGCATCAAAATAAATTTGCTATAATTAAGAAAGTAACCAGGAACAGTAAAAAAAATTGATATTTAATTTATAATAAAATGGACGCAGAACATACAAACAGGTTTTCGGGGAAAACAATGAAAATTATAACGTAAACTAACAAATGTAGGAACTACTCTTCAAATATTGACGCTGTATCTGTTATTAATTGACACGTAATATGTAATAATATGCTACTAAGCCCTGAAACACGGTAAATATATTTGAGCATGTATCAAATACATAAAATATAATATGTAGGAGAGTTCATCACACCGAGACGGAAACCTCCCTTCGCCTGAAGCGGACTAATGTCAGCATCAAATTGGCTCAAAACATACGATAATACGAAAAATAAATAATTATAGATTAACAAATTCAGATTATAGCTTATTAAGTCTTTAAACAGTAGATTAATGCCCGTCGATTGAATATCTTTGCAAATGTTTGTTTATAACGCGCCGATTTTCAATAGAATATATTTATAGGTTTTGCGTCAATTTTTTACAGTGCATTGATCGTTAAAATGTGAATGGTGATTTGTGCATCGGATTTGTCAGAAAAATCGTTTAAAATTTATTTAGTTATTTATTTAATTAAAGTATACATATCCACGGCTAATATTTCGAACGGAATATCGTATGTTATTCCACGCGTCGCAGTCACCGAATGATCGGATATTGAATCGAGTTAAAAGCGTTGACGAATCGTCATTGCGGCACACGATACGGCTGCACCTAATATGGCTTTCAACCGATACCGAGGAACTTAAAGTCTCTGGAACCATGCCATCTGCGCGCTCGATAGGTCGTACCGATAACTCGTCATACCTGCGGAACATAATCCATCGAAAAGGATTTTTACGAATATACGATCCGTTGTAGAAACGTAGAGCTTAGTGGTGTACATTTAAAATATATTAACTACTTCTCAATCGAGTACATGAGGAATATTCAAATGTTTATATGATATTTGCTAAATGTCGAGTGAAATGTATTGACACGAAATGCTGTATTTAAATAATTCAGTCGCTAACTAATATCTTTAACGTGTGCTTGATATTTAAGAATAAAAGGCAATTTCAAATCACCAATTCAACAGTTTTACAATTAAATGCATCAAAATAAATTTGCTATAATTAAGAAAGTAACCAGGAACAGTAAAAAAAATTGATATTTAATTTATAATAAAATGGACGCAGAACATACAAACAGGTTTTCGGGGAAAACAATGAAAATTATAACGTAAACTAACAAATGTAGGAACTACTCTTCAAATATTGACGCTGTATCTGTTATTAATTGACACGTAATATGTAATAATATGCTACTAAGCCCTGAAACACGGTAAATATATTTGAGCATGTATCAAATACATAAAATATAATATGTAGGAGAGTTCATCACACCGAGACGGAAACCTCCCTTCGCCTGAAGCGGACTAATGTCAGCATCAAATTGGCTCAAAACATACGATAATACGAAAAATAAATAATTATAGATTAACAAATTCAGATTATAGCTTATTAAGTCTTTAAACAGTAGATTAATGCCCGTCGATTGAATATCTTTGCAAATGTTTGTTTATAACGCGCCGATTTTCAATAGAATATATTTATAGGTTTTGCGTCAATTTTTTACAGTGCATTGATCGTTAAAATGTGAATGGTGATTTGTGCATCGGATTTGTCAGAAAAATCGTTTAAAATTTATTTAGTTATTTATTTAATTAAAGTATACATATCCACGGCTAATATTTCGAACGGAATATCGTATGTTATTCCACGCGTCGCAGTCACCGAATGATCGGATATTGAATCGAGTTAAAAGCGTTGACGAATCGTCATTGCGGCACACGATACGGCTGCACCTAATATGGCTTTCAACCGATACCGAGGAACTTAAAGTCTCTGGAACCATGCCATCTGCGCGCTCGATAGGTCGTACCGATAACTCGTCATACCTGCGGAACATAATCCATCGAAAAGGATTTTTACGAATATACGATCCGTTGTAGAAACGTAGAGCTTAGTGGTGTACATTTAAAATATATTAACTACTTCTCAATCGAGTACATGAGGAATATTCAAATGTTTATATGATATTTGCTAAATGTCGAGTGAAATGTATTGGCACGAAATGCTGTATTTAAATAATTCAGTCGCTAACTAATATCTTTAACGTGTGCTTGATATTTAAGAATAAAAGGCAATTTCAAATCACCAATTCAACAGTTTTACAATTAAATGCATCAAAATAAATTTGCTATAATTAAGAAAGTAACCAGGAACAGTAAAAAAAATTGATATTTAATTTATAATAAAATGGACGCAGAACATATAAACAGGTTTTCGGGGAAAACAATGAAAATTATAACGTAAACTAACAAATGTAGGAACTACTCTTCAAATATTGACGCTGTAACTGTTATTAATTGACACGTAATATGTAATAATATGCTACTAAGCCCTGAAACACGGTAAATATATTTGAGCATGTATCAAATACATAAAATATAATATGTAGGAGAGTTCATCACACCGAGACGGAAACCTCCCTTCGCCTGAAGCGGACTAATGTCAGCATCAAATTGGCTCAAAACATACGATAATACGAAAGATAAATAATTATAGATTAACAAATTCAGATTATAGCTTATTAAGTCTTTAAACAGTAGATTAATGCCCGTCGATTGAATATCTTTGCAAATGTTTGTTTATAACGCGCCGATTTTCAATAGAATATATTTATAGGTTTTGCGTCAATTTTTTACAGTGCATTGATCGTTAAAATGTGAATGGTGATTTGTGCATCGGATTTGTCAGAAAAATCGTTTAAAATTTATTTAGTTATTTATTTAATTAAAGTATACATATCCACGGCTAATATTTCGAACGGAATATCGTATGTTATTCCACGCGTCGCAGTCACCGAATGATCGGATATTGAATCGAGTTAAAAGCGTTGACGAATCGTCATTGCGGCACACGATACGGCTGCACCTAATATGGCTTTCAACCGATACCGAGGAACTTAAAGTCTCTGGAACCATGCCATCTGCGCGCTCGATAGGTCGTACCGATAACTCGTCATACCTGCGGAACATAATCCATCGAAAAGGATTTTTACGAATATACGATCCGTTGTAGAAACGTAGAGCTTAGTGGTGTACATTTAAAATATATTAACTACTTCTCAATCGAGTACATGAGGAATATTCAAATGTTTATATGATATTTGCTAAATGTCGAGTGAAATGTATTGGCACGAAATGCTGTATTTAAATAATTCAGTCGCTAACTAATATCTTTAACGTGTGCTTGATATTTAAGAATAAAAGGCAATTTCAAATCACCAATTCAACAGTTTTACAATTAAATGCATCAAAATAAATTTGCTATAATTAAGAAAGTAACCAGGAACAGTAAAAAAAATTGATATTTAATTTATAATAAAATGGACGCAGAACATATAAACAGGTTTTCGGGGAAAACAATGAAAATTATAACGTAAACTAACAAATGTAGGAACTACTCTTCAAATATTGACGCTGTAACTGTTATTAATTGACACGTAATATGTAATAATATGCTACTAAGCCCTGAAACACGGTAAATATATTTGAGCATGTATCAAATACATAAAATATAATATGTAGGAGAGTTCATCACACCGAGACGGAAACCTCCCTTCGCCTGAAGCGGACTAATGTCAGCATCAAATTGGCTCAAAACATACGATAATACGAAAAATAAATAATTATAGATTAACAAATTCAGATTATAGCTTATTAAGTCTTTAAACAGTAGATTAATGCCCGTCGATTGAATATCTTTGCAAATGTTTGTTTATAACGCGCCGATTTTCAATAGAATATATTTATAGGTTTTGCGTCAATTTTTTACAGTGCATTGATCGTTAAAATGTGAATGGTGATTTGTGCATCGGATTTGTCAGAAAAATCGTTTAAAATTTATTTAGTTATTTATTTAATTAAAGTATACATATCCACGGCTAATATTTCGAACGGAATATCGAATGTTATTCCACGCGTCGCAGTCACCGAATGATCGGATATTGAATCGAGTTAAAAGCGTTGACGAATCGTCATTGCGGCACACGATACGGCTGCACCTAATATGGCTTTCAACCGATACCGAGGAACTTAAAGTCTCTGGAACCATGCCATCTGCGCGCTCGATAGGTCGTACCGATAACTCGTCATACCTGCGGAACATAATCCATCGAAAAGGATTTTTACGAATATACGATCCGTTGTAGAAACGTAGAGCTTAGTGGTGTACATTTAAAATATATTAACTACTTCTCAATCGAGTACATGAGGAATATTCAAATGTTTATATGATATTTGCTAAATGTCGAGTGAAATGTATTGACACGAAATGCTGTATTTAAATAATTCAGTCGCTAACTAATATCTTTAACGTGTGCTTGATATTTAAGAATAAAAGGCAATTTCAAATCACCAATTCAACAGTTTTACAATTAAATGCATCAAAATAAATTTGCTATAATTAAGAAAGTAACCAGGAACAGTAAAAAAAATTGATATTTAATTTATAATAAAATGGACGCAGAACATATAAACAGGTTTTCGGGGAAAACAATGAAAATTATAACGTAAACTAACAAATGTAGGAACTACTCTTCAAATATTGACGCTGTATCTGTTATTAATTGACACGTTATATGTAATAATATGCTACTAAGCCCTGAAACACGGTAAATATATTTGAGCATGTATCAAATACATAAAATATAATATGTAGGAGAGTTCATCACACCGAGACGGAAACCTCCCTTCGCCTGAAGGGGACTAATGTCAGCATCAAATTGGCTCAAAACATACGATAATACGAAAGATAAATAATTATAGATTAACAAATTCAGATTATAGCTTATTAAGTCTTTAAACAGTAGATTAATGCCCGTCGATTGAATATCTTTGCAAATGTTTGTTTATAACGCGCCGATTTTCAATAGAATATATTTATAGGTTTTGCGTCAATTTTTTACAGTGCATTGATCGTTAAAATGTGAATGGTGATTTGTGCATCGGATTTGTCAGAAAAATCGTTTAAAATTTATTTAGTTATTTATTTAATTAAAGTATACATATCCACGGCTAATATTTCGAACGGAATATCGTATGTTATTCCTTGCGTCGCAGTCACCGAATGATCGGATATTGAATCGAGTTAAAAGCGTTGACGAATCGTCATTGCGGCACACGATACGGCTGCACCTAATATGGCTTTCAACCGATACCGAGGAACTTAAAGTCTCTGGAACCATGCCATCTGCGCGCTCGATAGGTCGTACCGATAACTCGTCATACCTGCGGAACATAATCCATCGAAAAGGATTTTTACGAATATACGATCCGTTGTAGAAACGTAGAGCTTAGTGGTGTACATTTAAAATATATTAACTACTTCTCAATCGAGTACATGAGGAATATTCAAATGTTTATATGATATTTGCTAAATGTCGAGTGAAATGTATTGACACGAAATGCTGTATTTAAATAATTCAGTCGCTAACTAATATCTTTAACGTGTGCTTGATATTTAAGAATAAAAGGCAATTTCAAATCACCAATTCAACAGTTTTACAATTAAATGCATCAAAATAAATTTGCTATAATTAAGAAAGTAACCAGGAACAGTAAAAAAAATTGATATTTAATTTATAATAAAATGGACGCAGAACATATAAACAGGTTTTCGGGGAAAACAATGAAAATTATAACGTAAACTAACAAATGTAGGAACTACTCTTCAAATATTGACGCTGTATCTGTTATTAATTGACACGTTATATGTAATAATATGCTACTAAGCCCTGAAACACGGTAAATATATTTGAGCATGTATCAAATACATAAAATATAATATGTAGGAGAGTTCATCACACCGAGACGGAAACCTCCCTTCGCCTGAAGGGGACTAATGTCAGCATCAAATTGGCTCAAAACATACGATAATACGAAAGATAAATAATTATAGATTAACAAATTCAGATTATAGCTTATTAAGTCTTTAAACAGTAGATTAATGCCCGTCGATTGAATATCTTTGCAAATGTTTGTTTATAACGCGCCGATTTTCAATAGAATATATTTATAGGTTTTGCGTCAATTTTTTACAGTGCATTGATCGTTAAAATGTGAATGGTGATTTGTGCATCGGATTTGTCAGAAAAATCGTTTAAAATTTATTTAGTTATTTATTTAATTAAAGTATACATATCCACGGCTAATATTTCGAACGGAATATCGTATGTTATTCCACGCGTCGCAGTCACCGAATGATCGGATATTGAATCGAGTTAAAAGCGTTGACGAATCGTCATTGCGGCACACGATACGGCTGCACCTAATATGGCTTTCAACCGATACCGAGGAACTTAAAGTCTCTGGAACCATGCCATCTGCGCGCTCGATAGGTCGTACCGATAACTCGTCATACCTGCGGAACATAATCCATCGAAAAGGATTTTTACGAATATACGATCCGTTGTAGAAACGTAGAGCTTAGTGGTGTACATTTAAAATATATTAACTACTTCTCAATCGAGTACATGAGGAATATTCAAATGTTTATATGATATTTGCTAAATGTCGAGTGAAATGTATTGACACGAAATGCTGTATTTAAATAATTCAGTCGCTAACTAATATCTTTAACGTGTGCTTGATATTTAAGAATAAAAGGCAATTTCAAATCACCAATTCAACAGTTTTACAATTAAATGCATCAAAATAAATTTGCTATAATTAAGAAAGTAACCAGGAACAGTAAAAAAAATTGATATTTAATTTATAATAAAATGGACGCAGAACATATAAACAGGTTTTCGGGGAAAACAATGAAAATTATAACGTAAACTAACAAATGTAGGAACTACTCTTCAAATATTGACGCTGTATCTGTTATTAATTGACACGTTATATGTAATAATATGCTACTAAGCCCTGAAACACGGTAAATATATTTGAGCATGTATCAAATACATAAAATATAATATGTAGGAGAGTTCATCACACCGAGACGGAAACCTCCCTTCGCCTGAAGCGGACTAATGTCAGCATCAAATTGGCTCAAAACATACGATAATACGAAAAATAAATAATTATAGATTAACAAATTCAGATTATAGCTTATTAAGTCTTTAAACAGTAGATTAATGCCCGTCGATTGAATATCTTTGCAAATGTTTGTTTATAACGCGCCGATTTTCAATAGAATATATTTATAGGTTTTGCGTCAATTTTTTACAGTGCATTGATCGTTAAAATGTGAATGGTGATTTGTGCATCGGATTTGTCAGAAAAATCGTTTAAAATTTATTTAGTTATTTATTTAATTAAAGTATACATATCCACGGCTAATATTTCGAACGGAATATCGTATGTTATTCCACGCGTCGCAGTCACCGAATGATCGGATATTGAATCGAGTTAAAAGCGTTGACGAATCGTCATTGCGGCACACGATACGGCTGCACCTAATATGGCTTTCAACCGATACCGAGGAACTTAAAGTCTCTGGAACCATGCCATCTGCGCGCTCGATAGGTCGTACCGATAACTCGTCATACCTGCGGAACATAATCCATCGAAAAGGATTTTTACGAATATACGATCCGTTGTAGAAACGTAGAGCTTAGTGGTGTACATTTAAAATATATTAACTACTTCTCAATCGAGTACATGAGGAATATTCAAATGTTTATATGATATTTGCTAAATGTCGAGTGAAATGTATTGACACGAAATGCTGTATTTAAATAATTCAGTCGCTAACTAATATCTTTAACGTGTGCTTGATATTTAAGAATAAAAGGCAATTTCAAATCACCAATTCAACAGTTTTACAATTAAATGCATCAAAATAAATTTGCTATAATTAAGAAAGTAACCAGGAACAGTAAAAAAAATTGATATTTAATTTATAATAAAATGGACGCAGAACATACAAACAGGTTTTCGGGGAAAACAATGAAAATTATAACGTAAACTAACAAATGTAGGAACTACTCTTCAAATATTGACGCTGTATCTGTTATTAATTGACACGTAATATGTAATAATATGCTACTAAGCCCTGAAACACGGTAAATATATTTGAGCATGTATCAAATACATAAAATATAATATGTAGGAGAGTTCATCACACCGAGACGGAAACCTCCCTTCGCCTGAAGCGGACTAATGTCAGCATCAAATTGGCTCAAAACATACGATAATACGAAAAATAAATAATTATAGATTAACAAATTCAGATTATAGCTTATTAAGTCTTTAAACAGTAGATTAATGCCCGTCGATTGAATATCTTTGCAAATGTTTGTTTATAACGCGCCGATTTTCAATAGAATATATTTATAGGTTTTGCGTCAATTTTTTACAGTGCATTGATCGTTAAAATGTGAATGGTGATTTGTGCATCGGATTTGTCAGAAAAATCGTTTAAAATTTATTTAGTTATTTATTTAATTAAAGTATACATATCCACGGCTAATATTTCGAACGGAATATCGTATGTTATTCCACGCGTCGCAGTCACCGAATGATCGGATATTGAATCGAGTTAAAAGCGTTGACGAATCGTCATTGCGGCACACGATACGGCTGCACCTAATATGGCTTTCAACCGATACCGAGGAACTTAAAGTCTCTGGAACCATGCCATCTGCGCGCTCGATAGGTCGTACCGATAACTCGTCATACCTGCGGAACATAATCCATCGAAAAGGATTTTTACGAATATACGATCCGTTGTAGAAACGTAGAGCTTAGTGGTGTACATTTAAAATATATTAACTACTTCTCAATCGAGTACATGAGGAATATTCAAATGTTTATATGATATTTGCTAAATGTCGAGTGAAATGTATTGGCACGAAATGCTGTATTTAAATAATTCAGTCGCTAACTAATATCTTTAACGTGTGCTTGATATTTAAGAATAAAAGGCAATTTCAAATCACCAATTCAACAGTTTTACAATTAAATGCATCAAAATAAATTTGCTATAATTAAGAAAGTAACCAGGAACAGTAAAAAAAATTGATATTTAATTTATAATAAAATGGACGCAGAACATATAAACAGGTTTTCGGGGAAAACAATGAAAATTATAACGTAAACTAACAAATGTAGGAACTACTCTTCAAATATTGACGCTGTAACTGTTATTAATTGACACGTAATATGTAATAATATGCTACTAAGCCCTGAAACACGGTAAATATATTTGAGCATGTATCAAATACATAAAATATAATATGTAGGAGAGTTCATCACACCGAGACGGAAACCTCCCTTCGCCTGAAGCGGACTAATGTCAGCATCAAATTGGCTCAAAACATACGATAATACGAAAGATAAATAATTATAGATTAACAAATTCAGATTATAGCTTATTAAGTCTTTAAACAGTAGATTAATGCCCGTCGATTGAATATCTTTGCAAATGTTTGTTTATAACGCGCCGATTTTCAATAGAATATATTTATAGGTTTTGCGTCAATTTTTTACAGTGCATTGATCGTTAAAATGTGAATGGTGATTTGTGCATCGGATTTGTCAGAAAAATCGTTTAAAATTTATTTAGTTATTTATTTAATTAAAGTATACATATCCACGGCTAATATTTCGAACGGAATATCGTATGTTATTCCACGCGTCGCAGTCACCGAATGATCGGATATTGAATCGAGTTAAAAGCGTTGACGAATCGTCATTGCGGCACACGATACGGCTGCACCTAATATGGCTTTCAACCGATACCGAGGAACTTAAAGTCTCTGGAACCATGCCATCTGCGCGCTCGATAGGTCGTACCGATAACTCGTCATACCTGCGGAACATAATCCATCGAAAAGGATTTTTACGAATATACGATCCGTTGTAGAAACGTAGAGCTTAGTGGTGTACATTTAAAATATATTAACTACTTCTCAATCGAGTACATGAGGAATATTCAAATGTTTATATGATATTTGCTAAATGTCGAGTGAAATGTATTGGCACGAAATGCTGTATTTAAATAATTCAGTCGCTAACTAATATCTTTAACGTGTGCTTGATATTTAAGAATAAAAGGCAATTTCAAATCACCAATTCAACAGTTTTACAATTAAATGCATCAAAATAAATTTGCTATAATTAAGAAAGTAACCAGGAACAGTAAAAAAAATTGATATTTAATTTATAATAAAATGGACGCAGAACATATAAACAGGTTTTCGGGGAAAACAATGAAAATTATAACGTAAACTAACAAATGTAGGAACTACTCTTCAAATATTGACGCTGTAACTGTTATTAATTGACACGTAATATGTAATAATATGCTACTAAGCCCTGAAACACGGTAAATATATTTGAGCATGTATCAAATACATAAAATATAATATGTAGGAGAGTTCATCACACCGAGACGGAAACCTCCCTTCGCCTGAAGCGGACTAATGTCAGCATCAAATTGGCTCAAAACATACGATAATACGAAAGATAAATAATTATAGATTAACAAATTCAGATTATAGCTTATTAAGTCTTTATACAGTAGATTAATGCCCGTCGATTGAATATCTTTGCAAATGTTTGTTTATAACGCGCCGATTTTCAATAGAATATATTTATAGGTTTTGCGTCAATTTTTTACAGTGCATTGATCGTTAAAATGTGAATGGTGATTTGTGCATCGGATTTGTCAGAAAAATCGTTTAAAATTTATTTAGTTATTTATTTAATTAAAGTATACATATCCACGGCTAATATTTCGAACGGAATATCGTATGTTATTCCACGCGTCGCAGTCACCGAATGATCGGATATTGAATCGAGTTAAAAGCGTTGACGAATCGTCATTGCGGCACACGATACGGCTGCACCTAATATGGCTTTCAACCGATACCGAGGAACTTAAAGTCTCTGGAACCATGCCATCTGCGCGCTCGATAGGTCGTACCGATAACTCGTCATACCTGCGGAACATAATCCATCGAAAAGGATTTTTACGAATATACGATCCGTTGTAGAAACGTAGAGCTTAGTGGTGTACATTTAAAATATATTAACTACTTCTCAATCGAGTACATGAGGAATATTCAAATGTTTATATGATATTTGCTAAATGTCGAGTGAAATGTATTGACACGAAATGCTGTATTTAAATAATTCAGTCGCTAACTAATATCTTTAACGTGTGCTTGATATTTAAGAATAAAAGGCAATTTCAAATCACCAATTCAACAGTTTTACAATTAAATGCATCAAAATAAATTTGCTATAATTAAGAAAGTAACCAGGAACAGTAAAAAAAATTGATATTTAATTTATAATAAAATGGACGCAGAACATATAAACAGGTTTTCGGGGAAAACAATGAAAATTATAACGTAAACTAACAAATGTAGGAACTACTCTTCAAATATTGACGCTGTATCTGTTATTAATTGACACGTAATATGTAATAATATGCTACTAAGCCCTGAAACACGGTAAATATATTTGAGCATGTATCAAATACATAAAATATAATATGTAGGAGAGTTCATCACACCGAGACGGAAACCTCCCTTCGCCTGAAGCGGACTAATGTCAGCATCAAATTGGCTCAAAACATACGATAATACGAAAGATAAATAATTATAGATTAACAAATTCAGATTATAGCTTATTAAGTCTTTAAACAGTAGATTAATGCCCGTCGATTGAATATCTTTGCAAATGTTTGTTTATAACGCGCCGATTTTCAATAGAATATATTTATAGGTTTTGCGTCAATTTTTTACAGTGCATTGATCGTTAAAATGTGAATGGTGATTTGTGCATCGGATTTGTCAGAAAAATCGTTTAAAATTTATTTAGTTATTTATTTAATTAAAGTATACATATCCACGGCTAATATTTCGAACGGAATATCGTATGTTATTCCACGCGTCGCAGTCACCGAATGATCGGATATTGAATCGAGTTAAAAGCGTTGACGAATCGTCATTGCGGCACACGATACGGCTGCACCTAATATGGCTTTCAACCGATACCGAGGAACTTAAAGTCTCTGGAACCATGCCATCTGCGCGCTCGATAGGTCGTACCGATAACTCGTCATACCTGCGGAACATAATCCATCGAAAAGGATTTTTACGAATATACGATCCGTTGTAGAAACGTAGAGCTTAGTGGTGTACATTTAAAATATATTAACTACTTCTCAATCGAGTACATGAGGAATATTCAAATGTTTATATGATATTTGCTAAATGTCGAGTGAAATGTATTGGCACGAAATGCTGTATTTAAATAATTCAGTCGCTAACTAATATCTTTAACGTGTGCTTGATATTTAAGAATAAAAGGCAATTTCAAATCACCAATTCAACAGTTTTACAATTAAATGCATCAAAATAAATTTGCTATAATTAAGAAAGTAACCAGGAACAGTAAAAAAAATTGATATTTAATTTATAATAAAATGGACGCAGAACATATAAACAGGTTTTCGGGGAAAACAATGAAAATTATAACGTAAACTAACAAATGTAGGAACTACTCTTCAAATATTGACGCTGTAACTGTTATTAATTGACACGTAATATGTAATAATATGCTACTAAGCCCTGAAACACGGTAAATATATTTGAGCATGTATCAAATACATAAAATATAATATGTAGGAGAGTTCATCACACCGAGACGGAAACCTCCCTTCGCCTGAAGCGGACTAATGTCAGCATCAAATTGGCTCAAAACATACGATAATACGAAAAATAAATAATTATAGATTAACAAATTCAGATTATAGCTTATTAAGTCTTTAAACAGTAGATTAATGCCCGTCGATTGAATATCTTTGCAAATGTTTGTTTATAACGCGCCGATTTTCAATAGAATATATTTATAGGTTTAGCGTCAATTTTTTACAGTGCATTGATCGTTAAAATGTGAATGGTGATTTGTGCATCGGATTTGTCAGAAAAATCGTTTAAAATTTATTTAGTTATTTATTTAATTAAAGTATACATATCCACGGCTAATATTTCGAACGGAATATCGTATGTTATTCCACGCGTCGCAGTCACCGAATGATCGGATATTGAATCGAGTTAAAAGCGTTGACGAATCGTCATTGCGGCACACGATACGGCTGCACCTAATATGGCTTTCAACCGATACCGAGGAACTTAAAGTCTCTGGAACCATGCCATCTGCGCGCTCGATAGGTCGTACCGATAACTCGTCATACCTGCGGAACATAATCCATCGAAAAGGATTTTTACGAATATACGATCCGTTGTAGAAACGTAGAGCTTAGTGGTGTACATTTAAAATATATTAACTACTTCTCAATCGAGTACATGAGGAATATTCAAATGTTAATATGATATTTGCTAAATGTCGAGTGAAATGTATTGACACGAAATGCTGTATTTAAATAATTCAGTCGCTAACTAATATCTTTAACGTGTGCTTGATATTTAAGAATAAAAGGCAATTTCAAATCACCAATTCAACAGTTTTACAATTAAATGCATCAAAATAAATTTGCTATAATTAAGAAAGTAACCAGGAACAGTAAAAAAAATTGATATTTAATTTATAATAAAATGGACGCAGAACATATAAACAGGTTTTCGGGGAAAACAATGAAAATTATAACGTAAACTAACAAATGTAGGAACTACTCTTCAAATATTGACGCTGTATCTGTAATTAATTGACACGTAATATGTAATAATATGCTACTAAGCCCTGAAACACGGTAAATATATTTGAGCATGTATCAAATACATAAAATATAATATGTAGGAGAGTTCATCACACCGAGACGGAAACCTCCCTTCGCCTGAAGCGGACTAATGTCAGCATCAAATTGGCTCAAAACATACGATAATACGAAAGATAAATAATTATAGATTAACAAATTCAGATTATAGCTTATTAAGTCTTTAAACAGTAGATTAATGCCCGTCGATTGAATATCTTTGCAAATGTTTGTTTATAACGCGCCGATTTTCAATAGAATATATTTATAGGTTTTGCGTCAATTTTTTACAGTGCATTGATCGTTAAAATGTGAATGGTGATTTGTGCATCGGATTTGTCAGAAAAATCGTTTAAAATTTATTTAGTTATTTATTTAATTAAAGTATACATATCCACGGCTAATATTTCGAACGGAATATCGTATGTTATTCCACGCGTCGCAGTCACCGAATGATCGGATATTGAATCGAGTTAAAAGCGTTGACGAATCGTCATTGCGGCACACGATACGGCTGCACCTAATATGGCTTTCAACCGATACCGAGGAACTTAAAGTCTCTGGAACCATGCCATCTGCGCGCTCGATAGGTCGTACCGATAACTCGTCATACCTGCGGAACATAATCCATCGAAAAGGATTTTTACGAATATACGATCCGTTGTAGAAACGTAGAGCTTAGTGGTGTACATTTAAAATATATTAACTACTTCTCAATCGAGTACATGAGGAATATTCAAATGTTTATATGATATTTGCTAAATGTCGAGTGAAATGTATTGACACGAAATGCTGTATTTAAATAATTCAGTCGCTAACTAATATCTTTAACGTGTGCTTGATATTTAAGAATAAAAGGCAATTTCAAATCACCAATTCAACAGTTTTACAATTAAATGCATCAAAATAAATTTGCTATAATTAAGAAAGTAACCAGGAACAGTAAAAAAAATTGATATTTAATTTATAATAAAATGGACGCAGAACATATAAACAGGTTTTCGGGGAAAACAATGAAAATTATAACGTAAACTAACAAATGTAGGAACTACTCTTCAAATATTGACGCTGTATCTGTTATTAATTGACACGTAATATGTAATAATATGCTACTAAGCCCTGAAACACGGTAAATATATTTGAGCATGTATCAAATACATAAAATATAATATGTAGGAGAGTTCATCACACCGAGACGGAAACCTCCCTTCGCCTGAAGCGGACTAATGTCAGCATCAAATTGGCTCAAAACATACGATAATACGAAAAATAAATAATTATAGATTAACAAATTCAGATTATAGCTTATTAAGTCTTTAAACAGTAGATTAATGCCCGTCGATTGAATATCTTTGCAAATGTTTGTTTATAACGCGCCGATTTTCAATAGAATATATTTATAGGTTTTGCGTCAATTTTTTACAGTGCATTGATCGTTAAAATGTGAATGGTGATTTGTGCATCGGATTTGTCAGAAAAATCGTTTAAAATTTATTTAGTTATTTATTTAATTAAAGTATACATATCCACGGCTAATATTTCGAACGGAATATCGTATGTTATTCCACGCGTCGCAGTCACCGAATGATCGGATATTGAATCGAGTTAAAAGCGTTGACGAATCGTCATTGCGGCACACGATACGGCTGCACCTAATATGGCTTTCAACCGATACCGAGGAACTTAAAGTCTCTGGAACCATGCCATCTGCGCGCTCGATAGGTCGTACCGATAACTCGTCATACCTGCGGAACATAATCCATCGAAAAGGATTTTTACGAATATACGATCCGTTGTAGAAACGTAGAGCTTAGTGGTGTACATTTAAAATATATTAACTACTTCTCAATCGAGTACATGAGGAATATTCAAATGTTTATATGATATTTGCTAAATGTCGAGTGAAATGTATTGACACGAAATGCTGTATTTAAATAATTCAGTCGCTAACTAATATCTTTAACGTGTGCTTGATATTTAAGAATAAAAGGCAATTTCAAATCACCAATTCAACAGTTTTACAATTAAATGCATCAAAATAAATTTGCTATAATTAAGAAAGTAACCAGGAACAGTAAAAAAAATTGATATTTAATTTATAATAAAATGGACGCAGAACATATAAACAGGTTTTCGGGGAAAACAATGAAAATTATAACGTAAACTAACAAATGTAGGAACTACTCTTCAAATATTGACGCTGTATCTGTTATTAATTGACACGTAATATGTAATAATATGCTACTAAGCCCTGAAACACGGTAAATATATTTGAGCATGTATCAAATACATAAAATATAATATGTAGGAGAGTTCATCACACCGAGACGGAAACCTCCCTTCGCCTGAAGCGGACTAATGTCAGCATCAAATTGGCTCAAAACATACGATAATACGAAAAATAAATAATTATAGATTAACAAATTCAGATTATAGCTTATTAAGTCTTTAAACAGTAGATTAATGCCCGTCGATTGAATATCTTTGCAAATGTTTGTTTATAACGCGCCGATTTTCAATAGAATATATTTATAGGTTTTGCGTCAATTTTTTACAGTGCATTGATCGTTAAAATGTGAATGGTGATTTGTGCATAGGATTTGTCAGAAAAATCGTTTAAAATTTATTTAGTTATTTATTTAATTAAAGTATACATATCCACGGCTAATATTTCGAACGGAATATCGTATGTTATTCCACGCGTCGCAGTCACCGAATGATCGGATATTGAATCGAGTTAAAAGCGTTGACGAATCGTCATTGCGGCACACGATACGGCTGCACCTAATATGGCTTTCAACCGATACCGAGGAACTTAAAGTCTCTGGAACCATGCCATCTGCGCGCTCGATAGGTCGTACCGATAACTCGTCATACCTGCGGAACATAATCCATCGAAAAGGATTTTTACGAATATACGATCCGTTGTAGAAACGTAGAGCTTAGTGGTGTACATTTAAAATATATTAACTACTTCTCAATCGAGTACATGAGGAATATTCAAATGTTTATATGATATTTGCTAAATGTCGAGTGAAATGTATTGACACGAAATGCTGTATTTAAATAATTCAGTCGCTAACTAATATCTTTAACGTGTGCTTGATATTTAAGAATAAAAGGCAATTTCAAATCACCAATTCAACAGTTTTACAATTAAATGCATCAAAATAAATTTGCTATAATTAAGAAAGTAACCAGGAACAGTAAAAAAAATTGATATTTAATTTATAATAAAATGGACGCAGAACATATAAACAGGTTTTCGGGGAAAACAATGAAAATTATAACGTAAACTAACAAATGTAGGAACTACTCTTCAATTATTGACGCTGTATCTGTTATTAATTGACACGTAATATGTAATAATATGCTACTAAGCCCTGAAACACGGTAAATATATTTGAGCATGTATCAAATACATAAAATATAATATGTAGGAGAGTTCATCACACCGAGACGGAAACCTCCCTTCGCCTGAAGCGGACTAATGTCAGCATCAAATTGGCTCAAAACATACGATAATACGAAAAATAAATAATTATAGATTAACAAATTCAGATTATAGCTTATTAAGTCTTTAAACAGTAGATTAATGCCCGTCGATTGAATATCTTTGCAAATGTTTGTTTATAACGCGCCGATTTTCAATAGAATATATTTATAGGTTTTGCGTCAATTTTTTACAGTGCATTGATCGTTAAAATGTGAATGGTGATTTGTGCATCGGATTTGTCAGAAAAATCGTTTAAAATTTATTTAGTTATTTATTTAATTAAAGTATACATATCCACGGCTAATATTTCGAACGGAATATCGTATGTTATTCCACGCGTCGCAGTCACCGAATGATCGGATATTGAATCGAGTTAAAAGCGTTGACGAATCGTCATTGCGGCACACGATACGGCTGCACCTAATATGGCTTTCAACCGATACCGAGGAACTTAAAGTCTCTGGAACCATGCCATCTGCGCGCTCGATAGGTCGTACCGATAACTCGTCATACCTGCGGAACATAATCCATCGAAAAGGATTTTTACGAATATACGATCCGTTGTAGAAACGTAGAGCTTAGTGGTGTACATTTAAAATATATTAACTACTTCTCAATCGAGTACATGAGGAATATTCAAATGTTTATATGATATTTGCTAAATGTCGAGTGAAATGTATTGACACGAAATGCTGTATTTAAATAATTCAGTCGCTAACTAATATCTTTAACGTGTGCTTGATATTTAAGAATAAAAGGCAATTTCAAATCACCAATTCAACAGTTTTACAATTAAATGCATCAAAATAAATTTGCTATAATTAAGAAAGTAACCAGGAACAGTAAAAAAAATTGATATTTAATTTATAATAAAATGGACGCAGAACATATAAACAGGTTTTCGGGGAAAACAATGAAAATTATAACGTAAACTAACAAATGTAGGAACTACTCTTCAATTATTGACGCTGTATCTGTTATTAATTGACACGTAATATGTAATAATATGCTACTAAGCCCTGAAACACGGTAAATATATTTGAGCATGTATCAAATACATAAAATATAATATGTAGGAGAGTTCATCACACCGAGACGGAAACCTCCCTTCGCCTGAAGCGGACTAATGTCAGCATCAAATTGGCTCAAAACATACGATAATACGAAAAATAAATAATTATAGATTAACAAATTCAGATTATAGCTTATTAAGTCTTTAAACAGTAGATTAATGCCCGTCGATTGAATATCTTTGCAAATGTTTGTTTATAACGCGCCGATTTTCAATAGAATATATTTATAGGTTTTGCGTCAATTTTTTACAGTGCATTGATCGTTAAAATGTGAATGGTGATTTGTGCATCGGATTTGTCAGAAAAATCGTTTAAAATTTATTTAGTTATTTATTTAATTAAAGTATACATATCCACGGCTAATATTTCGAACGGAATATCGTATGTTATTCCACGCGTCGCAGTCACCGAATGATCGGATATTGAATCGAGTTAAAAGCGTTGACGAATCGTCATTGCGGCACACGATACGGCTGCACCTAATATGGCTTTCAACCGATACCGAGGAACTTAAAGTCTCTGGAACCATGCCATCTGCGCGCTCGATAGGTCGTACCGATAACTCGTCATACCTGCGGAACATAATCCATCGAAAAGGATTTTTACGAATATACGATCCGTTGTAGAAACGTAGAGCTTAGTGGTGTACATTTAAAATATATTAACTACTTCTCAATCGAGTACATGAGGAATATTCAAATGTTTATATGATATTTGCTAAATGTCGAGTGAAATGTATTGACACGAAATGCTGTATTTAAATAATTCAGTCGCTAACTAATATCTTTAACGTGTGCTTGATATTTAAGAATAAAAGGCAATTTCAAATCACCAATTCAACAGTTTTACAATTAAATGCATCAAAATAAATTTGCTATAATTAAGAAAGTAACCAGGAACAGTAAAAAAAATTGATATTTAATTTATAATAAAATGGACGCAGAACATATAAACAGGTTTTCGGGGAAAACAATGAAAATTATAACGTAAACTAACAAATGTAGGAACTACTCTTCAAATATTGACGCTGTATCTGTAATTAATTGACACGTAATATGTAATAATATGCTACTAAGCCCTGAAACACGGTAAATATATTTGAGCATGTATCAAATACATAAAATATAATATGTAGGAGAGTTCATCACACCGAGACGGAAACCTCCCTTCGCCTGAAGCGGACTAATGTCAGCATCAAATTGGCTCAAAACATACGATAATACGAAAAATAAATAATTATAGATTAACAAATTCAGATTATAGCTTATTAAGTCTTTAAACAGTAGATTAATGCCCGTCGATTGAATATCTTTGCAAATGTTTGTTTATAACGCGCCGATTTTCAATAGAATATATTTATAGGTTTTGCGTCAATTTTTTACAGTGCATTGATCGTTAAAATGTGAATGGTGATTTGTGCATAGGATTTGTCAGAAAAATCGTTTAAAATTTATTTAGTTATTTATTTAATTAAAGTATACATATCCACGGCTAATATTTCGAACGGAATATCGTATGTTATTCCACGCGTCGCAGTCACCGAATGATCGGATATTGAATCGAGTTAAAAGCGTTGACGAATCGTCATTGCGGCACACGATACGGCTGCACCTAATATGGCTTTCAACCGATACCGAGGAACTTAAAGTCTCTGGAACCATGCCATCTGCGCGCTCGATAGGTCGTACCGATAACTCGTCATACCTGCGGAACATAATCCATCGAAAAGGATTTTTACGAATATACGATCCGTTGTAGAAACGTAGAGCTTAGTGGTGTACATTTAAAATATATTAACTACTTCTCAATCGAGTACATGAGGAATATTCAAATGTTTATATGATATTTGCTAAATGTCGAGTGAAATGTATTGACACGAAATGCTGTATTTAAATAATTCAGTCGCTAACTAATATCTTTAACGTGTGCTTGATATTTAAGAATAAAAGGCAATTTCAAATCACCAATTCAACAGTTTTACAATTAAATGCATCAAAATAAATTTGCTATAATTAAGAAAGTAACCAGGAACAGTAAAAAAAATTGATATTTAATTTATAATAAAATGGACGCAGAACATACAAACAGGTTTTCGGGGAAAACAATGAAAATTATAACGTAAACTAACAAATGTAGGAACTACTCTTCAAATATTGACGCTGTATCTGTTATTAATTGACACGTAATATGTAATAATATGCTACTAAGCCCTGAAACACGGTAAATATATTTGAGCATGTATCAAATACATAAAATACAATATGTAGGAGAGTTCATCACACCGAGACGGAAACCTCCCTTCGCCTGAAGCGGACTAATGTCAGCATCAAATTGGCTCAAAACATACGATAATACGAAAAATAAATAATTATAGATTAACAAATTCAGATTATAGCTTATTAAGTCTTTAAACAGTAGATTAATGCCCGTCGATTGAATATCTTTGCAAATGTTTGTTTATAACGCGCCGATTTTCAATAGAATATATTTATAGGTTTTGCGTCAATTTTTTACAGTGCATTGATCGTTAAAATGTGAATGGTGATTTGTGCATCGGATTTGTCAGAAAAATCGTTTAAAATTTATTTAGTTATTTATTTAATTAAAGTATACATATCCACGGCTAATATTTCGAACGGAATATCGTATGTTATTCCACGCGTCGCAGTCACCGAATGATCGGATATTGAATCGAGTTAAAAGCGTTGACGAATCGTCATTGCGGCACACGATACGGCTGCACCTAATATGGCTTTCAACCGATACCGAGGAACTTAAAGTCTCTGGAACCATGCCATCTGCGCGCTCGATAGGTCGTACCGATAACTCGTCATACCTGCGGAACATAATCCATCGAAAAGGATTTTTACGAATATACGATCCGTTGTAGAAACGTAGAGCTTAGTGGTGTACATTTAAAATATATTAACTACTTCTCAATCGAGTACATGAGGAATATTCAAATGTTTATATGATATTTGCTAAATGTCGAGTGAAATGTATTGACACGAAATGCTGTATTTAAATAATTCAGTCGCTAACTAATATCTTTAACGTGTGCTTGATATTTAAGAATAAAAGGCAATTTCAAATCACCAATTCAACAGTTTTACAATTAAATGCATCAAAATAAATTTGCTATAATTAAGAAAGTAACCAGGAACAGTAAAAAAAATTGATATTTAATTTATAATAAAATGGACGCAGAACATATAAACAGGTTTTCGGGGAAAACAATGAAAATTATAACGTAAACTAACAAATGTAGGAACTACTCTTCAAATATTGACGCTGTATCTGTAATTAATTGACACGTAATATGTAATAATATGCTACTAAGCCCTGAAACACGGTAAATATATTTGAGCATGTATCAAATACATAAAATATAATATGTAGGAGAGTTCATCACACCGAGACGGAAACCTCCCTTCGCCTGAAGCGGACTAATGTCAGCATCAAATTGGCTCAAAACATACGATAATACGAAAGATAAATAATTATAGATTAACAAATTCAGATTATAGCTTATTAAGTCTTTAAACAGTAGATTAATGCCCGTCGATTGAATATCTTTGCAAATGTTTGTTTATAACGCGCCGATTTTCAATAGAATATATTTATAGGTTTTGCGTCAATTTTTTACAGTGCATTGATCGTTAAAATGTGAATGGTGATTTGTGCATCGGATTTGTCAGAAAAATCGTTTAAAATTTATTTAGTTATTTATTTAATTAAAGTATACATATCCACGGCTAATATTTCGAACGGAATATCGTATGTTATTCCACGCGTCGCAGTCACCGAATGATCGGATATTGAATCGAGTTAAAAGCGTTGACGAATCGTCATTGCGGCACACGATACGGCTGCACCTAATATGGCTTTCAACCGATACCGAGGAACTTAAAGTCTCTGGAACCATGCCATCTGCGCGCTCGATAGGTCGTACCGATAACTCGTCATACCTGCGGAACATAATCCATCGAAAAGGATTTTTACGAATATACGATCCGTTGTAGAAACGTAGAGCTTAGTGGTGTACATTTAAAATATATTAACTACTTCTCAATCGAGTACATGAGGAATATTCAAATGTTTATATGATATTTGCTAAATGTCGAGTGAAATGTATTGACACGAAATGCTGTATTTAAATAATTCAGTCGCTAACTAATATCTTTAACGTGTGCTTGATATTTAAGAATAAAAGGCAATTTCAAATCACCAATTCAACAGTTTTACAATTAAATGCATCAAAATAAATTTGCTATAATTAAGAAAGTAACCAGGAACAGTAAAAAAAATTGATATTTAATTTATAATAAAATGGACGCAGAACATATAAACAGGTTTTCGGGGAAAACAATGAAAATTATAACGTAAACTAACAAATGTAGGAACTACTCTTCAAATATTGACGCTGTATCTGTAATTAATTGACACGTAATATGTAATAATATGCTACTAAGCCCTGAAACACGGTAAATATATTTGAGCATGTATCAAATACATAAAATATAATATGTAGGAGAGTTCATCACACCGAGACGGAAACCTCCCTTCGCCTGAAGCGGACTAATGTCAGCATCAAATTGGCTCAAAACATACGATAATACGAAAGATAAATAATTATAGATTAACAAATTCAGATTATAGCTTATTAAGTCTTTAAACAGTAGATTAATGCCCGTCGATTGAATATCTTTGCAAATGTTTGTTTATAACGCGCCGATTTTCAATAGAATATATTTATAGGTTTTGCGTCAATTTTTTACAGTGCATTGATCGTTAAAATGTGAATGGTGATTTGTGCATCGGATTTGTCAGAAAAATCGTTTAAAATTTATTTAGTTATTTATTTAATTAAAGTATACATATCCACGGCTAATATTTCGAACGGAATATCGTATGTTATTCCACGCGTCGCAGTCACCGAATGATCGGATATTGAATCGAGTTAAAAGCGTTGACGAATCGTCATTGCGGCACACGATACGGCTGCACCTAATATGGCTTTCAACCGATACCGAGGAACTTAAAGTCTCTGGAACCATGCCATCTGCGCGCTCGATAGGTCGTACCGATAACTCGTCATACCTGCGGAACATAATCCATCGAAAAGGATTTTTACGAATATACGATCCGTTGTAGAAACGTAGAGCTTAGTGGTGTACATTTAAAATATATTAACTACTTCTCAATCGAGTACATGAGGAATATTCAAATGTTTATATGATATTTGCTAAATGTCGAGTGAAATGTATTGACACGAAATGCTGTATTTAAATAATTCAGTCGCTAACTAATATCTTTAACGTGTGCTTGATATTTAAGAATAAAAGGCAATTTCAAATCACCAATTCAACAGTTTTACAATTAAATGCATCAAAATAAATTTGCTATAATTAAGAAAGTAACCAGGAACAGTAAAAAAAATTGATATTTAATTTATAATAAAATGGACGCAGAACATATAAACAGGTTTTCGGGGAAAACAATGAAAATTATAACGTAAACTAACAAATGTAGGAACTACTCTTCAAATATTGACGCTGTATCTGTTATTAATTGACACGTAATATGTAATAATATGCTACTAAGCCCTGAAACACGGTAAATATATTTGAGCATGTATCAAATACATAAAATATAATATGTAGGAGAGTTCATCACACCGAGACGGAAACCTCCCTTCGCCTGAAGCGGACTAATGTCAGCATCAAATTGGCTCAAAACATACGATAATACGAAAAATAAATAATTATAGATTAACAAATTCAGATTATAGCTTATTAAGTCTTTAAACAGTAGATTAATGCCCGTCGATTGAATATCTTTGCAAATGTTTGTTTATAACGCGCCGATTTTCAATAGAATATATTTATAGGTTTTGCGTCAATTTTTTACAGTGCATTGATCGTTAAAATGTGAATGGTGATTTGTGCATAGGATTTGTCAGAAAAATCGTTTAAAATTTATTTAGTTATTTATTTAATTAAAGTATACATATCCACGGCTAATATTTCGAACGGAATATCGTATGTTATTCCACGCGTCGCAGTCACCGAATGATCGGATATTGAATCGAGTTAAAAGCGTTGACGAATCGTCATTGCGGCACACGATACGGCTGCACCTAATATGGCTTTCAACCGATACCGAGGAACTTAAAGTCTCTGGAACCATGCCATCTGCGCGCTCGATAGGTCGTACCGATAACTCGTCATACCTGCGGAACATAATCCATCGAAAAGGATTTTTACGAATATACGATCCGTTGTAGAAACGTAGAGCTTAGTGGTGTACATTTAAAATATATTAACTACTTCTCAATCGAGTACATGAGGAATATTCAAATGTTTATATGATATTTGCTAAATGTCGAGTGAAATGTATTGACACGAAATGCTGTATTTAAATAATTCAGTCGCTAACTAATATCTTTAACGTGTGCTTGATATTTAAGAATAAAAGGCAATTTCAAATCACCAATTCAACAGTTTTACAATTAAATGCATCAAAATAAATTTGCTATAATTAAGAAAGTAACCAGGAACAGTAAAAAAAATTGATATTTAATTTATAATAAAATGGACGCAGAACATACAAACAGGTTTTCGGGGAAAACAATGAAAATTATAACGTAAACTAACAAATGTAGGAACTACTCTTCAAATATTGACGCTGTATCTGTTATTAATTGACACGTAATATGTAATAATATGCTACTAAGCCCTGAAACACGGTAAATATATTTGAGCATGTATCAAATACATAAAATATAATATGTAGGAGAGTTCATCACACCGAGACGGAAACCTCCCTTCGCCTGAAGCGGACTAATGTCAGCATCAAATTGGCTCAAAACATACGATAATACGAAAAATAAATAATTATAGATTAACAAATTCAGATTATAGCTTATTAAGTCTTTAAACAGTAGATTAATGCCCGTCGATTGAATATCTTTGCAAATGTTTGTTTATAACGCGCCGATTTTCAATAGAATATATTTATAGGTTTTGCGTCAATTTTTTACAGTGCATTGATCGTTAAAATGTGAATGGTGATTTGTGCATCGGATTTGTCAGAAAAATCGTTTAAAATTTATTTAGTTATTTATTTAATTAAAGTATACATATCCACGGCTAATATTTCGAACGGAATATCGTATGTTATTCCACGCGTCGCAGTCACCGAATGATCGGATATTGAATCGAGTTAAAAGCGTTGACGAATCGTCATTGCGGCACACGATACGGCTGCACCTAATATGGCTTTCAACCGATACCGAGGAACTTAAAGTCTCTGGAACCATGCCATCTGCGCGCTCGATAGGTCGTACCGATAACTCGTCATACCTGCGGAACATAATCCATCGAAAAGGATTTTTACGAATATACGATCCGTTGTAGAAACGTAGAGCTTAGTGGTGTACATTTAAAATATATTAACTACTTCTCAATCGAGTACATGAGGAATATTCAAATGTTTATATGATATTTGCTAAATGTCGAGTGAAATGTATTGACACGAAATGCTGTATTTAAATAATTCAGTCGCTAACTAATATCTTTAACGTGTGCTTGATATTTAAGAATAAAAGGCAATTTCAAATCACCAATTCAACAGTTTTACAATTAAATGCATCAAAATAAATTTGCTATAATTAAGAAAGTAACCAGGAACAGTAAAAAAAATTGATATTTAATTTATAATAAAATGGACGCAGAACATATAAACAGGTTTTCGGGGAAAACAATGAAAATTATAACGTAAACTAACAAATGTAGGAACTACTCTTCAAATATTGACGCTGTATCTGTAATTAATTGACACGTAATATGTAATAATATGCTACTAAGCCCTGAAACACGGTAAATATATTTGAGCATGTATCAAATACATAAAATATAATATGTAGGAGAGTTCATCACACCGAGACGGAAACCTCCCTTCGCCTGAAGCGGACTAATGTCAGCATCAAATTGGCTCAAAACATACGATAATACGAAAGATAAATAATTATAGATTAACAAATTCAGATTATAGCTTATTAAGTCTTTAAACAGTAGATTAATGCCCGTCGATTGAATATCTTTGCAAATGTTTGTTTATAACGCGCCGATTTTCAATAGAATATATTTATAGGTTTTGCGTCAATTTTTTACAGTGCATTGATCGTTAAAATGTGAATGGTGATTTGTGCATCGGATTTGTCAGAAAAATCGTTTAAAATTTATTTAGTTATTTATTTAATTAAAGTATACATATCCACGGCTAATATTTCGAACGGAATATCGTATGTTATTCCACGCGTCGCAGTCACCGAATGATCGGATATTGAATCGAGTTAAAAGCGTTGACGAATCGTCATTGCGGCACACGATACGGCTGCACCTAATATGGCTTTCAACCGATACCGAGGAACTTAAAGTCTCTGGAACCATGCCATCTGCGCGCTCGATAGGTCGTACCGATAACTCGTCATACCTGCGGAACATAATCCATCGAAAAGGATTTTTACGAATATACGATCCGTTGTAGAAACGTAGAGCTTAGTGGTGTACATTTAAAATATATTAACTACTTCTCAATCGAGTACATGAGGAATATTCAAATGTTTATATGATATTTGCTAAATGTCGAGTGAAATGTATTGACACGAAATGCTGTATTTAAATAATTCAGTCGCTAACTAATATCTTTAACGTGTGCTTGATATTTAAGAATAAAAGGCAATTTCAAATCACCAATTCAACAGTTTTACAATTAAATGCATCAAAATAAATTTGCTATAATTAAGAAAGTAACCAGGAACAGTAAAAAAAATTGATATTTAATTTATAATAAAATGGACGCAGAACATAGAAACAGGTTTTCGGGGAAAACAATGAAAATTATAACGTAAACTAACAAATGTAGGAACTACTCTTCAAATATTGACGCTGTATCTGTTATTAATTGACACGTAATATGTAATAATATGCTACTAAGCCCTGAAACACGGTAAATATATTTGAGCATGTATCAAATACATAAAATATAATATGTAGGAGAGTTCATCACACCGAGACGGAAACCTCCCTTCGCCTGAAGCGGACTAATGTCAGCATCAAATTGGCTCAAAACATACGATAATACGAAAAATAAATAATTATAGATTAACAAATTCAGATTATAGCTTATTAAGTCTTTAAACAGTAGATTAATGCCCGTCGATTGAATATCTTTGCAAATGTTTGTTTATAACGCGCCGATTTTCAATAGAATATATTTATAGGTTTTGCGTCAATTTTTTACAGTGCATTGATCGTTAAAATGTGAATGGTGATTTGTGCATAGGATTTGTCAGAAAAATCGTTTAAAATTTATTTAGTTATTTATTTAATTAAAGTATACATATCCACGGCTAATATTTCGAACGGAATATCGTATGTTATTCCACGCGTCGCAGTCACCGAATGATCGGATATTGAATCGAGTTAAAAGCGTTGACGAATCGTCATTGCGGCACACGATACGGCTGCACCTAATATGGCTTTCAACCGATACCGAGGAACTTAAAGTCTCTGGAACCATGCCATCTGCGCGCTCGATAGGTCGTACCGATAACTCGTCATACCTGCGGAACATAATCCATCGAAAAGGATTTTTACGAATATACGATCCGTTGTAGAAACGTAGAGCTTAGTGGTGTACATTTAAAATATATTAACTACTTCTCAATCGAGTACATGAGGAATATTCAAATGTTAATATGATATTTGCTAAATGTCGAGTGAAATGTATTGACACGAAATGCTGTATTTAAATAATTCAGTCGCTAACTAATATCTTTAACGTGTGCTTGATATTTAAGAATAAAAGGCAATTTCAAATCACCAATTCAACAGTTTTACAATTAAATGCATCAAAATAAATTTGCTATAATTAAGAAAGTAACCAGGAACAGTAAAAAAAATTGATATTTAATTTATAATAAAATGGACGCAGAACATATAAACAGGTTTTCGGGGAAAACAATGAAAATTATAACGTAAACTAACAAATGTAGGAACTACTCTTCAAATATTGACGCTGTATCTGTTATTAATTGACACGTAATATGTAATAATATGCTACTAAGCCCTGAAACACGGTAAATATATTTGAGCATGTATCAAATACATAAAATATAATATGTAGGAGAGTTCATCACACCGAGACGGAAACCTCCCTTCGCCTGAAGCGGACTAATGTCAGCATCAAATTGGCTCAAAACATAC
This sequence comes from Periphyllus acericola, assembly GCA_949715065.1. Classification (NCBI taxonomy): domain Eukaryota; kingdom Metazoa; phylum Arthropoda; class Insecta; order Hemiptera; family Aphididae; genus Periphyllus; species Periphyllus acericola. The sequence continues at coordinate 20,418,245 of OX454264.1, forward strand.
GATAATACGAAAAATAAATAATTATAGATTAACAAATTCAGATTATAGCTTATTAAGTCTTTAAACAGTAGATTAATGCCCGTCGATTGAATATCTTTGCAAATGTTTGTTTATAACGCGCCGATTTTCAATAGAATATATTTATAGGTTTTGCGTCAATTTTTTACAGTGCATTGATCGTTAAAATGTGAATGGTGATTTGTGCATCGGATTTGTCAGAAAAATCGTTTAAAATTTATTTAGTTATTTATTTAATTAAAGTATACATATCCACGGCTAATATTTCGAACGGAATATCGTATGTTATTCCACGCGTCGCAGTCACCGAATGATCGGATATTGAATCGAGTTAAAAGCGTTGACGAATCGTCATTGCGGCACACGATACGGCTGCACCTAATATGGCTTTCAACCGATACCGAGGAACTTAAAGTCTCTGGAACCATGCCATCTGCGCGCTCGATAGGTCGTACCGATAACTCGTCATACCTGCGGAACATAATCCATCGAAAAGGATTTTTACGAATATACGATCCGTTGTAGAAACGTAGAGCTTAGTGGTGTACATTTAAAATATATTAACTACTTCTCAATCGAGTACATGAGGAATATTCAAATGTTTATATGATATTTGCTAAATGTCGAGTGAAATGTATTGACACGAAATGCTGTATTTAAATAATTCAGTCGCTAACTAATATCTTTAACGTGTGCTTGATATTTAAGAATAAAAGGCAATTTCAAATCACCAATTCAACAGTTTTACAATTAAATGCATCAAAATAAATTTGCTATAATTAAGAAAGTAACCAGGAACAGTAAAAAAAATTGATATTTAATTTATAATAAAATGGACGCAGAACATACAAACAGGTTTTCGGGGAAAACAATGAAAATTATAACGTAAACTAACAAATGTAGGAACTACTCTTCAAATATTGACGCTGTATCTGTTATTAATTGACACGTAATATGTAATAATATGCTACTAAGCCCTGAAACACGGTAAATATATTTGAGCATGTATCAAATACATAAAATATAATATGTAGGAGAGTTCATCACACCGAGACGGAAACCTCCCTTCGCCTGAAACGGACTAATGTCAGCATCAAATTGGCTCAAAACATACGATAATACGAAAAATAAATAATTATAGATTAACAAATTCAGATTATAGCTTATTAAGTCTTTAAACAGTAGATTAATGCCCGTCGATTGAATATCTTTGCAAATGTTTGTTTATAACGCGCCGATTTTCAATAGAATATATTTATAGGTTTTGCGTCAATTTTTTACAGTGCATTGATCGTTAAAATGTGAATGGTGATTTGTGCATAGGATTTGTCAGAAAAATCGTTTAAAATTTATTTAGTTATTTATTTAATTAAAGTATACATATCCACGGCTAATATTTCGAACGGAATATCGTATGTTATTCCACGCGTCGCAGTCACCGAATGATCGGATATTGAATCGAGTTAAAAGCGTTGACGAATCGTCATTGCGGCACACGATACGGCTGCACCTAATATGGCTTTCAACCGATACCGAGGAACTTAAAGTCTCTGGAACCATGCCATCTGCGCGCTCGATAGGTCGTACCGATAACTCGTCATACCTGCGGAACATAATCCATCGAAAAGGATTTTTACGAATATACGATCCGTTGTAGAAACGTAGAGCTTAGTGGTGTACATTTAAAATATATTAACTACTTCTCAATCGAGTACATGAGGAATATTCAAATGTTAATATGATATTTGCTAAATGTCGAGTGAAATGTATTGACACGAAATGCTGTATTTAAATAATTCAGTCGCTAACTAATATCTTTAACGTGTGCTTGATATTTAAGAATAAAAGGCAATTTCAAATCACCAATTCAACAGTTTTACAATTAAATGCATCAAAATAAATTTGCTATAATTAAGAAAGTAACCAGGAACAGTAAAAAAAATTGATATTTAATTTATAATAAAATGGACGCAGAACATATAAACAGGTTTTCGGGGAAAACAATGAAAATTATAACGTAAACTAACAAATGTAGGAACTACTCTTCAAATATTGACGCTGTATCTGTTATTAATTGACACGTAATATGTAATAATATGCTACTAAGCCCTGAAACACGGTAAATATATTTGAGCATGTATCAAATACATAAAATATAATATGTAGGAGAGTTCATCACACCGAGACGGAAACCTCCCTTCGCCTGAAGCGGACTAATGTCAGCATCAAATTGGCTCAAAACATACGATAATACGAAAAATAAATAATTATAGATTAACAAATTCAGATTATAGCTTATTAAGTCTTTAAACAGTAGATTAATGCCCGTCGATTGAATATCTTTGCAAATGTTTGTTTATAACGCGCCGATTTTCAATAGAATATATTTATAGGTTTTGCGTCAATTTTTTACAGTGCATTGATCGTTAAAATGTGAATGGTGATTTGTGCATCGGATTTGTCAGAAAAATCGTTTAAAATTTATTTAGTTATTTATTTAATTAAAGTATACATATCCACGGCTAATATTTCGAACGGAATATCGTATGTTATTCCACGCGTCGCAGTCACCGAATGATCGGATATTGAATCGAGTTAAAAGCGTTGACGAATCGTCATTGCGGCACACGATACGGCTGCACCTAATATGGCTTTCAACCGATACCGAGGAACTTAAAGTCTCTGGAACCATGCCATCTGCGCGCTCGATAGGTCGTACCGATAACTCGTCATACCTGCGGAACATAATCCATCGAAAAGGATTTTTACGAATATACGATCCGTTGTAGAAACGTAGAGCTTAGTGGTGTACATTTAAAATATATTAACTACTTCTCAATCGAGTACATGAGGAATATTCAAATGTTTATATGATATTTGCTAAATGTCGAGTGAAATGTATTGACACGAAATGCTGTATTTAAATAATTCAGTCGCTAACTAATATCTTTAACGTGTGCTTGATATTTAAGAATAAAAGGCAATTTCAAATCACCAATTCAACAGTTTTACAATTAAATGCATCAAAATAAATTTGCTATAATTAAGAAAGTAACCAGGAACAGTAAAAAAAATTGATATTTAATTTATAATAAAATGGACGCAGAACATACAAACAGGTTTTCGGGGAAAACAATGAAAATTATAACGTAAACTAACAAATGTAGGAACTACTCTTCAAATATTGACGCTGTATCTGTTATTAATTGACACGTAATATGTAATAATATGCTACTAAGCCCTGAAACACGGTAAATATATTTGAGCATGTATCAAATACATAAAATATAATATGTAGGAGAGTTCATCACACCGAGACGGAAACCTCCCTTCGCCTGAAACGGACTAATGTCAGCATCAAATTGGCTCAAAACATACGATAATACGAAAAATAAATAATTATAGATTAACAAATTCAGATTATAGCTTATTAAGTCTTTAAACAGTAGATTAATGCCCGTCGATTGAATATCTTTGCAAATGTTTGTTTATAACGCGCCGATTTTCAATAGAATATATTTATAGGTTTTGCGTCAATTTTTTACAGTGCATTGATCGTTAAAATGTGAATGGTGATTTGTGCATAGGATTTGTCAGAAAAATCGTTTAAAATTTATTTAGTTATTTATTTAATTAAAGTATACATATCCACGGCTAATATTTCGAACGGAATATCGTATGTTATTCCACGCGTCGCAGTCACCGAATGATCGGATATTGAATCGAGTTAAAAGCGTTGACGAATCGTCATTGCGGCACACGATACGGCTGCACCTAATATGGCTTTCAACCGATACCGAGGAACTTAAAGTCTCTGGAACCATGCCATCTGCGCGCTCGATAGGTCGTACCGATAACTCGTCATACCTGCGGAACATAATCCATCGAAAAGGATTTTTACGAATATACGATCCGTTGTAGAAACGTAGAGCTTAGTGGTGTACATTTAAAATATATTAACTACTTCTCAATCGAGTACATGAGGAATATTCAAATGTTAATATGATATTTGCTAAATGTCGAGTGAAATGTATTGACACGAAATGCTGTATTTAAATAATTCAGTCGCTAACTAATATCTTTAACGTGTGCTTGATATTTAAGAATAAAAGGCAATTTCAAATCACCAATTCAACAGTTTTACAATTAAATGCATCAAAATAAATTTGCTATAATTAAGAAAGTAACCAGGAACAGTAAAAAAAATTGATATTTAATTTATAATAAAATGGACGCAGAACATACAAACAGGTTTTCGGGGAAGACAATGAGAATCATAACCTATAATAACAAACCGAGAAACCGACTGATGTCAGCATCAAAATTGGCTCAAAACATACGATAATACGAAAAAATATTATAGGTAATGTTATCATCTCGAGTTAATACTTACATCTAGATATTCTAGATGTGTTGGTCTCTGACGTTTTCTTGATGAGCCCTGGTCCATCTTGGCACTCCGGGCAGATGATTAGTCTGAAGATGGAAGATGAAACGAAGATGAAAAATACGTCACCGCTACGCGAGAGAGACGTTCGAAACGAGAGACGTGGAAGTAGATTGCATAGAAAGAAGCACACGGTGTGAATGACCGTTGGGACGATCCACTCTTGGGTACACGACCGTTCGCCCCTCCAAAACGTCGGTATTACACGGTACAATCGATAGTTTCGCTCGAGTCGCTTCGCTACTATTGGTCGAGCCATGTAAATCACGTTTGACGTTTTCAGGAATACCGATTTCTGTAGAAATCGTTATATTGTGTGTGTATACGGTGTATTATATTATGTTCATACTTAATAAATCATGCCGATGACAATAATAATAGGATCGTGTATTCCTCTTTTGTGCAGTCAATACACCTTTTGGTGCAGTGTCCCTAGACCCTAAGACCCGACCATATATATTATAACAATAGTTTTTCGAAAAAAATCAATATCCTTAGCGAAATAATAAGTAAGATGAATATAACGAAAATTCCTTTTTGTGGCCATGTAGACGACAAGAGGATTAAAATGGCCACACGTGGGTCTACATGCATTAGTTATATTGTCTCTTAACCGTCGCCGCTTTTTTCCACGAAACGAACCCATAGGTTAAAACATCTGTGGGGTGTATAATACAATATACTTTATGATGTACATTGTACATAGTACGATACTAATATAACAATAAGAAGGTTCAAAAGAAGTACAAACGGACCCACACGTGGGCCGATAGCAGCGTACCTAGACGTGACCCTTGGCGGCGGCCAGCGTTCGAGGAGATTAATCACCCGTCTCGGCGGCGTCGTAGCGTGCATTCCTTCGGTCTTCCTGTACAATGGTAGTTTCAGCTGTCACGACGGCGACGGTACTACACAAAGAAATCGAACTGAGGTAAATGCGTTAACAGTGTGTGAAGGTTTTAAAACGTACGTGTATCTACTGAATATTTTTTTCACCCCCGTGGCCTCGTTGTTACAACAATTCAAGATGATGGATCGAAGCCAAGGGGACCACCCATTGTACACGACTTGTAGAAGGTACTGAGGAATAAAACCAGCTAATATTTTTTTTAACATAGAGTCGAGTTGTAAATAGTCCAGTGTTCGAAAACTGTGGTGTAGTAGAATATTTGCGCCGCGAAGTGCAGGCATAGGAAGAGTATGTTTATGATAATGATTTAATTAATTAATGTATTTGATTGCGGTAGAACACTACAATATTGCAAAAATTATACATAAAAATTAAAAATTGTACTAAAAAATAACGTTCTTTAAGTAGAACTTTATTCATTTTAATTTTTCATTAGTTTCAAAATGTTTAAACTCTAAAAAATAAATTTTACTTTAAAAGTGTAAATGAATGCATTTATATGGTTTTTTTTTTAATTTTAAATTTAAGTTGTGGTTCTGTTTAGAGCTAAGAAATTCATATGCCAGGAAGCATTTCATTCCACGTCGGTGGATGTAAGCAGAGCGTACTTAAAATATTCTAAGTCACTTACCTTCAAGTATTCGGATAAACCGTATGACAGATTTCTTTATCTAGTCTCCTATCATTTATTTTACATATGGTTTCAAATCCGGTGTTGTGTTCATAAATTCAAATGTAGGTACTACGATCAAACTATCGTTTCGACTATACACACAATAATATTAATAAACAATAAGTAATTCAAACAATAATCACCAAATTATTAATGATATACTTCAGACTCAAAGCCAGTTTATTAATTTTATATTATGGAATTTTTATGAAATCTAAAAAGTATTATAAAAGTGAAATTACTTGAAAAAATTGAAAAATAAATGAAATTGGTTTTTAAATGAGTAATTTCAACAAAATTAGCAATACATTCGAGAGTAGATGAAAAGTTGCAAATTCAACAGCAGCCGCACCCTATGGATTGCAAAAAGTTGTCACACAACTTTATTAATTTTGTACTATAAAAATGAATTTTTGGTTAGCTAAATAACGATTCGGACCACTGCATCGTATGACTCAGTACGGCGATCGGTTGATCACAAAAAACCGACGGGTCACCGTTATTTTTTATACTCAGTTTACTTGTTAATTATTAACACACACACACACACACACACACACACACACACACACACACACACACACACACACACACACACACACACACACACACACACACACACACACACACACACCGAAGCACCCGGCCCTGTTAACCGTACGTAGGCTCAGTTAATTGTAATCTTTTTGGAATTCCGTGGCAAACGAAGATTTTCTCCGATAACGATCTTCCAAGAATTCGATACATGTTTTTCGATACATGTTCAATGTCACCACAGGCAATCACGTGAGTAAAACGTATTATTCGGATACAATCTTCTTTTATTAGTTGTACAAGTTATAACACTGCGGTGCTCTTCACAGCGGGCCTAAGATCGCTATGTGAGACCTTCTTCAGGGCGGGTATTATAAACTATTATTCCAGACGGTCGGGTTCGGTCATTTCATTTTTCATACGGCTTCTCTTTGTAATTATACGAAATTGAACATCGTGGGGCCGCCTCCTCCGCCATCGCTGCACCCTCGAGGGTACGATAATATAATAATAAATTATTATGAAAAAAACTCGAGAAACCCGACTTCGAGGGAAATAATAATCTTCTATAAACCTGTGCAATGCAATACATGTAGTACGAATAGGAATGTTGAAAAATAATAACCCAACAAATAAGTTTATTTCAACACTTTGTTTAAGATTCAAAGGGGACGAGGCATATACTATTGTATTTTTATCATGGTAGGTTTAATTTTAATTTTGTATATTAAAATAATATTAATAGGTATATAATATGAATACGTAAAAAAAATTACTTGTTTATATTTCGATGACAAATGTAAGTACCTATTTCGTTAAAAAAAATGCACGGGTACGCAAAAGATAAAACTTCTCTCTACAACGATGTATATCCTTCAAAACAAGCAAAAACGTCCGCAAAAATATCGATTATTTTTTGAAGTGATTAAATAATTAGTGGTCAAGATCCCAAGTCACAGTAGGAATAAAACTCTGGGCTTTGGGAACTTTTTCCTGTACTGGTTGTCGGAATACGTATTGAAATTGAGCAATTACAGACAAGCCTATGAACCTAGTGAACTTGTAAATTATAAAAATAATATTATAATAGGTTCACCATCACCACCACCACCACCACAGCATCACCACTCACTCAGACCAGTTCGACGGTAGCGTGTTCAGGACAATATTGAAATATGACAATAATATTTATATAATTTATTTATACATTTTTCTATACAATGAATCTGTAGCAAGTATTTTCAAATAAGTAGCAAATTAAATTATAATAATTTTAAATTTTTTTTTCGTACATTCAAAATAAATTTTTTAAATGTGGTAAATCTTTTAATGTTTGTTTTAGGATTGTTCCTAAAAATTACTCAATTTTAACATATATTCAATGCAAATAACACGTAGAGAGAGTTCTCAACTATTCAGGAATGCTACTTTTATTTGCATATGAGTAAGGATGTATAGTACAGCAATTATATGAACTTGGTTATCATATCAGCCGTAGTCATTGCTATACTAAAATATATTTTCATAGGCACTATTTAAATACTTGCAGATAGCAACACAATAATAAAATTGGGATCTGATATTAGATAACATAATATGTTATCTAATATCAGATCCCAATATCATATTTCATATATTATATGATATTATAATGTATACTTATGGTACGTTGTAAAATATTTTGTAGTTATAAGTTTTGAGATAATATGCAAGTGCACAGGGCACGGGCACTTGGTAATTAGACGTTTGCCTTTAGTTCGAACCACATTTTATAAAACACATTTGCACATTAACATTACCACATAACAGGGTAGAACCATACTCATTTTATACCCGGCTGATGCTGAATTAATGAATAATATTATTTTTTCACTGTATATGATTATGATAATTGATTTGACTTTCCGTTTTATAAAATATTACCAAAAATATATTACACGCATTTCAACACAATCGTATTTCGCGTATGTGATCGCTTTGATGAATATGATTATATTTGAGTTCGCGAGTACGCGAATTCACGAAACCGCGTCCAGTCGAGTGTCCCCACGAACGCCGCGGTGGGGTGCGTTCGTCAAATTCACTACACGAGACACCGAGACTTGTTCCGACAGATCAATCGGTCCATGTAGCAACAGCGTGTCGCGTATTTAACGTTGTGATACGTACACAACTGTTGTGCACCTATTCACCGTCCGTGATATAATATTGTATCCGATAGTGACGTATGGAGGCGAACGCAGCGGAATGCGAACGGACACGCGCGACGTGCGCAGCAGAGCCCTGATCAATGCGTGTAGGTTGGTCTATCTATATAAATATAAATACAATAATGTATCGACGACGACCGAGTCGACAAATCGCGAAAAGAGATTCGGTCGTTTATTGTCGAAAAACTGATCGCGTATTTTTCCACGCACGGTCTGTGCGAGCCGTGTGTACGAAAAATAATACTCGTGCGCCCCGTTGTAAAGTACCATAAGTTGTAAAGTATATCACAATAACATTATATTTACGTGGAAAAATCACACGATTAGATAAGCTCGGTTGCATAACATGTGGATCGACGGTTACATTTACTCGAGTACTTTACAAGACTGACAATCTCGAATACTACATTATGTATTGTACCTACCATAAGTGGTTTTGAGAAAAAACCGGATTAAATTATCTTCAGTGTTTTGACGTATCAGAAAATACAAAACCACTTAGCTTCAAAAACATCCGATATTTTTCGAGTGCTTTTTACCATCAACCTGATATCTGTACCGGACCTGTTAAATTTACATACGAATTAAATTAGAAGAAGGAGATACATTCGGTAAAACGCATTACATTTATTTACTCGACGTGTCTATTTTATTTTTTTTATTCGGTATACTAGTTAGTTATTACACACACACACACACCTCGATGCACCCGATACTAAGAGCAGGCGTGCCCAACCCGCGGCCCGCGAAGGTGTTCCAACCGGCCCGTGACCATTTTATAAAAATTAGAAATTTTTATAGGTGTAAAAAAAATTATTATTTATAAAAAATGTATTTTATTAAGTTTTTAAGAATATAAAATATTTTACAATTTTTAATTTTTATATAAAAATGCATTGGATTTTAGAATATGAATAGAAATAAATTTGTGTAATTGATGCAAATGGACTACAAATAAATAAATAATTAAATAATTTAAGTACATAAATTTAAGTATATAGATTTTAGAATATTAATAAAAAAAAATAGTGTGAAATTTGGGCTTGTTTTTCTTTTACCAATCTTTCAATATTCGCAGTCAAATGTGTAACGCCAATTCTTAATAAGAAGTGTAAGTGTTCATCCGTCAAACGAGAACTTTCAGAACATTTTACGTCATTCATGCGTGAAAACGTTTGTTCGCAAATATAAGTAGAACCAAATAATGAAAATATACGCATTGATAATTCTTTTATTTTTGGAAGATCATCAGTAAGAGTCTTATAAAAATGTATTAAATCTGTGTTTTTATCTGTGATATCTTTATATAAATCTTTCAAAATGATTATTTGTTTTCAAATCAATAAGTTCAAGTTGAACAGTTTCATGAACATTATTTTCATCAAACAGAAATGGATTTTCAATCAATCGAAATAAAGTCATATGTGATTTGAAATCTTGGAAACGGTTTTCAAATTCTATAGATAATTATTCCAACATACTCACAAAATGATTTGTCGGAACGTCAATTAAAGAATTTTGTTTAATTTCTTGACACGATTTAAAATGTAAAAAATGTTGCTTTAATATTTGGTTTTTAAAAAAAGTTGTAATTTTATTTCAAACGATTTTACATCACTTATTAGCTCGAAAATAGTTTTTGATTGTTTTTGAAGTTAAAGATTTAATTCATTTAAATGAGCAGAAATATCAGTTAAGAAAGCAAGATCGTACATCCATTGTTCGTTTTCAAATTCTTCTACTGGTTTGTTTTATTCTATCATAAATATTTGAATTTCTCGTCGAAGATCAAAAAAACGTTTTTATACTTTTCCTCGACTTAACCACCTAACCTGGTTATGATACAAAACATCTTTATGTTCCGAATCAATTTAATTTAAAAATTCTATAAATTGTCTATGTTTTAACCCGTGCGATCTAATGAAGCTACAATTTCTACTAATGAACCTACAATTTCTAATGACGAAAACAAACTAACAACTATTGCGTGAAAATATTGAGAACTTAAAACACATACGATTTGAGTCCTAAATTCGATAAGTGAACAAAGATAATATTATATCCGATAAAATGTACAGTAGATATACCTATGACTAGTCTATATTTTATCGAAATGAACAAAAAAAAAACCCGTGAAGCATATACGGCTCGCAGTATAAATATACATTTTGAATGTGGTCCGCAAGTTTAAAAAGGTTGGGCACGCCTGCTATAGAGTGTAGACCAGCATTTCCCAACTGGTGTTCCGCGGAACCTAAGGGTTCCGTGAGCCGGCGCCAAGGGTTCCGTAAAAAATTTGGGAAATATATATTAATTAAAAATATTTTTAATTTGAATTACGATTCGAACATAGAATAGGCGATCGCGAATAGCTCCTATTCTCGTTAGGACGTTTCCTTATCTTATGATAAAATATTCGATATAACGTTAATAACACCATAACAATATTGAAGGTTGTCGATCCATATATATTTCTATTTTATATTTATTCTATTTATAGTCATTAGCTAGCAGTTGGCCAGAGTTGGCTCTTCACTACAAGATACTTGTTGTCAGTTTTAATTCTGCCTTGACGATATGAGAATTAATTTCTTTTCTTGTAATAATAATACATTTATCAATTACATATGTTTAGTTTCGTCGTTTATTTTCAAAATATAAATTACACATTTATTGAAAAACTGTTTTTTTTACAGTGAATTTTAGTGTTCAATTATTACTATCACGAATAACTCTCATTTTCTGATAATTTGTACTTTAAATTATGTAGAAATGGTTTAAAATTAGGGATTAAAAACGTTTTTAACATACGTTATTTAATTACATTATTTAAATTAAATCGTTAACCATTATAATTTTTTATCATTTTTTAAAAATAACGTTTACGTTTTCGTTATGTTTAACGTTATGAGCATTTTTTCGTTTTTTCCGTTTTAAAAAGTTAATACAAATAAATAATACATTTTTAGCTTTTGTATATACATTAAAAATATTGTTATAGTTATAAACAAAATAAAATGTTTAAATCGTCTTTACTTAATTTTTTTTTTATATTTATGACACTTTTGTGTCGGAAGTGTCCGACAACCCACTCATTTAAGTGTACAAAACATATATATGCACTACTTATATAGAAAAAATATGGGGGGTTCCACAAAACGTTCAAACTCCAACAAAGGTTCCGCGAGTAAAAGAAGTTGGGAAACGCTGATGTAGACCATGCGTAGATTCGGTAAATTATAGTGTTTTTGGAATTCCGTGGCAAACGATGTTTTTCTCCGACAACGATCTTCAAAGATTGTAATAATGGATTTAGGAGTGCGCATTCAAGACGGGTTTCTTTTTTTGCCCATTATATTTTATTACGGTTGAGAGTAATATATTTAAGGCATGTCCAATCGGCCGGACAATAAAACCGATCTTCGAGGCTTTCAAAGAAGTGAAATATAAAACATGTTCACTGCAGGCAATCGCGTGTATGACATGTAATTTCAGATACAATCTTCTTTCGTTAGTTGTAACGTGAGACCTTCTAGGGGTTGGGTATTATTAATTATTATTCCAGACGGTCGGGTTCGGTTCTTTCATTTTTCATACGGCGTCTCTTTGTTACTATATGAAATTGACAGCCATCTGAACCTCGTTCAGCCGCCGCCATTGCCGCCATCGCCGCGCCCCCGAGGGTACGATAATATAATAATAAATTATTATGAAAAAAACCCGATAACCCTGTTATGGACACTATATTATTATTATAATTATTATTATTAGTATTAGTATATTAAGCATTAGTCTCATGTGGGGATTAATGCAGTGTAAACATTTTTAAAACAAAGAACAGCTTGACACCGTCCGCAATGCGAACGGGTCGGTAGTCGAGTCTTAGCAGTTTAGCACCATACGTATTCGTACGTCATTCTTATATTTTATATTAATATTTTCATACTGTGTAATATTTCATTAATAGTGTTTAATAAAGCATTAAATAGTTCTTTTGGTGTTGTGTTATTGTTGTGGAATTCTCCCTGTTGTCGAACTCAAACGTTACTTACCGGAATTAACCGGAGATACATAACAACCCGACTTCAAAGGAAATAATTATTATCCTTACAGCAGTGCAACACAATACATGTAGTATATACTCGTAATTTAAGCGTTATAGTGTATATAGTTAAGTACGAATAAGCATGTTGAAAAAATAACTCAACTAACAAGTTTTTTTCAACCCTTCAAATTAGAATCAGTGTTGACGTGGAATATACTACATACACTTGTTGCTAAGTGCGTTCCTATGTAAATCTTCGAACATTTAAAAATCGTTTAACACACTACATTGTAATTAGATTTGGGTAACAGGCACGACAGTCTCACTGGATAATTAGAAGTCGAGGAAAGCATTCGGGTCATTATAACTGTAGGTAATGTGTGGTGCCTTAACTTCTATCGAATCTAATCATATCTTATCATATCTAATCATATCTAATCTGTATTAGTATACAATATAATATTATATATGATACGCTTTACAAATAGATATCGGATATTATTGATCATATTACATACATTACACATTTGCCTTTCACGATGTGAGAATTTTTACAGGGCTATAAAATACAGATTTCACGTGCAACTTTTAATGCTTTCCCAACGATTTACGGAAAGGCGACAGGCATCCGGTCAATATTTGATTAAATTATTTGAATAATAGCGACGTTTTGGTTTTGGAGTGTGCCGTGTGACGGACCCACAAAGCTAGGTTCACCATCCCGCGGCCTTAGCCGGAGCAAACACGGTTTTTATTAAGACCCATTTAAATATATAAATTAATAATGAATCAAAATAATAGATACAAGATTTATATTATTATTACAACTATGAAAACACAATGAGGGTGGGAAGGTCGTGACGTTGGAACCATGACATCTGATCGGGGAGAAGTCGCACTTGACGTCCGAGTAACGAACACACCCGATGAGATATAATTAAAACATTTTTAATTCATTGGCAATACGCACTCTAATTTTTTTTACGATTTTTACTTTACAAATATCGGACCGTAAAGGTTAATATTCATTAGACATGTTGATAGATCAAGCTTATTCCCGCATAGGTTCCGGTGACAATACAAGCTCACACCGATTTGTGTGCAAAACTATGAAATGTAACATCAATCGCAGTAATACATTGTCTCAATACACGCAGACCATAGTCACTGGTTCACGGACTACGAGGGACATGTTTGTGGAGTCAGTATACATAATAACGTGACCGACTTTGATACAAAATGCAATAATAATAATAAACTAAAAGGCAAGCCAGTTGAAAAGCGTCGAAACCACGTGAGTCAAAAGCTATAAAATAAAAAGTGTCGATGCCAAGTCGCGAGATAACAACCGAGCGTCAAGTACGACCGTTATATGGGAACACTCTCATGACACACGATATTTAAAATTGTATTAGAACAATTTAATTCGAGGGGACCGCCGAGGCTAATGCAACGTGACGACCAACTAACACGTTATTAAAATTATTATACATAAAAAACAATGATATGTATCGTGGGGGGGGGTGTACACCAGTGCTCACCCCCGAATAATCGTCGGTGATGTCCACCGGCGGCTTTCGCCGGGGGAGTGATTTGGCTCGTCTAATCCATAATCTAATGATCTTAAAAAAAACAAACGAATCTTCAATGAAGAAGCAAGAGTTAGTGGTCCGTTCAACGGCCGAGACAAAAAGAGATTCCGTGAGTGTGTCTTTTCTCGAGAACCAATCTCGATGAAATCAGAAAAAGGCAAGACAAAAAAGGGAGCTGTGGCCGGTACATAACGGTTAAAATATACGGTCAAGGCCCTCCGCACACGAGGCGATTATAACGCGACACGATTCTTGCGCGACTTATGCGATATATGCGACACAAGCAATCTGCGCGATTACGGGGGCGCACACGATGCGATTGTTGTGCGATTATTATTATCGTTGTTTACGTATTATTCGCTTGTTATCAGTCGATTACTGATGTTTGCTCAGTTCTTTGGTTACCTTTTTTAAAATGTCGAGTTCATCTAGTGACGAAGAAGCAATTGATACGTACTATTTGTACAAAAATTTGGTTGATAGAAAAAAGCAAGAAAAGAACCATAGAAGGAAATCAATTGACATGTCATGCCAAGCTTTGTCTTGACAATCTCTTCTTGAATACTCCGACATAGTAAAATCATAAAGTTCAGGATGTTTTTCAATTTCACCAACAAATTTAATATTGAATGCCTCCATAGTAAAATAATATAATAAAAAATATATAACGAAAATAAAAATGTAATTACGCGCGATTCGTGCGACGCGACTGCCAAGCGATCAGCACTGCCGGTCGCACGTGTCGTCCGTCGTTCGCGTCGCAATTGCGTCGTTATCAAATTGCGTCGTTAGTGGAAATATTATTGGAAATATCTCTCTCTATGTGTTTCAAGGATAAATTTAAAAATCTATAAACTCAACCGAAGACAAAAGATATACTACTCCTGGCACACCCTTTAATCTTGCAATCGTAGAAAATGCTTCATCCCCTCCTTCATGTAACCTTGGCTTGAATACCTGAAAAAGCTTTATTTTTGATAAATCAACACATTATAAGTTATAACATTATACATATTATATATTCTTATAGATTATAGACATCATACATTATTTTAGATTGTAATTTTTTTTTTCTGTTTTTTTTTCTGAGATTTATACGAGATACTCTACGAGTATTTTCTACAATTCTATATTCAAACATATATTATTTTTAAAATGCAAAGGACCTTATTTGCAATGTTCGTTTTATTTGTATCATTTATCATTACCATATATTATCAGTGTGAACATAAAGTTATTATTAATTAATTATCGTACATAATTATCATATATAATTTAATATTTCAACATTAATGGATTTAACAGTTAAATAATAATAAGCCTTTTTTGGTTAGTTATAAATTTTATAATATTACAATACCTACTTTAAATTTATATTATAAACACGTGTGATGTCTAGAACATATTATAAGGATTTTGATCACTATTTTGAACGCCTTGCACAGTTATAAGTATCGTGGAAAACATTAACACTATATCTACGTACACGTAATACGTAAATATACTTTAATAATAAAATGTATTTTTAGTTCAAAATTTAATATTGTTTAAAAATTTAATCGAATTTCATATTTCTATGTAGTCATTTTAAACCTCAAGCTGTAAAATTAATTTTCAACCGAAAATACGTTAGTGAATACGAAAATAAACGTTTTTCATTTAAACTTGCTATAAAATAAATACATAAATTTAAATATAAATTAGAAATGAAAGAAAAATTTTTCAAAAATAATTTCATGAACTTTAATTGTTAAACTGATGATGATTAGTATGAGTCTATTATTTCTTTTTTAGTTGAATAGTGCTTTTATATTTAAATATTTGATTTCCTGGCTATACCTATTTTAATATATTATAATACATAATTTACACAACATATTATAAAAAATATTATATTGTAACATAACTTTAAATGAATATTTTGCTTCAATATTTTTGTTTTTTTAATACTTAACTCGAGATCTATATATAATAGTCATCACTACATGTAATTTTATTTGAGCTTTTAGTAATTTAATAATTTTATATATTATATTATGTGTAAAGTGTACACCCAATATAAGGCTATTATATTACCGATTTAGGCGCAATGATTCAATAATTATAACTGTAAGTATGTATTATATAATACATGACTATATTATTTCAGTATATAATGTTATAAAAAAATTATAATTTTGTGTTATTTACATTGTATACGTAATATTCAGATCGATAATTTAAATATATTATCAGGTCTATATATTACAGAAATGTGACTTATGATTTTTTTTTTTTTTTAATATGTGAGTAATCAAACACACGGTTATTAAAACATGCAGGTATTCACACGAATATTTTAATTACATTTCGGTACATGGACTTTCTTGTTCATAGTTGACTATGTAAGGAACGATTAACTTAAGGTATTTCATATGTTTTATTCGTTTATATAATATAAATAACATTCATTATTGTATTAAAAGGACTATACGTATGTATGTACGAAACACATATAAAATAAAAGTGATAAATCATTAAGGAGATTTAACATAGATTTTATTCATGAAAGGTTTAGATAATAATTATTTATTTTTTATAGCAACAATTGGAAAATATAACAATGTACAATGGAATCGACAAAAGTGTAAGTATAACTAATATTAACTTTAATTAATGAGGAAAAAAATATGAATTTTAAGTAATAATTAACAATAACTAATCTCAGAAAATTTCTAAATGTCGATCTTGTATTTATCGACTTTAGTAAATTCTAGAAAATAATATCATTTAATACGGTCCGACTCCAAATAATATTCACCGTCCTGAATCTTACAAACTAGGTATAATAAATAAATAAAGAATTTTTATTTCCATATTTTTATATGGTTCATGAATATACTTTTGTAACACGTAAATAGTAGGGAATTGACTACATTTTATTACAGTAAATAATATTGTATTATGATACTATAGCATAAAATATTCACACAGGGTGTATTATTAATATATTTTCACATAAGTTCTTGTATCTAGTAAATTGGACAAAATTATTTATAGTTCTATAATATTATGATACTGTATATTAGTCCAATTGTCTTATTCGAACACGGAATATTTCAGAATCTGTGTTTTCTTCTTGTCGGGTAATATTTAAGGGATGCCAACTACAAAAAACACACCCACTTCGACAACATCGAGTATTGGTGAGATTAATTTAATTTAATTTATACACAATTTCAATTATAAACTTACAATAGTGATCTGAATTCAAAATTGTGCGATTGGTTGTTAACTTTATGTTTAAGATTGGGAAATGTCGATCCGTGTCTGTGGATCAGACCTGATTGAATACATGACTCTTATACTCGTATGTGAAGCAGAACTCCCACCTGATATATACGAAGATAGCGAATATGGTAAGTCACAGTGTACCTACCTGTAACTTTTAAAATTTAAAACGACCTATGGAATAACTTTGTTTTTAGATTTTATTATTATCTTTACCTATATGAACATAATTATTGCTATTTATACATTTTTATTAGTATGTAGAAATAGCTAGTGACTTTTTTAACAGTATGAGGTGTGCGTTTTTGTGTGTTATCTTATGGTACGTATCAATCCACTCCTAGAAAATAAAACTGTGTATTACACTCTAGATACCTGTGGCCATTCCTATTTTTGTATACTTTGTAGCCTGTGATACTATAAATGAACACGATCATGCCAGTAAATTGTAACTCGACTTCTGAAGTGTTTTAATATGACGTATATCTTTTGTTTTAGTTTACAATAAAACACAAAGTGCATTCCAGAATCTTGCGAATGAATGCTGTGAGTACTCGTGCAAATCGAAGACCATCCAGTTGTTTTGTGTGAAGAAAAGGTACCTATCTAATATTTAATACTTACATATTATTCTTATAAAACTATGATCTCGAAGACTAGATGTATAATTAATACGTGAACATGTTTACCATAATGTGTGGTCAAATAAAGATGATTGTAATTAGTCCGATCATGTAAAAATAAATGAACATATATTAGAAGCAAGGAATATTTTAATTTCTTATAAGGTCTAAATTAATTAATAAAATAACCTAATAGTAAATCGGTTAATCAATTTTTATTTTGTGTCCAAAATAAAGAACTATAGGTAGGTACACTGATTTTTATTGTATAACAATTATGATTAACTTTCTTTTTATTAAAAAACTTATTAAAATTATTGGACCCAAAAAGTATGTGTATGATTTATAATTAAGAACACTATTACAATTTACAGTGCTACAACGCCTGCAACTATTAAACTGGATCCAAATAAACCTCACAACGGAGTACCACTGAACGTATTCCTTTATTTTTATCGTCACACTTTAAGTAAGTACAGGTTTGTTTTGATAAGTCTTCACAATAATTTGTGATTCGTTTTCTCAATATTAAACGAGATAGTCAATATAAATTCTTCAATTTCTTTAATGTCTTGATATACTTGCTTGATTGATAGTCTAATTATTTGTTTTTAAAAATGTCAGTGGATACTTTAGCTTCTAGGATTTTTTCACGTTGAAGCATTCGACCTGAAGACGATTCAAGTGTAGAATTGTATGCCATAACTATTTTATCATAACAAAACGGCTCAAGATACTTTATACGTTCAAGAAACTTCATAAATAAATAAATTCGTTGAACACTTTTAGAGTTATTCTTGTTTACCACTGAACGCCTAACATAACATTGAAATACACTTAAAAATTTAAGGATAATATCGACGTGTTTCTCTCTTCCAATTCCTACATTAGATTATTTTTAGATATAATAGAGTGCATTCACACGTAAACCGTCGAAAATTTAAACGTCGTTAGAAATAACATTTTATTTTTCAGTTTTGGGTAACAGGTACGTCTCTCATGTGTCATTAGCTGTAGATAATGTGTGTTATTTTAACTTATATTGATTCTAATTATCACGGCGATTCTAATTATCACGGCGATTCTAATTATCACGGCGCTCCGCGGCGTACTATATAGAAATGTATAATACGACTTTCAAAAATTCGTGACAATAGTTATACCCATGTGTCTCATGATGTAAGAATTTCTACAAGGCTAAAAAATAATGATTTTTAAATAACAACCGAACAGTGCTACCGACGATTTAATATTACAAGTACTTGTCTAAATAAAACCGTTCCTAATTTTCACTATTTACACTTCAGGATATCAGTTATACATTTTTTTTTAAACATGATAATGGTAAAAATATATATTAATTATTAACAATCACAATTGTTTGGTTTACAATTATCAAAATAAAGCAAAAAGTATTTGAAACTTACGACTTTTAGGTAGACATTTACAGCTTATTTTTTGCCTTGTTGTTTCTGTTTGTTCCATGGTGTTGTTAATGGTAGAATACGGCACAAAAATCGGAAATAACGAAACGGTACCCTTCTTGTCGTGTATATTCATTATACATGAAATACGATGATACTATATGTTCTTTAATAAATTTAATTAAAAAGTTCTTAGCTTTTAATATTTACATTTACACTTACATTTTTTTTTTTTAAATAGTTTATTTTTATGAATATTTACAATCTGTACTAGGGGGCACAATAAGTAAAAGGTTTAGCATAATGATGAAAAGGACAGTGAATGACATGAAGGAGCTTCACATTAGAGGCACATGAGCTTAAATAATTTCCTTAACATTTCCTTTATATTTACATTTATAACATAAATTGTTAATTTTTTTCTGTTATAATATGATAACTGAAGTAGATATTTATTTACAATCACAATTGACTAATTGAGGTAGTAAATCTAGGTGGTACAATTATTGCACTACCAGACTACCTTATGCATGTATTCGATGCTCTGGTCTGAAGTAAAGTTATACAATGTAATACGTTTAAACTTAATGGTGCGGAACATTGTACTCCTACTCACCATTGCGGACAAACATTTATCGTGTTTCGTGACAGTCACACGTCGATTCCGTGCAGTGTTTATTTCAGACCTTCTATCCCGAGGGGATATCGTAGATTTTCAGGGGGGTATGACTTAGAAGTAAATAATCAAGAGAAGTAAAAATATCGTTTTAAGCTCAATTTATTAGTTTTAGATGGACAACGAATACATAAATTCCTAAAAAAAAAACTTATTTTGATTAATTGTATGAAAAAAAATTTAACAGACATTTACTATACATACATTACTTATACATTACTTATACATTTTATATTATTAATAATACTCCATTATGAGTTAAAGTCATAATATATATATTAATATTTATTATGTATTTCAAATTAAATTAAACGAATCCGGCGCTGTTTTTGACGTGCGTACAAATCAATTACCTCATTCCTAGTATCTTCATCGAGTTCTGAGGTTCCTTCTGTGCTAATTTTCATGCAGGATTGCAAAGTTTCTTGTCCCATTCGATTTCTTATTTTGTTCATAATCCTATTCATTGTACTGAAAGAGCGCTCCGTGGTGGCCGTTGAAACTGGTACACACATTAAGCATTCTGCTAGTTTTTTCAAATTTGCATACCCAATATTTGCTTTACAAATATATAACAGTGGATTTTTTAAATTTTCTTCAATCAAACTTTTTGCAACATACTTAAATTAATTCAAGTCTATCCAAACATTGGTTGGTTCAAGACCAGGAAAATATAAACACATTTTCAACACATATTTTTCGGTGATTGTAATAAAATATTCAAATGATTGAAATAAAGCTCTTAATTTGATCATGTCATACACTTAATGTCATACATTTGTTCGGGGGGGGGGGGAGGGTATATGTTTTTCTCCGGGGGGGTATTACCCTCCCGGTCACCCCCTGAAATAAACACTGGTTCCGTGACCCATTTCGTGACGACAAGCACCGGGTGACGGGGCGCTGGCTTTTTTCTAAATACATACATTATAAGGTCATAGTTTGGTACTATAAATTGTTATAAATTCATATTTTCAAGCCATAGTTCTAGGATTTATCAGAGCGAAATTTTCCATCACTATATAGGCCGTTTCACGAATTTCCTTGGGTATTGTTTGAGGAAGTAAAAATGACACTGTCTATTAGTCTGCCCGCTGAATTCACTGATCAGCATGGGAAATTGGATACTTTCTCTTTTTCTGTCTCTACCAGTACCGACTGCCGATGATAACTCATATTTGAATTTTGAATTACCCGCCGCGCCACCTCCGCCGTGCTTATTATTGCTCCTTACCTTACACTAGTCCCGATATTACGAAGGTGCGTTCTCTCATATTATCATTAGTCATTAATCATTACAATTTACTGTTGTGATAACTTGTTGTCAAAAAAACTACCACTTAAAAAATCGTTATGCTTTGTTATAAATATTGTACTTCCACAGATAAAAAGTAATGTGGTGCACAGGAGCACGTAATCTACATTTTTTTGCGAACTTAGAAAATAGAAGTAACTCATTGAACAAAATAAAAATGTTACAGAAGTACCGTTACTGGGTACTAAATAGACGGTACAGTTAGCAGTATGCGTGGAAAGTTTGGTACGGACGCCGCGCGACGGGCCGTCACGGTTGTACGTGTTAGAGACAGCGTGGCACGGTGTCCACAAACGTCGATTGCGCACTCGCAAAACGTAATCGGTTCGCGCATGTGCATATCAATTCCTTCTACTTACAAAAAAAATGTTCTATTCGTTACGGCTTTTGGTCTTTTAGTTCACTAATAAGTTGTGTTCTACAATTACCATGACTATGGTCTATGGTGGTCGCGTTGATTGTCAGGGGCTTGATTTCCAGTTGTTTACGCCATCGCGGATTGTTGGAACATTGCTCGTAAGCAATACTATTTTTATTAAAAACGTTTGGATAAATAATATTTCTATTTGTACTGAAATGGTACCTAATTAATATGTTTGCTGAGAAAAAAATATAATTAATTTATAAAATATATCTGACTACTAATTAAAATAACGAAAAAGTAAAGAACATACAGTATAAACCTTAAAATCTTATTTGCCCATGGATACTTTTATATAAGAAACAGAATTTGAATATATCTTTTAACATGGGAGATATCGGTCTGTATAAATCCCGGTGGAACATACTGTATATTGTTATTTGTATACATACTTACGCATTGTCGCGGTCGTCAACAATATAAATGACAACGAAAGGCAAATGTACCTACGTAATTTGTTGAATGTGCTTTGAACGTTAGAAATATATATTAAAAATATTTTATATTAATGTGTAACGTTACTATTAGAGGGGGCAGTGTGTTTCACGTCCAGATTATAATATTATTCCGATGCCCGAGTAATAATGATATCGTTCAATCCTAGCGCGTCTTCACGTCTCTCTCTAACTCACTCACCAGCTCTTTCATTTCGGTTCACCCTTTTCTCTGCGATTCTTATCGGACTTACAAAGACCGAATAATAACTAACAATACCCTACCATTGTCCAAAGGTACGCGAGAGCTAGCCTGCACATAAACACGCGTATTATACATTTATCCGTTTTACCCAGACACACACACACACTCGTACAACTCATGTACTCGTACACGTACACAAACATATACACACCTCGTACACGCACACACATGCACGTACTTGTACACACATACGCTCACGAAAAACACAAACACACACACCGTACATGCATGCACATGCACGTATTCGTTCACACGCACACACACGCCCACGAAAAACACAAACACACACACACCGTACACGCACGCACATGCACATACTCGTAACACACACGCTCATGAAACACACATACACACACACACACGAACGTCATTAGTTATAAAAGGAACCGTCGACAGCGATTTAAACACACTCGTTCGTGGAGGATATTTCGATCAGCGCCAGCCCGTTGAATATACCACAGGACTTCAAAATTCTACTGCAGCTGTACACCACCACGTTCAGCATGACATCTTCGACGACTTTAGATGGCGTTCTACAACGCGTGATATTAATCGTCGTGTTGGTTTCTATCATGGAAAGCGTCATCGGCTCCGACTACCATGGGGCACTTACACTTCAACCAGGGAAACGTAAATATCGCAATTTAATTACTTTTATAGGGTTCTAGACTGAATTCTCGTAGTTATTCGATTTCTTATTATTCTCATATAGAAACGTTTTTTACATGCCACCTGTATACTATTTATGATGCTATAAGAGGAATAGTATAATTAGCGTTCTCGTGTGATTTCAAACTCATTTTTATTTGTATGAAGATATACAGCGGTACGTTATATTTTTCATTTAGGATTTTACGATAATTTCGAGTCTAAATAACTTCATTATACATTGTTGGTCTTATTGTTATTGAGAAAAAGTTTTTGGCTTGTGCGTAAAAAACGGATGATAAATAGGTAACATGAAATAATAATGTATGTATTATAATCTGATCACCGATGTGTCATAAATTCATCGTTGAAATTGAATATTGTATATATTGTATTCGAATACGGATTAAATTTTTTTACCGCAATTTATGTGTATATAATCAGTTCAAGATATTTTGAGGCGCATTTTTTCCCTTCAGCAGTTGGTTTTCACTTATACGAACCCGTCGAAAAAAACATGACGATCCCACCGCGCTGTGTGTGTGTGTGTATGTGTGTGTGTGTGTGCTCGTGTGTGTGTTTGACCTTGGCTCCTCTTTCTCTTTCTGTCTTCTACTTGTTAGTTTTAACGGTTCCCATCTAGAGCGTCTTCGTGCACATGCTCTGTTAGATAATATCTTTAGGAATGTTAAAAAAATAATAATAAATTACGAGGGCAAATTTCCAGTTTTCGTGTGGGTTCATCGAGTGTGCGTGTGCATTATGGGTGTGTATAAACGACCGACGGAAATAGCTCGCATCTCCGATTATGACGTTGTGTTGGTCTCCGGTCCGTCCTTCCCCCTTATATATCCTTATATGTATACATATATACCCTTATATCACGTTACCCTTAAACCACGGTGATAATACACTGTCTACGGAAGAAATAGATTGAAATTACTTTTGGCCAGGTCGCGTTCAGCTTATGTAGGCAAACACGCGAATACTTTACAGTATTATAATTGCGTTCTGGAAATTCCTACGACTATAATATTCTTATTGTATATCGGTTTACTCCGACGGACAGCCACCGACAGGTGATGATAACTCCGCCGTTTGTTTGCGATCATCGTGCGAAGCTAAAACGCGTATTCAAACTAGTATTTTCAAATGTATCATGACCACTGACAGCTCGTCAAGACTAGTTTCGCTTTGTGTACGTTGTCTTTATTTTGAACAGAAATAGGTATTAGGTATTATAAATATTAGGTTTTTTCTAATTTGTTAAGTTTTCTGAAAGCGCTCGAAAACGAGAACCGTATGTTCTACATTTCTTTTCTTTTTTTTTCTACGAAAAATACTTCTTGAAATATTTTACTAAGTACATATAAGATTTATTGTCTAGTAAAATAATATGAGATCTATTTCGCATCCGTATTTTAGGGTATCATGGTAATATAATATTAATTTTCACAGCACAATAGATTTGGTACGCCTGGTAAGATTTAATGTTTTAAGTTTTAACAGAATTTAGAGAAGACAGGCGGTCACGAAAGAGAAGTATGAATGATAAATTACACTCGACTTAAACTTCAGTGGCTAACGTTTTACGACATATATATATATATATATATAGATTACAGTTTTTCGGTCATTATAGAATTTTATTTGGTCATTTTTGGTACTATTTTAGGTTATCAACATCCAATCTCTATTAAATAATATGACTGTTTGCTAGGCAAATGCCTTCAATTGAAATGTTAGGCTGGCTTGTTCGCCGGGGAAGAAGTAAGGATCAGTGAATAGTGTTAGTGATTTAATAAGAACTTTTTAATAAATAATAAGGATAATTTGCCTATGTCGGCGGCTACAATGTAATAAATTATAACAAATAATAAAGCTTAGACCATACGGCGCACAAAAAAAAAACAATAATAATATTACGTATGAACAAAATGACTTACTAAAACAATAAACAATAATAAATTCGCAGAGTGACAGCGCACCGCAGTGGTTAATAATTTTTAATGAAACCATAAATATAAAACCATAAAATTAACTAATGTAGCGCGAAATATCATACTGCGGGCATCGACAATTACTATCCAACGCATTTATACTCGTATAGCAATGTCGGATGCTAATTCTTAAGATGATACGAGTGTTGTAAGTTCAATCGGATAGAATGACAAATGTTGACTAATATAGTATGATAGTATAATATAATAAATCATCATGATAACTTTAAAGGTTTCCTTTTTGTTTTTACAGATCCAAGGTGTCACTGGATGAATATGCATATAAAAGAATGCAAAAGTTCTAGTGAACGTATTAGAAACCACACCTTTGCAGGGTGGTTCTATCATGAACCGCTTCGTTCTTGTCGTCCTTTTTACTCTGTAGGTAGCAAAGTCCACTGCAAAGAAAACTTAGACCTGCCGTTGACAAAGGATGAATGCGAAGAATTATGCGGTAAGTTGTTTTTACACTTCGCTCGGGTAGTGATTTTGCTGTATACAATAACTGAAACCAAAATATTATTCTAACGAGCTTGCTATACGAGACTCAATGATTCTTATTAATGTAGTTGTATTAGAATACTTGACAAAACAACACTCGGTGAAAAGTGCGTTACCGACAATCGTCGCTATATTTTAGGATTACGAAAGAAACGCAAAGGTTAATTGGTCAACATCGTACGGGACGATAACTGTATTTAATTTAATAAATAATAATACACTGTTGTTTCGATCAACAATGCGTGGCACAATTATTTATGTATAAAATATACTATAATAAATCCAATTAGAACATGCCGTCCGCCCGTTTAAAATATTTACCATCACACTTGGAATCAAATATCCGTAAATAATAGAAAGACACTGAATTATGAGGTGTATACCTCTACAAGCTTCCTGTGCCGACGATTCGAATTCATGAGTTTTCCAATTTGAATTAACGGCGCTATGCAAGTAAAACTCTTATAAGTAATGCTTTCATAATTTTCAAATGTATCTGCTGGACTTAGGATCAGTTTTGAAATTGTCAAAACGCCCCATGCACCTAACACATGTCAAGAATACAATTTGGAGTGCTCTTTGTACACACGGAAATCATTTTAATTACCGTAATAGGTTCAGACGCCCGGTGTACTGGGTGTAGTGTATGTGTTGATCGATGTAGTATACATAAATAGTAAATTAATAAGAAGTTTATATTTGTTATATATACAGGCCTTTTCGATAAAGGTTGACACCCATTAGGATTGCGCGAACTCAAATTCTCAAAACGAGTTCGCACAATCTGCGCGTATGCAACATTAGCTGCATTAAACATTGTGTTACAACGCTACAATAAGTTTTGTACATCAATGTCGGTTCTCTAACAAACTCTCGCCGACTTTTTTCTCTTGCATTGCATTTAATAGATTATACATGGGCGGACCGCGCCGAGGTGTTGTGCGTACAATACGCCGTTTTCATCTATTTTTTCCGACTAGGAGGGCGGTCCAGAATGGGAACCGGGGAGGCTCGGAGAATATAATTAGGTTTTTTCCCGGCAACTCGTATTACTCGTATCACCTTTACCGAAACGGGCATCACGCGTACCTATAATATATTATGATAATAAATTAATATTATATTGTTTCTTTCCATTATATCCAGGCGAAAAATGCCACATCAGTGACGGGCGCCCGGGTATTTGCATGATGGAGGAATACTGCCGTGAGTTCAGGGATCCGGATTATGCAATGGCATTACAAACTAGACCTTGCGGCCCGTACTACGTTAAGTGTTGTCCCCCAAAGATGTATCCAGTTTATCTGGGAGATAATGGAAGGCCTCATTCGACCCCACGGCCGACAACGGTCGGACCAACTTCTACGACTACTATGAAGCACCCCCCACTCGCTGAAACTACCGTCTCATCAACGGTCCAAATCAGCGTCCCAACCACCGGACCACCAGTGTTCCCAATCACCGTTCCAACCACCGGACCACCAACAGTCCCAACCACCAGACCACCAACGGTTCCAACCACCGGACCAACACCCATCCCAACTACCGGACCAACAATGGCGCCAACTACCGGACCACCAATGGTCTCAATCATCGTCCCAACCACCGGACCAACACCCATCCCAACTACCGGACCAACAACGGCCCCTACCACCGGACCACCAATGGTCTCAATCATCGTCCCAACCACCGGACCAACACCCATCCCAACTACCGGAACAACAGCAGTCCCAACCACCGGACCAACACCCATCCCAACTACCGGACCAACAATAGTCCCAACCAAGGGCCCACCTATGTAGTAGCTCTCTTATCGTTAATAACCGTTTTATTCATTCAATTATCAAATACAATTTCATTCTATATCTGACAGTTAACCTTTCATTATAACAATATTAGATCTGTGTATCATTACGCTTACTTATGTCGTCACCCGTCGGTGAGGACACGAAGAGCTTAAATAAACTGGAAATAATATAAATCATATTATTTATACCAAACAGTTATTATTTTAATAAAACTCTCGAGCGCGCTTATTGTTCAGCAAACAGTATATTAAAGTCGTGTATACCCACATATATATGTATGCTGTTTTTCATTTTGTTTCATATTCATTCAGCATTTTTTCAAATTACATTTTGTCCCGAAAACTCGAATTTTAATAATGCACACATCACGCGCGTCAGCAGCTCATCATTGAATACAATCCATACGCACCCGTTGGTCTTTATGATACATCACCTTTTCATCATTGTTCATCGTACTTTTGTCAATCATTGACATCGTTCCGTAGTCTACAGCGCACACCGACGGAGTAGTTGTTTAACGCGACGTGTACAAGCAACACCCAGTTAAACAATATTTATAACGCAACGTAAATACATGTCTTGTGATATTGTAATAAAATATTTATCCACTTAAGTTTGCCTTGTTCATTTTTTTCATCGCAACACTTGCGCGTCCGTCTCGACATTGAAAAAGAAAATGCATAGTATCTATAACGCGAATCGTGTTAAAACACTTGTCGACAAAACGTCGTCCACTGTCGTGCTTGTAATGACTCAAAATCAAAGAAATTATTAATACAAGAGTCTTTTACCTTGCTCCTTGTACAAGGAGTTACAAAAGTAAGATACAAAAGTAGACATTTATAAATTAAGCTTAAGATGCTAATACAATTATTCAGTAAAACATTTATAGATAAGATATGTATTGTAGTTAAAATATCACCTATATATAATACAATTTCGTACAAACAAATATACTAAAGTTATAATAATTTGTGCTAAAATACATAGTTTTTTTTTTTTTATTAAAAAGAAAATCTACAATCTATACATACATTATGTACAGTTAGTAGGTTTGATATGCGATAAATAATATAAACAATAACAGCGAGTAATTTTAATTGGGAGATTACCCAGTGGTAACACCCAACACGTGCATTAATTATTTTTACATTTTATAGCAGAAGGTCCCTACACCATTTTCTTTTGAGTCTACGACGTGGGTTATCGGGTAAAGTGTTCACTGAAAGTTTAGTGATAAGAGGGTTGGTATGTGATTGAAGTTTGCTGTGGAATCTAGAGTAGTAAATTTTGGAGATTTGATTTAAATTTTGTAGTTTGAGATCTTTATGAAGGTTATGGTTTGTTATGTACCAAGGTGCAGAGGAAAGTAAGCGGAGACAGATGGATTGGAAGGCTTGTAAAATACATAGTTAAACAGATATGTAGATTCGTCTACTAAAATTAAACCGGGTTTTACTAAAACAAATTTCAATTACAGTAATATATATAATTTTTTTTATCAACACTAAAATTATAACCAAATTTATTAAAATAAAACTTAATTTACTTAATTTGTATGTTGTGAATGCAACTAAAATAATAGTAACTTTTCTCGGAAAAATTATTTCATATAGCTATAGTATTAAATTTAATACGACCTATCTATCGTTTCAAGATGTTAACTTTTTTATTTTATAATAATAAATAACTGTTGATAAACAATGGAATAAAATCTAACATATTATAGGTACAAAATATATTATAACTTGCATAATTAATAGTATAAAACAACTATAATGTAGTATACTCGTATTATGTATTGTAGTAGTCTATGTCAATACATTTATTGTAATCTTATAAATTCTTGTTGGGTACATATTATAAATGAATTAAACAAATTGGATGAATTATAAATATAAATAGGTAAACACTAGACATTTAAAATAATAAAAACGATTGTTCTATAAAATAAGTTATAGTAGTTATTATTATTCGTAACGTTATTAGTTTATAACCAAAAAAAATAAAAAGATAATAAATATATGAATAAATAAATTTGTAAGGTATATAAATTGTATGGTAAATAAAGACCATTTATTTTAAAATATTTCTGTAGGTAAATATAAAAATCTGTGTGTACACAAATAGAAAGGTAATGAAACTAAAATACTGTAGAAGTCTTAATTAAAAATTTAATTTAAATCTATTTCAACTATAGCTGCTTTAGTTTTGTTATTATTAGCTGAACAACTATAATATTAATCAGTATCTCAAAGAGATGATTGCATTTAGACGTGTTTATGCAGCGAATAAATAAGGCTATAAGCTACTGTTTTTTGAAAATAAATATCTACATTTAATGTAAATCGACAGTTTTCCCAACTGATGAAAAATTGTGAAAAAACAACGGGAATATTTACGAAATGCCAATTTTGATATTTTTTTCATTATAATTCAATAAGTATTGATTTTAGGGACTTGAAATTTTTATCACATATTTATATGGCTATTTTCTAGAGATGGTGTGAATTTCAAACTTTTTTTTCATAAACTGTCAATAAAAATATTTTGGTTGATTTATCAGTACCGACTAATGACTACCGATGATAAGACATTTGAATTACACTCCGCGCTTATTATTGCTCAGTACCATACACTGGACCTAATTATTTGAGGTGGTGCGTTATCTCATATTATCATTAATCATTAATCATCACTATTGGCTGTTGTGATAACACTGTTGTCAAATAAACTATTGATTTAAAAGTCGTAATGCTCTGTTGTAATATTGTACTTTCACAGATTAAAAAGTAAATAAGTAATTATTAAAATATGCAAAACCATCAGTAAACAACACATTTTGTTGTTTGCTCATGAAAAATATAATAAAACGGCAATATTTGAAACGCTCAAATAGACTTGGGATATTTTGCCTTGCTCAACTCAAGTGGTAACTATTTCTTTTTTGTTGTGGGTATTTAATACATGATTTTTTGCTATAGGTATTTCGGTTGACTATAATACAATCTGGTGACTACTGGATAATCAATGGCGTTTCCTGACTTTCGGCGTCAGGCGTTAATGTGTGATTCATAAAGAAAACCCCCTTATAGAAAACAAATTCTCATCAATTAAATCAATAAGAAATCAATAACTCCATATAATTTCCCTTATTAACTCAATATTTATTTTCGTTATGTCCCCTAAAAGGTAATTCCTGCTTAGCTAAAAAACATACTGCATTTATTAATCTTTTTAATATTTCTCTATTTTTTGCTACTTTTTCATTATGTAATTGAATATCTATTCTTCTTTGTTTATCTAATAATGTATCAATCCTAGCAGTTGATGATGATAAAAATGTTTTAAGTTTAAAATATCCAGATATATAAATTTCTGATTCAGTATGTTTTTTAACAGTTGTATTTAAATGATTTAAATCACCATACCCTTGATCATTCCAAACAGTTTTTTTTGTAGAAAATAATAAACAAGACCAACAAAAAAAATTTATTAAATACTTCACAACTGCATAACCAATCAGATATATTATAAAGTTCTTTACGAAAATGTCGAGTGCATGACGAATTATCGACAGTCTTCTTAATTTTTACTGTTGTTAAAGTGTCAAGATCTGGACAAGGTCTACCATTTTCAACTAAGACTTTTTTTTCAGCAAATGAAAGTCTTGAAAAACATTTTTGTTTTAATCTATTTACAACTTCACTGTGATTATACATTTTGCAGTACAAATGAAATAATTTTAATTTAATTAATACTAAATTAAACAATATTATACAGTAATATAATGAAAACTATACAGCACGTAAAGTGACAAAAGAGTATTCTATAAAAAAAATTAATACCATACTGTCCTCGGCTCTCCGCTGTCTTAAGGCATTCGAGTCTTAGCTGTGATAAGTATCGTAGTAATCATGCATTAAATGTTGATCAAAGTATTGCTCTAACTCTACTCAAAACAGTGGCTAAAGATATGAGTCCCATGGTTAGAAAGGTAAAAGTTGGTTGGAATTTTATTATAATTGGATTGTTATTATACCGTTTTGATTAAATTTTACATTTAGGAAGTTATCATTGCTCTTCAGTGGACTGTTGTTGCTTTTGAAAGATATTTTTTAGAAATAGCACTGCGGGAACAAACCGAAAAAACATATGGATCTCTATACAAGAGTATGTAAAGAATTTAAAATATATTTTAGTGCTCTTAATTTTAGGGTTTTAAGCAAAAATAAATTGTTTTACATTTCACTTAAGGCCCAAATGGCAATTCAAAGACAGCCACCTTATCAAGGATGGGCTCTAAAGAAAAGCTATCATATTCTTACTACTAGTCCGATAGTAACTGCGATGTCACCTCAAATTAATTCTTCTAGTCTTAGCACTTCGGATGAAATACCAGAGGAAACCAAGTCTGAATATTTAAGACGCACAAATTCGACCTCATCAATAGTTACCTTAGGTTTGTTCATGTGATTTACTGTAATTGAACGCCAGTAAAAGATAATTATTTACAGATACTTATCAATCAACTGCAGCCTTTAATAGTGTTCACTCGCAGTTATGGAAGGGCTTAACCGCCTTGGAACATAATATTTTTCCAGATATTGCTACTACTGCACAAAAATTAACGAAATACATTAGACAAAAGGTGAGTTATATTTATGGATATCAATGCTTTTCTTATAATCAATTTTCTCATTTCGACAAGCTTAAAAACAAATCAGATAGTCGCGCATCACTTTCTCTACCTGCATCACCATCTTCAAGATGTTACCTCGGGTTATAAAGAAATCAATTAAAATTTAATTATCTATTTATTTTTAAGTGAAATATGTTTATATTAATTTACTCAAAGAGAGTCTCCTTCGTTATCTGTGAATGACCTTCGTTCCCGTCATAGGACACTTATGGTACAACAAAAATCTAGCCCAAGAACAAGAAAAATTGTACCCAATACTGTATGTGATTAATTTAAAATCCCGTTATTTAAAAAAAAAAAATAACTAGTTATATATTTTTTGTATGATTAGATTTTAGAAGAATCTTCAGTGCTATCATCACCTTCAGCATCAAGTGTAGAAAGTGATGGTGAAAAAGACATTATGAAACCAAGAGTTTATTAAGATCTCAATATTTTGAATGGGTATCTACAAATGTTGCGCATCAATTAAATGGATTGAACGATGGAGGTGACTTTGAGAGTGCCATATACTATGAACGCGAATGGAGGTGACTACTTGGTTAAATTTATTCAAGACTATAATCAATGCTATTGACAATTAAACATTATATAATTATTGTTATGAAATCCAAATAAATAATAAAAAATTTTATAAGGTTTACTCGAGATATGGCCCTTCGTAAAGATGCGCAAGAAGAACAAAATAAAGTGAATAACTTTAATTGTAAAATTGAACATCAAATATTTTCATCAAAATGTAAACAGACACCAAATTCATTAGTATTTCATCCGTATGATTCACATGTTGTTGTAGCCACTAAAGACTATTTAACGTGAGTAATTATTTTGTTTTATGCAAATTCACAAAATATAATCAATATTCTCTTAAAAACAATTATATATTTTATTGAATTATAGAGTTTGGGATTATCAAAGTAGCTATAAATCACACCGATGGAAACCCGATCTCAGAAGTCATAATCTTGATTTATCATATAGATCAGCTCCACAGTTATCTGCAGTTGAACTTATTAACAGTCATGATGTTTCATTAGTGTTGGCTGGTTATAATGATGGAAATATTCAGGTTTGGTCTCAATTCATTGACGGTCCTCCTAAATTGGTGACTGGTTGGCATGCATTACCTATTTGTAAAAGTCCTAGTTTTGGAAGCTCTTCAAGTAAGTGCTTTATAACCAAATATTAATCAACTACAACATTATACATTATGATAACTTTTCTTTTGGTTTTCCAGTGGCTCTACATTGGGATCAAAGATCCTGCCATCTAATTTGTGCTGGCGATTCGAGAGTCATTACAATTTGGGATAATGAAACTGAATTACTAGAGTTAATGCCTCTGTAACAAGTATCTCTTTGCAATCAAAAGGCATGAGTTCAACTACTACTAACGTCTATAGATTAATTCATTATTTATTTGAATTAGGAAAAAAAAGTTGTCTTTTAATTTATTTATAAATGTATTCAATAATTTTGTTTATTTCCCACGCAATATGTTTAATTAAAAATTAAATGTAATGGAGTTTTTGGGTTTTTACAAGAATATATTATGTACTTCAGAGTTTAGACACCATAAGTGTCCCGGTCTAGGTATGACTGCACCCTCTAGTTATCATTAACAATGTATAGTTATATGTCGTATATATTTTTTCTTTACCTATGGGCTAATTTATTAACACAGGATATCTAAGGGAGTCTTCTTTAGTCAATATTTGTGATGAAATTAATTCTTAACATTGGATAATCATTTAGGCCGGACAACTTGTTTATTCTTTACAGTATTTGCTGCATCACTTGTAAGATTTACCTCATTTCGGCATTAAGTTAGAATATTGTTTTTAATAAAACTAACTTTAAATGTAATGATTTTATTTTACAAATGAACATTTTGTTTCCATAGAAAACAATATATTTGCTGCGGGTTGTAAAGATGGTTCCATTAAAGTATTTGATAAAAGGATACCTCCAGATGAAGCTAAAATAGCCTCGTTTATTGGACATCATAATAAAATACTTACCTTAAGGCTCCAAGATGCTTCAGTCGTATCTGCTTGGTAAGTAATTTAATAAACTTGGTTGGTAAATAATAAATATCTGAGTTACTGAATAATTAGTTCAACCAACATAAGGTACATGTTCTTTTGGTAAATTTATTATGTGTTTCTTTATTATAAAAATATGTATACACAACATTTTTTTGCACATCAACATTATCCATTAATTGTGTATATATGTACCTAAATGTGTGTTTTTGATTTAATAATTTACCTCAAGTTTTTTTTTTTTTTGTATAAATAAATAATCATCAAGTTTTCTAAAATTTAATTATCCTGTGAATCTAAAACTGACATCATTATCAAAAAACGTTTATGATTTTAGCCAACATGTTGTGTTATAAGTTGTTTTCAACTTTTGTTATGAAAGCTTTAAATTCAATTCTAATTATATTATCATATAAAACACTTAGATTTACCTAGAAAATCAGTGTTTTTCCATAAATGAATCGCTCAGTATAATAAGAATAAATATTTAATTTACAATTGTATGTATTAGTGCCCTTGGAGATGTAAAAACATTTGAGTTTGGTCAAAGTGCGTCACAACGAGAATTTCATGTCAACAATATGCATTCAGCATCCATTCATTCAATGTGCAATATAATAGCTTGGTACATATAAATAGTTTTTAAAATTGTGATTGATTATTAAACTTAACCCACTTTGTGTGTTTAGTAGTAGTGTAAATCATACATTATTATTCTACAACACAGAAGGTCAACTACTGAATTCATTGAAGTCGTCTGATTGGTTCATGAGTTCACGTTATCCGCCGTTAATGACCACTAAATTTCAACCTCAGAAAGTTTTGCTTTCTACTTGCGCCCTGGATGGAACTCTAGCATTATACTCTATTGATCCCAAAATATGATGAATGTAGTATATACTTTTTTTTTTTTCAATGTTAATTAATTTTTGTTACTGTTCTTTTCTAACGCTTTAAATATTCATGACAATTTCTTTTATTATGCTCAAATATCGCTTATTGACTGAATATTGGTTTTTTGTATACACATAGTATTTTTCTGTACTTAAAAAATTATCTTATTATTTTTTTTAAATTAATATTTTTAAGTATATCCCTAAATTAGCTTCCACATAGGAGTTTCGAATGTGAAACTTTTATTCATTGTCCTTTTCTCATCGCCACTTTTGAATTGTTTCATTCACATTTACTTATTGTAATATTATTGTATGGATTGTTAAATTTGTATAAATAAATGACATTTTTATAAAATAAAAAAAAATGAAAAGAAAAAAAGGTAGTTTCAGCAGTGAAGTCTCTGATACAAATGGCATTTTTCAACAAAAGTGAACTTGCCTAGATGTTGTATTGAAACCTTCAATCACATGGTTTATTACATTTATTATTTTTTATTTTAAATTAATGAAATTTAGGATATACAACAATATTATGTACTTAAAATAAAAACATCCATAAATAAAATGTAAAATATTGTAGTTTTATAAAAAAATATAAATAATGTTGGCCCCAAATGTATTTAATATATAATTTTTCCATAAAAATGTTGTACTTTTGCATGCCCAGGATATTTTGGGTCCTCTCTCTTCCGAATGAAAATTGCAGGGAGCTTTTCTAAGTATGGTTCCCTTGATTTGAAAATCAAAAAGTCATTTTTGATTCTGAAAATATTATAAATATTAATAATAAATATACAGCTATTAGTTTAATTTCACAATGTGAATATAGTTGCTTTAATTTAACTATTTCCTAAAAACTTTCAAACTCATGTATAATTGTAATGTCATTATAAATATTAAATAATAAAAGTATACGAAATCAAATTAAAAATATTTATACCAGCACTTAAAAATAAAATTCTATAATATCGAAAATGCCTGGATAAAAACCAATTATATTTTATTATTTTGATGTATTATAAAATACATAACATATTATCATAACTATTAAAAACTGTAGCAATTCGTTTATTACGTTTTTCTTAATAATTAATTTCTTAGAACGATTTGGAACACGAAGAATATTTCGCCAGAAAACAATCAAACAAGAAAAACTAGTAGTACTGGTTGAATATTTACATTATTTTTAAATTAAAAGTATTCCAATGATGAAACGAACTTTGTATTATATCGTTATCCTATTATACAGGGTGTTCCAAAATGATTCATCCGATTTCAAAAAATCATATTTATTGTAAAATTTGATTAATCATGTTAGAATTAATTTTACATTTTAACGGATTATTTTAAGTTTTAGGTACAATGCTTATAAATGTTCAATGTGACCCCCCTTACTTGCACAACACACATCTAAGCGATATTCAAATTCCTCATAAACCTGTTGAAGCATGTCGACTGTAACCAAGTTGATGGCGTCTGTAATGCTACTTTTCAATTCGCCAAGAACTTTTGGAAGGGGAGGTACATAAACAATGCTTTTTATGTAAGCCCAGAGAAAAAAATCTCAGATTGTAATATCCGGCGAACGGGGTGGCCATGGACAAAATGTAGCGTCATGACCAATGGGGTGGTGCTCCATCTTGTTGTAACTAAACTGCACGTTAGCGCGACTTATCGGCAATCTATAAAAACTCAATAATTCGTTTCCTAGTTCACTAACCATTACGGTGCCAAATTTATCAACTAAATAACTTAAAATAAACTTAGTTATCTAATCTTTCTATTAATACATTGGTCATTAACCTGCGATTAACCGTTGCCGAACTATATCAGTTCGTAATCGGATGAATCATTTTGGAACACCCTGTACATCTTAAATATCTACTATAGAATTTACTATTTAGTTATTAAATATTTTCACTCGTATTATAATTCACTGTTATTGATTCAGGCCACTACATTCGCGGTTATACGTCAGTTTGCTTTTTGGCCGAATATACCATTAATATTGTACCTCATTAATACATGGGTTAATAGATTATAATTTTGTTGTTCATAGTTAATTTGAAACAAATTTATTCGTTACCTCGGGTCCATACAGTATTCTTTTAAACTGCTTATTTGGCAGTACTGATGGCAACATAGGGTAACAGGACCTTCGCTTATTCGTTGTTCTTTAGTTTTGTAATCTAGAAAAAAAAGGTACATTATAATTTAATTGTATTTAATTGAACAGTACTTGAGGCACGTACCCCATACCCCATACCCCATACACATCAAAAAGAGATAATGACAATTTTAATTTTGCGGAAATGTTGTGTAATGCATAGTCATTATAATAACTGTGCCTGTATTTAATAGCATGTGCACAATCATAATAAAATAATATTTTTGTTTGTTATTACGAAAATTATGAGATTTCTCATCATTTACCGACATTCTTAGTAAATCATGTCATTGACCGGTGAATAATGTCCATTTGTATTTAAATTTCTCTTTTTCAATACATTTGCCTACACAATTGAGTCATTTTGGTAAAAGACGACATTCATTGGTATACTACGTCTTGTACCAATTATCGACTTTCACCGGTAAATGAACACATCACATGTCAATACAAATATAAACAGAGGTTATACCAAGGCACCAAAATTATTATAAGACGAGTACGTCCTGTTCATAACTGTTTCAGACTATTTCTAGTGGATTCAAAGTGTCCATCACAAATCATTTCTTGGAGCCCCCAAATGATCGCCTCTGAGACTATTCCCGTTATAAAAATGCATGATAACGCCCATATTTAATTTATAAGTCACTTAATATGATAAAGAAAACAAAATACATACGTCCCGGTTTCACTTCGTTATACTTGCCATGGCATACTGAACTAAGCATGTCTGCGAGCGTAGATCCACATACTTTAACCTCGGTATTCCAGTCTACAACATATAGCAGATCCATAAAATAATATTTTATAACTGGTGAACTGACGTACATTTTATAGATTAAATCTTAATTGTTTGAATTGTTTGAATTGTTGAATTGTCATTGAGTTTAAATCATATATTTATAAACATTTGTGTTGATTTTAACGTAAAGGTGATCAATTTTATATACAATTTATTTAATATGTTACCAAAAAATAGTTCCTTTTCTTCATGAACCGTATAGTATCCATAGTTATCCTTTTGGTCATCGGTTCCCGGTCCTAAATGCTCCTCAGTTTTTACAATGATAATAAATGCAAAAAGTACGACGATTTTGATTCTGAAACAAACGAAAATTATATATAATACAGATACAAGAACACATACTCGTACTAACTGATAAATTACGTACAACTGCTCATGACAAAAATCAAATTAAATCAATATAAATAAATATATAAATAGATTTATAGATTCTCAAATGTGTTTAACTTATGGCTATGGTAACCAATTGATAATCGAACGCGAAGCAATGGGGCGTGACCCAGACAAATTGGTGTGACGACTGACGAGTATGATTGCGTTAACCGTTTCGTTCGTCGTCTGCGTACTGAATCAGTTAACGAACAAAAGTTTTGTATTTCAATAATATAATCATCGGAAATAAATCAAAATAACAAATAACACAGCTAATGAAATACGAAACGATTACATATAAAATAATTTATTTGTATTTAAGAATCGAAATGTTAACATGTTCAAACCCGATGTCGGACTCGTCATCCGTGAATACCTATACACAGTCTATTTTATACATTGGTAGATGGATATGTCTTACACAGTTACTAACAACACACGAGTATAATGCACAGTTTCTATGATTATATCTGTACATGCACCATGTCAACCAAATCGTTTTTAGGGAACCGGTGTAACAGGGAATTTTTACCCCCTGGAAATTATTACCCCCCTGGAAATTATTACCCCCCTGGAAATTATTACCCCCCTGGAAATTATTACCCCCCCGGTAATAATTTCCCGGGCGTAATTTTTTCCTTATGTAACAAGAGATTAAATAAGGGAATAACCTACCTATATACATTGAAACCTCTGAATAGCGGACACCTCTGAGACTGTTAGAAATGTCCGTTATTGAGAGGTATCCACTATTTAAAGGTGTCCGTTAAGAGAGGTTTCATTGTAAATGTATTCGGCCATTCGGGGGGTAATAATTTCCCAGTGTATCAATCGTTTATTACCTACTTATATCTTTATACGAGGTGGGTAATAATTTTTTTTAAAATTTATAAATTTGCTTATTTGAGTTTCAATGAATTTAATTTTTTTTCTTGATAAAAAATTAATTTTATTTCATCAACCTGTTCATTAAACTATACATACTAATTTTAAATTATTTTAATAAATATATATTGATAAAGCAATTTTGATTCAAAATTATATTTGGGACGCAAAAAACGTCAATATATTCGACATGTAAGTTGAGGTCGAGTATGTGAGACGCAATTAACCCACCGGCCACCGCAACATTAAAAATTCTTATCAATAATTTTTTTTTAAACTCAGTGACATATAGTCAAGTTATTCTTATTAATCAACTCCCAAAAATGTATTTGTAAAATATGCTTATAATAGTTAAAGTTTTTTTTTTTTTTTAATGTACATGGGCTACTGACGTGGAAATTTGTGCTGCTGCCATAATGTTAAAAACATCTATATATGTGTACAGCACAAATTATAAAACATGGCAATTATTTTCAAAAAATTTAAATTAAAAAAAAAAATTAAAAACATATGAAAAATGTATTTATTTTAAAAAAAATCAATAACATACATTTTGAAGTTGTAATAGATGTATAAAAATAATAAAACAAAAAAAAAAAATAATTTTTAAATTACGTTTAATATTTTATATATTTATGTAAAGACAAAGAAAACTATAACCTACTAGAACTTATTATTAATAATCGATTGATACACTGGGAAATTATTACCCCCCTCGTATATAGTTAGGTAATAATCGATTGATAAAGAAAAAAAATACGGCCGGGAAATTATTACCCCCCTCGTATATAGTTAGGTAATAATCGATTGATAAAGAAAAAATATACGGCCGGGAAATTATTACCCCCCTCGTATAAATATATAAGTATGTTATAATCGATTGATAAAGAAAAAATTATGACCGTGAAATTATTACCCACCTCGTATAAAGATATAAGTAGGTAATAATCGATTGATACACTGGGAAATTATTACCCCCCCGAATACATTTACAATGAAACCTCTCTTAACTGACACCTTTAAATAGTGGATACCTCTCAATAACGGACATTTCTAACAGTCTCAGAGGTGTCCGCTATTCAGAGGTTTCAATGTATATAGGTAGGTTATTCGCTTATTTAACCGCTTGTTACATAAGGAAAAAATTACGCCCGGGAAATTATTACCGGGGGGGGTAAAAATTTTGGTGGGTAATAATTTCCTGTGACACCGGTGCATTTTACTCGTTTGTATTTTAATTTTCGATTTTTCATTCGACAAAAACCTATGACCATTTTCTCGTGACGCTTGAGACAATATTTTAGTATGATTCCCAACGATAAGACATACCCAAAATATCAAAGGACACTTGCAAAGTGATCAACTTTTAATACACACGAGATATCTTATTTTTAAATAAAAATCTATAATATTTTAAATAATATAGAATATAACATTTCATTGGTCTTGGTAGTATATTATATTTAATATTATTTACTTACATTTGAAATGCAATCATTTTGTTGATAGTAGTTGCTGTAATCAAAAAATAAATTTATTTAATTTAATTACAAGACGATTTTATTTGAATAAATATAACAACATCAAACAATTTTAAACTATTAACTGTTAGCTAAACTTTTACTTAATATTAATAAACACTTGGCCGCTGATTGGTCATTCTAACAATGGGGAAAATGGAAAATAGTGTACTTTTTCCATTCGTACAATGAATCAATGTTATACCTTTCTACAAGTAACCTCGAGCGAGGAAATGCCCGTGGAGAAACGTTGTGGATTTATATCTATAATTCACACACTGGGTGGGTCGTCTACAAAGAAGAGAAAAACTCGGAGACTTTTTCTAAAACCGTTAAAATTACTTTCTCAACATATAGCTAAATAATTGATAAAACCCGATGAAAAATTACAACAACAAAAAAGGCGTTATAAAAAGAATACAAGATTACGATTTGGTCGATTTTCTACTTAAAAACCCAATTATCGTACCGAATTTACCAATGTTGTTTTTCACCAGTTTGTAGAGCTTGTTTTACTTTCAAAAAATTTTGACCTTTGTAACTAAATATCGGAATTTGTGATTATATATTAATTTAAGAAAAATATACTTATTGATTTGATAATATTATATTATATATTAAGAGTTGAAATAAACTAACCGAATAATTTATTTATTTTTTATTTTTTTAATGCCGATGATTTTCGACGGCTTATTATTATTATTATTATTAGTATTAATAACTCCACGCAACATTGGTTTTTAGGCATCGGACATCTCCAAATGTAAAGCGTTTATTTCTCAAATATTATAACCGGTTCATTCAATGTTTTTTTTCTATAATTGAATGAAAAACTTTGATTTCCATTTTAATATCATAGCACTATTTAATTTGAAAACATTGAAGCTCCATAATTATTATGTACAATACTAAAGGTACGTTTTCCCTGCAGCGTCTGCACGCGGCGTTCGGACGCTGCGGCTAGTCGACGGTAGACGCGGCGTTCAAACACCGCGACCGCTCCAATTTTTTTACAAATATTCAATCAAAAAATGACCAAAACCAAATTTCTCGTCAATTTTTTTCTAAATTGTTAAAACTTTTACAAATCGAAATCAGGAATTAAGAAAGCGTCACCTATCAGTCGATCTTAATAGGAATATAGGTCGATCGCAATAAAAATGTAGTATACACGATACATATCTTGTATAAACTTCATGTTCTAGTATAAAAAAATGCAAATAAATAAATATATGTCGATCATCTTATTGGAAAAGGTTGGCAACCTAAATTTAGATCATATAATATTTGAATGCAATCTATACCATTAAATATATCATTGACATCTTGACGCTGGCGGTTGACGCGATGCACTGGTCCCTAACCGCCGCGTCGAACGCGCCCCGACGCCGCGTCAAACGCACAAAGGAAAACGAACACATAGAAACGCATTAGACCAGAGCCATGGCGTCTGGACGCCGCGTCCAGACGCTGCAAGGAAAACGTACCTTTAGGTACTCTTTATAATTCTATTAATTCTTAACCGGATAAAATAAGATTTGTAAAAATTATAATTCAGTTTTCAAATCTACTCACGTGAACAATACGGACCCTCGAAAAGACGACGTTATTCCAATGTGACTCGAGAGAGAC
Source organism: Periphyllus acericola (assembly GCA_949715065.1). Lineage (NCBI taxonomy): Eukaryota > Metazoa > Arthropoda > Insecta > Hemiptera > Aphididae > Periphyllus > Periphyllus acericola. The sequence continues at coordinate 20,461,082 of OX454264.1, forward strand.
TAAAATGACAATAAAAATGTTAGACATACTTATACATCGTACGCATCGGTGATATTCGAAGTCCGCTCTTGTGGGAGTAGGGACCATAGGACGAGTTATGCCCACTGTTTATTGTCCGTTGTTTATTGTCCAATGGCGTGCCGGGGAGCACATTTTAAAGGTGTAACTAATGTTAACGTTGATGGAGGGTAAGGGAAGCACTAAAAAATATTAGTGTAGCCATTAACATTGTTGTATAATGTACAAATATATTTTTCCATATTATTTGAACATACAATTTTAGATTCTGGGTGAAGTTGGTGTGTGTGTATGTGCGTGCGTGTGCGTCGTACGTGTATTATACCTTTTTCAGCTGCTCTCAGGTGTGCGTATATTATATATATTATAATATTGCTTCTCAATTTTTTTATGTGTACACATTTATATATTGTACATAAATATACATACAATAATTGTCTTGCATAGGTTATATATATAAATGTACATTGTACTTTGTATAAAGTATATGTATACAGGGTGATTTTTAGACGTGATCACCCTCTTACCTAGTCCCTAATATAATGATATATGATAAAAAAATATAATATCAAACAAATGTATCGAAGCCATACCGTACGTTTTCACGTTCACAATATCTACAAATAACTACAAACCTAAATCGACCCTCACGCAACACAGCGTGCAAAAATCTTTAAAATCTAAATACTTCAAATCTCCTGAACCAAATGATTCGTAAATGTATACAGTATACATGTTTTAAATTTGTCTCGTCTGGCTTAAATTATAAAATGACTATAAAAAAAATGTATAAACATTTTGAATATGAAGTAGATGCTTTAAAATTATAATATAACCAAGAAAATAATAAACATTCAAAAGATTTTGAAATTACACTTAGGTACTATATAATGATTTAATAACTTTCCGGTACAACTTGATTGCTCAATCATCTGTTCTCAGCACTTTAAGCAAATAACTAATTTTTTTTTTTCCAGTTTTTGTAATTATCTTAAAATATTTTCCATCTTATATGGTAATTTGTGTTTCATTAATTGCAGACGATAGATCTTGAATATGTGGTTCGCGGTCGCGTTTAGACGGCCCAGGATTATCGGTTTCATATTCATTGTCTTCAACATTTCTTTCAAGTGGACGAGAAGATGTATAATTTTGTTTACAAATATGTATTATAACCACATTATTAATAATTACGAATTGCATTATGTTCTATTGCATATTATATAAAATTTTGAATTGGTACTCAATAGTTAATTATAATCCGCCCCTCCCATATACGTAGTGTGGATCCGCGACGGCCGCCTGAACAGCGGTTTCTGTTTTCTACGTTATTAATTTTATATAAAACATATTATCAATATAAACACAATAAGTGGATAGGTGGGCCATAATATGTGTAAACGTTGGCGTGTAAACTGTAAACTACTCAGACCTGAAAATATTTTCCCACAATGACGATGCTAACCGTCGACGACCCATTTTATCGGACCAACGATTGGCATAAACCATAGTTATTACCGTAATTACATAAATATTATTATAAGTACTATTTGAAAACTTATCTGATGCACCATTTATGTTGTTTTACAGAGCAAGGATAACATAAAAAATATTTTATGACAATCGTAAAGAAGTGGTGTGTTGTCGGGACAATGAGGAATGCGTTTTCCATGTTCGGCTAGAAATTAATAATATTTAACGTATATATAAATATATTTATATATTATGGTTGTAGATGGTGTAGTTCTACATTAAAACCTCTGTATTAATGATAATTCAAATTCTTGAAACAAAAAAATTCGATTTGTGCCTGGTACGTAAATAAACATAATAAAAATGTCAACAAACAATAGGCTTTCATCATTTATTTAGGTCTGCGCACGCCTAAGACACGCCCATAATATATACGTTAAATATTATTAATTTCTCGTCGAACATGTAAAATGCATTCCTCATTGTCCCCGAACCCACACCTCTTCTTAACAATTCGGAGTACTTCGACGGCAGTCGATACTCTAGTTGTATATAATAACAATAAACATATGTATCTTATCGAATTGTTTGAAATGCATTGTAAGTTACAATTATATATTAGTCTACATTTGGAATAATAGTTGTACGCGAGTGAGTCATCAGTTATCAGGTCAAAAATTCAGTATGTATCGAGTGTAACCAGTGCCGACGTCATATTTTGGAAATTGCATTGAAGTGAGTAACATTATATTGTGTTCAGTTTTTTTTTTATTATTCTCAGACCAATTCTTAAATTTTAGTGGTTATCAACATTTTTTTGTTTAACGGGGGCTATGAAAAAATATGAGTCTGAGGCAATAATTTAAAATTACTCTTTTAAGTGAATATTATACTAGGTGTATAGACATTTTAAACATACCGAGTTATTATATTACTGTACATCTTAATAAAGAGTAATAAATCTTATTATTCATTAAGTCTTGATTATTACAAATGAAATAAATATGTTAAGTATACAAATATATTTAAAGGTATCAATTTTTAATAATTACTGCACATTATTAATTAAATTTGAGGGTTTACCAAGTTTTTGTTCTTAGAAAACATCAATAAAAAATTCTTATTTACTAGAATTCCATAGAAAAACAGCATGAAGATTTTGTTTTGCGTACGTTTTATAATTTTTGGATAAATAAATTCAAATAATTTTTTTATTCAATTTTATAAAATTTAACGGACTGATTAATAAATTATTGTGGGCCGGATATTTTGGAATTAACTAAATAAGTAAGACACCAGTGATCGATTATTAAAATCAATACCAACGGATAATATTTTTCACAAAAAATCATAAGAATATTCAAACAATAATATTCTGGAAAGGGCTAAAGTGCATTAAATTGAGACAGAAAAAGTATACTCCAAAAACGTTAAATGATATTTAAGAAAATAAATTTAACTTCTTACAACTTATCAATTCTGGTCTCAAAATGTTATACAAACATGATCTAAGTGTTCCCTCAATAGTGTTTGTAAATTTTTCTGTATTGAAATAGTTCCATGATTAAAATTTTTAGACTTCTTGTTAAGCTCTCTTCTTATTTTTTTTATGTTGTTAATTTGCTTACTTCAATAATTTTTTTTTGTGAATAACATAACAAGAAATGTCAAGTCTATATTTTCACTCAAATTGAATGTGAAACCGTTTAAAATTTGTTTCAATATTAAAGCTACAATATATAAAAGTTAGAATAGCTTATCTAAATGTTTCTGTTAATTCATTAAATATCGTTAATGTCTTTTATATGAATGTTGTTTTTAAAAGAGGTTATTTACGTGTTTATAAGTACACAATGTGCTACATTGATTCGGCTCCATAGACATGGTGAAATTGAAAACAAAAAATATGTGTGTGTGTGTGTGTGTGTGTGTGTGTGTGTGTGTGTGTGTGTGTGTGTGCACGGACTTAATGCTACCCTTGAGCTCTAGCAGGTTCATATACATTTATATACACCATGCAGTAGCGGTTTTGGCATTACATTTTTGAGGAGGCAACAACTTAGAATCGAACAAATTCTTGACATATAGGTATAATTTACCTTCACCTATATAATACTTCTTCATATTGTTTAAGACCCACTCTTTTCTTTTTTAAAATCAAAAGCAATAAAGGACTTTTTTACTATTTCTCATAGTTTATGTTTTTTCTCACCACTTTAACAGTAACTAGCAAGGATTTTGCCTTACTATTATATAATTAAATTTATAGAGAACTGAAATACGTAAACTTTTAAAGAATATTTATAGCTTCTAGCAACAAACATAAAATACTTTCAAATTTACATGATGTAAAAATTATAATCATAACAATTAATTAAAATTTCAAATAAATAAATAAATTAATAATAAACAACAATAAGTACTAGGTTTGTGCACTTACTATTGTATTTCTAGTTATAATCATACACAGATGGAATAAATTAAAATAAAAGTACTTGCATTCATAAAATCAAATTTAAATAAATTTATAAGCAATTAAAAAATAAGTAATAACAAATAACGATTTTTTTGTTTTTGGACAGACTAGAGTCAACTAAATAAAGATTCATCTAGGACTATCCTAGATTCTAGGTCTAGTAATGAAAAAAAGTAAATACATAATAAAAAAAATAATAATAAAAGGTTTTCAGAAAATATATTTACCAGTATATTTCTAGTAACAAATTTTAGTAGGTAGGATAAAATTAAACTTACACAAATTAATTATGAGGTAAAAAATATTATGTCTTATTTATTAATTCAATAGTTCTTTCTTTTTTAGTTGCATATATATTAATGATGTCTTCATAAAATGGTTCATTTTCTTTGAGCTGTTGGATTAATAATTTTTCTATTGATATGGTAGACAGAGAACTTAATCGTTGTTGAGAAGTACTGTTTCTTAAATAAGTTTTTATTCGCTTTAGGCATGAAAAACTTCTTTCTACAGAAACACTAGTAGATGGAATAGTTAAAATAAGAGAAAATACTTCAGGCATAACTTCCTTTAAACCATCATTTTCAAAAATATTAATCATATCATAAATGTGCGATAGGTTATGATATTTGACATCATAATACAATACTTCTAATTCTACTTTTAATTTGTTCATATTAGGAAACATATTAGAATAAGTTTTTTTAATATTATCCAAAGCACATGTGGGAAATTTAGTATGATAATCTTTAAATTTTGAATCGTCAGCTAATTTTAAAAATATTAAGTTATCAGCATCATTAAATCTAACACTTAACTGCATTAAAATACTATCAATAATTTCATAAAACAAAATTCTGAAACTTGATTCATTATTAAGATTTTTTCTTGAAGCATTGGGTAATTTAGTTAAAATTACTGCATTATTATATATATTTAAAAACTCAGTTTGGTTCCTTTTGTTTTTTATAAGATCACATACAATATTTATTTTCCTTAAACAATATTCAATGTCAAATGATTTATTTTGCAAAACAAAACAAATGCGACATATTTTCATATTATTACATCCAAAAACCGATTTGTTCAGAATTGCAGATGTTATAGAACAATATGATAAATAATCAAATAATAGAATTGATATTTCTGAATCAAGAGTAACCATTTAATAACAGATAACATGCATCGAGAAACTATGGATTAGGAAAGTTGTTACTGAACGCGCTATACCTAAATTCTATTTATAAATGGATATAATTGTTCAGCCGCCGGCGGAGGTTATAGTTTGGTGTTGCCTCCGCAGAGCACTGCGCATGCGCTAATCATATAATTTTATATATTTTATCATATATATTTTATATACGTATGTGTGTGTGCCGTTGTGTATACATCGACATATCGGAGACAGCGGCGGCGGCTTGACTCCGCAACGGCCGCCGAAATCGAATACCGATAAGCATGCGCCGTTATTATCGTTTTGCAAGGGAGTGGTTGTCACGGGCCACGGCTATAGATAAATATTTATAATTTTTATTATATATATCATTATTATATATATTTATATGTCTATTTTTAATTTAAAAATCCCCATGAGGTATGTGCAGACTGCAGAGGCTATAAATCGTTTTTAAAATTTATTTATTTTACTTTCACAATTTCAATCTGAAATTATTTAAAAATTGAAATTATAAAACCAATAATAATGACTATGATTTTAACCACTACGGTCCCCTAATTTTCAAGGGAGGCGCCGCCTCCCTTGCCTCCCCGGGAACACCGCCACTGACACCATGCTATAGTCATAGTTGCAAGTATATACTGCAACATTTCTTTTTTTTTAACGTTTCTCATACAAACTAAATATCTTATAACAACTCTTCTGCTTATATATGTAGGTACCTACCCAAATGTTTTAAAGGTTTTTCCCAGACGAAACACATTGAAGTTGTTACAAAAATATATTATGTACAGTTTGGGGCGAAAGATTTAGTCAGCAAAAATGATTATTACATAAATATATATACATAATGTTTATTTTGAAAACGGATTATTTTCATTATGAGAAGCTGATTTTTGCCCGCTTTTAAAATTATGATTAATAAGATTGATAATATTAAAAACCATTTTATATTTCTTTGACATTATATGCACGAACGCGAGTTGAGGGACCAGTCTTAATGACACATAAATATTTCGTCACGTACTATTGTACCAGGTAGGCAATTAAAAGTTGCGCCGAAGTTGCTACGGGTAGGTAACCTAACGTGTATATAAATCACAATAGTTTTGGTGTACTTAAATACCTTCATCGAATAACGTAGTAACGCGTGAAATAGCAGGTGAAGTATGCATCCAAGAGACCACTACGTAGCTTCATTGATGATAACAAGATCACCAATCTTAGAGAGTGTGCTCTCATCAGTACACTTGTTCCGCAGTTGGAGACTGGATAGGTATTCTGTTTTCCATCTAATCCAAATGTGGCGATGTAGATCAATAATAAACCGCCACTTCTGGATGTTTGAAGGGTACACCAGCTCACTAAATACTAAATTTTAAAAAATGTAACCGTATCTCTCAATTTAACTATTAAATATTTTATTATATTATTCAATAAACAAGTATATACCTGAAACCTAAAGAGAAAGAGTCTATCAATGATGATAAAATGTAAGACTTTTATTTCTATACTTCTTAAACGCCTTGAGGTAAATCAAATCATAGGGATTTATAAAATTTAAAAAATAATAAAATTATTCGAACCGCAAGGAAATTCTACGTCGATTTGACTATATTTAAATCTAAATAGTTTCAAACCGACCGATTTAGAGCGTTTTTAAACATTTGAATATACCTGTAGACTATAGTATTTTTTATCCGATCTCAAATGGTTTTTTCGCTATTTCTCGGCTCAAATTGAACTTAGAGGGCTGCAATTGACCTCATTCGAACCGCAAGGAAATTCTACGTCGATTTCACTATGTTTAAATCTAATTCGTTTCAACCCGACCGATTTGGAGCGTTTTTAAACATTTGAATATACGTATATACTATAATATTTTTTATCCGATCTCAAATCGTTTTTTCGCTATATCTCGGCTGAAATTGAACTTAGAGAGCTGAAAATGGTTTCATTCGAACCGCAAGAAAACTCTACGTCGATTTAACTATATTTAAATCTAATTAGTTTCAACCCGACCGATTTAGAGCGTTTTTAATCATTTGAATATACCTGTAGACTATAGTATTTTTTATCCGATCTCAAATCGTTTTTTCGCTATATCTGGGCTGAAATTGAACTTAGAGAGCTGAAAATGGTTTCATTCGAACCGCAAGAAAACACGGACTTATCGATGTCGACATTCATCATACGCACATACACAACAGCCGCGTACCCAGCCTGTGACGCGTCGCAAAACCCCAACAAATAGCAAGGCGCACCTCGGCGGGCGTTAATATGTCGTGGTTCACGGATATTTAATAACGATGGCAATTCAGAAACAAATGCGGTCCAGTCCGCAAGAATGTCGTCCGGAAGAGACTCGTCCCACGCGACTCCGTGTCACCATGTTCGTTACATAATAGACTTCGCTAGAAACACTACAGGACCAAAAACACCTAGCTGGTAGAATATGCAAGCAACGAGCAATATAATTCCATTCGTTTTTCCTTCGTAAAAACGGGTGACGTTTCGAGATTTAAAGCACAACAAAAATAATCTTGTTCAGGATGCTACGCCAGACCCAGCACTTTAGTGCCGTATCCGTCGTCATCGCCGAATGACGTTGGCGCACACACGCGATCAGTGGACGGAACAGCTTGCAATACGGCCGGCGTATTCGAAGCCCACTTTTTTAGCTCTAACCCGGACTTGGCCAAAACCGAAACCAGATCCGACTGGTGTTTCAACACGTCAGGAATCGTGTCCGCCCCGTCACTAATATCGTCGACATACGTCTGGTTCTCGAGCGCGTTGCGTACCGAATCGAAACCGTCGAAATCGGTAGACGCTATGGCCTGAAGTACGCGTAAGGCGAGATACGGGGCACAATTCACACCATACGTAACGGTGTGAAACTCATATTCGCGTAGTTCATCATGCGGTGATGCGCACCACAAAATGTACTGAAATTTCCAATATTCCGGCAGAATTAGAATTTGACGGTACATTTTACAAATGTCCGTAGTGAACGTATATTTGTGGACGCGGAAACGGGTTAGGGCATCAACAATGTCCCGTTGTAATTTAGGGCAGGGCCACAAACACTCATTTAACGACGGTCCACGAAAACCCCGTGCGGACGCGTCGAACACCACACGAATTTTATGGGGATCGACTTCTGGGCGGTAGACAGCATGGTGAGGGATTATATATCGCCCCGGAGATGGCGCCAATGACATATGTCCTAATGCGATATATTCGGACATAAAATTAACATATAACGATTTTAATGCTGGGTTCGCGGATAGTTTGCGTTCGATAGCGTCAAAACGTCGCACGGCTACCTCGCGAGACCCTTCGAACGTCTCAGTCGGTCCGCGAAACGGCAACGGAACTGCGAAGCGACCAGAGGGCAAGCGCGTAGCTTCATCACGAAATATCTGTTCGCAGCACCCCTCCTCGGTGAATGTGACGGGTGCCGTCTCGAGTTCCTTGACGTGCCAAAAACGCTCCATGACCCTCTCAATGGACGCGATCATAGAAACTGGCAACGACTGATAATAAGAATTACGCTGGTCGGGGACCGGGCCGATCAGGATCCACCCGAACACCGAACTAAACGCCGTGGGTAATGTGCCGCCGATCGACACTTTGCGACCGTCCATTATAGAACCGTAGACATCCCCTCCTAACAATAGGTCGATGTCGATTGGCGATGTCAAATGAAACGATGGATCCGCAAGCGCAAGATTAGAATACCGGTTCTTAATATCCGCTGCTAGTGAAGTGTACGGCAAATCGGTTGTGATAGTTGGCAATACCCACGCCTGAACAGGTAGAATCGGATCGGACGCGAACCACGGCTGCACGACGCATCCAACGTTTCCTTGCACTTCAGCGACAGTTGCCCCTGACAAACCGCTTATCGGAGCAGTCAAACGCGACATTTTTAAACCTAAGTGTTTAACGCACGTGGAAGTAATCGCGCTAATCTGCGACGCGCTATCTACCAGTGCCCGCATTGTTTGAAATGAGCCGGAACAATTTCGCTCGTGCATGAGCGCGGTACCTAAGACAATAGTGGTCGATGGGTGAGAGGACGGTGGACTCACTACGGGCGCACACATCGCCGAGTCGACCGGTGGCGGTTCCTCTTTATTCTGCCGCTCGTCGGGTGATACATGGAGAAGTGCGTGGTGTTTACGCGGACATTCCCTACAATTCGGTTTCGTCTTACATTTGTAAACCCAATGACCACCACTCAAACAATTGAAACACAATCGATTCTCTCGCGCCCACTGGGTGCGGTAATCGGCCGCCCACGACTTAAAACGCGCACAAAAGCCTAACGCGTGTGAACCAGTACAACACGGACAACTTACGTCCCCCTTAGCCGTTACGGCTCACCCGTCACTTGCGTTTTAGGAATTGTCTATACCACTCGTTAGTCATCTACTCATTATTGTAATGGACTTAAAGACTTTGCGTATACACCCGAGTGTGAGTCAAGAATACTTAACCGGCCGACGAAAATTCATTAAGATTTCCGATTCCCGTTACTCCTCATGTCATCAACACTTCGTACGACACATGCATTTTCATACGATCATGGCTATTGGAATCGACTTGTCGGTGTCATCGAACATCTGATTAAAATGCTTACGACTTGACCTCATTTATCTTCGTCTACAGAACTATTAGCGGTAAGCATCAACTAGACGACAAGTTGTCGTTTTCCTTTCGTTCTGACTCTTTAATGGGTACCGTTGTTTCCTAATACGAATACTTATTACTATAATTTAAGTTATATTGCCACTCACACATAGTCTAAATGCATTTACTTTGTAATTATACTGTCGGAAAGAATATGCTTTATCAAACTGATTATATTAGTAACAACTAGGTTGGAACTACTTTGGGCCCCTTAATGCTTTTTCCTAATGATTTTCACTAGTAAGTTGTTTTAGTTTACTTACCTGATAAACTAATTCAACTTTTGTTTTAAACAAAACTACTAACAGTTTATTGTAGACTAGTAAAACTGTAATATACCTAAACAAATTTCAGTGTATATAAATAGTTTATAACACAAATGTTATAAACAATTTAGTGAAAGATCTATTAAATTTGCTATTGAAACATTAAACAATTTAATTTAATTATTTTTGTTTACAGTTTACACCTACCTTATGAAGTTATATTCCTGAAATATAGTAGCTTTCAGTTCAATGGTTCACACAAGGATTGAGTTCTAGTCCGGACCCAAGAACCTTCTTCAAGACACATGTTCGAAAAGTGTATTTCGCAACACTTAGGTATTATTTAATTTAAGGATTTAGAAGTTAACAATAGTCCATAACATATTTTAAAAACTTCATCATCTATTGTTTGAGAGGGAGATCGAGCTCATGACATGTTACAATATGGTATGTTGCACAAATATCAAATGATTCTTATTTGTTTACATCTTTAGGTCTTGTCTACTCCAATAAACTGAATTAACACAAAAAATATGTTGTTAATAGTTATAATTTACAAGGATTGGTTTTAACAAGTTAAAAACCTAGAGTACTTTTAATTGGCTACATCACAAACAACTTTTTTTTCATATAAAGTTTATTAACAAACTCATTGAATTGTTCAAGAATATGATTGTATTATTTAATGAGTATATTGATATATAAATATATTTATTAAATAAGTTAATTTTTTTTCTCAAATGATTTTATAATTATTTTATATTAATTATTTCTTGCTATACCCGTTCATAATTGTCATCAATGTAAAATAGTTAACCTGTAAACATCTATAATATACATTTAAATATTAAATATCCAAACAGATCTACTTTTAAACGTCTGTTATTTATTTTTTTACAGTATTACCATAACAAATCTTTAAACAAATTAAACATATCTCTTCTTGTCTGGTTACGAGTCTCATATCCATCATCAACAGCGTTCACAAATCAACATCCATTCACTGATGCTTTAAATGAAATCTGACGTTGAACATTTATTTTCAGTCCAGTCTAATGTAAGTTCATCATGGTGTTCCATTCATTGTCCTTTTTAAATAATAAATCTTAAGTAAGGTAATGGTAATATCGTATGTTAAGATACAAAACCATTTTATAGTCGTACTACTCGCATCTAGTTATAAGGTTTATATAGTTAGCGATAATAAAACAGTATTTATACAGCAGTACTATAAGTAAATAGTTATAATTTTTCCTAAAATGATTTCTGGTCGAGCAGACATTTAAGAAACTGTGTCCAGATATCAAGACCATAGATATATGCTAATGTTATAGCAGTTCATAAATTCACAAAACACTATTGCGATTTACCGAAATATGCATTTGTGCTTGTAATTGTAGACCAACTTAAGAGAATCAAGTTTTTTTAAAATGTACTGAACACAATAAAATATTTTTTAACTTTATTATAACATTATGATAATTTTTTTTTTGTGAATGTATTTTAAATAGTAATTATTCTATCATAAACATTTTTACACCAAAAATGTGAACGTAAATTAATTTAATTAAATTTCAGACAATAACTTTTTGTATTTGTAACTATTGTATACAATTTAAAACAATTCCTGTCAATGGTTTAAACAGTATTACTATAAAGAAATAAAACACACTGTCAAGTATTTTGTTAATATTTACAGTACCGTTATACTTATCTATGAGCTCATGTATACACAAATTTGTCTTTTACCTATGTAAATTCTTTTTTTTTTAATGATAATTATTATTTTCATAGTATTAATTTTGTTCCTTATCTATAAAGTATGTTAAAACTGTATGCATGAAACTATTCTATAGTATTATTAATGTTAATTTATAGTTTATAGTCTTACGTTTAAACAATTTACTATCAAGTAGTCGTTTAGGAGATTGATTTCCTGTCTTAAAACTAAATAAGCTTGTAAACATGCATGCATAATATTGCTCTACAGAGTGGTTTTTCTTAGCGGTCATAGAAATATTGTATAATATCCAAAATTGTATAGGATAATAATATAATCATTTATAATACATTCTTTGCAGATTTAATTGGTTATTGTTTAGGAGGTTGTTTTGTCAATCATGTTTTATAGCAATACCATTTAAGTATACTTATGTAATTTCAGTAGATAAATTTACAAAAAACTATTGCGATTCACTAAAATATGTATTTGTGTTAGTAATTGAAGACCATCTGAAGAGTACCTAATTTTTAAAAATTTACTGAATATAAACAAATTTTATTTTAATTTGTTGTAAAATGATGCTACTAAATATGCTTTATTCTATAAATTATGTGAAATTATAACTAGTATAATATGTAATAATTTATCGTAAACTTTTTTGCCATTAACAATGTAAATATAATACATAATTAATTTAGATTAAATGTGATAGGTACAACTGATACTATGACTATGATTTTACTTAGACATAACGTCATAACATTATTTAAACATAATCATATTTCATCATATTTCTTATGGCTATTTCTTCTACGACAAATTAAAACTATCGATTTCTGTAATCATTTGACTTGATGTACCTATTATTTACTTAATTATTTTGATACCTTTTTGATATTCATACAACCATAAATATATATTTATATTCTGTAGGTTTTGTAAAAGTAAATCTGCTAAGTTAAATTAAATAATATTTAATCAAAATATTAAAATAAATTAATGGAAAAAGTTTTGGGAACTGATTATCTAAGCTCTTTCCAAGTGAAAAGTTATTTTTACTGCGCCTCTTAATTTAAATATAAGGATTTAGAATTATGTTGTAAATTAAATACAAGTAATTTTAATTTTCCTTGCAGAAACAAGACTAATTAAGTTAAGTGTAGAATGCTGAATTAATAAATAATAAATTAACGAATGATTTATTTTATACATAAGCGTGAATGGATTAGTACCTATAATTGTATTTATAATTCTGTAGCATTTACTAAACAGAATATTATGGTGTACAGTTATATGCCACTTCGTGGTAATATGTTAGATAATTATTTCAATACCTATTAAAATTAACCTCTCTTTTATTGCATTTTGGACGATTTCTATATCCTATTTCTAGACCGATTTGTCATTTTTATTATATTGATGTAACTGTCCGATGGTGTATACGAACATCGGTGGCCCCACAGTAATGTTATTTTATTATTTAGATATTAAAAGTATGTGCCACGAGTATGGTTCCATCCCCATCTGTTAGTTACTTAATAAATGTTTTGTTTGAGTCAACAACTCGACAATTTAATTTTATTTAATTTAAATGATTTGTCCAAGTTATATGGCATATGGCTATCTCGGTGTGAATTGTATATCACTTACTCAATGCACGATATGTTTATATCTATTATATAATAATTTATAAGTAAATAAAAATTGTCCCTTTTATCATACCTGTCATCACCTAATCATAATATATTATGTATCGTGGTCGATATAGAATTTAGTAGCGAGTCACAAGGTGAACAACATTGAAATGTAATAAAAACACAAATCATTTAATAATAAGCAACGAGACTGCATGCTGCACGGACGATGACAACACACGAGAAAGGGACGACGAACTTTACAACAGCCTTCGGGTTGTGTACATCGATGAAAATTACACACGATTTTCATAATTCACAATGCAATACCGTTTTACATATTGCACAGTGGTTGAGGACAACGAGTCGGACGGTCACCATCGGGCTGATTGCCGCGGCCGGTTTATCGCAGAGAAAACGGAATTTTCGTCGGAATAATCATAATAATGAATGAATAATGAGAATACCAATATTAATAATAATGCTAGTCCGCTATTCACGCGCGAACAATTTATTTATTTATTTAGAACAACAACAATAATATTATTGTTCGGTTCGAATTATAAAAAAATTATAAAAATAAAGATAACAGTACAGGATAGCCAGGATGTATGAATATACATATCCCTACTCGGGGATCGGGATGGACGTAGAAATCAGAAAAAGCTAATAAAGTATAATGCATAGAAACGGCACAAAGATAACTTTCATCATGCTGAACGGTTTATAAAAACAGTAAGTTGAGCCCCTGTTGATGGTACGTAGTTGTGATAACGAGCGACCGCCGATGGACGTTAACATCTTATTGCGATTATTTCCGAGAAAAAAATAATAATAATAATAATCATTTAGAAATGAGAATATCTAGACAGTGAGATGGGGGGAAAAAATATGAAAAAATTTTGAGCGCTAACCGACGTAGTAAGGCCATGTTCGTCGGGAACGATCCGTACCGCAGGTGATGCGGTCAGTGGATCGATCAATTGAAGGGTTGTTATCAACATTAAAATAACATTGATTGGACTGATAACCGGTATGGGGGCGGCTTGTTCGCGCGCTGGGGTATCGGCGTACCGTCACACAGGCCATTACGTTCGAGGCCTGCATGGGCGTGCCGAGGTCGACCTTACAGTCGGTGGGACGATGGCTTACACTTGGCGCGCTCGTCATGTACAACGAGTGAACGGGTATATATACCGTTCCAAGTGCCGAAAGCGCTCACCAGCGAGAGTGTGCTCGGCAGTGGGGAAGAGCGTGCTGCGACGGACAACTCGCGAACTGTTAGTCTGCGTGACGACTTTGTTCGTCGCAACGCGGCTTGCGTGTATGATGTCTGGTAAATACTGTTTTACTGTTACGCCCTCTTGTGTATTAAGAGGGCGCAACACTGAAAGTGGAACGCATACAACGACCGATAGAATGCGTTGTTAAGTGTTTTCACGCGGCGCAAGCACGCGGCGTTTGCACACAAATTATCGCGCGATAGACAAAACAGTCCAAAAATAATCTACATGCGGGAGCCGGGAATGCATTTTATCGTTTTATGAACCGTCTGGAGTGCGGATAATATAAACTTCATTATGTGGCCTCAACGGGTTCAGGAGTTCTTGATATTAAAGTAAATACATTTATTTATTATTATGCAAATGGTTGAATTATTATTTATTAATGATTATCAAGGCTAGTGACTTATAGTATTTGCATATTTGTTTTTAGACACCACGGAGATACCTAAACGTGTAAAGTTATTGATTTGTTAGTATTTTCTTTTCCCTATTACAAAATTATTGACTGAGTTTATATACGAGTACAGTTTTTTTTACTTTTAAAAATCACGAGCTCTGATAATCATACTGTACTTTATGTGTTTTACCTATATGATGTGTTGTCATTTTTAGTAGGATTTAAACGCCTTTACATAATATTTTTCATTGACCTTTTCTTTGATAAAATGCCTTTTGTTTTGGTTGACTTCATTTTAAAAAAAAATTTTGAAAAAAAAAACCAACACACGGGTAAAAACAGAATGATAGAGTGAAGACAGGAATGTAGGGTGACGGTGGACACAAGTAGTACATGCATGGGCAATGGATAGGCATCGAATTCGGTTTACGAATAGCAATAGCTCTGCGGGACGTAAAATCCCTCCGTCTAAGTTCACGTCCAGACTAGACGACCAAGGCAACCGAACGCCAACGGTCAACACATTTGGTGTTGGCTGTACTTAGATTTGAGAGCATTGGCAAACTGTTCAAACTCATTCCGAATTCGTCGTTAGTCCGCGTTAGGAAGCCTTCACTTGTTTATGCTGCGAACGCACATAACTTATTTTATACTTTCAAAATTTTAAAATTTAATATTCAATTAGAAAAAATACATTTGAAAAAAAATGGCGTCAAGTGACAACGGCTTATTGATGGCAAGTACTGATTTTGTGATAATGAACTCATTATTAAAAAAAAAACAAGAACAAAAAAAGAGAAGGCATACAGGTTGGTGGATGACTTCGACATTTAAAAGTCGAATAACTTATACACCTCGTCTTTGCCCATTCCAGATTCAGTGGGATCATGAAAAATTATATGGATTTCAAAATTATTAAATTTATTTCTACTTAAATATGTTAACTGTATTTTTATTTATGAATTAAAATACTATATTTACATTATACGTATTATATTACACAATTGTATAATATATTATATCTATGTTAATTTTTTTTATTTTACAAAATAAAATCAAGCCTTCTTATATTTTTACAAAGTTCGGCTAAGACTGCGTCAATAGATAAACAATTTCATCCCTATGAATCGACATCATTGCTAAGCTGTTCAGCCTAGCCTGAAATTAAAATTGAATTATTTTTTTAATACATTTTACGAAGAATTTTTTTTTTCAAATTTAATGAATAATTTGTTCTTACCTCGGTCATAGTATTTCTTAGGTATATTTTGATTCGCTTCTGATATAGCAGTTAGTTGCAGGTCCATCATTCTTCCTTCTTGCCATGGAACCTGGAACTAAAAATAAAAAATTTTTAGCATGGCAATAATAAAGGAGAAAATGAAATTGATCATTATAAAGTATTAAAAACATGAATTTTAGTATTTTAGTATTTTAGTTATAGACTTATATTGACTATAAAATAAATATGATAAAGAACATGACTTACGTTTTGGACTGCCTTCGTTATACTTATTTTCGCATATATATGAGAGCTATATATATAATATCAGATAGTAGTTACAATTTCGTGACTACTGAAACAGTATACATACTATTGTGACGACATGTCGATTATAAAGTTTTACAATCATGTCATTCGTCAGTGATAATCATATTTATGTATTTTGTTGCACATTAGTCACTTATGTTGAGCCAAAATTCAACAATATTCTAATATACTATTATCATATATCTAAAAGTTGTATAATATTTCCACGTCGGCTATATTTCTTGTCTTCATGAATAAATCCATGCAGTGTCTACGAGTACCACACTGCCATCTGGCATTAGTTGAATCAACTCCAAAATAAGCTACTGACAACTGACAAGCATTTCTCATATAGCTGTTACGTGTTGCTCGGTGTACCATCCGTCCACGTCAATAGGGGTAGTTTTCCCGGGGAGGCAAAGGAGCCATCGCTTCCCTTGAAATGAAAACGGAACACATATTTTAACATAGGTAACCTATAATTATTGGTAATTTCAAGCATAATGTCTTATTTAATTATTTTGTAAATATTCAACATTTCAACATTTTAAAACTAAAGAAATCAATTTCAATAATAATATTAATATTTTTATATTATACAAGTATGATGAAATTAAACGACGGGACGTCCGCAGGTCGTTACAAAAACGCAAGTGTTCCCAATTATGTGATACTTCGAGTACCTTGAGGACGAGTATGTTTTAATAACATAACATGGTGCTATACCAGTTATGGTTATGGTAGGGTCTGTTCTATGCATGAATAATATATTTTCACCTTAGGTTTAGGAATATCCTAATTCGTGGTTCTATGTTATGCGTTTAGCTGGACGGGCGGCGACAAATATTTTCGACATGGTGTGAACGTGAACCAGGGACTATATATCATAATTATAGATAATATAGATAATTGACTGTGAACATTACATTACAGCCGAAGAACAAAAGCTTGTTGAAACTCCTTATCACAAAACTATTTATTATTAATTATTTAATTTAAAATTATAATAATGTAATAGATCACACTAAACAGTAAGTACAAGCATATTTTTTACACATATTTATATGAAATGAAAAAAATTGTATATTAAATTTGATTATTTATTAATATACTGGTGATTCGGTATAATCATGCCAATCCCCACTGAACAAAATTTGAGAAAATCTTGGCGTTTACAGACTGAAATTCAACGATAAATCATAATTATATCAGAAAAATCTGCAGGGCAATGAAGGTAGGATATATCTCATTTTCACCATTGGCTTACATTCTTATATTATAATATGTTAAAGAAAGCATTTTTTGTGTAGACATATACAACTATAGTTAGTACTAAAAAGTATTGGTTTTTGATGATGCAATAATTTGTTCTGTTTAACTGACAGATAATTCACTTATTGGAAATTATATTGTTCATGAAGTATTTTACAATATTTTAATTATTAAGTTTATTAGCTATACTGTGTGATATTCATATTGGACATACAGAGTTCACAAATTATACTTTTACTTTTTTATTTTTAAACTAATGTTAACAATGTATAAAATCACTAAAATTATTATTATTTATATTAATTTTGTTATAGAATATAGGTACAGTAATTGAGATAAATTGACTTTAAAATAAATACCATATACTTGTTATTTATCTTGAATTATTTGATATTTTTTTGATAATTAATTCATATTAAGGGACATAAATGATAAATGAATGTATCTGGTGATAGGCTGGTGCCTGATACAATAGTTAACTAGAACAAGCGCTGTAGATTTTCCGTTATTCGAAACTCATTATAAGTCAATGAATCCACCCTTATTATCATATGCAGGTACTGAATTAACTCAATAGAGCTTTTACTTGTGATAATTATACTGTTTATTGAAAAAATATGCATGAATTATGATTATTAATATTTGAATGCGTAGAAAACAAATCGATTAATAAATATAAGGTTTATACTAGTATACAATTATCTTAATGATCAATTTGATTAAGATTAAAATAGAAGCTATGTATTAAGTTACACATACAAATATATTAATTGTTTCTTTTATTTAGGTACATTTTCGATCAATCATAATTGCTTACCAACTGATATGGAAGAAGCATCTCGTAAGAAATATTTTTTTTACAAGTAAGATTTTACCAAAATTTTTAGATTCTGATATTAGGAAATAACAAAGAACTTATCGGTAATTTAATGAAGTTAAGTTATTAATTATTTTTAGAAAGTTATTTTAGATCAGTAAAAGTAATTCAAATGTTTAATTTAGCCATTTTATTTACTGAGTACTTGATAGTAGTGAGATAAAATAATTTTGTTTTAAATATTTATAGGAAATATTTTAGAGATTGGGAGTAGTATGTACTACATACTAGCATACATACAGCATGATATTCCATTTTTTTAACGGTACCTACATGCTGTATTGTTATTTATATATTCAATAATAATTTGTTATTACTACTTTGAATTGCAATATTTTGGTTGTTATTTTTGTTACAACTCAAATAAATTAAATGTTAAATATACTTATTTTGTTTTGTACAATTAATAATATAAATTGTTACCCACTTTTCCCATTCTAATTTTTAAGTACTGACTTTTATCCACAGAGTAACATACCTTCATGAAAGATAGGTTCCCTATCCGATGCAGACCAGTGCGCAACAAGTTGTTTATCATGAATTGCATAAGCGATTAGTCAGTGAAACTTTTTTGTTAACATCATGTTTTTTTAATTTTTATGAATTAAAATATTTAAACCGTTTTGATATAAAGCAGTTATTTCTTATAATTTGTTAAGAACACTTCATTTTTTTTTTAATTAATTTAGTTAGGTATAAAAATTTACATTCACATTTCTGTATAGTTGAGTGTAAATTCTTTTAAAATCTCTTGTACGAGTATATTTGGCTTTTTCTATTCATGCTGAATTCTGACGCACTAAACTATTTATAAACAATAAACTAGCCACAATAATGCTACACTAGTGCATTTTTTTTCTTCGGCGCATCTGTTGTGGTTGATTTTAACTCTTCCGTAGTCATTGCCGTTTTAGTGGATGTCAATTGACTGGAAGATTTTGTTGAAGGAGCTGGCATGGTGGTTTTTTTTCTTAATTGTTAGATATTCCCCGGAAACACTGAAAATTATTATAAGGTTATATTTAATATTAAAAATATTTAAAATTTTTCTGCCAATCAAATTAATCAAAAAAGTGTGGTAAATAATGATTAATAAATAAATATTATAAATTATTTGTTTTCTAACGAAGAAAACCCCTAAAATACAAAATACAAAAACATGAATAGTTATAGACACATATTCACTATAAAATAAATATGATAAAGAACATGACTTACGTTTTGGACTGCATTCGTTATACTTATTTTCGCATATAGCTACGAGCCAATTTGCTAATTTTGAGCTACACGCTCTGAATTCATCATCCCAACCTAATACATGTAGTAGAACATTAGTTTGTAGTTTATAACTGAAATATTTGAGTACATTTAAAAAAAATTTAACAGATGTATAAGTTTTGTTTTAATTTTATAATTTAATATGTTTTATTAATTAATTAATGTATAACATGAGAATATTATTATTTTTTTTGTTAAAAAATGTTTAATAGTTTTTGTTAAATAAAGACTTTATGTTCGCGCCATTAACGCAAACATACTCGTAATATAAGAAAAAATATAACGCAATCAATATTACGCGCACATATACTTGCCGCCGTGCCGTGATCAATTTCACGGTCATTGGCCTATTTCGGTTCACCACCGACAATCGACAGACACACGCACAATCACAATTTTTGTTATTATTTTAATTAGCTTTATCATATTATATGTGTGTGTGTTATGTAATCCAAAAGGCCCAGCGCCCATGTTTATATTTGTTTTGTTCTCTCGCGTATAAACTGTCGTTGCGTGCACATCGACGCTTTTTTTGACATAGTTTTGTGTGGCCGCCATAGGCATTTTATATTATTTGTTTTGCATAGCCGTCATAGGCACAAATTATTATTATTTTCACACATATATTGTATCATTTTGCATAGCCGTCATAGGCACACAGGTTGTATACCTTTGCATTGCCGCCATAGGCACAGTTTATTATTATTTTTATATACATACTTATTATATTCATTTGCATCGCCGCTATAGGCATATTTTGTTGTATACATATTTTATTTACATTGCCGCCATAGGCACATTGTTATACATTTTATTATTATTGTTGTGATCAGCCGTCATAGGCACGCATATTTATTTATTGTAGATTTATGCAATTTTAGGTAGTTGCGGCTGGCAACCGTAACCATTGTTACTGGCACTCAATCAAATTGTGAGTTTTTAGTTATTTATTTATATTATTTGCATATCCGCCATAGGTACCTTTGTACGATTTTTATTGTTAATTTAATTGTATCTGTTGCTGTGATTTATTTATGTGTTAATTATTATTATAATTGTTGGGCCAGAAGAGCCGATTATTTTTATTATACAGCAACATAGTAACTATTTTTTTTACCATTGTTCAATTGTTTTAGTTCCTATTTTTTCCGTAGTTTTAAGTTACACACGACACAAATACACATCAAGACACACACCACCACCACCACCACGTAGCTCGTCAGATTTGCGCGGCGAACCCAACCACTCTGACGAAGCTACACACACACAAATATACACACATTATGATAGGTTGGTGGTGAAATCGCAAGTAGTATGCGCATGAAGTAATAGGTGTCCGATGTGCGCGTAATATTATTTTACGCAATCGGCCCCAACACTTTATGTCTTGTAAGTATTAGGCTAGTTTTAAGTGTACTCCCGTTTTTATAAGATCCGTGTCAATTGTGTTAGAATAAAATTAATATATTTTACCATAACGTTTTACTGTATCTTCATCAGCTGCAGTGTATGTATCCGGTTGTAGGGATACAATGAAGATGAAGAAAAATATTCTAAAATAGAAAATGATCAAAATATAAAAGAATATAAAAAACAAATCTCATTCTCATAATACGGATAACAAAGTGCAAAACCATCTTTGACAAAATTACAATTTAATTTATTTTAATTAATAAATAGATACCTACATGTTTGTTTGTACATTCGTAGATTAAAACATATTTCAAATATGGGTGTAAGTACCTATAGCTGATAATTAATTCAACTTAATCACAGTTTTTGAGATTTAATTTGGGTATCTAAGCAGTTTAAAGTATTTTTATAACGAGAACATCTAGAGAGTTTAAGAATATTACTGATTCATTAAACAGATTGAAGGAAAATTGTATCATATCTACTCAGTCTACTAGACCTAGTAAACGGTACAATTATTATTTAATATGTAACTGCTGTTTATATGGACAAATGACAAGTTATTTTTCCACTATTCTTATTATTGGTTTTAAAAGTTCCGGAATATTAGATAAGTTATAATTTATCATCTATTTAAGGGTAGAAAAGCACAAAGTTCTAATGGATTTATGGTGATTTTTGTTTGGACAAAAAAATAATATTTAACATTCTACAATATAATATCTATTCGAGTTGACAGAACCAATAATACGAACTAACTAATCCAGATGTACTGCAAAAATGTGAAACTTTTCATTTCGTGGTTCAGCAAAGTTGTATATAACTGACTATCAGTCAATTTGCTCCTTTATAACATAAAATGTTCGTATTTTCTTTGTTGCCGTAAAATAACCTTTTTTTTTTTCAAATCTTTTCCAATCGATTAAAATTTAAATTCTTATTCTCTATCATTCGTATAACTGGTCGTTATGATTTAATAAACACTCTCCAATATTCCGCAGTATCGAATTTGCATTTTTAAATAAAATATAACACTATTACTATTGACGTAAACTAAGTATTTTACTACGCAAATTCATACGCAGCCGTTAAATAACAGTTTTTTATTTTATTTTTTATTTTTCATGTATGTGTTATACCGATTTTAAATTTTATGAGCTTTATATCGTAGGGAATTTAAAGGCAAGTGCGTGGATGTACTCAGCTTTCGTGTCGAACAATTATTTTTCATAGCGTTATTAAAAATCTATAACTTTTTTGTTTCGAGCCCTTCATAACTGTTTTTTTCCAGGATTTTTTTTCGCTTCGATCCGAATAATGATTTTTCATATTATCGTGTTCCCCTGACTATTTTTTTTCTTTGACCGAAATAATGATTTTCCCTTTTAATCGTGTCATCATGGTTTTTTTTATTCTAGACTTTATCGTTCATTTTATTTTTTGTTTTTCTAGGATTTTGATGAGTACGCATTTTCTTCATCTCCCGACGTAGGAAACGTGTTATATTTTATTGAATAATGGTAATTTGATACCGCTGAATATCAGTGAGCTTTTATAAAATATAATTTACAATTTATAGTATTTAAATAAACGATAATTTTTACATGCTATATGAATAACAGTTGGGTTTTAGTGGGAAACAGTGCTCCTATGACCAATTTGCATAGAGGTAATAGTTTTTGTCTCACAGAGTTCTACTATGACACCAGTTTCTGATATGAAAATGTGAAGTAAAATGGTAAAATACAGTTAACAATATATAATTATGAATTAAACGACACTTTTTACTCGCTATATAAATTACAACTCTGTTATTGAGGGAACTAGAGCTCCTATGACCAATTTGGATAGAGATAAAAGTTTTTGTCTCACTCAGTTCTACTATGACACCAGTTTCTGATATGATAATGTGAAGTTAAATGGTAAAATACAATCTGGTTCCCTCTATAACAGAATTGTAATTTATTTAGCGAGTAAAAAGTGTCGTTTAATGTCTGCAGATGTCCAAAATACAGACAACTTTGAGGCTCAACCGTTGAACCTACAGCTACGACGAATAGAGGTAAAAGTGTTCTCCTTTGTTGTATCTATGATGGACTTGTGAATTTATACTGGATTTCCCAATATTTTGGAATTTCGTTAATTATTTTAATTTTTAAAATTTTTACGATATTTTTTAATTATTTTAATTTCATATATTTTTTCAAATTTTTTCATCATGTCTAACGGAAACAGTTTGGAGACTGTTCAGGAGCTCTGTAAAATATGTTTATTCTAATGGTCCGAGTTCGCAAGGTAGATTGTTGTGCGAAAAATATTACCCAAAGTTCAAATTTGTCTGCAGATGTCCAATATACGGACAACTTTTGTGGCTCAACCATAGGACCTACAGCTACGACGAATAGAGGTAAAAGTGTTCTCCTATGTTGTTTCTATGATAAACGTAAAAATTTAAAATGGATTTCCTAATTTAAATAATAAATAAATATATTACTATAATAAATTATAAATTGCATTCACACAATAATTTAGTCGTGTTGTCTCGTAGTTGTACTATTGTATAACCACCACTTATCAACAAATATTTTCTTAATATCCATAGACATTTAAAATAAAATCAATGGATTTGGATATAACAATAATAAAAAAATAACATGTCAATAATATATTGGAGGCTTAAGATTGTTCAGTGTTGGTGACTATGTATCAATATTCTCATCAATACAATGGTATTGCGGATAGATAAGGCCATATGGTAGCGGCTTATTTTAAAACATTAATACCAACCATGGTACTTGTACTTTGTAACTGTTGTCTGAACAGTTGATAATTCTCAGAAATCTGCATCGGCTCACCTCAGCTGGGTGGTCAACTAACCGATATGATGTACCCATCTGCATATTTCGTTGATTATGTCGGTAGAAAGAGTGTTATATTTTATTTAAAAATAGTAATTCGATACGCTGAATGTTGGAGAGCGTTTATTAAAGCATAACGAACGGTTATACGAAGTAATAAATATTAGTATTGAAATTTTGGTCGACCGGAAAAAGATTTAAAAAAAAAAACTGTTATACGACGGCGTACGAAACTGCGTAGTAAAACACGTTGTATATGTCGGTAGGAAACGTGTTATATTTTATTGAAAAATGGTAATTTGATACCGCTGAATATCAGTGAGCTTTTATAAAATACAATTTACAATTTATAGTATTTAAATAAACGATAATTTTTACATGCTATATGAATAACAGTTGGGTTTTAGTGGGAAACAGTGCTCCTATGACCAATTTGCATAGAGGTATTTTATTTCACAGTTTCATAGGCCGCAATTAAATAACCATTTTTTATTTTTACAACATTTTATTCTGATCTATTAAAATTTAATTTCTAATTTTTTATCATTCGTATAACCGGTCGTTATGCTTTAATTAATACTCTCCAATATTCACCGGTATCGAATTAGCATTTTTAAATAAAATATAACACTATTACTATCGACGTAAACTAAGTATTTTACTACGCAAGTTCATACGCAGCCGTTAAATAATCGTTTTTTATTTTATTTTTTGTTTTTCATGTATGTGTTATACCGATTTTAAATGTTATGAGCTTTATATCGTAGGGAATTTAAAGGCAAATGCGTGGATGTACTCAGCTTTCGTGTTGAACAATTATTTTGCATAGCGTTATTAAAAATCTATAACCTTTTTTGTCGCCGCCGTTAACATCATTTATTCATTAAATTTTGCCACGTCCACCATTTTTCTTAAGCCATTCAGACTTCGTCGTTCTTTCAGGATTTTTTTGGCTTCGATCCAAATAATGATTTTACTTTTTATCGTGTCCCCCTGACTATTTTTTTAAGCCATACAAACATCGTGATTTTTCAGAATTTTTTTTTCGCTTCGATCCAAGTAATGATTTTCCCTTCTTGTCGTGTCTCACTAACTCATTATTATTTTAACCGTTTGTTTTGACCTGATAACGTGCTCCAACATTCAGCGGTATAGAATTACCATTTTTAAATAAAATATTACACTTTTTCTACCGATGTAAACAACGTATTTTACTACGCCGTTTCATTCACCTTCGTTATATAACCGTTTTTTATTTTATTTTTTGTTTTACGTGTTTATGTTATTACCGATTTTAAATTATATGGGCTCTATCGTAGGGAATTTAATGAGAAATGCGTTGGTGGACTAATATTTAGTGTCAAGAAAATTATTATTTTTAGCGTTATAAAAAAATATTGATGGAGACGGGGCAACATTTACAGAAAAAATAATTTAGATTTATTATAGTTTGACCCATATTTTGTATGATAAAGATATGCAGAGTGTCATACTCAATATTTATGACTATTTATTTTAAAACATTATCAATTATACTTCATACTTATGTTCACATTTCATTCTATTTATATTTAAGCTTAATATAACGAGAAAACATTTTAAATTAAAAAAATTACCTTTTTTGAAAGATTGTTAATGTTTTTTTGAATGTTAAAATAGAAAAAAAATGAATTTATTATTTCTGATCTTTGGAAAACGTATGGTGATATATTGGTCAGATATAATTCATTGCATTTCAATTATGGTTAACTAATGTCATATCTGCAATAACTTGATGTTTGGAAGGTCCTTATAATGGATGATTTACCCATATTTTAAATAAAATATTAATACTTTGTTATAGGTTGTTATAAGTTTAACTTTAATTTCATCAATAAAAACTGATTTTCAAAGTATGAGAGATGATGACTTGGAAATTAATATCACTTTCAATAAACTTTATATTGAAGCTACTAATATTAGTAAAGAAAACAATATAACAATACCTATTCAAAATTCAAATAAGAACAATAGAACAAAAAAAATCCCAGAAAAGTTTCGGCAGTATATTCTTACAGAAGAAAGTTTTTTAGAAAAACAGAAATTCATTTCAAAGTCTGATTTGAAACTTAATTTATTTTTACCAACATTAGATTATATAATTAATGAACTTGACAAACGATTTACAAATAATACAAATATACTATCTTCCATATCTTATTTGCATCCACAAAATGAAATTTTTTTAAATTATGAACAATTAAAACCTTTGGCCCTTCACTACAATATAGATTTAGAAATGTTCCTGTCAGAAATTAAGATACTACCTACGACTATTAAGAAATATGAAATCCAAAATAATATAAAAATTAAAAGCTTAATGAATCTGGTCGATCTCCTTGAAAAATATAAAATAGTATTTAATGAAACTTATAAATTAACCATTCTACCAATCACTATTCTAGTATCCAGCGCAGCGTGTGAAAGGACTTTTTCATGTCTAAGATTAAAAAATTATATGCGAAATTGTATGTCAAATGACCGACTCGTCAGTTTGTCAAGTATTTGTATAGAAAAAAAAATTGCCAAAAGTTTGGACCTAGATGAATTTGTTAATAGATTCTCTATTAAACATAAAAATAGAAAAATACTGTTATATTAGAACATAAATTATATCAATTGTATTTAATTTAAAGATTATGTCTATATATTGAATATTTGAATTTTATTATTATTAATTATTATGATTATTAAAAGCATTATTTATATTTGATTTTTATTTATGTATTTTATCAATTTTTTTTTTATTACTCTTATTAGTTATTGGCATAATGATAAACTATGGTATTATTAGGTTATATACTTATATATTTATAGTAATGATATTCTGATAACTACCTCTTTATAATATAAT
Source organism: Periphyllus acericola (assembly GCA_949715065.1). Classification (NCBI taxonomy): domain Eukaryota; kingdom Metazoa; phylum Arthropoda; class Insecta; order Hemiptera; family Aphididae; genus Periphyllus; species Periphyllus acericola. The sequence goes on from OX454264.1 coordinate 20,488,352, forward strand.
AATGTAGGGGGCCCACCCCTACAAGGTACAAGGTAATATATTTAGGTAGGGGGCCCATCTAAGATCGGCCCATCTAGTGAATATTTTTTGACTACGTGCCTGGTCACACTGGAAGGCATTGAACGTAAGGTTTCGCACTTTGTCGTCTATGTACCCGTCACCATAGATATGGGATGATTCGATCATTTGAATGATTCGAATCATTCGAATCGAATCAGTCAAATGATTCGTTCATTTGATTCGTTCATTCGGTCACTTATCTAAATTGTTTATTATCGTTCAAAAGATTCGTTTGAATGAACGAATGTTTCGTAACAGTATCATACTATCATACTGCTACGAAACATACTGTCAGTATGACTTTATGGCCCATTATCAACTATTTTTTTTTTTAGTTTTTCTAATGATCGAATAGATCGATCATCTTATATCATCAATATACACAAGTGACAAGCGTACCCAAATGAGTTAATAAAAAAAAATGTATTATAATATACCCATTTGAATACAATAATAGTGCTAAAAATAAAACACAACACACAACCAACTAGTGTCTATAAAATAGTGACTACCTATGTCTACATATATAATTTGCTTCTCTGTGAAATATTTTTATCTATTAATACCAAAAATAATGAAATTATGAAACTATTTTTAAGTGGGAATAATATTAAATGAAGAACTCTTACCATAATAATACAAAATTATTATTATTATTTCAATATTAGGCATTTGACAATTGACTATTGTCTATTACACAGTTAACACTATTGTTTTCCATAGTATGAAATTAAAATTGTTGTGAGTGTAAATTGGTATGATTACCTATATAAATATATATATAAGTACAATATTTTAATTTGATAATTTTTTTATTGATTGATACATATTACATCTATTAACGGTAAGCATTGAAATAATTGAATTATTAGGTACCTAGTTAATAATAATAATAATTATTTTTTAGCAACCCTATTTTTTATTTAAAATTCATTATAATTAAATTTAATACATTTTTATAATACATTTCTACAAAATTTAACTTGCTTGTTTTAATGTTATTATATTATTAATTTTAGTTTAAGTACTAAAATTAAATCATAAAATGTACTTAATATTTCTTTGATAGCTTAAAATATCCATTAAAATTGTAAATCTTTCAATCTCATACAAGAATAAAAAAATAAAAAAAAATAATATTATTATTATAAACATTAATACATATATGTGTTATTGCAAACACTTAACAATCATGTTTTTTATTTTAATTAATAAGGTAAAACTAATTAAAATGCTCACAAAAAAAAGAAGTCATATTTGGAACCATTTTACCATAATTGATCAAAAATATGCAAAATGCAGTTATTGTTCCAATAAAGTTAGTTATGGTGGTGGTTCAAGTGGTAACTTAATTCGTCATATGAAAACAAAACATATAACAGTGCCACTTGAACGAAATGTGCGACAAGAAGCTCAGGATCTAGTAACTGAGCAAAATGTTGATGATCCTAATAGCTTGGGAACAACTGTTTCTAATTCTAATCAGCTAACAATTTCATCACAATCATCAACAAATTCTGAACCAGCCCGCCCGTCCATAAGTACATCACAATCAATAGTTCGTCAACCAGTCCAGGCTTCTATGAATTCCTTCATTCAAAAACCAATAACAATTTCAAAGTCAAAAAAAATTGATACACAAATTTCAAAATTAATTATTAAGCATTATCATCCTTTTAGTTTAGTCGAAGAGACAGAATTTAAAAACTTAATAAATTTACTGGCACCTGGGTACACACTTCCGAGCAGAAAAATCATATCTAACAGTTTAATACCTCAGTTATACGAGTCTGTAGTAAGTGAAAAAAAGAAAAAATAAAAAATATACAAGCCATTTGTCTTACTACAGATGCATGGACATCTTTAAATAATCAATAATTTGTAGCTGTTACTGCTCATTATATTGATGAAAATACAAAGTTGTCATCAATTCTGCTGGGATGTCACCATTTTCTTGAAAGACATACAGCGGAAGAAATGTCTTCTTTTTTAAAAGATATAGTGAGAAAATGGAATTTAGAGAATTTAGTGACAATGGTTGTAAGCGACAATGCAGCAAACATCATTGCAGCAATTAAATTATGTAATTGGAGAAGTCTAGGATGTTTTGCTCACAGCATAAATTTAGTAGTTGAATCAGGTTTGAAATATGAGGATGTGAAGAGTATAATTGCAAAAGTAAAGGCCATTGTACAATATTTCAAACAGAGTAGCCAAGCTTTAATCCGTCTTAATGACAATCAAGTAAAAGGAGGTCATCCCATACTAAAATTAAAACAAGATTGTCCAACCAGGTGGAACTCTACATATGATATGATAAATAGGATTTTAAAAATAAAGGAGCCAGTTTTGTCCACATTGGCAGTCATAAATAATGATCTTAATAATATCACCAACTATGAATGGAATATTTTAGATCACCTATGCAAATTATTAAAAATATTTTATGATATAACAAATGAAATAAGTTGCGAAAAATTTGTATCCATATCTAAAGTTTTAATATTTTCAAAAGCAATGTCCAACTATGTCTTAGTTTACTGCAATGATCAGAGTATGCCATATGAAATAAATTCAGTGGCAAATATATTACATACAAAATTACAAAAAAGATTCAATCAGTTTGACGATAATGATGTAGTCATACAATCAACCCTACTGGATCCGCGATTCAAAAAACAAGGGTTTGTAAATGACAGAAAGTATGAAATTGCCTATGAGTCTCTGTCACGTAAAGTTCAAGGAATATCTATTGGGAAAGATAGTCAAGAACCAGAGATCAATACACCATACAGTGAACCTGCTAGATCTGAAACAATTTGGAAAGATTTTGATAGCAAAGTGAGCAAACTATCTGGTGGTGGACATTCAACTGTGGCTGGTATATTAGAACTTGACCGGTACTTGGCTGAACCACTCTTAAAAAGAACAGCGGATCCATTAGTTTGGTGGCATGAAAGAAAATTATTATACCCAAGACTATACCTATTGGCATGTAGAAGATTATGTATTGTAGCAACGTCCGTTCCATGCGAACGTATATTTTCAAAGGCTGGCTTGGTGTTGACTGATAGAAGGTCTAGACTGAATACAGATAAAGTTGAAAAAATATTATTTTTAAATCACAATTTAAGTTAGACTTAATTTGTTATTTTTTATTATTACAATAATACAATAATGATAATGTATAATGTTGTCTAATAGATTGATATTATGGTCTACTATCAGAAATCAGTTATCACTAATATTACTACTGTAGTACTGTCTACTGCTACTACCAGCGCTTTACGCTTGAAATCAGAGTTGAGAATTTACGTCATTCGGTGATTCGGTCTTTTGACCGTAAACCGATTTGATTCGTTGGGCCATTATTGTTCTGTGACATCATCAGTCAAACCACTCAAACCGAACTGAAATACTGACTACCAAATAATCTAAAAACCATATGACCGAAACCGAATCATTTAGACATTAAATTCGGTCGCAATTCGGTCATTTTGATTCGTTCAGTCGCGACCGACCCACCTCTACGTCACCATTCTCAGACACCGATTTATTGGAAAAATCCATTCGGTGTTCGATTGCACTTGGTGGAGAACACGGCCCAACGCGCGAGCACGCGGTCGAAACAGGCAGCATGAAATTCTGCGGGTCATACCCGTCTTCAATAATGCACTGTTCGAGCCTAATGATCAAATCATTTTTCGAGCCCGCGCTTGAAATGTCGCGTACTTCGCACTCCGATTTTAAGTCCGCGATGGACATTTGAAAAATTGAGGCGTTGACATGGAAAAGGTACTAAGTCAAAAAAAATCAATTTTTCGTTTTTTCGTTGAAAAGGTACTAAATACATATGCCAATGGCCTGGAAAAAGAACCAACTCAAATTTCTTTGAATATTAATAATTACGTTGAACACAAGATGGCACTGGTTGTAAATCATCGTGGTTTGGCTTTGAAATGGTACTAAGTCATCCCACGTGTTTATCGTTGTATGATAATGTTTTTATTGATACGAACACTGTTATCAAATATTGTCTAATATCATCAATCACAAATCAATTTAAAATTGATTAATTAATAATCATTAATCATTTTGACTTAAATAATATAATATATTTTATATGTGTGGATAAAATTGATGTACTACAATGTCTACAAAAACTGTTCCATTCAAAATGGTAAGTTATTTTTTATGTATGATTAATATATTAAAACTATTATATCTAAAACTTTGTAGGTACTTATATGCTTATTTACATGCTTACTTACACGCTTATTTACACTACTTCTTATAAGTAATAAATATATATTTAATATATAGGCTGCTTGTAAATGCAAATACAATTGCCGTAGATTTACTGAGGTAGAGGTACGAACGCTTCACTCTGAATTTTGGAAGCAAACACCTGATAATCAAGGTAATTTTCTTTATGGTCTAATAAACATAACAGCTGTTAAACAGAGGAGACCACGTAAAGCAGACGTGGTTTCGAGAAAAAGACAGGTATCCGTCACATATTGTTTACCAAAGTCCAACGAGGGTCATGTTCAAGTATGCAACAAATCTTTTAGGGACATTATGGGCATATCGATTAGGCGTGTTAAAACTTTAATTGAAAAAAAAAAAAGGGGAGACATGATATACAAAAATTCAAGAGGAAAAAATCCAAAATCTCATATTCATAAAACAAAATACACGCCTCAGGATGTAGAACTAATCAAGGCTCACGTCAGGTCATTCCCAACTGAAGAGAGTCACTATTCTCGTCGCAAAACCAGCAAGTTATTTTTGAGTCCAGATCTAAATATTCATAGATTATATCGCGCATTCAAAATAACACACCCTGATACTAATATTGACCAACGTTTTTATCGTAGAGTTTTTAAAAAATCATTTCCAAAGCTTTCATTTCATCGCCCTCGAGCTGACACTTGCGCTACTTGCGACCGTCTTACAAATAAAATCAATTTCGAGGAAAGTATCAATAAGTTCAAAATTATAGCAGAAAAAGAATTGCATTTAAGAAAAGCTGAGAAAGCCACGCAACTTTTAAACGATGATAATACTAAATTCCAAATGCCCTCAAGCCAAACGTGTACTGTAAGCATGGATATGCAACAAGTAATATTCACTCCAACACTCACTCATTCTAACATGTTTTATAGTCGTCAGCTGTCGAACTATAACTTATGTATTCACATTGGGGATACGGGTAAAAGTATAATGTGCATGTGGCATGAGGGTATAGCTGGTCGTGGTGGGAATGAGATTGCTTCATGCTTGCTTAATGCTATTACATCTGGTATGACAACAAAAAAAAAATTGCAGATTTGGTGCGATAACTGCGCTGGTCAAAATAAGAATCGTATGATACTTATTGTGTTAATATACGCTATTGCCAAAAAATATTTTGATACCATTGACCTTAAATTTTTAGTGTCTGGGCATTCATATATGCCATGTGACAGGGATTTCGGGATTATCGAGAAGAGGAAAAAAGTGTGCTCAACAATGGTTCCTGAAGAAGTAGCATCAATGGTCAGAGATGCTAAACATTTTCAACCATTTAATGTTGTCATGATGACCTCAGATGATTTCTATGACTTTGCCAAAGAAGCTGATACATTCTTAAATACAGCACCTATTAAAATTAGCAATTTGAGTTGGATAAGAATTTCGCGAGATGACTTTCCTATGATAAAAACTCGGCAGACATTCAATACTCTTGAACCTTGGAAATCACACAATATATTCAAAAAGAGACACTCATTTAAGTCTGTCGAAAGGATCCAGGCATTGAGTGCATCAAAAAAGGAAACAGCCATAAGCGAACCAAAGAAAAAAGACCTTCTTGCAATGTTAGATTTTTTGGACGAAAAATACCATGCATTCTATCGAGATGTTTGTAAATAAAAAATAAGAAATAAAGAACATTAATACACATATTATTTATAAATATCAATTATTATATTTTCGTTTTTAATTAAAATTAAGTTGTAAGTATTTAAGTGAGAAATTTGTGTTAAAAAAAAGTTTTTTTCTAATAATAAAAGGTTTACAATATGCTAAAATCAGTTTTTTTCTTCTCCTGTAAAATTTGGTTTTTATGACTTAGTACCTTTTCCATGTCAACGCCTCAATTGTTTACGCTGTACTCGACATCGCGTTTGTTATTGTTGGTTATCACCAATGTCAACAACGATACTATCAACCCGCGATTGATAGTAGTGCGGTACGATAACAGCACGGTTAGATAACGGCGGATTACCCTGACACCCGATTAGACAGCGGACGCAATTACAAGTAGTCACACTTATTGCGTGCGCACGAGTTCTAATTGTGAGCGTGGCGTGCGGTAACGACCGGTTTACGCTTCGCGATGGTCGCGCGACGTCCACGTGCGGGAAAAGCAAGTTAAGCGGGCGCAAAAGTCGTTCGGTACGACCGAAGATAAGCGTGATTGCGCTACAAGGCCGTTAACTTAATATTTCCGTCGTTAATGAGCGCTTTGTCGACCAACTCACGAATATCGGGGATTTTCCTAACTAGCAAGCTATATTAGGACTAGTCGATAGCCGAAATCTTACGTAAGCAAATATTTTATGCGACAAAAAATAAAATGTACTTACGATTTCGCTGTTTTCATACTTAAGATTCCAACGGGGAGCCAATTTGTCACGGGAAAAAGTGCCAATCACGCACTTATACAAAACTTTAATAAAAATACTATTTATGTTAAGCAAAAACAAAACGGTTACAATTTTATAATATTTATAACAACTCTTACAATAATAATAATAATATTAAAAATGCCTCTAAAAGGGAACCATTACACTTTTTTTCAATGAGGAACTAACTAGTAAATATAAATATCACAGACAACTGTTGAACAATTCAAATGCCAACAAGACGGCTCAAGGCAGACGACACATACGTAAACGGAGACAGCTAACAGCGGACAGCCTTGCCGTGCGCTCGCGGCGGTCGGCTCACCGTCCGCAAGCGCTTCGTGGCAGATCACCGTCTCCAAAACTGGTTCGATTATCACTCGGGTTATCCCGGGTGATTATCGAACGTACGGCTGTACTAGGGCAAAGGGGTGTAGCAGGTGAACTCGCACGATAGCCGTGCGACACGACCGTGTCAACTTTACGTACTTAAATAAATTATCAATTATTTATTATAAAAATTAATTTTACATTATAGTTATCTCATCAACAACTGTATTGAAAAATAAAACGGTAAAATAATATTAACATTGTAAAAATATCTTATTCAAAATAAGTCTTTATTTTTAAAAGGATGTTAATAATTGATTAATGTTAAATTTATTATTTCAGGTCTGAAAAAATCATAATTTGGTGAGATATTCAAAAAGGTCAGTTTCTATCATCGTTCAAACTCCTTGGTGTTCAAAACAGATATACTTTATGGATTTACTTTTTAACGGTTAGGATCAAAAATAATTTTGATTATTTATGAATCATCCCATAGTTTGTATGAAAAGCTACGTTGATTGTCATTTTCTAAATTTACAACAAATTTTTAAAAACGTAATTAATTATACTTAATAGGGCGCAACAGTAAGGAAAAATTGTATACAAAATTAGTTTCCGCATTTCCAATAATATGACTTATAGAATGGTTTTAGAGTTAAATCACCTATTATCAATATTATAGAGAAAAAGTTTTTCCAGGACTGTATAGGAGCCGAATTTTGATATTTCAGTTATTAAACTCGATAATTAAAAAGAAAAATATGTAAAATAACACCAATTTCAAAACTTAATACATGACATTTCAAATAAATTATCGAAAATCGGCTCCTATACAGTCCTAGATAAACTTCTTCTCTACAATATTGATAATAGGTAATTTTACTCTAAAACCACTCAGTAAGCCATATTATTGGAAATACGAAAATATGTTTTACGAGAATAATGTATTTAATTCGTCCGTCATGTGCTGCTTTCCGCCGTTCAGCGGTAGTTTTTGATTTCAATACGTCTATCAACAACCCGTTACACCGCAGCACCATAGGTCTTATCGCGCAAACGCGTTAGAGCCTCATCAGTGCTGCGTGGTGAAAAATACAGTTTATTTATAAAATATCATGATTTTCGCCGTACCCCACAATGATAAAGATAATATTATTATGGGTATCCGGTAGACGGTAACAATTACCCTGAGTGAGTACCTGTTTCATTATACACATACACATATTTCAAATCTCTGGGACCAAGTTTTTTTTTTTAATTAATAGTATATAACCAGGGACCCTTTTACAAACGTATAAGATAAGATCACTTTACGGGATGTGTTCAACGTCGATCGCCTTCGGCTACATAATAGTTTATAGTCTGTTTGTGTACTGTATATACTGTGTATATATAAATATACATATAGGTGCAATAAGCAATAAATTATATACCGTGTATAGGATACTTTTAGGGGTTATATATCTTATATTATATAGTGTCGGGCAGTGGTGAGGCGTCAAAGATAGTCGGTCCTGCTGGACGATAAAGAAACTAGTTTTTTTGTTCAGAAAACGTTTTAGGGGAGAACCGACTGATGAACATAATAAAATATATTTTTGACTGAAAACGATTTAGGGTAGAGAAAAAAAAACGTTTTAAAATCGAAAAAATGAAGTATTAATTAACTAGGTCTTTTTTAACCGAGACTGTTTATATATTACAGCATTAAGAGTTTAGATCACCTGAAATTTAATTATTATTTACGATAATGGTGAACCAAAAAAAATAAATACTGAATAAATGTTTCACGTTTCATATTAAGGAATTATTATTAATTCCTCTACAGACATTTCAGTAAAATGTTTTTTTTTCATTGTGGTCAGACAGTATGAGACAGGTCGCGTGCACATTATTATTTTTCATCGACACGTACATATTTCAATCATTTCATCCGGACCATTAGCGGTTAATAAGTTGGCCAGTGGGCCCTAAGTTGGCCAGTGGGCCCCTGCAGCAGTTATACGCGGGTAACCGACGAAATTCTTGTTTTTTCAACGAATACGGTTTGTTGAAATCGAAAAAGTGCACGAATACTAAATGTTGCAAAGCGCTATTAATTGGTCTGTGAAACATTCTCTTCATGGGCGTCGGTTCTAAAATTCTATTGTCGATATTAAAAATAAAAAAACGGGTGTATCTGGCCAACTGCGTTCCACCGGTGCACAGTACACTGTCATTCGTCGAACGGGTTATACCTACCACGCCATTTTCGTGTCATTATCGTGCAGCTGGAATTATGTATATAGTCAATATAGATTGACATGTTCCGAACAGACGTGGACTGGCTGGGATTACGATGGAATATACTTAGATCAACTTTAAATAAGAATATAGCATATTTAATTATTTATTTTTATTTTCATTCGTTTTTATGTAGGCAACAATATTGGATCGAATTTATAATACTTAAAATGCGTCACAGGTGAAATATCAAGGTGTTTATACGCGAGAATTCACTATTCACTGTATATCTGTATGACTCTATGTGTCTACAGCGAGCAACCAAATTAATTTTGACCATTAAATTGTGAAATTTCAGACGGTTGCCAATGATATACCTATACATTTTTGTTCGAATTAACATGGTATCTAATTTACGTTTTTCAATTATTTTTTATTAAAATAGAAAATTTAGTGTTGTAAAACAACTGTAGATATATCAAATGAAACGTACATGTGAAACGCCAAAAAGTGCGTCGTATTGAAAGGGTAGTTTTGTTGTTTTCGTTCAAGATTCTGTATAGATACTACCGATACTCGTGTAGATGTGCGCATCAACGAGTAATTTTGGGTGTGCGTAAATACCAACGGCCTCTTTTTTTTTGATAATGCATGCTCTCCCCTTTGTTATGCTTTATAGTACGATTTTCCGGAGTACAGCATATTTCAAACTCTGTACTGAATTGGATACCTCTATAGTAAGTTAATTCGATATTTGATATTTATATCATACGTTTGTGTAGTTATAAACAGATTCGTTTCATTTTTGTTGTAGATCGCATGGCCCATTTATACGTACCAGCGAGCTGTATGGTACAAATTCATTAGTAAGTAATTCAAATTAAATTGATTTAATAACAAAATTACATTTACGTTTATAAGTTATTTTCCAAAACTTCATAAAATTACTCTTTTCAATATAAAGCATGTTCAGCACTCAGCAGAAAGGAATTTCCTGCAAACCAATTTTTGAGTTTGTTAAGGATTTTTGAAATTGATGTCTCTGAGGAGCTTCTGCAAAGATATATATTACATGAGCGATGAGCAGACATCTATGTCTAAGGATTATGAAGTAATATATAAGTTATAATAAATAAGTAATAGGTTAAATCATTGTTAATTCGTTTTTAAGATGTATGAATGTTTATAATTTTAAGATGTATGATACATAATTCTCATTTGCAATTAAGATGTAAAAACAAAATAGTATAAAGAATGTCTCCAACACAGTGGAATTTCAAAATAAAGTAATGTTGGAACATTTTAATTATAATCTAAGTACTAATATACTGTGATTATAATATGGCAGCTTCGACCACGTTTTTAGCCTAATTGACTTCTTATTGACCGATTCGTGCCAATATTTATTTATAAAATTTAACTATAGATAAAAACCACGAATGCTTGCAGCTAAACTGTATGTATGCAATACACCCAATACATGAATGGATGTGGCAACAATCTACCATTTGTTTAATTATAACATACACCTGGCTCACATAATAAGTTGGTAACCTTAAAACACACAGATAGATCTCATAAAATACGAAATTTCTGTCTACACTCTACACACACTAGATCTCAGAAAGATATATACGATCAAAATATTTTTATGAGTGGTTATAATTATTATTACATTGATTGTTATGACTACTTAGAGCATGTTTGAATTTACTCCAAACAGGTAAAACATGATATTTTGGGTGGATCTCGTTAAGTAGTAACTTTCTTACGGATCTCATAAGATACGTTTCGTGTGTGTGTCGTGTGTGTGTGTGTGTGTGTGTGTGTGTGTGTGAGTGTGTGTGTGCGCGCGCTCGCGTGTGCGTGGTGCTGGTGCGTATTGGTAATTGTATGTTGTGCTTCGTCGAAGTCTGGTTGAGTAATACATGGCCTGATCAGTGATCTTTTATATATTTATCGTCCATTGAACTATTTATTATAACTACTAAAAGTTCATATGAATTAATGTTTTTTTTTTTAAACGGAACAGTTGTAATGGTGTATATTTGTTTTGATATTACTTGTTTTTAATAATTTTTTTTTTTATTTAATAGAATTAACAATACATAATAAGATATCATATTTTTATTTTATTTAAATACATACATAATTAAAATAAATAAGTGCAATGGATCGTTGGTTAATGAACTGCATACAAAGCAACGAAATGTATACGGTTTCAATGGTTAAACTCTGTTTCGAGAAAGTACACACTATCGCGCCGCTGCTTCTTACTTTTTTACTTAGCTCGTGCCGCTGGATAATAATATCGCAACAGAAGCTACGACTTATTAGCTAAGATGTAATAAAACAAATTATAAACACGTCAAATAGCAATAATGAAACGCATCGAAAACTCTTAACCATAGATAATAATATTTTCTCCCATTTAGTGCACCAAGTCATGGGTATATACTGCGTGTACGAAATTGAGTGCGTGACAGGATGGGCGTGACAACGCGAGAAGCGGCCGCCGTGATTCCAGATTTCATTATAATTTCTCAGTAAAGAGTCTGCATGTTACCTCAAATAACTTAATTTCTAACCGTACGATTTCAATGATTTTTACAAAATGATCATCTGCACAGTTTTCTGGTGTTTTCAATTTTATTAGGTATTTATTATTGTGCTTGGTATCCATCGCGTTGTATTCCGTTGTATTAATGTGCACAGCAGTATATCACACGTCTTAATACGGCGTGGCATGAAACGGAATTTATAATTCACAATTAATACTCTTGCAATGGTTTGTCCTCTAGCAACAGCATGTCTAAACTTGGCAATACATTAGTTTTATATCGTTCGTATAAGGCCAAGCGCACACGATGCAACTCAGCAACTGTTTTGGGACATAAGCTGCAAATCAGTTGCACGTGCAACTTTTTTGTGACTTAGGCAACGTATAACTGGGGCGTCCGCACACGAAGCGATCAAAATGAGATTAGTTTGCAATCAGTTGAAAATCGGTTGTACTCATTCGGTTTCCGCGGTCGCAGTTGCGTTGCAATATTATAAGTTGCACCGAACTTTCGTATTTGTGCACGTGTATTATTTTAGTATTTTTTTGAACATGAGTGACCAGGATTCTGTAAAAAGTAATAAACTTTCTGTCCGTCTGAGACAGTGCTTTTGCTGCTATAAACAACCTACAGTTCGGATTTTCTCTTATGTATGGATGGACCCAATGTTTCCGCTGTACCCTGCGTAGCCTGCGGTATTGATAATAATCAATGATGTCATCTGAATCGGATCTGAACTCGACATAGCATAAAACCGAAAAAACAATTGCACCGATCGAACAGATTAACACCAACTGATCCAAAATCAGTCATGTCCGTGTGCGGACTGAAGTTTCGTACTGGTTGCAAACTGGTTGCAAGCAAAACTGATTTGCAACTTTTGTTCCAAAACATTTTTGCCGTGTGCGCTTGGCCTAAGTATCATTATACATTCAGAAGTTGTAATCACGCGTTATATTTCGTTGTTTGAAAACAACGAAATTTACGAGGTTTGAACGATGAACTTTATATGGGCAAACAGTGTATAGTGAATTACAGTATCTCACTGAAATACGCCCCTCGTGATTTTCGGGTCTCGATAATTTTTTTTAAGCCATAGGTAATCCGAACAAATCGCTAATCCGAACGACCCCTTTCCCCAATCAGATATCGAGACCTGACCGTATATCATTAATTTCGATTTTAAAATAACACGGTGGCATGTGTCATTTATGATTCTATTATAACGCTTGCCATAATCGACGACGCACACGGGCTTTTCTAACAGGAGTAGTAGTGGGGGTAGGCATGCTGTCGTACCAGGGACGTACGCAGAAAAAAGTTTCGGGGGGTGTTTTTGAAAATCAGTTTCTGAAAAGTAGAACTTTTTTTTTAATAAACATACGACATTTTTTTAAGAAAATTATCTTTACTTAGTACTTCCAATACTTTTTTATAATATAAACAAAAAAATTAAAATACTAAATCTAATTTTCGTGAAGTTTTAGCCATTATGTTAAGAATATCTTCACAATTAACTTCTATGTCTCTATGTACATTTAACAATGTTAAACATTCAATTTATATTTCTGCTGGTGCCTAAATAGCGCAACAATCAACATTAGAAAACAAGTTAAAATATTAATAAACAAAAAAATAAAAACTAATACGCACCTCATTATTCTCAAAACAAAAACATGAACGATAATGTCGATAACAAAATATAACAAAAACATCATTATTCATTAATTTTAACACTCCAATTCGCAGTAATTGTCCCGTCTGTATAGCTTAGGTATTTCCCATGTCCTTATGCATTTTAGAATTATTTTATACCCACGTCAATACACAGTAGGTATCATTTTATTTTATTTATAAATTTGTTAGTATGTATTAAATTTTATTTTGCTTTAGTCGGTTTTTCACAAACACAACGTAATATTATATCTGTCTATTAAAGTATACTATAAAAATTAATTTAAAATTGAATAAATAAATAACCATACAAAAAAACCAAATATTTCAGGGGGTTTTTGAACACCCAAATCACCCCCCTGTGTCGTACGCTCGCACCACTGACCACACACGCGTAGCGTTTATATTTCATTTGTATAACGACACTCACGGCTTGCGATCTGGTTTACGTGTACTTCCAAATGTATACTATATAGTAAATAAACACGTACACTTATTAGTCAAGTGTTTTACTTATTATTGTAGTATTGCTGTGAAGTTGTGATATGTCTTTAGCGTTTACGCATACACAAGGTGTTTTACATTTTCGAATATTAATGCGTCATCGTATACGCACCCCAGTTTATGTACCGATATTTTTAAACATTGAAGTGTATTGAAATAAAATTTTTTACATTCTTACAAATTAATATGGTTGTCGAATTATTGAACATAAATGGCACAATGATGCCCCACACTATCATTCCAATTATTGGTGACGGAGCTTGCCTGTTTAGGACAATATCTTTTATGTTATATGATACTCAAGATAAGGCCCAAGAAGTACGTAAAAAGATAGTAACCTATGTGATAAATCATTGGGAAGATTATTCAATAATGTCACATGATAGTGATGGAAATAATTATCGTAGTTCTGCTGACTACTTTACTGATATGTTAAAATTTAATACTTATGGAGGTTTATGTGAGCTGGTGGCAGCCGGACAATTATTTTTGGTATTTATTGAGGTGTACTTAATTGGTATTATTGAGGATTTTTATAACACCATAATGTATAAAATAATGTTACAATAATAATAAGAAGTAAAAATAGTAATAAGAATAATACTAATTATAGTAATAATAATTACAATTTGACTAAAAATATTAAAATAAAGTAATTTTTTGCTGACTTCTGATTGTTACAATACATGGGCAACCTAGGATAAACTTATCTAAAAGGAGCCTGTAATAAATATAAAAACTGATAAAATAAAAGTTATAGTAGGTTACACAAAAAAATTGTACACGGGCGAAGCCGGGTTATTCAGCTAGTTAAGTATATAGTATCTATGTATATTTAATCAATGCTAGTACATAATAAACTAGTTATTTCATATACACGATATTCAAATACTAGTGGTTACTAGTAGTTAAAGTACCACTAGTACCAGTAGTCAGTACAGCCTCATGACTGGTCATCGTGAAGTACCCACTACTGTTTGATTTAATTTGTTTTTTAATCTATAATAAGTTCACTTGACTCATCATAAATTTATTTATGATAATGTATTCAACAAGGAAATTAACAGAAACAATAAATAATTAAAACTTATTATAATATCTGAATAATAACTGAATAATGAATATTCTGTATCGTTTTTAGTGTTTTCACAAACTCACTGCCGTTGTTTTCACACACACACATTTAATATTTCTTTTTATGCACCTGATTGATTATAATTATTTTTAAATATTTCTTTTACTTATAAGGGTAAAAATTCTTGTTGTTTTCGTTCGTGTAAAGCATTTTCTACAGACAACAATATTGACGAAATCTCCCAAATCGAATTATTTTCTTTTTCCATTATTTCAATTTTTGAATGAAATACATACATTAGTGAATGAATAAACCATAAATAACTTTCATTTAAAGAATTTTCAAAAAATGATTTAATTGCAATCGGTATTTGATTTTGTGACAAAAAATATGACTGAAGTGCTGGATATATTTGTTACAATCTATTAATAGCCGGAAATAATGATAACCATCTTGTTTTTTAATGAAATAAAAGTTTTTTGTACTCAACATCAAAAAAAGTACAAATTTTTTAATGCTTCTGTACGTACTGTATAAATTGAAAAATAATTATATATTTTTAATATAATACACTCTATATCTATCGGTAAGCCATCAATTGCATGCTGAACATAGTTATTTAGAATATGAGCAGGGCATCCGATTCCAATAATTGGTTTTTTAATATGCTGTTGGAGACGATAAAAAACATTATTTGTTCCTCGTTTTTCTACACCACCGAAATTGGTGTTACAATTATCTCCAGAAAAAGCTATACACTTCGAAAGTAAATTCATGTTTTCTAAAGTCTCCATCAATAAATTACAAATTGTTTCACTAGTTTCATTTGGTAATGACTTAAGTTCAATTAAATTATGTTTAATCCCAAAATTGTTATCAAAATATTGAATTAAAATAGGAAAAATTTTGGGATTAAACATAATTTAATTGAACTTAAGTCATTACCAAATGAAACTAGTGAAACAATCTGTAATTTATTGATGGAGACTTTAGAAAACATGAGTGACCCACAAACACACAGCATCTGAATGTCCATTCTCGTTGAATGTATAATACAGACTATATTAGATTTTAGATGCTATATGGCTGAAATTTATGTGGAAACAAAAATGTTTCGCACTAGTCGCGCGTACATGTGAATGATCGTTAGTTCTCACTTTTCGTCACGTCTGCACCGATGATAGCGACGCAGAGCTGTCCGAAATACAGATTTTAAAATCGTCACACTCGAATAAAATCGTACCAGTAAAACGGTTGTTTTCACACACACTGCCGGGGAAATACAAGCGACTAGTTCAAAATAAAGAACTATTGCCCAATTATATGATACTATTTTTACTCGCATCGGATAAATAAATAGCGCGCTAGTTTGCTAGTAAAGTTGAAATATTTCTACTTTACTCGCAACCTATAGTCGATTCAAAATGAGATGATGACTCGGCGGCCAAGTTGTGCACATGGGCGTGGCTTTTGTTGCGGACGGGAGCTCTAATTAGTCTATCGACTGCCGATGTGTGTAAATAATTTAAAAATAAATATAAAGTTTTCCCAATTTTCGCTGGTTAGAACGTTGCTTCGGTCACGTGATCGATGCTTGTGGAGGGAGTATGACCGGCGGCTGACCAAAACTGGTCGCCGCCGAGTCATCATCTCATTTTGAATCGACTATAGTTTACTATCAAAATAGATTGCTATTTTACTAGCACACTCAACTAGACAATGCTTTTTTACTATCAGATAGTGAACTAGCTTACTAGTTGCTAGCAAACTAGCACCGTGTAAACCATGCTTTAACATTATCGTAATTCGTGTGTAATGTATTTTACATTATACGTAAATGTATTAAAAAAACCAAAATAAAAGTTAATATATGTGTAATGAAAAATCACTTTATACCTATGTGATAAAAAAGTGTAACAAATAATAATGTTCTGACTGTTTCAGCTGCATATATGCCGAGATAATAAAAAAGTTCAAATAATGAATACGTGGAAAAAAAAATTTCAAAGAATAAAAAATGAGTTTTTTCTTTTAAAGTTTGCACTAAAAATAAAATTACTGAAGCTCCAAATCCAAATAATTGCAATTGATTTTGATTTAATTCTGTTGAACTGCCTTGGTATAGTATAAAATCATAGATAATTCCACACTCGAACGCCAAAACAAAAATTTATATATCCCAAGGGCTGGGCTCAAGGAAAAAAAATGCTTAAACCATTGACAGAAGTGCAAGGATAATACGAGTATAGTGGACAAGTTAAAAAAAAAATTTAGAGATGAAAGAAAGGACTTTAAAAACTGTAAAATATAACGGGCCATGGCTATTTAGTATACACTATACATATTAGTATACTTAGTAGTTAGTATACTTATTTAAGTACCACGAGTTCAATCCGACTATGAACTTGTGGTTTTGTGTTGTCGCAATTTCAGCATCGGTAGTATCGTTGCGTTGTAAATGTTAATTATAAATTATTAATAAACTTTAATGATTAAAAAATGAGTTTGTGAAATTGTTAAATAAAGAAACTCCGTCTAACCCATATATAGCTGAACAGTTCGTCGAAGCAGCGTCATTGCTCCATTTAGACGGCGTAAAGTGTACATTAATTAGGTACGTATTTAAAATTCAACATATTAATTTGAAATTATTTGGCCCGCACATACATAGTGCTATGATAACTAAGGTTCGAATTTGAAGGGGTTGCTTTTTCTTTTTTGATTTATTTTATATTTTAAAATTGATTTATTTTATATTTTATTAATTAATTTATCACAAAAGTGTGTTTAATATTTTAAAGTGTCCAATCAAAAGAATAAGTGGAATAACCAAAATGTTAAGGCCTTTTTCAATTGAATGTTGTGTTCAATAATTTATCAATTTATCACATTAGGTTTGTCGGAATTTCAGAGTCAATTAAAGCTCATGCGAAGACGATTGTCTGTAAAACATAAATACACCGAGCACGTTCTATTATAGCCGATAAAGTATCGACGAAGTATTAACTGTGGATTTTGTTGAAATATCTACCAACTATCGAAAATAATTATAATAGTTATAAATTAGTTATATTACGTTTACCAGCCCGTATCATTCTCTAAATATGGTGTTACAATTACGTATTGCGATTACGCGGATACGTGGAAAACCCTCGCCGTCGCCAACAGTGATCGTTCGATTGACGAGCGGGTGTTGCGTTCAGGCGTTCTATAATAGTCATTACTCATTAGTCATTAGTCTCTAGTGTGACAGCGGACGTGACCGTTTGTCCTTCAGAGCGCGATCGTTATCGTTTTCATTCTGTAAGTTACTCGCGCCGGATAAAAACGTGATGTTCGCCCGACGTACGTGGCCGTTTTTTGTTTCTCCTTCGTTGCGTATTTTCGGCTGTCGCAGGGCTGCATCCGCGAATTGCGCGCCAATGAAAAGAAAAAAATTGAGACATCGGTCTACAACTTAAATTCCGTTCGCTTGTTATTCGTGATTGGTTCCAAAATCCAAATGCGTGTCTTGCTGTTTGTACTGACCGATTTTCGCCTATCGTTTTCGTTTACACTCGACTGGTACACTCGATTCATTCAATGTTGTTGTGTATGGTATTTATTCGAGGATTGCGCCGTCAGGTATGATTGTAATTCGTTAAGTGTTTAAACGTGGTGCACGCGATGGTTCGACATTGGCAGTCGTCAAATATTGTTGCTCGATGTCGAATCGGTCGTGCGGTACCTACCCTAAGGGTCTGCACGAAATCTGTAATTTTCGACAGTCGGTTATAAGTCGGGAAATTAGTGCGATGTGCAGTGAAAAGAATAAAAATATATTTAATTGATGGCTTTATATTTCATTTTACTAAGTTTTTAAATAATAATATTCAGAGATGGGCAAACAAAAAACGTTCGCATAAATCATATTTTAAATTAATTGAAGTTAATGAAATTATTTTTAGTGACCATGGAAAAATGTTGTATGTATTATAACTCGACAAAAAGTAAGAGCAATGAATGAAAACGTAAAGCTCTGGACGATCTGAGTGAATAGCCGTGTAATATTTCACGCCGAGAATTGTGTGAAGGGAACATAGTAGTTTGTAAAGTAGTTTGCAAGTTTGTAAGCTTGCAAGTAGTTTGCCTATTTCAGACATGGTGCGTATAAGAAAAAATATTCACTGTACACGTTCATGTATCCTTTCTAAGTTCCTAAGGTGAAATTAAAACGAAACGTGATGATATTTCATTGCATATTATTATTATGATTATAATGATTCAGTAAAAAATAATAGCATATTCTAACTTGAAATATTTAACTGAATGTGACATTTTATGTACTGATAGTATGTTTAAAAGTTGTCCCGAACCATTTTACCAAATTTATTATTCATTATTCATGGAGCTAAAAATCGAAATTATATACTAGTATTTTTTTTATTAACAGGTAAAACTACGATAAAGATGCATTTTCCGATTTATTAGATAAAATAGGTGAATTGAATTTGACTTTTTTCAGTTAAGAATTATCTTGAAAATTATGTCTTGGAAATAATTTTTACCATAAAAGAATTATATCTGATATGTACTATCGAATAGGTTGCTAGAAATATCTGTATACATTTTATTACGAAAATCTATTAGGTGGTAAACATTTTTAGTGTAGCGGCTAAAAACCTTTTAAAGCTTATATATTTTACAAATTTAATATTTAATTATGTAAAGTGTTATGAATCATAATATAGCTCTAAAGTCTTCATACCAATATTGTTATTATGTATGCGAACAATAACTATTTGAGTTAAGATTCTTTGCTAAGAATTCAGTGATCATCGTCAGTAGAGTGATCATAAACATGTCCGACAACAATAAAATCATTAAGAGATTATTCGCCTCTGAGTTCCTTGGCTTTTTGATTTGCTGATTGCAATAATGTTTCCATAACATTGTATTGCTATGTCCATCCAGTTATCTGAGGAATTAATAAACTATTCATTAGTTATAACAATAACATTTAAAGTATAACAGTATATCAAAATGCTTGATGCAAACTTACTCATTGTTTGATTATATACAGTGTCCAACAGTTCTAGATCTAATAATTTTAATGACCTTAAACAAACATTTATTCTCTTTATAGCTGATTCAATCTCGCCATACAATTAGGAAGATACTCCTGTTTCTAAAGAAAATATAATGAAGTTTTGACACATGGTCCCTGTTAAAAAAAATTAAACCATTGTATACAAACATGAATAATAATATAATTTAGTTGGAAATAGAATACAAAGTTGGAATTGATTACAAATAAATAAATAAAATTTTTTTTAACTATCAAATCGTAATAACTATTATGTGTTTAATTCTTACTTCATATTGGAACAATTGTTGGACAATATTGCCATATCTTCCTGCAGTTTAAAATAATGTTATTTCAATTGATGAACACACTTGTTGCGGTTTAAATTGAGTTAAATATTCATATTTTACAGTTTCATCAGCTCCAGCTAAAAAAAAAAAAGACTAACCAAGTACAAAATGTTTATTTTTAGACATTGAATTTTTTTTAAGTATAAAAAGATTTTGATATTACATAGAGTAAAAAAGTTCAGAAAATAATTTTAAAATAGAAAGGTTTTAATATATAATAAGAATAAGTTGTTATAGAAGAATATAATATAATATAAATGTTATTTAGAATATATTGTTGGCGACTACAATATAATGAATTATATATTTTTACCTAAGTGTACTTGAGAAATAACAACTGTTGGTATTAATTCAATTTTTCTCGCATATAATGGATTTGGTGTTAAACGATTATTTTCAGGATCCATACTGTTATAAACTTATAAATAAACAAATATTCATGTCAAAAGTCATTAGTTTATGTAAAACAATAATTTATAACCTATAAGTCAAATTAGAATCTTACATAAATTCAAACAGATTTCCTCCAATATTTCTTCACATTGCATCAGCAGTTGAACTCAAACCGAATGATCATCTATATTTATGTCAAACAAGAAGTATTAGATGTGTAAATTAGACTTATTTACAAATAAAAGTAAACATTATAATTATTATAAAACTACAAATTGTATCATTTATCATTAAATTTTAAAATAATTTTAATTACCTAATAACTTGAATATTTTTAGTTTATGTTTGTAGATGTGTTGTTGTTACTGGATCCTGTGTACGGCTTGGTCTTGCTTCAGAAGCATTGATGTCTGATGAGCTATTAACCTAAATATATAATAAACTAGAATAACTTTTATACCCTAACATAACATTGGAAGTTATATTCTTTTAGAAAAAATATTATTTAAAAGTTTAATAGTAAATAAATTATAAGGTTTCAAAAATGTATAAGAAATGTAAAATACAATAAGGTTAATGCTATACAGGTAATTTTGCAACCTATACTTTTTAAATATAACCTTGGATTATATACTCATGGCAAGGGGGTAGGGGAGTGAAATGGTTAAAAAATTACTTATTATGAGGGTTGATAATTTAATGCATTTAAAATATGCATGTGAGGATTTATAATTATCCCAAGATTAGTAAAAAAAATCAATTATAAAACAAATATTTGAAGGAATTATTTAATCTTATGTTCAAAACATTATACTATTTTGCATAATTTCTAATCGTACTAAGTAAACAATTTTGCACTTATTCCTTTTATTCAGCAATGTTGAAGAATATAAATAATTATAATTGTATAAATTAAAGTCCTTGTTATTCATGAAAACTAAGTACTTAAACTATTAAATCACTTCTGTGATTAAATCAATGTTCCCCAACCTAAAGCACTCGAAGGTTTTTTTTATTATAACGATCAAAGATCCTTAATAATAAATTTTAGAGGTGTACATAAGTATTAATTAATTAAGTAAATATATACAAAGACATGTTTAGGTTATCACTTCCAGTGGAGAGGTCCCGCTCTTATGGTCTCCGGCATTGGAGACGCCTTATGTCTTGAGAGTTATCAAGTAGTTGAATTGCTGCTGGATTGGTATGTTGATCTACCCTTATCTTGATTTTTCTATAAAACTTGGCAATTTCGTCCTGGACGGAGGTCATTATCAGATCTTGGTGGATAATGTAATTTCTATCATAGCGGTATGCTGTGACAATCGTACGGAGAGCTATGTTTTGGCAACGTTGGATAATTTTAATATTGTACTTACCGGCACAAGCCCACAGTTGTATTTCATAAGTCCATATTGGTATAATTATCGCTACATACAAAAGACGTTTGCTTGTAAGTTCTAGTTCAGTGTCTTCCGACCAGCCAATAGTTTTCTAATTTTCTCCGTAATTTGCAGTTTCTTCTGGCGAACGTGATGTTTCCAATTTAATCGTGAGTTTTGGTGCATTCCTAGGTATTTTGCGGAATCGTTCTGTGGGATGATCTGTTGAAAATAATAAAGCAATGTCGATGATAGTACAAAAATATTGCATGTGATTTTTAAGATCACTCCGCATCCTTATCATTTGCATCCTTATCACTCGCATCCTTATCACTCCGGGAGAACTAACCTACTCGTTATGTTGATAGGTTCGTGGTGTTCGCGGTGATGAAACGTGTAGGCTACGTGTGTTAACATTCGTCGAGTATCGCTCCACGGTGCGACATCTTGTTCGTTTACGCATCCCGTCGCATAGGACAGGTGTACACCGCACGAGTCCGGACTCCGCGATTGGCACTATTTTCACCCTCTTGCCTCCCTCTGTTCCATGCTATACCGGCCCAAGGCAACATGTTATCACGTTGTGAGGGAAATTATTGGACCTTGAGACGGCACAACTGAATACTGATGCCCTTTAGTCGAGTAGCGTCCTTCTCATTATAACGTAGTGTTCTTGTGTTTAACGTTTGTCGAAGTCGTATCCACCGCCATTTGTCGTTTAAAACCCGGTTACCAACCCGTGTTGACATCGAAGACTACACTTTACAAGTCGAGAACTTAGACGTGACTTGACTCGCCGTCGCTACGCGGTCGCCAATTACATTTCTCGTGTACAAAACGTGCAACAACTTTGATCATCGGCATCGTTTCCTGGTTCAACTGTAAGATATCGTGGACGCAATGAGTGCTAAACGGTCAATCGAGGGCGAACTCACGACGATTGCGTATGTAGTGGACATGGAAAATGATATCATAAGGGAGATCGACAACAGCGGTGAAGTATGTTTGACTTACTTGCGATTTTAGCTGACTTATTGTTAGTGTTAACTTATTAAAGTGTTAAGGCGTTAAAAAATACATGAGTTGTATAAACTAAGTTATAGAACAAAAAATAAATCATTCTTAAATTTGGAAACTAATTACAAGCTGATTTTGTTACTAATTAACTAATTAAATTTAATTAATAACAAATATTTTGAATGCAAGGCATTGAATAAATGTTGACTAGTTTCACAAAAATTATCAATTACACTATCATAATTTATCGCAATATAATTTTCACAAGATATTGTGATAAGTCCTTCTAAACGTGTATGAACCATGGTTGATCTGAGACAACTTTTAATCAATTTCAACTTTGAAAAACTTCTTTCGGTTGAAACACTGCTCACTGGTAATGTCAGATATATTTTTAAAAAAATGTAGATATAAGGAAAAATGGAATGAAGATTATTGTTGACAATAACCCTAAAAATATTAAAAAAGTTGTTAATTACATAAATATATTATATTACATAGTATAAATTAAGTGTGTACTGACTGAAATATAGGATATAGACTTGCATTATTTTCAACTCTTTGTTTTATTAAACTATCATTTTCTTCATCATCTGAATCTAATTTACTATCCATACCTATTTCTTCATTGCATTGTTTGTGAAGCATGTATTGGTTACTGTTCTGTACTCATGAAGTGTTCAAAACAGTCACTAAATGCCAAGTAGTTCTTCTTTTAGTTTCTCAATGTTGTTACTAATAAATTTCACATAAATATTATTAAATATTTCAAACGTATCTTGTGGGACTTTTCTTGGATCATTTTTTATATCCTTCATTATTTTTTTTAGTCATTAAAGAAAGATCTTTAAAGAACCCTATTTGTTGAAAATTACTCATACTATCACTAAAAATCTTCTTTTAATTTCTGAAGTAGTAACATCTAATGTACTAATATAAGTGTTGACTCGAAAAAGAGCCAAAGGATCAGTTAAAAGTTCATCTACAGCTTTTTCACCGGGCAGTATTTTTTTCTTTCTTAATCGTTTTCGAGGAAGATCTGTAATATCATAATCTGAAATATATTCAATAAATGAGTCCGCATCAGAGAGAATCTTAATTAATGCTGTTTCACATTGAAGTTGAATTAATTCATCATATTTATGTTTAATTAAATATGATGCTGAGAGCAAGTAAAGGTCTTTTTTCTGCAAAATCATAATTATAAATTGTTTAGAAAATGTAATACCTACTCTTATAAATCAAATAGACATTATTTTACACAGCATTAAAAATATTTATATTAACTCTGTATTTGAAGAACTACATATTTATAATGAAGTTAAACATAATAATTAAAATAATATATTAAATATACAAACTAATTAAAAAAAAATTATATATACAAATTTTTAATTGATTATAACAAATATCAAAAATCCTATAATGAATAATATGGTCAACGTTATTTACTCATCGTTCATTTATTTTTTCCTATTATAATACACTCTATGCAATTGTTTGCATTACATTTAATTTTGTTCAATTTTTTGATATTTCTTTCAATATATTATTGATTTTTATATTTGAATAATCAACAATTATAATTTATAAATACCTGTTGATTCATCTCTGGAGTCAACCCTTGACAACACAGATGCATCTGGTTCATTTAAACTTGGTTCAAATCAGTTGAAGTTTGAATTTGAACAATCTATAATACAAATTTAGTGATTGTATACATATTAATTGAATCAAATTAAATTTTATTAGTTTCTACTTTTTTAGGTTATACAAATTAGTTTTTATTATTTAAATTAAAACCGCTTATATATGCCTAGAGCCCATCTTGGCAACACATTATGGTAAAAGCACTTATTATTCTATAAAAATATCGTAAGTTTATATATTTTTACTAAAACTTCCAATTTAGTTACAATTGTATTTGTTGTCAGTAAATAATATATTTTGTATAATGAAAATTAATTACATCATTTATCTGGTATTTGATATTTAAAAAAATAATTATAATAGTAGGATTATTTACCTCGATGAACAAATTGTAATTCTAAAATGTAAGATGTTAATTAATTGTTTAAATTAGATATAGAACAAATTTGAGATGAATTATTGTCAAACATAATTAGACAGACATTTACTGTAGGCAAACAAAGTTCAATTTTACTAGATAATATTAGATAGTACTTAAGGTAAAAATAATAATAAAATGTACATTTATTAACAAAAATAAATACCTGCCGATTCATCTTTGGAATAAACAATTGGCATAACAATTGGCTCTGGTTCACTTAAACTTGATACACTGCTTGTTGACGAAGAATTTGAACAATTTATAATTAAAATAGTGTAATTTGTGAAAGGATAATGACAAAATTTTTTTTTATTTATTAATATAAATTATTGTAACTATTTTGTGGACCTGCATTTTTGAAAATTTTTGGTTTTACAGGTTTAATTGAATGTAATCCGTTGATTTTCTGCTATTTTTTTTAAGTTTGTGAAAATTATAATAAATCTCAAAATTTACATTTATGTAAATGATTATAAATTTATAATAATATGATAATTGATAAACTATGTGGTGCTGCAGGGTCATATTCACTGAGAAAGATTAGAATAATAAGTGAAAAATATTGAATAGAACAAAAGTTATGGCATTTTTCAAATCATCATGAAACACCTGGTATACACTATACATGCACTCACTTGGTATTTCTGTTTTTCTTGATGCATCCATTTTTACACCGTCTTTCTCAATATTTTCATCATTATCTAATAAAAAATGTAATTCTTTAACATAAAAAAATAAAATACCATTTAAATTATTTATTTATTCACCATCTTTATCCTTTAGAGCTCATATAATATATATTTCTTGTAAGGGTTTAAGGCTTCTTGGTTTTATCCATCGTCACACAGCTAATTTTACATCTTTGTTTAAAAACTCTATTTTGCTCTGGTACGATCAGTTTTGGATTATGGCTCGATTGTCTGGAATCCATCTCTGCAGATCGAAAAGAAATTAATTGAACGGGTTCAGAAATGGTTCCTTAATCATATGGGTTACCTATTGAAATTTGACTTCCCTCAACACAATTATCAACCAGTCATGGACTTTTTAAACCTAAGTTCTTTGGAACATAGGCGGACAAGTACTGACCAAATATTCTTAAATAATCTTTGTGGTAGGACTGATTCGTCCCGGCTATTGGAATGTATCAATATTTGTGTTCCTAAATTCAACTCTAGATCCCATGCACCATTTCACCTCCCAATTTCACGCTCAAATTTTCTCTCCAATGATCCTTTAACTAGAGCCATGCGCTCATCAAATAAAAACAATTTTGATCTTTGGTCTTAAAAAGGAAAAAAAAAAACTTTCTTAGTTACTGTTACTTATCACTTAAGTATTTCACTATTGTCACTGTAATAATTATAATTGTTATATGCAAAAGCCGATCAGCGTAAATAAATAAAATAAAATAAAATAGGTAAAGTAGGCGTACTTATTTAAATCATTATTGGTCAGCAATTATTTGTTATTGGGCCTAGGGCTCAATTTTTACTGACCCTTAGTGCAACACTTTGATCTCCTGTAGTTGTACAATGTATTTTATTACTATTATTTCAATTCATAATTAACATCAATATTATTTTGTACAGAATGTTTTTGGACAATCTTCGAATAAAACAGACATATTAATTCAGTACTTCTCCGTTAGATATGAAAATAATCAATATTTCATTACGGACTTGGTAAGTAGATTTAGTTACGATTTAGTTACTTTTTATTTGGAGAAGTCTTATAATCCTAGTAATATTTTTTATATTATATTATATTATTTATATATTATTGAATTTGTTATTCCCAGTGGAATAGAATACAGTAACTTGAAAATAATTAAACTTCTATTCTACATAAATTAAATTTTTTCCAAACAAGATTGCTCGCAAAGTTTTACTTATTATATTTCCAATGTTTATAATGTCTTTAAAAAATAAAAAAAACTGTAAAAAGTTGAAACAATTATTAATCATTTTGTGAAACTTGAAGACTTCTAAACTTTTTTATTACATATACTACATGATTTTTAATTTTTAGCTTATTAAAAAGTACTTTATGTGAAAGAATTATTTAAAAAAAAAAATTGTTGATTGGTACTTGGGTGAAAGTATATTTAATTAAAAAAACTAAACCTTTTAAAAATCATGAAGCTTATGAAATGGAGTAAATAGATCCAAGCAACATTTTTAGAAAAGTAAACCAATTATATATTTTTATGTTTAAACCATTTAATTTTTTTTTCATGTAAATCAAAAATAATAAGTCTTCAACCACTACCAATATAATCGTAAATGGACTTAAACTTCCAAAGAATACTCTTCGCCAGACATTAATAAATAATGGAGATTCAATTAGCATTATTGATGATGGCAGAAGAAAGAGTTATCATTTTAAATTTAATGTAAATCAAACCTATAAAAAACGAAGGTAAGTCAAACATAATTTGTTGAAAATTTAGTTATATAAAAATTACAAAAAGGTTCAAACGAAAAATAATTACTTAAATAACAGGCAATTATAAAATTAAAACAGTATTGCTATAATTAAAATCATTTTTTCAATTATTTGATTCAATATGTAATGAATACTTAGACTTCAAGACAGTAAAATTTCAATGTAATAACGTGTCACGGACCATCAAGAAAATAGGTAGAGAGAAAAGGTTTTCTTAGATTGTAAAATTATTTTTTTTATTTAATTAAATCACTTATGCTAAACTATAATGTCATTATACATAGGTATATTTAAATAAAATTACAATTTAATATAATATATGTTGAATGTTAAATGTTTAGATCAGACAATGAGTCTATTCAAGATTCAGAAGCCAAGGTTATACGAAAACTAAAATCGGAAATATTGAAAGTAAGTTTTTTGATTAATCTAAGTTCTAAAACATTAAAATTTGACAAATGTGTTATCATTATGATAGCAAATAACAATTAATGGCATGATTTGAAAATAAATTATACTTAATTTGAAATTTAGTGTATAATGAATACACTACATTTCAAATAAAAACAATGTTTAGTCTTGTTGTTATTATGAGTAGGATAGAAAAATAATGATCATGATTATTTGCCCTGTAAATTAATTTTACTAGTTATTTCTCATATTTTGTAACTTATTGGTTAATATTTAATGTACATAACGACAATACTTTTTTTTTGTAAATTAACAGTATTCAATGGATTAGTCATTAATAAATGGCCATGTTATCACAATAATACCAATCAATGTTCGCCAACATGTATGGTTAAAAAATTAATAGGTCAGCTAACTGTCGAACACCTATAAGAATGTTGATGCTGCATTCTAAAAAGTAACCTAAAAAAAGTGTATTTTATACATAGTGCAATTTTTGGTGACTTCAAATTTATATGCCCTTATAATAAATATATATAAATATTTATATTTTTATACATTATTTATTAATATAAAGTATTTCATTAATTAATTATACCAGTACCTATTAAATCATATTGGTTCGATCATCCAAAAAGTAACACATTTTTATAGCCTTACATTTTATAATCGTGTAAAATAGTTGTTGTTTTGTTTGAGATAACTGTTAATTAGATTGTAATAATATCTATCATTATTATTATTGTTGGATTATAGTTATCAGCTGACCTCAAAATTATAAATTAGGATGCATAATTTCTATGAAATATTTTATATTGTATTTGTCATTTAATTTGTGTACCATTTTATTTAAGATGAACAACCTTAATAAACAGTTGAAGAAGAAAGTTTCAAACTTGAAGTTGCAATTAGAGAGTATGTTTTTGTTTTATATGTTTGTTTATGTTTAAAATTTGTTTAATGATAAAATAATTTCAATAAAATGCTTAGGTGATTCAAAAGAACAAGAAATGGGAAAAAAAATTTTTCATGATTTCGAAAACGAATTTACATGTACCATTTGTAATGAAGTGATATTCAAGGTAAACATTTTTTTATTTCTGTTCATATACTTGAATATTTGACTAATTTATTTTTATTAGGCTACAACTCTGAACTGCTCTCACACATTTTGTGAAAAATGTATCGAGGAATGGAGGAGGGTCAATAACACCTGTCCCCTATGTAGGAGCACTATTAGAACTCATAACAGATGCCAGGCTCTTGACAATTATTTGCCCAAGATGGTTGAGATGCAGAAAAAATTGTATGAACCAAAACAGTTGCCTTCAAGAGCAAGTATGAATTATTTGATGATTTTACTTTTTAAATGTTTTATTCAATTTCTCTTGTTCCTATTGATTTACATAGTATTGTATCTATTGATTGTCTAACAGGGATTTATTTTTAATTTACTAACATTTAATATTTTGTTAGATATTATTTTTTACCCTCTGTATTATGTTTATAGTATATATTTATGTTTTTTTTTTAAATATTTGAAGGTGTAGCTGCTCCGACATCAACTTTAAGCAGAAGTTTAAATGCTCCAACATCAACTTCAAGCAGAAGTTTGAATGCCCCAACATCGACTTCAAGCAGAAGTTTGAATGCTCCAACATCGACTTCAAGCAGAAGTTTGGATGCTCCAACATCAACTTCAAGCAGAAGTTTGAACGCTGACAGTAGAGTTACAATCACTAACACTCAAGTTAGTCCACGGTTGGACGCCGTGTTAGTGATTGATCTTACGAGATAATGAGACTAATATTATTAAGCACACTTTTACATTAATTTTTAACAGTATTGTACATATGATAATAATAATTATATACTAATATACTATACTTAATAAAGTATACATTCTTAATTTTTAATTTTTTTGTTAATAAGATAAACCTATTAAATGTTTGAAGGCAATTATCTATGTACATTTAATATTTTGTAGTTAAATACAATTTTATTTACTTTTTATTTATTTTGTTTATTAATTGTCCTTGTGTGATTGAATAGAAAACAAAACAAAATATATATTTTATCTGAAGATAATAAGATTCATACAGTGAAACTTCCATAGATCGAATGTCCATTTAACAAATTATTTCTCAGATTGATGACCTTCATTGTTAATTACATGTAAATTTATCTCAAATAACGAATCGGATGTTTCTTTACAATGAAATAATTAGTCCATAAAAACTGGTTTTTGTAAATATTGTCACTATCAAAATTTGTCAATGTATCCGATAAAGATTAGACACCGAAGGTAGGCAAACTGATTTATTTTACTGTAGTATTTCAGTTCTGATATTGATGCAAACGGATATACTTCCAAAAATGTTCTCGTTTTCTCTTTGTCCGTGCAAAAACAATGTCGAAACGTAAATGTTTAATTAAAAGCTTCATCCATGGTAAGAAATAGTTGAAGACAACAAGCAAATGTTCCCAATGAAATTTTCTTAAAACTTAATGATATAGAAACCTTAGCAAAAAAGGTACAATTTTTAAAAATAATTCTGATTTTTTTACTTTTGAATTATAAATTAAAAACTAAATTTAATTGTAATATGATATTTGATGTTGTTTTTTACATAACATATACAACATAGAACTATATACATACGTACATTCCATATATACATAATTTAAAATAAAGTTGAAAAAAAATGTTATTCTATCTTACGAATTCCTCCATATTAGGATTTTTTTGTTGTTGCTTATTCAACATCGTTTTATGGAAGTTTCACTGTATAATGAAGCACTCTCTTACATCAATTTATAATCACATTTTACATACTCGTATGATATTCACAATATACTAGTATTCTATACATAATAAAGTATAATGTATAATTGAAAATACCAATTCAGTTGTATAACAATAGCTAATATAATATGACAATAATTTATTATTATTTCTTTGTTTCATTTAATCTCTGTTATGTTAAGTGGTTCACTTATGTCTTGTAATTAACATTTTCTTTCTGTAATCAGTAATTCCGATCAATAATTCCTGTTAACAAACACTCCCAAGTAAAATCTGTTAAAATTTTTTTTTTTTTTTATAAAGCACTCAAAGGTTTTTTTTTATTATAATGATCAAAGATGCCTTATAACAAATTTTAGAGGTGTACATAAGTATTGACTATTCAAGTACAGTAGAACTTCGATTAACCGTCACTCTCTGTTATCCGTCATCGGTCTCCGCCGAAAAAAAAAATTAATTAGGCGATTAGACGATCGCGATAAACTCGTCGTGGTGCCCAACACAGTTTGTATCAAGTGTATAAAAATAATTTGTAATATGTACATATCCAATATAAGCGATAAACGTGATAAACGAACTATAAACTTATGGCCGGCCGCACACCAAAAGAGCAAAATTGTGTTAGACAGTGTTAGTCATTTTTGTGTTGACTCAACTAAAAACAATTTGTTTTATATATGCGCATATCAGTTAGTCAAGTCAAGGCAAGACAAGACAAGACAAACATAAAAAAAATACACACAAGAATAAAAATATACAAACAGTAACCAAAATGTCATCTGACGAAGAGGTTGCAGTGTGTATGTGGTACACTCTACAAGAGTTAGAGAAAAAAGAGAGAAAAAAATTATTGGTTCATCCATTAAATCAGAAATGTCTATATAAATTCATGGTCTTTTTTCCACTAGACTTACCAATAGTTCACCATCACAAGCCATTGTATTTTAAAATAATAATACAATTTATATATAATTATGTATTTAAAATATGTAAATATATGTATTTTATATTAGAAAAATATGAATTTAATTAATTTAATTTAAATTTAAATTTAAATATAAGATAATAAGATTAGATATATTAGATAAATATACAAAATATACACAATTTTACATTCTTGTCTTATTGTGACTAATGGAAAATGGAGACACTTCAGACAGTATCAGTCATGACTAATTGTGTTTTAAAGCAAAAATGTTTTGTTTTGACTATGTCTTATCAGTGTGCGTATGCAATGTAATTTCCTATGTTCTATTTTTAACAAAACTGTGTTAGGCTGACTAACACTGTCTAATGCAGTTTTGCTCTTTTGGTGTGCGGCCGGCCTATGTGTGTATGTATTGTACTATGTATGTATATATTGTAATTTAATCAGTGACTGACGAACAGCCTACGTGTAAGTGTGTACCGTGTGTATTAGTGTTTTTTTTAAAGTACACACACGTAAAAAATATAATAAATGTGTGTATATGTATGTACTATGTACACGTTTTTTTTTGCAAAATTTCCGTTACCGTCTATTTGATTAACCGTCATAGCCCCGGTCCCGACAGTGACGGTTAATCGAAGTTCTACTGTAAATATATACAAAGACATATTTTGGTTATCACTTCCAGTGGAGAGGTACCGGCCTTATGGTCTCCGGCGTTTGAGATGCCTTATGTCTTAAGAGTTATCAAGTAGTTGAATTGCTGCTGGATTGATGTGTTGATCTAGCCTAATCTCGATTTTTCTATAAAACTTGGCAATTTCAAACAAAACTTACTGATTATTTCTTTTAAATTACATTTAAGGTTAAAAATTAAATTAAACTGTATTATAATTTTTTTACTTTTGAATTAAAAAATTAAAAACTAAATTTAATTGTAATATGATATTTGATATTTGATTTGATATGATCCTCCTAGTTGGTAGTTGGTACATCATATTGGTGGAGTAAAGATTTTGCAACTACCTGAGCAAGCATCCTCCGTTTCAGCAATTGTCCATAACAGCTTCAGGTGGCGAACGTATTGCTAGGTCCTTATGTGGATTTAAACGTCTAGAAACCAGTATTCCATCTTGACAGTGACTCCCCAACGGCAACTGATAAATGAACAAATATGAGATCACAGAAAATATTTTTCGCTGAAAAAAGTTTTAAATTGTCAATATTTTTAACAAAACCATTCATATTTCATTACATAGGTAATTCATATGATCATATATTGGATAATCATGGTTTTTATTAAAAGAAACATCCAGTCTTGGCTTTTGGTAATCTAGGTATCTGATCTGCATTGAAAATATATAAAGTGATTATTAGTTTATGTTATAATATAACATATCGATGGAGAAAACACGTCTGTATGCCATCAAAGTCTTACATGTACTTGTACTTACATACTTTTGGTGTTAGGGTTTGTATCTATTCCTCTGCCTAGCCGTGGGTGGCGTCTTTAATAGACATAACCTGCACTGTGTGATAATCTGCATGTGTATACACTGAAATTGTTGTACAACAATTTTCCAAGAATTGAACAGTATTTTAAGATAAGAAAAGGTACCTATTTTTTTTGGCCATTTTTGCTCCTTTAACCATCCAATCATGTTTTTGAAGGTCTTTTATTTCCTTTTGTTATTATTCCTTCACAAAAATATTTCTAAAAATCGATTGGCATTCTTCTGACAACTGTTCTTTTTCAGTAGAACTGAAGTCATATCCTTTGGCTTGACGTTACAAAAGACTATACGTCATATACATATATTAGATAACAAGTATAAATATATACTTGTGGAAGATCAGATCGTAAACTATAGTGACATGGTGTGGTATTATGACACATCATCGAACACGGTTTATTTAATCTTTTACAAATGCTAAATATACAAAATAGTTTTATAACATATTATATTTTAGTGTGGAACAATGAAAAAGTTAAAAACATTCTTGTTTTAACCATAGTGCAATACAATCCTCATGAAATAAGTGGCTACAAATTAACTTCTTTACCTCTTGATCCTTGATGAAATTCACCAAACATTTTACGCACTGTAAATTATTATATAGAAAAACATATGAACATTTTATTATAAATACATAATATATTCAAAGAGTAATTTATCTTAACTTTTGAAAACACATTATTTTTAATAAATAAAACTTGTTATTCAGTATCCTTGTATTTAAAACAATAATTAATATAAAAATGTATAATAGGTGTACTGTTATTCTTTTAACATTTTTCATAAATTAAAAAAAGTGTAGACATTTAACTTCACATCATAAGAAAAATAATTGTTTTTAAATGAAGTGTGTAAATATGAAATATGTACTTAAAATAATTTTTAACAAGAAAGGACAATTTTTACCCAAGTTTTTTTTTTTTTATTATTTATAAATACGCCTCAACTGCTGAGGTTATTGGTGTTTCAGAAATACAAATTTCGAATATAATATTATTTTACATAACATAATAAGCATAATGAGAGATGAATATAATATAAATACTATGGTACAATGAGTTTTCTGATAATATGATTTTTTTTTGTGATTTGTTTAGTTTTTGTAGCAGGTTCGTC
Source organism: Periphyllus acericola (assembly GCA_949715065.1). Lineage (NCBI taxonomy): Eukaryota > Metazoa > Arthropoda > Insecta > Hemiptera > Aphididae > Periphyllus > Periphyllus acericola. The sequence continues at coordinate 20,522,954 of OX454264.1, forward strand.
TTTTTTAGAAGTTTAAGGAGAGAAGATGTTCTCACCACGTTTGGTGTTAGTATTTCACACAGGTTGTTGGGGAGCATAAGATTGATTCTCGCGCCTTGTGTGAGGAGGCATTCAGTAAGAAGAAGGTGCTTAATAGTAGTCGCGGTGTTGCATGAGGTGCATATACGTGGTTCTTTTTTGCTCATTAGATGTTCATGAGTGTACAATGTGTGGCAAATTCGTAGTCTGCTGAGTATAATTTGATGTCTGCGTGGGAGTGATGTGTCAGGCAACCAAGGGAGGGTGGATGATTTTATTTCTCTTAGCTTGTTGTTTCGTACTGTTCTCCATTCTTGATGGCATGTTTGAATAAGGTTTGTGTTTATTTGGTGCTTTGTATCCAAATGTATTGTTATATTCCAGAAATCAGTAGGTTCTTTGGTTGCCCTATTGGCTATTTTGTCTGCAATTTCATTACCAGGTATGTTGTTGTGTCCGGGTACCCATAGGAATCTGATGTCTTTTTTGGATATAAATAGAATGTTCAATAATAGGGTGCATATTGGGTTGTTTTTTTGGGGATTTGCTAAGTTTGAGAGGGCGCTGAGAGAGTCTGTGTATATGGTTGTAGATTGGATATCTGAGGAGGCAGCCAGTTCTGTGGCTTTTAAAAGAGCCAGATATTCTGCTGTATAAATTGAGTTATATGATGGGATCTGAAATGCTGTTTGGGAGTTTGGCTGGATTATTGCAATGGCAGTTCCTTCTGTGTTTTTGGACGCATCAACATATATTTCCTGATGTGGTGGAAGGCTGTTCTTTTACCTAAGTGTTCTTGAGAATAGCTGTTGATATAAATTCAATTTCTCTTGAGTATAATGGATTTGGTGTTAAACGATTATTTTCAGGCTCCATATTGTTATAACTAAATAAATATTTATGTCAAAAGTCATTAGTTTATGTAAAACAATAATTTATAACCTATAAGTCAAATTAGAATCTTACATAAATTCAAACAGATTTCCTCCAATACTTCTTCACATTGCATCAGCAGTTGAACTCAAACCGAATGATCATCTATATTTATGTCTATATTATCATCTATATTATATAATTGTAGTATGGGGATGTACGATAATTAAGTTTTGTGCTTCTGTCCAACAATCTCTTACTGAAACATATTTAACCTATTGTAAGCGACAAGCGTACAGTAGAATTCTCATATAATATAAGACATGTACTTAGAATTCTTATTGTATAAAATATAAATTTTTAAATAAAATCATATTAATCCATAACTTTAATTTTATTTTATTTAATTTAATACTAATCCATAACTAAAATTGGTTTGATCAATATTAAGAAGAAACAAAATATTATGATGATTAGTAATAATTGCAAGATTGGTAAAAGAAATCAATTATAAAACAAATTTGTCAAAATAATAATTTTTTTAGAAATGATGTAGTTGTATGTTCAAAACATTAAATATACAATATACTATTTTGCATAATCTCTAATCATACTATGTAAACAATTTTTCACTAATTCCATTTCTTCTACAAAATAAAAACACAAAAATGGAAAAAAATGCATAGCTTTACGTATTAAAAATTAATTATATTAACATCACTAATGTTTTTTGTACAACCTTGTATATATTTATTTTAAAAAGTTCTAAATAAAAATAATAAAAAAAGTTAATATGCATTTTATTTGGTAATATAAAGCAACAAAACTGTAAATATGCAGTATATTATATGTTTTATTTTTAATTACAAATCAATACAACATTACTAATTATTATAAACTATATATTATGTTACAGACAAAGTGTTGAAACCTAGGCATATTTAAGTATACCTTAGTAAGAACACTTTTATACACATTAATTTGTTTAACAATCATAATATATAAGATACTACAGATAAGTTATTTATCATATCGATTAGTGAAAATGTCAAACCAAAAAATTTTTAATATATATAATTTATTTAACTGAAATAGCATGATCGGAATGTTGTAATTAATAAGTAATGTATAATTAAATAATAAAAAAATAGGTTAATATTAATAATAATATAGTTAAAATACTCATAATATTACTTAAATAATTAAAGCAATTAACTTTTTTACTTTCCCTAATATCGAATTCTAAAGGTTAGATTGTCTAAGTATTATTTAAAATGTATTGCCAAATAGTACTAGGGGTTCCATAACATTTCTACACGATGTCTATAGAATAACAATTTTTCAGTAATATATATATATATATATATATATATATATATATTTATATATATATATATATATACTATTATTGTTATTGCTAATTCGATTTGTAGAATTCGTTTTCAGTTTGAACATAAGAGTAGAGTCAATAGTTTACAATTTGAGACATATATTACACGTACAATACAACAATGTTGAGAAATATAAATAATTATAATAATTGTATGAATTACAAACGTTGTCATTCAAAAAAACTAGGTACTTAAACTATTAAATCAGTACCACATTTAAGTTTTTGGTTTGGTTGACATAGGTCATATATCTACTGTAAACATAAGGTACCTGATATAATTTGATTATTTTTATGGCCAAACAAAACTATAGATTGTTATTGTTGTAATTTAATTATTTAAGATGCAATTATTCATGTTGTTCGCAGACATTATAAAACAAAATAATAGTATACAATATTACACAATGTGCGTTTAATCTTCTCGGGTGTTTCGGTACCAATTTAAATCGTACGACGTGGGCTTATATATAGCACTCCGCAGCAAGTTTTCGTTTGGACTGCGATAATAAACTGGTTCCAATGGGCCGGGGTAACTAGTACAGTGGAAGTGCTACTTCACGGCGAATCCCACATGATTTTTTGCAAGTGCACCTCACAAAGCTTTGTCCTGACCCCGTTGAGGCTTAAGTCACGGCTTCTCGGAGGAACAGATTATTTCCCGGAACGGCTGAAACTTGCGCTGCATACGAATTGCGCCCCAAGTGTAAAAATGTATTATTTATTTTTTTTATTAATATTTTGGTTTTATTTTTTGCATAAATTCATAATAATATTATGCATTACAGGAATTAGGTTATAAGTAATAACAAATTTTTACATAGGCTAATTTTTTTCGTCAGTTTTCCGCAATTATTGAGAAAACTTGAGAAATGAAAAAACTACTTTCTCAGAGTACCAAATAGAGGAAATAACCTTTCAGAAAAGTTGCAGTTTTGTATACATCGGAGCAATCCTTTTGGTCGAAATCGTTTCACTCAGAATCTAAAATACAAATGGTAATTCTGTATATTTTTATATATAGAGAAAAATAATCATCCCTATACGACATTTTCTCTGATCACCTTTTTCACGCGGTAACTGATTTATAAATATTATTTCTTACATTATTTAATGTATTGTGCAATATTACAATTAAAATTAAAATTGTAATCGTAAACAACAAATGTTGGCATAGTTTTCTTTGGAAGTAACTCTTAAGTCATAGTTACAAACATTATATATAACTAATCTCAATAACTTATAAATTTATACATTTTAAATCGTTATTTTTTAGCTATAAAAACAAAAGAACTCAAAAATCTATCTTCAAAATGATAGCTAGACCTGAAGGTCCAATCAGAAAAATAAAAAGGATTGTACAAGAAAAGGCAAATCCACAATCTCAAAATACACTTAAGTATCAATTTTACCGAGATATTTTACATCCTACTATCTTAAAACTGAAAAATGAAATAGGTAAGTATCATGGAGAGTATGATAACCACAAATACATTTTTTGACTTGAAATTCGCGATTTGTTTTAGATAAACTAAATTATTCGACGTGGTTGGCACGGTTGGATCTAGAAGACGAAGATAAAAAAATACTTTTAATCAAAATGTTATTAATATCATTGAAAAATAAAGAACCTTTTTATATATTTGCAAACTTCCCACCCGAAGATTTAAGCGAATTAAATTTAGAATTGCAAGATAATAATGCTGTACGAACAAAATATTTTTTCATAGTTTAAAATTATAATTTATGTATCTACTACATTTAGATGGGGTTGTTAAAAATTCTTCAAGATGACACTAATTTGTTGCTAGCCCATAAGATTATGCCACAAGAAAATAGGTACAAACGTTCTGCTGCTGTAGCTACAGACATGCGCTCTTACATTTCAACTAAAACTTCACCATACCTTGTACAGTCGTTCTATGCTAAATCAGATTTTCCAATTCGTCTGTGGGATAATCCGTCAACAATTATATTACCAATTAGTAACATTGATCATAATCAATGGGATTTGTATATGGATCATTTCAACATTCTATCTCAGTAATAATTTAAAAATGAACTTTTTATTTCACGTATTATATATAAATAAACAATTCGATTTTTACAGAAAAAAGGCGGATGGCAAAAAACATCAAAATGAGTAATTAAATTAATTCCAAGTTATTAGCTAAATATAAACTGTAATAACTAACCATATTATATTTTAGTTGTAAAAGTTTGAAAGTAGATCAAGTATCCAAAGAAGTTACCACTAGTTTTCGTTGGCATCCTAATAGTTTACTATCGCATTCTGATCGACCAAAGCGGTCCGCATGCTTTTTGGAAGCTGATCAGTAAGTCATTTATAAATATTTTTATTCGAGTAAATGCAATTATGTTAATATTATAGAGATATAACAAATCAACCAGTAACCCAAGAACTTATTGAGAATGCTGCGTTTGATATTGTGTATGAAAAATCATTTCCTGGTCATAAAATTTTAAACGCAAGAATTTATTGTACTCTAATGATGCCAGACCCGAAGTACATTTTTACCATGACTAATGTAAAAATAATTTATAACAATACAACACACATTGCGTATATCAATTATAAACAAAAAAATCAGTGCAAAAAGCGAAACGTAAAAGTACCAGACAACTGTTTAAAGACCGATGAGTGTAAATCGATTTGTATTTTACCATTTGAAACGCAATATCCATGTTCCGAAATAGCAATGCACAATTCAAATCCTTTTCAAAAGACTTGTAACACAACTTGTCCTGTAACTTGTAATTCAACCACGCTGCCGAAAATAAATACAGTTAAAGCTAGAAACGACTCGGAATACATGCAATCAAATCAAACTAATTCTCCGTGCGACAAGACTTTTGCTTGTTCGAGATCTGAGAACAAAAGTTTAGAATGTAACAAAAAACGAAATGTAACAAATTGTGAGCAAAATATATCATCGAAGCAGCAGTCAATGTCAAGTAATTCACAGTCAAATCAAACTAATTCTCTGTGTGACAAGACTTTTGCCTGTTCGAGATCTGAGAACAAAAGTTTAGAATGTAACGAAAAACGAAATGTAACAAATTGTGAGCAAAATATGTCATCGAAACAGCAGTCAATGTCAAGTAATTCACAGTCAAATCAAACTAATTCTCTGTGTGACAAGACTTTTGCCTGTTCGAGATCTGAGAACAAAAGTTTAGAATGTAACGAAAAACGAAATGTAACAAATTGTGAGCAAAATATGTCATCGAAGCAGCAGTCAATGTCAAAAAATTCGCAGTCAAATGAAACTAATTTTCCGTGCGACAAGACTTTTGCCTGTTCGAGATCTGAGAACAAAAGTTTAGAATGTAACGAAAAACAAAATGTTACAAATTGTGAGCGAAGTATGTCATCAAAGCAGCAGTCAATGTCAAATAATTCGCAGTCAAATCAAACTAATACCCCACGTGACAAGACTTTTGCCTGTTCGAGATCTGGGAACAAAAATTTAGAATGTGACGAAAAACAAAATGCAACAAATTATGAGCATAATATGTCATCGGAGAAGCAGTCAATGTCAAATACGAGTAATTCGCTTTGTAGCAGTATTAGTAGTCAAAACCACACTAATTCCAGACAACATAATACAATTAACAATAACCAATCGCGAGCTCATATTATTGCTCAACCATCAAATGTACACAATTCTTCATTAGATGATTCATCTAATTACGACTGGACGATGTCTTATGTTGAATCATCACCTAATCAAAATGTGGCACAAGATTGCAACTGTACACCAAATGATTCTAGTGGGATACACGCGGAACAGAGATGTAATCAGCTTCCATGTCTTGAATCAACAAATCGAAGTAATCAAGTTCTTGAACACGAAGAGCGACCATCTCATCGCAACAATAGACGTTCATTGCCAGCGATGAACAGTAATTTCTCGAATACAACTGATGCAATAACTAAACCTAAGTACGATGAAAACTTTGATCCAAATATCTCAAGTTATTCCAGATTTTCAAACAGAATTAATCATTCTGAGGGACCAAATAATCAAACGATACAAAAAACATCATCATATCATAATTTGCCAAATACTAGCAATAATTATAACCAGGACACACATAAAACCGATGAAAGTCTTGATTTCAGTCGTGAAATAGACTTTAGGCCAGCGCGTCCAAACTGCAACTGTAATAATTCCGGTTCTCAAATGACTTCAACTGCGTGTCCTAATTCTAGTTTAGGGAATTTCGGTACAGATAATAATAGGATAAACGAGCCATTACCTATGAGAAATAATAATATGAGCACATGCGGATGTCAGATTGATAACATTCAAAGACATGATTTAGACGATCGAAACATCGAAAACATGATGGACATGAGTAGTAATTGGGAAAACCAGACATTTAATGAATTTCCACGATCTAATAACGAACATAGAAACATGCCATCAGATTTAATGAGTTTTCCGAGAGATGACTTTCAAAATTTGGAAAATATGACTATGCCAAATAATAGTTATGAACCTCTTAATTCGAATAATATGTCAGTGGATGATTATTCAGACATCAGAAATATGTCAATGCCAAACAATAGTTTGGATTAATTATCTGATAACTGCTGAAAAATTGTATTAAAAATTGTTAGGTTTATGCGTCATATCAATATCATGTTATTCAATATCATGTTATTGACTGTTTCGCGAAATTGCCAACGTTTGAATCCATTTTGTAAAATGGAATCGTAATTTATATGGATAACATTTCAAAAACGGATTCCTAAACTATAGACGGTGGAACTTATCCGACATTTGGATGTCCAAATAGCGAAACAATAAACTTTACTTTTTTTAACAAATTTCTTGTTCATTATTTAATTTATAAAACTTTTTTTTTTAAAATACCTCAAGAATACAACTAATTTAATATTAAAATTAATTTATATATGATATTTAAATTTAGTTTTATCATGAAAACAACTAATTTTTTTGGTTACATTTTGTTTATTGAAAATTGACAAAATACGATTCATTTAAAATTGTTAATGTTTTTGCTATTGATTTCATTCGATAAAATTGACATAAATTAATTTTTTTCAAAAGAACTTATGATATTTTTTTCGAAATAAAACGCTTTTTGGGAAAAAAAACTATTCGCATTGCCCATATTTTGATAAAATATGCATAAAGTTGACTTAATTATATTATTGGGCTTTTATGTTGTACAATTGTCTAAACCTAAATTAAATGTACCAATAATATTTCATTCAACAATTAAACTAAAAATTCTTTGTAAAACTCTCAAAAGTCATTTGACTAAACGTAATAGGTGTATTTGAGTAATTTATAATTTTCATAAATATGGTACCAACAAACAGTCTCATGATGATTTAAACGTAAAATTGAATTGTAATATTTAGAAGGTTTCAAAGAATAAAATAAAATTACTTGATTTCCATTTACACATTTTTTTTGTCATTTTATTATATACAATTTTGCCAGTATATAAATTTACTAAATATAAATAGGTTTTTGAATTTGTTAATAAAATATTAATTTTGAAAATAACCGGATAATCGTATTGTTATATACTATAAAAAAAAATTAATAGTACATTCTATATTACTGTCAATTTTAAACTAATTCAATTGCCTTACTTTGGTATTTCTATAAAAGTAATGGTTGAATTATCGAGTGTCATATAAGTACATCCAATTTTTCGGGAGACTAAAATGATTCTTTATCAGACACTACGAGTATATACAAAAATACAAAATAAAAAAAAATTCAAAAATATGTTTTATTAGATATAGGTACTAATTTGTATATGTGTATATATTGAGTTTAATAAATCTTTTTTGAAAACGTCTGATGGATATAATTGGTGAATGATAATTCATAAGTGAATGCATAATGCGTCTATGATCATTGATTTATGATTGTTGATATTTATTACACGATAAACGGGTAAAATTTACAAATTTGCTATTATTTAGTCTAAACATGTTTATGTTACGCCATTAGGGTAGTATAGGTACCGATAGTGTTGACAAAGGAAAGTGATATAAATTGATATAATATCTAATTACTATATTGTTAATATGAGATTATTACATTTATCGGTGGTGAGTACAAAACAGGCAAACTCGCTTTAACGATTCCTATAATCCACTCTCCATCCGAAAAAAAACACGTGTTTTACCCTGGAATACAATTGTAAAATTGACTTATGCAAAACACATTGCGAGACGCCAGTGTTGAGTTCTTGTTAACCGTTGTACAAAGTTTAATAAAACACATTTTATTTTTAATGGTCGCGTTTTCAGATTACTTAAATGTGTTAAATATATTATGTATAATTGATATCGTATATATTATAATTTAAAATGTCAATACTGCTATTGTTTGATTAAATGAATACATTTGTATGTCGGGAATTAAATTTATTCATTTTAGTCGTGGAAATTTAAGTGAAATCAAAGGTGTTGTAAGGCGCACACATAACGACCTCGTAATATGAATGTTTGATATGATAAATACTGATTGAAATGAAAGTTTTATTTATGTACCGTTTATTAGTACACCAATAATAAATAAATTGTACGCGAGTAAATCAAACTTTTAATATTATACGTATTATAGAATTATTTTGTTATGATGGGCGTTTTAACAATAATACATTTTAAATCTAGGTCATGCATGGTGGGCGACCAATCGGTTTTCATACAACCAGCTTTGGTTAAGCCACTCCTTTGGCGACTAGTCATTAGATGGGTGACCATCTGAAATTGTGCGATGTAGCATAGCTCACTGTCGCAATAATAAAAGCACGTTAAGAAATAAATTAAAAATTGCATTTAGGTAATGAATGAAATGTTGACTGAAAATATATTTCATAAATCCAATGCTAAAGCTTTTGATTACTTAAAAAAAAACAATACAGTATACAATTTACGATAAACACAGTGCAGTAGGTGTATTAAATAAATGTAGTTACTTTTATATTCAAAAAATAATCAAATACACCTAGTATCTATTTAACTATTCTAAATAACACAATTGTTTCTTTGTGGAAAATTATTTTTTCTCTAAACAATATCGGATTCAGTCACAATTTATTATTGCAGTAACAATAAAATTTTCTCGCATAGACAAAACATAATAGTCATTAATCATTATATTTTACATACATTATATAGATTGAATTATTCTTTAACTATTATATTATACCCATAAGCGTGCGTAGACTTTAATCACAGATGCAGCATACAAAATAAAGCTGCCCATTTTTTTAGAATTGGTCAAATACAAAGAGCCATAATAATATAGTTATTAATGTATTTACGAGTACAATTGTAACAACATACATTTATTACATTTAATATTACATTTATATTTATTTACATTTATTCAATGATTTTGAAAACACTATCATCATTACTATCAAATTTTGGATTTTAGAGCGTTTATGGTATTTTCCAGTGGCTCAATTTTATTTTCATATTTTTAATTTTATTTCACAAAATAATAATAATAACCCTAATGCTTTTTCTACAGTGTACAGCAGGGGTCTCCAAACTACGGCCCGCGAACAAGTTTTAAACGGCCCGCAGCACCCATAAAGGCTCGTCCAAACCGAAGCGGTAGCGGTGGCGGCAGCGGTAACTTCAGCGGTATTTATCGCTTTTTAAATACCGCTGATCTAACCTAACCGGAGCGAAATATTTCGCCAAAAATTACTAGTCGACATTGTGACACCCATGCGCGTACATTTATTTTGTTATTATTATATTTTTTTTATTAATATTAATATTTAAAAGTACAAAACTAATTAACTACAACTGATAGTACATTGCATCTAAATTTAACTGTATCATCTCCGCTATCAATCTGTATGTCCCGTTAGCCTTTAACTGTATCATCGCCTCTATCAATCTGAATTTACAACTGATTATCGAAGCGGTAAGCGAAAAATATAGTGTCTGCAGCGAAAAATAAAATTATCGCGCTCAATCTTGCGGTAACATTTTCGCCGCGTTAGTGAGTGCACTCGTATTAAAACGTATGGACATTAAATTTCGCTGCCGCTACCGCCACCGCTGCTGCGATGTTTACACATTAGTAAAAGCATTTAGGCAATAACTTATTTTATTTGGAACGCAAATTTCAAAAAATTGTTTTATTCATTTTTCTACTTGTGATAAATATAACAAAGAATCAAAAACACAATTTCTAGTCGACTTCGCTCAAAAAATAATTTCTGAACTTAAAATCCAATTTAAACAACGTTTTTCTGACCTTGACGTAAAATCGGAAGAAATAAATATTTTTTCAAAACCCGTTTAGTTGTGATATTGAGAAGTTACCTCCTACCCTTCAAATGGAAATGATTGATTTACAAAGTAATGATGCACTGAAAATCAAACATCGTGAAGAGACTTTAGTTGATTTTTATAAATTTCTCCTAGATATACAGTATCCAAATTTAAAAAAAATTGCAATTGAATACATATCTGTATTTGCTACGACTTATTTGTGCGAACAAACTTTTTCTAAAATGAAATACATCAAATCAAAATATAGATCGGCCATGACTGACAAACACTTGGAGTCAATTTTGAAAATTGGAACTAGTAACATACAACCTCAATTCGATCGAATATTAGCAGAAAAACATCAATTTCATACTTCTCATTAAAAAAAAAATTTATTAAAATTACAATGTATATATTATTATCATTTAAATTTATACCAATTATATTTAAGTATATTGTAGACAATATTTTATAAAAATATTTAAAGTTAACTTATATTTCTATACCTATATTTTCATAAAATTAAAAATTATATGTGTTAATAAACTTTTGGCCCGCTAAGAGCATTTGATATTTTTTGTGGCCCTTCAATAAAAAAGTTTGGAGACCCCTGGTGTACAGAATACAGTATACAACATAGTTATTTGAAATTTATGTTTAATCCTTTATAGCTTTTACTAGTTGTATTACTTAGGATGTAGATTGTATTGTACAATGTTGGCTTACACTCTGTAGATTGAACATCGAGTTTATCTCGAAAGACTATAACTTGTACAATGAGGACAACGAGGACACGAATTGCGGTTATCTATTGAGCAAAATGTTTTTTTCAAGCACAAAGTTTCCTATGCCGCGCTTGTAATGTTCGTAGTAGAGTTAACTAATACAGTGAAACCTGTTTTAACGACACATGTATATAAAGGAGAAATTAAAGAGGTCCTAGCAAAAATGTGGGCATTCCAATGTATTTAGACCTGTCTATAACGGACTCTTTCTTTTCCGGGCACGGACAGTATATTCCCAATTTTACATTTACGAACATAAGCTATATTTATATCAAGAATCTTTTATTTATACATTCAACAGGTAGTTGTAATATTGTAAGACATGTAATAACTGTTAACGCTGTGCCTTCATTGTATAGCATAATATAGTTCAACAGTTGATCAGTCTAGTAGTTTTAATAATATATATTATTAATGTAAATTTGTATTAATGTTACCATTTACTCAAGTAAATTGTGGGAAGACATTTTCAAAATGTAAATCAACTATTTCGCAAGAAGCAATGAAAGCATCGTTATTGTTAAATATTGAATTAAATTTTAAATTTGATGAAGAAAGTATAATCGAGAGTCGAGACTGTTAGAAAGAGTTCCAATGAATTTTCTAAACTGTTTTTTTAAAGTTTCATATTGTGAAAAATAAAAATAAAATAAAATTTAAACTTCTAACTAGGTATTTATTTAATTTTTTCATTTAAATATTTTCTATTTCACGTACGTGTTGTTTTATTTCAGAAAAATTGTTATTAATCATTTTACTTTTATTTAATGATTATGTACACTAATAGTATGTATTATTTGTATTAGCACGTATATAAATATTAAACTTTTATCTATAATTTTCATCATTATATTGAGTGTATTTTTTTTTACTCTACTTAATTTGTATGAGTACAGATAAAATGAAGTGTAAAAATAAAATTAATGGTAAAATAGTTTAAGATATGATATTAAAAAAAAATATAAAATGTTATACATTGACACAGAGGACTGTGGAACAATCGGCCCAAGGAAATCTGAAAATCTAATGTCTCAATTTATTTTTCCATAGACTTATTATAATATACTCGTACATGTACAGTCAGTGCCGTCGCGAGGGGTGTGTAAAAAATGGAACCACTGACTTTCGTATTTTTCTGGTATAATTATATTGTGGAATTTAATATGAATTGTTACGACGAAAAAGTAAAAATATGTAGATACTAGATACATATTACCATTGATTATAGAATGAATTCTATAGATTCTATAACCAATAGTTTTACAGACGATAGTAAAATTAACTCTAGCACAGGTTAGGTGGATGTTACATATAAAGAAATATAGAAAATTATGCAAGTTCGAAGAGCTTCCAAAAAGGCCATGAATTATTTTTTTTGGTTTGAAGGCCCCAATGAATATTTTAAAAATGTAAAGACAATGCTGGTAATCCGTACAAAATAGTAAAATAGTGTTAAAATATTTTGACGTGGCGTGTTCAAGCTCTAACGATAAGAGTATAGTCTGTTGAATGTTGTGTAAAATGCATTAGTTTCTTGACGATAATTGATGATAAAGATAAAACAAACACAATATAAATGATATAAAAAAAAACATAAAGCCAATAATGGATAATAGTTGTTTGACAATTTCGGCAGGCAGAATTCCAAATTATTGGTATTTATAAATGCGTAGTACTACTATCGAATAGTATTATATAAATATAATAGGTATACAATATACACTATAGTGCAGTTGAACAGTTCACTCGAAACGGTCGAAACATAAATCAATCAAGTTAGAATAAAAATGCACCTATATAATATTAGAATACACACATATGGCCGGCGGACGGTTATACAATATTTTATATTTAGGTATGCTCATTATAATATTATCCTCCAGTATAAAACAATGCTTGTTAAATTTTGTTCAATATAAAGCGGTATCCAATTATTTCGTTTTACGAATTACGATGCATTATATTCAATGTTATTTATATTGTTATAATTGTTATATTTTGTTACCCTGCTATTAACAAACATCAATATTTTGCCACAAATTTTTATTCAACAAATATGTTTGTAATGGAACTTACGATTTCGTAGGTATTAAAAGTACCCGTGTACACGGATTCCGTTACCAGGTTGTGTGAATTCAAGATCCCGTTTACAAATAATTAAACGGATTCTTATTATTTACTCGTGTATTTGGAAAGTGGAAATTGGTAGCTAAATTGCGCAGGCAGAAAGTGATTGAATTCTGTTATTTGTCTTAAATAAACAACTTTTCTTAATTTATTTTTTTTCTAGAAATGTATTACCTAAATGCTTGACCTTTACGTGGTTTATAAATTGTTTTTAATTTCTTACTTGAATTTATTCCAGTTTTTTATAATATATTGTTATCTGGGGGGGGGGGGGGTGTCTCAAATTATTTCCGCCCCTGGTCTAGTAGCGATGCCACTGCTTACAATAATACTTTTAAATCAGGGCTCGAAAATGTTTTTATAAATTTATGCATGTTGAAAAACTATTTAAATATTCTATATATTTAATTATAATTATTTTGATAAAACGATGTATATGAAGGTCTATAATTAAATATAAATAATATTATGTGGACAATTCATACAATCATATTTCGTGGGTAGTAAACTAGTAATTAACTGTGTGTGCAATTTAGTTATCTATCTTGATCTTGTAAGATCTGTAATAATATTTGATTACATGAACTGTAATAAGATTTAAGAATTAATTAAATTGTTTTCCCGTTTTAATTTTTCTCTTACATAATTTTTAGACATTTTTTATTACATATTTTGGTGTTTTTAATATATATAAATCCAAGCCCTCGATATCATATACAACAAATACGATACACATAACAATGTTGTGAGGATTTCATTTTTATTTCAATCAAAATGACTAAGTATACTTACGCTATACACCAATTTATTGTTCATCGATTTGTGGCAAGTACGTTCATCATCAGTATAATATTACCGACTATATTGTAAAATTGTATAATTACTTGTTTTTAGTGAATAAAGATATTTGTAAGTTTATTATAATAGTATTGACTTCTTATAGTATTCTTATGAGAGTTGTACACGTCTCACTCTCGTTGTAGCATCGCTGCGGTTCATGGCACCGGCCGCCGTAACTATCGCAATATAATAATTTTTTCGTCTGAGTTAACAACTCGACAATTTTATTTAAATCAGTTTTCCGAGTTTTATTGCTTTCTCAGCTCAAATTGTTTAACCTATTCAATACATCTATTTCTTCTTCGATAAGTACAAATTGTTTCTTTTATTATACCTGTTCATCACCTAATCATAATAATATATAATTTATTGTAGTCGGTATCGAAAATACGAGTAGTAGCGAGACGTCTCAGTATTTATAGCTATTTCTGCTTTTCGTTTCTGGTTTTCCGTGGTATTATTAGTACTCATATAACATTAAGGATACATTTTAAGAATAAAATCAATGTGTTTTTCTTTTCCAGTTCTTAAATGCGTCAAATTACTTTAAGTGTTACTTCAAAGATACAATGAGTGCATTCTTTAGGTAAATCTTCGAACATTTAAACGTCGTCGTACGCAACGCACTCTCATACAGTTCCGGGTACCGGGCACGTCTCTCACACAAAACAGTCGAGACATGCTTATAGATAATTAGTTGCTGATAATGCAGGGGTTGTTCTAACGTCTATCGGGTTTAATAATCAGGGATGACAGATTTTTAAGTGCTTGTGCGTACCAATGCACAATACATGTAACTACACAGCGATTTTCAAATACATATCGGCAATTCGTGACGATAATAATCTATTATACTCATGGGGCATGGTGTGACTCAGTGGTTAGCCGCAGTTGTTGATAAGTGTTGCGGCTTAGCACCGCCTGGCGTTACTACCTGGCGTTACTACAGCTAATGGCCATAGTTGCCGAAGCTTAAAATAATAATACGTCATATTATAATAAATTATAATAACTTGTGATATGCGAATTTATTTCTACAAGACTGTTAATTAATGGTATTTAAATAATAACTTAACAGTGTATCCAATTGTTCAATGCTATGTGTTTTTTTTATTAAATTAAACAGTTCCTATTGATTTTGCTATCGTGCATTGAATAATTCGTTATTTTTTTTCATACGATATCGATAGTCAAAACACTAGAATGCGACAGTTAAAAATCAATTACAATTTACGTCAAAGTGGTTCTATTTTATTTAAGTATTCAAAAAACTCTTGTCCCGTCCCCGTTTATTATCCCTTTGATTAATGAATAGGTTTTTTTTTTTAAATAATCAGGTATTTATTTTGAGTAAACAAAAATCTTTTGGTCCCTTTTTTTATTTACCGTTTTGATTTTCAAAATAGTTTCCAATAACTCGACATATTTTTTAATTTTTCATAGAATAAAAAAAATGTGTGTGATTCGCTGTAAAATGTTGACTTGGTGTGCATAACAACATTCATTGTGATAGCACTGTGATGAAAAATGAACAAAACATTACTAACATTACTTTATACGGTATACAAAGTACGTCGACATGTTAAATGCGGATAATCGCAAAAATCAAATATGTACTTGTTATTCGTAATCACAGTAATCATAAAGGTATATTACCGATAAGTTGTTAAAAATTAAGTATACTTTTATATTAAATGTAATTATATTGTATATTTTATAGTCTTACACCACATTGCCTACTCGGTGATATTATGTATGATGTCTAGAAAATATAAGAAGAATTATGTTCATTGCCTAATGATTTTAGGCATTTCGTATGATGTCATACATTTAAATTAATGGTATATTTATGTGTTATGAGTTTAAGACCCATCGAAGCGATTGGAATAATCTTTGGGAATCGCCATTGTCCTACCCCTATCCATATACGAACTAGGGTGTGTTAGTTGGTTATAAATACACTTAGTGAAACCAAATTCTCCTCATTCGTCGCCAACCTGAATACACAAGAACATCTCTGTCTGTATTACGTATTGGACTGCACAATCAAAAATTCCTCATTCCGTTGTCCGGTACAATCAACAATATATGTAAATATTATATTATTTAATTATCATTTATGTAAATCGTATTAAAGGATATCAGGCATCCATTCGATTCTACCAAGTCTTTAGACAGTTCTTTATAATAGGAATCCGTTAATTAATTTTAATTTTTTTTTTTACTAAAATACAGATTGTATTATCAGTAATTCAGTCCACTATTAATTATAATACAAACTACTGGAAAACAATCTCAATTGTTCGTTATATTCGGGTGATTTAAAATTATTATACACGTATAACAATTATTACATTGATGTAGTATTCTTATAAATGTGAACAATAAGTTATTAATAACCGTGCAAACATTGAATATAAGTATATAATGATTAAATATTCTAAGCTTTAAGAGGTATTTACAGTAAAAGAATATTTTGCCTTCTATTGTTTATTAAGATTTTAAATTCTAGAAG
Organism: Periphyllus acericola; assembly: GCA_949715065.1. Taxonomy (NCBI): domain Eukaryota; kingdom Metazoa; phylum Arthropoda; class Insecta; order Hemiptera; family Aphididae; genus Periphyllus; species Periphyllus acericola. The sequence goes on from OX454264.1 coordinate 20,539,816, forward strand.
AACAAAATAAGTATTTTCAATTCTAACTATTTATATGATGAACACTTGTCGTAAAATTTGTAGATGCTTTTGAAGGACTTCAATAATAATTTCTATTTTGTCGTTTTGCAGTTTTAAGTACTTTGCAAAAAATTTGCACATTATCTGCGTATACATAACACATTAAAATATATTGTATTAGCTAACTTTATTTTTCGTACAAAATTCAATATCGTTTAAGAATTAAATCTTGTTCACTAATTAAAAACTGTTATTTTAAACCTTAATCAAAAAAATCAATTTTTATCTGAAAAATGACATAGTTCATAAATACAAAAAGAAAGGTTTTTTTAAACTTGCGACACAGAAAAAATATAGTTTAAATATAAATTACAAATGTAAGGAAAATAGTTTTACAAACATTTTTATGGACTTCGATGGTATAAATCTAATGTTTATTCGTGTTCTTTTAATTCTCTAATTCTTTTATGGTTGAATGGTAATTTTGTATTCGAATTTTTGGCGTCATGACTTAATCTATCAATATATAAATCAAAAAGTTAATTTATTTGAACTTAAAATGTTCCACACAATATTCAAATGTTTGTTAATCATTTCATATTTTAAAATATTGGCATTTATATCCATTAATAAACGGTATATTTGACATATGGCGATCCATGTGACTTATTGATGAACATATTCGGTCATTAATTTATTTTATATGTATTTTTGTATATCTTATATTATTAGGCCAGTGTATTACCGATTTAAAATGATTCATTTATTATTACTATATAATATATATAACCATTCATAGGCTTAATCGCTTGATGATTTTTTTCGTATAGTATAAAAATCCTCCTTTGAAGAAAGTATGTTGTAAAGTATATAAAAATAAAATTGACCTGTCAAAAACATTTGTCTTTAGCAGACATTTGTGTCGCCTAGCTTATTACTTTAAAAAAGAACGCTGTCATCAATCAAAAATGCAGAGTGCTAGAATTCGATTTTATTCAAACACACGAGTATTCATCGGTATTTTTTTGTCAATTGGACCTTATAATATACTTAGGAAAATACAAGGAAGTGTAAAATAATACGATCAAACCAAGGTATTTTTTTGTGTTATCTACTCGTTTCTATAATATACACATCATTGCATCATGCACTACATAGTCTTAGTAGGACCATTCGTAATTTATTTATTATTTACGTAAACATAAGGGCAATTGAACATTTATTAATGAAAGGTATCGATGATTGTTTTTTTTTTTTTTTTTATAGTGACCATTACATCATACAGAATGGATTTTATAGGAGTGTAAGTATAAAGAATATTATCTTCGAGTTATTGAAAAAAATAAACTTTACTCAGTTAAAAACAATTGATGACGGTAAATTTCCGAATTTCTATGTCATACTTATAATTTATCAACCTTAGTAAAGTCTTGAAAATATAATAATTTAGTATGGCCAGACAGCAAATTATATTTACTGTCACCACTTTTACAAATAAGATCGAAGTTATTAACACTCCATTGTATTTACTTACTTTTATATGTTTGGTACATTGTAATTAAATATTTAATAATATTTTTAACACGTACATAACATTGTCAACACTATTATATCTTAATATCTTACTAAATATTCTTTTATTACGGTAAAATTAATATTTTAGTATAATATTATTGAATACTATACTCGGTGCTTTATTAATTTAATTCCTCGTCATTTTGGGAACTTAAGTTGATGTATATAATTCCATGTGTTCCTAACTAATGTATTCGTTGGTATGTCTTATTCGATCATTGAATGTTTCAGAATTTTCTTTTCGTTCTTGGTGGCTAATATTGATGGGATACCATTTACTCCTATGAATATACACACATCAACAACTCCGGGAATTGGTGAGACAAATTAATTTACATTATGCATATTTTAAACTAACTGCATGATGTTACAAGTCACTCTTATAGCTATATTAAATAGCTACTACACCTTATGAGTTAATTGCTCATGTGACTTTTGATAAATAATAAATAAACATACCAAAATATTAGTGCGATTTATAGACCTTAAAATAACTTACGAGTATGTCCTTATTAGTAGTTATTAAGCTCAAATTTTCTCATATTAATTCAACAATATATTGTGTATATTGTTTTAAATTTTAATTCAATATTTATAAAAGTTTTCTGAATGTCAAATAATTTTGCTATTGATTATCGATGTTGTGTATTAGATTTGGAAATGAATATTCGTACCTGTGGGTCGAGCTTGACCGATCACATGGACACTATCTGCGGACTTGAATATCCAGCTGATGGCAACGGAGATAGTAAGTTGAAGTTTACTTATAACTTGCAAGTAAGCATGACGTAGAAATATACATAGGTACAAGAAAACTCATGTTATATCACGGACTTTAAAAATGGCCGTATAATAATAATTGCTTACTCTCGTGTTGTCGGGTTGTGACGATAATTGATACAATAGCAAGTTACTTAAATACTATAGTTAAATTATTTTAATCAGATATTTAACGTCCTGTTTCCACATTGAAATGTTAGTTAAATTTAAAATTACTTATGGAATATGTGTTTGTTTCATTCCATTATTATAGTTTTACTGTAGTATGAACATAACTTACATAACTATTACTTTTTATAAACTTATTAGTAATTAGATATAAATAGTGGATTATTGAATTGCGACCAGTACCCAGTATAATATTGTAGTATAAATAATTGGTGTAATACTTTTTACATACTTAAAACCTTATAGTACTACCTTATGTAGAGATTCTATATAAACTTATTCATTCAAACAAAATATTTTAACTATAGGTTATTACAGTATAATTATAATTTACATTATGATAACAACACGTTTTTTGTATTAGGTCCAAATATAACGATATATGACTTCCTGACCCTGGTGTCTGAATGCTGCGAGGATTCTTGTAATCCGAAAAAAATCAAGTTATTATGTTCAAACACAAGGTATCCAATCTACTACATATTATATTTAATAAGACTATGATCTCAAAAACTAGAAATATGAATAATTCGCGTATACTTCCTAAATAGCTTGGTCAAATCACGATGACTGTTAATATTCCAAACATCTATAGTCTATACAAACAAATATATTATTATGGCCGAATTTCTTAGAAGTAATAATTTGTAAGACAGCCTTATAGTACATCGAATGGTTTTTTGATTCAAGATGATTTATCTAGAGGTATAATTATTTCTCACGGATTTGTCTTCCTATTCGTACAGTTTACATAGTAATTTATACAATTTTTTTTTTGCAATAACCGTTTTACAATTATAATAATTATCCTTGTTATTTTTATTAAAATTGAAAATTAAAAAATGTTCAACTGGGCAATTAAGTTCTATGTATTATTTCTAATTTAAAGTACTATTGAAATTTACAGTAATACTTCACTCAAAATGACCACAACACCTACAAAGATTACAATTAATACCCGATACGACTCAATCCTCAATGCCGCGGTTAGTATTGATTTCCATATATCAACACATTTGCGATTTACAGTAAGTACTTGTGCAGATAGTACCCATTCTCCAATCTCTTACCACCTATAATACAACAAATTAAGTTGAAATATTTTTTTTCTTTTGATATTTCTACATATTCGTTTGTAATTTATTTTCGCAATATGATAAAAGATTATTTTAGTTTTTTTGATATTATTTTTATCCTATTATATATTAAAATAAGACATTATATACCCTGCACAGAAACTCACTTACAATGTAGAGACTGTTAGGCTTTACACAATTCTTTGACATTTTCAATAATTTTAATTATTTTCTTGATAAATAAATAGACAGTCGCGGTAATATTCCGTTGTATGGATGTTTTAATTTGTTTTCCAGGAATAAAAATATTTAATTTATCTAACGTAAAAAGTTTTTCACCATTTGATATAATATATTTACACAAAAATGACAACTCAACATCAGACCAAGTTTAGAGTTTAGTATTCACATATATGCTTGATTAATAACTATTTGTTTTTAATCTTTTCAGATGGTTTTCACACAACACCAATTTTTTCGCCTAAACGTATTATTTTGGCCTAGAAGCGATTCATTTTATCTCATATCTATATATATGAAACAGAAAACAAGCAAAATTGGAAATATTTGTTACGGGTTAGCTTCGAAACTATTTATTCAATCGCCATACAGTTTTTTGTAAATTAAAGAGGATATCACAGAGCAGGTTATAGCATAAATTATATAGCATAAATTTATTCCGATAAAATTAGAAAATAATTAGTTATTAATTAAAATATACGTGTAAATTGTATACCTATATACGAGGATATAGAAGAAGTCGTGGCTGACTGATTCATAATCAAAGCACAGCTTACACTATGATAGCTAGCGACTTGAAATTTTCAGGGTATGTTAGTCTTGATATTATAAATTAAAATCTTTATTGCGTACTTAGAAAAGTACTAAACATTTATAAATTTTATCAGACCAGTCCATATTTCTAAGAAATTCATTTTCTATGTATAATAAGGACAAGGAAGTTGTTTTTTCTTGCGAAAGTGTAGATCTTTGGTAATTTTTAATTCTTCTCAGGACACAAAATTATCGCTTGCTACTGACATTGGAACATAGCATGCATGCATAAATTCTTAAAACTATTAATACATTTGGAAAAGTAATTTTCAAAGAACAATTGGCTAATTTGGTAATTTAGTTAAACCATTTATTATTAAATCTTGATTGGAAAATTATACGGAAATTTTTTGAAATTGGACTATTTCCTCAATAAATGTATATGTGTATATATTTAAAATATGCAATGCCTCCTTACGTGGTGTCGAAGAATCTAGGTTTGTCAAATTATTCCAAAATTCAAAATTTGAATGAACATTTATATATGATACCTTTAATAGAAATCTAATTTTGTAGTTTTCTTATTTAACTGTTCTTTCATTTCTTTTTTAATAATTGCAATTTTTTATATTGATAACCACTCAAATGTTTGCGTTTCGTGTTAATACTTGACATTATAAACAATAAAGAAAAATAAAAAAAATGTTTAATTACTACACAGAATGACAGAATACTAAACACTACACCAAACGATCATATCATAACTATAAAAACAATGACAATAGTTTAAATAAAATACAAGTTATCTTTATTTATCATAGTTCTATATTGAATTTTCCTTTTTCGAAATTTAATTACAGATATTATTAGGTATTGACGTAATGTATACTCGTATTGTGTGCGGACAACACGCCCACAATATTAAACGAAAAAAGTTTCCAAACATTATCTCATCCCAAAATCCCCGTATAGGTTAGGTTTCTAAACAGGTTCCTAAATTACAATATTATAATACAAATTTTTATATTTATATTCTAACAATTTAATAATAACTAAAATAATAAATATTTAATTACATTTTTTCTCACTACAGAACTCACTTTAAAAATTTTTTTTTGCCGCACTTGCCATCTGGAGCAACTGCCCCCCCCCCCTTGATGCGCCACTGTATATGTAGGAACAATTCCAGGAGTATCCTTTTACCATTTTAGGTACCAAATTGTATTTTAGGTCTGCGAGGCCAACCGCTCGATCGGAGCCCGCGATCGATTACTTTGTATTTAAAATAATTTTGTTTATGATGTACGTACACAATGGTCGCCTCAATAAATACGTAAAAATACTATTCGTGCACAATAGCATAAATCAACATCGTCAAACTATTATTCATAATACTAAAATAATATTTATCGAAAACTTGAAAAAATAATATTTTTAAATGTGTACGATTTTTATTATTCGTACTACATTACATGTTAGTAGTAGTAGGTATTTTCAACATTTTAACAAATTCTTTTTACCTACATCGTTTTCACCATATTTATTCACATACTACAGTGCATGATCACTTAAAATAGGCTTAAAACATTTTCTAGTTAAATTGTATTTATAATATAGCGTTAATAAGTATTTTTTAATCAACGTTTTATCGTCACTTTTCTTTACCTTTATTGTTTGAAAACAAGTTGTTTTTTATGTCGCATTAGTTGTAATGGTTTATTTGAAAATAATATAAATACCATACGTCTACAAAAAAAAAAAACGTCGATCAAACAAAATTATTTTGTTTTCGATTTTGAATACAACGACAACAATAAAGCTAGACAATCAGATAAATGAGTGTATATACAAGCATTCCTTACACGACACCACAATAATGTCCGATGTACTCAAATTCCACGTATTCACAATGTACCTATAAATGATTAAATGATAGATACAACACTGTATATTATATTATGACATTTATTTTTCGGTTTAAATTATTTTTTCCATTCGCTCAGCAAGTTTTCGTTATCAAGACTGTGGGTACCTATATATAACAACCTTAAGATTTTGATCGACTAAAATGTAAGAATTATTTATGATGATTATAAAAAAATATATATACTAAATACATGATTCATGTTTCACAGTTTAAGAGTACAATATTATGTATATTTGTAGAAATTCTACTATTTGTATTTTTTTCATTGTGATGATAGTATGAGACAGACAGTAGGTATTGTATTGTCGCTGAGTGCATATTTTTACTTTCCATCGACAAATAGGTAAATTTAATAATTTCATCCCGGCTGCAACAATGAAAGGATTTTAACTAGCAGGTCATTGCAGCAGATTCGCGGGTTAGGTTAGACGACATCCTGGTTTTTTTCAACAAATATTGTTTGCATAGGCGTTCGTAGAATGTAATCACAGATGCAGCATAAAGCTGCCCATTTTTTACAATCGGGCAAATAAATTTTGAACAGTAAAAATTACTAATTTACTATTAACTTTGTATTATTATTATTATTATTATTATTGTACTTTCAAAAAGCCGATTGACGTTGATTAATAAATAAATAAATAAATAATTGTATGATACACATGTAGGGCTGTGTTATTGTAGCTATAGTTACCATAATAATATATTTATTAATGTATTTAAAATTGATAAATGTAAACATAACCTTATTACATTTAATATTTATTTACATTTATTCAATAATTTTTAAAACACTATTATCACTACCATCAAACTTTGGATTTTAGAGCGTACATGGTATTTCCAGCAGCTTCACCGACCGCCGACTAGCAGCTTATTTATAGATGCATATTTGTAATATATATCTACCACCACTACATAATAAGACAACATTATTACAGCAATTTTATTTTTATATTTTCAATTTTATTTCACATAATTATTATTATTATAATATTAACCCTTATGCTTTTTCTTCAGTGTACAGTACTACAATATACAACATAGTTATTAAAAATGTATTTTTAATCACTTATAGCTCTTACTAGTTGTACCAGGCGCGGATTCAGGGGGGGCTATGGGTGCTCGGGCACCCCCTGTCGCCTTGGCCACCAACAAAATAAATTTATATTATAAATTATGTTATTTCTTATTTTTCTAAATAAAAATAATAATAATAATAATAAATAATATCGGTTATTCCGTTATCGTCGTCACATACGACGGTAATAACTATTAGTTGTTATCTTATATACTCGTATGAAACGACACGCGACGTCGGCGAAAAGCACCGATAGTTATTATTAATATATTACCTATTAAATCGCTATTCGGCATTCGCTGTTAACGTGTCTCAATTAGTTTGCTTGTGACTGCCTGACAAATAATATACAAGTACAACACGATTTCTTTTTTTTATTATTACTCCCGGTTTTCGTACATACTTCATTTTTAAAAATATATACTAGAAATTAAAATTATATACTAGAAAGGTGTAACAATTTTTTTTTTTTTGAGCACCCCCTGTCAACATTTTCTGGATCCGCGCCTGAGTTGTACCATTGATTATAAATACTATAGATTGCTCACTGGCAGGTTTTTCGGTGGCGTGCAATTTGCACGGAATCGTTAGACTGCGCTGCGGGCGCGTGGTTGAATATCATTCATATATTCCATATACTAACTCGTTTAAAAATAATGATGAAATACGAATTGGAGTTCAGCAAACGGATGTTTATCCTTATCTACATGAAAGTTTCCTTTTAATCGAAGGAAAAATAGCAGATCCGAAAACTGTGAAATTGTCCAATAACGGTTTATCGTTTCTTTTCGATCAGGTTAGATTAGAAATTAACGGTGTAGAAGTTGATGGAACTCGGGTTTTAGGAATAACAAGTTCATTAAAAGGATATTTGACATGTACGTTAAATAATTATCATTGCTATCAGAATGCTGGATGGGATTTAGACAATAAAAGTATTGTTAATGAAGCAGGAGAATTTAGTGTCTGTATACCATTAAAGTATTGGCTAGGTTTTTTTGAAGATTTAAAAAAAATTTTAGTAAATTCTCGAATAGAATTAATACTAACAAGAAGTAATACTTATTTAGCTTGTTTACACAGCAAAATCGATAACGCAACTACAACTACAGGTACTGTCACTCTAGATAAAGTAATTTGGAAAATTCCACATATAAGTGTAGATGATTCTGAACGACTAAAATTATTGAAAATTGTAGAAAAGGGGAAAAGTTTATTTATTCCGTTCAGATCGTATGAAACTTATGAATATCCTGAACTCGGTAAATCTAAAAATATAGTTTGGAATTTAAAAACTGCATCAAAATTTGAAAAACCGCGATTTGTTGTAATAGGTTTGCAAAAGAATCGAAAAAACAATATTGTAAAAGATCCAAGTGTTTTTGATCATTGTAAATTAGTTAATATAAAAGTTATTTTGAACTCTGTTATTTATCCGTATGATAATTTAAATTTAGATTTCACTAAAAAAAAATATGCAGAGTTATATAATATGTATACATCATTTCAAGAATCATACTATGGAAAAGATAATGGTAAACCGGTATTGAGTCCAGCTGATTTCGAAACAATAGCACCAATTGCTGTAATAGATACGTCGAAACAAAATGATTCAGGTACAGCTTCAACTGTTGACGTTAGTATACAAATTGAATCTACGGAAAATCTAGATGGTGTTAGTGCTTATTGTCTTTTAATTCATGATCGTATTATAGAATATGTACCTCTTAACAGAGAAGTAAAAAAACTTATATAAATGTTAAATTGTATATGTTATAAATTAAATGTGTAAAAATTGTATGTGTTGAATAAAAAACCTTTAGTGTAAACACACTGTTTTGTGTAACATGATATTATTTATGTTACATTACACATTTCTATGATATACCATTAGATCTTAGTGTTCAATATAATTTACACACAGATAAAATTAATATTCATGAAAAATCAATTGATAAAGTCCTTAGACAATTTTATTGTTGTATGTACATTTTGTATGAATCATAATGTCTCAAAGTTCACAATCGTCAGCCGACATATTGTATAGTAGTCGATTGTAGAGTGCTAATAAAAAATAATAAAAAAAAAATCAACCTTATTCATATTTTCAATGTATATTATCAGTTGCTTGCGAATCATTGTTCGGTGAAGTTGTTTTTTATTTCGAGTAGAGTCACAATTATTTATTTTTTTTCATAAAATATTAATTCTATTATTTTTATAAAAATATTTTTACAACGAGTATAAACATGAACATATTAAAATATTCTAAAGATTTTCCATCATTACTATATTTAGTACGAAATAATCCATATCCAGTATACCCGGAATATTCTAGTTTCTTATCAAGACTTAAAACATATGAATCATGTCCATCAAATTTATTAAAAGATAAATATTCGCTTGCTGAATGCGGTTTTAAGTATACAGGAACACAATATATGGTACAATGCTTCTTTTGTGGTTTGATTTTAAAAAACTGGATGCAAGAAAGTGGTGATACATGGTTTGAACATTCTAAGTCGAACCCAAATTGTTTATTTGTATTATTATATAAAGGAAACCAGTTTATAGAGAATGTTAAAAATAATCATGTTTGTAATTGTAAATCAGAAAAATCGTATGACGTTGTCGGATAATACATTGTAATTCTTGTATAAAATGTAATATAAAAATAAAATATTAAATTATACTAAACAAATTATATGTGTAAATACTTTATGTAATATTTCGTGAACATGTAGTCTAGTGGGTTGAGGCGTGTAGTAAAAAATTAAATATGATAGGATTATATAAAAGGTAAGGGTTACTCTATAAACTTAAATATATAAAAAATATCATTACTATCCAACTCTCACAGACAACATTTCATGTTAATTTTTATTTTTACGTACGTACATGTTAAGTTTATTTTAGGTTACACATTTTATAGTAATATTTTACTAAACATTTGTGTTTAAAATAGTTCACACACCATGTATAATTTTTAATTATAAACATTGATGATAAATAGATATACAAATAAAATATATTTATAATCTCATTTTAAAAATGTGCAACACGCTCTAAAAAACATTTAGACCAATAAACCCTATACCGATTAGCTATAGGAAAATGTTCCTCTACGCTTTGTACACCGTTTTCATTGATACGAAAAATATCTTTTGGTTTGAATAAGTACACCCCTCTTGCTAAATACCGTTTGCAATTGTAACAATGTTCTTTTTTAAACCAATTTCGATAGCTTATACTTGATTCAAATCTATGTACAGTGTGTGATTCATAACCACGATTGTTGGAATCGTTTCAGAATGAGTTTTGTAGCAGTGATATGAACACCAATCGGCAGATTCAGTTGTTTGAGCATTCCGTATTGTCAGTCTTACGCAAAATAAATTACCGCATGGGTCTTTCATTTTGTTTAGTTCTGAATCAACTACTATATGAGGATAAAACTCCACAACTTGACTAACATTAATTTCAGTTCCTCGAAATGGTGATAAAGATTTTAATAAATTACTAATAGCATGTTGATGGTTTGAAAAATCATCCAAAATAATGGGTATAGTAATAATGTCGTTACTTGAAAACATACTGAACTAAAAAAAATAACAATAATTCACATAAATAAATACACAGTACTTATACGCACTATATGTGACGTATTTAAACATTAATATTTTTTATATATATATATATATATATATTAAAAAAAGTAAACTTATAAATTAACAATAAATAGAAGCTATTGTAAATAAAAAATGTACATTATCAATAAAAAAATATATACAAAAATATGAATATAAACATTATTATTAACAATCAATAATAATTGAACAAAACAATTTAATGATAAAATATATATTAATAGTTAAAAATAATAATTTATCATTATTTAAAGTTCGAACACTATACATGCACATTAAATTAGGTACTTATCTAATAAAAAATGATTTAAATAACATAATTAAAGAATTAAACTTTTTTATAATTATATTGATTAAAGCAATTTATTAAAATGATAATTTTACTTTTATTTTTTTAATAATATAATAATTATAATTTATTGAATATATTAATAGCTTAATTTATAATGACCATACTCTAATGTATTAATTCCATCTCTCATTATATATCTCTTATCATCGTCACCGTTTAGAACCTTTTTGTTTATAGTTTTTGAATACACGTAATGGTTGTGCGATTGAATTAAATTCATATCACTATAAACAGATTTTCCTTTTACTTTATTATCAATATGAGCATTTAAAACATTTAAGTATTCATCGAATTTTAAATGTTTTTTAATAATATATTTTTTAACACCTTTTGCTTTATTTATTTGTTTATTAGCAACTCGATAAGAGTATAATTAAGGACGTAGAGCTATGAATTCTAACAAAATCTCGCCTTTTAATTCATCTTTAAAAAATCCTGGCTGGTTTTTTCGACTTTCATTGAAACAAAAATGATTTTTAGGAAAATTAGAAGTATCGAAGTATGGTAATAACTCATTTTTTAGATCGTCAAAAAAATTATTTGTGTTTATTTCATAAACTAAAGAATCTGTATCCGAATAAACAATATTTAAATTATGTTCATATTTTTTTTTCATAATATTATAATGGAAATCATACATGAAAGTTTTTGAAATATCTAAAATAGTAAACCCTACGTAAAGAGGTTTATCAAATTTCATTTTTTCATTAAACAAATGAACTGCCATTAAGTTTTTAGAATATATTGTTCTATCTTTAAAATTAGGCTTAATCATGTATTTATGTGCTTTTTTTCACTAGAAATTAATTTCATTGATACACGCTTTCTTACATTTTCCATACACTTTCCAAAAACACTATTAACCATTAATTTCCAAAACTGTCGTTCAAACTCATATTTAGATCCAACTCTCATACCCGTACATAATTCAATGTATGGTGCTAGCCATGTGGATTGTTTAAAACGAATAATTTTATGAACTTTGATTACATTTCTACCGTTAGCGATTGCCTGTTTTAAATTTTTATAATGTACAACATAATGAGTCTTAGGAGTTAGCGTTGTTAATAATTTTCGAACTTTTGAGTTAGGGGTATAAGAATTTTCAGGTAAAAATGGAAAATCATTATGAAATGTATGTAAATATTTAGAATAGTCAGTATCCACTTCCAATATATATATATCCATACTCAGCATCATTTTCAATTTTAGTTACGTCTAATGTTAAATCATTATACCACTCGAAATTTTGGTAAGGTAATTCACTAAGCATGGATTTTCCATAAAGATTCACGCAGTCTAGGTAAGTTATCCAAGTATTAGGTTTAGTACTATTATAATTAAGACCTTGAACATTAGGTATATTTGCCTTAACATATCTTTTTACAGACTGACAAATTTCTCCTCGAATACCACGCTCTAACATTAGTTGCATATCATAATCTTTTAAACGTTCTAACTCAATTTTTGTATGTTTAAGCATACAATCCATACCTAGACCGGGGATTGTTAAATAATGCGATGCATCTAATTTAAGCGTTCTTAAACAAATATCACGAAAATTTTGAAACACATCAGTTAAAATACTTACATCGGTTGCTAAGTATAAATCACTATAGTCACCTAATGTTTTTAAGTCAAAAATTTTCCAAACATTTTGAGCATGAATATAATCTTGGTCGCTAATTTGCTCATATTTTAATGAATTATAAAATTTATTTTTTGGAGGTAAAGTAGTTTCATTTAGTTTATACCAATCATCGATATATTCATAAGGAAAAACTCCTTTACGTATGACCAAATCTAAATTATTTGAGAAAAATACTTTTAACGTTTCTCTAAATCTTGTGGGATCCTCAGCTAGATTTTTAGCTAAAGAATCTAACGAATCTGATAAAAAAACGGTAAGTGTCCACAAATTTAATTTAAAAATTTGATTAAATGATTTACTAAATGATATATATTTTTCATTTGAATTTGGGATTACATCAATATTTTTTTCATCGCACCCGAGCTCACGAACAATAAAATGACTATCGTAGGTTAAATTATGAAAATATATTGGAACAAATGAGACATTGGACATTTCAAAATTACAATATATGCACAAGACGGATCTAAAATTTCCCGTGAAATGATCATGGTCGCGACATTTTATTAAATTATTTTTTTTAAAATCTTTAAAACAACACTCACAAAACTGAGCACTTTGAAATCGCGATTCCTCTTCATTAGTTAATTTTTTTATTGGTATATTAATTTTATACAGACTACATATTTTAATTCCAAGATCAATCATAGTTTTTATAAAATGTTTCGCCGAATTTTTACCTCTATAAATTGTTAATGATTTAGAGATTTTAAACTTTTTTATAAAATATTTTGGTTTAATAGTATAATCTATTTTAACATAATATCCATAACTCATTGGCTTATGTATATGTGTAATTTTGGTTTTAGTTTTAGTATTTTTAGATTATTTTTTATTCGTTATTTTCTTTAACAAACATTCGAAATCTACATATATGACAATAGGTATTCTTTGTGTTCTTTTATAGTTTTGAAACTTGATAAAGTCCTGATCACCATTTTCAAACATAACAGACCTTCCTATTTTATTTTTATCACACATTTTTTTATTTTATTTTAATCCATGTTCACCCCATAGTTTATTTTTGCATGGTTTATTATTAAAAACTGTGAAACACCTTTTACAAATTATTAATTTTGATTTACACCGTGTTCTCTGACTACGTACGAGCCTAGAAAAAATTTTAATATAACAGTAATGTGATCTAATACCATCTTCAAATAAAAACAAATCAAAATGTATTGATTTTTCACTCTCAATTAAATATATTGGGTAAACAAAGCCTTCGCCGTCTAAACTAAAAATATTAAGTGAAACATTATTGATTCGTTCAAAGATTTTGACCTGTTTAACAGGTGTTGGAAAATCAACACAGTTAAAGTTTAATTTAGATTTTTTTTCGAGAAAATTAAAATATTTTGTGGAATATATATATTTATCACGACGATTGTCATATTTAGACAAAATTGAATATTTAAAACATTTATCATCTTTATTTTGAACATTTATAATCGCCTTCTTATTTTCTATATGTTTTGCTAACTTAATCCTCTAAAGGATTTACAATATTAATTCTTAACTGTAGTCCATCTATCCTATTTAAATTCCAACCACTTCCTTTAGCTATGAATTCTGACTCTTCTTTTAAAATTTTATTAAACATATTATTTAGTAAAACAGAAAAATTTGAGTGTGAATGTGCAAAAACATTTGAAGTTTTAAACGCAATGTCTTGAATATCGTGTGTTAAAAAATGTTCATATGTACATTCTATATAAATATTAAATTTTAAAGTACTTTTTTCTACAATTTCTTTTAACTTATTAATAACTAGTTTCTTACAATATTTAAAAAATAAATTAAAATCAAAAGATTCTTCTTCGCTTTTTATGAAAAAAGTCTTAGAGGTTTTTTTAAATCTTTGAATTTCAATTAAGCCATTGCCAACTAAATTTAAACGATTAATCTTCGATTTATTTATATTATTCAACATATTTTGAGCCATAATAATTCTGAAATATATTAAAGGAGCTACTATTTGGTTTAAATATAATACATTTTATTTTATTTTAAAAATATTTTTGTCAATAGATAAAATAAAATTAATAATACATTTTGTTATTTTCACATCGTTAACAGGTTCATGCATACATACTATATTATGATTATTACTACAAATTAAATTATGAGTTTCAAGCAGTGTTAATAACCTTCCATTTTTTTTAACATATCCTAATTTATGTACAAATATTAAACTATTATTATTATAATCTATTAACTTTAAATAAAATATTTTATCATTATATTCATCATAAGCAGTTAAATTTAACATATTACAATTAATACCTAGTCTTAATAATATACGTTTATCTGTACTACCATTCCATAAAACTAGTGTATTATAATTAAAACATTTTTTTAAAAATTGACTGGTTAAGTTAGAAACTAAATCATTTCTCATAGAATTTTCTAGTTATTTTAAAATAATATCGAGCCGTTCAGGTTGATTTTTAAATGCATTATGTAATAAATATTTTGTTTTTTCTTTTATGTAATCGTTCATTATCATTGTTCCACCTTCTGGAGTAATTATAAGCGGTTTTCCTTGTAGTTTATAGATTTTTTGATTTATATTATTAATTTCATTGCAACTTGTAAAAGCACCTGATATTAATATAATATCATTCCTTCTATAGTTAAAAAATTCAAAGTCTGCTATAAAAATTTTAGGTGATCTATTTTCCCTGAAAAATATATATATATAGCATATAAAATTACCCATTCTTCAAATAATAAAAATATATTTATATTTATATTAAAAAACAATAATCTAATAATGAAACAATAAACTAAGTTAGAACTGAAGAAATGTAAATTTATAAACTTACAAAGCTTATTATGTTAGTATACAAGACACAAAATAAATTTGATACGAGCTCAATTAAAATAATTTAAAATTTATATATTTATGCTTACATATTTGTGACTTTTCTTGAAAATATATTCAAATAATTAGCTTGAAACTTCTGTTTTAAAAAACTTCAAACAACTAAACAAAATACTGAATTACTATTCAAACACTAATTTAATTTATGATATTGAATTTATATTTATGCCTTTACGTTTTAATACATAACTATCAATTGAAGCGCTCGGCCGAACAACGGGGCAAGCGTCAGTTTCGGTAATATTGCGTTTTTCGGTGGAATATTGAGGGATTTAATGAATATGATATCTAAGTTGATAATGAAAAGACGAGTGGAACAACGAGCTATGTGCAAAGTTCACCCAAGACGTATAGAAATAGCAGGCAATTATTGAAAACTTTTTTATTTAGTCTAATGTATATTGAATTGTAAATCGTAAGATGCGATAAAATTTAATTTTTTTAAATTGTGTTGAATCATTATAAAAATAATAAAATAAATATTAATAAAATAAATATAATTAATTAAAAATAAAATTAATATTATCATTATTTCCTTTTAATAAAAAACTATTAATGATAAATTCGGTAATCAAATTACATAAGCCGCATAACAATTTGCATGTTTATCGATTTTTAAAATTTAGCATAATTCGTGAAGGTTGAACTATAACAATATGATTATTGATTTTAATTTGTTATATCAAATCATATTAGATGATAACTTTTAATAGGAATAATTTGCAATATGATATTTTACGTTAATTATAATAAAAGTACTATTTTTTCCTTCATTATATTTTAACTAATACGTAATTAACATATTATTGTATTTTTTTTGCTTATATAATTCTATCGAAAGGTTTAAATACTATTTTTACTTTTATATATCTGATTTAAATCACACCACTTCTTTAAGGTCATAACTTTTGATAACTATTAACTACGCTTTAATAAAAGTTGTTTCTCTCTCTCTATTGCTATAAAAGAGTATTGAATATACTATATATACTTGGTGTTATTTCTATAATAGTGTTATTTTAATTTTAAATTATACATTTTTGTACTTTTAATCATTCGTTTAAATAATAATTAATTTTAAAAAAAAAATGGAAAATATAAAGAAATATACTGCAGTAACAGAGGATGATTCTAGTGATGTAAGTATATAGATACCTACTTAAAATATAAAAAATAATTTTTTATTATTTTGTTTTTATTATTTAAGTATACAGAAACTGACGAGAAAATTAAAACTTCAAAAAGTAAATCTAAGGTCATAAAAAAAAGAAAAACTCAACCATCGAAATCATTATCACCATCAAAAAAAATTAAACCATTGAAGGTACGTTTTAAAAAACTTTAATAAAATATGTTTTTCTAATCCATTTTTTCTTTTTTTAGATGAAATCTCATATGGACAAAATTGATAAATTCATTGAAAATGAAAATACAAGTGTATTTGATGAAAAAGAGAACTCAATGACTGTAAAACAGGATGGATATAATTTCACGTTTAAATGTCCGGTAAATAATGGAAAGGACTATTGGGTATTGCAACATTATAAAATGAAAGACATATAAGATATATCGGTTAATGACAGGTAATAAATATATAGTTAAATCATTTCTAAACAAATTAATCTGTTTCAATTTTTATATTATGACTTCATATTTGTAAATAATTTGTGATCATTTCCATTATCATATTTCTATTTAAACTCCTATGATACGTTTTTTTATTAAACAATATCAGTTATAATAATAATTTTGTATTATTAGGTGGAAACATTCAAACTGTTCAATTAAAGTATATACATCAAATGACAATTCTAGAGATGTGAATATTACAAATGAATTTACTAATTTGATTGAAATGATAACAGGAAGATTCACTTCTGACCCGGACAGAAAAGTAACAAAGCGAAAAAATTATAAATTATAATTGATTAATGTAGAATATTTTTAATTAATTGTTTGAAAAATAAAAAAGTACTATTAACATTTTATTTTTTTATTATATTGATAACATACCTATACTAATAAACATACTTAACATATTAATAATAATGAATATTATTGAAAAATCGAAATTATAATATAAAAAACAAGTGATATAACACGTAAATCTTTTAAAAAACATGTCTAACAATAATCGTCATTGAAATATTACAATTAAAAAATAAAATATTAATTTACACAACGTAAATCATAACTAAGGTTAAATTAATAATTTTGAACGCATGCATTTAACAATAATTATTCATTTCTTTAAAGTTTTATTAGTAAAAGTTAAGCGTCTCAATTGGATAATGAAAAAACTCAATCGAAACATATTATTTGTATATTTCTTTTAATACCATATCTGAAATTTTTTCACAGTGAAACTGTTGTAATTCTAGAATAAAATATTTATCTTCACAGCGCACATTACTTAAATTGAATTCATAATTTTGAACATATGCATTTACTAATTCTTTCTTTTGACACGATACTGGTAAATCTGTAATATCTTGTTTGATAAATGATAATACTATATCGAAACATGTTTGATACAAATTCAACTGTTTTTGTTTTGTAAGAATACATGCATTAACACAATATTGTAATTGTTTTAATCGTGATAAATTGTAGCGAGATAATGTTATACGGTTGTTATCGACTCGTAATGTAATAGTTTCATTATTTGCATTAATTGAATAAAAAATATCATCGGTTAGTACAGTTCGTTTAGAATGAGTATAAAGTTTATTAAGAATCATATTAAAATTAGATTCAGCCATTATGTGATTCCATTTTTCTTCATCTAATTTCAAAGTCTGTTTTGTTAATTCACACTCGAGTAGAATAACAATTGTAATTTGATAATCAACTAAAAATCCAATTGAAATTTTTTTTTTATTATTATAAGGCTGAATACTGAAAATTGATTTACATACCACTGTTAAGCTCATTATTTTTTAATAATGTATTGTAGAAAATACTTAAAAAATGTTAATAACCAAATTCATCGTGAAAACGTATTGGTGGTTTTGAAACCCTTGTAGACTTCCTAATAGTTTCAGTTTTGTTCTCTAAATTATATTTTAATAATATAAATTTTTTTACATATATATTTTTAAAATCGACACTAACAACAGAATTAGAAGAAAACATGACTTATAAAAAAATAAAATATAATTTAAAAAACCATAAGTAATTATTTGTTGACTAATAACAGCATACTGACTGATAAACTTATTCTAAAGTAATAAATATTTATAAAAAAATAAAAATGTATAGATATATTTAAAAAGTTATATTATTTACAAACGACATCTAGTTACCTAAAAAATAATTTTACCGTAGTAAAAAATATCTACCAATTAAACAAATTGCTGAAAATGTATTATTTTTACAAATATTACAAAACTGTATAAGAGTATAATCCAGGTAGCTATTGTCAGAAGTAAAATAATATAAAATTGTTAAATTATTTAAAAAATAAGGTAAAGTTAATAAATTTACCGCAGTGAAACTACCTCGGCAAATAAAAAAGTTGAAATAAAAAAGAAGCTAAAACACGATTGAAAAAGAGGCTAAATTTCGTAAATTTACCGCAGCGAAACTACCTCGGAAATAAATAAGAGAAGCCAAAATCATAATTGAAAAAGAGGCTAAAATTCATAAACTTACCGCAGTGAAACTACCTCGGCAAATAAAAAATTTGAAATAAAAAGAGAAGCTAAAAACACGATTTGAAAAGAAGCTAAATTTCGTTAATTTGCCGGGGGAAAACTACCTCGAAAAATAAAAACTGAAAAACCATGGTCAGAAGCCCTATATTACTACTACTACTGTCATTCTTTCTCTAATAGATGATGACAATGCATGCACACCCCTTTGTTAAGCTATATAATACAATATTTTGGAGTACAGCATTTTGAATTCGCATGTTTTTTGAATCGTTACTACGTGACCGCTGCACATATGTCAACGGTACTCCCTCAAGAAAATGCGTATGTGGTCAAGTATATATTATTATTGTAGTACTTTAGTATGCATATTGTCGGAAACAAATTTTATGAAAAATGCTTTGACATTTTAACACTTATCGTCACGATCAGCAGCGTGATTGTATTAATAAACCACATGGTTTGTCCGATACGGTAAACGAAGAATTATATTTTATTTAAAATACATTACACATGTATTTAAACACGAAGTTGAAATCACGATGGGCGTATTTCAGTAGAACACTGTAATTCCATTATATGCTCGCTCCCTTTTCCCGACCATTGAAGGGAGGACCACAAGGTTTCTAATTTTTTTTTATTAATATTATTATCATTAACAAAACTCTGACACATGCTGTGGAGAAGATGTGGCGACTAGCGATCATGGTGTAGCCATCACGAGTCATTCCCACAGCAAAGTCGTCGATGAGCAATCAAGACGCACGGACTCGGGTGTGGCACACACGTGTCGCACCGCAGTAAAATTATGACTTCACAATGCTCCTATTTTTCATATTTATTTTGTTCACTACCTTTTGACATGTTTCCTACACCCGATTTTGAGTTTTTCCTGTGTTTACCTATCGTAATCGTCCCGTGTCCATCGATCTATGTCGGCGGCCCTCCAACGAGGTTATGAAATGTATTGTTGCCATTTCTGTGTGTTTGTTCGATTTGTGATTGCTTTTTATTTTATTTTATTTCTCTCAGGATCGAGTTTTACGGGCGTCGCGCGTCGGCTTTCTCGTCATCAAAATACATTATAACAAAAATAAAAAATACAACAAAACCATTGGTCTCATATATTTATTTTTGTTTCGTCCATGTACCTAATTATCTCTAGTTGTCATGTTAAACATAAAAAATTCTGCGTGCTGACTTACGAGTCTCGGCCGTAGGTTGGTCGCCCTCACTCAGAGACACAGAACCGTCACATGGTGCTCCGTCAAGCTTATACCACGAATTTTTATTTTATTTATTCGTATAATGACTAGAACGTTGTCGAACCGCAACAAAATACTTGTAGAACCGCCGGCGGTAGTGAATAATAATGAAACTATTATATTTTATGGAATTCAAATTTGGTATCCAGTAAAAGGATGAACACGTACACAGTGTTCACACGTTCAATTTATATTAGAAATACTTTAAGCTGAAAGCTCCTATTTCGGCTAAGACACAATATTTTTAAAAAAGTAAACATTTTGGTAATGTAGATACGTATAATACGACTCTGCGACGCAAAAATCAGACTTAAATCACAACCAGACTTTGAAAATGCACATTATACAATTACACACACACAAAACGTGAATCATTAAATCATTTACTTTCTATCCCGATGCTCACATATTTTATGGATAAATAAAATAAAACACGATAAAATTATGAAAACTTATGCTTGATAAGTGTTTACTATCAATTACGAATAATGTTCGGCCAAGACTGTAAACACTTTTCCCAACGTCTCATTCATGTATATTTCTGTGATTGTATCACATACCTAAGAGTGATTCGTACTTATAAACTTTTTAACCTACAATCCAAAACTTCTGCTCTAACCTTTTTACCTCATTAGTTAAGTCTCGAAAATCGTAACTTGGTGGGAAACAATTCAATTTTTGTCATATTCGCTTTTGTTGATATTTTTAAAATACTCGCGAATAAACTTTATAATATTATTTTACAATGTTACATCATCAATTTTACGATATTATAATATTGTTGTGTATGATAATATTTTTATACTTATAAATTAATAACGATAATAACAATAAACAACGTAATATCAACGATATTGCATTATTTTGCGATAAAAAATATATAAGTACAATCAGTGGCGTCAATGAGAGGTCGCAAGGGATCACACTTGCAACCTTTAATAAAACTTTGGGGCTACAAAGTAAAAATTTACAACCCATGAAATCTCCATACTTGTCATTCATCATTAATCAAATGATACAGTTACAGTTGTTGTATTGATTTACATAAACACAAAAAAATAAATGATAATTATAGATATGATATAAAAAAATGTTCATAATTTATTGTTATATTATTATTATTATTTATTATAAAATGGAAATTTGAGTTGAAATCGCGTTTTTTTACAACACAATTAATAATACGCTCATAATTTAATAATTTGAAAGAATTCTGTCATTGATAAGCAATTGTCGTTCACATTTACAACCGTAACACGTCAGTTACACTTGAGTATTCAATGTGTAAAAGAACTTTTTTGCTAAGTACGCTTCGCCACAGCATTTTGATAACGCATTGAAATGCGACGGAACCCTGTACCCGATACTTCCTGTATACCTCGAAAATAAATTAATGTAAAATGTTAATTATTAAATAAAACTGTTAGCTTCTTACACATCACTACACATGCTGCACGTGGTTGTCAAAGACTAGTTACGAATGGTAGGTGTTTGACTATAATGTAAACACAGTGTAATATTATAAGTTAGCAATGCATTTTATCCATAAAGATGTATTGTTAGCAATAATATCGCGGACGCACATGGGATATACCAATATTATGTGTGATATTATCGCGGACGCAGATGAGATATACCAAAATTATTAGCGATATCATCGCGGACGCAGTTAGGCTATTAAAAAGGTACGATATGATAAACGGGACGCACTCGGAAGTCACCCCCCTGTACAGTGCATTTTGACTGATTTCTCTAAAAGTGGCAATTGTAGACCAGTTGTGTGGATTTTGTTGGTTCAGCGTAATACATATAACATAAAATATTAATCTACAATCCTCAACTATACCGTCTATACGTATATAAATGCATAAAACAATAAATATTAAAGTATGTAATTGTAAATATTTTATCGCAGCAACATTGATCCAGCTTTTCTTGAAAAGCTTACTATACCTACACAAACGTCTGTACTTTGTATTCGGCAGAAAACTGTTTACCGCACGATAAACACTACACGCGGCGCATGGGTTTCTTAAAAGTAAGAACAATAAAAAAAGTACATAAAAGTATAAACGTTCACATAATACCGACTTTTGTATTTATTCGTATGACGACTAGAACGCTGTTGAACCCAAACATAATACAAGTAGAACCACCCTAGCTGTGGTTGAATTTTGATAATAAAACTATTATATAGATCAGGGATGGCCAAACTGCGGCACGCGTGCCATTTGTGGCACATTTGTTGTTATTGAATAGCACACCAGTGTCAGATCAAATAACATAATTTTATTCTTAAATTTTTCTAAAAAAAAATATTATTAAATTAGATTATTATTATCGTGCAGTGGAAGTTCCCGATACGAGAATTATTATGGTACAATAACAATTTTAATCGTGTGATAAAACGAATGAACTGTCATAAGATTAGTACCTATGAAAAAAATCTAAAATCTAAATTCATATATAAATATATATATGTAAATAAATAATTATAGATTCTACAAAAATCATGGTTTGTAACACGCCTAAAACAAAGTGTGTTGCATACTGAAGGGATGAAATAAGATAAAAACTCCGCGATTGCACTGATTACAAAATTAACTTTTATTAACCCTTACAATCTGATTGTATTAAAATATAGTCAAACATTAAATAATTATTATCATATAGTAGGTATACATTATATTTACATCTCAATCACTAATGCGAATGATGTATCATACATCTTAAAATTATAAACATTAATACATTTTAAAAACGACTTAACAATTATTTAACCTATTACTTATTTATTCAAACTGATCCAAACTATTTGTCTGCGACACCTGTGGTAACTGCAAAAAAAAAATATTAAAAACCTAATATATTATGTTTCATATATATATATTCTATTTTTGCATATAAAGTTGTATGAAAAAAATTCACTAATTAAACTTACCATGGTATCAATATTATTATAAATTAATAATAAGAGCTGATTTATAAATTTAGGTATTTCAGTTGTTAAATTTGGCGAGCAGAATACTTTGCTTAATAAACTCGGCAATTCAACTGAAACATAATAATTAATAAAAAATTAATCTAGGAACGAAAGAATATGATAGATTAATAAGTAATCGTTTTAATATATGAAAATAATGTAATAAATCAAAAAAACTTATCCAAAACTAAAATATAAGTCTTTGACGAAACTTAAATGTTAAAAAAGCTTAACAGTAATCCCGAAAATCTGAATTATTTTTTTTGTAAAATAGTCATAACATTTCAAATTTATACTTAAGGTTTAAAATATGAACACGAAATGATTTACAAGTTTTTCATTGTAGTCATTAAGTCCAAAAAAATGAAAAAAGTGTTAGAAAAAATAATTTCAACAAATTACGAGTACATTTTATTAGATATTTCGTTGTTTTTCTAAAAATATAAATCGTATTATCTTGACAAATATACTGAGTACTTTCTTTAGCATTAAAATACATACTATAAGACGTTTAATGTATTTTATTGCAATTTGTACCTTTTGTAGGGACATGAAATTTCGCATTTTATTTTAATTTTATTCTGCTATAGTTTGATGATATTTTTAATCATTGATTTTAACAATAAAAATTTCTAAACCAGATTCTCTTTATTTTGTTTGTGTAAAAGTATCGAAAACAAATGCGTGAATTTTTTTTTTAAGCATTTTAATGTTTAAAAACATGACCAAAATCTCGAAAATCCAACATAATTATTGTGAATAAATTTCATTATTTATTCACCCTTTGCAATTTGAAGGTTTCTCTCTATTTTATTTTTATAAAAAAAAGTTGTATTACGTCATTATAAAAGGTCATTTTTAAAAAAATTTATATTTATATAACTCGACCAAAATAAAAAGAAATCCGAATCATTTTTACAGATATTTATTCTGTTTATATACCTATAGGCTATAACTTTCAGTTTTAATGCTTAGTTACACATTTCAGGTGTGCAAATAGGCTATCTACTGACTACTGACTAATAATCGAAAATGTAAACACATACTTACATACAAACCTTATAAAATGGACAACGCCAAAGGTATTGCCAGGTATTTCAATATCGGCGCATATCTGAAATCATATTAAATATTTTGATTAAATTAATCATTTAAAAAATAGAAAAATAAAAGGTATAAATATGTCATATTAAATTATACCAGCGACTGAAGCGGTAAATAATTTGTATTATTTTTTAATTTATAATGTAATTTGATTTAAAATATTGTACACATAATTTGTCTAAATTTAAAATGGATTTTTGATTCAATTATATAGCGATTACAACTCCAGTTCTTTCATTGTTATTAATTGTGGTAAAATAAGTGAATAATATTTAAAGATTGAAGTTTGGTTATTTAGAAATGCAGAAGTATTGCACTTTTAGTGTTTTTCAATTTTTCAATACTTATTTTCCTAAAATCTACCTCTATAGGACACTGTTTATTTTTAAATAACACAATAATATTTTTATTGATTTTAAAGATCATTCACATGGTAAATATACTTGACCCAAAAGAGTTGATGGGTCACAACAATTAACCTCACCTGTTTAAAAATTAAATAACAAAAATGATATCAAAAACTATATTTACTATTGTATATTCTGCTTTTTCTTGCGGTGTTAAAAGTATATTATACACAATTTTCTCAAAACCGAACAGTATAGCGGATTTGATATCGTTCGACGCACTGAAGTAAAACAAAAACAAAAATAATTAAATAAAATAGGATAGTTTATATCCTATGTATACATATTTTTCTACAACATTTTCTACTAGCTTTTTTTTAAATTGGAAATAATACATCGTACATAATTGACTAAACTAAGTGATTTAATATTTGTAACTTTGATTATTTCACAGTGTTATATATGATGGCTATCAAAACTTAATATTGGGGGTTTTATTATTCAACAAATCTCTTAAATTAATTTTGGAAAGATAAATAGTGGAATAACAAAGTTCCACCATACAGCATTATGACTAATCAAACTAACATGTATATGTGATTTATAATAATTGCCTAAACTATATACTGTTATATTCATATTTAAATAAGCTCTTGCAATCTTCTTAAACATTAAACATCAGCTTTGTATGTTTTACTTAAAATTTTCCATTGATAATGGGTTAAGTGAAATTACTCATTTTAATTTAGAGTTTATAAATATTTGTCAAAAATTTGACATAAAAAATTTGATTATTTTTACTTACTCAGGATTTGATTCCATAAATTGACGCATAATGTTATACACTGTGTGATCGGCCGGCAACCTTAAATTCTACGAACAAAAATATTTATTATGTGAGTATAGACTATTGGTATTATAAGTATTATATTATTAGGCCATAATAATTAGATAGTATTTACTTCAATTATAATTGCAACCTACATCATAACTATCAGACATGGACATCTGCTCGTGTTTTATATATCTTCGCAGAAGTTCCTTAGGGACCTTAATTTCAAAAACCCTTAGCAACTTTAAATATCGTTTTGTAGAAAGTTCATTTATGCTGAGTTCTAAACATGATTTAAATTTAAAATAGTATTTTTATGAAGTTTTGGAAAATGTTATTTAAAAAATGTTATTGTAAATGTTATATTGTTATTAATTTAATTTAATTTGAAATACTTACTTATGAATTTGTACCATACAGCACGCTGGTACGTAAAAATAGGCAATACGTTCTATAACAAAGATGAAAAGAATCTGTTTTAACTCCACAAACATATGATTCAAATATTAAATTATAAATTAACTTACTATAGTATTCAATTTATCATTGTTTGCGAAAACACTTATTTCATGAAAATACCTGTAATGGAAAGATTTTTATTAGTGACTATCTTTATAATCTATTCACAATATTAAACATTGGATTTAAGGTAGGATATAAATTTATTGTTATCAGTTTAAACACATATGAATAATATTACACATAATCCATGTATAATATTTGTTATATAGAGTACATATTAAAGTTAATTAATAGAATTAATTTGAAATAGATACTTACGTCATTAAACAACTTATGTAATTTGGGATGGTAACATGGTAAAATTTGTTTAAGGGAGGTTTGTTTTCTATGATAAGAGGCACTTCCACTAAAAAAAAAATTTTATATTAATTAAATAAAATAATTGATGCCAATGCATACGTTTTAATTCATCATAGATTTTGAAATATTTTTGAAAATAATGCACGTTAATCAAAATGTATTAATAATAAAATGTAATGATTATATTTATACAATAAACCGTCAGTATTATACACCACGTTTTTCATTGCTCGTGTTAGAAAAATAATTGGTACAAATACCACAATTCTCGTATCCGTATATAATTAAAATAAAATAAAGAATGTTATCTTATTTACCTTACTTCATAATAAAAATATTGATTCACTAGTTATCATACAAACATTTCTTACTATAAAATACGTGCATGGTTTCATAGGCGTTTATTGAAGAGGGAATGGTACTTAAGAAGGCTTAAATTTAAATAGCATTGCAATTTCGAAAATGTGTTCAAAATTAAATTTTACATTTATATTTAGTATCTGATGGGCGTGTCCAAATAATGTGCGAACTCTGAAATGACAGTGGTGAAGAATTTTGTGGTTCAAAATTTTGAATCTGATGTTAAAATTATGTTTTTCAAAAATTAACTGAAAACCTTGAAACTATTGAAAGTAGCAAAAAAAATCCCAAGTAATAGAGTAGTAGAGAGAAGTTTAATAATTATGAGAATTGTCAAACATGTCTCAAACAACGAAGTTCCAGGATAGTTTCAGTAGTATGCTATACATTGAAAATCATATTTTAATTATCTTTGTTGAAAAAAAAATATTTATTTTGAAATTTTTGTTGAGAAAAAAAATAAATGGTATGATTAAAATTGACCTTATTTAGTGTATAAAAAACAATAAATGTATATGTTATAATGTCTTCATACTTTTATTACTTATGTGTTGTCGTCCTGTGTAGGAAAGTAGGTAATGGGGAATTAAGGGTTGAATGAACCACGTCTGATTGATGATGTCAGAAATATTATACGTGGTGTAAGCGTATTATAAGTTAATTTCTAAGTGTTAAGAGCTTCTCTTAAAAACATTAATCATTTATTTAAAGTTACTTACAGATATATCTCATGAAGTGGATAACGCCATAGATTATACTTGGAATAACCTCTTTTTTTTTGCGGATCTAAAACCATATGAAATGTGTTTAGATAAGAAAAAGTAAATATATATAAAGATTTAGTGGGTAAAATAATTTAATTTGAGTACATATTTAATGAAATAACTATATGGAAAATAGTTTAAAAATAATGGATAAAAATATATTTACTTGTTGCTGTTGGAATTTTTCAATAGACCTGAGACACATACTTTCCATTGATACATCAAAATTACGGAGGATGACATTTTTTGCGTCGACCATTTCAGTGGGACTAAAAAATCACCGAAAAAAGTAACGTACTAAAAAATGTATAGGTTTTAAGAACTATAAAATTTTATTTTATTAAATTTATCCTATGGAAATAAATAAATCAAATTAAAATATGTGTACAAAGAATGCTACAATATTAGCTCTAAAAATATAATTTGTATTATGTAGATATATTTTATTATATTATGTCATCAAAATTATTTTCTAAGTTAGATATGTTGAAAATGGTTAAATATATATATAAATATATATAACAATAAAATTATGTTTACTATCAAAATATTGAATGTTGTACGACTTATATTAAAAATAAGCTATTGTATTATTTAGTAGAGAACAGAAAGAATGCAAAAATGTTTTCGGAATTAAAATAAAATCGGACCATTCTCAATACACGTTATTCTATTAGATCTGCATCGATAAAAGTATATTTATATATTGCCTTCAATCTATTAAAGAGATTATTCAATGTGTGTATTAAAAAATATAAATATTTCGCACTTACTCTGGAGTTTGTCTTATATGTGCATTGACAAGATCGTAGATATTTCTTGCAACTGGTAGCCTTAAAATCTGTAGTAAAAATTAAAAATATGTTGTATGTATCATGTCATCAAACTGTTAGTTTTTATATTATAATGTCTCCATAACGCTTAACTCCTTACAAGATAACGTTTACAGCTTAAGTTTATTTCAGCTTGAATGTATGCTTTCAATAATTCTTTTGGGTACTGAATGCAATTTTGGTATTTTGTAAAATATTCGTCCAAATACTGTAAACGAATAATATAATTTATTAGCAATTGTATCTCGTTAAAACCGACCCACACTTTTTTGAGTAGTCACGATTGATTTACAATAGTTTTAATCACCGATGCGCATATGTCATTTACAAAAAACTTAAATTAAAAAAAAATGTATGGCAAGAATCGAAAAAAATGTCCATAAAAGTTATTTTTGATGATAGAAAAAATGAGACTCGCTTATGTTACATACTTACATGTTATATTATGCTACACTCCAACCACTTTTAATAATAGTAAAAGAAAATCTTAGTGCAGTCGAAAGAGAAAATGTGTAACAACTATGAACCAACTTGCTATACACACTTACGAAGAATGACGATAGATTTCTTATTATAGTGAACGAATAGTGACGTATGGATAAATATACCAATTTAGTAAAATATCATGAAATGTTTCATCATAACTATTCAAAGATAGAAATTATTTCTTTATGACGTTTAATTTATAATATGCACCTAACAATTTTAAACCTCTTGTTAGCAAATTGTTTTCAAAGAGAGTATGAAAAATATGCGTAAGTAAGTTGCGCAACACAATAATTTTAAGTCAATGAAGAAAAAGAAACGAAAAAAAACTCAACCACAGAAAATACAATAATTATAAATCACAACTATGATTAGTATATTTTGACGTTGGATAAAAAAATAAATTGAAAATTTACTCACCACATTAGAACTATCAGTTGGTGTTTTCTTTATATGACAATAAATACTTTCTGTAAATTAAAAACATTTTCGTTATTGAATTGAAATAATTTAATTCTTCTTTACTTCTTAGTAAACAGACTAACAGAAATAACACTATAAATAAATTAAAACTTAACAAAATATACATTATTTATATTATGCCACGCTGGTGGACGGGTATTAGAACACACGGGAATACATGCTAAAATATATTAAAACCTATGTATTATATAATAATTCAGAATAATAGAGAATATTTACAGAATATTTAAAAATATAGTTTTACATTATTATATATCATATTATTACGCTTAGTGTCGTTAATTAAAAATTAGAATAAAAATAAATATTAAATATTTGAAACCTCGTCATCTACCCTATTATTGTTATGAATTGTTACGACTAATAGAATAACTCAATGAATGAATTGAACCGACAGACTGCCTGGATAAATAAACTCTATAAAAGAGAGATAACAAAATAAAAATTATTTATTAAATGTATTATATTAGTAGACGATTAATTAATAATTATGAGATTTATGAATTATGAGTTAATAAAAAAATATTTTTTAATCATCATTAATCGTTATTATTGTTTGCATTAGAGCTATCTGTTATATTATGATTAAAATAATTTAATTTGAATGACTTACTTATAATTCTGTACCATTGTGATGTTTTCATACTGTTTTGTACACTCGTTGCGAATATCTAAATAAATATAAATTAATATAAGGATTCATGTCATAAATAATTGTAGTGACTTTTTATTTAAATAGGAAACCTTTATAACTTTAATCCATTATTCTGCTCCGTTTAAATACTTATGAAGATATAAAAGTAAATTAAAATTTACTGGCTGTACGTTTATAGTTTTTTAAAATATTCTACTTTGGGTTACAGAATTTATAACTAACGTGTGCTGACAGTAAAAAATTAATTTTAATTCGAAAAATAATTATAATTTTATGTTATAGAGAATATGCACTAAAAAAAGTGTTGAACTACTGAATAAAAACTCCACTCAACTTTCCCATTTGAAAGTCTTTACAATCGACATTTTGTACCTATATAATTAGGTAAATGTAATGACATTAAGTCTCTAAGAAGTTTAGTTGAGACTACAAGTATTTATAATATTAATTGAAAATTAGTAATTTTACTCACTGATTCAAAGAAATCTTCTTTATCATCAAATGCTCCGTGGTCTATAAATATAAAATAGCAAATTTTATTACACAGTACAAGTACATTTTCAGCGATTTATACAACAGTTCCAAACAACTATTGAACAATCAACAAGGCAATCAATACGAAATCTAAAATTTGGTCATTTTAAAAATTATGGTAGACCAAATGTCGCATTATAATATGCTAGTCTCCGTAGAAACCCCTAAGAACTTTCAAAGTCTTTAAGTTTACCCACAAAAATGTTTATAGAACTTCGAAATTGGGTTGGGGAGTGATGAGGCCTACATAATAATTGAAATTTTCTTTTTTAGTGTATAAGCCACTTTACTGGACTCCTATATTCTGCCATTTAATTAATTTTTAATTTGTATCGCTATCGATCGCGTCGGTTATTATTGTCTTGATTTATTATTTTTATAATTATTATTAATATAATTAATTATATTTAGCGGACTTTGTATGCGCGTTGACTAGGTCGAAATTTTCGACCGTTACGAGGTATAAAGTTAATATTCGTTCAAAAGGTTTCTGCGATGCATTCAAAGTTATCGAACTATCTAATTGGAAAGATGATTTCCGATAACTGTAAAATATTTTTCATGTTTAGGTATTCATTAATGTTTTCTATAATCTTTTTTTTTAACGCCATCTTAAGCGTGTCATGTGGCGGTAAAAACTTTAATTTTTTAAATGAAATCACTTTTTTTTCACTGTGGTATTTTAATGGGAGTATTTTTCTGTGAATTTGAAAGTATCGAAATCAAAGTCGGAATAAGTAGTTTTTAAATTATTCTAATGAAGTGCTAAGAAAATTAGTATTTTAATACCTAATATTTGTAAATATTTGGTATCGTTCATTGCAACTAATTCGAGATATCGCGAATTTTACACTTTTCCTACGCAATTTAACATTTGAATAACTACGAATGTATGTGTCCAAATTTTGACTATGTTACATCAAAAAAAATATATCGACTTGTTAACGATCACATTGGTTAATATTGCTTTAGCTTAATCTTCTAATTTTATTTCAATATTAAGTGATCATAGCAGGAGCCCGTATAACTCGGTCAACATTTTCCGCCGTTTCGAGGTATAAAGTTAATATTCAATCAAGCGGTTTCGGCGATTTATTCATATTTATCGAACTATTTAATTGGAAAGGTGTTTTCCGATCACTGAAATATTGTGTCTTATATATACAGTTATTCATATTTATAAATAAATTACATTTTATAAGATGCAATCGTGAAAAAAATATAAGTGGTGAAGAGGCACAACAAGTTGAAATATGTTTGGAAAATGTGCTTCCGAAATTGTAAACTTAAATTAAAGTGCGATCTGAGAGGTTTATGTTCACATAGTCACTTACCTACTCAGTAAATAAAGGGACACTATAGTATATTACTCAGTGAGCTGCTAAAGAAAATGGAACTAATAAGTTATAACTGGAAACTATTCGATGTCCTATAATGTATATTGGTATCAGTTAATGTTCATGTATATGTTAGCGATCGACCGACGACTCTCCCTTATGATTATACTAACAAATCATAAACACTTCGTCAACTCCGTGTAAAAACATTAAAAGTAAAAAAAAAAAAAAATCTCTTCACCAAGGTTGAGATATCAAAAAGAGGCTGAGGAATTTCATTATTTCATTAATGTAGTAAGTATTCATAATTATTTGTATTTAATGAAGTAAATTTATGTGATACAAATAATTTTATTTAGCTTGGTGGCTATTTTTATATAAGAGTTATGACTCTACAACTATGTGCACAATGTCTTGATTTTGATATAAATATTCGCATACCAATTGCATATTTTTTATCATAGTAAAACTATAGAACAATCGAACTATTTCAATACATCTTTCTAGCAGCCGCCTAGCAAAGTATAATTATTTGTATTACATAAATTTATACAAACCATTATAAATATTTCTATATTAATACATATATGAAATTCCTTAGCCTCTTGTTGATATCACAACTTTTATAATCTAAGTGATTTTTATTTTACACGGAGTTGACGAACTGTTTTTTATGAGATATCACTATTTTTTTTTATTAAATTTATGGATATAGTAAACTAATTTCTGGTGGAGATGAAATGCATTTGTTGTAAAGGAAGGGGTGTACCTCCCTATTCCCACTGTCATTTTCGTTACAAATGAAACTTTGGAACCATTTTAGATCGATGAAGTTATTATTATTGTTGGATAACGACCATTAAACGTTTTTGCTCCAGGTCATAATAAATGGTCATAGTAAAGATATGTGTAGTAATATGATAATGATAATAATTATATTTACCTCAAAGAAATAAACACGTCGTAGACGCAAACGATGAGGTGGTCTCATGCGTTATGAGTTTATGACAAATGAAATCAAATGCATAATTTATTCAACATACTGATCAATTCATACAAAATACAAGTCAATTTGTTAATTAGTTTAGACTACAGGGCAGCCGATATGATTCTCGTAAAATAACATTACTTAAATCGAGTTGGATAATACAATCATATATTATCATGTACAGGTACACACACTATCGTCCCGAGGAGGTTTCCTATTTTTAATTAGCTCTGTGCCGCGACTGCGGCTCTTGATTTATATTGTTTTAAATGTTAAATAACGCCTAGTCACTTCATTTACCGTAATTAACATAGGTGGATATTTAATGATATCGGGGGGAGGGGGGGTTTGATTAATATAAAATGTTGAAAAGAAGTCTATGCCAGTAAAATAAAAAACTAAAGTATCGTGTGTATTTTTAATTAATTCAATTTTAACTTATACAATTTTTTAATGTTAATGCATTAATAAAAACCATAAATAACTCAAAATTCCAATGTATTACCTTTTCAATATCTGAGTACCTACTAATAATGATACATACAATATACTGTGTGTTGTACACTTGTACCGATCTATAGAGATCAGTTTTCAATTATTATAGTAAATATTTTCGTATTATAGTATAAATATAAAGAGCTCACATGGCGTTCACAAGGGTCAAAATGAAATCATGTACATTGTACTCCGCCACCACGTGCAATTGTATAGGCAAAAAGATAAGACACACACACACACACACACACACACACACACACACACACACACACACACACACACACACACACACACACACACACACACACACACACACACACACACACACACACACACACACACACACACACACACACACACACACACACACACACACACACACACACTCACACTCACACTCACACACACTCACACACACTCACACACACTCACACACACTCACACACACGCACTCACACGTACTCACACGCACTCACACGCACTCACACGCACTCACACACACACACACACACAAACTCACACTCACACTCACACACACTCACACACACTCACACACACGCACACACACGCACTCACACGTACTCACACGCACTCACACGCACTCACACGCACTCACACGCACTCACACGCACTCACACACACACACACACACACACACACACGCATACACACATATCATTATATTATCCTGGTGTATATACATTTTACCACCAGGACGACCTCGTACGCGCCATGGCATTCATCGTGTATTCGTGTTTCAGCAGTAATTTATTAACAGATACATTTTCGTACCCACGGTTTATCATTACAATAATATGCACATCGCTTATTGCAAGGGAATGAACATACAGATTAAGTACCAACGATAAAACTATAAAAAAGTAAATATAAAATATTTCAAAATCAAAGTACAAATTTAACTGGAACACAGGATATTGTTTGTTTTCGGGGACCTACTACCATTTTCCGAAACCATTTAATCATGTGTGTGCAATGTATACAGTGGCGTACATACGGGGGGGGCTCGGGTTCAAACCCCCCCCCAGGACCAAAAAAAAAAAATGTGATATTATTGATGAATTTCTTATTAATTATCATCCGTGTATACACGGACAAACAAACGTCATAATAATATGACTATTGAGTAAACACTATACTTTACCAACAACGAAAAAAGATTTCATAACGAAATTATGGTTGCCGTATATCAATCAAAATAGACACTTGATCGTACATAGTCAGTTAATTGCATATTAATATTGTCATTATCTAGACCGACTCGATCAGACAACGGAGGTAAAATCGATTACGTTATAATCGTTGAATTTCTCGTGAGCGACAATAATACGGTGAAATGGATTCTATTTTTATAGCACTATCGTAAATGACCATGTTAAAATATTTAATTATGAATTATAATTTCGTTCATTTTGTTCTATTCTGGCTTCTGCCGTTGGAGAAGTTTTTGTCAACAACTATTCTTTGAACTCCATAAACCAGTATTTAGTTAAGATTAATTTGAATTTATAACATTAAAATTGTTTATTAACAAAACATTAAACGTTTAAAATATTAAAATGAATTATAAATACACAAGACTGATCGAGTTAATGATTTTTTTTTTAACTCAGTTAAGTTAATATGCATACACATATAGTATATATTGTATTTTTAAGTACATAAGTTACCTATCTAATAAGTAATAAGTAATAAATAATAATAAATAAGTATTATATATTATTTTAGTTGTCTTTCAAACAGATATTATTTTTATTATAATCACAATTATTATTATCACATTATTATCATTATAATTCGATTTCGATATATTTTAGGTTTTGAAGTTAAAATAAATAGTAATCATGCCTGAAAAAAAACAATCAAAAATACAATTTTTTTTTTTCAAAACCACGTTCAATAATGAATTCATTGTCAAATTCATTGAATGCAACTCAAACAGTTATAAGTTCCTCTAGTTCCTCATTACCATCAACTGTATCTGTATCTGATACATCTATCACACAGTTCAGACCTTCGACTACAGATATTAATCGTACATCTTCCAGTTATAATATTTTTGACATTGCACATTACACAAATAAATTGTTAAAGCAAAGTGAAATAGAAGAAAATTTGAGCATAATTTGGGTCCCTGATATTAATTACAATTTTCCTATCAAAATATGATACGAATAATTGATACATAATTGATTGTTAGGAAAATAGGTAGTTTTAAAGGGAAGGTTTTAGTGTTGGTTATTTTTTTTAAACCCCCCCCAGATCAAATTTGAATGTATGCCACTGAATGTATATGTACACCAACACGCTCGGACATACACTCGCACACATACTTAGACTATTATTGTACTAAATACACACAGATATGAACTCACCTACACGATACACGTGCATACATCACACAGTACTCACGTAGCAATCTGTACTCTATTAAAATGTTGTAGTTTACGAGACATATTATAAAATAAGTGAATGAATCTCGAAATGTAGGAAATTGATTTCGAACAGAAGTGAATGCCGGTACTATTGATTGCGTTTTATGAGTAAGGTTCGTTTGCATTAGAACTGACGGAAAAGTAAACAAAATCTGAGACCATTTATTCATAAGTACAAATTTACAGTTTAAAATGTCAAAAAATTAAAGTCAGAAATGACATAAATAACTACGTTCGCATTGCATAAAGGACGTTATAAGTAATAAAAAATATAATAATTATAATCAAAATACTTCAATAAGCAATCATAACGGTACCCTTTAAAAAAATGTATTGTTTCGCGAATGAAAAATAACATGAATAAACTTTTTCGACATTTTGAAATATAATAAAAAAGTATGAATACTTACGGAATTTCAGATCTTGAACGTCGTTTAAATTGAAATGAGATTCCTTGACTTCCATGATTAATTTTTGTATTTGTTTTTTAAATAATATTTATGAAAAATGAAAATACGTAAACGTTGATGGTTAGCTGTTAATTTAGTTAAATAAGTTAGTGATGACGGTACTGCCAAGACGACTACGGCGACGGTAATGGACGAGGTGTTGTCTGCTCAGCTACAGGAGGGTGACTAAAACTAGCGATATCGGACAGAGTGTTCGTTAATCCTAAAACATTTTAACAATCGTCGTTCCTGCAACGCAGTGACCAATGAGACGTAGTCTCAGACTGCGGGTAGGGATATGGAAAAGATAAGGGCTGGTACCATTGTTCGATGCGCTACAATTGTATGTCTTAAATGTGTAGCAGGCTATGTGAGATGCCCTGCGTGATATATACCAGCGTGATACATACGAGTATAAATCAATGCCGTATAACCTTCTTTTAAGGACGATTCTAAGAAAAAAACATTTCTTTGACATGCCAACATTTGACATGTTTCTTTTATTATATGTAAGGTACAGGCGTATTTTAAACACTTTTGTTATTTTACTTAAATTGAAATACAATAGTATTGTGTAAAATGACATGCTCAAGTACCTACCAAGCAGGTAAACAAAATCCATTTGTTTGCTTTTTGGTCTAGAAAGTCATATCCTTCGGCCCGAGAATGTACATAGTGTTAGCAGTATTTCCGGTCCAAGTATTGTGTATATATATATATTTAGTATTCACTTTATAAAATATATATTGCAACATGTAAAAAAAAATGTAATACTAATAATAATGTAATTAAAGAATACGTTTATTTTGTTAGCTATATATAAGACAAAGAGTTGGTGGTAAATTTAGCAATATAATTTAAGAAAAACGTTAAACATTTATTTCAGATCCACATAAAAATATCAGTGAATACAGCCTTTATCAAAAATGACTTTTATTTTATTCTTATTAATTGTAGGGGCTTCTAAAAATGTTGAGGAAGTTAAATCCCATCCCCGCCAAGCCCTCTCATATTCTCACCATTTCGTCTTTATAATTAATACATAAAGCATAGGGCATAAAGGGATAAAAAAACAACCAATCCAATCCTCAGTATAGTAAAGCGGTAAGTATCCGCGCCTGTCACGGTGGTAACCGGGTTTCGATCCCTTGCCGGAGAGCCAAATTGTTGCGCTGTGTGGCGGGGGTTTTTATCGGGATATAATACATATATACAGGGTTATTATTTTAACAATGCTCGCCCCCTTTGACAGTAAAAATATTAAAATTTAGATTTTTTTTATGTTTAAGTTGTCATAAAACAAATTTTTTTGTAACTATTTTTTTAATTTTAATTTCAAGGTGTTCTATTGTATTCTATTTTGTATATATTTATCTATATATACAAATGAATTGCCTTATGTATGTTGCGCCTTCACTTGAAAACGGTTCTACCCATTTGGCTGATTTTTTATTTTGCCGGAATAGTAATGGTCAAAACAGGGTTTGTATGCAAGAAAATATTTGTAAAATCTACGGAGACGGGACATTCCAAGCGTAAAATAATATATAACAACATACAAAATAACATAAATCAACAAATTATTATAATACAGTAATAATAATAAAATATGAATAAATACTGGATGAGTTCGAGTGTTGGTTGGAACGTTCAGTAGATACGTCGATCACGCACGTATAGATCGAATCGCGGTATTAATCACCCGGGTCGTTTGTTATAACATTTGGCAGTAATTGTATTTATAATATTCATATAGGAAGCGGACAATAGTCTAACCCTAAGGCCTAATTAAGCAATCGCTTTATTTTTACTGTCCAAATATTAAATAATGATGCCGTCTGAATAGCCGATCACGATGAAATTCATTTTGCGTATAACTATAGTGACTGATTATATAGTAAAATGTATTTTCAATTTGTTCACTTTTTAATTGACCTAATACGTCTTCATTACAGTCGTAATATTTTAGAATAAACTAATACAGTACTTTACTTACACAAGTAATGTCTTGGTTCTTGGATTATAGGTTAAATATTACTCAAAGTATGAAAGTTATACATTTATACTGAACCGAATCTACACTAAAAAAATTTTCACATTTCAAGTAAGAATTATAATATCCAACGTTTCGTATTAATTTATAGCTGAAATAAAACTCAATAAAGTACATTATAAATACAATAATGAACTTATATTATAGCTTGGACTATTTAAAAATTTGAGTAAAGTTTGCTGTAAATAATAATTTTGCCTTTAATTTGGTATTAGTTTATTAGAAAATAATTTGTATATCAAACTGTTATACTGGGTAAACTTAAACTTAAACTTTTAAAACTAAATAGAATATTTCTAAAATATAATTTGTAAATGAAAAAAACTTAAAATTCTAAACAATTCTAAATTATTGTTTTTATATATTGGTTTTAATAATAAAAATTGAATTAACCTATTAAGAGTGATTTTTGTCGATAAGTATTTGAATCATTTGCCCGACCTCTGATACTTATGCCATACCCAAAAATTGTTTGGACTTAGGATAAAAATATTAAGCTTTTTATGTAAACATTAAAAATAAATATGAGGTGAAATACGAAATAATTTTTCTTGCGATATTTGTAAAAATTATCTATATGATAAGTTATTTACAATCAATGGTCGAATTCTGAACCGTCAAATATTTTCGACACACACACGTACACACACACACTCAACATCACTATTATATTTCGACATAATTATGTTTGTGGGTTGGTTTTCGTTGCAACTTACGTATATAAGAATTAAGAAATGGCGGCACAGCCGTCTGGAGAGAAGATGCCACCATTGCCCCTTCCCAAAAACTAACTCGCACATAATTAATTATTCATTAAAATAATCGTCGAGGTATAATGGTGTCGCTACCGAAATATCATAAAGAAAAAAATAAATAAAAAATAAAAAAAATGCTCGAAAAATAATGA
Source organism: Periphyllus acericola (assembly GCA_949715065.1). Taxonomy (NCBI): domain Eukaryota; kingdom Metazoa; phylum Arthropoda; class Insecta; order Hemiptera; family Aphididae; genus Periphyllus; species Periphyllus acericola. Next base: position 20,579,540 of record OX454264.1, read on the forward strand.
CAGTTGCGTTTTGTATCAAACAATAACTATCCACAATGAAACACCATCGCATATGTACATGTATAATAATTTTAGTACTTATATATTTACATATACATAATATATTATTACATAATAGTTTTGGTACTTGAATGTTCCTAAACTCTAGGTTAATGATGAGCTATTATTTTATTATTTTGCAGTTCGTTCGTTATGATTTGTACTGAGTATAACGTAACTATAATTTATGAATGACGATCTCATAAAGTCTCAGTGCTTTTAAATGCGTTATAGGTATATATTACGAGCTATCAATTTCGCATGTTGTTTTCTGATAATTTATTTATTACGAATAATCTTCTTAAGTATGTTAGGTTGTAGCTTAGATTAGAATTTTCGTTAGCTTAGATTAGAATTTTCGTTTTTTCCCAATGAATCAGTCTTATATATTAATCATCAATTGGCAATCGTGTGGTCTCATTTGATTTGAATATTTAGATAATGATCTTATTTTATTGAATGACTAAATAAAACAATCTATCTTTTATTTAAAACCTTGAATCGATAGCGTTGAATACACAACATAAGTTAGTAATAACATACGTCTATTTTTGATTTTTAGTACTGGCCAAAGACAACCAGGCCAACAAATAGCTATTTTTTTCATAATAAATTGTTTAACATCGATAAATTGTTTTCGTATACACGATAAATGCGTTTAGTTCATACAGTTTACCTCTGCACGGTTCAATATTGGGAAATAAACATTGCAAAATTAATTTAATTCGCGTTTAATATAATTAAACAAATACGAAATGAGTGACTAACATACAATAAATATTCTTGCGAAACAACACGAGTTACCTGTTAACTGGAATCACTATTATAATAGTATGTACTTTTAATATATGATAATAGTGTCTTACTTATTTGTATACATTTATTAGTCTTCCTTTATTTAGATATTTGGTCTCAATTAGATAGTAACGTGATCGCTTATATATTTACTAGAAATATTTCTATCTTTTGTTCCAGAATTTATTGTTACACATAATACATACACAATAATATTATAATTATTAATTGTAATTTGTTAAGTGTCAAAAGAAAAAATACGGGAAATATTTTTATAATTTATTTTTCTTTCTTAAAATGTAAAAAAAATAAAATAAACGGATTAATTGATAAGAATAATGATCAGAGATTCTATTTTTGGATATTTATTAGATTGCTTTGTAATAATTAGGTTATTTAAGATTTTAATAATTTATACATTACAATCTTGTGATTATTCGTTTAATATGGCTTATACCATCGCCGATATTATTAATTTTATGTTCTGGTGTGCAAAAAGGTGTTTAAGAGGATCCCCGTGATTTATACGAGTACAATTCAATACCACCCTACGAGTGATTTTAACGAGGGTTATGTGAAAAAAAAAACTGTCTTGACCGGTTAACAATCTAACTGTTTCCTTTATTAGATATCAGATAAAGGCGTATCTTAAATATATAATTATATTTAATTTACATTAGATTATACATTATAGTACACTACTTAAACACAATACAAGTATGTACAAAAGACATGCCTTCGCCGCTCAATTACACAGCAGTATGTTCATTTATCCTGGATTTAATTTTGCTTTTTTTTGAGCAGGAAGTCATGTTTCTCGCTCCGGGAAAATCGTTTGATATCTTTAAGTATAGTTATTTGATATTGAAATTAATCCAGTTAAAAATAAAATAATCATAATACATAATACGTACCGGGGTTTTGTCTTGGTACCCTGGACTTCCTGGCTACTCCAAATTATATTATACAATATTGGTATCGGTTTTTTTCTCGGACCACCTAGTTTGAACTCATTTTACATGAATAGATGAGTATAAGAATAAACTGTTTCATTAAGCCACATGTGTTCCATACAGATTGTGGGGTTATCTGTTTATCGAAGGCTATACTTTATACAATAATAATCGTGAAGAAATATTAGTCACGGTCACGTCATTATACTATTGATATAATATTATATTTCTCTTTTCCTTTCATTTATTTTTAATTTTACATTTTTGGTTTATATCGCAAACATAATATCAGAGTATACGGATGAAAGGAGACTATTCTGAATAAATGACGGTTTGTATATTTATTAGTTTATTACTTTGAAATGAGATTTTAATCTATTTTGATTACTTAAAAATGTCATCGGCATAGATGGGATTATTTATTTATCCAACCGACACTAGTCCAATGTTAAATTACAGAACATAAAAATATACACTATTATAGACTTAGAGGTGTCGATCGTGAACTGATATTATGATATTAAACTGATGATATTATGATATAACTGATATTAAAAATTCTTTATTAGTCATTCATAGATAATAATATACGAGTATATACCAAATAATATATTTACAGCAGCGATGGCATAAAATATCGAAGTAACAGAGCATAAATAGATAAAATACTAGGCATAAAAACTTCAGTAAAATTGATTACACTTATAAAGTACAAATGGTGTCACAGTGTACAGCCACCGTTGTTTTCGGCCCATTTGCAGTCATAACCTTTTTGGTCGCACTTGCACAAATAAATATATGTTATATGTATACTTTTGTAAATTTAAATAAACCAAAACTTTCCTTCACATTTCTGCAGTTATGATAATTATATTATATGTTGTGGACGAGTTTCAAAGTTTTAATTCAAACGATTTGGTTTTTGGTGATGTGAGGTTAATACAATTCATTTTTTCGTTTATGTAACTTTGTCAAGAGTACGTGATTTATCACTGTCACCGTTAAACCCATACATAGGACGCCGTCATTTTCACACGATACATATTTTCGTTTTATTCGGACGACCGTCAAAAAGACAATTTTTCGAAGTTATTTTTTATAAAAAAAAAAGGCTGTACAAGTTAATTCTCATAAACGTCATGTGTTACAAAAATGTTATCTTAGTGTACAAATAAAAGCCAATTGACGTATGAAGGTTCATATCGAAAATATTACGTACATACTGTAAGTGTATCATTTGGTGCGAATCAAATGTTGCAATATTTTTATTGTTATTGTACATACACGTTCCTAAAACTCATTTTTTTTTTTTTTACTGAATTTCAACGGAAATAGAATAAACTTTAACCGTCATTTCATCTATTCATGATGAAAATCGTGATGCATTGGACATAATATTAATGGTTATTTATTATAATACGATATACAACAGACAATGTCAATGAAAAACTGATGACAACATGCGTTTTTTTGGATTGTTCCTGTGGTACTCGTGACTACAGACAGACAAAAACAAATATTAAAATAATAAAATGGAAAATTAACACAAAATAAAATCTGAACATAGTTATTGCATTGTATCCAATTATTATTGTATAAATTTTGTTAGGTTATGTCTTTAATATCTTAATGGTTTTTTAGTAATATGTATATAATTATATAAGTATCGTATACAAGTAATAATTGTTTATTACCCAAGTAATTAAAACACAATGAACTACAATGTATGCCCTTACAAATATTAGTTTTTTTCTACACGTTATCGGTTATTTCAATAACAACCAAATATATATATTTATGTGACTGTTAACTGCTGATATAAATAACAAATAATATATTTTAATGGTCTTTAGTTTATTACTTAATATTATCATTTTTAACAATAATATACTTTAATTAGTCGTTTCTTTAGAGCGTGCACGTTTTAGTATAATGTGGTGTAATAAAATGCACATCAATATAAAATACGAAAATATTTTCTAGTGTCGTGTATAATATATTAAAAAAGGTTGTGTACAATTATTTTTATTTTAAATTATTTTTGAAATGAATCCTCAATTATTTTAATGCATTTTTAAAGAAATAGCGTATTTGAAGGCAGATAGATTTTTTTGTTTGGCGTAACTGAAGATTTTATTTTATAAATTTGTACAAATGTTATATATATATATATATATATGCAAATACACATAATATACTCGTATTAATATGTTTTACTATGAATATTTTTCTAGTTTCATTTTCAATATTCTTTTATTCCTTAATTATTCAAAAAAGTAATTATTGTGAAATACGAAAAAAGCGACTACGTTCTTCTAAACAATTAGCATATAGTAAAGTGTTCGATGTAATTAGAGATTAGGGATTTGATGGAATAAATATATAAGTCCTTTTATTACTACCTGTTGTAGATTTGTAGATTGCATGCCAAAAAAAATATCATGCTTTAGGTCACACGCACTAAATTAATGTCCATCTTTATAAGTATGTAAATAGTTTGTAATCCAAAAACATAACTAAGTACCTACTGGGCCAGACGGACGCCACAAGAAAAATCTAATTTTTGGTCAATTATTATTGCCGACGTCGGTATTTAAAAATACACATCGGTAATATAGTTATAATAATAATGCAGATAATCACCAGTTCCACTACAACCGCTTCTTCCGCGATAATCGCATTACTCACAGACACACACACATCGTATTTATGAGTTTATTTTAATTTGCGTATCGTGAATTATTATTAGGGCTGAGATTTTGATGCTATGTCATATTTTTCTGGTACTCCAAAACGTCGATCCGTAGAAAATGTGTATTGAGTGTTACTGATTATTTAAATGTAATCTTTATTTGCATTTTTTTGAATTATTTAACAAATTTAAACTATAAAGCCATTTATAGGACTTTTTTGATGATTTTATGGTATTTTCTTAGTTAATAATGTGAACGTAAATTGTTACGGTTAAGAACTTACGTTCGGCTGACTGCTGGCGGTACGAACAACAAATTATATAGTACGATAAGTTATCCTTAATAGTCCTTTCCGCTCAAATTATCGCCAATGATTTTAGCTTAAATCAGTGGCGTCATTTGTGGAGAGGGGGGCTCATGCATTTGCCACAGTCTAGAGCAGGGATGCCCAACCCACGACCCGCGGGCTACATGTGGCCCCGCCGTAGCCTTAGAAGTGGCCCGTGGCCTGTTTTTCCATAAAAAAAATTCATATTTTTTTTAATTTACCTATGTAAAAATACTTATTAATTTATATCTATGTTCTAAAAATAATGTCGTGTCAACCGTCCGTGCTCCACCACGTCCAGTGAATTTTTGTATATTTGTTTGTGTGCACAGAAATCTGTCATACTCTCAATGGAAATACTGGTGATGAGACTTATCGTTTTAGAACACTATAACTTTTAGTTTTGAGTATGAAACTTAATAATTTAATAATAGTTAAATATTATTGTGAGCGTGAGTATGTAACAGCACTTAAGACATGTTATAGAGGGAAACGTTGTGTTACTTACCCGTTTGGCTTACAACTTATAAGTTATAACAATGCATATTATTTTGTGCTTGTATTTTAGCGATTTTTAGTCATGTTTTTTTTTTGCTTCTGTCCATTTTTTATATTGAAATTATTTATATTGTTGTTGGTCCAAAAGAATCGCTTTTTATTTTTTTTATTGGTTTATAAATTACTTTTCTACTGTACACCAAACTATATTATTTTTATATACCATTTTATGTTACCACTTTTTCACAAGTCCCTTACACAAATCGGGTAGGTATTATTTAACATTCATTATTTTGTTTAAAATATTAATTTTAGTGAATTAATTAGAATTTTATTTTAAGTGGATTTTTTAAAGTTTTTATGTGTATACGTGTAAATACACGACCCAGTATTATTGGTACTCTATAAATAATAAAGTTTAACAAACTTATGTTTAATTAATTGATTTTCATTCCCATGGTTTTTATTTTACTACGTTTTGTCAAAAATTGATAGAAACTAGGGCTGGAATTTGGATGCAATGTTATATTTTTTTATAGTGGGTATTCCAAAAGATTGGTTTGTAAGTAGAAATACGTTGAGTGGTACAGATTATTTTAATGTTATCATTAATTCGATTTTTTATGCATTTTATGACAAATTTAACCTTTAAGGCCTTTTTTTTGATAATTTTAAGATATGTTCTTGGTTTCTAGATAATTTTTCACTATAAAAACGAAAATTGTTACAATTAACGAGAGATTTTCAACAGACTACCGACGGTACGAATAATAAATTATATAGCACGATAAGTTACTGTCGATAAAAGTGTTACCATAACTAGACAGAAATATTAATAAACTTAATTACAAAATAAAAAACCTTAAAATAAATGAATAAGAAGATTTAGTAACGATATTTCAGTTAATATTAATTATAATATTTTTTCCACTAAAATGTGAACCATATCCACGACAATAAAGTAATTTAAAAGTTTTCGATGATTAATTTAACATAATATGTTAAAACGCAGACAATTTACTTTAAATAAATAATTTAAAATATAATTAATAATTTAAAATGGTTTATAATAAATAATTAAATTTTTATAGGCCTCGTTAAAATGTATAATATTTATATGTAATATCATAAATATTTAGGCAGTTTCTCCACATTTATGAAATGTAGTCATTCTTTTGACTTCTATAAAAAAATATAGAACAAATAGGGATAACTCCATTTAATAATAGAAAATAAAATAATTTGTGATTGTTAATTTAAAAGTTGTCATTTCTACTATAGGTTTGTCCAAAATCAGTTAGTAAGTATAAGCTTTTACAGTTTTACATTTCTATATCAAGTAGAATATTTAGAAGGTATAAACATAATCACGTTTTTCCAAAAGTTAGTTGGAGTTATTGTGTTTTTTTATGTGGCATTGTGGAACAACTTTTAATTTGAAAAATATTCAAAAAAGTCAATTTATATGCAATGACATCAAAGTTAGGTAAAGTTATAAAATTGAAAATTGGAAATCACATTTGGGGAAAAATACGATAAGAATTTTTTTTCAGAGTATGAATATTTAATGCATATTTTGGTCGAAAAGACCTAAAAACCACAAAACTACCAATGTTTGGATTTAAATCTGGAAAACATATTTATATTTTACAGTTTTTTATTTGCTTGGTGAACAATTATTCTAGCGATTAAAAATATTCATTCTAGTAGTAATTGTACGAGTAGTATATAAGGAAGTCCTAATGCTTTTTCAGCGTTTGGTCATCTTATTTCGTGTCGTATGATGTAAATAATTGCTCAGCAAATAAATACATTATTGAAATAATATAACTGTATTTCAATTAAATTTACTTAGAATTTATTCTTGATGCCACAACTTTATAGTGATTTGTATTGAGGTGACCATCATTAAATTACATGTTAAGGGGCCACAACATATATATTGTAACGTGTATTATAGACCCTCTGCACTTCCATAGTTTGTAGGTGTTAACGATGTCCGATTTCAATTTTTAGAACATTACTGAAATCATTGATATGTGTACTGTGCATCTACCGGATGATTTAATGAAATATTGGTCGAGAAGTTAACTACTAAGTGTTTAATATTTAATTTCTTATACATTTGGTTTAGCTATAAAATCGGAAAAAACGGTTCTTTTTAAAAATCATCCGGTCAATGCACAGTTTAACTTATCCTCTTTAATATTGTTCAGGGGTGTTATACTCAAAAGCTGATTTTTAGACTAAAAAAAAAGGAAATACGGAAATGTGTTTTAACGAAAATTTGAAAAATATATTTTGTGGTATGTGCTGCTGTTACGCCGAGCCTGGCCGCGGTCGTCGGAAATCGTGTTATCGTGTACGAAATATTATTTTTAGACAGCTTACCTATATTGTATTTAGCAATTAGCCGTTTCAGCCACTCGCTATCGCGAACATATATAAATATCATTCGAATATTCGATAACGATTGTCGATTACATTATTACATTACGAGAAAGCATTATTTTATTTAATAACATATTAGTAAGATTTGTTTGATAGGGGAAAAGAAGGTTTTTATTTTTTATTATAGTTGTATTTTAAGTGTACCCTACGTAATGTTTCCCCCGAAATGAATAAATATTGATTTCATACACCAAGGTTAATATTTTTTTTTAAGGTATATTATTATTTAATTAATTGAATATTATTTAAAACAGTTAGAATATGTATCTGATTAGAGGCAACGGGGCGGCATCGGAAGGTTCATTTGTTTCATTTTTTGTTTTTTTAAACACAATTAATAATACGCAAATAATTTAATTATTTTAAGTGATTATGTCTTTTACTTCGTAAATTAAATAAATATACAAAAAATATTATGGTAAATGACAAAATTCCTAAAAATGATTCAAAAATTAAAAAACGCAATTTCAACAAAAGTTTTCATATTAATAAAAATAATAATATGACAATAAAAAATGAACATTTTTTTAATATCCTTATTTTAATTATCTTTTTTTTTTCTAAATGTATGTGTTTATGTAAATCATTGTCGATCAGGCTTAGTGAAGACAAATTTTACACACATACACAAATAGAAATAAATTACACTCTCAATGATTGACAATAAAACGCATGTGATAGTCTGGCAGGAACGAATTAATATGGTATACAGATAACAGATTATATATGATTGAAACGAAAATGGTAAAATATCTAATATATAATATATAGATATATATATAATATATATATATATCGACGGTAGTCACAATGAAGATATGAATAATAATAATTCAATAAAAATAATAATGAACGGCGAGAGTGTACGCTGTCGGATGAAACAACAAGAACGACAACAAAGTTTAAAAAAAAGTTAAAATAACGCAAAATGTACTTTTACAGAAGTTTTTCTATACATTTAACACTATAAGTACATAACTACCACTAATTGGAATATTTTACGGCCAAAGACGATAGTTTGTAAATGACATCGTTCCATAAAACTAATCAATTATGTGTTCATCAATAAAACGCATAATAATATCACTCGTCATTATAACCACGTTGATATATTTTGCCGTACTATAGGTTATATTCATACGCGTTAGCTGTACATTGAAATAGCACTACCTATTTGCGTGTAAAATAATTAGACTCTTCTATTTTAAAAAATATTCGTATAATAATGCAAATCTAATACAACTGTACGATTGTTTCGAGTACAGCAATCGATTATCGATTTATACAAATTATTCGTATGCTTTAAAATATAAGAATTTTTTTCACAGATTATTCTTGTAAACGTCATTAGTACGACGTATACAATCGTCATTCGTTGTACGCAGTGGCGAAAATTGAGCCTTATGTCAAAGGTTGCAATATAAAAAATATAGCTATCCCTAGGGGGGTACACGGACTATAACGTTGTGGAAACCGATTATTTTAATAAAAACATACTATTATATTCTGTCAGTATAAAATATAATGATTTGTGAATGATTCTTTTTACATATTATATAGAATATAGATACATATTATTATTCAAAATATTTATTTTAAGTTCTTACCACTAAAGTAATGGTAATGTTATATACCCAAAATATCGCATATTTTATCCACACTAAAAAATACAGAAACTGTAACTGTCTCATTTAATTAATGATGAACGACAAGTATGGAAATTCAGGGGTTACAAATGAATACTTTGCATCCTCAACGTTTTATTAAGGGTTGTAAGTGCGACCCCCATTGACGACACTGATTATATGTATATATTTTATTACTCTATTGCAAAATAACGCGATATCGTTGATATTACGGTGTTCATTGTTATTACAGTAAAGTTATTAATTTATTTGTATAATATTATTATCACACACAATACAGATTTTACTAGTAAGATAAAAAGGTCAGTGCAGAAGATTACATACAAATTTTTGATCTGCAGGTTTAAAATTTATTCGCAAGAATCCCTTAGAGGTATGTGATACAATCACGGAAATAGATTTGAATGAGACGTTGGGAAAAATTTGTATAGTCTTAGTCGAACAATCATTCGTAATTGATAGTAAACACTTATCTTATACAGTTTTCATAATTTTATCGAGTTTTATTTTATTTATCCATAAAATATGTGCCTATCGCGACGGAAAGGAAATGATTTGTGTTTCTGCGGAACAATAAAATAGTATGACGGCGAATTATAATCATGAACCATAATAATTCAATGATATGAACAAAGTACACCTATATACGCAATGTATATTCATTATCAATGCACTTCAATGTGAATATAAAAAGAAGTCTGAATGAAATAGTGAGTACTTAATTTTACACACTACAACTGTCTCTATTTACGTTAATAATGGTTTTAAACATATTTTCAACCCCCTTTTAAAACGAAACTTGTTGTGCGAAAACAACGTACATTAGAAAACCTTTTATATTTTATATTTTCGTCATGTTAAAATAATAATATACTCAAATCGCAGAAAAACCAACGTTCACGGAATTTCGATACCTGCAGTCGTGCACAGTGAGTTAGGGGAGAAACGAGGGTTGAAGCCTTGAAGGTATAATAATGGGGTCCGAGGAGGCGTATGATTCGATTGCAGTCCGATAGTAAATAAGTGGTTTTCAGAACTCTTCGTACACAATACCATATAATATATTATATACATTTGTCGGTGTCTCGGAGGCTACACACTGTCCCAAAAATCTTACAAGCCTCAAACCATTATATGTTATCTAGACCCGCCACACCGTCGCCATGAAATATGTATACAGTAAAACTGGTTTTTTCGTTTTTATCGACTTTTGTGACAAGCCGACACCACCGCACCCCTTGGGATTCTTCGAACAAAACGATTTCTCGGAACAAAAAAACCGGTACGTGCTTGTAGATAATTTATCACCCTCTCAGACGTTTTGTTACCCTCGTATGTTAGCTCTTCCTTTAAACACATTCTGCAAATTCTTCTCCACAGGAATCGACAGTAAGTTGCTGCGATAATACATTCGAATAAATAAGTAATGTATACGACACGATGCATGATTATACATTAGCATACACCTGTCAGTACTGTACTTTAAAACGTTACAATGGCTGCGCTTTTGTACATTTGTGTAATATGCTGTAGTGTACATCGTTGTAAAATATGAATATAAATGATCAGTGCTATATCGTGTAAACGATTTTCTGTAGAGTTTTACTTTTTGACAATACTAAAAAGATACTTCAAATATGTTTATTTTGTTAATTTTATAATACAAGGGTTTTTTTTGATTTTAAATACTTTCAACTCGGTACCGAAATAAAATACATAAATATCGCTTAATCATACTTTACATGATACATAGTGGAACCTACTCGTTTTCTCTTATGCCCTAGTGTGTGTCGCCAACACGGCGACTGCACCATAAGAGTCCTCGAACGGTAAACGATTTCTTAGAACACTAAAATCAATTCGTTTAGATCACTTACTACCCACACGGACGTTTTCTATCCCTTGTCCGTTTGCCTTTTCTCTTTAAAACACCGACAGAACCTTCTCCACAGGAAACGACAATGAGACGCTTTGTATTCGAATGAATAAATATATATTGCAGTAATAGCACATGTGTGCAGTTCTGTTTACGACTCGGATAATAGCATACACATTTCTACATGTGTTTTACAATTATGGTTGCATTGCCTGCAGATGTACATAATCACTTAAGGCGAGTATACCACACTTAAGGTCGGATATGTTGCAATTGTAAACGCAATGTCTTAAACAAAACTGGATCAAGTTCAGTGATTAAAATGTTGTCGAGATTCATGCGTATAAGCGCATTTGTATGTAATATACATTATAATAGTGTACCTATATCAGTGATTTCAAAACTTTTGACCCGAGTGTCCTTTTTTGTACCAATTTTAAGTGGTGGTTGTTAAAACATGTTTTAAACATATAGTTCAAAACGCTGTACTTTAAAATAAAACAAACAACACTCAGTTTTGTAGTGATGGTTTTATTTATGCCAGTGCTATACAGGTCTTTTTTGACCGATTTTGTTCATCACGAGGGCTGGTCAATCTTAAATTTTAATAATCACAGAAAACGTATACGTATATTATTTAAGAATACTATTTGTACTACATGCACGATGCACAAGAGGCAAATAGGATAACTATAATAAGTCTAATGTTAAGAAACTAATACGTATAAATGTTAAATTATCATTTTTATTTATTAAATTGTAAATGATATGTATGTTTAAAGGCGTTGGAAATTTAGAGAAAAACTGTAACCACAATATCATTCTAAAATATACCTACTGCGATAAAATTGACTATTTATTTTTTTTTTTAGACCATTGACACACCTTTTAATAAATCCTGGTTGCGCAACTTTCTGATTCAAAATACTTTCAACTCGATACCAAAATAAAATATCAAACGGTATTGGTCTTGTATATTGTTGTATGATTGTTAAACTATATTATATAGGAATAAGGTAAGTAGGTACTTATATTCATCGAATTCTTTACAGATAGTCTATACGCTATACTTAAAAGTAAGGAACTATAGGAGTGTGGGACGTGTAAATACAAATATACCTACGCTATTGTTACAGTACATCTTAAAAGCTATAAGTTTATAAAACATTATAAAATAATATTAGATTTATTCGACGTCTTAAATTTATGTTTTAATCATGTACAGCGTATATTATAATACAACAGCTATTATTAGTTTAAACTACATTTATTCGATTGATTATCACCTAATTTAAATATGACGGGTGGTGTCACCGCGCTGAAAGGTTATCGCTCTTTCCGCGACTAAACTACAGTACACACACACACACACACACACACACACACACACACACACACACACACACACACACACACACACACACACACACACACATACGGGCTTATGGTACTCTGTGAGATCCACTTGAAAAAGTTGTCGTTGTGAGATCCATGACTTTAAATACGTATTTTTCAACGGGACCAAAACACAATATTTTAAAAATATATTCTGACATAACATACTCGTTATATACACCAACATACTTGTGTTATAAATTATATTGTAGTAGACGTTGTGAGATCCAGTGTGTGTTCAGATTGGTACCATATCTGAAGCACTATACGAGATCCTAAATTGTATATTATTTTAAAGTATCAACTTTACGAGATCCATGCGACGTTGCCATCCCCTTCATTACATATTGTATATTAGTTGTACGACTCACTAGTTATCGCCACAACAACAATGTTTAAATGATTCTCCGTGACGGTTTTGAAACCAGTATTATTTACTACCAGCTACCAGTGTATTTTACTCTTATATATCAGTTTTTGATCACGCCTTTTAAGTTTAAAGGCTATGTCAAACAGAACGCGTTTACAACTTAATATTATAGTTGCGTGATTTTGTAATTTTCTACAACAGGCATGTAAAATACGCGGTCATTTTTTGTGTGCCGCGGCTACCAATGTTAATGGACTACTAATATTAAAAGAAAAATTAAAACCGTATGAAAACATAAAAAATATTTTTTTAAATTCATATCCAACTATATTAGATTAAACATTATGTTACTTTTCTATCTTATCTTCTGATAAACTGTAATTGAATAAGAATTATTGTTTGTATTATAATTATGACTTAATAATTAAATATAAGTATACAATGTTTTTTTTTTATACATTTTTATATGTGGCCCGCTTATTAAACTATTCAATATATCTGGTTCATCCCAGTTCATACTTTGAGTTTGGCATGCTTTCTCTACAACGTCGTGTTCTAGCACCGCGTTAATAAAACACTAATAATGTGAATAACGCGTTCTGTTTGACATACCTAGTGCTAGCTAAAATGTCTAGCTAAAAATTATTATATGTAGATGTAGTAATGATTCTACATACGAACGAAAAAAACCTATAACTATATAAGAGTGTCCGCAATCCGTACACAATGACGGCAAGGAAGACAATGTGAATAGTTGATGTAATAATGATAGCTTAAATAATAAATAATATAATATACTATATATAGTCATGAAAATAATGTAGTATAATATACGACCGATGACTATTCTTAGGCGAGTAAAACTACGTGTTTAAGTATGAACAAATTTATAATTACGTTTTTCAGAATCATCATTTCATCGGCCGTATATAGTAAATTATTTTTAGCGTAACTTGCTTTGTCCCAACCATCTCTTACTGGAGTGGTAGGATACGTGGGTCGCGGGGGTAATAGGGCATTTTTCTTATCGTGGACATGTATGACATATTGTACATAATGAAACATATGGAACATTTTTAATATTTTTAAATTAATTTTTGTTAGTTATTTCAAACCAAGTCTTTACCCTAGTAATTATATTTTTAATGAATATCTAATTAAGATAATTTGTATTACAAGAAATGATGTACCTATATTTATGTTTAATTATAAAAAATTAATTAATTATTCTTCACATTCATATGGTACTAGATATAATTGTTCAAATGAGATTGTAATCCCTTTAGTGAGAACTGAATTTTATAAGTTTTATACACTATTTGTTTTTTGCAAAATTTGTGTACGGATTAAAATTAATTTATCGGTTTTTGGCTATACCTGTAGTAATTTTTAAAATTATATTGATACAGTAAATTTTAATGATTTTGTTATTTAGTAATATTTTATGTATATGTGATATAGGTATTATTTGACTAAAAATTTGTTTTTAATTAAGTTTTACTTAGATATATTTATGTAATATTGTATTTTATATTATTTTAATCAGAACCCTACTCACACCACAGGCTTTAGTGAGTAGACCAACTTTGTAATAATACATGTTATCATTGTACAAACATATATTTTGTTGGTAAATAAACGAATAATAATAAAAATAAAATCATAACAGTAGTCAGTAAGTAGCTATGGGTAATTTTGAATCGAAAAGAACATTTAAGTACATTTATCAAATCCAATTATTCGCTGTTGTATTTTAAAATAATTATATCGTTTACGGATAGAAGTTGGAAAAATGATTTCGAATGGGATATGCAAATAAGTTTTGAATATCTACCAAATACTACTCTCTCGGATAGTATATTGGTAAGCGTTTGGTATTCAATAATATGATATAATATTTAAATTTTGAATACTAAAATACAATACGATCAGATAGTAAACATATTTAAGTAAACCTCTTTATAAAGTAATAATAAGCATAATTATAAATTCATCAGACTGATAGAAATATAGAAATATTAACAATTCTAATTGACGAATGACGTATTATATAGTAAGTCAAGTAGGTAGTAATTAGTAAATACTCAATATAAATACATGAAATTATATTATTCTATTAATTATTATGCATAGTATGTGTAAATACAGTATACTGTTAGAAGTGTAATATTATAATATAATATAGGCTATAATATACCTATGCATTAGTGTTATACATTTATAACATAAAATTTATGTTATAAATGTATAACACTAATAAATGATTACAAATTACAAGCATAATAATTTAATATTATTATACTCACATTTTACTATTATTAGATTATTGAAAAAATCTCAGAAAAATCGTTATTACATATAAGTATGATTGTAACATAGTTATTTATATATTATAAATATACCCGATTAATCGATCCGTCGCGCGTCGAACGCGCTGCACAAATATTATTGTACCTTTAAACTGCTGCTAGCAGATTGTATATAAAATAATAATACAAATTATAAAATATAAAATGGGAACTCGTAAAGTGCTTAATATATAACTGATGAACAAACAGTGCAACGTTGCCGCTCTCATTAAACGTTGTGGATCTCACAACATCCACTACATAAAATTACGAACATTGTTAAAATACAAATGAACATAATAAAATATACACAGGTGAACACACACAATTTTCAAAAATGGGTCTTTAAGAGATCCGGCTAATTTTGGCTGGAAATCGTTCTAGGACACTTATAATACCAATATATAGAGAAAACGTTGCGAGATCCACCCATTCGGATCTCACAACGAAAACGGATCTCGCAACGCTGCTCATTTTCCATACGCCGGATCTCCTAACGTACCATAAGTACATCCACACACACACACACACACACACACACACACACACACACACACACACACACACACACACACACACACACACACACACACACACACACACACACTGTAATTTTGGGTAATTGTAATAGCATTATGGTAATTGTAATATTTGTTCTTTGTTATATAACCGAAAAGGCCAATACGTTTGTAAAACGACTGAATAGAAACCCGTCGATTTGCCGTCATTGTCAGTAAAACGGTATAACAATAAAGTGAAAATAACAATTATTTGGCTACATCAGACAGCGGTTTTATGTTATTTTGAAATTATGAAATATTTCAATTAATTTACATAATTTCAAGCATTTGAATTCCGTTCTACTTTAAAGTTTTAAAAATATTCTACTCATGATCGATGCACCTGATTAAACATGGGGTAATTTCATACTAAGATATTGGTATTTTTACAAGTTTGAATTAATTGTTATTATTTACCTTTTTTTTTTGAGATTTGAATTTCTTTTATTTTTTAAGCATTTGATATCATAGAAGAAATGTCAACTAGCGACTTCTTTTGTGAATCAGTATTTTCTAGTAATTTTTATGCTCAGGAATTGTATTATTATTTCTCAACCACCTCACCCACACCCTCATAACTTTCAAGGAACACCTGTTTTCGGAACGACTGTGAGAGAATTAGATAAAGAAAAATATTAGTAGTGATATCATATTACTACTAATTATAATTAATTAGTTATAACAATTTCTCAAAATGAATTATTTAGTATATTATATATTGATTAAACCGTTAACACTCACTAGATCCTGCAGTAACCACATTTAATTCTAAGTAGTACAATTGCAAGTATTCGACGCCACTGTTTATGGCTTAATTTATATTGTTAAAAATATACTGGTCGTCGGTTGAATAACTGTTAAAGTTAATTAATGAATCGAAATCAATATGTGTTTGAAAATAAAGTCCTGTATAGAACACATCTACACAACCTATACATCTATACAATCTTGAACGAAAACAAAACTACCCTTTCAATACGACGCACATTTTGGCGTTTCACATGGACATGTTTTCATGTGATACATCTACAATAATTGTACTACAACACTTAATTTTATATTTTTTTTTCTGTTTCACAATTTCATGGTCAAAATTAATTCGACATTAATAACGTCCTATTTCCAAGCAAGAAACGTAAAGAAAAATACCGAAAAAATGTTGATTAAAAAATACTTATTAACGCTCGATTATTTACGTACAATTTATCTAGAAAACATTTTCAAATGATTTAAGTGATTGTGCAGTTAGGTATATGTGGTGGATACGGTACACATGCGGCAGTTGTTTGACTATTGGCTATCACATGTAGACTAAATCCAATTGTCAATCGGAGTTCAAAATACTAGTAATATATACTACAGTTATATTTGTAAAAATCGTACACAATTAAAAATATTCAAATTTTTTTCAAATTTTTGATAAAATATATTTCGATATAATATTATGAATTTATTTTTTTTGTGAGGTTGATTCATGATATTGTGCATATTATACATATATCGTATATTACTTTATACAATATACATACTAAAGTATTTCCACGTGCTGAGACGACCATTGTGTAGGTACTGCATGTAACCGCGTGACACAAAAATATTTCAAATACAAAATATACAACAAATAATGGATTACAATGGTAGTGAATGGTGTGTCAACATTTTTTTTTCTCCGGAATTTCGATATCCCTTTTTCCAAGGTACACTGAATAACACCTGCAGCAGACACACTGTACGAGTATGACCAGTATAACCAGTATGTATAATGTATATACATACGTTCTGGATCCTCGAATAATATTATTTACCAATGTGATTTTATATACACTCACTATATTTTGGTCTGAACAAATACAGTTTAAACGTTTCAGAGTACCAGAAATGTAGAAGGTCATGCGTGTCCAAACTCTTAAGTCTAAACAACGCTAGATAAAAACGATAAAGAAAAAAAAAATTCTGATTAACGCTAGATTAATTACGATATAATTAGAAAACAATTAAAAACCATTTAGGCGACTATATCTTCTGTATAAAATACATATGACAAATATTTTTTGAAATATTGGCCATCACATATTTGGAATCTTTTATCACATTCACGTATTGTTTGATGATATTATAACAAATTGTGAAATTTAAAATTTGAATGGTAATAAATTAAAATATAAAAAAAGTCTATAAAATGCTTCCATAAGTACATAGTAAATATTTCGGGTGTCTACGGTTAATATTCATAAAATAACAAACAAATAAATATAATATCGTATAGTCAAAATTCGTTGAAAAACCCGATTTCGTCAACATTTCATTTTATAACGCTCGTAAGACTTTTTTGAGTCTTAAAGAAAACCATTTATTCTATGACTACAAAGAAAATATTGTAACAAATCTTGTATCTAATTTTTAAGCTCAAGACATAAACCTGAAAGTTTTATGCACTTTTAACTAAAAAAGTTCTACGGATTTTCATGTGATTATCGTGAATTTGTCAAAATCTAAAAAAATTAATACTCAAAATTTTACACGCTCAAGGATTTTATTTAATCATGCATGATTTTTTTCCTTTACCAGTAAGTGACAATATTACGTACAGCGGAATAGTTATTACATTTTCAAGACTTTTTGTCAAACCGAATTTAAAATATTGAATGTTATATTATATTATATTTACAAGATATGTTAGTTAATACTCGAATATCAGCCACCATCACTTATATTATAATATGATTATTTGAATTTAGTTTTTTTTGTAAAAGACTTTTACAACGACTTTATACCAAAAAAAATGAAAAATATCGAAACTTTTTCTCGGTTCCGGCACCATCGCTGCCACAGTTTTCAACTTGCACAAAACCGTGTACCTACCTTCACGCGCACTTTGTATTACAATCGATATAATAATGATATAATAAGTTTTTAAACTGCTTATTATTTTAATATATATACTTTATTTATAACTAGGAAATCTGCACGTTATTTTCGCTGTTTATATCTATACCAGCGGTTCACACACACACACACACACACACACACACACACACACACACACACACACACACACACACACACACACTAATGCTATCTGTTTGTGAATTATTTTTATATTAATGTTATCGTGTGTTTGTGTTATGTAATATGCAAATATATCTGTCGCGTTATTGGTCCTCCGCCGCCGATTGTAGGCGAGGAAAATATTTATCATAACCATATTTTTGTCTGTCTTCATCCGTCGCATGATACAGACCCATCCGTTGTACACATTTTAATATATTTTATTATTTTTAATGAATTGTTTCTTTTTTACGTATTACCGTTATTATTATTATTTTATTGTATTCATTAATAATTATTATACAATTCGGAACTAATTACCGTCAAGAAGTGTAGGCTCCAAAAGCCGTAATTTAATATTTTTAAGTTCTGTGCACGAATTGCATCAAAGGACAATAACGTGTTATATTATAGATCATGTGTGTGAATTTTATTTATTTATTTGTGTTTTCTTTTGTATTATTTTTATTTGATACGCGCGCTAATCGCCGTTATTATTTATTTATTTATGGTATTCCCTTATTACGAGAGCGCGAATCGCCACGACAATGTGAATAATTATTTAATATATAATATGTTTTTTATACTAAGCCGGAGTAATGCCCTACAGTTTTTAATAGAGTTCAGATTTTTAGTAATTTGTTTTTTTTATTCGTTCAAAACGATGCTATTTCGTCACTAATTATTATTAAAACGTCAGTTATTTTATTTATTTATGCTGAGCAGAGCAAAACAAATGACATTTTAAATTGATATTTCACTTATTATTTTTACCGATTTATTTTTGTTTTTTTTCTTTTAAGTTGATTTTTGTTGTTTTTAATAAAAAAATTACAAAATACTTTGGAGGTCGATATTTATTTATATCAATATCATATAAAGTGTTTCTAGTTTTTGGCTCAATTTGTCTTTTCTCATAGTAAATATTTGAAGAATAGTAAGAAACTAAAAAAAAAAGGTTTTAAACCCTCTAAACCAGCGGTACCCACTACGCGGCCCTTTAACAAATTTTGTGCAGCCCACACTTAAATTAAATTTACATTCTTAAATCAAAATTAAATAGAGATAATAAAATACGTATTTTTAGTTTTTGGTGTCTATATATATATATATATTTATATATTATATATATATTCGTATATAATGTTATATATCCTTATTGTTCAATTACAAATTATTAAGTTATGATTATTTAATATATAACATTTAAATTTTTTAATCATTACTATTTAACATGTATGCGGCCCGCAAGTAATTTTCAAAGTTATTCTTTGGCCCTTTCTAAAATCATAGTGGGGACCGCTGCTCTAAACAGTCTAAACTATATCTACAGTCCCACAATACGAGTTGAAACGCCAATGAAAAGATTTGCGGAAGATACACTTCAAATTCGTGCCCTTGATTTCGGTTGATGTCGAAGGAGTTTCTCAATTTATAAAAATATTTTATCAGTTCGCGGATGACGTTTTTTATGAAAAATATTTTATGAAAACAAACTTTTTAAAATTCCTTATTTTCTAGCATATTTGTGTGTTCAAATTTTGCTTACTGTTCCGTAAACTGTAGATATTAATTTGTTTAACATGTTATTCATTTTTAGTATATCTTAGTATTTTCTTTATGATTAAAATTTTTAAATTTTAACTGTGGCCTTTGTCATGACCAGGGCTTGCTCTGCACAGTTCATGCTCTAAAAAATGACTAAATAAGTATGCACTTATGCACTAAAAAATTGGAAAATATGCATTGAAATATGCCTTTAAAAGTTCAGAAATATGAATTTATATGCACTAAAAATCTAAAAATATGTATCAAAAATATGTAGATTAAAAAATAAAAATACTATAAGTAAATTTTGGAATAACAAAAAAATGTCCATTCATATCATTATGCGGGCCACGTTCGTATACGTACGTTTGTACTCGCTTTATCTGCTCTATACGTTTTATTTTTAATAATTTGATGTTGCGAAAACTCCCATATATTTTATACTGTGTAAAAATATAAATTATTGAATTTTGATCAAATTTCGGTAAAAATATGCGCAATAAAATAGAAAAATGCATAAATATGCTAAATAGTTAAAAGACCTCTAAGTATGCAAAAATATGCAACATAAAATTTCACATACTTAACCACAGTACCTTGAAATGGATTTCTATGTCACCTAGCATTAAATACGACTTAGCAAGATTGATATGCAAATGCATGAACTCGCGAGCCCTGGTCTTAACTAATATTATTGTTATAAATTTCTATATATTAAATAATAATTTTAAAACAAACTTAATATTTTTATTTAAATTTTAAATTGGTTTTGAAAAATTATTTAGATGCTTTTTTAAGAATTGTTGGTGTTTTCTTTAGTTTTATTGAGTTTCAAAATCCGAACTCTAGTCATTATAAATTTGTGTTCTTTAGATAATAACGTGTAGTTTTTTTTAGAAAGTCCAATTGCGAGAAGACGTGTAATTGCTGAAGCGCATGGCAGAGTTGTAGTGGTAAATTGTTTTGTAAATTAAGTGCAGTCTAGTTCTGTAATTACAAGAAGCCTATTCTTATATATAATATAAATTCTATATATAATATTTTACTGTAATTATGTATTATAGTACATTAATTTGTACATAAACATTACGTCTTTATTTTAAAACTTTTCAATATTTATCTTAGGCGTGATTGGCATGAGGGAAACCGTGCAGCTAAGGATATCTCCGTCTCGACGGGCCATGGGTGAGAAGGAGAGCGACGAGGAGGCGGATTGGCTGACGTCTTCCCTGCACCAACCTCTGATTGTCTGTGTATTATTTTTATTTTTGATCTGTAGATAAATTTTCATAGGGGTTTTCTGAGGAGAATTCTCGCCCCATACGAGAAGATGATCGTTTTTATTTGTTTTATAGTTGTTAATTTATGTAATTTATTATTTTCAATAAGCGATGGCGACCCACCACCTGAAACATACTTTCTCACGGTGTTATCAAATGATGACTAGCGGGTGTATTGCCGATTTAAAAAATAAAATGTTTGATTGTCATCATCTACTATGGAAAAAGTATAGTATTATATCAGTTTAACCTATCAAAGTACACTAACAACGTATGCAAATAATACATGCCTAATATTGATACTGACCGAGCTATGGGTTTAAAAATACAATGTCGGAAGGTAAATCGTATGTAGTTACGAAAACGATGATAATCGTGTTGTATTTATAAGATTCCTTGATTAGTCGACAAATATCCGCAAATCGTGTCGTTATGAACCGGTTCAGCTAAGGACTATTAAAGAAGTATCGTAAGTACAATATAATAAACGCCATGTGTGCAAGGTACAACCGTGTTTTCCCTGCGAGGAAACAGCAACGTAGCCTTAAATATTACTTAAAAATGGAATCTTATCATGGATAGAATTTGGATTTTATCGCTCTAGAAAACTGTAAAAAAGCACATTAAATAAAGCAAGAGAGATCTAAAAATCTAAAAAAAGGCAGAAAACATCATAAATTATTCTTAAAAACCAACAAATTGAAATACAATAAACAGTAAACGTATTAAGTTTATTTTAATTTCGTTATTTTTTATATGCATTCATTAGTCATATTTATGACAATCATTTAATGAGTGGTTATAAGTCACTAAGCAATTCTAAATTCTAATTATCAATTAAATACTAAATAAAATGTTATAAATATTTAAAAGTTTGATATCGACATTCAACCAACCAGTAGGCACCTTTAAGGTGTAATTATTATCTAAAAATAATATAAAATTATAAAATTTATTTTTTTAATATTTCTAAATAAAAAACGTCGTCTGCGAACTGATCAAATATTTTTATAAATTGAGAAACTTTTTTCGATATCCACTGAAATGGGCGCGAATATTTGAATTTCACCATGTCTTCCGTAAATCGTTTTATTGATATTTACCTACAACCTTATGAGACTACAGATAGAGTTTTGAAGGTTTAAAACCTAACATTTTTGTCCAATACGTTTTCTTATTTTCCGACACTCAATTATTTTCCTATTTCTACAAATTCGATGAAACGACAAGTATGTATACTTACTATTATTTAGCACATTAAAGCAAACATTTTTAAAACCGGTTTACCCACAACCTTAAAACACAATATACGACATAAAAATAAATATCGATATCCCAAATATTTCAAGTACGTAGAACTAGAACAAATTTTGTAAAATTGTTATTAAGAACAAAAAAAATCAACTTAAAAGTAACAAAAGACCGAAAAAGCATTTAAAAAAAAATTATTAAAAGCAAGATAAAATATCGTTTATTTTATTCTACGTAGCATTAATAATGTTTATAGCTGACATTGCTCATCGTCACAGACCAATAGTGCAAATGTGAAAACGCCCACAAAATCCGGGCTATCGTATATGGTATACCTATAAATTATAATATGCGGTCTACCGGTGAATTAACGAATATTGTAAATTAGTAAACTATCTACCGTCGACTTTACATAAGTACACTATAATACCTAACAAATTATAATTTCTGGTGAGTATTTAATAAACAATAATCTATAATAATATATTTAAAAATATTTTATTTAGTTAACTTCGCAAATATTTTAATTTCGAATAAATATCTTGAAAAAAATGTTCGATAGCCGGAAAAAGTCTTATTGTCGACGTCGAAACAATACCACATGCTTAGGGAATATCAGATACGATGATTACCAAAATAATAATTATATGACAATGATAAATGATTATTGCGAGCATTTAAAAACTTTGTTGCAGAATTCTATTGATGAAACTTTGTGTAGTGATTGGAATTTTTTAAGCATTTGAATTTGAAACGTTGACAAAGCACATTTTTGTAATAACAAATTCATAAAGCTGAGCGTTTATATTAAAATTTGATAAATTATCAAATAATATATAGTAATTTTATTCGATTTGGCTTCAAATTTCTAGAAAATTCATATTAAACATTGTATAATATTGTTTGAAAAATACAAATAGTACAACAAAATACGTAATGTACTTATTAAGAAAAATGAGCTAAATATGCAAAATTTGCAAAATTAAAAATATTATTCCTATGTATAATATTTTATTAATGTATAGGAACTATTTGTAAAGACATCGGTTACATGCGTGTCGAAATAAGCGTTTAAGATTTATTTTTTTCTCGTAACTAGTTTTCCAACAATTACAAACGAAAAAAATTATCTAAATTTCTTAATTTGTTTGAATGTGTAGTAAAAAATATTTTCTTACAACCGATTTCATGATTTGAATATAACACTAATGTATCGCAATATATGTCTATAATATTATAGATACTTTTGGTGTTTACATGCAACTTGAAATTGTTCACGTACTTAGTATTTGAACGTGAAGGTAAATGAGTTACTTTAATTATAACTAGATGTCCTTCATTAAATGAATAAATCTTCAGCTACTGTGCTCAATTTTGATTGCCAACTGTTTTAAAAATTATTCCGCTTGGCAACAGAAATGTAATTACAGATATTGAAAATGCGTCACCGTAATGGAAAATATAGTTATCAAAATTCGCAAATACAAAGTACAAGCATCATGCACGGTGGACCCGCGGAGTCATCATCTGACCTTATTCGTACCCTCCCGTACAGCAAAGCACGTACGCGGTGGATCGGTCGACCCTCATTAATAATCACTTACGTGACCGTGGGAGGGAGGGAACTGGGTACTGGTTACTCTGAATATGCATGTGTGCATAAGATGATCTCTGCCGATTTCTTTTTCTGTCGGTTTTTACAATCTTCGACCGTAAGCATAATAATAACATGCTTTACATCAATATAAAACATTTATTTTATTAATATTTAAATAATAGATAATATACTATTATAATACAATATTATAATACTCTATTATATAATATACTAATTATAATACACTATTCATAGATTACCTACATTCACGGTACACAGTGAAAGACCCATATTATTACGATAGTAATATAACTATTATAACAACTCACAAGTAAAAATATTTAGGTTTGGAAATATTAAAATAAGAATTATAGATCTTATTTTGTAAGTAAAAATGTCCTTTATTTTATCACATGTTTAATATTATTTTTTATGCAGTGGAGGAGGAGTGTACCTTCTGCCCCCCCCTTCCTCCCCTTGAGTTGAAGTCTCAAACAAGCCTCCGATATACCTTTCGTGTAGTGACCATGTTATATATGTATATATACATTATACATGTTATATATGTATATATATACATGTTATATATGTATATATACATGTTATATATGTATATATACATGTTATATATGTATTATATAAATACGTGTTTTCGTTATAAGAATATTTTTATAACTATATAATATGTGTGTTCCTAATATCCATTTTAGTCATTATTTCGTGTGCGAATGGAACGACACGAGTTGAAGGAGCACGAAATACAAAAAATAAGTATTATTAATATGAAAGAGCGTTCAATTCTAAAAAAAATGGTATAGGTCAGAGGTTTCCAAACTTTTCATTGTACAACCCATTTTTATAAATAACCTATACAATAGGTTTTATGTTTCAATTCACATTATTCAATGAGTTATGAGGAATTTAAATAAGAAGCATGTCGTCATTGGGCCTGGGCGAAATGGATTATATTATGTGTGTAATATTTACTCTTTTCACACAATGATTTACCAGCCTAAATTTTTATTTATTTTGACGATTGATTTACATATAAATGTGTGATTTATTTGTGTTAAAAACGATAGAAGTATCAGCATTTTAATACAACGCTTAGTTTTTTAAATATTAAAATCCTAAAAGAGACACTTTTGTTATACGACGCATCTCGTCGGTTTATTTTGATACACGAAGAGCGATGATCGAACGATAGGTCCGCCACTATTATTTAACTCTATGTATTTTTATAAATAAAACTATATTTATGCATAAAAAAATTATATTTTCGAATTTTTGTTGTAGGTACCAGCTGTGTACCACCCGTCTGTGTTCGGAAGTTCAGCAACGTATTTACTCGTATAATTTAATATTTTTAGATTTAATTCGTATCATGACTAGTGCTTATTTATTTGAACATGAATTTGAAAATGATGAAGCTTTCTTGAAAATGATGGTTCAAATGTGAAAACACTATTAACACTCAATAACTTAAGTACCAAATGACTTCTAAGACACATTTAACAAAATTATGTTCATAATATTGTATATAATTAAAAATACAATGAAATGGATAAGATAACAGTGCCTAACTGCCGACCCGCCAGACGATCGCTGTTCATAATTTCTTGATAAATCTCCGCGCTGCCGTTATTTGCTACTGGTGTAGTGCCGTAGACCGTAGTGGTGTGTATTAAACCAAAATATCTTTTTTAATATTTTAAATAGTTAAAAACCTTAAATGTATTTTGTAATTCTAAAACTTCTATCGTCTTTAACACACAAAATCATACATTTATACGTAAATCAAACATAAAAAATAAAATGTTTAGATTGATGAATCGTGGTGCAAAGCGACAACACGGGTAAGATAGGCGATTACGGCGAGCCGGGCCCAATGACGTCACGCGACTATTATAAACGTCTTAAACGTCTTAATATTATCTCATAATCATAAAGTATTAATTTTATTTACATTGGATTTTCTTCAAATTGTTTTATACGGTTGTGACTACATAAATTTGACATAGAAAAAGAATTTAAAGATTTTTTTTGTTGTTGTGTACTCCTTTAACGCGAGCGTCTAGCCGGGATCTCACGTCGCGCGTTTTGTTGACATTTCGTGCAGGGACCGGTAATGCGCGTGTGTAAACCGCGTGTGTAACCGCGTGTGTAACCTGCAGCCGCCAGTGAGGAGCTCACGTATTTTCCCACAGTGTGAACGAACACATTGTTTCTTTTGGACACCATATGTGACGTTATTCGAATCACCTGATTTGTAGTCCACTATAAACAGCGGTTCCTAACCTGGAAACTACCTAGGAGCACGCAAAAAGCAATTTATTGGACAGTGGCAAAAAAATGCTGAATTTGTTTTATTTAAGACTTATCGTTCCGAACGTACGCCGTGCATATTATATCATTATATCATTAAATGAAAACTCGTGTCGTACAAATAAAAAATTAACCATCGACTTATCTTACTGCAGATAAAGGTGTAGAATGTAACGGTTGTAGACAGTGGCGTGGCGAAGGTATTATTTTGGAGCAATTGGTCCTTCAATATTTTTGGTGGGTGGGTGGTCCCCTTGCCACAAAATACCTAGCCACCTTGGTGACTAGGTTTATGAAAGAAAATATTAATACGTATACGAATATGTATCTTACTTGTGTAAGACATACGTGCTAGTGTGCTAAATATTACGGATATTTTGTAAAAATTTTATTTTTTGCAATGGTGGAATTTTTGTTAGCGGGGGGGGGGGGGGTACATTGCATACATTTTCGCTCCTCATCGAAAATGAGTTCAACATGCCACTGCTATACATACATACGCACGGCCGTCGCTAAGGGTCACGTTCACACCATATACATACACACGGCGACCCGTGTTACACGTCTAAGAACCCATGCTTGTTGTCATATTAGTATATCATCGCACTGTATACGCACTATCGTAAAATACACGTATTCTATTTCCCTAAAAGGTTTTACCATACAGACTAGTGGTCTTCAACCTGCAGTGCGTTTTTACTATCATCCCGATTGTTCATGGAGCCGTTAGTTTGTTTATTAATTTAATACTCGTTTCAGAATACCATTTTGACGAGGCAGACTTAAAATCAATCGGATTAATTTCACTAATTGATTTTTGACGGTTTGAGAATACGCCCGAGTTCTCACGACGGCACTCGCATTACCTTCATGCCTACACACCGTATACACGAGTACATACTCGTATTACTCATACATTGTACATATACATATAACATATTACTCGTACATACGATAAATTAAAAAACATATTATATTACATTATATTACCTATATTTATTATTAGTATTGGGCGAATACTCAATTTTTGAAAAAATTTCGAGTCGCGTAATATACAGTCAACACGTTATAAAAGTACAAATTTGCGCACTTCCACAATTTTCGCCCCTGGCTTAAGCACGGTTTTCCGCATAATCTTGCTACGCATACACTTGATTAAAACCCACGTCAATATTTATTTATTTATTTATTTTTTTGTGTACGGGCTGAGCCCTTTCGACAGTTAAAAAAAAAACAATAAGAATATTCTAGAACTCGTGCGATTACATGCGAACACTCCGCTGTTTACGATTGGACTCGACTCGAAAAAAGAATAATACTCGCCCAACACAATTATTACATTGTATATGTTAAAACCAGATGAGCTAATGAAAAAAATAATTCCTCGATACCAAATCGTGTATACAATGCGTGATCTCGCCTTCGGCCTCTCCCCATCGCCAAGGTTTTTTATTGTGACGAGGCGAAGAGGGTCAAAATAATTTTCAGCAAGATTCACGTGTTTAAATATATGTATAATAAAACGTCGTTCTTTTGTACCGCCACGGGCGCGCAGCCGGAACAAATGAATGTGCACCACGATGCCACAGAGTCGGGAGAAAGTGTTCACGAACGCACGGCCGCCGCCAAGGGTGGCGCGTACATTCTATTCATACATACGCACGGCCGCCGCTAAGGGTCGCGTTCACACCATATGCGTACACACGGGGACCCGTGTTATACGTCTTGGATCCCATGCTTGTTGTCATATTAGTATATCATCGCACTGTATACGCACTGTTGTAAAATACACGTATTCTATTTCCCTAAAATGTCTCAAGTTTTTACCATACAGACTAGTCGCAGAGGTTCCCAAACTTTTTGTTGTACGACCCATTTTGGGAAATTGTTAAAATTTGGCGACCCACAATATCAATAAATGACATTTTTTTTTGCTAATGACAAAAAATTTAAAAAGATAGATTTTATCAATATATATTTATAATTATTTATTTAGTTAGTAAAAAAGGAGTATTAATTATTTGATTAGTATATAATTTTAATGTGAAGGATGTAATTGCTTCCTATTTTTCATCACTTCATCGATATCCACTTCAACATTAGTATGTTTGAGTCGCAACTCGCAGTGAGTTTGACTGAGTGTGTGTTTCAATTTGCTCCGTAATTTGGTTTTTATAGCAACCATTGCCGAAAATCCGATTTCACAATTATATGATGAAATAAAACAGTAGTATATAAACAGTAGGATACATTTCTTGAAGAGATAGCCAGAAATTTATTAAATTTTTTCGATTGAAATTCATTTTAATTACACTATCTTCAAAAAGTTTCTTTAGCCCTTATTAATAACTCATTTTTCATGTCATGTTCTTGAAAAGGATTTGAAATCCATTTCATTTGTTGATAGTTCTCCATTTATCTCAAAAAATATGAATCAAAATTACAACTACGTGTACCTATCGTATTCGATGTGCCGCGTGTGACTGAAAATTATCAAAATGTTAGAACGTCGTGCAGGTACCTATTAATTTGTGTTCTGATAAATCATTTCAATAACTATTAATCTAATTGCATCGTTCTGATTCGGTTGCTGTAAACTTGTAATCGTCACACTCACAGATAACGATTAACGATAAAACTGAATTTGAACAACAACGAAAAGTAATAGATGATTAAAAAATGTATTATTTCAAAATATAACGCGACCCACTAAAAATATAATCGCGACCCACTTTTGGGTCGCGACCCACAGTTTGGGAACCGCTGGACTAGTGGTCTTCGACCTGCAATGCGTTACCGTCGAGGGAGCCGCGTACGCAGAAGAAACCAAAATTAAAATCGCAATGTATCGATGTAATTATTCTTTCACGTACATGTAAAGTGTATGTGATGGACATGTATTTTTTTCTGTGATAATAATAGAAATAAATATTTTGGAAAAGTTTTCGAACTGCGTGGTAGAAAACTTGATTCCGGACGGAAGGTCGTCAAATATTGTTTATTTTATTTTTTTTACTATCATCCCGATTCTTCATGGAGCTGTTGGTTTGTTTTAAAAATCAGAAGAGCCGGGGATCCGAATATTTTTGATAACCACTGATGTAGACACATAGTAGGTATATATACACGTTTTGACCGAGGAAAAAAACGGTGACGGCCAATAGATTAAAACTAATCCGTATATTATACACGGCCACCGCACATATGGCCTCTATTCTTCCCGTTGGCTATATGGCCTTAAAACGCATTTTCCGTTATATTTATCTTTTTTAAATTTTATGTCCTTAAGGTTTAGGTTTCGTATATATATGGTTGTGTCTCTGTAAGGTATATGTCGACTGGTTACTGGACAAAGGGGAACACACACATGATAATATCATATTTGTATATACAATATACATGCTACATTGTACATGTCGTATACTCCGATCATTTCTACGTGCACAGCACAAAAACCCAAATAAATAGTATAATATACGCTTGTTGTTAGAGTACAATTGATTTTTTCGATCGAGTCACCAGAGAAGACCCATGATTATGGTATCTTTTTCGTTTTTGTGCATTATTTTCCTTTATAGTGTATATTGACAATTTTTTCTTAAAATTACTTACTAAACGTCTAAAATAAAGTATGTATTAGTTTTTATGCCTATAGTTTTAGATATTAAAATTGTTTTATCGTTTCGAAATTTACCAAGCATACATTTGCTATTATCGTATGTGGAAAATTACCAATTTATAATTAATAGTATTTGATGCCTAGGTCTACATAATATTATATACCGTATATCAGTGGTTCTTAACCTTTTTCGGATGACGGAACATTTAACATTTTATAAGATTTTCGCGGAACACAACCGTAAAATAAAATAGTAATATACCTATACATTTTTAATTTTTTTAATATATTAAGCAATGAATTTATGGCATAAAATTGTTTGCATGCCATACATGTTAGTGTAAGTCACTAAAAAATAATAAAATAATAAAAAAAGTTAAAAAAATGTAAAAATTTTAAATTGAATACTTTGTATGAGATATTTGTGCCTGATGATTTTTGCGCTGTTAGACAAATTTTCTCCACAAATCACACAAAGGGGAATTTGACAATCATTTTCGTAAACATAAGAGAACCCAAAATTTAAAAAATCATTGCAATATTGATCTTTTTTATTTTATTCTCATTATTGAAAGTATCATCATTGATATTGCTTGTATTTGTACTTGCATTATCAGTACCAGAATCATGTTTTCGTTTTAGAAATTTGTCCATTTTATTATTAAAATGATCGTTACAAATGAACTTCTAATAATTAGAATAATTGGATAGATTATTGTATTAATTAAATAAATTTCAAATTGAAAAAACAATTTTTCACTGATTTTAAAATTTTGGCGGAACACTAATACCAAGTCCACGGAACACCGGTTAAGAACCACTGCCGTATATGGTTACTATACTATAAAAAAAATACGAATTACGATGTCGACCGAAATCGGAAATATTAAAACGTTAAACGTGATATTTTATGACACGGCCATTAGCAGCGATACCGTCGCGGTATGTTGTTCAACCGTCTTGCTTTTATCTGATTTTTCCAAAGAAATCCGCCTTTATACGAGTGGTCTCCCAAAATAATGATCCGTGTCCATTAGTGGAAGTCACTATACAACAGGCGTCGGCAAGCAATTTCTATTGGAGTCCTAAAGATTAAAATAATAAATAAATGAGGTCCAGTGAAAAAAATCTTTGTCAAATCTTTATACTTTTAAAATGGCAGTATATGAAAAAAAAATGTATCTAGCTATAATAATTAATTTATATTAAAAAATTACAATGTTAGGTAAATAGGTAAATAATAATTGTGTAGAGTAGTAATAATAAGAAATGACCAAGTAATTTAATGCAAAAAATTGCATTTATTTTCCTTAGCCAGTTATTTTGAAATTGGGAACTCAAGAAGGAACAGTTTATTCATATACAGGTGAGAGTCTGTTAATTTTGTCCGATACTCTTTTTTCAAAACATTAATTTTTGAAAATGATGCCTCACAAATGTATGTCGAACCAAAACATCGTATAACCAAACATAATCAAGTATATAGGTACAATGCGTGTTGACGGGGTCCAGAGTTTTGCCTTTCGCGGTCCGCCAGTTGCCGACCGCTGCTATACAACAAAATATCCAACATTTATTAACAATGTAACAGATGTGTTCGCAAAAAAACAAAATCGGCGAATTGATTTAAATTATATTCGAATATAGTTATTTTGTGTAATTTACTTTTATTATGATGATCTAATTTTTAAATAAATTTTTTATAACACCATACCTTTGGTTGTCTAGTAACTAAACTAGTAACTAGACTCTAGTTGTCTACCTTACAATATTGTTCACGCGCCGCCACTGGGTACAATATCATGGAACAATATATTAGTTAGGGACATAGGTAGTTGCTACTATATAATGGATGTAGATATAAGAGATTAGAGATATAGCGGCTATAATAATTGTTAATATTGTCAGATGTTATTATTAAATTGGACATATTTCGCACTGAGCACACTGCAGCCCTGTTCGGTTTTCGACACAGTGGTTTTCGGAGTTGATACCACAGAGCATAATGTTGATATGATACAAATTAAAAATATTATAACAGGAATTGATTAGCTTAGTATTGTAGTTCTTCGGTAGTTCAGTAGTACTCTGTGGTAGAACGGAATGCAGTATGGTATCGCAGCAGCTCACGGTTTTCACTACTTAATCACAACGTAATAATGGCTTCGATGAAGAGGAAACAGGCTTTCGTTTATACTTTTATCAGTACGATTAGAGTTCAAATTTCGCCTGCGCGTAATCCGCTAAGACGACGGTCATTGGATTGTAATAACGATTAACAATATTATACATGCACCGTTCGTTTGAAATACTACCGGGACACCGCCCAGAAATATCAAAATTCAAAATATCAAAATATGCGATTAGATAGCGACGCGAATAACCCGTGGCCCTCGTTTGTCGCACATGTTTTTTTTCCCGACTTCTCATCGAAATGCGCGCTAACGATTTGCGCCGAGGCGGTCCAACGCGACGGTTCATCGGAAACGCGATAATTCGGAGACGACCGTTGGTAACACATTGGATGTCCGTAATTATAGGTTTATCCTAAATACCAGGTACGTTAGGTCACCAGCTATATATATATATATATATGCTCAACTGTTGAGAATTATTGATAAATTGTAAATAATAAAATCTTTGATAAGCGTGCGTTTGGTAAAATCGACACAACTGGCGCGGGCGCATGCATATATTGTACGTATGTGGGCTGTGTTGCCTGTGTACAATAATTACGTTCACATTAAAAATAATATAAATAAATTTAATCAACATTATACGAGTACAACGTGCGTACCGCATACAGTGTTGAAATATAATTAATAAATATAATAGCGATATTGTTATTAACGCGAAGCTATATGAGTTATATCTTCATCATGCTAAATGAGTGACTTTTAAGTTCACAAAATAATTTTAATTACTGCCCATAAATATAAGTGCCTTTCAAAAATATAATGTCATGTTGCTGTAAAACCATTTAATGTTCTAAAAAAAATAAAGGTGGTGCACGAGCCGTCACTGTATACGAGACGCCCTCGGAAGTACGCGCCTATTGTTTTCTTATTCATTTTTATATAACAGAGTTTTTTTTTTTTTTTTGGTTCTGACAAAACAGACAGTACGCGTAGCGTGTTTAGGGGTAGATGTACGTCAATTACGCCAGAAATCGTAAGTGAGAAAAAAAAATATGGGATTCATTAAGGTCATGCGTCAATTACAATATCGAGGTACAAAAAACTTTAAAAACAAAATAAAAAAAAAAATAAAAACTTTTAAAAAAAGTTGCGACGGACGATATTGAAGTACGAAAATCTTTTAATAATGTTTGCGAATGGCTGAGCATAATCAACCATTTGCGGAACCAGATGTCTTAATGACACTTGTTGTAAACAAAAATTTGTTGTTGCGCCGAGATTCTTGGGAATATGCAACCCAATGTATACACTACTCCCAATCGCGGTGTCACGAGCACGAAAGCGGCATACAACACGCCGACGGCGACGACGTAATGGATAGGCACAGTGAAGACACAAGGGAATGTAGAAAATTTGAGTTTAACTATAAAGGGGGGGGATGCTCTACTGGTCGGATCGGTCTGGTGCAATGACCTGCAAAGTTCACATAAAATCGGATGTAATACTTAATACTAAACATTCAGGGCACAACTTAACTTAAACTTACGACACCGAATGAATGGTACTACTGACGATGATGACGAGCAGATGGACACGAACGACGAACAAAGCAAATGAATCACGAACTTGTTGACGGGACGGTTCACCGCAGTTGAATTGACAATGCCATGGACTGAGCAACGTTGAAAGGTATTTGTTTATTGAAGAAAGACGTTGAAAGGTATTTGATTATTAAAAGGTATTTGTTTATTGAAGAAAAATCACAGGTGAATTTATAGTAATGATACAAATATAATAATGATCCGCGCCGCAATGGCCGATGGCGTAGTAATAACAAAAATAATAAATTTGATTGATTTCCGCCGCAATGGCGAGAAAAAAGCAAAACAACGATGTGAAAAAGAAAACGTGGTGTTACAAAAACGACCGACGATCACAGAATGAATAAGGTTAATACAGGAAAAATATACATTGATAAAACTGTTATA
Source organism: Periphyllus acericola (assembly GCA_949715065.1). Classification (NCBI taxonomy): domain Eukaryota; kingdom Metazoa; phylum Arthropoda; class Insecta; order Hemiptera; family Aphididae; genus Periphyllus; species Periphyllus acericola. Next base: position 20,614,286 of record OX454264.1, read on the forward strand.
TAACACATGCAAGCGAATAAAGCTAGTACATAGTTGATTTAAATATTTACAATACAATATTAAAAACACAGATTACACCACACGGACAATTTGGATGGGAAAGCGGGAAACAGATAAGGAACGTCGACGCAATCGACATGCAATTTACGCGAATTTGCGTAAACAATATACTTCATTAAAAGTTTATTTAATTTATATATATATAATTTATATTCTGTTACTGTTCTATCATATACTTATGATTGAATTTAAGTCTTAAAAATATGCAATTCGCAACAAGTTATCTTACGATTATTTTTATTATAATTTTTCTTTGTGTGTTTACTTAAAATAGAATATTTTTCTAGTGCGATCGATATGTACCTATTTAATTTGTGATAAATTCAACGGTGCAGAACTCGATTTCTGCTGTTAGTCTAGAAAATTCGGCGCAATACGTATAGACGAACGCCGTCTTGTTAACCTTTAAGATAAATGAAATTATGACATCATTATAATTAAAATGTAACGTACATATTCGAATGGTTTATGGGTACCTATACATAATAAGTACATTTTTACATTTCGCAATTTAAAAATCGTCCATAACCGTGCGTGCTCGATTTGAATATTTTATAGAATATTTACTATATTATTTTCATGATATGTTTCTTATGCGTGTATAATTTCGTATTTATTATACGGGAGTAATAATAATTAGTATTACTAATATTATCAATAAGCTGCTGAGTGTACGTTCTGTAGCGATGTGCGAGTCCAATTTTAAAACGCATGAAGCATAAAAATATAAAATATTAATTATTCTTTTCAAAAAACGAAATATTTAAACTCATGTGTCTTTTCTGTTTTATTGGGCCTTCGTAATGGTTAAATGTACTTCCGAATCGAGTTATCGAACAAATAAAATATTATATTTTACAAAGCATAAAAAGCAAAAAAATTATTTCTTCACTGCAATACAATAATACGGCGTGATCCTGTTAAATGTTTAAAATGGACAGCTAGGTTGGTAGTCGATCGTCGGTATACACGTACAACAGTTTTCTAGAATACTTAATGGCCAAAAGCATTATTTTGCAAACGCATACAGGTATATACGACGAGGTATATATTGTACATGTTTAATTATCAATTAATTTTTTTTCAAACCTATGTTTGTAAACACTTCCTACGAGCAAGTACCTCTAACGTACAATAACGCGTTCTCTTATGTATATTATAATAGGTTTAATGTATATTTATTAGGAGTTACATATTATAAGAAAGTCAAAGAAAGTCAAGAATATCAAATTCGATTTTAATCGTCTGACCGGCTTGGTAAAATAAACGTAGAAGGTTTTTTTATATATACAGGTAATATACAGGTACAGATATTTTTCCAGTTTCTAGTTCCATCTAAATTGTATACGAGTATCACAAGTAAATGCTCTTCGAGGCTGTAATATATGTAGATCGGTGCAGTACTATAAAAAAAAATCCCAAACGAACGTCTCGGTTCACAGCAGTGTACGCAGTACGCGTACACGTCAACGTATAAGTTCAAAACACTCTCATATAATATGTATAGGTACTTATATTATACCTACATGTATTTATTTTTTACCTTCCGCTGTATACCGTCACACAGTGGCGAAGCTTGGGTTCGGGATTAGGGTAGACAAATTTAAATATATACAAATTTAAGATTTGATAGCTTATGCAATAAACCATATGCCATATTTATAGTTATTGGATCCCAGTCGTTACCTAGATTTTCACTTCCAGCTAACCATGCATATTTTGTGTACCATGATACTTGAAATTTTCGTATTGTTTTCCCATCAACCGTTTCCAAACTTAAACGTGGTGTTGGTTTTTTTCGTTTTTAATTGAAGTTTATGTTCGAAAGAATAGTTGTGAATTCCTACTTTTAAAATTTCACTAATTATATCCGAACACTCCGTATTATTAAATTTAAAACACTTCGCGTTCCAACGGGAAATAACAACTAAATGTATTATAACATAAATAAATTATGTTTACTGTTTACTACACTATGTAGTTTATCAGTTTATGACGTTTATGTACTTCATAACTGACAAGTGACAAATACTATTTATTATATTTATTTTATTCTATTTTATTATATTGTTGAAGAAGTCTAATAATATAATATAATAATTGGTTTTGAAATTTCGATTACGTTTTGTTTTTGGGGATATCCCGGTTCAATCACAATAGCGATAGTAATAACGTGTACATTATCGTTACAGATTATGAGATGATAAAGCACATATTATATAATATATTAAATAGGAAAATTCTTAATACAGTGATAACCAATTATTAATCGATTAAATTGTTCGTGAGAAATGTCTCTTTAGTGGCTTGCATGAGGTACCCCTTTATTTGTCGCCCACCACACCACACGGCTATGGGTATGAGACATACTATATCCGTGTCTCAGAGGGCTTATCTTGGTTGTTTGGACTTGTTGCTCCGCGGCCGAAATTAAACCTATATAATATGCCTATTGTGTCTGTATATATAAATACTTATATGATTAATATTATTTTAATATAGGATAAACATAATTTAACGATGGAATTATGAAAAATTAAATGTAAAATGCCAGTGCATTTACAATATACAATATTATAGTATACTAAATATGCAATCAAAAACTGGGTAGACAATGTCTCTTTGTCTCATAGCCCATAGGTAGCTTCGCCACTGCCGTCACATAATAAACTAGGTGGCATTATATGGACGATATGTTATATAATTATGTGTATATAATATATATAGGTATGTATGCACGCGGTGCGCTGCAGCAGTATACAAGGATTATTCATATATGCATGATAACGATGAATAAATTATACGTTGAAGGAAAACACATTATTTGTTTGCTGCATTTTATATAGGCATAATATTATCTGTATACGTGTTTTATATAATATACTGTATATGCCTACCCGTACTATAGCTGTACGCGCACAACGCATGTATTATAGTGAGTATACAAGTGAAAATGTCATCTGTAATAAAAAAAAAAATCTGTGGACATGCGTACATACCTGCGCGAAGACCCGTCGCGTAAATTGTTTTTTACCGATAGGACGGTAAAATGGACAGAGATTTACATACAGATCGATATCTCCCGTGTTAAGACAGACAATCAAATTATGTTTTCTTAATGAGCATCCTTGACAAAAAGCAATTTTGTTGACAACAGTTTGGTAAACAAAAGTGTATATTATTAAAAAATTTAAAAAATAAATATTTTATTTTATAATTTTTGTGAAATCCGAAGACAGCCGTTTTATACAGAGTTACATTTTTAAGAGAGCGAAAATTCGTATGTACGTATAAAGTGAACCGTTGGAGTTTTCTCTCACTGGCTTTGCCCCATACTCACTGCAATATACCAATTTCATTTTTCAAAAACAATTCAATATATTAAAGGACAATCCAACTCAAAAAATGATCTTGTGCTTAAATTAAAGTACATACTATGATTTAAAAAAGGATACCACTAAAATTAATTTGTGACTATCCGTTCACGATGATTTTTTATGTTACGAGTAGTGATGGGTAAATACCCGATAAATAAATTTAGGGTAAATAACCAGGGTATTTACCCGGTATTTAAAATAAATACCCGGTATTTTGGGTATTTATTTTTATTGCGTTTTTCTATTTTATTTCAATGTTAAATAAATTGTAAAACCATTTACCAATATAATGTAACTAAAAAAATGTTACTTGCAATTTGTAATTAAATATTAAGATAAATCATGCTAAAAACTTATGTAGTGTTAAAGCTTTAATTATTTAAAATAAAATAAAAACAAATTATAATTTTTATAACCTACATTATCATGGTATAAAAGAATAAAACATAACAAAATCAACAAAATTCTCTTAGTAAAAATAAAAAATGCAATCCTTTGATTAATATTAAAATAGATAGGTAAACCAACTTCAGCAATGTGACGGCCGCCGGTGCGATAAAAAAAAAATAAATACCAGATTTTGGAAAGGTATTTATGTCATGGGTATTTACCCGAAATAAATTTCTTACCCATCGGGTATTTACCCAGTACCCATCACTAGTTACGAGTAACGTCACGGATTCGTTCGACGCGACGGCGACCATAATATGTTATACACGGCAATATTTATCCGTTTTTGGCTTATCGTTAAGTAACTGCTAATGACCATATTTTTTTCGAATGACCTAATAAAATGTATTCAAGAGTACCTCTTCCTTTTCGAATAATTATTTCATATCTAGGTTTTATATTAATAAAATAATAATAATTATAATACACCACTATCATAACTCTACTATAAAAAAAAAATATTGCTAGGTAGCTATGGGTTTATTTTTAATTTAATTTTTCATTATAAATTTTAATATAGTCTTATCGTCGTATTCAAGTTATAAATATGATTATGATTATAAAATTAATAATATCCTTTATTTCGTGTTAATAGTACTTAGTGGTAAGTAATAACTGTGTGAAATGTGAATGTGGTTGCTTCTGTTATTGGCTGTAATGCACGATTTAGTTACACAATCTTATATTAAATATATATTTTTTTAATGGCCCTTAAACCATATAATTTTGAACCAACAGTGGATGATTTGAGAACAGCCGATAGCCAACCATAATATACAGGGTGTCCCAGGTCTATTTGACTAATGCAATAACTTTTTTTCTATTCAATATTTTTAAGTTTTTTTTTTTGTAATGATTTGTAGAGCCCTGCGCTATAATTTGTATATCTTATACTTTATTTTATTTTTTTACAACAAAAATAAATAATTTAAATTTTGTATTTAATATTTTTCTAATAATCCAAGATAGCTATTTCATAAATAAGTATTTAAAAACCATTTTGGCGTTTAAAACTTTTAATTTGGTTAAGTCGTTATTTTTTAATCAATTTTCAAAGTGTGTAAAATTCAAATTTATTTCTTGCTAATCACTGTTACTGCTGTAGTCGATTTTCAATTGTTTTCTTCCAAGAAACAATAAATTTGTTATCATTAAAAGGTAGGTCATTAGTCATTACATAATATTATTATACATTATTGTATTTTATCATTATTTAACATGGTCACGTGATGCTTACCATGGATGTTGATACTAAATTGTAAGAAATAGTAAAATGTAACTGTAAATTTAATTTTTCAACTATAAGTTCAGTTTTATTTCTTAACATTAAATAATATAACAAATTAAATATTATGGAACAATATACCTAACTAGTAACTAGTAAGTAGTAACTATGAATAATTTTCAAAGTGTGCGCCATGTTTCATTATACATTTTTCATACCGTTCCAGAATTCCAGTTGTCGTGGATTCCAACATTTCAAAAGTAAGAGAGTTACACACATCAATTATGCGTTGTTTTAAATCATCTAACGACGTTGACAGTATACTTTGTCCTTTAAGTAACCCCACAAAAAGAAATTGAGTGGTGTTAGATCTGGAGATCGTGGTGGCCAATTTAGTGGACCTCTAGTTCCTATCCATCTCAATTGAAAATTTGTGTTTAAATAATCACGGACTATATTCGAGTTATGTGGTGGAGCACCGTCTTGCTGAATCCACATATTTACTCGGAGATTTAATGGAATATTTTCTGATAACATTGGTAGTGTATTAGTCAAAAAGTCTAAATAACGTTGGCCAGTTAGTGTGCCATGATAGAAATAAGGTCCAATCAAATAACCACTTATTATACCACACCACACATTGGTAGACCAGCGAACTTGTGCATTGGACTGACGTGTCCAAAATGGATTTGATTCATTCCAGTAATGAGAATTATGCCGATTGACAATACCATTATTATTAAAACAGCTTTCATCGGTCCATAATATTTTTTTCAAAATATTATTGTGGTCATGAAGGCAAATAATTTTTGAAATATATTGAAGCCTTCTATCTGGATCAGAGGGTTTCAATCCTTGTACATAATGAAATTTGTATGGATGGAAATCATTTTTCTTCAATATACGATGTATAGAGCTACGACTGATGTCCATTTCTTTAGCTACCGACCTGACAGATGCATGAGGATCACTGCTGAAAGCTGCCAAGACATTCACTGTATGTTCTTCATCAATAACATACATTTTTTTTGGTTTGAAACCATTTGGAAAACGACCTAAAAAGACTATTTTTTAATGTATATCTTAATTTAAAATTTGTATAATAATAACTGAATTATACATGTATGTATTAGGTTTTAGGTACATAATTTGTTATATTAATTTTATAGGAAATTTTATTGATAATAAAAAATTTACCTGTATTACGTAATTTTGTTTCTATATTACAAAATGTGTTTTTAGATAGCTGTTTCCTTTCTGGAAATTTTTGTAAATACAGACGAGAAGCTTTTACTGTACTTTTTCCTCCACTTTCATAAAAAACTATTAACATATCACGGTACTCTAAATTACTATAAATAGTAGGCATATTTAAGAAAGATAAAAATAAAAAATATTGAATTTTATATTTCAAAAATCATACATAAACTGGTTCATTTAATACCCATTAACATCACATTTAATTATAAAATATTTATAGATTATTCAAATATGCAATTAAGATCATTAAAATAGTTAAGTTTTAGAATAGGTATGTAAATAATTAATGAAACAATATGTATAAAACCAGTAATTCCCAATTCATATAATATGATTGATCATTCGAGGTTTACATTTTGTATGAGCTACAGTGTATTTCATATTAACTAATAAATACTTTCATCATGAGTAGTTATCGTTTGTCTCGCTCCGATTTGGGCTCTACATACTCAAGTGACCAAACAGACATTTTTAAAAAATATAAAAAATATAAAGATATGTGCAGGGATTTGGTTTTAGAAAATGAAGAGTTACAACAGGTAATATATTAAACAATTATTTACAAATTTATTAAAAAAAAATATTGTATGAATAACATATCTCTTAAACAAGTATTTAGCAACTGTAAAAACTACTTTTATACAATAGGATGTTACAATTAATTTATAACAGTTTTTAAGTTCAAACAATCACAAAAGTTTGGTTTTACTTTTAGAAAAATTTTAATTTATCTCGTCAATATGAACTGGAGTGCTTAAAAAATAATGAATTAGAATTAAACAATAGTCAGTTGTCGGATGATATTAAAAAACTGAACGATATTCAGGTAACTAAAATGATTTATAACATTCAATAACATTCTCTGCTATACATGTATGTTTAAGGTTCTTTCACTAGTGACGCTAGCTGAAGAAAAAAAAAATAACCGACACCTATAATATAAGTTAACAATTTGTTGGCTAAATGTTCAAAACAACTAAAAGTATAATTATAATATTACGCAACGGTTTGCAACTAGCAGAGTATTCATGTATAAAACAATATACTCTTAAGTGTTTCAAACAATTTAACCATCAGAAGGATATTAAATGTCACATATTATGCCATGTAGAAAATTATTGATTTTATCTGTTATTAACATGAACTCTGGCAATATATAAATCTTAAAAGGTATTTCAATTAAGCTTTGTATTAATTTTCTAATACAAAGAGATCTGCAATAAAACAACAATTAAGTGTTGCAACTATATTTTTTCTATAATTTTTTATAGTAAAAATAAAAATAGATATAATAAATTACAACTTACATTTTATATTAAAACCAAGATAATGTTAGATATATTTTTAATTTATAGTATGAAAATGTTTTTTTATGTTTTATTTATTAATGAATAATAAACTAAGGAAAATTAGTATTTATTTTATCTTTTATTCTGAAATTCTCAAAGGTTGAAGTCCCTAGTCTTAAAAAGTACATGACAAGTTGACATTAAATACCTATTCTAACAATTTCAAATCATTAACTTAATTATTTCATGGGTTATTTTTTATTCTTAGTAATTATGTAAACATACTAACACACTATGAAATATTCAGAGAAATACTAAAGAAATAGGTAGTAACGTGTTTATCCATAACATTTATCTACACACTTTCAAGCCAATCAAAACTATTTCAGAATGCCCTTATTTTTCTGTTAAGTTAGTTGTTATAGGTATTTATTAAATTCTTACATTAATATTATTTTTTTTTTTTATATAAACAGAGCTATAAATATGGTTAATATTGAATACATAAAGTTCCTGATGAACTAAATGACTAAATGTAAAACACTAATATTATATATCTACTCATCTACTTACAGCTAACAATATTTTTTATGATCTACAATTTTACCATTTACATTTTTTTTTTAATAAAATGAAACATTTGATTCATGTTGTTTTATACTTAAGATGAACTGGTTACAATTTAACTTCTGATGGTTTTATGTATAGGTACATATAACTAGTTACAATAGTAACTATTGTAAGTATATAAATGTAGTATTAAAACAGCAAGGTACAAAGCATTAATTATACAACTAACTGCATGTGATTGAAAATGAAATTGTTTGAACTCTCACCAAATATGTATACTTTTAATGTTGATATCCACCTAGAATATTTTCGTTAACAGTGAGAATATTTTAATTCATTTTATTAATAAATTAATAAATGTTAATATTAATATTAAAATGGTTAGGTTGAAGTATAAATTAATTTAATACAAATGATACTCACATTTTAACAAAAATGTTATTTTGCTATTCAAATTAAATTAAAATCTTCAATTGTAGTACTGTGTATAGGTAATCTACATAATATTTAATTTTGAATATTTTTCTTGATAATAGTAATTTGAAGTGTTGAGAATTTAAAATGTTATTATATGTATGTTTAATTTTTGATTTTTTTGTATCTAGTTACCAAAAGTTTATAAAGATATTAAAATAAAATAATTTTAACTTGCAAACTAATGATAATATGTACCTGTGTTCAAAGGCATTTCCAAAAATATTTTCTACGAATTATGTTCAATCTGATAATTCCATAGTATTACTAGGTATTTCTCATAAATTTAATACAATAGAATTGTCTTAAAATATGAGAAGACAAGTCTTAAGGTTTATAGTGATTATGGCAAAATGTGTTTGATCCATAAAATATCAACTTAACCTAACTTTAAATTTAAAAATGACTTACAGAATAACTATAATTAATATTCAAACCACATGTCATTTGTTTCATAATTCAAAATCAAAATGTTCTAAATTTGTTTAAACGTATTTAAATGATTGAACAATAAAATATTGATGAATGATGATGATTTAAAATAAGTAATAGTAGGTACATCATGTTATAAATTATAATCATATTATGTTAAATTATGATAAAATACGTATTAGTATGTGTATGTATTTAATATTGATTATCAACCTTTTAATGATAACAAATTTATTGTTTCTTGGATGAAAACAATTGAAAATCGACTACAGCAGTAACAGTGATTAGCAAGAAATAAATTTGAATTTTACACACTTTGAAAATTGTTTAAAAAATAACGACTTAACCAAATTAAAAGTTTTAAACGCCAAAATGGTTTTTAAATACTTATTTATGAAATAGCTATCTTGGATTATTAGAAAAATATTAAATACAAAATTTAAATTATTTATTTTTGTTGTAAAAAAATAAAATAAAGTATAAGATATACAAATTATAGCGCAGGGCTCTACAAATCATTACAAAAAAAAAAAATTAAAATTATTGAATAGAAAAAAAGTTATTGCATTAGTCAAATAGACCTGGGACACCCTGTATATAATTCGTTTTTGGAAATAAATGTTAGAGGACGATCAAAAGTAAGTATATCATAAGTTTTCGTTGTCGCGATGTCAGCGGTGATGACGGAGTGTCAGCTGCAGCGATTGTGCTGCAGCTCAAAGAGGGCGTTGAAAGTATACACGTTATCGCGTTTCGACCCCGACCGAAAGACCGACAGCATTACACCCCGGTATGATATCGTATTGTTCGCGTTCACTCTCGTCGTACCACGGTCGCCGCCGCCGCCGCCGACTTCGCAGCCGTGTCGCCGAACGCGATTACGTGCGAGAAGACCGAGCTCAGCGGCAAGCCCGAACGGAAAAATATAATCAATTGGTTTACAAACAATTATTGCAATACTTATGAAGTCATTGGTTCTTACTTTATTCGTAGCCTTAACGAGCGTTATTTTAATGGTTCTAATTCGTTCTATATTATAGTCAAAAAATAAATTAAAATAAACAATGACGATCTTTTATAGTCTTTTATGATTAAAAATTTGAGTGCTGTTTGCTGAAAATATTGAAATAATTTTGCTTTTAATTTTGGTATCAGTTTATCAGAAAATTATTGCAACAATCGAATTTTTGGCGATTGCTTAAACTTTAAAAACTTAATAGAATATTTTCAAAATAAAATTTGTAAATGCATAAGACATTAAGATCTAAATAAACTGAATTATTTTAATTAAATATTGCATTTAATAATAAAAATTAGATAAACCTATTTATAAGACTGACTTTTGTCGATAAGAGCATTTCAATCATATGCTTGATCCCTGATACTTATGCCATATCTAACAATTGTTTACACTAAGATTGTTTATCTATATATTATCTAGATATTATTTATCTAACGATTGTTTACACAAAGATGAAAAAATTAATCGTTTATGTAAACATTAAAAATAAATATATAAACATTTTTCTTAAAATATTCATAAAATTATTTATAATATGGTAATTCCATTTTATTTTACAATCAATAATCGGTAATCGAAAACTGAACCATCTAGAATTTTCGACACACACACACACACACACGCACACACACGCACACACACGCACACACGCACACACACGCACACACACACACACGCGCGCGCGCGCGCACGTACACAGATACGTACACACACAGCCGCGTACATGCACACCCCTGTTTTATTTCGATATAATCATGATTGTGGGCTGGTTTTCGTCGCAAGGGGAAAAGTAATTATAAAAGGAACACCCTATTTTCATTATGGAATTTCATTGGGGTTATTTTTATGTACCCGGCTCATAACGTAGACGACTCGTATTCGTATTAAGGGTCGTGTCAAATGTAGGGATATAAAATATTCTGAATTTTCAATGACAGTTGCGTTGTGTATTATATATTAATAATTATAGCTATAACTATAAGTTATAAGTTATAACTATATAATTGTATTATTAACTTTATAACTTTCGCCTATGTATAATTGTGTGCGTATTGTTTAGATACATCATATTATAAAAAACTGATTTCCGTACATTTAAAATATCAGGATTCTATTATAGAACAATGTAGAACATGTGTTTTTATCGAAATTAAAATTAAGGAAGTAATATACTATTGCTTCAATGATTCGACTACGATTTATCTACCTATTATAATAATAGGTTAGGTATAAGGTCGGTTTCTGCAATGATAGTTAGACTTAAATTAAACTAAGCAGGCAAACACGAAACTGTTTATAAAATAACCTTTGAACTTAACAATTTATTTTCGATGCTCGTTGTTATTATAATGAGTAAATTAAACACTAATGAAAATAATCCGCTATCTGAAGTTCATTATTTTTTACAACTATTTCCGGTTCTATGTAATTTCTTAATTTTTGCACAGAAAATCTTGCAATGGCTTTTTATTTATTCTTTAAAATCCCCGATCCCTAATTACATCGAACACTATGTATGGTAATAGTTTAGAATAACATAGCCACTTTTTTTCTTATTGTGTTATTACTTTTTAAAATAATTGAAATAAAACAGAATATTGAAATTGAAACTAGAAAAACATTCATAATTAAACCTTATGACATATGTGTATATGTTTTTATATGTATTATTTGTACGAAATTATAAATTCAATTCTTCAGTAAAGACAAACAAAATAATCTGTCTGCCTTCAAATACACTATTTCTTTAATAAGTCATTTAAAAAACTAATTTAAATGAATATAGTTGTAAACAATTTTTTTACACGTGTACCTCCATATCATACATTTTATACACAATACTTGCAAATATTTTCGTATTTTAAATCGATGTACATTTGACTACGCTATATTATACTTAAACGAGCACGCTCTGAAGACATAATTAATGTGTCGGCGTGCGGTCTATTATAGCTGAAAATTATAATTATAAGTAATAATCCAATAAGTTATAAGTTATAACCAGGGCTCGAGACTTGTAGCATTTGCATATTTTTTTGTAGTATATGAAAAGATAGCAGAGTAAGCAATAAATGCATTTCAGAAAAAATGAACTCAATACCAACAGTTTTTAGTGCATATTTTTGCATATTCTAGAGGTTTTGCTATTTTTTCGACTCTTTTGCTATTTATTGCTAGTTAATGTAAAAATCGATAACTCAGTCCTGCAAAAATACATATTTTGGCCACTCATCAGTGATCGACAGTTTTGGGATATTATAAAACTCATTGTCGATTGAAAAAAATATTCCTAAAATATTTAAATATCCCATTGCAAGTCAATGTTGTGTTTATCGTATATTTTATCTTAATGTTGTTTCCGTTTATCTTCGACCATACTTGCTTATATACCCAATAATTATAGACTGTTCCGATCTACAACGACGTAATCGATTAGTTTAGTACTGGAGACATTGAAGGATTAAACGGGTTTCCAGAAGACATTTCTAGTCGTGATATTCCTTACTTGAAGTACGCTCCCATCACATCGGTCGATGTAGAGCGCTCATTTTCCGTGTACAAAACATTATAAAGCAATAACAGAAGATCTTTCAAGTTTGAAAATATTCGGAAACACATAATAATACAGTGCTATTATGAAGGTACAAACAGTAAGTTACTTTTTAATGATTTATTGATTTGAAATAATTATATTTTACAGATTGACAAAATTTGACACATACAAATTAATGAGAACAGGAAAGAGTTTTTAGTCATTATTTGTAGAAAATTATAACTGTATAATTATATAAAAATTTTTCTTTAAATTTTAATAATTATAAATTCATAAATATCTAAATAAAAATTTTAAATAAATAATTTTTAAAGCATATTTTCATATTTTTAGTGCATATTATAGCGAATACTTTACATTTTTTCGGCGCATATAATAGCGCATATTTCATGATTTTTTAGTGCTATAAGTCTCGAGCCCTGGTCATAAGAGACTTCGACTGGTAAATAATCAAGATGGAATATTTCATCGAAAGTACAAACTTTAGGAATTTATATGATTGATCGTAGTGTGTGTGTGTGTGTGTGTGTGTGTGTGTCCACATCCGAATTTCGCGACATTCCCTATATCCTCAAATGGTCGAAGCATCAAACACATCGAACGTCAGTGCACCTAATTATCGTGTGATAAGCGTGTATATCGAGTTCGAATCTCGGATGAGAAAAATTATATTTTGCAATTTTTTTCGCAACAGTTTCGTAACACATTTCCGTAAAGTTTTTCCGTAACGTTTTTCGATTCTTTATGCCAAAGCAAAGATATAAAATGTCAAAAACGTTTGGATACAAAAATTATTATTTTATTATTATTATTTATTATATTATTTTATTATTTTAGCTTCTATTATTAAAAAAACACGTTATCGATGCAGTCGACAGCTCAGCATATATGGGCGTTTTAATGATTATTGTTGTAAAGGAAAAATGAAAACACAATCTAACAAAGATTAACTAAATGCTTAGTTATTTTTGTAAAAGGTTAGATATAGTAGCATTTGATACTTGAAAAAAGTATATTATAATATAAGAATTAGAAAAAAGTATTAATTAATTATTTTCACAACTAGGAAAATATTTAATTATACATAAAATCTTAAGCGCTTATAAATTAAAAAAAAAATCTACTCATTGAACAGTAAATTGTAATAATACCTCGTACATTTTCGTATTGCTTGTGGAAACAAATAATTGCGACGTCGGTGATGGTAGGGGCGGTGGTGGTGGCGGCGGCGGCGATGGTGGGTAATGGTGGAGTGAGTGGTGGTATAGGGTCCAGAACCTACCTACATTTTTTTCTAACGTTCCCTCATTAATATTTATGAATTATTATATACTATTTAAAAATAATAATTTATCCTATTTTAGCCGTTAAATATATTATATCATGATCAAATTATAGTATAGTGTAAATAGGTAAGTGGAGATTAAGAGGACGGCTAACCCACATACGTTGTCTTACAAACGTACAACAAAAAAACTGTGTCAAGTAGAATCAATTTGTATAGTAAGCTTTAATATAAGAATAATTCCATCTATTATCGAACTTAAAGAAAAAAACATTATCTGTGTATTCTCGTAGATTTTTTACAATATTTTAATTTCTAAACCAGTTAGATGCTTATTAAAATTATAATATCATGCTTAAGAATTAAAATATATTAGAAAGCCTACAAGAAAACACACATGTTCTTCTCTTTACTTTTGATAATAGGTCAGTTTCCTCCAGTATTAAATCTTGTCCTTGTATTATAATTACATACAAGTATATTATTTGAAATGTGTGAAAACTATCAAACTGAGAATATTCTTCAGAATTTATTTGTGTCTTATAGGAACATGTCTATTCCGTATAGATTTTCGAAATATATGTATTATGGCATTTATATACCCAATATATACCAATAACGTTAGGTACATCTTGAAATGCCGCTTGTTTGTTTGGACGACAGCATAATACGCGGTGAAAGTCACGTAGTTCCAAAATAATATTTAACTACCAATAACTACGAGTATAACATATACCAGTATGGCAGTATAACAGTATAACTTTATTTTTTGTATATCATACCTGATTAGATAGGTACATTACGCATAATTACGGTAAAATGTATTATCTACCACGATGATATATGAACTTGACATAAAATATTTATACGATATATATATATCGTATGTTTATGTATACATACATTATAATTTGTAAGTAGAAACTAGATATAATATTTAAGGTAGATTCCAGCGTTAGACCCTTCATTACCACTAACTCCACTATTGCCGCCGCCACCGCCATCACCACTGTTCTGCAACTCGCAGCTATACATTTTCTGACATTCACATTTTTATATCGCCTCACACCTTTATTTAAATATTATATCACAGATAACTGATTATTGTTGAAGACTTAAAAATTATAGGAAGCGTACCATTATCAGCGATGACATACCGTGCCGATCCTCTCGCTGTGTAGTCCGTCATTACATGCCGCCGTAGTCTACTTTACACGGTCACAGGCCTATTTCGGGTCACCACACACACACCCGTAATTTCTTGGGATTTCAGTTGAGTTGTGCCGCCGTATAAGAATATCTATAATATTATTTTATTTTTATTAATAATTTGTTTAATCAAAAGTTCTACCTTTCTACTTTTTTCTCAATTCCCACGTTGCTGTCAGTTTTATTTATTTTGTGTATTTATGTGTGTGAATGTGTATAAATGTATTATAATACTATGATATTATATCGTTATTATAGAACACACAGCGACAACAACAACATAATATTCAAGTTACCTCATTTTACACCACATAATAATTTTATTTTTATGTACATTATTTTCCTTTTATTTTTACCTATTTTTCCATTAATTTATCCTAACTAGCACTTTCTATGTATAGCCATGATTATAAATACATTTTTCGTACTATAAGTACTCGGAAAATTAATTTTAATTGTAACGTGGCAGTCACCAACTGATTAGTTGGTTACTTATATCTATAATTTATTAAACAACTTATGCACCTACTACAGAAATAGTAAAATATCATTAATAAATGTATGTATGTTTATGTACATCATTAATATTAAAATGAAAAAAAATCGATAGTTATAAATGTCCGTTGTATAAAAAATAAGCTGAATCACTTGGCTTCGCACGGAATACAGTATTGGACGAGAGCATTAACGGATTATTACTTTACATTATTTTAAGCCTATCCATGTTTACTAAACATTTTAAA
Source organism: Periphyllus acericola (assembly GCA_949715065.1). Classification (NCBI taxonomy): domain Eukaryota; kingdom Metazoa; phylum Arthropoda; class Insecta; order Hemiptera; family Aphididae; genus Periphyllus; species Periphyllus acericola. The sequence continues at coordinate 20,630,235 of OX454264.1, forward strand.
CTGTTAATGTTATAAATTGTTTGTTGTTTCTCGCTTGTTAGGTTAGGTTAGAGAAGCTCAAAATAGCTTTAATTAACTTCGCAAGTGATGAGCGTATAGGAGACAATGCATATATGTAATGGCATACGTATTTGACGTTAATATAAAAAAATAATACTGTACTCGAATTTACGAGCCTATAAATAATTATTCAAGAACAAAAGTTCAGAAAATTATTTTATTATTTATCGAAAAACATAAAATAATCGAAAAAAAACATTTATAAAAAAGAAAAAAGTATCATTTTTTTAAATTACTTTTTTTCTTAGTTTTAATTTTTTTTTTATCACGCATAATTACGGTTAATTCATCGTATTCCACAATCAGCGTAGGCAACCTATTATAATATTTATAGATATATATCATATATCATATATTATATATTTGTATTATAATATATATATATTTTATACATTTTTGACCAACAGATTTTAATATCGTACACCTACTCGGAAAACTGTTATTATATCGTTTTTATCAACTCAATTGTGTACATTTTTTTAGTTTATATTATAGAAAATAATTGTGACATTCAATTAATTACACTACTTGAATATATTAATTAAATTTAGGATCTTCGTATATTTTACATTAAGAATAGAGAATGATAAAACTCTTAAAAAATTAAACAAAATAATAATATACAGTCCAGAAATTATTTATAACATTTTTATTTATTTAATTTGCCTTACTTATAGAATTTCCCCGACAACCATCTTTATTTCGTTATATCTGATTTAACTAAGAATACATTATTCTTATTTATCTCGCAAACGTTTTGATACTTACTGTTTCGTGTACCTTAACTAGTTGTACCAATTGTTAAAAACATTTTAACTTGATCAAATATCTTTGCATCATGGTAAGTGTTAATTAATTATATACCTTATATAAATAAATTTGAAAATAGTAATTTAAGAAAATACCTTTTGTTTTCCAAATGTGATAGTTGTCATTGTAGTTAATGTTGGACATAAAAATATTGTTATTGCTAATTATTGCTAATTATTGTATTCCATTTGTCGTATTAGCGTGAATGTATATCCGTACACGTCGGTCAAGCTGGAGTGCAAATTGGCAACGCCTGTTGGGAGCTTTACTGCTTGGAACATGGCATTCAACCAGATGGGCAGATGCCTTCCGACAAGTCAGTAGGTTGCGGAGATGACAGCTTCAACACTTTCTTCAGTGAAACCGGTGCTGGTAAACACGTGCCTAGGGCCGTGTTTGTAGATCTTGAACCGACTGTCGTGGGTAAGTATTTTACTTAATTATCCGTGAAATTTAGGGCATATATTTAAAACACGAAAGATTTTTTTTTATATATATATATAATATAAGAATAACATTTTTTGGAAACAACATTATTTGTGTCGTTCAAACGTGGTGATATTATATTTTAGCTTATAAGTTCTAACTTTAAATTTGAAAATCCTAAAACCAATATTTCTGTGAAAATTAATCAGTTGATCATTGTGTATATTATAATATATTATATAGCATACAGTATACAACATGTATTTGCATATTACATAATATATTATTATAGCAACAGATTGATGTAAGTATATCATATGCGGGATTAAAAAAAAACTATCAATATATATAATACTGGTATATATGTATCAGTAAGATCTATACACAAGTTAAAAATATCACTATTCAAAGAGATAAAACCCAATTTTGATGTATAATGTTACATTAATATATATAAATATATTATTTTAGAAAAACGAAATCTATGTACAAAAATATTTTCAACCCTCGTCTAGTAGTAATTATTGACATTGTATGTCTCTTCCTCTTGTCGCTTTCAACCCATTCTCAAATTTTTCACAGGCATTATAATAAAAGGCGACATTTTCTTTATAATTTGTTTAACTCCGAGATTATTATAAAAATGAAAAGTGACTTTTTAAAGCAGATACTAGGCATAAAAAAGCGATCAATATTGTCAGATAATATAATTGATAAAATAATAGTTATTTAATAATTATGATAAAATGTGGGTCACGATGATTTCGATTTTTTTAAAAAATGGTGTTCCTACCTCTGAAAATTGGGGAACCTCTAGTTTTTGCAAAATAATAAACTTATAGAAATTGTGTTGTTTATAATCGATGTTTTAATGTGCTTACGTTGCATGTTACGTACTAACGAAATGGGAAAACTCAATTCTGAAAATAAAACATAATTCTTAGTTGTATTATATTTTTGTAGTATTTTCATCCGGTGGAATATTTTAAGGACCACTTTGAATTTATACTATTAATTGGTGTGATAAGAATGTTGAGATAAGCAAGAGAACGATGTAGCAGTGATAACTACATGTTACATATTACACTTGTTACAGACGAAGTGCGGACCGGCACGTACCGTCAACTGTTTCACCCGGAGCAGCTGGTCACGGGCAAAGAGGACGCGGCAAACAACTACGCCCGTGGCCATTACACCGTCGGCAAAGAGATCGTTGATCTGGTCCTGGACAGGATCAGAAAGCTCGCGGACCAGTGCACCGGGCTCCAAGGGTTCTTGATATTCCACTCGTTCGGCGGTGGCACCGGGTCCGGATTCGCTTCGCTGCTCATGGATCGGCTGAGCGCGGATTATGGCAAGAAGAGCAAACTGCAATTCGCCGTTTACCCGGCACCCCAAGTGAGTGCGATGGGGCATGCGTTTGCTCTCCCGCGGTTTTAACCCGTGAGCACGTTCACTCGTCCTAGTCCAGGCCCGACGAGTGCATGTGACCACTGGTTTCGCAGTGACCACCCCTTACCTACCCGCTCGCGACTAAAACACATTGTAAACGCATTGTGTGTGCTTGAACTAAAAGTGATAATTATTATTGATCGCGATAACATCATAGATTCGCACGAAATATTTTATTAAATACCCATACACAAAGATGATCTTATTGCTGCCCTTGCCACGTTATACACTCATAAAATAATTATATTTTAGTTTAATTTTCGTAATTATAATATTTTATTACTTATTATTTTCCGCACAATTGTCTTACAAAGTAACAATTTCCTTTTTCCGAAGAATCTCGCGTAAGGGATTCGGTGTAATCATTACTTGCTATCATCACTATATTCTAAGCTGACGTTTACTTTTCACGCGTATTATACTATATAATGCCTAAGACTATCGTTGAAAACTTTAAACTTAGTGGGGCGTCCCATTGCTCAGTAAAACGATCCGGGACTCGACTTTCGTATGAAAATGATAAAAAAAAAAAAAAACCAACTGTTCCCTTCTCCTGCGTGCAGGTATCCACGGCGGTGGTGGAGCCGTACAACTCGGTGCTGACCACGCACACCACTCTGGAGAACTCGGACTGTGCGTTCATGGTGGACAACGAGGCGATCTACGACATATGCCGCCGGAACCTGGACATCGAGCGTCCCACGTACACGAACCTGAACCGGCTGATGGCGCAGATCGTGTCGTCCATCACGGCGTCGCTGCGATTCGACGGCGCGCTGAACGTCGACCTGACCGAGTTCCAGACGAACCTGGTGCCGTTCCCGCGGATCCACTTCCCGCTGGCCACGTACGCGCCGGTCATATCCGCGGAGAAGGCGTACCACGAGCAGCTGTCCGTGGCCGAGATCACGAACGCGTGCTTCGAGCCCGCCAACCAGATGGTCAAGTGCGACCCGCGCCACGGCAAGTACATGGCGTGCTGCATGCTGTACCGCGGCGACGTGGTGCCCAAGGACGTGAACGCCGCGATAGCCACCATCAAGACGAAGCGCACCATCGTGTTCGTCGACTGGTGCCCGACCGGCTTCAAGGTGGGCATCAACTACCAGCCGCCCACCGTGGTGCCCGGCGGCGACCTGGCCAAGGTGCAGCGGGCCGTGTGCATGCTGTCCAACACGACGGCCATATCCGAGGCATGGAGCCGGCTCGACCACAAGTTCGACCTGATGTACGCGAAACGCGCGTTCGTCCACTGGTACGTGGGCGAGGGCATGGAGGAGGGCGAGTTCACGGAGGCGCGCGAGGACCTGGCCGCCCTGGAGAAGGACTACGAGGAGGTGGGCCTGGACACGAACTTCGGCGAGGGCGAGGGCGAAGGCGAAGCGTGAACATGCGCCCGAAACGGTTTTTTGGTCACCCGTGCGCGCTCGCACCAAATGTACATGTATATAATGTCTTATAATTATGTACGCAGTACCAAAAGTTCATTAAACTCACACATTGAATCATGACGTACATTAGTATTGTGCATTCGCATTCGTTTAAATCAACGGTTCTCAACCTTTTTTCATTCACTCACCCCTTGACCACTCACTACTACTTTACGGACCCCCAAATGCCAATTTGTCATATATTTTTACATAAGATATATATGAATTTACGAAATAAGTTTAATAATGAAAAATTTGATTTATTTTGATCAACATGCACAATTCATTGTATATATAAAAATAAATAATAAAAAATAATAAAAAAATAATATTGAGTTAAAAATGTAATTTTAATGTGATCCTTGAGCTTGTTTGTTAGCACTTAACTTTTTGAAATCTGGCTCCACGGATGATAAATAAACTCGTAAGTCTGAACTCACCAAGAGTCTATTGCGGTACTTATTTTTAAAAAATGTGTATGACGAAAAGGCTCTCTCTACTAATACAGAGCTCGTAAACGGTAGTAAAACATTGAATGCTTTGTAAGAAAGCTCAGGATATTCAGGATATAAAAACCTATTTACAACATTTACAATATTTCACTACTAGTTTTACAAGTAATTTCAAATAATTACAACAAATTTCAATTTTTCCGCCATTACGCTTTTTTTTCCGGGGACCCCCTAATGGCTACTCGCGGACCCCCGGTTGAGAACCGCTGGTTTAAATGATAGTACGTTACACTACCTTTCGTAAGTAATCACGAAATATCTTCGACACAATTCGTGCGATGTGCGTGTTCGTGCTGCGTTTATATTTCCTATTTTTTTGTTGTGACTTACGCAGTATGTGGATCCATACTACGCACATTGTACACCTTACACTTATTCTAGGAGTGTTTTTAAAGTTAGTTCTACGTAACCGTTCAGTGTTCAACGTGCCGAGTGCTTGCACCATATTGACCATTATAGCGACAACAGGTTCGACTCGCGGTTATACGTGAAACACGTTTTTACGTTGGTAGGTATACGTGTACATTAGATTTATAGCTACTTCACGAGTCCACTGCTCCAATGTTGAAAACATAATAATATACAAACTTATTTAGTTATATCATTATATTCCGAAAACGATGTAAGTTAAGTATTTATTTGTATCATGTTCAAAATCATTATAGGAAAATACTAAATATACATTTTTGACATGATTGACATTCACTGATGTATCGTCGACACGTTTACTATTTCTATTGATTATGTAATTATACACAGACAAGCCATCAAGTCGTTTAAATCGGTAGTGCCTACTTGGACGCAGCCACTAACGTCGCGGTAATATTTTGCATTCAACCTGATAAGCGTTGGTGCATACTATTCGAAAATCGTTGCAAGTACAGTATACAAGGACTGTAAATAATATGGTTGCGTATCGAGTTACGATAAAGTGGTAGCAAAAAGTTCTTATTAAATATATGAAATAGTTACGTTTTATCTACAGCCGTGAGTATTACTTACATTGACCCGAATACCTTATGCAGTTTTGCGTAATAGTAGAAAATAATGCATATAATACGCTGATAGACGACGAGTGACAAGATAATATAAGATTACCTGCACGCTCGTCACATTGCCTTCTTCTTTACATTTATTTTATTATATATACAGTGTGCTTTTTAAACCTGAAGATGATTTTTTAAATCGAAACTGGTTATTTTCATTAGAACTTTATAATATTATACTCATGGCAATATTTAAATATATATTTTTTTATTTATTGTTATATTTATTTATTTTATCGAAACTTTGATTGGTTTTAGTAAACTATATATATATAGTTTACTAAAAGTGCAATTTTAAATATTCTTATTTTTTATAAATAATTGTATCTATAAACTGATTATTAGGGACGTAGGACTTATAATTTTTTTATGTTTGTCTAGAAAGGTCGGATAAAATGTAAAAGTAAAATTATGTATTAAAATAATTTTATAACCAAAGGATATGGTTATGTGTTTAAAACTTTATATTGCATATTTTGTCGTTATTTTGATAACTAATTCATATTTAAGTACCTATCTATGTTAGATGAATAATTATAATACCATACTTTAAAATTAAATCATAAAAAAAGTTCTTATCTAGTTTATTTTGACAAATTTAAGCATATTTGATAAATTGTTTGTCCTCAATTATTTTTACTGTTCACAAGGAGAATATAAGAGAGTAATTATTTTTTCGAGTATTTATAGGGACCACTTGTAAATATATTTCGTAAATATTCTACTTTTTTAAATAATGTACAAAATAAACTTTTATGAACATATTTATATATAGCATACATATTATATACATTATATTTTATAAGTGCTCATTTAAATGTAAGAATTCATACATCTATTTTGAGATTTTTAAGTACCAGAAGTCCTCAGTCTTACTAACTTCTCTACCTAACCTATATATTATACAAACTTGTACTAAACTATTTATAAAATATATATATTGTGCATACGAATTCTGATTAGTAGATTTCAAAGTTATAATTTATTATTATTTTTTATAATACTTATGATCTATTAATGTTTATTTTATTATTATAACTTTTGAAGCATGTGTTCGATTTGCTTGTAAAATAAATAATAAAAACAATTTTTTGAAATTCGTTTGAAATTTACACCATCTCAAAAAAATCTCGAATGATTGTGTATATGGATCCTCGAAATAATATTTTGTTTTTTATTATTATTGTAGTTGTTGTTTTTTGCAAGTATGAATACATGTTGAGAAAAAAAGGTTTTTGAATATTTTTACAGGTACGATTCCCGAAATCTATAAACCACTACTTGTACATACTTACTAAATACTATTGCATTGCAGGTATATTTCTTAAAACCATATCTAGTGACATTGTTCAGTGTTCACCGTCTCACCGATTTTTACTCGTGTCGTTACAGATATTTGTAAAAGTGTTAACCGGCAGAGGTGGATTTAGGTATGTTTACTGAGGGAACCACAAATAAATTAACATAATAATATATTCTCTTATTGCTATTTGTTATGCCATGTATTACTATACATAATTTAAAATTAAATACATTTTTCTGTGTTTACCGTTGAATTTTTTAAAAACAAGGGGGCCAGTATTCACTAGTCACCAGTCACTAGTCGCGCCATTATATTTGTGTTGTAGCAGTTGACGCTCACTGATTTCACGTCAAGGAATCCGGCGAATTATTTCAACTGTTGAATCTTGTGGAAAAAATTTCTTAACATATATCAAATAGTTCAAAAGAAGCAACTCGTCTGAAACTAAACTTATTCATCATAAACTGAAAAAGGAGAAGAAATGGAATTTACAGATTTTGTAACACAGGTATGTATCTATTATATTAATCATTAGCCAAACAGAAGTACGAAGATACCGACGGATACGCATCATAAATTAACCATGTTCAAAATCTTTTCTTGTAAAAAAATCTTAATCCGGGCATATTTATCATTAAAACTTAAAAAACATTTCAACCAAATCTAATATACGTATATAAATGTGAAAATGAAAACCTTTGAGTGATATATTCTCGGAAACTCCTGAACCGATCGTTATGATTTTTTTTTAAATTGAAGAGCTCATTGCGGAGATGGTTTATGGCATTTGATCGATTCTCTAACTTTAAAAACAAAGGAGTTATCAATTATCATAAATAATAACCTGTTACGTAGACTTAGGGTGGCGACACACTATCGCGGTTTCCTTCGTGAGTACCATCACATGTGTACTTATGGAACGTGACACACTTGGGCGTTTCCACCGCGTTTACCGCTTGCCGCCGCACAGCGCCGTTGCGTGTCGCGGTTTGACGGCAGCGACGCTCGAACTATTTTTCACCGCGCAAAATTAAAACCCATGGTTTGCAATCACATGCATCACACTACAGCGGTAGCAACGCGCGTTTTCAGTGTAAAATAGGTACATAGGTATTTTCAAAATGAGTGTTTTCGACACTGAACTTTTTATTGTGGAAGTCGAGAAAGAAGAGTGCCTATGGAAAATGAATTCCAAAGAGTATTCTCTTTCTTCCCTTGGAGAATTTAAATACCCAAAAGATTCTGCGATTGATATTACTTGCAAATAACGCATATAGCAATTATTGTAATCCATCCTACATAACATTTTTATACATTTAAATAACAGTATTCAAATAGATAATATTAAATAAATTAATGTACTTGAAATTTAATAGTAATTTAAATTTATTAGTTAACTTATAAATGAGGTAGATAAATATAATAAGGATTTTTTTTACAAATTAGGTTAATTACTATCAACTATAATGAAAATCGAATTTACTTGTGATATTTTAATATATGCACAACACACGTGAAATTGTACAACTCAGAGCGTTAACCGCGTTGAACCGCTTTGTAATGTGACACAAATTTACCGAGCGGTGTTTTTGGCCGTAACACGTTTGGGCACAAAACGATATTTTTACCTGGGATTTGGAAGAACGATTGGGAACACAAGTTTACATACACATTCCTTCAAACGCCAAAAATGACAACAACGTTTGGGTACATCAAGTCCCATCTACGTTGCCTAGAGGTTTTTTTATCGCTAGAAAGCTTCGTGATAGAATATCAGTTGGTAGGGAAGTGATGTACACCGAAATATTTCCGCTTGTATTGAAAACCTCTACATCTCTATGATATATGTCCGCGACCACAGCACTGTTCTTAAAATACAGCTTGTACTTCTATTATAGACTATAGAGGTCTTAACTTTTCCCCAGTCCAAAAACGAGGTATCTATACAGTTTTTTCCAAGTCCGGTGTATACGGTATACACATGAAATGCTGCGCATTATTATTTGACGAACCGTTATGCGAGGGTCGTCAATATCGTACGCGCGGTTATTACCGCAACGGTCTATAGCAGCGCAACCATGGTGTTATACGTGGTTTCGACTTAACACTAGAACTCGTTCCGTTTAAATATACGAACGTAAAACGTGTACAAACGAATGTACATAATGTTTTGATGGTCGTTCGGTCGTTCGATTTTTCTCCTCGCCGTGGTGACGACTCATTACTTTTTGTTTTGTAATGGTTTCTTCTTGAAAAGCTTCATGATTAATATGGTCTCCATGAATCGAAATAACAAATTTTAAATTTTGAGAAACTTTTGCTGTTGTGTTACACTTACGATTAGTACAACGAAAAATGTAGCTGTCCTTATTTGCTCTAAATTCACTGAATTTAAAACGATCAATAATCACACACCTTTTACCACGACGGGTTTCAAAAACTTCACTTATACGATTTTCCATGGCTGTTCACTATGACATTGAAAACACAACTGAGGTACAGTCACATTGAGTGAATAAAGAAATTTGAAAATATATATATATATATATAAACCTATATAATATTATATTGATGCAGTCGTAATAAAGATTATAGTCGATAACAAGTACATGTATTACGTATAAATTAATAATTGCGTATATTACGATAATAATTGGTTTGGAGATAAAGTGTATGAGTATACCACTATCGTAGATCACGTGTTTATAAAGTGTACCCAAACGTGTCTTGTATAGTATGTGTATTGTGTACCCAAACGTTCTCTGATTTACCAGGTAAAATTATAAAGTACCTTTTATTTTAAGTGTCCAAACGTTGTGTCTATTTGTACCCAAACGTGTTGGCTTTTGGGTCAATGTGACCAAACGTTCCCGACCCGTGTTTTTAACGCGGTAGTAACCGCGCGGTGCAACCGCGATAGTGTGGCGACACCCTAATAACACACCCGAACTTTCGTAGGCGGTACACGCGCTGGAGACGGCCGCGAACCGACGTAATTATACCGTTTTTCCCGCGGTGTACGGCGCGACAATAATTACAAACTCGCACAAACGACGATCGCGTCGACACGAAGGCGGCAACTTGCAACGGCCGGCTATCACGGCGATTACGCGCCTGCCTGTGCGACCGGGTGAACCCGCCGGAACAGTGTTTGAAGCGTGTGTTAATAGTATGAACACCAAATTTTCACACTGTATAGATCAAAAGTTTATCTGTGTCATAGCGTCGTTTTTTTTCCGATATCATAATTAGTTCTACCTAAAAAAGGTTTTGAAAATTTGTTTTTTTTATGTTTTTCGAAATTAAATTTCAAAATATTGAGTTAAGTTTTTTAAAAAAAACGACGCTATGACACTGATAAACTTCTGATCTATATAGCGTGAAAATTTGGTGTTCATACTATTACCACACGCTTCAAACACTGATCCCGCGTGAAACGTGTTTTCGGTAAAATATTTCGGGTGTGTGGCGTCCTCTTAAGAGGGCGCAACACTGAAAGTGGAACGCATACAACGACCGATAGAAAGCGTTGTTAAGGTGGCTGAAGCAGACCGAAAAAAACATTCTAAACAATCAAAATACCAGACAAAAGTGTGAACTTGGGATCCATCGATTTTAATATAGAAAACAGATTTGAATTTGTATACTAGTTTTCTAGGTTTCGATCGAGGTGATTTTTGATATTTAAAAAATTGAACACGCACTTCAGTTTACAAATAATGGAAATTCGTATTTTTTAAATCCGTCTACCGGATACCGATAATAATAATATTATCTTTACCATTGTGGGGTACGGCGAAAATCATCATGATATTTTATAAATAAACTGTATTTTTCATCACGCAGCACTGATGAGGCTCTAAACGCGTTTGCGCAATAAGACCTATGGTGCTGCGGTGTAACGGGTTGTTGACAGACGTATTGAAATCAAAAACTACCGCTGAACGGCGGAAAGCAGAACATAACGGACTAATTAAATACATTATTCTCGTAAAACATATTTTCGTATTTCCAATAATATGGCTTATTGAGTGGTTTAAGAGTAAAATTAACTATTATCAATATTGTAGAGAAGAAGTTTTTCTAGGACTGTATAGGAACCGATTTTCGATAATTTATTTGAAATTTCATGTATTAAGTTTTGAAATTGGTGTTATTTTACATATTTTTCGTTTTAACTATCGAGTTTAATAACTGAAATATCAAAATTCGGCTCCTATACAGTCCTAGAAAAACTTCTTCTCTAAAATATTGATAATAGGTGATTTAACTCTAAAACCATTCTATAAGCCATATTATTGGAAATGCGGAAACTAATTTTGTATACAATTTTTCCTTACTGTTGCGCCCTCTTAATGTCTAATAATGGTCGTTTCTTGGAATTCCTATATAGTCAACACGTGTATTGTGTATACTTTTGTTGCCGAATGTTATCTTTCGTCAGTAGTCATTACTATAAATCTAAACTGGATAACGTAATTTAATTGCGTTATAATAATTATGTGTATATAAAATTACATTAAAACTACATTTGCAAATAAAAGGTTAATAATTCTAAATCTTAATATTTATCAAATAACTATTGTTACTTAAATAATGTTTATTAAAAAAATTAAAAAAAAGGCCTCTTTAAGTCTACTTCGCCCACACATGAATTTTACCTCGCCACGCCACTGCTCGTTAGCATTATACGTCAGGTGGTTTATAGATAGTGAAATGCGGGCACTCGTACGAGGCGGGGGCCCGGATTACAACAGTTGGATGCAATTTGTGTGGACCGCGGTTCATCGCCGTGTGCGGAGGGCGTACTCGACGCGAATCGAGTGTGCCGCGACTGCCTGCGTCATGACGAGGAATCCCTGTTAACACGTGCGCGTGATTGTTTCCGAGGGGGGAAAAGACTCGAAAAAAAAGCACCCGACCGCGGGAACGATTGCACGGGGGGTGCGCGAGAGAAAAAAATAAAAAAATTTTGGTGCGCTAACCGACATGGAAGACCTCGAACGTCGGAACCAATTCGACAGCTCAAACGTGCTATCAGTGAATTGATCAGGCTTATAACCCATTAGCATGTTACGGCAAGGATGCTCATAGTTACATTTGAAATGCGAACACACGCGTGAGAGTTTTACTCGAGTTGTATGCAATGTGTTGTCTGGGACCACACGGTTCATCGCCGTGTGAGGAGGGGCGTACGGTGACGCTGGTTTGCTCGGCCGGGGTGGGCCGAGCTCGACCTTACAGTCGTTGGGACGGAGGTCTTCATTTGGCGCGCACGCAGACGTACGGCCGAGAAACGGTATATATACCATTCGATGTGCCGGAGTCGGCCACGAGCGAGAGCTGGCCACCGTGCCGCCCTTCGTTTAGTCGCCGTACCGGCGGTCGGACACGGAACACGGCCCGCGCCGTGGCGGTAAACCGACGAACCAGTCGGCGGCGGTGGCCGTGGACGCGAAATTGCTGCACAAGCCGTTAGTGCGCGCGCATTGTTTGTGGCCAGGATTTATAATATGCGACAGCGTGTTTTTTTTTTTTTCCGATTTTGTCAGTAACGGCCGCGAATCACCGGTGGTGTTTATTATTTTGCATTTATTCTGGATATAATGCATATATTATCGCATACTTCAATTATAAGAATGCGAAAAATGCATGTTTTTTATTATTACATTTCGTATTTAATTCTAGCCGTGCTGATTAAAGTATAAGACTTGGCTTTTTTGTCAAACACAAATTTAATTTTTATAAATACAATGGTACAATAAGTATGCGATAAAAGATTGAATAGTTTGACGGAGAAAGATTAATCCAATCGCCGATCATTCATTTTCGAAAATTTAAAAAAAAATTGTTGTCATTGCATGTAACTAACATGTAAATAACGTGTGTTAACACGTAGTGAATGTGAATTATAAAATTTAATTTATAAATTATATTAAGACAAAACTCACTAATGTATATCAATAAATACATTTTTTTTTTTGTAACTATATTTTTGTGTTTATCTTATAAAAATTTAAATGCATAATTATGCATATTTTGGTAAATAAAATGCATATTTTACAATTTTCTATTGCATACAAATCCTAACCCTGTTCGCGTTCCCATTTTCTTTTGCCGATCGTTCATACGTAATAAAAATACCCACGCGCGTCCATAAATGGTATTCGCAAATTTCGTGATGAAACATAAAATTGTGAAATATTCCAAATGCGCGTGTAATATTACAGTATTATACGTACGTAAATATACACTTTACGAATATCTATGCGTTCATCCTTATGGTGTCCTGCCGTGTTAGACTACGTGTACTCGATAAACGTTTGAACAGTTACCGACTAATGAGAAATGACTTATGAGTTATGATATTGCGACAAATATTAAGCATGTTGTAAGTTTTGAATAATACATCATTCTAGAAATAAACTGTAATACTGCAAAGTTTCAATAAGAAAAAATTTAAAACAATTATTATTTTAATGGCGATAATTGTAAAACGACAAAATATATTTCCATACAATTATCACCATTAAAATAATAATTGTATGGAAATATATTTTGTCGTTTTAAACTCGTAGCTTTACGTAAAGCTAGTCTCATAAGATTTACGATTACGATTACGATAACAAAGTATTGACCGCCAATCAAAGTGTTATACGTACATCTATTTGGCCAATTATATGCTTTTATGTACCTTAAATGTTCTGACGAAATACTTGAATTTTTGCAAAATAAAAAGTCACTTTTTGTATAGTAATGCTTATATTGTTTATACTATTAGCAGTGCTAACATTTCTATGGGTAACAAGAACATATTCAGTTATGGTTGCTGGTTTCTATAACGGGCCTTATTATATATAAAGAAACAGTGGATCACGAACAATTGATTGCCGGTGAAAATTGATAGCTGGTAAAATTAACCGCTAGGTTAATTGATCGCCAAAAAACGTACAATTTAATCAACTGTTTTAAAACAGATACAAGTATAAAGTGACGAATAAAAAAAGATAACCATTCGATTTGAAATAATCCTTTCCGAGTTGAAAATGACAAAGTGGAACAAACGTATATGGAACTTAATTTCATGTTCAAAAAATTTGATGTGGAATTAACTCCAAAACCATTTAAATTTACTATCTTTAAAAGTAATTATTTTGTTTACACCGCTAAAACGTTTAGGCTGGCTTGATAAATGTGTTGCAATTAGTGATGACTGATGACTGATGAGTAATAATATATAATAATATCGCATATTGTCTGAATTTTACATACTACCGGGGTGATATATTATACACTTAATTATAATAATAATTAATAATTACATGTAATATTACTGGTATAACATAATATAAAAATAAGTACATATATAATATGTTTTTCGTGATATGTACTATGTAGTGTGTATGAAAAACATTCTATTATCATTTATCTGTACTTTCACGTATCCAAACAAGGTTAGTTCTATTTGATTCGGTTAATCAAAGTTCTAGTGTTCTACTGTATATATGTATGTATACTCGTCGTACATAAATAGGTGTTCATTATTTGTTTTTCCTATAAATAAATAAGATTAGTGGACCTCAAAGTCCTTTTTTAACAAAATTGGTGTTCCCCACAACTAAAAAAGTTAATTTTTTAACTTCTACACTTATATATTGACTAAACTATTGTCGACAAAATTTCCTTTGACCAGGAATGCTTATATAAAAAACAGAATTTGATTATCTCTATAAACACGGGAGATACCGCTCTAAATCCCGTCGGAACACCCTGTATATATGTATGAATTGTAAGTAGGTATTTGTCACACACACTACTACTTACCTATTTTTATACTTGTATAATATTTCAATATTTATATGTATGTATGTTCTCAGTGAAGTGGGATTTGCGATAGTGACGGAAGACCCGACAACGTATGACGTGACGAAATATAGTATGTGTTTTTTTTCTAACCTGTGACAATATTTTGCAAACAGTTTGCAATAATTTGCAAATCCATTTTTAGAATTTTGAACTTTATATTTTAGCCGTGGTAATCGTTTTAAGTTTAATGGGCATATTCACGTAGACCTTACGTTTTCCAATTGTCTTCAAACCCGTACCGATATTCTGCAAATCCATTATTAGAATTTGCAAATTACTCGTTTCCACATTCCACGAAATTTACATTTTAGTGGTGGCCTCCCTATATTGACCGATTTTCTTCAAACCTGTGGCAATATTTTATTTTATTTATAATAAATAGATTATAACCTATATATTTAAAAGGAATACAGTCATGAATACAGATTATTTATACAAGTTACCTGATGATATTTTATTATAAACCTATAGGTGGTATACTATACATGTAAGTATCAGATATGTAGTTTTTACTTTGGTACATAAAATATTGTATTATTTATTTATTATAATTAAAAATGGGGACTCATTTTTTGCTTAAATTCCCCTTTAAATCATTGTGTATTTTCCATGTATCTGGGTTATAAGTTATAACCAACAGCTCCAAACAACCCATATATGTGAATAAATAAAATATTATTAAATATATTGATTGATATTTGTTGACTCATGAATGGTTATTATTGTTTCATTCTAAACTATTCTAATTTAATAGACACTAATTACTACATAAATCAGAACATACTATGTTCCATGTCTTAAAAGAAATTTCACTTATGGTTAAAAAAAATAATAATTTAAAATATAATAATACATAATGTATCATCAAATAATTATTAAAAAGTACGGAATTTTATTCTTGCCGATTTCCTTTAACATTCAGTTGAGTTGGAAACTCATTACAACAAATTTTTGGTCTTCAGAAGAGGGATCAGTTTCAATTTTTAAATATCTACAATTTTCTTAATAAATAATTGCAAAAAAACTGACAACAAATTACAAAAAAAACTGCAACATTTACAGTTTATCGGTTTTCGACAAAATAAAATGTTTGTTTTCATTTAATTCAAAAACAATAATTGTGGTTGCCTGAAATTTACACTGACTGGTAATATTATCGATTTCTGTACGTGGTAAAATTTTCAAAGTTTTAGACTTTTTCTAGCTATTTGTATACAATTAAAAATCTCACGTTTTCTTAGTTTTATTTGTAAAATGTCGATAAAATTATTTTGAAAATTTAATACACAGTTCCTCATACATAAATCGTATTCGTTGGTAAAGAAAAAATTGAACGTAATTGGAAAAAAAAAATGTAGAATCTTTGAATATTTAATTGTTGACAGAACTCAGTAAAAATTACAAAAACCTATAAATAAAAAATTACAACATTTTAATTTTTAATACTTAGGGCTATTGAAAGTTGAGTACATGATTTTTCATAAAATTCCCATTGTAAAAAATTTTACCAGAAAGTCACAAAAAGTTTCATGAGCATTAAAAAATGTAATTTCGACGAAATACTCGTAATCGGGTACTTCAACAAATTTCGATTACACGATATTAGGTATTTGGTTATATTTCCAAAAAAATTTATCATAGCGACTTAAAAAAATGTATTGAATGCTTTAAATAATATTTCATAGATCATTTATATTTTTCGAAATATTTCAATGAAATTTGTGCTATTTAAGTTTTCAAAATTGTGAGTTTTTAATTAAATATAAATTTCAAATTTGAAAAATTCCGAAAGTGTTGGTCCAAATTTCGATTACGTAACTTCCAATATTTCAGAAAATTGAATTGATTAGCATTTTGTGTAAGAAATATGGTTATTACTTTTGACAAAATAAGAATTGTATAGCCACAGGACACCCTTAAGTTGGCATGAAAAATAAAAGTTAAGTTTTATGGTAACTTGAACATTAACAAAAAATCTTAACTTAAACATGTTTACGGCAAAAAAACCGAACTAAAAAACTGTAAAATATTTTTTAAATTAAACTTAAATAATAATAAATTTATTTTACTGTAATTGTAGTAATATATTTGGGAAATGCTTCCGGTAATGTTACATCGGTAGTCAACGAGTATCGTAGTTAAACTTGGGATTATATAGTGTCGTAATTTCAGTTTTTCGTGACTAGGGCAGTCGGTATGCTCTTATTAATTTACCGACTTAAAGTTTGTTTTAAAAAACACGTATTTAATTAATGATGATAATGCGCTGACTTCGGGATAGCTACGGTATGGAACTATGGACTGGGACAAATTCATGAGTTGTCCCCTCCCACCTCCAAAAATCACGCCACTGCTTGGGACTCTAGAATATTATATCTTATTTGTTCTGAGAACTGTACTCGTATCTGTACAGACTTCTGGACATGGTGCGACTTTGGGAATAGGTATAGAAGTGGTAGCGATATGGTGTACGGATATGACCTCTGCCGTGCACATGTTATGCAATCAGACGTTTTTCTAAGATTACAATAATGGTCATGATTTGTGACCATTAACAAGACTGATGTTTAATGGTCGTCATAAGCGGAAGTTAATATAATTAGAGGTCCTAATCTTAATACGTTATATATTAACATAACATAGTTAATTAACACGTACGCTGCCTCTTATATATTATAATATTATATTATACACGTGTGAGTTACAACACGCCGTTCGTTGCGTTAGAGCCTTAGGGGTTATCGATGTCTCGAGAGTAAAAGATTATAATTGATTTACACGCTTAATGAAGTGATATTTTATAATAATGCCTATACAGGTTTACTATTATTGTTAGTTAAAGCAAAATAGAATGCGGCCAACGGCGAGTATAAAATACAATCAGGGCCATATTTATGCAAGGACAAATGGGACATTTGCACTGGGCCCACTCGAAGAGGGGTCCACTGACTTCAGCCTTATAAAATTAATTATATACCATTTTTATCATATTTTTGGAAAACACAATTTTACTTGGATATTTTTGTGGGTATAAACTATAAAGTATAATGGGGATTTCGCGAAAACGATCAACATTGACGATAACTTAAATTCATTAAAGATATGCAAATATCACATGCATTTCAAAACGTGGAAACATGTCTACAAATTTTTCTTACAATGCCTGTTACAAATTGTTCCAGTAAACGATCATTTACTTCATTAAAAATAATTAAAAATAGATTACGATCTACATTAAGTCAAGAAAATATAGACGCTCTGGGAATATTATCTATTGAACGTTATATCACAGCAAACCTAAATTTTGATGATGTTATTGACCACTTTTCTAAGCAAAAAGCAAGGAAATGTTTGTGAAAACTGAAATAAAATTAGATTTATAACATTAAACGTAAAAACATTTAATTTGATACCTATATAATATACCTAATATTTATTCTATGATCCAACTACTCATATACTCGTACTAGTGGCGTTTCCTGATTTTCGGCGTCAGGCGTTAATGTGTGATTCATTAAAAAAACCCCCTTTATAGAAAACAAATTCTCATAAAATATTAACATATTATTACGATTATTTATTTTACATACTTTTTAAATTTTTAAAAACATAAAATATCTATAAACTAAATATAAATTTTAAAAATTAAATAAAATACAAAACTTTTTTGTGCAAATGGATAAACTTCTAAACTGATTTTTACTTGAATTCAAATTCTACTCCTCGCTGTCATTAATTAAAATCATTAACCCAATAAACTGATGCACAGAAATGGAAAATACTATACACTATACAGGATACTGGATAGGCAACCCGTAACAATCTTTTTGAGTTGTGGCTAGACGCTAGACGTTAATTCCATTTTCAACGCTTTGGTTTAATATTGCACTGAAGTTAGCCGACAATATCACGACAAATTACGATTATAGAATTTTAGAGACCACGAGTCGTTGATCAAAAAATTAACGTCCTACACAACATAATATCTGTATATTTCGTTATCTTATCGACCGCCGTCGTAGCTGCAAGTGCTACAACTGTCGGTACACGGTCGACTCGGTCGAGTTAAAAATAGTTTATTAGTTGATTATTATTTTTATTTATAGACAATAAGAGCACATACAAAATAATTATCTAAAGATCTTGTAAATACAATTATATAACTATGTAATATGCATTATATATAACAGTATTAGTATTATTACACACATCAATGTGACAAAATAAGGCGTTAACACACGACTTGCACACCCAGAGAAAACGCCACTGACTCCTACTAATTATATACAACATTAATTTAAAAATATATTATGCGTACATTTTTATTTTAGCATTGAAGAAAATAAAGATGGACAATTTGGGGCCCAAAATTGTAAAATGTACTGTGCCGACAAATTGGTAAATCAGGTCCTGAATACAATAATATATTGGGTTAACTAAAGATCGGATTTATATGTTTTTCATATCGTTACTGGGTCCATGCAGTCTTATGAGAATAAAAATGTGGACGGTTCGTTCAATTTTGAAAAAAAGAAAAAAGTTTTTTTTGGCATATTTGAGAATATTTCATGGGTTAGGGAATATTTAACCGATTTAGCATATTTTGGAATATTTTGTAAATTGTGAGAAAAAATATTATAATTAATTTTAATATTACGTTATCCGAAAAAATTATTTTTGAACATTTACAATTGGTTTTTCTTGTGATATTGTGATAAAAAAAACACGCAGCCTATGATATTACTTTATCATAAGTTGCCGTGCCGTTTACTTTGACTTAAGTGTTTTTACATACAACTTTTAATTAAAATATACCAAAGGAATATTGTTTTTATATTTTAATACTATAACTGTTATTTTTATATTATATTCCTACTCTTACTGAAGTGCAATAGTATTCCATTATAATACGCATGTATACATAATTACATTACTCTAAAAAAAATGCATTTTAAAGCATAATATATTGATGTTTACTGATTATTTTTGCATATTTTTAAATATTTTAGCACATTTTTCAATTTTTTAAGAGAATATAATGAGAATATTTGAAGGTTTTTTAAGAGAATATGAATCCGGTCTTTAGTGATGACAATATTAACATTGATAATTTAAAATTTTGTACTTTATAGTTTATACATGAAAAAAGCAATCCGCATTCTTCGATAAACGGTAGTCTTTATTTCTACGAATAAATAAAATGTAATTACAAATCAAAACATCAATATTGACACGGCTCGTATATATACGAATACGAGTCGTTTACGTAATGAGTCGATAACCTCATTATTATCAACCGTTTTCCCCGTCTAGCGACAATCGCGGACCAAAATATCACTACGCGGCGATGTAATTCGACGATTCGGGCGGCATGATCAATTATTAATGTTCGGAGTACAAATATAGCGATTGCATGATCACACCTTTATCACGGCTTTACGTCAGATTATTGTCCGCTGTCGTATCTGAAAATTAAAATTAACATAATTTCGTCGGTGGTGGCTGCGACGGCGGTAGTGGCTGCGACAGTGGCTTCGTCTGTTGCGTGCCGGGTTTTGAAGCAAGCAGTAACAATACTCAAGTGTTATAATATTAGTTACTCAAAGAATAAGATAACACGAACTTATACTGTTTTACGTTTATTAACACTTGTAAGTTAAAATCAAACAACATGAAACACAAATTAAACATTCCATAATGATAACAAGCAGAGCTTCTGAACTGGATGGCTGGATACGTCTAACACTTTTTGCTTGTTTGCTCCCCTTTTATATGTAGTTGCATCGCTTCCTTCATGGTTCGTTGTTCGGCCTTCGCTGTTTAGTTGTTAGTTGTTACATTGCGAAATTTGTCTTGATTAATATGCTAATTGGTACCGCGGGTACCTTTGTGTTTTGTAGTTATTTATTTGTTTAAATTTATATAATAAACAAGAGTTAGGTCCATAATTTATGCTATAAACCCGCTCCCCGACATTCTCTATCATTTAAAAAAAATTTGAGCCAAATCGGCCCAGCCGTTCTCAACTGATGCAATTTCGAATTTTTTGTCTCCATTTTTATATATATAGATAATGGCCATGTTTATCTCGCGTTTTATAGTTATTTATATGTTTACATAAAAATGATAGCCACGTTTGATAGTTTTAAATTTATACTTTTATATAATTATATTTTATTTTTATTCAATAAGAATAATGCGTATTACTTTCAAGGATACGCGGTACATTACAAACGAGTACTTTCAAGGATTAATAGTAATATACGCAGTATATTACACGTCGGTGGTGGCTGCGACGGCGGCGGCGGAGTGATGGGTCGTCCCGACGTACAGGAAGCGCGCAGCGGGAACAGCGCGTACTACGTTGGGCAAACTCGCGTGCACTCGCACGCCGCAGCCGCCGTCGGCCTTGGAAGCAGGCCGCGTCGGTGGGACAAGCAGCACGATGTAGATAAATCTACATTATCTACATCGCGGATGGCAGACGTGCGACGAGTACACTCGCCTGCCGCTTCCGAAGCCCGCCACCGGGGGCAGCACGGGACGGACCGCGTCGAACGTTTCTCGTCCATCACTGATTTCCGTTCGTATCGATTTAGCGACGGCTTCGAAGTTTCCCGAACGCCCGCCACCCACTGCTATCGGGCGCGCGTACTACCTGAACGTTTATAGACGGTTTCAAACATTTCCCGAAATTCTATCGAAACGGATATTTGTTCACGAATCACTCACGATCAGCAGTCTCGGTCCGAGTGAGAGTAACATAAAAGATGATTCGCCGTTATTTTGTTAAAAGGTGTTGAGGCCTATTGAACACTTCTCAAATACCCTCCCCAAAATTATTTGTTTTTTTTTTTTTTAACGCGCCTTGCCGCCCATACACGACGCGTCGGTTCGTCGTTCGTTATCGGGTGCCAAGTGCCCGGGGGGAAACGGGGCAGCTGCATCGTCACACGTCACATCGTGTCGCAGGGGCGTAATTTCAGATCAGAGATTGTACGATATCATTTCGGCGGTGTAACTTCTTAGGTAGGAACACACTATTCACACGCCGCGAATTTTAAGTCTGGTGCTAACCCATTTATTTTTAAATATTTATCGGTTTTCTGATCATATTAATAACACGCAACACAGCTCAATTCCACGCCACGCGTTTCAAACAATTTTGAAAAACGTGTGTGACGTGTGATGAGAAATTATGTAATTTTATTCCAATGTTTGACAACGATATTAAAATGTTCGTACTCACACTTCCTTGTACGATATATTTGCGGTACATTATAAAGATCCGAATGTTCGCAAAGAAGCATGAAAAAATTTAAAAAACCCCTTTTTCGTTCGTTTCCACTTCAATTTGATGAACCTATACGTAATTTTCGGCTACTTGGTGGATCATTTAAAAATGTTACCACAACCATTTCTTCCTACTCTTCTTCCCAATCACTGTCGGCTGAACTCGAATAAATTATAACTTGAAATGTTCTCTTACCAAAGTGCACAGTTAATTTACATATTCGACTTATTAGACGGCTTATTAATTTTAATATTGTGCGAAGTATTGCGTTGTATTAACGTGCACCACAGTATATCACACGTCTTAACACGGCATGGCATGAAACGTAGTAGTAATACGTGATGTGTGAATAGTGTGTTCCTACCTTTACGCCTAATTTGCGCAAATGGTACAAGTGTGTACGCGGCTTTAATGGCTTTATCGGGATGTATAACAAAGGAACGACGTTTGTCTGCGAACGTGTTGCGTGCGTAAGAGTTTGAACACGCGACCGGTTATCGCCGATCTTTATAATACGGTTAATAATAAAATATGGTTAAATATAGCTATTACGTGTACGATATGTTGCGCTGTGGGTTTCATGGGAGGAACGAGAGATTAGTACGAATGGCAATTAGATATTATCTAATAATATTATTATTATATAATATTATTATCGTTATAATTTGATAACTTCCAGCCATGTACCTAGAGTATAGTAATTACACTGGTACGATATCGACAATATGTCAATCGACAAATAATATTCTCTTACGTCGATGATAATCGTTTGGTGGGTTTAATTAAAGTCAATAGTTCGATAATGAACATGATAAGAAATTCGCGCGCAACTCGGCCTGATCGGGTGGAAAAAAGAAATCGCGCGCGCAACTCAACGTGAACAACGATTATCGCGCGAAATTCAGAAGCATTGTAGTAACACACGGGTTCGACATACATAATATTTCATCGATCGACAAATATTATTTTCCTTCGACTGATGGTCGTATGGATTTCGTCGGGAGGCTCTAATCAATCGTTCGATATAAATAACGAACACGATGAGAAACACAAGTGCGCTACTCGGCTAGGTCGGCATAAAAAAAAAAAACCTCTCCACGCAAATGCGTCATTCGCGATGGTGCCGTGATACAGATAGGGAGGACACGGACGCGGTAACGCGCTTGAATGCAACATCCTGGGGTGTCGAGCAGCGTCGGCGGGGCGCAGTGGTGGCCCGATGTAGCGTCGGACAGTTCGCGCGCGGTGCGGGGTACGGTGTCCTGCGGCGGTGGTGGTGGTTTGGACAGCTGCGGCGGCGGCGAGATGGCCCGGGCTGGCAGATAGTGAGCTACATTTCAGATAGCGGTAAGGGGGGAGGGGGTGGCGAGTGTTCCGTCGAGGACGCACGAGGCCGTACCCGACGACGTTGTGCAGGGACGTACGCAGAAAAAAATAAAAAATAATACGCACCTCATTATTTTCAGTTCGAGATTTTTTACTTGTTGAGAAATAAGAAAGTAGAGTGTTTCTTTTTTTTACGATTCCATACTTTATATTAGTATAATATTATACACCAATTTGAGAGTTAAGAAATAAAACAGTATAATATTGTCACTGTTCGTGCCTCGTTTCAGATACAAAACAAAAACATGAAAGATAATGTTGATAACAAAATATAACAGAAACGTCATTATTTATTAATTTTAACACTCCAATTCGCAGTAATTGTCCCGTCTGTATAGCTTAGGTATTTCCCATGTCCGTGTACATTTTAGAATTCTTTTATACCCACGTCAATACACAGTAGGTATCATTTCATTTTATTTATAAATTTGTTAGTATGTATTATATAATATTTTACTTTAGTTGGTTTTTCACAAACACAACGTATTATTATATCTGTCTATTAAAGTATAATATAAAAATTAATATTTAAATTGAATAAATAAATAACCATACAAAAAACCAAATATTTCGTATGGGACCGACTTTATCAACACGACGACGACGACGACGGACAAAAATGATAGGTCGCAGGTAGCTGGAAACCCGCGGGCAACTGTGCCACAAATTACGTATTGGCGGTGAATAATTATAATTGTTAATTACTCCACAATTTTTGAAAATCCTTTCTTATTACACTCCGTTATATAAAAAGAAACTGCCGACCAAATTTCATACTCAAAGCTCCGGCGGTTCCAGCCGGGTGAATTTTTTATTCATTATTACTCCTTTTACCCCTTTTAACCTCGGAAGGAGTTGAATTTCGGAAAATCCTTTCTCAAGGGGACTCTGTAATATAAAAAGAATCCCGATTTTTGATTATAATTTTAACAACGCAGTGAATTTACTTTATAAAAATTCCAAAAAAATGTAATTATTTAGACGTACAGCTTCTGAAATTGCATTTGCATTTCGAAAATCGGCATTCAATCCATCCTGTAGAAAGTATTCTTCTTTCATATAAAATAACAATATTCGAAATCCAACTATTCTACGAGGCGTGATCGTTTTTCCTGTAAAGCGGTATTTTACATATAAAATATTACCGGCACCAGGCACCAGGGAAAACCGTTATCCGTGCGCGGTCGTCTGTGTGTTACGGTAATTTTAATTTTGAAGTTAGTTGCGAGCTTTGTTTCTAACCGCGATATTTTACACGATCGCGATTCGCTCGAAAATTGAAACTTCATCGAATTTGTCTATTTTCCAAAAATAAGTACTTTAGGATCGAAAAACACATACGTGTACGGTGTACAATAAATACAGTTTTATAAGTTCGCTGGTACAAGATTTTCTTTATATATCGACATTATACTGAGTACTTTTATAAGCATTTAATGAAAATTTCATAATTTTAGAAACTTTAATTTTTTTTTTCGAATATTAAAACATTTTCGTCTACCTTATTAAGGAATTTGGTTGTACAACTTTGTCAACATCTTTACAAAAATAAACGGATCGACTCAGAATCGTTTTTTCGGGAGCATTGGTACTGTTGCCGCCCGATAACAAAAACGAGAGCTTCGTCGCCGCGGTTGCATTTTGCTGTTTCTCGGTCACCGGCTATTCCGGTGTACCACAGGCCACCCAATTAAGCACACACACACACAAACAAACAAACACGTAGATTAGGTTAATATTAAGATTTAAATTATTCCCTATATGTTATCGTGAATTATTATATAACCGAAAAACCAGTGTGTGTGTATTATTGTAATTATTCGTGTGTGATTTATAATTTTTCGTTTGTCGGGCGTCCAACTTCATGTGAGTAGTACTCCGTTCCACAAGTTCTGTTTTATTGTGCGCAAATCACCCTTATAACATTTCATTATTTTTATTGTTCAAAATTGTTTGTCGTGCGCAAATCGCCACAATCTTATTTATTGTATTATTATTATATTTTTATTGTTATTATTATTGTAATTATTATATTTTGTGGGCGCTAATCGCCGCAACAGTTATTTTATTATTTATTTATATTGTGTGTGCGCTAATCGCCACTGTGATTTTTATTTGTGTAAGATTTTAGGTACAGGTAGCGGCTGGCCAGTCTACGCTCCACCAATTTGTGAGTTTTTTCTATTTTATTATTTATATTGTTCAATTATTATTCTGTTGGGCCAGAAGGGCCATTTATCATTACATAATATACCACATTTTTACCATTGTTTTTTTGCATTAACTGTTCCTATTTTATATCATAGTTTTTAAGCACACACAAAACACAAAACATATATACACACACCGAACACACTCACACCACCACATAGCTCACTAGTAATTGCGCGGCAACCCCAACCATTGCTAGATGAGCTATACACAACACTACACAGCACAATAACACAAAATTGGTAGGTCGGTGGAACCGACCGCACGCATTAGTCGGTGCCCGAGAACAGTGCAATAATATTTTGCACACGCGGCCCAAACAGGCACATTGGTTTCAAGTTTAAAAGACCCATTCCTATCGTCGAGTCTCCCCCAACCTAGGAGTTTCGTCTGTCTGTTTTCCAATTGTGTTTAGTTATTATATTTTATATTTTCAAGTCGTAGCACACCCTTTGGGAAATACTGCTCAATAACATCGCAGCTAACCACGCAAAATCGGTTCGGCCGAACGCAGATTTACGTGTTATTTACGTGTGCGACGTTGCACGTTTGTTAAGACGGAGACAACGCGTCTCGAGGTGTTTGGTACAGCAAGCACTATTAATCAGCGATTATTATACATCAGTAAGCGCGTGCCACTCGGTATCAGCCCGCGCGCCTCGCAAATGAACATTAGTGTTACTGGTTCGACAACGACTGTAGGTTACGAGTACTCGTTTACACGATAATTTTAATAACTTCGGATTAGCACGACGGCGGGACGGATAACCTTTGTACATCGTTAACGAACACATCATCGGCATTCGATAAGTGAATAAAAATATTTTGTATAATAAATAATAATTAATAAGATAACATTCATACAAGTCCGTACTTCAGATTTGTACGGCCGGTGAAGAGTATAGAAATCACTGAGCACAGCTCGTAAAATAAATTTTCGGACGCGATAACGTGCGTGTGTTACAACAACAATTAATAAAATATATTTCAGTATTCAAAAACAAGAAATATATTGTGTACAACGTTGTATAGAGGTGTTAGATTCGAATGTTGAATCGACACGTCGCGTCGTTAAGGCTAGATGAACACTTGCGTATTTTTAACGTTTAGAAATACTAATAATAGCGTGAAGCAGTGTACACGACAGCAGTGTACACGACAGCAGTGTACACGACAGCAGTGTACACGACAGCAGTGTACACGACAGCAGTGTACACGACAGCAGTGCACACGACGCTGCGGCGACGTACGTCCCCGTGCGTGCAGTTTTTACAGTACGTTCCCGCCACGCCGCAAGTTCGCCGGACACGCGTTATCAACCGCAAATCCGGCAAACAGTACTTTCTGCGGCCACGAAGCGGTGTCGCAGCGGCGCCGCACGTTAATTAACGCAAGTGTGCATCTAGCCTAAGTTCATCAATAAATGACCGATGACGGCGATGAGCATATACATATAAAACCGTGGACACGAAATTACATCAGTGAATTAAATCACGATGAGATTACGCTCGAGTTTCGGCGTATCGAAGCCCATAATATTCGTAATCCGAGTCGAAATAATATTATGTTAGGGTATACGCACACGATAGCGAGTCGAACCTCTCGCGAAACCTTTGAAATGTTTATTCAATTCGTCATTGTGTATACACGGCTTACGTACGACCCATGAACTACATGGGGGGCAAACCGAACCACCTGCCAGGGTCAGCATCCTTTCACATGTTTTTCGACCTCTACACAACAACGGCAGCTATTTCCCTGCGTGTATCATCTTTCAAGTTTTTGTTCGATTATAATAATAGTTTTCTCCCCCGATCACTCCATATTAATGTAATAACTTTTAAAAAATGATCTCTAATTTCAATAACAACTGTTTGAAACAAGCTGACTAACATACACATCGTCCAAGGTTGTCTGACCTGTCTCAAACGGGTCACTAATCGCTAGTGGTGTACGTGACTTTTAAATATTATTTTGTATCGAATGCGGTACGAGTGGTGCATACAATAGTAAAAACACACGGTCGGTCGAAACGTTGGAAAAACGTACGAACAACAGCGTGGTGCGCGTGGGTATGCACAAGGCCGTATCTGAGAAGGGGTCCAAGGGGTCCGGACCCCCCCCCCCCCCACGAAATTTCTATAGTATTTTACAAATGTTTAAAATAACTATTTATTTTTAATACAAACATATATATTTTCAGTTATTAATGGCTTAAACTCTAATTAAATTAACTGTTGACTAATATGAATCATATCATCATATGCAAATATTATTACTTCGTCTAATAATAGATTATTATCGATAGACGAAGGAAAAGACCGCTATCGTCGCCGGTTCGCGCGCGGCGGTCGGTGACAATAACAGATAATAATAGATAAAAATCTAACATATCACATTGAGAATCAAGCGTAAAATGCCACTTATATAAGCCCTATGATTCAAAACAATTTTATAAATATATGTGGAAAAATTATACAAGACCAGTTAGTTTACAAAATTAACCAGGCAAAATGTTTTTCTGTAAAGTCGACGAGACAACTGACGTGTCGCGTGTTGAACAACTGTCTTTGTGTGTACGTTATTTAGATAATAATTTAAGTACTGCAAAAAATGAAATAAATAATTATGATTTAAAAGAAGACTTCTTACAATTTGTACCGGTTACCTCTATCGATGGTCAAAGTTTGGCCAAAGTCATTCTAGGAACTTTAAAAAATCTTGGTATAACCTGTGACTATTTACTTGGCCAAGGTTATGATGGCGCAGCGGCCATGAGTGGTAATTTTAAAGGAGTATAGGCTGTTATTAGGGAAGTACATCCCGCTGCACTTTATGTCCACTGCAGCGCACATTCATTAAACTTAGCACTTGCTCATTCGTCGAATATTCACCATATTCGTAATTGTATAGGAATAATAAAATTTGTGGGAAATGTTATTAAAATATCGGCTAAGCAAACTGAACTATTAAAAGATAAAATAAAAGAATTTCTACCTCAAACTAAATGGACTAAATTAACTTCCATGTGTGAGATTAGGTGGGTTGAAAATCACGATGGTATGTTAAGATTTACAGAAATATATAAACCTATTGTTGCGACATTAGAAGAACTACAATTATTTGTAGATATTGAAACATCATCTAAAGCTTTACAGTTATATAAGTGTGTAACAACTAGTGGGTTTATTATAAGTATGATAACTGTGACAAAACTTTTCTCTATAACTTTGCCATTATGTAAGGTATTGCAGTCAGTAAAATGCGATTTAAGTGAAGCAGTAGAACATGTTGAAACTGTTTTAAGTGAAGTGAAAGATATGCGAAAAAACATTGATGAAAATTTCAAAGAAATATTCATTATATCAGAACAATTATTTATATCCGTGAATGACGAAGAAAAATAAAAATACCAAGATTAGTCGGTCATTCAAAAAATAAAATTAATGTAGATACCAAAATTCCCGAAGATTATTTTCGTATTTCTATTGCAATTCCTTTCTATGATGATTTTATTAGTCAACTCAAAGAACGATTTTCCAAACACAAGACAATTTTATCGTCTTTGTATTTATTAATACCAAAAATGTGTGTAAAATCTTCAATTTTAGAACCAGATTTTAGTTTATATTCAAATTTTATAAACGCTGATTCATTACTTTCAGAAATAAAATTGTGGGAAAGAAAATGGATTGCATTTAAAGATACAGATCGTCCAAATACAGCTATAGAATCATTAAATTATTGTAACCCTGAACTATTTTCAAATATTCATTTTTTATTAAAAGTATTAGACACATAGCAGGTTTCTACAGCAACTCCCGAAAGAACTTTTTCGACATTAAAACGTGTCAAGACATTTTTACGAAACTCTACAGGACAAGAAAGACTAACTGGCCTTGCTCTATTAAGTGCCCATAGAGATGTTACTGTTAATCCCGAAGAAGTGTTTAAACCAGTTTGCTCTTCAAAAAGATAGAAGCATTTTATTAATTTATATTATATTGAATTTGTGTATGTTATCAATTCATTTTGTTTTTATGTTTTGTATAGTGTAGGGTGGCAAGATGTCAAAGTAATTTTGTTTATTTAATTATATATTTTATTAAAAGAAGATTAAAACTTTTTTGGTCTTATTTTTAATCAAATTTTAAAACCTTAATTCAGTAAAATTACAATAAACATATTTTGGACCCCCCCCCCGAAAAATATTTCTGGATACGGCCTTGGGTATGCATATCGTTTGTGTGCCTGTGTGTGTGTGTGTGTAAGTGTGTGTATGCATATATGTCACAAAAAAATGACCCTTCTTATTGTTCAGTTCTTGAGGGTAGATAATCGTTCCGAAAGGGCAAATGTAAACTGGGCCCGCGGTTACCTTTTGTTGTAAACTCGGCCCGGAAATTTTAGGTCATAAAATAGGTAGATTTTAAACTCGGCCCGGAAATTTTAGGTAATAAAATAGGTAGATTGTAATTTCGGCCCGAAAATTTTTGAATCTTGTGATGAACAATTAGTTGTTAAAAATTAAAAAATTAACAGCCTAAACGCACAATTTCAATTTCGAAATACAAAAACAAAAAAAAAAGAAATCTTAGAAAAAACACTTTAAAAATATAAAAATAAAGAAATATCGGTGAGTGAATACGTCAAAAATATGGCTTTGTACAAAAAAAATTAAATTTATATTATAATCTTACATAATTACACAATTTTATATGTGTATCCTTTTTAATACTTACGGTTTTACATAAATGCATTTTATTTATAATTTTTGCTGTGAATATTCAAATCAAATCCAATACTAAAACATTTTATTTACATTTTTACACACTTTTACATTAATATAACGAATTTCATTCTACATAATGAAAATAATTTTTGGTGGATAATGGAGAATCGCCTCATCGTGGTGTCCTCTGGGTGATGCTAAATGGTTCTCAAATATCATAAGAATATTTTTATTTCGGCCGAGTTTACACGCTAATCATTTTTACCTGAAAAAACCCTTGGCCGAGTTTACACCTAAATCATTTTTACCTGAAAAAACACGGGCCGAGTTTACAATAGACCTTTTGAACATTTTTTTACTTCGAGCCGAGCTTACAATCGCCCTTCCGAAACGTTCGCCGATCGATAGCCTTTCACCCCACCACCAAGGACCAGAGTACTACCATCACGTGAACCGTGTGTTAGATCCCCAAGGCCAACGGTACACGGTTATCATCCCCTCCTGATGTATACCATTTATCTGCTGGCGTATGCGCCGTAGCCGACCTGTAGGTCCTGCATTTACGGTACAGACGTACAGTACGTGTGAGAGAGCAGTTGTCCCGAGTGTTGTTGATTTTAGCTCATCGAATCGCCTAATTGGTATCAGAAACCACGCTGTCAAACAAATCCAATACGATCCTGTACATTCCGAACAGTAAGTAACACTCTTTGATGTTAAATATTATTATTATTCATATTCCTGCGCACAATTTTTTAAAAAACCACGAGGACAACAAAACGTGTATCTACATTTTCATCACTCTTCGTTTATTTTCCCAATGTATTTGAAATATATCAACACCACTGAATTTTTCTACTAAACTAATATTTAAGTTTTATACGTTATTATTTTTTTTTATAACAAAAAAAAACGAATCTTAAACAATTAGCTATAACAAATTACAATTAACTTCTTCGTTCAATATGTTTATTAAAAAAGTATGCGTCTCGAAATATGAATAATTCCTAGATTAGATGAGTCAGTAAATTGTAGTCCGAGTGTAATGGTGGTTGTGTAGGGGGGGCAGCGGCGGAGGCGGAGAATTGGTGTGTGTTGGTGAAGGCACGCGAACCTTGGTTAACATAAATTATAAGCCAGCATACGTGTAATATTATTTCGTGTGCGGTCCTAGAGCATACAATGTAGTTATAGCACAATATAGTGGGTCGAAAAAGGGGAAAAACGTTTATAAAAGGTTCGAAATTGGTGTGTTGAAATGATGTATCAATGTGTGCGCGCGCGTATGTGATTGTTAGTGAGTGTGTGTACGCGTGCGAGTACGTGCGTATGCGATAATCGATGTGCGTATGTGCGCGCGTGGCGCTCGTGCGAGTGCGTGAGTGTCATGGAAAAAAAAGGCCCTAAATCGATAAATACTCCGAGACGTTCGCTTAACGATATTCTACCATCCCCTCGCCCGCCGTTCGCCGATTGATGTTCCGCCATGCCACCCCCCGCCCCGTACACCAAGGATGGCGCGCCGTACGCGAGCGGCTTGAATCCCCTCCAGGTCCAAGGCTACAGTTGGTACTCCATATAGCCGTGCAGCGCTTGGTGGTAGTCGGCTCACTACAGTCTACAGATTCCGGCCATTTACGTTTCTGTTCTTGTAGGAGCGCGTAGCGGTTCCGGGATCACGGGAAGATTTTTTCGCCACATTTTATCGCCAGAGAGTTCGATCATCAGCACCATTAAGGTTAGTAACTCGATTAATTGTTATCAATATTATTAGGGTTTCCACATTGTTCTTGTATTAAAATCCACGTTATGTCTCGCACGATTGTCTCCGTTCATCGCGATATTCGTTTCGCACCAGTCGTATTTGAAACGCGTCAAAACCATCGAGCGTTTCATTATCAAAAACTTAATTTTAATTATACTAATACCGTGGTGTATTACTCGTGTTGTTCGTGATCGTACAGCAAAACGTGGGTCCCAAACTCTGTCTAACATGTGTACGGCCAACCA
Organism: Periphyllus acericola; assembly: GCA_949715065.1. Taxonomy (NCBI): domain Eukaryota; kingdom Metazoa; phylum Arthropoda; class Insecta; order Hemiptera; family Aphididae; genus Periphyllus; species Periphyllus acericola. The sequence goes on from OX454264.1 coordinate 20,662,773, forward strand.
GTGCCAACGGAGAACGATACGGGGCGGCCGAAACTCGTCTGATCTCGCGCACGTAATTTCCCCGATCTGGACGCCGCCGCCGCCGCCGCCGCCGCCGCCGCCGCCGCCGCCGCCGCCGCCGTGACTTGTTGCCGTCGGCCGCGGCGGCCGTAAATTGGTTATCGATCGCCGCGTACAAGTGGTGGTTGTGGGGGAGGGGAAATCCAAGGCGTTGATAAGGCGGAGCCCGTTCGTTTACCTGCGCGGTGCAGTAACTTTCTCTCG